>WWCI01000003.1:0-2400000 GCA_011799845.1 Hypomyces rosellus
TAACCCTAAACCCTAAACCCTAACCCTAAACCCTAAACCCTAACCCTAAACCCTAAACCCTAAACCCTAAACCCTAACCCTAAACCCTAAACCCTAACCTAACCCTAAACCTAAAACCCTAACCCTAAACCCTAACCCTAAACCCCCCCAAACCCTAGTAAACCTTTAACGTTGGGTTAACGTTGGGTTAGCATTGGGTTAGCATTGGGTTAGCATTGGGTTAGCATTGGGTTAGCATTGGGTTAGCATTGGGTTAACATTGGGTTAGCATTGGGTTAACATTGGGTTAGGGTTTTTTAGTTTTTTATAAAAGATTAGGTTTTTTAGTTTTTTATAAGGGTTAGGGTTTTTTTAAATTATTATAAAGGATTAGGTTTTTTTAATTTATTATAAGAGATTGGGTTTTTTTAGGCATTGGGTTTTTTTAGTTTATTATAAGAGATTGGGTTTTTTTAGATTGCTCTAGGCATTGGGTTTTTTTAGTTTGTTATAAGAGATTGGGTTTTTCTAGGCATTGGGTTTTTTTAGTTTGTTATAAAGGGTTAGGGTTTTTCTAGGCATTGGGTTTTTTTAGTTTGTTATAAAAGATTAGGTTTTTTTAGGCATTGGGTTTTTTTAGATTGCTCTAGGCATTGGGTTTTTTTAGTTTATTATAAGGGATTGGGTTTTTTTAAGCATTGGGTTTTTTTAAATTGCTCTAGGCATTGGGTTTTTTAGTTTATTATAAGGGATTGGGTTTTTCTAGGCATTGGGTTTTTTTAGTTTGTTATAAGAGATTAGGTTTTTTTAGGCATTGGGTTTTTTTAGATTGCTCTAGGCATTGGGTTTTTTTAGTTTATTATAAGGGATTAGGTTTTTCTAGGCATTGGGTTTTTTTAGTTTATTATAAGGGATTGGGTTTTTTTAGGCATTGGGTTTTTTTTAGTTTATTATAGGGTATTAGGTTATAGCTGTTTTTAGCTATATCTTTAGCTTATAGCTGTTTGTAGCTAGGGGGTTAGGTTATAGCTGTTTTCGGCTATACTTTTATTTTATAGCTGTTTGCAACTAGGGGGTTGGGTTATAGCTGTTTGCAGCTAGGGGGTTGGGTTATAGCTGTTTGCAGCTAGGGGGTTGGGTTATAGCTGTTTTCGGCTATACTTTTATTTTATAACTGTTTGCAGCTAAGGCGTTGGGTTATAGCTGTTTTCGGCTATACCTTTACCTTATAGCTGTTTGTAACTAAGGCATTGGGTTATAGCTGTTTTCGGCTATACCTTTGCCTTATAGCTGTTTGCAACTAAGGCATTGGGTTATAGCTGTTTTCGGCTATACCTTTGCCTTATAGCTGTTTGCAGCTAAGGCGTTGGGTTATAGCTGTTTTCGGTTATACCTTTAGCTTATTTAATAGTCCTTGTTTTTCCTGTTTTTTTTTCTATCTTTACTTTTTTATCCTTGTTTTATCCTTGTTTTATCCTTGTTTTTTATGATTTAATAAGGGTTTTTTATCCTTGTTTTATCCTTGTTTTTTTATGATTTAACAAGGGTTTTTTATCCTTATTTTATCTTTGTTTTATCCTTATTTTATTCTATTTAACTAGAATTTATCCTTGACTTATCCCTTAGGTTACCGTTAGGTTACCTTTGGGTTGGCTTTGGGTTATTTCTAGTTATATAGACTCTTTTTTATAGCTATCTATTAGCTGTTTTTCTGGCTATTTTATAGCCATCTCTTTACTACCCTATTAGCTATTGTTATAGCTGTTTTACAGCTGTCTTTATAGCTGTTTTACAGCTGTCTTTATAGCTGTTTTTCTGGCTATTTTATAGCCATCTCTTTGCTACCCTATTAGCTGTTTTTCTAGCTATTCTATAGTTATTTTTATAGCTGTTTTTTAGCTATTTAATAGCTGTTTTTCTAGCTATCTTATAGCTATTTATTTTACCTACCCTTAGCTATTCCAAGCTATTCCAAGCTATTCCAAGCTATTCCAAGCTATTTATAGCTGCCCTTAGCTACGCATAGCTATTCCCTGTTATCTTACCTACCCATGGCTTCTTGCCCTACCTGCAACAGGGTCTATAAAGACCCCTTGGACCATATACGTAAGATACACCCCGATGAGCAATACACTAACCTGGAGCTGCAGCCCCTGGGCTTAGTTGCCTGCCCTATTTGCTATACCGCTTGCCTAGGCCAGCACGGAATCCTTACCCATCAGGCCAAGGCACACGGTATAGCTGGCACGAACCCTAGCTCCAACCTAGCTAGGAGGGCAGCTACCCAATCCGTCCGACCTAATAGCCCCGTGGCTATACAGCTGAATCAGGGTCGGAAAAGAAGGTCTTCCTATGACCTTATCCATCCAGCTACCCGGCTGAGAAATAGGTCCCCTGATGATCTGGAAAATCAGAGACTAGGGGAAGGAAAAGGCAAGGAAAGGGCTAGGTCTAGAGCCTCTTCTATGACTTCCCTGCCTTCCTTATCCGACCTATTCGACTCTGACGAGCCTAACGAGGTTATAGACCTAACTGATAAGCCGGATAACTGGGAAGGGCCGAAGAGCTTAGAAAGACCTACTAGTCCGGAGAGACTTATAGGTCCCAAAAAGCTTAGAATCCCGGATGATCTTATGGGCTTGGAAGGGCTAGCCAACTCGAAGAGGTTGGCTAATCTGGAAAAACCCATAGGTCCAGTTACCCTAGCGAAATCAAAAGGTTCTAGAGCCCCAAGGACCTTGGCAGAATCAGCTTGGGCAGCTATGATAGAAACAGAGGATATGGCAGCTACGGCAGCTACGACAGCTACGGCAGCTACGGCGGCTACGGCAGCTACGGCGGCTACGGTAGCTACGGCGGCTACGGCAGCTACGGCAGCTACGTCAGCTACAGAAGCTATAGGGAACCCAAGGGCCCTGGAAAAACAACACCTCCAAGCCCTGAAGCCCTCCTTGGATGCCCCCACAACACAGATCCTACTGGCTTTTTCCCCAGTCTATGTCCCCGAAAATAGACTCCACGCTAGGCACGCTGCTGTTTTTATAGCAACGGCTAAACGATTGGCCGAGGCCTTCTTAGCTAGACCTACGGAAAAGGCCCTGCTTCACTTTCTTATCCTCCCCAGGGTCCTAGGTCTAGCTATTCAGGAAGGTCAGCTATCAGCTACACTAAGGGATTTCCCTCAAAACCTGGATTCCCTACAGACCTTGATCCAAGCCAAGGGCCCCGGGGAAACCCCACAGAACCCAGATCCGACCAAGCAAGCTATAAGGCTACTGGAAATGGGTTATCTGGGTAGGGCCTCTAGAGCCCTGTACGAAAACGCCCCTATGGCAGCGGACAGCCCCGAGACTAGGGCCCAGCTGTTGGAAAAACACCCAATAGGGCCTAAAAACCCGTTTATTTCCAACAAGGCTAGGCCAGCCGCTGGCCAATCTATTACCCAAAAGACTATTCTAAAGGCTATTAAATCGATAAGCCCGGAGAAAGCCTCGGGCCTTAGTGGATGGACCAGACCGTTACTAGACCTAGCTATTAGGGAATCTTCTACCGTGGAATTCCTTAGGCTTCTAGCTGATATGATCAGACAAGGTACAGCCCCTGGGGCTAGGCTTCTATGTGCTTCTAGGTTGATTGCCCTTAGAAAACCAGACAAGGGCATAAGACCTATAGCAATAGGGGATATCATCTATAGGCTAGCTATGAAGGCTATCCTCATCACCTCCTTCAAAACCTCTATGCTACTGCCCAACCAGCTAGGGGTAAATAGCCCTGGAGGGGTCGAACCAGCTATTTTCTTGCTGGAAGAAGCTATAACCGGAAACAACCATTCTGGTATAGCTAAAATAGCCTCTCTAGACCTAGCAAACGCCTTCAACTCGGTCAGCAGACTAGCTATAGCTGGGGCCATAGCCACCTACGCCCCAACCTTCTATAAGGCAGCTGCTTGGGCATACAACAGCCCCTCTATTCTAGTCACGGCAACAGGGGCTATGGTGGCCTCTAGCGAAGGGGTCAGACAAGGGGACCCTCTTGGGCCCTTGTTATTTTCCTTAGCCTTCAGACCCACCTTGGAAGCATTGATGGCTAGGCTACCTAGGGCAACTATCGTAGCCTATCTGGATGACGTTTACGTCTTGGATAAAGACCATCAAGTCCCTATCTTATCTAAGATAACAGAAACCTTCCAGAAAGCCCCTGTGACCTTGAACCTAGCCAAAAGCAAGGAATATAAGGTATCTAGATTACGCCAAACCGGCCTAGGGGCCCTGGGGACCTTTATAGGTCCCTTATCGACCAGAAAGGCATTTCTAGAAGCCAAGATATCCAAGTTTTCGGCTACTATCACAGCCTTAGAAGACCTTCCAAAGCAGTATAGCTTGCTATTACTAAGAGGAAGCGTTCATCTTCTTCTTAGGCACCTGCTAAGACAGCTAGACCCCAGGGGCCTAGACCTTCAGTGGGCTACCTTGGATAACCTTATCAAGGACTCTATCCAAGGCCTAGCTTCTAGGTCCCCCAGGGGTCAGCCCTTTAACCTTATGGAACTCAATAAGGCCCAGCAAGACCTAGTGGCCTTACCAGCTAGGGAAGGAGGGCTTGGAATACCCTTATATAAGGAATTTGCCTTAAAAATCTACCAAGCCGCAAGAAACGCTAGTCAACCTATCCTGGATGAGATTCTAGGAAGGAATATAGCTAGAAGCCAGCCTAAGGAGCCCTTCCAGACCGCCAAGGAAGTCCTTATAGAGGCCACTAGCTTACGGATAGAGAGATTAGCAGAGGTTCTATACCCAGACCAGCAAAGAGCTAGGATCGAAAATAGCAGTTATCTTAGCCACTACTAATCCCAGTTAAGCTAGGAAATAGCCTATGCAATAGCTGCGGAGAAAAAGCGTCCCTAGGCCACGAAGACGTGTGTAAGGGGGCAGCCCGAAGGTGGATCAATCGCCACAATCAGATAACCCGAGCCATTTATAAATCACTAGCTAGCCGGGCTAATCTAGAAGTGGAAATCGAACCTTCCCTGACCCCTTATATCCCCTCTGGCCCCAAGGACCCTCAGAACCTCCAAAACCCCCGGAACCCCCCAAGCACCCCAGGCCCAAGCACCCCAGGCCCTAGCACCCAAGGCCCAAGACCCCAAGACCCCCCAAAGACCCCAAGGCCCCAGACCCACCAAAAAGCAGATCTAGCTATTACCCTGGGATCTAGCCGCTATTTTTACGATCTCCAAATCGTAGCTATAAATAAGCCCTCTGCCAAGCCCGAGGCCTATAGCACCTTAGCGGAAGCTGCCAAGGAAAAACAGCGCAAGTATGAGTATTTAGGCCCGTTTTTTAGACCTATAATTATCTCATCAGGGGGTCTGTTCGAAAAAGAGTCTTCCAAGCACTATAAGGAACTCCAGAAGGCCGCGGGACCTGTGGCCGCAGCCTGGATGGATAACCAGATAGGGCTTATTCTAGCTAAGACTAGGGCCCAATCAGCCCTTTCTATAGCTAAGGATATCCCTAGGACTATAGAAAAGACCCGGGAGGCTAGAAAGAGTATAAGAAAAAACCAAGATTGATTATTTACTTAGTCTTTTATTACTTTCCCTGTTTTCCTGTTTTCCCTGTTTTCCTTGTTTTCCCTGTTTTCCTTGTTTTCCCTGTTTTCCCTGTTTTTCCCGTTTTTCCTATTTTCCTTGTTTTTTTCTTATTTTTCCCTACTTTTCCTATTTTCCTTATTTTTTCTGTTTTTCCTGTTTTTTCTATTTTTTCTATTTTTTCTATTTTTTCTATTTTATCTTATTATTCCTTTATTCTTTTATTTTCTTTATTTTCTTTTATCTCTCTTATACACTCCTTATTTTCTTATTTTTTCTTTTTATAAAAAGGCTATATAAAATCCTTATAAAAACAACCTAGCATAGTGGCTTAGTATAATTAATATAAGAGAAATTGAAACCCTAAACCCTAAACCCCTAACTAAACCCTACTAAACCCTACCCAGCGTTATTCCAGCGTCATTCTAGCGTTACTCTAGCGTTATCTTAGTATTATTTTAGCGTTATCCTAGTATTATTCTAGCGTTATTTTAGTATTATTTTAGTATTATTTTAATATTATTTAAGTATAATTTAAATATTAATTAATTTTATTTATAATTATTTTTATATTTATAAAAAATATATTATATTTATGTATTTAATTTAATTTAATTTAATTTTATAAAATATATAATTATATTTATTTATTTTATATAATAATTAATTATATTTAAATTTTATTTTTTTTATATAATTATTATATATATATATATTTATTTATTATATGTGTTTTAATTAATAAAAAAAATTAGTTTTAGTTTTTATTTATTATTAATTATAATATTAAGATTTTTAAAAATAAGTTATTTTAATTTTTATTTTTTTTTAATATATATAATTTACTTTTAAATTTGTTTTTATATTTTATATAAATTTATTTTTAAATATTAGTTTTATATTAAATATTTATTTTATTTTATTATTTAATATATATTATTTAAAAAAATATATAATTTTTTATTAATATATATATATATTTAATTTTAAGTATTTATATTAATATTATTTATAAATATATATTATGATATATTTTTTTTATTTTTTATTATAAAATTTAATTTTTAATTTAGTCTTTTTTATTTAATATTTAAAAGCTTATTTATATATAATTTAATATTTTATATTTTATTAATAATATTTATTTATTATTATTATTTATTTATATTTTAATTATTATTATAATTTATATTATTTTAAGATTAATTTAAATAATTAATTATAATATTATTATATAATTTTAAGATTTAATTATAATAGTTATATATAATTAATATAATTTTTATTTATTTTTAACTATAAATATTATTATTTATTAAAAAGTATAAGTTTTTTAAATATATATTATTTTTTATAATAATAGATAATAAGCTTAATAATAGTTTATATAAGCTATTTTAGTTTAATTTAAAAGGTTTAATTAAATCTTTTAAAAGCTTAAAATAAAAAGTCTATTTTAATAACTTAGCCTTTTAATAAAATTAGGTTAATAAAATTATTTAATTATTTAAACTATAAAAAAAAATATATATATATTTATATATATATATATATATAATATTATACTAAAGTGAAAGAATTAATTAAAAACTAAAAATCTTTTTATTAAATTTAAGTAATATAAATAAAATATAAAAAATAAAAAAATAAATTAAAAGAGATTATATAATAATAAGAATAATAAAATTATTATATATTATATAAGATTTATTATAATAAACTAAAATAATATAAATATTTTATAATAAATTAAAATAATATATTATAAAACTTAAATATATATATAAAATCTTTATATTTAATATAAAAATAATAAATAATTTTTAAATTATATAATTTATTAAATATTAATAATTAATTTTTTTTATATTATATTTATAAGTTTATTTATTATTTATATAAAATTAAATATTTATTTATTATTAAAAATTAATATAAAATATAATAATTTAATTTTATATTTAAATTATAAATTAAAAAAGGATTTACTTTTAATATTATTTATATAAGTTATTAATTAAAATATTATTATAATAAAACCTTAAATAATTTAATTAATTATAATTAAATTAAATAAAATTAAATTAAATAAATTTAATAATTTAAAAAAAATTAATTTAAATATATATAATAACTTAAATATAATTAATTTAATTTATTATAATTATTAAATTATTAATTTATTTTTATAAAAATAAATCTTTATAATTATTTAAATAATAATAAATTTAATTATTAAAAATATTAATTTATATCTTTTTTTATTTTTAATTAATTATTAATTTTATTATTTATTATTAATATTTAATATTTAAACTATAAAAAAGATTTTTATTATTTAATATTATTTTAATTTATTATTAATATTAAATTATAATTTAAATTATTTTTTATTAAAAAATATTTATAATATTATATAAGATTTATTTATTATTAAAAATTAATTTAAAATTTATTTATTATTAAAAACTAATTTAAGATTTATTTATTATTAAAAAAACTATTAAAAAATATATATAAATTCTTTTTATTATTATTAATTATTATTATAATTATAAAAATTAAAATATTAATAAAAAAAAATATATAAAATTTAATTTTTAAAAGTATATTAAAAAATATATAAAATAATTAAAAATAAATAAATAAATAAATAAATAAATAAATAAATAAATAAATAAATAAATAAATAAATAAATAAATAAATAAATAAATAAATAAATAAATAAATAAATAAATAAATAAATAAATAAATAAATAAATAAATAAATAAATAAAATTTATAAAATAATATATAAAATAATTTAAAAAAAATAATTTATAAAATAATTTAAAAAAAAAATAATTTATATAATAATTTAAAAAACTTTTTTTTTTTTTATTTATAAAATAGTTTTAAAATAAAAATAAATTTATAAAATAATTAAAAAATTAAAAAAAGTCTATAGGATAATCAATAAGTAAATAAAAGAGTTTATTTATAGAATAGCTTAAACGTCTATAATTGTCTATAGGATAGCTTAAGAAAAAGAAATGGTCTGTAAAGTAATTTAGAAAAAAAAACAAGTTTGTCTGTAAGGTAGCTTTAGGGTAAGAAAGAGTTTATAGGGTAGCTAAAGAAACAGAAAGGGCCTGTAGGGTAGCCTACGAGTAGGTAAGGGAGATTGCCTGTAAAGTAGCCTAGAAAAGGAAAACAGTCTGTAGGGTGGCTTAGGGGAAAAAACAAATTTACCTGTAGGGTGGCTTCGAGGTAAGGAAGGGTCTGCAGGGTAGCTAATAAAACGGGAAGGGTCTATAGGGTAGCTAATAAAACGGAAAGGGTCTATAGGGTAGCTGATAAAACGGGAAGGGCTTGCAGGGTAGCCTATAAGCAGGTGGGAAAGACTGCCTGTAGGGTGGCTTAGGAGAAGAAAAGGGATATAAGGCAGCAGAAAAGACCATCGCCGAAAGGGCTACAGGGTAGCTTAAGATAGAAAGAAAAGGTATAGGGTAGCTTAAAAAACGGCTAGAATGGCTGTAGGGTAGGCGAAATCCCTTGGAAAGGCGTGTAGGGTAGCTAGAAAGGGCTAAGATAGAAAAAAACAGCTAAATCGGTTTCGTGGTTGGGTGGCCGTGAGTCGATTTGGCCGATTTCCCATACAAATGAATATTGCGGAAAATCAGAATGGGGCCACGAGCCCATTTTCGCGGGCCTGATGTGCCCATTTGGTCGGTGGGCTTATGAGGGGGGCAGCCGAGGCAAAGGAAAGGCTAGCCAAGGGGCACTAGCCAACTGAGGGCGACGAGGCCACGGCGCTGTAGCTTAGCTGACGCAGCGCCGTGGCCTAGGGACCTACAGGGGGCGCGACCGCCGGGGCGACGAAACCACGGCGCTGTAGCTTAGCTGATGCAGCGCTATGGCCTAGGGGCCTACGGGGGGCGCGTAGTGCGCTGAGGCAACAAACGGCTAAGTACAGCGACTAGGGCACCCGCTGAACCCTCTAAAACGTACCATATCTTACATAGCGCCAAGTTACGTGGCCTTTTAAACAGGCTTACAGGCTCCGGCTTCGCTCGCAGTCGGTCATAGTTGGCGTCGGCCCCCACGAAAGCGGCCGCTCAGGCGGTACGGACGTACTGGGGATGCCTAACAGGGCCCTTACAGGGACTTACTTATTAGATAGGCCCCCCCCTCCTAGCGGGGAGGGGGCAACAGGGATAACCTACCCTGTATCTGACACCGCCATGGTAGATGATATAGTGCTAAGCCCCTTTCGAAGGCGCTGCGGAATAACCCCTATCTTGGTAGGGGGAGCCGCTGAGAGAGGCAACGAATGCGCCGCGGAATACGCCGGGACGCCGGTTAGCCGCTAAATGATAGGGGTCACCCTATCTCTCCTTACGCTACGGGGCGCTAGATTACCCTAGGGTCCCGCTGGAAATAACCCCGTGTAAACCTTACCTTGTTTAAGCCCGCTGTCTGTTTCTTTACGTGTTCTTGAGGTCCTTTCTCCGAGTTCCTCATAGGCGGCTTAGGTTAGCTTTGGCTTTCCTTATCATACCCCATCAAACGTCTCTCTTTTATAACCACTATGCTGGGGTTGGTTGCGGAAGGGAATAGCAGAGGCCTTTAAGACCCGTGGCCTATTCGGTTAGGTTACGGTCCCTCCGTTGGGGTCCGCTGGGGGTTGAGCAGGTCCACCGGAACCCAGCCTTGCCCTCTGCCCGCCAGAGGGCCTCGCTGCAGTACGGTTAGGGTCGCGGGGCTTACCGGCTACGGCACAGCGCCCCCGATCGCTTGTCGGGTAAGACACACGGGGGCTTCAAACAATAGAAACAATAGATACCATTGGAAAGTAACCTGCCCGGGAGGGATCAACGAGGCTATCAGCCTGTTTAACGGTGATCGAGGGCTAGCTGGCAGCGGGTTAAGAGTACGATCGGGGTCAAGGGGTATCGGCTTCAGAGCACACTGCCCTTTGACCAAGCCTTATCGTTTCCGACCTTCTTACGAGGGCTTTGGCTATATTATAGGTAATTATCTTACTGTCTTACGCCCGTACGGGAAGAAACGATGCGGGTAAATCACTTCCCATAGACACCACTAGAAACTGCCAATTAAGGCGTAAGGGGCTAGTGGCCGATTGGTTAAAAGTACAGTTAGGATCAGTTAAAGGGTGTCGGCCACCTATCACGGTAGCACACTGCCCCTGGTCATCTTATATATCGTTGCCCTGTTCCGCCCGCCACCCCAGCGCTAGGTCAAAGACCGCCATCCCGTTCGTCATCTCCTGCCCGCAGACGAGCTTACGGTGCCTCTGCCCGAGCCAGGCGGCGTAGTCCTCTAGCCCCTTGAAATCACGCCCCGCCAGCCCCCATACCCGCACCCAGAGGCCCTCCTCCGTCGTGGCGGCAAGCGCTATAGGGATGACGATGTGCTTCCACCAGCACGTTAACCCCTTCATCCTGTACCCGCCCTGGCAAAGCTCCTGCGACACGTGGCAGTAGAAGCAGCTCAGGAACTGCGATTGCTACCCCTTCCCGTACACTATCTTCCTCTAGAATTGCATGCAGCCGCTAAAGAACAGGCCCTCGTCGATCTCCGTGCAGTCGTCCCACTCGTGCCGGGCCGCCCGGGCCCCGCTAAACAGCCAGCAGGCCCGGCACCCACGCCTTCCGAGCCCCCCGACCTCGTCCAGAGCAGCCTCCAGGCGGGCCAGGCCGCGGGAGACTCTCTTGTTATAGGCCTAGCACATAACGAGCCCCTACGAGCTCAGCTCACTCTTCCAGGCCAGCGCCCCCGCCTCGCAGTTATCGCAGAGGACGGCGTTATCGATGCCCTGGCAGTCCCGCGAATCGCCGTCCAGGCACTGGCCCAGGAGCCGGCGCCGGCAGCCTTGGGCCCGGACCAGGCTGTTAACCTCCCGGACCTTAAGCTCGAGGCAGCCATCCCTCGCCGGGTCCTCCGTCGGCCAGTCCCTGTCCTCAATGACAATCTCGGCCCTAACAGGCTCCCCCGCACGCCCAGCCCGGCCCGCCTCCTGGGCGTAGTCAATGATACTATGGGGGGCCTCAAGGTGGATGACGTGCGTGATGCCGGGCACATCGATCCCCGTCCCGAGCGCGGCCGTGGCCACGATATAAGGCGTCTCCCCGCCGAGCCAGGCCTAGAAGCCGGCCTCCCGCCAGGCCAGGGAGTGCGCGTCGCAGTCGGCCGCCCTGCCGTGGTAGTAGTGGCAGCCGAGCTGCAGGGCCAGGGCCTTGCACTTGGCATGGCTGGCGCAGTAGACCACCCCCTTTTCCCCCGGCCCCAGGCCCGCCTCCAGCCGCGACCCCACCAGCCCTTTCACCTCCATAATACCCCGCCCAGTCCGGACCCTAAGCACGGAATACCAAACGTTAAGCCAGTGGCTAGAGGCCCGGATGTAAAGAGGGCCCTACAGCTGCATAGCCTCCTCGAACTCCCGCTGGCGCAGAGGCGGTAGGGTCCCGGTCAGGAATACAAAAGGGCAGCCTAGGTTACGAAGAAGTACCAGGCCCCTAAGCTTAGTCCGGTACTCGTCGGCGGCGGTAAAGGTAAGGTGACACTCATCGATGACCACCCGATCCAATCTGCCCTTTACCCTTAAGTCGGCGGCCCACTGCAGGAAATCGTCGCTAACGGCGGCCTCTACCGATACCACGGTCACCCTGGGCCAGGACTCGCGTGCCTCGGGCCAGTGCCCACAGTCAAGGCCGACATCGAGACAGCGGCTTACTAATTGCCTCTTAAGCTCGGCGTAGGGCGCCACGACAACCGTTATCCCGGAGTCAGAGAGTATCGCCGGTATCATAAACACGAGGCTTTTCCCCCCGCCGGTCGGCAGGACGGCAATAAGAGGCGTCTCCCCCGCGACCGCCAGCCGTACCGCCTCTTCCTGCTAGGGCGACCGGAACTCGGTATGGTCGTCTCGGAGGGCGGTCCGTAAGGCTTCTAGAATAAGCCGGCCCCTAGGTATCATTGCCGCCGCCGCGGGCTTGTTAGGCCGTAAGAGCCTGGGCCGTTTTAGGGGGGGTTCCCCTTCCCCTTCCCCTCCCCCTTCTCCCGCATCCCCCCTAACCCGCTTCCTCTCGATGATCTCCTGTTCCTTCCCGCAGCCGAGGAAATCGTGCCACCGGCGGCTGACCTGCCCGAAGACATCAAGGGAATCCGCCGTCAGGCGCTTAAGGATATCTACCGTAACCCCATAACTGGCCGCCGTCATGGTAGTATGGCAGGCGGCCAGGTCGTCCGGGTCCTCGTACCGCTCAGCCGCGGCATCATCCTCATCCCCGTCATCGCCGCCACCGCCGCCGCCGCCGCCGCCGCCGCCCATGCCCTCGAAATCGGCCCTGGCCACGCCCCGCTGGCGGGCGTGCCTCCTGCTGATGGCGATGGAGACGTGCCGCCAGTCCCTCAGGGTGAGCCTCAGGCCCATGTAGTGCTGGGTCCACTTGGCCATGGCTGCCGATACCCTGCTGCTCTCCCAGGGCCCGTTCTTGCCCCGCCAGATGAAGTCGCTCGGCGGGCCCATCGCATCGCAGCTGGCCCAGCGCTCCGCCTCCCAGCGGTCCACCAGCGGCCGGATGTAGGCCATGTACATGACCATCAGCTGGCCCACGCGCGCCGGCAGGAAACGCGGGATAACCTTAGGGGAGTCAAAGTGGGCCAGGGACTTATGGTACTGCGTAACAAAGACCACCTCGCCGTCGATGACAAAGACGCCTCGGTCCCGGTTAATACCGTTGACCAGCCGTAGGCCCGTGATCTCCTCGCCACGCCACGGGCCCCCCGCGCTGAACTGGACAAGGAGCAGAAGAAACTCCTCGAATCTCTAGACCAGCTTAAGATACTTCTAGATACCCGCCCACCTCCAAAAGCCCTTACCGTCGAGGAAGTCCCCCCTCCGCCAGCCGGAGACAAGGTCCCTTAACATCTCAACCTCCTTATCCCCGAGGCCATTACCGCTACCGTAAATAAAAGACCTACCCCACACAGTCTAGGTCAGGTCGTCCTCGATGCCGGCCAGGGGGATGCCAAAACGAGCGTCATCCCCTTCCTTAAACATCAGCTAGCCCCAGAGCAGGCCTTCCGCATCGGTCGTAAGGTCGGCAACCATGGCCCGGATGCCGTCCATGTAGACAGGCTTGCCCATATAATACATAAGCTCGCCCTCCCTGCTCCAGGAGACCATAAGCCGGCTACCAGTCTCCCGGGCGATCTTACGGCCGTACAGCAACAGGCTGAGCAGGTAACCCATAGGCGTATAGGTCGCCTTGCATAACCAGGCATCCCGGACACGTGCGAACCTCCCCTCGAGGTCCTCCATCCCGGCCCTCTCCTCGGCGGGGATGGCCCACTCGCCCAGCAGCGCCCTCCCCACGTAGATAAGGCCCGCCAGCACATAGGTGAAGAGGTAGGCGGGCCGGAGCTACATAGCCTCCCCGTCTATACCCAGGACAGCCACGAAATGCCAGAGCAGGCTCTCGTACGGGTCCCCGGCCAGCCGCTGCATCCAGAAGCCGGCGGAGACGTGGAGGATCTCCTGCTCCAGCGCCCCCTCCGGCCGGCCATCGTCCCCCAGGTGTAGCCAGAGCTGCTCGAGCCCGGCCCTCTGCTCCCCCGTAAGACAGAGGCCGTGGGTCCTGAGCAACACCTCCTCGTCCGGTCCCAGGGCTCTTAGGCAGTAACAGAGGAAACGCTTCCAGTAGGCTAGGTACCGGTCCATGCTCGTCTTCTCCTGCAAGGGGCCAAATGGTCGGCTATGGGCGTCCTGCTGATGCGGGCTGGCCAGGAGCAGGCGGGTCATCAACGGCATGACCCTGAGGCCATCGATGCAGCGGTTGAAGAACAGCCGGTCCGTGGCCTTGACCAGCCTCTGTAGCTCCCGATCGCCGTTCCGGTCCGGCATTCGACTATACCCGTAAATCTCGCCGAGGTCTTTCCCGGCAAGGTGGGCTGACCAGCCCGTACGCTTCAGCCAGTTCGTAGTCTCGTGTTTTAGGGCCTCCTCGGTGGCAAGGACCTGTTGCATTTCCTCCTGCTGCCCCTTATCATGGGCCCATTGCACGGTAATATTTGCGATTAGTAATTGCTGACCCTCCTCTCTTCCCTCCTCTCTTCCCTCCTCCCTTCCCTCCTCCCTTTCCCATTCCGCCCCCCCTCCCCTTTCCTCTCTACTGCCGCCGATAACACAGAAATAACGGATAGCGTTCCCGGGGACGGTGAAAAAGGTCTGGAGCTTTACCTTGGTCCAGTGGGTCGGGTTGGCTCTGCTAAGCTCCCACCGATACTCCCTCTTGCAGTGTATCTTTAGCCTCTTCCAGCTCGTGGATAAGAACCGGCACCGGTCGAAGTCATCGCAGGCAAGGCCATCATGGATTGTCAGGCCGTCGATCGCCAGGGCCGGATTAGATGGCCCGTAATCAAGGTCAAGGTCGGCCATCCTGCTGGCCTGGCCGTCTGGGTTTACCGCGGGGACGGGGTAACTAGCGATTATAGCCTTTCACGTTTTCCAATCGATCTCGGGATATAGTCTTAATAAGTGGCTCGGGAGCGAGGGGACGGCAAACCCGTAGGCTTTACATATAAGAACCTCGTAGGTTTTATTCTAGACCAGCCAGTTAACCAGCATTGTTTATCTTTCCTCCGTTTAGGTTAATTGCCTTGATCTTAATTTCTAGGCTTAGTTTTTTTTTTTTAAAGGTATAGGGTAGGTAAAAAATAGTATAGTATTTATTTTGTTTGTTTATTCGTTTGTCTGTCTGTCTGTCTATCTGTCTATTTGTTTATTTGTTTTCTGGTCTTGCTTGATGCTAAGCCCTTGCCGTGCCTTGCCTAAACCCTGGCTTTGTTATTGACCCTGCGCCCGGCTAGGCCCTTTTCGGCGGCGGTATCTGGCGACGCGGTATCCCGTGCCCCTGTCGCGCCCGCTGTCTCGCGCCGCGCCCCCTGATTAGCCCGAGCCCCGGCGCCGCCGCGGTATCCTGCGCCGGATACCGCCGGCCTCGCGGTTAGGCTAAGTTAACTAGTTTATATAAGGGATTTTAATAGAATCTTCGGTGAATAATACTTAAGGCAAGTCCCTGACCTTTATAGTTAATTTTCTTTATTCATTGATTAAAGACCCTGCCCCGCGAGGCAAGTCTTTAATTATTAAAGTTAATCTTTTTTATTTATTATTTAAAGACCCTGCCTTACGGGGTAAGTCTATAACATTTAAAGTTAATTTTGTTTATTTATTACTTAAAGACCCTGCCCTATAGTATAAGGTTTTTAGTCTTTTTAATTAAATGCTTAAAGACCCTACCCTGTAGGGTAGGTCTTTGACTTTTAAAGTTAATTATTTTAATTTATTACTTAAAGACCCTACCCCGTAAAGCAGGGTTTTTAACCTTAATAGTTAATTTTATTTAAATGATTTATTAATTAATTAAAGACTTTAATTTTTTAGTATTTAAATTATAATAAATAATAATTAAATAATTTATTTAATATTTAATTTTTAATTTTTAATTTTTTATTATTATTGATTTTTAAAAATATTTAAAATTCTATCTTTTTTTAACTTTAACCTTAGGCCTTAAAACAAGTTTTTCGCTTATAATCTTTTATTATTATTTTTTAATAATTTCTTACCTTTATATATTTTACTATTAAATCTTTTAATATAAGACTTTTAATAACTTACTTTTAGTATTTGTTATGGTACTATTATGGAGATATAGTTAGCTTTTTTAATCTATAGATTAGGATTTGCTTAGTCTATAAATTAAAAACCCTAATCCTAGTTTTATTATTAAGTAATAAAAAAGATATAGTAATTAAAAAATATAATAATTAAGTTTATTATAATTTAAATAAATATAAGATTTATTTTTATAAAAATAAATTAATAATTAATAAATTAATAATTAATAAATTAATAATTAATAAATTAATAATTTAATAATTAATAAATTAAATTAATAATTTAATAATTAATAAATTAAATTAATAATTTAATAATTAATAAATTAAATTAATTTTATTTAAGTTATTATATATACTTAAATTAATTTTATATAAACTATTAAATCTATTTAAGTTAATTTTATTTAAGCTAATTATAATTAATTACTTTACTTAAAGCTTTATTATAGTTATAATCTAATTAATAGTTTATATAATTATTATTAAAAGTAAGTTTATTTATTATAAATATTTATTATATTATTTTATATATATATTAATTAATTATATATTTATTTTAATTTATTTTTATATATTTTATATAATAATTTAAATAATTTACTTTTATATTCAAATAAATATATAAAAAATCTTTCATTTTACTTATTAATTAATTTAATATTTATTCATTTATATATTTTAATCTTATATATTTTATTAATAACTATTGTTTATAATCTTTTATTATTATTTTTTAATACTTTTTTACTCTTATATATTCTAGTATTATATCTTTTAATATAGGACTTTTAATAACTTATTTTTAATGTCTATTATGGTATTATTATAGGATACTACTATTTATGTATTAAGTAATAATAATAAATATTTATATAATAGATTAATAACTAGTTATTTAAACTATTTAAATACTAGTTATTATAAGATTATATATAAACCAAATATACAATCATTGTTATATAAAACAAGTGAATATTAAGATAATCATAATCACTAGTTCAGTGATTAATTAAGTGATTACTAGTGTTGTAGTGAACGCTCTCCTGATTAGTTAGGCTATCTGTAGTTCTTTTAAAATGTTGCTTACTTTAGGATAGGCCTGGCCTGTTATCTAACCAAACACGGTCGGGTCGTCACACCTTGGTCGAACAAGTAACTACTCGTAATCTTGTCGTTGACTCTTACCATCCAGCCTATTTCTTTCAACGACCTTGTTGGTCCATATCAGCCGGCCTGCCCTGTAGCCTGGTTCAGGAAGGAAATCTAGAACAAGGCCCTGCATTACAATAGGAGAAGCAAACATCCTTATTAGTAATATGTCCCCACCAAAACAAGGTCCTAGATAATCAACTAGCTTGTATGCGATGTTGTGCCAAGCAGTGACCCGAGTATATAGCGCTGATAGCCATAGACTATCCTTTGTCATCTTTTCTGTCATTTTCTGGTAAGCTCCAAACGCCTTTGTCAGTGACGCGGTGTCTGGGTCGGGATTTGTTAATACAAGCTGCCGCAGGATGTTTGTCAAGGCCGCAACTCCCTGCCATCCCTGGTTGAGACTGAGACCCGCGTTTGGCGTCATCTTATGTGCCGAGTCCCCAACAAGTACGATACGATCCCAGTGCCATATCTTGGCAATCCCTTCCTCAATATTCACTAGCTTAGCCCATTGCCGGGCGTCCCAGAGATCCCGGAACCTCATGCCTTGGACGGTTGGGTAATCCATCAACTCCTTGACAAACGCTTGGACATCTTCGTCTGTATATCTGACATAATGATAGGCTGGCTTTGGGAGCCGCTTATATATGAGAAACCAACCTTCATTCTCCGATATAAAAATTTGCATGGTCAAGCCATTGTTCCGGATTTCCCACGCCCGCTGGGCTTCAAGATGCGGGATTCGACTGATATGGCCTGCTAGTAGCTGATAATGCGCCACCATCGGCGCTTCATCATTGACAGCTGTGGCAGATGACTTTAGAGCCAGGTCGCGCATCATCCCTCGAACGGGGCTGTGTACTCCATCACAGCCGACGGCGATGGACCCTTCCTCAATGCTGCCGTCGTCACAGTGGACCCTGACGCCATGAGAGTATAGCTCGATGGAGATGACCTTCTTTGCTGTTGATATTCGTGTCTCCTTTTTAGGGAGTCTCCTGTATAACAGATCTAGAAGTTTCTGCCGACGAAACAGCATCCATGGGTGGCCATGACTACACTCCAATCATTAATGCCCAAGCTTTATCAAGGACTCAAGACGCAGCCTCTGGGGATTAGAATTGTACTACCGGCAATGCCAATGATAGGAGTGGTGTAAAAGAGGAATAGAAATCAAGGTAAGTGGCTTACTTCTGCTCGATTGACTCGTATAAGCTACTCTGGTCGATCTCCGACCCATCTGGCCCGAGATTGTGTTTGACCTTCATTGGCAGGTACATCTTGCGGCCTTCCTCTAGCAGACCGAGTTGGTCTAAGATGCGCACACCATGTGGCCAGAGTGCGAGGCCGAGGCCAGATTCCTCGACAGCACTGTCTCTTTGCTCCAATAGCACATAGTTGATGTGCGCATGGGACAGGGCATGAGCGAGACAGAGACCAACTGGTCCTCCACCGATAATGATAACGCGGAACTGCAGAGATGATGATGATGACATTTATCTTACCCTCATACGAAGATGGTTGCTAGATGGATATGGAAACTTGAGGTAGACTTGAAAGGAGGCTGCGAGAGGGGTTTTGGGCAGTATGAGTACGGGTATGACAAGCTCCTAACTAGTATTTAACATGGGCGGGTGTATAGTATTGATAAGAAAGTGAGCAGCTTGCCATCTTAAGTAGTATCAAGCGGGTTAGCTAAGACATCGCACCCCGCCTTACGCCCGCGCCTCCTTATTAGGCTCATTAATAGGCCAGCTGTTCCGGCTTACATCACTAAGAGGGGATCGACTGGGGGGTCGATTGACAAGGGTTTCAACTTAGGCCCTGAGCATGTGCTCCGCAAGAAGTCTTTGCGTAACGCACTGGAATACATAGACACAAGAGCTGTTTAATAGATAATATATTTGTTTGCTGTATAAAAGAGCCATAGAGTGTAAGCTGTAATATACGAAAATCTAGCTACAGATGTAGAGGTCATATAAAATACAATAGAGAAAACTAGAAAGTCTATTGAATGAACTCAATGCATTGGTGTACTAGCCCAATTCCATGTGTAGTGTATTCCGAGTGATAAGAATGTTATACTGAGAATAGCTCCTATTACGAAAGTAACAAAGAGATACCACTCGATAATTCTAGCGTGGAACGGTATGTAGCGTTCAGATGGCTTAATAGCAACGTCGCGCATTTGTTTCCCAATTGCGGGCTTGTATTTGAACTCGAATATTGACCGCTTTTTTAAAACAGCCTTGCTCTGAATGATATAGTACTCTAGATAATCTCTCGACATCTATATAATATTAATATATAAACAGGCAATTCTACTGGAGATGTGATTGTTTTTATAGAACTTACCGCTAATAAGTGCCGATCCATCCAGCCTATATATCTCGAAGCATATGCCATTGCTGTTGCAAGAAAGCAACTCCCGATCATAAGGCAGGTATGGTATGCTGAGGGTCTGCTCATACCTAAATTTTTGCAGACGCTCTGGCCGTTGATCCACCAACAGGCCGCTTCAAGAAACTCTTTTGACAGGTTTAGCGGAGGCCAATCTATAAAAGCAGCCATAAAATTCCTCGCGAGCAGTCTGCACGTCTCATCAAATTTTACATCACCTATCAACAATGATTCCATCACTATCCTTGCTCTTTTGGGAGTCTCAAAGTACTCATGCGGTGTGCCAATCAGGTACGCAATATAACGAAACAGGGCTGTATAATCTTCGATCTCTCGCTGAGTCGGGAACACACCCTGACGCGGAAGCCAGAGCCACATTGGGTTCGCGCAAAAGGTTGCTATAGTATGGATAGAATCCATGTCATTTGCAGGAATGCTAGCTGAGGTATCGAAGTAGTTAGGATCCTGGTATGCGAGTCTGAGAATTTCTTGCCGAACTCGAGCATGCAGTAAACGGATTCGGATCGTCGAGATATGCCCCGCGCCTCCAGGTTGAATGGAAGACAATGAGGATGTGCATTCAAGAACCCACTGGAAGCTTTCAAACAGCCTTGGAATTATGGCTTTGGATGAAAAACCCCCCGTGCGTACTAGAACTTCCCCAACGCTGCTTACTGCCTGAAATAACTTGTCAGAAATCTGTCCTGATCGATGTTACACCTGTGTAGTTACCAAATTCTCGCCTAAAACGCCTTGAATAGCAAACCCTAAGATGTACGGGTATGCGTATCTATAGAAGAAGTCCTGACCGCGGGCAATTTGCTCCCAATCGACCCAATCTGGCACCTCATTCACAACTCCCCAGAATCTTTTTAGCAGCTCATCGCTCTCGTGACCCTTCTCAAGTAGAGTAAAGAGGTCGTCTTTCTTAGTCGCGTGCGACGTTTGACATTGTAGATTTTGAAGATGTTCAAGTACTTTAGAGCCTAGTTCATCGAAGCTGAACTTTAGGGTCTTGATTTTCTCCGCTGAGAGATGGTCTTTGGTCCACTCAAACGAGTATCCCCACGCTGTACAGCGCTCACCATCAGTGGTAGACATATTCAGATAAATGGCAAATTGAAAGGTTTGTAGGATAAAGCTGCCTCTGTTGAATAAAAACCTACCGTCCTGGCCGTAGGATGGGATATCAGGATCACACTATGTATAGACCCATATTCTTATCCGCTAATTGCGAATGAGCTAGACCGCAGGAGAGACAAATGCCACATAGCATAACTCGTATAATTATTTTATATCGTTGCCAACCCGACTCCAATCTACGGGATCTGCTAGGAACCCGATGCCGACAGAAATCACTGGAAGTCGCCCCTTACCTTGCGAATGACTTTGTGACGCAGATTCAGCGTCGTCAGCTTTTAGGTTGGATGTAAGTGTGCCATTTGCGAATGGTGGCTGTAGGATGTGTTGCATCTAGCGTCAAAGTTGAGTCAACGTATAGGTCCACCACATTCTAGGCCTCGAGTCCAGGAATGAAACAATTGAATGCGCTAAGTTCTAGCGCTAAGCCCACACCTGTGTAGTGCAGTTCACCCTTGCCTCATTGGAAAATCGTCGTACGCTTATGTTCCCTCTCTGGTTCTTACTCCGTGGACGGCATACCCATCAAGTGAATGGATGTATAGAGTATCTCTGCAGCGATTGATTTTGGCATGGCACTGGATGCCTAAATGACCTTGTATGTATGACTTTTCATCGATCTATTGCTGACTTTACGCCTTAACGTTAATAGTAACGATCTGCGCAGGCTAAAGCCTTTACTCATTTTGGCTGTTGCGATTTTATAAGAGAGATGAGAATAGAACGCTAGCAGTCCCCCTGCTGCTTGCGACGCTCCGGTCTCTTTCTCAAGGGATAAATAGGTAACAGGATTCATGTCAGCAGGAGGTTAAGGTAACGCTAAGCAATTTATATTTGTATTGTCACGATTCTATGGAGTAATAAAGGCTCTAGTGAATAGTATTTTATAAACTGTGTTAGTGTAGAATTTTTTTTTATTTCTTAAAAAAATCAATTAAGTTAGTAATAACATTCTAAGCGTTTTTTAATAGGAATAACTTAAGTTATATGATTTAATATTAATAATAAATTGAAGTAATATTAAATAATATATTTAAGTATTATAGTTTTAGTATTAAATATAAATACTAAATAATAGTATTAATAACTAATTAAATGTATAAAAGGAAAATATAAGCTACTATATATAGTAATTAAATTTATTATAATTTAAATAAATATAAGGTTTTATATTAATAGAAATAATTTAATAACTTAATAGTTATAATAAATTAAATTAATTATGTTTAAGTAATTAAGTTTATTTAATTTTACTTTATTTAAGCTAATTATAATTAATTAAATTGTTTAAAACTTTATAATAATAATATTTTAATTAAGAGCTTTTATAAGTATTATTCAAAGTAAGTTTATTATTAGTTAATAATATAAATATAAGATTAGATTAATATATATTAATATTTTTTTTAGTTTTATTTTAAACACTTATTAATTTTATATAAATAGTTATACTTTTTTATTTTTTATAAACTTTTTTTTATTTTATAAACTTTAATTATTTAAATTTATAATATTAAAGTAAATAATAAAAGTAAATATTATTATTTAAATAAAAAAATATTTAAAATTTTATAAAGTTTATTATATGTGTTAATATTATAATATTCTTTTTAATTCTTTTATATTTTTAATAAATATAAGTATATTATTATTAAAAGTAAAGCTTATTATAAAATTTATATAAAAGAATGTTCTAGCAAGTATTATATTAACACTAATAAAGACTTTATTTATTAATAGTTTTCTTTTCATTTATTTTAATACTTTTTTAATTAGTTTTTATACCTTTTAATTTATTTAAATACTTTTTTAATTAATATTTATAATTTTTATTTTATTTAAATCCTGTTTTAAATAATAATTTTATTTATATTAAAAACATTTTTAGCTTTTTGTTATAAAAGTTGAAAATAATATTTGATTATTATAAGAATTAAAGTATAATAAGTAAATAAATATAAATCATTATTATGTATTAAAGTAATATAATATTCTAAGCGTTTTCTAGTAAAATAAGTTAAATTATATTATTTAATATTGATAATAATTTAAAATAATATTATATAATAAATAAATATATTATAATTTAATATTAAATAGTAATAATAAATAACATTATTAATAATTAAATGAATATATAAAAAGATTATATAAGCTCGTATATATACTAATTAAGTTTATTATAATTTAAATAAATATAAAATTTACTTTAATAAAAATAAACTAATTATTTAATATTTACTAAAATTATTTAATAGTTTTACGCTTATTTAATAGTCTTTAATTTATTTAATAATTTTTTATTTAATTAATAAACTAATCATTTAAAAATAAGTTATATGAATAATATAATTAATTGGCTTATTTAAGGTTTTGCTATGGTTATGCCAGGCTATAATTAGTATAAGTATTCTTAAAAATAGGTTTTCTTTTAGTATATAACCTAAATATAGGGTCGGGTTATTATAAGTAATGTATATAATTATATATAAAGTAAATACCTTTAATATTCTTTACTTAGTTTTATAATTAACTTATTGAACAACCTTAATAAATGATTACATTTTATTAATTCTTTAACTTTATACTTCAATTAAATTATAATCAAAATATTTTAAAGTTAATAAAGTATTGAATATACTTTTATATCTTTTTAATTCTTATATAATGTATTAATCCTTTAATGTTTAATGTTTTATTTAATTATACTATTTTAATATTTAAATTTTCTTATTTAATATATAATTATATAAATATATTGTTTTTTTTAATTAGTCTTTTTAATTTATTTATACATATATATTTTAGTAGCTTTTATATTTATATAGCTTTTAAAGGAACTTTATTAAAAAGGTTTAATACAATTTTTAATATCAATATGAAAAAATAAGAAAATATTTACATGTGAAGAAATACAAAGATATATAAATATAAAGAAATAAAAAAATATATAACTATTTAAAGTTTACTTTTATACTATTATAAGTCTTTATTACTTATAATAAATCTTTTAAAAACAGATCTTTAGCTCTTATTTTATTTCTTAATATATTTAAATTTAAGTATTATTATTCTTAGTTTAAAATATATTATTTAATATACCTTATATATAATAACTTTTATAACAACCTAACCTTATACTTGTATTATTGATTAAGAAAAGACCCATTTTTAGTAACGCTTATATAAGCTGCTAATTAAAACACAATTATAATAAAACCTTAAATAATTTAACTAATTATAATTAGCTTTAATAATATTAAATTAAATCATTTTAATAGCTTAAATAAACTTAACTTTAGTATATATAATAAACTTAAATATAACTAATTTAATTTATTATAACTATTAAATTATTAGTTTATATGTTTCTTTTATATATTTAATTAGTGATTAATAATACTATTTATCATTAATATTTAATACTAAAATTATAATACGTTTACTTATTATTTAATATTGCTTTAATCTATTATTTATATCAAAGAATATAATTCATGTTATTTTTATTAGAAAACACCTACAATGTTATGTTCTTTTTAATATTATATATAAGTTTTATTTTATTATAATTATTTTACCTTAATTATAGTTTGTTTTTTTTACTTAAGGCGTTTATATAATAACTTAACTTTATTTAATTATAGTAAAAAGAAATATAATAAAAAAACATACAATAAATTAAAACTTATACTAGTGCTCGGTAGCCTCAATAAGTTAATAACTATTAATAATATATTAATTAATAATTAAATTATTAACATATTTTAACATATTTAAATAAGATTAATTTAATTTAAAGTTAAAGCTAGAAATAAATTATTACTAAGTGTAACGACCTGATTTTATACTTATATTATTAACTAAGAAAAGACTTACTTTTATTGACGTTTATATAAGTTACTAATTAGAACACTACTATAATAAAACCTTAAATAATCTAACTAATTATAATTAGCTTAAATTATATTAAGGTAAATAA
Source organism: Hypomyces rosellus (assembly GCA_011799845.1). NCBI lineage: Eukaryota > Fungi > Ascomycota > Sordariomycetes > Hypocreales > Hypocreaceae > Hypomyces > Hypomyces rosellus. Next base: position 24,937 of record WWCI01000003.1, read on the forward strand.
GCTTAATAGCTTAAATAAAATTAACTTAAGTATATATAATAACTTAAATATAATTAATTTAATTTATTATAATTATTAAATTATTAGTTTATTTTTATAAAAATAAAACCTTATATTTATTGAAATTATAATAAACCTAATTATTATATATATTAGCTTATATTTCTTTTATATATTTAGTTAATTATTAATATAATTATTTATTATTGATACTTAATACCTAAACTATAATATTTTATTTTATTATTTAATATTACTTTAATCTATTATTAATATTAAATTATAATCTAAGTTATTATTTATTAAAAAACGCCCGGAATATCATACTAAGGTATTTAAAATAATAAAATAATAAAAACTAATATAAACTTATTATAATTTATAAAAAGAAATAGAATTAATTAGTTTATTATATAAAGTATGATAAGTTTTTTTTATTAAAAAACGCTTAAAATGTTATATATATAACTTTATAATTATTATTATTTAATATATAAATAATTAATTATTAATATAATTATATACCTATTTACTATTATTATATATATGCTTTTTATAATTATAATTTAATAACAAATATACTATTTAGTGCTTATATGTTTAATAGATTTATTATTAGATTATTTAATAAAATATAATAATAATAATAAAAGCAATCCTATCTTAAATATATATTAACTATAAAATAAAGTTAATATTATTTTATAAGCTATTAATTAGTTTTAAAGCTTAATATTCTATTACACTAAAACGTTTAATTTTATTATTAAAGCTAATGTTTAAGTAATTAATAAAACTATACTTAAACTTGTTTATACTTTTTATATTATATATTTCTTATAATAATAAATACTGAATTAAATAAAAACGTTTTTAAGACACTAACTCTTTTACAAATATTTAAAACTATAATATTACTTATAAATAAATAAAGTCTTTTTTTTTTAATTTATATAAAACTATATTAAATATAGTAGTTACTCACTCATACACACAATTACATATATAACTCACCCTTAACTAACACATATACACATATAATTATTAACTTTAATTATTATTTAAGCTATTAAGCTTTTAAATATACTATGTATAATAAAAAAAAACAGAAAACTTTAAATTTAAGCTTTATAATAGTTAAACTAAAACCTAAAAAGAATTATTAAAAAAAAAAAACTAAAAGCTAAGTAATTAATTAATTTAAGTAATAAATATAATAAAAAGCAATATAACTAAGAAAACTAAATACATACTTATAAGATTTAAAAGAAATTTAATTATTTAAAAGAAATAAAAAACAATACATACTTAAACGTTATAAAATAATAAAAAATTAAATAACTAAAAGTAATAACATTTATACTTAATTAACTCAATTGTATCCTTATAATTTCTTTTTATTAATAATAAATACTTTTAAATATATTTATATATAAGCATATACTTTTTATTCTCTTAAAAACTCATATTATTAATTATTAATAATCGTATTTACTATTAACTATTTAATATATAAACTATAATATTAATATTTATCACTTAGCTTTACTTTAATAGTTTATTTATAAGCTTAAATCACTTTATAATTTCTATTACAAGAATACTTAGTAAATTATACATTAAACTTAAAATTAATTACTTTATTTAACCTTTTCCTAAAACACATAATATATTATAGCTTATATAAGTAAATTTAGCTTTTTTCTTACTTTTATTATAATTAAACTCTCATACTCTTTTAAATTCTAGTACTTTATTCTTTAAACTTTTTAAACCTAGTTAACTGTATATATACATAAAGGATTATAAGCATTAGTATAGATTAGTCAAAATCTATTTAATGTAATCCTACGCGTGCTATAATTAGCTAGCTTTATCCAATGTTTAGTTGTTCCTAAAGCAACGCGGGTCGTAATACTCTTCTTACTTACGATTTAATATTGCTATTATCCGGAGAGACTACTTTCATTCGCGTAATTAAATTTACAAGAAAATCTTGTATTTCTCCAGAGACAAGCTAAGACAACATGCCGCTGGTTCCGTCTGCGCCTAAGAAGTTTACAAGTACAGACTCGCTGAAACTAGCGTGCACACTGTCTTTAGCGAACATTGTGTTTCACTCGTATGGCGATTTTTAAGCGACGCCTTCAAACGTGTGATCCCTAGTGTCTTACGAAGTAACCATATGAATTTGGTTAGGCACAGTTTCCGATGCTAACCTTATTCGATCTACCGCCTTCTGTGATTTAATCAGGAGTGAACACGGTTTACCTAAGGAAGACCGCTAATGCTCTGCTCTGAAAGATTGTAAGCACACCCTTTACATGAGTAGAGGCAGTAGCAATCTGCTACTGTGGCTTGGAGGATTCTTAGCCTGGCCTGGCGCTGACGGAGGTGTTGTATTACCTGGCATGGACTCACCCCAATGCTGTTAGTGATCATTGTGCGGGCCTTCGTCTTCACACCTCCTTGCTCCCCTCAGTTTGCCTTGGTGCAGCCTGCCGTATATATTCTAATATAAGCTCCAATCGTATTAGTTATACTTGCTATGGAATTTACAGACTTATCTCTTATTTAGTGAAATCTCCTCAACCATGAAGATTCCTAAAAACAAGGAAGCCCTTATAGCATGTCTTAAGGGTCAAGAATTTCAAGTGCCTGACCTTTGGCCTCCTTTTGCCTGCTGGCCCGTTGGTTGCAATCCTCGTTACAAAGCAGTGATTCCGTTTGTGGACGCGTTCCTAGAGAGGTGAGCAATGCTCTTGTAGTACTAAATCAAGCTTACATCTAAGAAACATAGGGCTGTCCAAGATCCGAAGAAGCTGGAAATTTTGAAGGGGGGGGATTTCAGTCTCTTTATATCGTTGTGGTGGCCCTACGCGGACTTAGACAGACTGCGTATCATGGGAGCTTTCATTGCATGGCTCTTTCTTTGGGATGATGAAATTGATCACCCTGAGGGCTCTCTCGGCGATAATCTCGCGGCAGGACAAACATATGTCAATCAAACTTTGCTATTTGCTAAGCAATGCCTTAGACTCAACAAGGAGAAAAATACCCTTCCTCCAGATAATCTTCATATATCCTCATTCAGTGTTATTGGAGATGCGCTTCATGAAGCATATACAATTGGTAGCTGCTGTTCCCATATGCTCCACCCACTTTTGACTCTAACCGCTGACTCTTGCAGAGCAACGGGAATTCTTCTTGAAAGAACTTACATCTTACTGTAATATGTGTCTAGTTGAGAGGAGAATCCGCATCGACTTGGACTCTCACATCCCAACTATAAACGAATTCTGGACATACCGGATGGAGACAACCGCAGCTAAATTGGTACATGCAATGCAAGAGTAAGTGAATTCTTGAATGCAAAATTTCTAATTCTATAAAATCCTAACTACCCTAGCTACGCATACAATATGAATACCGTTCACGTCTTGAAGACTATAAATGGAAGGCGGCTGCTAGATCAGCTAACTATCATCACGTCTATGTACGAATATCCTGAACTATAAATGCCACTGGTTGACCTAATGAAATGCTAAATGCAGCACAAACGATATTTTTTCTTTAAAAAAGGAACTTGTAAGATAGGCGTTTGGAAATGTATATGCTATAATACTAATGCAAGCTCCACTAGGAACACGATCGCCTTGAAAGCCTCGTTCCATTCTTAGTTGCTATCCATGGCGACCCTCTTCGAGCCATGGACGAAGCAGTCTTGCAACTTTTCACGAGTATAAATGAATTTGAAGTTGTTGCCAAGGCTTTTGTCTTAGAAACTAATAAGAACAGTGGTGACCTAAAGAGTGTCCAAAACGTTATAGGTGCTGCACAGCGCCACTGCACTGGCCATCTTGCTTGGTGGTATGATAATGTAATTGTTAGTAGTAAGAATCTAGCTAATTACGATGATAGTTACGCAACTAAGCGATACGATATCCAGAAAAAGCCAGACGGAACGCTTTTATTACTACTCTAAGTTAACTTTTAAAAAGGTTACCTAAGATTCTCGCCTAGTTTAGATCAATTAAGGACTAGTACTATATGCAGGAAATGCCTACAGCTAGTAACCAGTGCTAGGGGATTGAATTAATATTTTAAGGGTATTATTATTACTAGTGAAGCGGAATCTCTTATTGCTACGGAATTTTAAGGAGCCTAGCGCATGTATTTCTTACCACCACCTCTAAAGCCGATCGGAATAACTAATGCAAATTCTCTTACCAAGTGCCAAGTTAAGACTTGTGCTTGTATTCCGCGAACATACCCTTACTGTAAGGTTACTACATGCCGTACATTAGAACTCTTATTGCGTCAGGTGGATACAGCACATTGTTTTTTCAATAGGCTCAGGACCTGTTTAGAAGATGTGAAACTGAAAAGCCATCGCGTGACACGTCCTCGGCGACCAAACACCGGCAAACGACTGGGTCGTTGTAGAATCGAAGCCGTGCCGGCGATAGCGACTAATAGCTACAGGTGCTGTACGATTGGCTAGCATCTTTAAAGTTAATAATGAGGAAACTTGCTTTGTCCATGACGTTTTCATACTGGCGCACAACCTTGTTGCTGTCGCAGAAGACAATCATATCTGGGTAAAGGTGCCAAGCTGAGAAGGCAAGTAGCATAGCACTGTTGCTTACTCTTTGAGTAACGCCGTTAAAGAAATTCAGCACCGTTTGCATGGCTGTTATTCCAGGCACTTATAACGCTTGTGATTGAAGAAGCTAAATCATAGGATTTAATAGTTATAAAAGATTAAGTAATAAATCTTTTATTTAAGTTAATAAAAGAATAGATTTTATGTATAAATATTTATGTTTTTAAATTATTTTATTATATTAAATAAGATTTATATATATTAAATAAGATTTATATATATTAAATAAGATTTATATATATTAAATTAAAATCAAAAGTATACATAATGACTTATGATTTAAAACTACAAAACAATAGAAAGTTTTGTAGTGTAATTAATTGTTATTAATAATTTAATAGGAACTATAAGGGAATTATATAAATATTATATTAATAAGTTAAAGTAACTTTTTAAATAATTTAATAGACTATAAAGAATATTTAAAGATATATTTTAATTTTATTAGTAATAAATCAATATTTATAATATTTAATTTAAAGAACATAATTATATTAAAAAAAAGTTTCTATTATATAAATTAAGGCTTTGATAATAATAATAAAATATAATAAGGTTTTTAAATAAATAATATTTTTAAAGGTTTATATATTATAAAATTCTATTATTTTATTTTAGCTAAAAAGCTTTTAGTAATGAGTTTACTTTTTAATAAAAAAATTATATATTTAAGAATAAAAATTAAAAAGGAGTGTATATAAATTATAATTATATACTTTAATTAGTATAAGATAATAACTATGTTAATAATAAGTTAAATATTTTAATATATTTAAGGGTGTTATAGTATTTTAATATAGTTAAAAGAATAAAAAACTAATATAGTTAATATTTAAAGTAATTATTTACTTATAATAAAAACTAAAATTAAAAATATATATTAAAATAACTTTTAAAATAAACTATTAAGGAATATTATATAAAACAATTATAGAATATAGCATTTAAAAATAAAAATAATAATATATAAATTTATTATATTTAAAGAAATTAAAATTATGAAAGAAACGCGTTTGAAAGGGTTTTTGTATTAATAATAAAAAGTAATACTTTTATAAACATAAAGTATAAATATTATAAAGACTTTAAGAATATTTTATATATAAAGATAAACAAATATAAAAGAAATTAATATTAATAAAAAAATATTTAATTATTATAAAATTAAATAATTCATTTAAAATGTAAGTTTAAAAGATATAATGTATGATTAAATTAAGGTTTAAATATAATGTATGTTATGACGTTCTGGGCGTTTCCTAACAAAAGATAACCTAGATTATAGTTTAATATTAGTAATAGATTAGGGCGATATTAAATAATAAGATAAAATATTATAGTTTAAGTATTAGGTATTAATAATAAATAATTACATTAATAATTAATTAAATATATAAAAAAGTTATATAAGTTAATATATATAATAGTTAAGTTTATTATAATTTAAATAAATATAAGGTTTTATTTTAATAGAAATAAACTAATAATTTAATAAGTTAATTAAAATTAATTTAATTATAATTAATTCTTTTTTTATTAAGTTATCTTAAGTTAATTTAACTTAGGTTAACTTTTGTTTAATTAGTTAGTTTTTTTAAGGTCCTGCTGTGATTATACTAAGCCATAATAAGTATAAGTATCACTAAAAGTGGGTCTGACCTAGTATATAACCTAAGCGTGGGGTCGGGTCGTTATATATATAACTAAATGTAAATATTTTTAATATTTTAAAATTATTAAATATAATTATAGTAAATCTTATAATTATTAAAATTAGATTATAGTAAATATAAAAGGAAATAGTAAAGTATGAAATAATTTTAATAAAAAGGATTATAAGGTTTAAAAATAATTAGTTAATTACTCTTAGGGGAGTGATTATTGATTTTATTAATTCTTAAAAAACATTCTTTTTTAAGTAATGTATATTTATTTATAATAGCTTTTTAGTTATTATATAATAGTAATTGTAATATTTTATTTTAAATGCTTAATATTAATTTATAATATTTTATTTTATTAATTGTCTAGCCTTAATTATCTTTTATAGCTTTCAATTAATAATCTTATTAAGTAATTAATAGCTAATTAGCTTTGGAAATTGTGCTTATAATAATAATTAAAATATTTGGGTTAGTTTAATTAATTATAAAATACAATTTAATAAAGTCTTTTTAATTATTAAAAAGCTTATTAAAAAGGCTTGTCTTTTAGGATATTAAAAACTATGAATTTGAATAAGATTATTTATTTATATAAAGGCATAAATTTCTATATATTTAATTTTAATATATATTAATTCTAATATAAGGTTTAATTTTTTTAAAGTGTTTATATATAATATTATTATAAATACAATTATATATACTTTTCAATTATATAATTAAAGGTTTAAAGTAACATTTAATACCTGTACTTTTAATATGTTTATTATTAAAGTATTTAATAAGGTATAATAATAATAATAAAAGTAATTTTATTATAAGAATGTATAAGCTATAAAATAAGATTAATACTATAAACTATTAGTTAAATCTAGACTTTAATATACTTTTTAAACTTTTACAGGTTTTATTAATAATAATTATATTATTAAATTATTATATAAAACCTTTTATTCAAATTAATTAAAATTAATATTTAAGTAAAAAGTATTATATAAATATTAATAACATAAAAAAAAAACCTTTAAATGTATTCTATTTTTATAAATAAAATAATAATTAAACTTTGAACTTATTTTTAAAATAATATTATTTTTAAGTTTAATTTATTATTTTTTAATTTAATATTTTAAAAAAAAATCTTTTATAATTATATTTAATATTATTATTTTAAAAAATAATATTATATTATTATATTTATTATATTGTTACTACACTTAAAAAAACTTTTGTTTTAAATTAGATTTAATTAACCTTTTAAATTTTATTTATAATAAAAATTTAAATATATAATATTACTTTTTAAAAATCATTATTAAAAAATCTTTAAATAAAATATATTTTTAAATATTATAAAATAAAATTTTTAATACTTTTATAAGCTAAAATATAAAACTGTAATAATACAAAACTTAAAAAAAAAGAAAATTTATTATAATTATATAATTAAAAATAATTAAAATATATATAATTAATATATTATATAAACATAAGCATTTTAAAACTTATAATATATTATAAACCTTTTTTTACTATATTTAATATTTTTTAATTTAAAAAAAAATATATATATAACAAAAACACTTATATAATCTAATAAAATAATCTTTATTTAAGAAAAATAAAAAACATAAGTTTAATTTTTTACTTTAAATATATAATCTATTAAATATACTTATGATAATATATTTATTATATTATTCTTTATTTTTTTGCTTTTATATAAAGCTAAAAAAATATTATTCTAAGACATTTATTATCTTATATATTTAATTACATTTATTAATTATTTGATTTTCTTAATTTATTTAATCGATTATTAGCAATAGCTTTATTTAATTAATTGATTAATAGGCTTGATTGATTGGTTTGGTTGGTGGGAGGCCCTGTCCTCAATGCCTGCGGTTATGCCAGCCAGTAAGCTTATATTATCGTCGTCGCTAGAACGACCTGCAAGTACGAGAGGCTGAGGAGCTGAACAAACTCTATGGCCTTATCCAGTCTTTATACTTGCGAATGTTCCATGTAGCTTAAGCTTCGTGCATTTTCGACAAGCAAGGCACTAGAAAGCCATATGCAGTCCCCTGCCCACGCGGCCAAAATTTTCCGCTGTCCTTTACTGCTTCTCCCAGATAGCTGTGGCAAAAATAATGGTAAAAAGAGCAGGATTACGCACTTCTTAACTGTGAGTGGACTTACAGCGCATATTAAGAGTGGCGCTTGTCACGGTGGGAGAATTGGCCTTGAGACAGTAACTCGGTATGTTAAGGAAAGGCTAGGTAGAATAGGACTTGCAGTTGAGCTGCCTTTATAGAGAGCACTTATTAACGCCTGGTTGCCAAACCAATAGGACAATGTAAGCTAACTTACGTATTTCCTTCGTGTGGATCTATCATATCTCCAAAAAGCTCATAAAACTAAACTAATGGATCATTTCAATACCTCACTAATGACTCGTATGCCTTAGTTGGTACGGCAAAGATTGCGCGTATCGAAGATATAGCTAGAGTGGTGGGACCCTAGAAGGTGTGCAATAGCATTTAAAAGTTATGCAATGGTTTGTTTATTTATTTAGCTATTTACGTTGTGTATGTGTTCCGTTCTGAACGTTATAACGGCCAGAGCCAGCTTGCGCTGTTTTTAGGCGGAATACTGGTTACGAAAGAAACATTTGTGCTGTGTCTTATTGGATTGCGATCTTATCGTGATTTCGACTATACGGCCGGGATGCTTCGATAAAGGTCTTGAAGTCTGTATGCCCTTTAGGGCCTAGTAGAAGTGCGAGAAGAGGGGGGCCTGTGGGAGCATGACCCTGTTTCTGCTGCATTCTATGATATGTTCTAGATTGAGCGGGAGACCGCAGCGACAAAGCCTTGTGGTATTGTGATTACAGTGGTCATAGTACTCTTGGGAGTCTCTATGTTCTGACCTCTCGGCTAAGTAGCCTGTGCAGAATGCCTCAAGGGAGCTTAAGCTCGGCGGGTCTAGGGTGAGCCGAGAGGCCCCACCTTGAGTAACCTAAGGGGGTGTTCTTGTTCCAGTAGTCCTCGAAGAGCTGCCTTGCTTGTTGTCTGGCCTGCCTTTTAATGTGGGTTAGTGCCGTGGGAGAGGGGGTGATCTGGCGGTTCTTTTTTAGAGCCGTCCTTTGCTATATCTGCGAGCTTGTTTCTAGATATTCCTATATAGTCTGGTGCCCTAATAAAATATTTTAATTTATTTACTTTTTTAGCGAAACTTGGACTGTACGGCTCTTCATCACATCCATTGCCTTTGTCCCAAAATAGCGCTCTGATACGAACGTCCAGTACATTGCGCCAATCATCCAGTTTTGCAGCCCGTCGATATAAATCTCAATCTGGCGATCGACTGCACTGCCGTAAGAAGGAAACATTTTCCTTGTCTCCTCAAATGTGTCAACGCTGCGACAGCAAAGGTCCCCGACATAATCAACTGCCTCCTGCAATATCATGCCCTTCTCATGCATAAGCACAACGAGCATATTATGTGTATCGCCCTTAGCATGCTCAACGTTATAAGAATATATATCCTATATTGAAACAAATAAATAGCAATTAATAAATAAACTAAGAATGGAAAATGTAAAGGAAGGAATAAAGAAGTCATACATTAGACCAGCTAACGCAGTCATTGCAAGCATCCTCTAGGATCTTCATGTAGGTGTGGTCCATAACTTCATCAGGCATATCGATGTCGCCAACGTACTCAATGAGCGCGAACGATGGTTTACAAGCACTGGTGTTTCGGCGAAGGACGATATACGACTCAAGGTCAGGAATGTTCCGGTTAGCACGGTCAAGGGCTTGCTGGTGAACAGCCTGCAAGTAAAGATCCATGTTATTGATGAAGCGCCGAATACGGCCTGGGCCACCAGCTGAGACGAATCGAGAGAAGTAGCTGTAGCACAAGACAACATTTAATAAGAATTAGCGAACGGCCTGTGCATTAAGGAAAAGGAACATACTCCTTGGTCAACAGCCCAACCTTCTTATCTGTCTTGTATCCAAGTGGATCTCGCAACGCTTCCATAACACACGTCTGCATCCCTGCTACGTCTCCTGCTTTGAATTCGTCCGACCAATCGTCGAAAATAAATAAAAAGTTAGTAAAGTCCCCGCACATCTTCAGTCTGTCCTCCAGCGCGTCAGGGTAACACAGGGCACCGAGTTCGCCAGCTTTAATGCCCAGGAAAGCGTTCCGCTTCTCCTCATCAAAGTCTACAAACGAGAGAATCCAGACTTCAGAAGCCTTACCAGCGGCCTGTCCATTTGGATTGCGTCGGAGAGGGTAGGGAAGGTACGACATAAGGTCGGGAAGGGCAATCGTTTCGGATGGGTCAAACATGCTAGCAACTCTATTGGTAGTAATAGTAATAAAAAGAAGAAAAAAGAAAAAGAAGGAAGGATATAAGAGGATAAAAGGAAGAAGCAGCCCTGACGGGAAAGGAAGTGAAAATGGAAATGGCAGTTGCGTTGCAATTCACCGCATCTAATCATACTAAGCGGCTAGGTTACATGTACTATTATATAGAGGGAATAGCAAAGTACAATGTGATCTTTTTCATCCAATTATCTTAATTTAATTTTAAGACATCTGCTTCACCTAGCCCCCTGTCTTTAAGAACTACGGGCTAGAAGTAAATTATTCAAAGACATTTTTAGTAATATTATATCCTGACCTTTCAGGTTATATAATAGATTATTAGCTCTATTACTACAGAGGTCCGTCCGAAACATCATTGTCTAGATCTACTTAATCATTTAATATAGTATTTTCTAGTATATAAGATATAAGTAGGTTTTTTTAATATTATTATAATATATTAATATTATAGTATTACTTTTATTAATAAATAATATTAAAATTTAAATATAATTTTTATAATTATAAACCTTTAGAATTAATTTATAAAGATTAAAGTATTTTATTGTGTTTATTATACTTAATATATCGATAAAAGTATATGTATAATTATAGACAATGACTTTTAGGACGGACCTCTATAGTGTTTGCTGTTTACTTTGCTAATGTAATATTCCAGGTGTTTTTTAATAATTAAATAATAGTTAAATATTAATAGTAGATCAAGGTAATATTAATTAATAGTTAATAATATTTGCATTTACTAACGCATGCCTGCTATTAATCATTTACTACATTAATTAGGATTATAACAACTAATTGACTTTAACCCTTGAATTCTTTAAAATGATATTAAGGGATTCATGTAGATAAAAGTCTAGCGGCATAATAAGCGATCCCAATGGCTATGTCACGGTCACTTGTTTAAGTGCAAGAGTGACAGATTGGCGTTACTCACATTGGCTGATCGAGCTCCACAGATTTAGTGACCAAGATCATCCACTCCACTGTCAGGATCAGGCAGACGGAGAACGTCACCAACAATGATGCTATGGCAATCTTAGCTGAGAGGATTGCCAAACTGCGCCAGCCATCCAGTGTAAAGGTAGACCAAACATCTCTAATGGTGGCATATCCTCGACCGCCCATGGGGATGGGTTTCACCTTGCCGTGATAAGAGCGGTCAAAGGGAACAATAGTGTCATGTTCGATCGGTAGAAGTGAGGCTTGGATTCGGACCAAGATCACCTTTGCGGGGATCACGATGAAGATAGACCCAAAGGTGGAAAAGATAACAACGAAAATAACTTTGGCGTAAAAACCAGCACCGCCCCACGCCAAATTCTGACTAAATGCGTAGATGTTGTCGGGCCCGAAAAGTCTTAATTCAGGCCATTCGATTCGGATCCAGGATGATAGCAGGTTCGGAAGCCATCGAGCGGCTTCGTCAGCAACCCAGGAGAGAATGACTGTTTTCCAAATGGCTTCGAATGTCCGCAAGAAAGGAGGAAGGCGGCGAAAGAATGACAGCGACGACATCTGGGACTGGGAAATGACAACGTGAACCCAAGCAGTGCTGAATTGCACCAGCACAAGAGAAGCGAGCAGCGATGCAATGGCACTAAAGTAAGAACCGAGGAATTCTTTGAAGAAAAGGGCAATGATTCGACTCAGCCCAACATGGACAAAGGCAAACAAAAAGCCGCGAAAATTAGCCATGAAGCCGCCATGTTTTCGAAGCAAGTTATTAATGCTGCGCAAGGACGATGTGAGGATGTATTTTTGGCTACGCATAGATGTAGAACTGGCAGGACGAGATGTCTCGAGATTATCGAGCGTGAGAGGCTCGTATTCGGGCGGTTTCTCATCTTCGACAATGGCGAGGACGGGGTAGATTTGACAGAGGGTGTAGTTGACCTGTGGAGACGGAATTAGTGGTCAGAGACACGAGGTTCTGTGGTGAAGATTGGAGGGGCAGGCATACCAGAAGAGTAATTGGCAGGAAGAAGACAGCATCTAATAGCCAGATGAGACGTGTCCATGAGGGGACTTCGTAGACGAGATGTTCGTTGCCCTCATTTGGATAAAGAGTCCATTGCAAATTGGCACCGACGAGTTGTGAATCAGTAGGCATGACAGTATCGAGTCGGATTGGAGGGGGTTCTCGCGAGCACACCTAAATTAATGCAAGACATGGATGCAAAGTGCAAATTCGGATCAGAGGACATGCATCATATTGATGATTGTTTGGCGGTTGGTTGCACTGCCATTGCGCTGCCTCATGGGGACGCGCTGGAATAGTACATGTACATGGAAGGGCGTCTGCTTCTGGCCCCAAACCGTGTTACAGCCCCTGAGCAACCCTTGACGGGTTCATGTGAGTTACTTGCACTCTGTAGAAAAAACACAATCATAATATTTTTGAGTCAGTCTGTTATCTTAGTCAGCGTATCACCTAAATTGGCGCCTAATAGGTCCACGGGATCCCGTTGATTTAAAAAAAAACGGGATCCCGTGGATATTACATTAGCAATCATTGTTATAGCGCTATAACCATTAAATTACAGCGCTTTTAACCACCCTAATAAGCCATAACCGCTATAGCTATTTACGACAACTAATTACAGCCAATTATGGTTAATTTAATTAATTAATATAAATAATTTAATTACTTAACTAATATAAACCCATGGATAGCTATTATATATAACTATAATAATAGCTATAAAGGATTTAATTAGCTTTTATAAAATAAGTAAATATACTATAATAAATAATTAAATATATAAGCTTTGCTATAACTAAGCTCTAGGCTAAAAAAGCAAGACTTTATAAAATAAAAGTCGAATAGTAATTATCTATCCATGGATAGGTATAAGATCTGCTAAGAGTACTGTAATTTAATGGCTATAGCGCTATAATAATGATTGCTGACATAACATCTACGGGATCCCGTTTTTTTTTAAATCAACGGGATCCTATGGACCTATTGGGCACCACCTAAACTGTATGAAAAGCAAGCCAAAGTCAATCATCTATTGATGTACTAAGATCAACCAGGAATCTTGGACAAGGTCTTTCTTTTCCAGCAATCCATGATTCCCAGAATGCGCCAATGATCAACACTTGTTTCCAGTTACCACGCTGATGTTGGGGCATACGGTCCCTGCCCCGCCACCTCCCAGTATCGCTCGATTAAAGAAGGACTCCATTCGCACAGAGTGTCCACACTAGCGAGTTCTCCAACATTGGATGTATTGGAATCCTCAGGAGAGACAACCACCATGTTGGCGTACGTTGAGGTAAAAGGCACCGTATCAGTGCTACAATTAGGTTGTAAATTTTGAGTATCGGCTCCGAGAGAGGGGCACTGTTGTGCAATGCCTACGAAATTTAATGTCTGAGGACTACTCCTCTCTGCGATGCGTAATGGAGATGTAGATTTGTTCTGATGCCATGGCGATACATCAACTGTTGCCTCGGGCAATTCATGTGACTCAGGAGGGGGTTGAGGGCACGGTGGGCTCGTCGGAGTCACCTGAGCCGTGATTTGCACCCTGTTGCCTATAGATAATGCCTGGGATCGAAGCTCTTCAATATGTGCCCAACGATGATCCAGTTGGACGTCGGGAGTGCTTTTCCAATGATTATAGCTCTCATCGACTGCTTGCCACGGGATTAAGGTACACTCTCCCGATGGTGCCATGCAAAGGTTAAGAAGAAGGTAAGCCAATGCATCCCACTCGACATATGTCTGAAATAACCAGAGCCATTTCTGGCCTTTCCCAGAGCGGCGCAAGGCGCATGCATATTGTAGGATCTCCTGGCAAGCTTTCCTATAGTTTGCTCCAATGGGTAGTCCCTGTTTCTGGCCAAATCGTGGCTTGCAGACAGTCAGCTTCAACTTGGCAAGAATCAAGCGAGTCCCAGTAGCCGTAATAAAATCCATAGGAATACTCATGTCGCAGTGCGACAAGTACTGTTGCTCTATCCTCTCGCTGAATTGATTTATCAATTGGCACTTTTGTGTCTGGCTCAAGACTGGGTAGGAATTGCAGTAGCAGAACTTGTCCGAAAAAACTACCTGTCGAGCAAAGTTGCTCACCCGAAATCGAACAAGGCTGAAAAGCATTTCAGTTTTTCCAACTTGACTCTGGGGTAGACTGTTCATTTCAGGATTTAAGTCGCCATCGCCAATATTCAATGGCAGTTCAGTATCATGGATCAAATCTAGAATGTTAGGGTCAGAACCGTGATCTTCGGCAATCCGGACATCCAAAATGCAGATATGCCACCAGAGTCGACGGCGCATTTCGACATCAAAGGCAGACAGCCCTGGGGCTACCCCCTTACAATGGAGACCCATCTTCATCGCATATCCGATTGCAAGCCCAATCAACGTGCGCACATCGGGACCGTGCTTGTCTTGTCTACCGCATATCTATATAAATATGTTAGGTGTCATTTCTTCAGCTAGGGGCATGACGACTGATTTACCAAGAAAAGCACAAATGCTTGAAGAATCATAAGGTTTTGTGTGGCAAGGAAATTTGCTCGCATAAGAGCATGTTCCATCCCTATTCGAAACCTCGACAAGGCGGTCAGTTATTATTATGTTATCGAAGCTGGGT
This sequence comes from Hypomyces rosellus, assembly GCA_011799845.1. NCBI lineage: Eukaryota > Fungi > Ascomycota > Sordariomycetes > Hypocreales > Hypocreaceae > Hypomyces > Hypomyces rosellus. Next base: position 40,278 of record WWCI01000003.1, read on the forward strand.
CTATATAAATGCTACCTTTTAATTAGAGAAGATCTGTCCTCATGGATCTCTCTCTCACACTCGACTGCCGACATTGCAATCACTGCGGCGTAATAGATCGAAAACATTAAACACTCTGTAGCAGGGTCTGGTATTTCCTGATGCCGAATGACAGGCATGACTATTCTTTCGGTAGACGGAATGTGGAAAATTTTGAGAAGAGGGTCGACGAGATGGAGAAAGTGACTCCACATGATAAGTGATGCTGAATAAGGAGATGGTTGGGGTGGTGATGAGCCTGAGACGCATGGAAACGCGCTCCAGAGCTTTGAGTTTAGTGATGGAGGAGATTGCATTTGGTCTGTACGTTTTTCATGTGCTGGCACAGTCTGATTAGGGCTCGGCAAATCATCCTCAGTCTCCTTGAATCGCTGTCAGTGAACATTCGTTGACGCATGCCCCACGGCTACCAGGTGGAGATGACAAGAGTAGGGGCTTACGGAAGACACGCTCATGTGCAAGAGCCGTTCCATGTGAGAAATCTTCCGTTCAAGGGACTGTACTGTTTGCTCTAAGGACTGCACTCGAGCTACTAGGTCGTTTTCAGCTACATTTTCCCCGGGGCGACGTACAGGATAGGCGCATTGCCTCTTGGTCCGGACACAATATGCGCATGGCTGAGATCTGTCGCATTTGATCTTGCGTCGGCGGCATTCAAAACAAGATCGTCCTGATTCAATCACCCGACGAGCCATGGACATGCTATGGAGGGTTAAAGGTAAAACGGAGTGGGTCCAAGTTGATGTTCAATTGAATCAACAAAAATGAAGGGAGCTGTGATGAATGGGGGAGAGAAATTGTCTACAAACTCGATAAGGACATGGCACAGCGAGAGAGCAATACTACCGGTGGTGAATCATGGTAGCCAGCACCAGAACCTTTCATCCTTCTTCCTTCATCCTTCACGGATGGCGCAAGATCGTCTAGAGAAGCGGAGCATTCTCCAATTGGTGGGGGCGGACATGACGGAGGATCCTCCGCATTTCTAAGCTGCCCTCTTTCAATCATTTGTCATGGTTTACTTAGCATAAGCACAACACTACGAACGACTGTGGAGTTCATCTGCCTCTGTTGTAGGGATTAGCACCAATGATATGAAGTTTCTACAGTTTACATGGATTCTCTTCCTTAATTTTAGTAGCCTGTTGAAGCATTAGGGCTGCACGATGGCATCCGGGAAATTGATCTAGTTCGGTTATCATTCGTTATGCAAACGACTGTCTGTTATCTCAACCCACCGATATGGAAGCAATTGCCATTGCGTATGCTTTGTAACGACACTTGGAGAAATTGCCGACAAATGGACCCATCATATCGCGCCAAGTCCGGAATTAGAGTTAGTAATAATGCACTTTTAGCTGTCTCGTCGATAAGTATAAGATGCTGTCTAGTGCCTTTAAAAGGTGTTTAAACAAAGAAAAGTCAAAGAAAACAAACCAGCAGTCACAATATTACATGGAAAGCTATTGATCTATCCATCAGTCCAGTCTTCGAAATCCTACATTGACTTTACCATTTTCACTTAGCTTCTCCAAAAGTCCAAATGGTTGCTTATAAAAACATCGCTGTCGTTGGTGTATGTTATCCTAAGCTGCACTAAATAAAGTTCAATTCACTAATTCTGCTGTATAGGCTAGCGGTAGCATCGGCAAGATCATTCTGAAATCCCTTATCGCCGCTGGTGTCTTCAATATCACTGTTCTGTCTCGCAAGGAAAGCTCTGCTACTTTCTCTGGTAAGATCTCAGTTCACAAGTCAGACTTCTCCGATGCCGACCTCGATGCTGCCTTCAAAGGCCAGGATGCCATCATCTCTACTCTTGGCGCTGCTAGTCTTGGTGACCAGAAAAGGCTCGTTGATGCTGCCCTCCGTGCTGGTGTCAAGCGATTCCTTCCGTCCGAGTTCTCTTCCAGCAGCCAGGATGCAGCTGTTTTAGAATTACTTCCCATCTTCCGCCAAAAGTCAGATCTTATTGAGTACTTACAGACCAAAGAGATCGTTGGCCTGTCCTGGACTGGTGTTGCAACCTCATTGTTGTTTGACTGGGTATGCAATCGGAAAATCTCCACACCATAATGTTCCCATTAGTAACTCATTTGAATAGGGACTTGGTAACGGTTTCCTTGAGTACGACATTGTGAACCAGACTGCTGCAATCTGGGATGGAGGTAATAAGAAGTTCACTCTTACCAACGAAAAGCAGCTTGGAGAGGCTGTTGTGTCGATTCTTAAACATCCCGAGGAAACTAAGAACAAGTATCTATACATCTCCTCTGTTGAGACTACACAGAATGAGATCCTGTCTGCCCTTGAAACAGCTACCAACTCCAAGTGGACTATTAACAGAACTACAACCAAGGAGCAGGTCAATGGGGCACTCAAGAAGCTAGAGGCAGGCGATTTTAGTGGTGCTTTTACCTTGGTTCGAGCCACTAGTTACAGTGATACTCCTGGTCTCAAGTCCAACTATGCCAAGGACGAGACACTCTCTAACACTCTTCTTGGTCTTGAGGCCGAGTCTGTCCAAGATATTGTGTGCAGGGTTGCTGCCCAATAAATGGTGATAGAAGCGGCATGTATTTATATGCAGTACCGAGAGACAGTTCAGAGAATACACCTAGTCTTATAATATATGCATTTTTACATTCTTAATACGCTTTTACTCTCTTCTTGGACAATATGTTTCTTTTATAGCAAAGTTTAAGATATGTAGATTGCCACACGTACTGGAATGAAATAAGGGATATTATTAATAACCTAATTCTTTTATTTATTATTTTAGCCTGAGTTGTATTTTAATCTGCCTTTTATTTATTATCCTTTGTAAACGCTATGGCATTGCTACTTTGTCAAATACTTAGCAACTCCTTGTACTTATACTTCTATAGCCATAATCTGGGCACATAGATGCTGAGTTTCTTATAGAGTATAAGCCTTGTACCCATAAACAGAAATCGTGGACAGAAATTGCCCTAATCCAAAGTAAGAGAATGACTGCACATACATACCTACATGAACAATGTGTTCTCTGTCCCTATTTTTTTAGATTAAAAGATGCCTGCCCATTATCCTGCACATGTATTATTCAAGATACTTCAAAGCATAAAACTATATCTTACTTCGAAAATGGAAATACAAATGCGTTAGCATTTAAAAATGCAATATACGTCAGACGTTTGTACCCCTAAGGCGTGCCCAATGCCTCTGAACAAGACATTTAGTTGGCTTTCATGCTATTGTCGTGTTGTTATTTGCATCAATTTACACGCATGGATATATCATAATCAATGCTAGTATATCTTTAAACAGTCGATTTAGCAACACAGAGGGCATGAACCCTATTTAGAATGTGTGAATATCTTGACTACTTCACCTCTGCTTGACCTCGCGTCCTTGCTATCACCGTCACTATTAGCAATCTCCGAATCGTTAGGAGATAACAAAATATATTGTCCCAAGGCGTATCTCCGGTCCATCCCAGCGATACGGATTTCGCAGCAAGTCATTGCCGATAACCAGGGCACAATCCCTTGACGCTTCTCGCCGACCTTCCACTTCCCTTAATCGGCTAACCCCTAAGCACCCACCGTGTTATTTAGTTTCTCACGTCAGCTTTAATTCCCAGTGAACAATTCACACAACCCCAAGAATCGCTAATTACGTGGCACGATAATGCGTTACACTGCAGACAGCGTTGCTGTCTTCTTTAAATAAGATTCGCGGCGGTTTCCTACTTACCATATGTACTTAACTTATACCTTTTATAATCTACAAACACTATTACCTAAAGATAGAGGTACTAACTATTCATGGGGAAGACTATTTGGAATTAGATTCTGACCATATCGTGCAAAGTCGCCATACATGAAAGCAAAGCCTGGGCCTGTGCCACATGGAAACGCCTTAATCGCGAGTTCCGTGACCCCAAGACATTAACTCCGTCCGAGCAATGGCAACATGAAGAGCGTAAGCAATATTATTCTACAAATATCAAGACGTATGCTCGCAGTATTTGATAACCTCACGAGCTCTGGTTTATTAAAGAAGCTCGCTTGAATAACTTTCAGCATGATTTTTCAATCTATCGTTACATTATGGGCTTCATTGTTCTACACCACAGCACTGGCGATGACGCCAATTCCTCTTGATCCTGTCCGCACCGTGTTCGAGTTTCCCAACGACACATATGTTGAAAACCTCGCCGTTAGAAGCAATGGTCAAATTCTTATATCTGTCCTCACGAAACCTCAACTTTTCCTAATAGATCCTTCCGCTCCTAGCGGAAGTGAGGCTATCCTTGTGCACGAATTTGCGGGGTCGCTGGGCGTCTCGGGCATCGCGGAATACCAGCCTGACGTTTTTGCCGTCATCACCGGTAATTTTTCGTTCGAGACAGGCAACGTTGGCGTGGGATCATGGAATGTCTGGAGCGTTGATTTACGCGAAGTGTCTATCGCAATGCAAGACAGCAAAACGGGGCTATCTCTCTCCCCTCTGCCAAACATTAAACACATCGCTAATGTGTCACCCGCTCATTTCCTCAATGGTATATCACTGCTTTCTCAGGCCGAGAGCACCCTCATGATTGGCGACATTAACGGCGGAGACATTTATCGCCTAGACGTGCTCACTGGTAACTACGAGGTAGTAATTAACAATACCTTCACTGCTGCTGTGCCAGCGCCTCCTTTCCCTTTGGCAGGAGTAGATGGTGTTCGCGTTCATAACGGGAGTTCTCTATTCTTCACAAACATTGGCAAAGGCACATTCAATAAAGTGCCAATCAATAAGGATGGCACACCCGCAGGGCCAATAACTACAATCGCAAACACACTCACAGCTGCGGACGGGTATGATGACTTCGCTTTTGATTGTGATGGGAATGCTTTTTTGGTTACAGGTGGGGGGAACTCAATTGAGATGATATCTGCAGATGGGGGAAAGCAGGTCATCATTGCAGGTCAGGTTAATTCTACAGCTATAGCAGAGCCTACGTCTTGCGCATTTGGTCGTGGCTCTGTGGATAAGAATGTGCTTTACGTTGTTACAGCAGGGGGTCTTGCTGTGCCCGTAAACGGCGATACCACCATTGGTGGTCAACTCGTTGCGGTTACGACGAACTCAAGGGGTAACGCATGTTAGATATTATATGATTATCATTTTGAAGTTCTGCCATCCTACACGTCAATAGAGCCCAAAAACCCCCATAGACTGTGGAATATCAGTTTGCCTGAATTAATATACTTGCCCATATTCCGACTAGAACAGGCTTTTGTGTTCAAAATGCGGTATTGACTGATATGGTTACGTGCGCTAGTCTATCTCTGTTCGAATCCATATCTACATAGCTTTAGACTGCTCCGATTTTATTGAGCCATAATTCATGCGAGCAAAATGCATACACTGAGCCAAAATGTATGGGGGATATATGTATATGAGCGGCTCCGACTGACAGCTACAGACTTCTGGAGCAGTGTAATATTTACGGGGTATGATTTGCATCTAGCAGTCATAGCTTTAGCTAAAGAACTACATTAATAGTTCACACTCTGTATAGTTCTCAACACATAAGGAACATTATATACTTCTCAAAGATGAACATATCCCAGAGTGATTTCGTCGCCATAGTAGTAGCACTTACCTGCATACAGAAACGCTGGGCTTTGCCATGATGGCAGATTTGTGTTGCTTTGGTACAAGGTATTCCATTGGTTGCACTGTTTGGAAGCATTCTTGTCCTAAAGATGTAATCATGCGGCCGCATGCTGGTGCTTTGACCGTAGATGGAGCCCGTCCTCTACGGTAGAGCTCGATACACACAAATCAGCATTACGGATGCATTGGTGTTACTAGGTATCAATCGCAACGGTATACTATGTATGAGGTGATCATATATGCGCTCGTCTACGTGGCGGAGAGAAGGTCAACGTTTGGGCATTACGAAGAAAGGAGGCTCCCAATATTCAAACCGGCGTGGGGCGAACCTGAAGAAAGGAATGTGAAAAGGCCGTCGGAGACTTCAAGTTATTTTTTAAGACGATGGTGTCTTAACTCGGACACCCCAGTGGTGCGACACCGTGTTTGTTGAGTGCTCACTCTGCGCCTGCATGTTGCCCATCATAAGCCTTGTTTCGGCCAACACCGCGTTGGATCATAACGGTGGCATTCGAGTGAGATTTAATGAATGACATCCAAAACTAGTCTCTGACCTCTAGCAAATTAGGGCGCGACGGCTTTGGACCAAAAGGCGGGGTGGGTGAAATGGTTGGCATGGACAGATCCAGGGACGGAACTTGAAGACATGGTTGCAACGGGTAGAATGCCGACGGAGAGAAAATGGAACCAGACATTAAGAAACCCACAGACCGCGTGCCATTGCCTAACCCACACACAAGAGCAGCCAGGGGGTGACGATCAGTAAGCTTAAATGAACACAAAAATCGGGGATTGACGGCCATTAATTCCGTCAGCGGAGCAATGAATCCAGTAATGGTTAGAATTTGAGAGATGCCGAATCGCCGTGGCTTATACACAAAGATGCATAGTGATCACAAACACGAGTTAAGGGCTGATTAAATCTATAAAATGTAGGTCTATAATTGGTAGTGGTACAAGTCTAGTGGTATTCTAAAAAGCAAAACCGCCCCCAAGACACCTGGACCTCCTTTCTAACCGCCTGTATTTTGGCATCCCAGACCATTATCACCTACTCGCTCCTGGGCGGCCACCTGACTCTCTTCTCGGCCCGGACGTAGAGATTGTTTGGCCGGATCAGCTGGAAATAAGGGTCGTATTCAATGGGACCGTCTTGCACCAAGCTAAATTTGTACCTGTAGACCAGCTTCGGTAGGAAAACTTTGACCTCCTGAAGCGCAAAGTTGAATCCGATGCAGCCACGAGGGCCGGCGGCGAATGGAACGTAGGATCCTGCTGGCCGGTTCTTGACTCTGTCAGTATCCCATCGGTCTGGGTCAAACTTGGCAGGATTATCCCACAGAGCGGCATTGTTGTGGATGTGGTGAAGAGCAGGGATGACGAGGGAATCCTTGGGCATCCTATAGCCACCAGGCAAGATCATATCCGCCTTGGCAGTTCGGCAGGGCTGATAGGATGGATTATGTCGACGCTGTGTTTCCTTCACGTACTTGTCCAAGAAAGCAAGCTTGTTGGTTACGTCGGCCGTGACCTGAGTATTCTCATCCCAATCATTGTCAATCAGCTCTTGTAAGAGACGATCTTGCATTCCTTCATAGGTCACCAGGCCGTAGATGAGCCATGACAGCAAAGACGATGTAGTCGTAAATCCAGCACCAGTTGCGACAACGAGCGCTGGGGCGAACTGTTCGACGGGGAGCTTGTTTCCCTTGTTGTCAGTTGCTCGCAGGCAGTAGTCTAAGCTAATATTAGTATCGCGTCCAAAGGCCAAAAAACTTGAGTGCGAATCAAAATACATACCGACAAGATTTTCGGCTTGTAAGGCGGCTTCTTGAAGTTCCAAGTCCTCCACACCCCTAGCAGCCTTTGAGATGGAGTCGGCCAACAAATCTCCGACCCTGGCCGAGTTCTCTCGCAGCCTCTGTGGGTCGCCAAATGGCATTTTGGCATACCAGCTGCCCATGGAAGAAATGCGCTTGTTCAACTCCAAGTTCTCAGCTATGCCAATAACCATGGCATGGAGCGGCGCATCGGGCGCGGTAAAATGCTCAAAGTCCATGCCAAGTACAAGTTTGCCGACGGCTTGTGAGCCCATTTTTAACATGTATTGGTACACGTTCCAAGCCTCCTCATCCTTATCCAACTTATCAAATACTTTGTACGAGTCCTCCACCGTAAGTTGCATGGTTGGGGCATAATGTCTAACAGCTTTGGGGCCCAAAGCTGGGGGGAGAAACTTGTGAGCTTGGCGCCAATGGTCCGTCTCCGTGTCGCCCAAGAAGACTCCAGCCTCATCGTTCTTGATTGGGTGCAGAGGATGGCCTGGGATGATGTGTTTTGTGAAAAAGTCGCTCTCGGAAAAGACAATGTTGGCTAATTGAGGAGAGTTGGTCTGGTAAATTTGAGCCCCCATATTTGTTGTCTTGAAGAGTGGCCCATATTTGTCGAAAAGACGCTGGTGGTTACCAAGATGGTCTGGGAAAACTTCAAGATAGTTGCCAATGTATGGCAAACCCGTGGGCCCAGGAATCTCGCGCACAGGTTTGCCGTCAATGGAAATTGAAACAGGGCCCTCTGCGACTATCACTTCGGCAGCAGATGTGAGTTCGCGATTTTGGGAAATGAATCCAATGCCTTTCAGAACACCCAGAGTCAGTGCAAAGTCTTTTACATGGTGGTGGTTTCGGGGTTCATGGGTACTTACCATTGGGATCAACAATGGCAAAATGTGAAGCAATGAGGTGTTGCACATCGCTCAAATCCGTCAAGTCGGAGACGTCTATCTCACGAGCTGTGGAGGGAGTTTCACCCAAGAGGTAGAATGTTTGTGAAGCCATGATGAGGATCAGAGCGTAGAATGAGCTGTCTTGTGTTGAGGCGTCTTGTGGGACCAGCAGAAGGGATCAAAGGATACTTGACAGATTTATTTATTCACTTGCTCGATGTCTAAATCGAACCCCTGTGAGTAGTGTTCATGGCTTTGTCGCGGAACTCTTGATCAAATTTCCATTATGACGACAGATATGTCTGAAGCCGGACTTTATTTTTATCCCGTTTCGGTGAAGGCGGCAACCGAGGTTTCATAAAAATCTAAGACATTGAGACTTTTTTCTCTTATCCTTCCCCTTCTCCTTATTTTAGTTTATTTATAACCGTTGCCATTGGGTTAGGTTTCGTTTAATTGCTGGGTCTCATGCTTGGCAGAGCCTTTTTAGTGGTCACACCTTGCCAACGGCAGTTCCGTTTTCCATGGATTCATTCATCTCATGCCGCAGACGCACGGCCCTCTTTGTACGTGTTGATTGCTGGAGATCCCTGCCAGCCTCGGTAGTCCCATCTTACAGTGGCTGAAGTGCATCTAATCGTCGGTCGGAAAGAAAAAAAAGAATTCATAGAACCCATAGATGACAAGATGCAGGGACCTCGGAGGACCCTCTTTTGTTGAGCATTCGGCGTTTCTAGAAGGTGTGGTTCATGTTACCACGTTCGAATGATGTCTCTTGTGACGTCGCTCATCGCTTACCGTTGCACCGGAAGTCCGTCACGCCATGTTGATATAAAGCGCTGGATCCGGTCGCCATGTTCAGAGAGCCAAATCAGGTCATCACACCAACTAAACGTTGTTCATTTGCAATCTAATCAATCTCTGCCTTTATCCGCTCTCCGAGCCACCGAAAATGGCAGACACCGTGGAATATACTGCCCAAGAGGTTGCCAAACACAAGAGTCCCAATGATGTTTGGATGACCATTCATGGAAAGGGTATGTCGTCTCATGTCTACGGCATCTCTTTACGTTGAAATTTACTAACATGTGCTGCTTTGCCAGTTTACGATGTGACAAAATATTTAGACAGCCACCCTGGAGGCTTGGAGGTCCTCACAGAAGCAGCTGGCACTGATGCTAGCGAAGAATTCGACAACGCAGGTCACTCCGAAGACGCCTTCGAAATCATGGCCGATTTGTGTGTCGGCGTGCTCAAGAATGCCAAGAAAAAGAAGGCCGTCCGCCTTCAATCGTCCTCCCCCCAGAGATCAGAGACACCTACACAAAAGCAGGGCGGCTCAGCCCTCGTCAATATTGCCCTGGTTTCACTTGGAACTGCTGCTTTGTCATATGGAGCGGTCAAATATAGCTCACAGATTCCTCTTCACCTTATTAAGAACTTGAATCTCCCATCTTTACCCACCAGCCTCAGCATTCCAGCTTTGCAAAGGGGTGGCCCATCCTCCGAGTACGGATTCGTCAAGGGCTTTCTCATTGGAGCTAGTGTTTTGACAGTCGCAAACACCCTTCTAGCACAGAGCATGTTGAACATGATTCGCAAGGAGACGAATTTCCTGGATTACCCTGCCCACTACAGGGTGCCAAAAGCCATCGAATCCGATATTCTGCTTCGTAGGGGTTGGTTGGGCTCCACCAGCGCTCCATTAACATTGACCAAGAAGATACTCATTGCTCCCAACGTTTACCGCTTGATCTTTGACCTGCCTTCTCCGGATGCCATCGTGGGTCTACCAACCGGTCAACACGTTGCCATCACAGCCAACGTGGATGGCGAGACCATCACACGATCTTACACCCCAGTATCCAATAACTCCGATATAGGCACCTTGGAACTAGTCATCAAGGTCTACCCAGACGGCAAGCTGACCAACGGCTACCTTGCCAAGCTCAATGAGGGGGACGAAGTGCAATTCAGAGGTCCCAAGGGGGCAATGAGATATACTCGGGGCTTGTGCAGGAAGATTGGTATGCTGGCTGGTGGTACCGGTATTACGCCAATGTTCCAGCTCATCCGGGCCATTTGCGAGAATGACCGCGATTCCACCGAAATTAGTCTCCTCTATGCCAACAGAACGGAGCAGGACATTCTCCTTCGAGAGGAACTCGATGCTTATGCCAGAAAGTATCCCAAGGTCTTCAAGGTTTACTACTTGTTAGACCAGCCCCCTGCTGAGTGGCAATTTGGATCCGGTTATGTGACAAAGGACATGATGGCCGAAAGATTCCCAACTCCGAGTGATGATACCAAGATTATGCTTTGCGGACCGCCTGGCATGGTTAACGCTGCCAAAAAATCACTGGTGGACCTCGGCTTCAAGCAGCCAAGTGCCATGTCCAAAATTACAGACCAGATCTTTTCGTTTTAAAACGAGGGTCCGAGATGTGGATGATTTCACCGCCTAATTATGTATAATGCCATTTAGATTCCCCTTTAGATTTATAGATGTGTGTGCTCGTTTCAATATGATGGTAATTTCTTTTTTTTTTCGATGTAGAGTTTAGACATAAACTTAAACATTGTGCAGTAAGATAACGATGAAGAATAGGCGACAGAATAAGAGGCTATTGTAGAGTAAGATACAATAAATAAACCCTAATTAAAATAATTTATCCTCACCCGTATAACTCCATAAGTAGAGCTTTGAGCGGATTATGAACAAGTAGTGATGGGAGGAAATGCTCAGGGTATAGGGTAGCAAGGTGATAATCTTGTATCTTTAAATATCTGGAAATGTAACATTGTTAGAATAGCCTGGAAAATAAAACTTGGAAGTTAATACAAACTTCTGATTATGTGCAATAGAATCTTAAGGTTTTAATTAATAAAAACCCATGTCAGTTTCTCAATTACTAGCCATATAATCATTAGAGTACCAAACTCAAGAATAATCAAGTCTTATGGTTAAATAAAACGATTTCACGCAAAGGCATGTCGATGTCATCTGTTCAGGGATACAAAAAAAGAAAGAGCATGAAAAGAAAATACGGGTCACCTAAAAAATAGTGCGGCTAGAAGGAAGCTGTACCGGAAGTTCCAATGTCTTTTGCGATGCGACTGCTTGGTCAAACAATGTGGAAAGTTGGAAAGAGATCTATGTTAGGCGACGAATCAAAAACCGTTCAAACTTGGTCCTGCTCTGTTTCAGTAATGTAGATGAAGTGCACTTTCACTCAAAGCACATAGTCGTTGTGCGAAAAGATTCCAAAGGCATTGATTGCGCCTGTCGCAAGCGGCTATTTCTTATTGCTTTGAACACCAGTAACATAATTAGCTGAGTGCTCCTGAGGGTTGGATCACACCGCCGTTAACATAGGGTCCCTTGGACCAAGCCAACAACCTGGTTCTTCGAAGGATGGAAGTTTGCTGCTGTCTGATACATTCATAACTAACATTCTGTCTCCGAGAGTAAGAATGGAAAATGACATAGAAGATTACTAAAAGTATACAGTCTATGTAGATAAATTATCGGGATCATTCCTCTGGATGTTCGAATGTAAAACTGGGGATGGATTTGACAGGGTAAATCTCCCTAAAAACTGTCTTCACCTGGCTAGCCTTGTCGCATGCGAGACGAACGCGTGGTGCTAGCGGTCATCCAGCTGCCATGGAAAGTTCTCATCCTGCTGCTCAGGGCATGCGATAACCCCTGGAGCTTTCAGCCAGGGTTACATTTTTCTGGTACGACAAGATAATACAGTTAGGCAACACATGAATCGTTTAGCATTATCAATCCTGGACGCAGTTGGTGAGAAAGCGACTGAAGATTAGTCTGCTTGAGTTAGTTAGAGAATGGGGGGATCGCTTGATCCGAATGGGTACAATCATTTGGGAGTACGAGATGGCATTGAATGCGACGTGCAAAACTAACATGCGGTGGGGAAAAAAAATACGCCCCTTCGGCCACTGGAAATACACTGAATATCTGTCGATCTAGGCGCGTGTTTTCTTCCTCTCCCTTGACTGAGTCGGGCTACACACTTGAACTGGTGTGCGCAGAAATTTTTTTGTGGCCGGGATTCCGCGCTGCCTGTCTGGTGCCAAAGGATCACCCTCCGATGTTGGTTGTGGCTGATGAATAGCGAAGCATGGATGGTGCGTGGCGACACAGCATCGAGCTGTTGCGGTTTCCACCTTGACCTCGGTTGCTTGAGCATCTCGGATTATCTCTTATACTTATATACCTCGCCCGAAAGAGGGGTTTCAGAAAAATGCGCCGACTTACATACGTGTTTCTCTCCGTTTGGCTATGCTCTGCGTGTCTTCAATGAGACCTGCTGGGAATGGCCACTCGGAAGCGATGTATTACTATCGGAACTTCGGTACCCGTCTTCCGAGGATTGGTTCTGGGTTTGCGAAGCGAAGCGAATGCGAGGGGTCATGCACATTGTGGACCATCATCCGAGTGCGACATGGCTACAGCTTATCAGTACCGACTACTGAGGGAGCCAGCCAATCTTTGATAGTGCTTTGATTGGCCTCCGGTGTTTCCCTGTTTAGTTTGTGCCAGTGCCATGACACTAACCCGTGTTTGTGCAAGAAGTTATTCGACCTTTGCCACCTTCAAGTTTTGTTAATGAATAAATTCTAAAGTGCGTGCGAACCTTTGTGTTTTATGCTACCTATTCCTCTTCAACTTCAGCTACCTGTGGATGTGCTTGAGTTTACTACGTTCTGCTCTCCCATCTCACGTAGTGACATGAGGAATGGGAGTCTTGGCGATGGGTATGGGAATCCATCCATGCAATGATATTTGGCTTGCTCTCCTGTCCCCACAATGTTCATCCCCTTGCCTTTTACAATAAGCTATTGTCCAAAAGCACCAATCAATGCGCAAGTTTCCTAAGCGAGTGCGAATCCGTCTCCCCATTGACGCCCAACAGATCCATTGAGTTTCCCATTCATCTTTCATCCCGCCGTTAAGCAATGAAGATGAGTCGAGGCACGTCCCTTTATTGGCTACTAGCTCCAAGATTGTCTCTGCATTCGCATTCGCAACTGAGTTGACACTGTCTTGACTGAAACGCGGAGTGGAAATACCTATGTCATCACTTCTCAGGGTGGTTCATTTTATATCGAACCTCTTAAAGATATCTCCCAACCAGCATACTCAGCAAATGCTCTGGGAATTCAATTGACTTTTATAGCCACCTCCATACTCATCGATGTAAATGGCCGTGGGTTTTGTTGGCCTAACCCACATTTGAGGTTGTTTATGAATACGATCCCCTAAAGCAGAGTCGGCGACACAGCACGAGCCCTCAGTGTCTCCACGATAGCAGACAAAGATCTTGACCCGGCACATCGGCCATTCCCCCAAACGCCTTCTTCATCAATGGACTCATCTACCGAGGCAAAGTCTGGCGCTCAAGACCACTCAAATTTGCGGTTCCCACTTACCAACAATGACCTCATTGTTGAGATGAAGCCCATCCCTTCTAGGCGTTACCTGATGCTCTCTGTCGGGTATGATGCCAGCATTAGGGCTACTCGCTAGCCCATATTCTTAAAAATAAATGAAGCTAATGAGGTGATTCCAGTGTATGCCTCGGCCTGTTCCTTGCCATGCTCGATACTTCTATTGTGGCGACAAGCATATACGATATTGGGGTCGAGTTCAAAGCTCTAAGTAATGTGAATTGGGTTGTGCTGGCCTACACCTTGGCCTATATGGGTTGTGCTGTGATATTCTCACGAATCTCAGACATTGTGGGTAGACGCGATGCATTCCTCGTTGCTTATATCCTCTTTGTCGGCTTTTCCCTTGGATGTGGCTTCGCAAAAAGTTTGCATCAACTCATTGCTTTCCGAGCACTGCAAGGGGTTGGTGGCTCGGGTCTCTACTCTCTCACCATGATAATGTTGCCCGAGATGAGCCCTGGTCACATGAAGCATCACATAGGCGCTATGATAGGCATGGTGATTGCCACCGCTGGTGTTTTGGGGCCTGTCTTGGGCGGCATTTTAACAAATTACACTACTTGGAGGTGGATCTTTTGGATAAAGTAAGTCGTGTGCCCAATGTCCTTGTCGTCATGCTCAAGTCAGCTCATTGTATCCAGCGGGCCCATCGGTGCCGTTTCAATGACCATCTTCCTCCTCACTTGGCCCAAGGCTGAATACCTACCTCCAATCCAACGAAGGTCCTGGAAGGAACTGGACTACCTAGGCTCTCTTCTTACTATAGCCGCTGCGATTCTCGTCGTTTTTTCATTTCAGAATGCTGGCGCATCCTCTTCCAACCTGCCAAACAATGATTGGAGTAGGGCAATTTTCATCGCTCCCTTAACTGTGGGAATATTTTGTTGGCTTGCGCTTTTCGTTTGGCAGTATGTCATCCAAGTTCGATATGTGCACCGTTTTGCGCCAGCCTTCCCGATAAATCTTTTCAGTAATCGAGTTTACACAACGGGAGTTTTGAACACGCTTTTCCTGGGCTATCCTTACTTGATGCTGATATTCAGCGTGCCTCTTCGGATCCAGGTCGTAGGCGGCAAGTCAGCGCTCCTGGCTAGTGTGATGTTATTACCGATGCTGGGAACCGTTGCTCTGGGAAGTATAATAGCCGGCAAACTTAATTCTTCCAAGAACTTCATCTTTGAGACACTATTTGTTGGGTCGTGTCTCATGTTGCTTGGTTGCGGTTTGCTTACGACACTCTCAACCCACTTAGATGGTGCCAAGTTGCTTGGATTTCTCACATTCTGTGGTCTCGGATTTGGCTTAACAGTCTCATCATCAACTATGTTGGCAAGCTTTGAGACCCCGGCCAAGGACTTTGGTAAATTACCATATGTACATCCTCACTTTCACGGACATTTACTGACATAAAGTAGCCCCTGCACAGGGTATTCTGGCCCAGCTGCGGTTACTGGGTGGTAGCTTGGGAGTTGCTGCCTCTACAGCTATTCTTGGTGATAAGACTTCCAAGTACTTGGCAGCTGTTCTGACACCTCAACAACAGGCCACTCTTAACGGTGGACACTCGCAGTTGTCGACTCAGCAACGAGATACAGTCTCCTACGCTTATGCTGAAGCTTTTCGGACTAATATGATTACGGCATCTGTGATTTCTGGTCTAGCTATCCTGGTGACATTTGGGGCATATAAGAGAACGCGGGAAAAGGTGATAATGCACGACAGTGTCTCTCTGGAGGAGATTATGCGCCCAAAAGACCAGCATCCCGAATCCTCTTCTATCTCTTCCCAGTAATGTTCTTGTGCGCTTGGATAAATGGCTTTTCATAACTTGTTACTTTGTTTCTCTAAAATGACTGTGGTTTTCTTCATGTATTACAGGGAAAAGAGACATGGCTGCTAGTGTAGGGGTTAATAGAAACGGAAACATAACCACACTATATCGCCGGTTTACATAAAAATTGCCCCTTTTTTAAACAATTATAAATATTAATCACGTTAAAGGGATGTTATTTCTACTACTTAAACTTAAATAGGATAGCCAGTTAGAGTAATAATAATAATAATAACTACTTAAACTTTTAAAAAATACTGATATTATAAGAGTGCCTTGGAGACATGTTAGGATATATTACAGGGGTTTTTAGAATGCAATGACCATAGAATTCAGGAGATAGCGATCTGTTTTCTTAAGGCTTAGAATTGGATCACTTAGAAAGTTTTCACTAGATAATTTAAAAAACTAATTCAATGCCATTTAATAAAGATCACGCCCGATGTACTTTCCATAACGACGCTTCCAAGTCGGATACCGCGGAACTTCAGTCACATTCGAGTGATAAAATATATGCTATATAATGATAGCTGTGGTTCCCTTTTGCAGTATGAATGCATTCAAAGGTTCTTTTATACTATGATACGCGAAAGCTAGTATGAGATGAGCCGAGTCATTTGGCTTTATTTACCCCCTTCTCCATAATTAAGCCGTTGGCTTACACACATAATGTCATTGAATCAAAGCAGCGGGAAATCTTTAATCCGTCTTTGGAGCAGTGCAAGACGGAGTTCATAAGAGTCTATTAACATGACCGCAGCAACTTTATTTAGCGGCCGTGCTCTCTTCTTCATTACTATTTCCCCAGTATCATGGTTCGCTCTATAAGTCGTAGTAAAGGATGCTCTCTCTGTTTACAGCGAAAAGTCAAGGTAAGGCATTTTCTGCTCATTCCCATACTTTCAAGACACAGGCTTTACTCATACCCTTGGTTCAGTGCGATGAAAAACAGCCACAGTGTTCGCAGTGCCAGCGCACACGTAGAAAATGCCCAGGAGCCTTGACTGGAACAATCTTCATTAATGCAACTGTCCGGAATCTCGGTTCGCCAGATCAGTCTGAGTTTCAAGGAAAAGGGGCAGGTGACTGTCCTCAGTTGTCCACTAATCCAGTTTTTGATCCTCTGGCTGTTTATCGACCTTGTCTTTCTCCCATTCTCCATCAACAATATTTGTCCATTTTTGTTTCATCCTTTACCAGACCAAGGATTGACTCTGCGCCCCACCAATCATGGATGCACTACCTGCACAACTTTGTGCAATCTGGCGATGCTCCGATGAGACACTCAATACGAGCGACGACCCTGGCGTTCTGTGGACAAGAAACGGACAATCTGGCAATGCAAAAATCAGCCGAGCAGTGGCACATTGCGGCATTGCAATCTCAGCAAGCCAAACTTTCGCAACACCTGCAGAACGGCATACTTGCTAGTTGCAGGCCCAGTGAACAAGAAATACTTGCGTCGATGATGCTCTTGTATTTTGAGCTCATTAGCCCCTCGGCAACTGCAAGCTGGCTCAAGCATTTGAGTGGTGTGGCAATTCTGCTGCAGTTGCGAGGACCCGAGCACTGTCAAAGTGGCGCCATGAATTTGCTTTTTCGTTCACTCAGATTGCTTATGGTAGGGCCCCTTTTCCAACCTAGTGACCAGGACTAACACCGTGATGCTATCTCAGGTTTATTGCTCATTGAGAAGTGGAGAACCCTCAATATTTGCGTCCCAGCAATGGCAGACTGTGCCGTTTGTCCTGTCAGGCAAGACAGATATTGACCGACTGATTGATATTTTACTGTTAGCCTCCAATCTATTGACTACTGTTGGGGTCAAGAATTCCATCTCAGAAAAAGAAATGGCATATTCCACAGGGCCCAGCTTGAATGTTTCACCTTCCGAGCTACTGGCCCAAGTCACTCTCCACGAGAAGAAGTACAGGCACAAGGCTTGCTACGTCGGTGATGAACAAACAGTAAGCGTCAAGGCTTCTGGAAACCCATCCCCTTACTGGCTACATGGCAGTGGCGACTTTTCGGCACCAGCTCCCGAGTTGCTATCCCATTCAGCAAGAATCCTGCTCGATAATATTACAATGGGGAAAGACAGCATATTCTCCGAGAAACATGATGCGATGACTGGCCAGTTCCACTACTCTGCGTCGTCATTCCTTCCTGATTTACCACATGAAGACGCCTCGCCTCTCAATTCCGGCTCCTGTGTGCAGCTTGCCCTGTACCTTGAAATCATCCAGTCATTTAGTCTTTCGCCAACATGTAGGCAAAACGCACGAATGTATCTACAGCAGCTAGGCTGGAAGCAACTCCAAGAAATGTCATAGCCTTGTTTCTCTATCCAAGGCTTACTATGAGGAAAGGGGCATGATCATCCATTGAAATCATATTTATTTCCATTGCAGGATGCCTTGCATAACGTTCTTCCGTCATCGATGAATTTTCTAGCCCAACCCCGGATTAACCTTTTCTACGGAGGTCCGTCCTAAAAGTCATTGCCTATAGTTATACATATGCTCTTATCGGTATATTAAGTATAACAAGACATAATAAGATACTTTAATCTTTATAAATCAGCCTTAAAGGTTTATAATTATAGAAATTATATCTAAATTTTAGTATTACTTATTAGTAAGGATAATACTATAATAGTAGTATATTATAGTAGTATTAAAAAAACCTATTTATATTTTATGTACTGGAAAGTACTGTGTTAAATGATTAAGCAGATCCAGGCAACGACTTTTAGGACGGACCTCCGTACTTCTACACAGAACGGCACCAGCAGCAGTGCCGCCATCACACTATCCCTGCATTACTTCGGTAATCTAATTGTGTTGAGCATAAGACAATGCAAAACACAGAAGCGGTAGAGCATTTAGGCCTAATCCACAGCCAAGAAATAAAAGTTGGCAGCAAATTACGGATCTCGCTGGGTCTGCCCATAGTACAAGCATTTGCATGTATCCCTGCCCTTGAATAGCAAATACGCTCCACAGTAATTCCTGTGTACAAGGTATTTATATCCAAATGTCAGAACTAACATATATCTTATAGCTTAGTCAAGGCTCGCTCTTCTTGTGAGAGGGCAAGGTCGGTGAGAATCTCCTCACTACCTCCCCCCACGACCATAACTCGGACGTCACGGCTAATCTGTTCGACACGTGCACCCCGGCCATTTCGCGAATAACCCACGCCACCCATGGTTTGCTGAGCCTCACGGTTGACAAATTCCAAGACCTGTGCAGCAATGACCTTGAGGTTAGCAAAGAGCCCACCAATGTGCACCTCGCGGCCAGCTTGCTTGGCCTCCCCAACCATGTGAACTAATTGTTCCATGAGTGCATGCGCCGATTCGACTCTGCGCCCGCTTGCACTGAACTTGCTGCGAATAACTTGGTTGGTGAGCAGCGGCCTGCCAAAAGTCTCTCGTCTGCTGGCATACAGGTATGCATCCTCAATACAGCACCTTGCCAACCTCAGACTAATGCAAGAAAGACATAAGCGCTCATGATCAAAGTCTGCAAGTGCCAGACGAAATTCGTATTAGTGATTCAATCTTCTTCACATTAATGCACTAACTTACTTGACATGATGATCTCAAAGCCATGATCCTCACGGCCAATCAAATTTGACAAAGCAACTTCAACATTGTCAAATTCGATATAAGTTGATCCTAAAGGCTAGTCAGAAAGTAGGCACTCGCCGTTGCATAAACTATCACGTACCACTCGCATGCACGCCCGAGTTCTCCATCTTTCGACGTGTCACTCCTGGTGCATTTAAAGGGATAATAAGAGCCGAAATGCCTGACCTGCCCTTGCCTCCTGTTCGTACTGCTGCTGTGCAGTAATCGGCAAACATGCCATTGGTGATCCATTTTTTGGCGCCATTGACAACGTACTTGTCTCCCTTACGTTCTGCCGTCGTCATGATTCCAGCAACGTCAGACCCCGCTTGATTCCAATCAGCCTCTACTCCTCATATCGTCTGCACATTACGCAGCATGAACATACCATCTGGCTCTGTTATAGCGAGACAAAATCTTGTTTTCCCGCCAAGAATAGATGGCATAAATTGCTGCCTCTGCTGCTCATTGCCATAATTGACAAGCGGTGGTGCTCCAATCGCGTTTCCACCAGCCAATCCCCAAACGACCCCGAGGTAACCACAGCGAGAAACTTCGTCCAGGACAATCATTTGATGAAAGCCATCCCAATCATTCGGTGCCACATTACCAGGAAGGCGTTGGCCCAAGAGGTAGTCCGTTGCGAGTGGGTACACTGCCGTCGCCATATAACCTCGACGAGCATGCTCTGCAAATGCCTGTTCATGGGACCGGGTGCACTGCCAGTCAGCCATTGCTACGTATGCAAAATCAATTCCAGGCGAGGAAAAATAAATTGCCCACCTCTGGAGGGATGGAACCTTGCCGTTCCCATTGTTCGCAAAAGGGCAGAATATATGAATCAACGTACGCCCGCGTTTCCTTCTGAAGCTGTCGGTGACTGTCGTTGTAGTAGGGGGAGATGCCCCTACTAAGCCACAAAGGGTCTGCGAAAGGCACCTTGCTTATCGTCATGTTGAGCAATGCGTAAACAGCCTCCCGTAAAGGCCGAGGTGATGTGAAAATGACGCGTCTTAGTGATAATTCCAAGACATGCGAAATTTCCAAGACCAACAGAAGGCGACGACCGCCGAGAATTAGAGGACGGTACGCTATATTTGTACCGACTAGTACTACTACCCTATCTAAACATGAAGCAGATCCATGATGTTTGAGTAGAATCTTTGGGATTTCTTGGTGAAAATGTTGAATGGATGATATATCAAACAAATTGTATTACCATATACCCCCAAATATCCACTCGAAGCAACTTATTATCGTTAGCAGTGTCGCTCAAGCTGGAAACGGCATGTTCAGAGCATTTCCATGGCGAGTCATCAGTCAGTTGTGTCACAACCCCTCATTCGCATTCGTATCCAACCGTTGCTTGTATTTTACGCGTCTGCATTCTTCATAGGTTTGTGGCAGAAGATATGTGTAACATGTTCCAAGTATACTACGTCGCTTCGATACCAACACTCGGAATCTGGGCCAACAGCCTTTTCCACATGCCCGTACTTGCTTCTTCTTCACTCCCACCTGTCAGTGTCGCTCGATGACCAACGACAATTAGTCCCAGCCTCGCCCTCGTAAGTGCTACATTCATCCGACGGGAATCCTTGAGAAATCCAATCTCTCGACTTTCATTGCAGCGCACAGTGACGAATATGACGACATCTGCCTCTCGACCTTGGAAGCCGTCGATGCTTGAAACTTCTACCTTTTCAATTTCAGCCAAAAGCTTTTTGAGAAGTTGGGCTTGGCGCGTGTACGGTGTCAGAACTGCAAGAGAAGGCGTTTCGCCATCCCGACGTGTGGCTGTGGAAGCTGCGCGCAAGAGTTTGCATATTGAAAGACACAATTCTGCTTGAGCCTTGTTGGCCTTGGATTTGCCGCCTAGTTCTTCCCTTTCGGAGCACTCGATAAAAACCATTCTGACCAAGCGTTCACCATCCACGTTTCCATCAGCCACTGGATTGACGCGCAGAGACACTGGCCATGGGAAGGCTGAAGCTGGCATGGGTCTGTCATCATCTTGTAAGCCGGATAAAAGCATGTTCGAGTAGAATTCTTGCGAAACCATCTCGCAGATTGAGGGGTGCATCCGATATTGAGTATCTAACATCACTTTTGCCATGCCAGGAGTCGCTTGTTCTGTATAGAGCCTTTCGAAGAGAGATATGTCGAAATTCAGCGCAAGGGTAATATTCTGTACTGTAGGCCTCAGCTGGACGTGATCGCCAACCAGTATTGCTTTTAGACATCCCTTGGCAAGCGGCACGAGCGACACAGGTTCTGTTTGTTGAGACGCCTCGTCCACAATGACGGTATCAAAGGCTTCTTCGCGTAAAAGGCCTATGCCCGCACCGATGCACGTGGTAAATATAATGCGAGCTTTGGCGACCCTGTTTTTGGCTCGACGCATTGCATTGTGGCTCGAATATATTTCTTCTCCAGCCAAGCCATCACATGTATACTGTCGCAAATCCTCACCGACTTTTCTGATCTACAGATAATAACTTAGCTTCACGTTACCACGGGCATTTGTTACTTACCTCAGTAGATACTCGCAAAGGGGCTAAATCAGGGATTTGTAAATATCCTTCTTGTGAGAGTCTTCTCAAGTACCTCCTCATTACATTGTCGACAGCGTTATGAGTGGGGGCCGTCACCAAGATCCTCCGCGTAACATCGAGCTGCAATCTTCGTATTATTGCCACAATTGTTTGTGTCTTACCAGTGCCTGGAGGGCCCCATAGACATGTCAGACTGTGTCTTTCTGAAGCCTCTACGGCATCATTCTGACTCTTGTTCAAGGTCGGGTCTGGACTGAAGATGGTGGTGTTTAGTGTTGCAGGGATTGCTGTACGTATGCCAAGTATCTGATCAATGATGCCGCAGCAATCACCCTCGAGAATGGCAAGGTTTCGAATAGCGTCCAACATTGTTCTTGTTGTCACAAAAAGCCCACAAGTTTCTAGTGTCCACGAAGAGTCCCTGTAATATGACGGAAGAGGGTGAAGGCATAGAATTTTTGCGACGCCCGGCCGACTCTCACTCACAAGTCCATCCATAGAATAGCGCTTCTCCAAAGGAGAGCTTTGAGGTGGACTGGCAGTGATGAGTCGTACATGGGTATTGGTCATTGGGGTGCCACCCGTCGCGTCTATTCGGAATAACACCTCAACCTGGGTTCCCAAGCTACTCGGATCCTGATCGACAAATTTAATATCCAGCAATTCGTTATGTATTTCAGATTCTTCTTGCGCTTGCGCGATATGCTCCATGGCAATTCCTATCATGTTGCGCACGAGGAACTGAATGATGGCTGGCCGGCCGGTGAAGATTCGGTCGCGCTGTTGATCAAGGCATCCGAGAAGCAGGTCAAGAGCATTCTCATGAGAATGCACAGCAAGTGAAATAGTTTCAATCAAGTCCGAGAATCTGATGAACGAAAGCCACCTCACATTGTCTAGAATGTCTCTGAACGGCGCCAGGATGAGATCCCCATACTCACTCTCGGAGAGGACAATGTTGCGCAGCAGTAAAGCACTGCAATTCTGCAGAATCGTGTCAAGATCGTCTGGGAGTTCCTTCCAAGAACCTAGATTGGCGAATGCGACAGTTAGGTGCGGCATTAACTCCGTAAAATCCGTCATCACACGCAAGGTGCCTGCGGGTTCCATCACCTTGTCATCCCGGATAGCAGTTACTAAAAACTGAAAACAGCGAAAAAGGAGTGCCTTCTGTTCCCTCTCCAAGAACCACATGAAGGCGGCCCTCAAGGTCCCCGGGTCTAAGACGTCTTGAAGGGCAGAAAAATTGCCGTGTTTTGCGATTTCTACCACAAGGCCATCTTGAGAACTCCAGTCAATACTTTTGAGATTAGGCACATCATAGTCTTTGGGAGAGTGCTCAAAGAGTGGAAGCTTTTTCTCAGTGCCAATATAATTTTCCCACAAATCTAAATTCTTCATAGACTTTGTATCTCGATTGGTGATGATGTAGATTTCCTTGAAGAATGTCAGCCACGCAAACTCGTGGGTTCATCATCAACTTACGGCGGCAGAAATGCCTTCCCGCTGCACCTTGCCAATGTGAGTTTGTAAACTCTTGCTGAACTTATCCAATGCAACGCTGGCTCTAAAGTCAAAGTTGACGCCTGATGCCAAGGTGTTGCTCCTTGCCTTCCTACGATCCTGGACTCGGGGTAGATTCCGGTAGCTGCTATCGTTGGAAGCCGCACGACCAATGAAGACCCAGGTGTTACTTCGCCTTCCTTCAAAAAGCTGAAGAGTATTTTGGTCGCAGAATAGCCTGTAGCCCATTTTGGTGGGAAGTGAAAGGCGACTTTGTGTCTCGCTACCTTGGGAGTGTGAAAAAGCTAACAACCTGACTTTGTTGTCTACTACGCAATCGTCAGCTGCTGTTATTTTCTGTGGTACATATATCGCTAGTGTCAGGCGTTCATGGGGACGGAATAAGATAAGCTTTTTGTGAAAAAGCTCGAGATTCTTGCTGGCAGACTCTAAAAATGTTGCGAGGCGATCCTGACTTGACGTGTATACGCGCTTCCAATGCAATCCTGGATAGTCGAGGTGGAAATGCTCGAGTTCGGATCGTGTAACTAGCTCTGAAGAGTGAAGAGCATTCAAGACAAGGCTCGGAAAGTTAATGGACGACGGCAGCTGAGCGAGAACCCATAACTTTTCCTCTGCCGTCAGAGCATTAAAGTCAATTGCATGCATCAAATTATCGAGCGGAGTCCCAGTCTTTCTGCACCAGCGTACAGCCATTTTTACAAGTTCGATTTCTGAGAGTGCAACCTCATCCCTGCATAAAATCAGCTCAAGGCCGTCAAGAGTGTAACCCTCAATACCAATATTCTTGAGTTCCCTTTGCTTCGCAATGATGCTCTTTGCCTCTTCATGAAGCAAATCAAGAATAAAAGGTAACGCCTCAGGATCAGGAACTGGAGGCTTTTCAAACTTGGACAGCTGGCTATCCTTTATCCGGTTGCCATCCACGCATTGGGAAAAGAGCCTGTTCAACTCCTGGCACTCGGAGCTCATGGACCCTTTTGCTCTTGCCCAGTTTAGGTACAAATTCTTGACACGCCCAAGGGAGGCATTGGTGTACTTTGCGAAATAGACTAATCGATCGTCATCTGAGATGGGGTTGAACCGGATTGGCTCGCGGACTCCAGGATATTGCGCTGCTTGAGACATGGTGGAAGGAATAATATCTGAATCCCATGTAACAAAGACTGCCAAAGAGATGTTAGCTACCGATATACCTGTACTAAACCTGTAAAATTCCGGTATCATGAAAAAGTCGTTGAAAAGCCACCTACAAGTATCACCATCCAGGTCTCCGCCAGACATTAGATCTGCTGCTGGTCGTCTACCACTCGCTGGGAATACAACGCAGTCTATCAAATGTGCAAGCTCCTTTCGTTCTATAACATTCAACTTTCTCACATCACCAGGATGTAGGCATGGGTTTCTCGTTACCAGCACTTCCATCCCCTTTAGTGCGTATGCTTGCCCATCTCCATCCATTGTGACTTTGACGGCACATTCGCCCTCCTTGAGAACGCCCCAAGCGTCGCAGACACCAAAGAGCAATCTGGATTTGCGAATGAGGATGCGGCATTTTTGCTCATCGCGCTTATTGAGCATCTTGTCGTACTCGGTATTGACAAGTTGCCGAATCACCGGCTGCATGGAGTCAAGCGAGCTCATTATGACATGCTCGGCGAGATCTGGCCTATTTACATAACACAAGAAACGAAATGCAGCCCGGGGGTCATGGATCGCTTGCCGGAGAAAGTCAAAGTGGTCTTGCTGTTTGTGAAGGAGGATCTGCCTGTCGATCCCTAGAGTGTCAAGAAGAAGGATGACTTCATCGTTAAGATAGCCAAAAGTATAAGGCTATCACTGAATCAGTATTGCAAAACCAATAGAGTGCTCTCCAATACTTGCCTTGGAGTACTCAACCACTGAAAAGGAGTGGTCGTCACTGCCACTAAACTTCTTCATCGACTTTCGCAGTTTGAGCCACGATCCTGCCCTTTTCATTGTTGGATCCAGCGTAATAACTCCTTTGTAGCCTCGGTATCGTATCTGAAAGACGGATGGCGTATATCTCACGTTCCGAAAGACGATGCCAATGCGTCTTGCCAGATCTTGAGCGAATGAGGGCTCGACCAGCCCACAACCATCTGTAAATATATAATCGCCTGTTTCAATATCTGGGATGTCTTCAACCCTATTTGGGTTCACCTCCATGGCTACTTGTGCCGTTGAAAAGAGTAGGCCAATTCTCTTAGCCTTTTTGGCAACCGTCTTCATTTTGGTAAAATCTCCCAGTGCCTCAACCCTGTTCGCAATCGCCTCCTTGCTAGCCGCGTACATAAAACATGTCCGTGATTTGAGCTGGCTATTACTGTGCCCATAGAAATTATAATGCACTCCCTGGATAACGAAACCCGTGCGAAGCAACTTCGTAACGTAGTCAGAGCATTCGCGTGCAGTTATTGGCTGTACATGATTGGACTCTGACTCTTTTGCACTCGATGAGTTTCTGATGGAACGGAAATCTGCGAATGATACCAAGAGGTAAAGATCCAAGGAACCTTCCCGAATGGCACGATTCGTTTCTGCAGGAACATATCGAAGCACAAGTCTATGCGATGAGTTCTTTGTTGAAAGACTGATCATCTTGACAAGGCTTGCCTTGTTTGTCAACTCAGATGTTGGCAGCCTCGGTACCACGAAGTCCCATGTCTCATCATCTAGAGATATCTTTTGGCAGAGCACATGCTCAAAAGATTGAGGCTTAACGGCTTGAGGCATGGCAAGAATGATGGCTGATTATGGGCAGCCCAGGTGCTTACTGTAAAAAAAACCTTGTGGCAAATTGGCTCGCTACCGTCGTGAGGTCAGTCTTTTCTTATTTATGTGGCTTATGCGCCATAAATGAACGGCTGTCAGATGGAATCTTTCTCATGAGTGAAGAAAGTATCAGTAACTAATCCGAGGCGTGAAGCCAAGTGACGAACATTTCTTCTCCGCACTTGAATTTGTCGGCCTCCCGCATTAGGGAAATCATTACTAATGATTGTGCGACAGTCAAATCCCAGCCACACCACGAATCGAGGACCAAGATTAAACGACTTCCTTGCCACGAATTTGTTGGGACACACCTCTGGGCTTGACAATTCGCAATTACCGCCATGGCTAATTACTGCACCCCCAAGAATATCTATATCATCGGTGCTCAGTCCACAGGGAAGACATCACTTGTCAATGCCTTGAATAGTTCCTTCGATACATCGCTGAACGTACCAGCCCCCGCAGTTATCAAGGAGGTTGCTCGTTCTGTCCTGAGACAATATGGATTCACAGCAGAGGACATTACGTCAGATCGGAACCGTTGCTCGCGGCTGCAATCACTCATACTGGAGGCTCAATTTTACCGAGAGCGAGAGACTCTTGGACAGATTGATTGGATGATATCTGATCGATCAGGACTCGATCCAATTGTATATGCCAATCGCCATGTCGGCCCAGAAGCCGCCGATGCAATGTTGTCTAGTAGATATTGGAAGGAATTGCATGAAAGAATGTCAGACTCTTTAATCTTTGTTTGCGAAACGGGGACAAACTGGCTTGTTGACGACGGAGTCCGGCTGATGCCCAAGGATGCACAGGATTGGATGAGCTATCATGGAGAATTTTGTCGAATGCTAAAGAAGACCGGGTTGAGCTATGAGGTCATTTCATATTCGATACTAAGTCTCGAGGAACGAAGTGCCTTTGTCTGGTCAAAGTGGAAAGATGCACTTTGTGTTGGAGAGACAAAATGAAGTCCAAGTTTGCCATTTACATATGAGTTTGGTTGGTAACCCAAATATAGATACTGAACTATGAGCTATTTCTTTCAGCCACCAAGTTGACAGTGGAACAACCAGTTTCTTCCCAGACACTGACCCTGATTTGAGAAAATCCAAGCCCACCAAGACGTCTGGAAGCCCATTCTCTAGTAGCTGAGTCGCTCGGACGGCCATCTGGTACTTCCACGGTTAGCAGATTGAATCGTTAGAAGACAGTATTATTAAGGGCTTTGGTTGTTTCATATATAGCTCTTCTTAAATCGGATAAAGAATTATAGAGACGGTTGTTCTGACTTAGTGAGATGGGAATATATGAACATGGTATATTCGTCCCAGATCAACATGATGTACTTGCGCTACTCCCAAACCCGCATTTGCGCATATCTCGCTGAGATACTGAGATTCATTCTTAGGACAATGAGAGTTAAATGCCACTTCTCTCTCGTTTATCCTTCTCGACAAATCTTCCACCATTTACACCATACCTCCAAGTACAGTATCCCACCATGCCACCTACACTTCCCATACCGATTGCTCCAGTAATGCCCTGCCAGCCCAATTTAGCTGGGCCAGACTTTCCTCTCAATGCCACAGCTACCAGGGCGGCCCCCATGCCTGCATATGTCCAGTCATCCGTCTCAATCTGGCCTCTGTTCTCCAGTAATCTCCAGCTTCGATCCTGCCACTCAATGGTGTCGCGTCCCCACATGCGCACGGCGAGGCCTATGCTTGTGATACCAACGGTGATGAGAATGTTTCGAGAGGAGGAGATGAGAATCTTCTCAGGAAATGGGCCGGGGCGCCGAAGGGAAGGGATGGGTTGGCGGATACCAGTGATGCCCATGCCGATGATTGTGCCAACGCTGACAGCACGAGTGAGGACATGCGTGGTGAGGACGACATGGGAAAGAGGTTGATCCTCAGCATAAGGTGTGTGAGGAAAGAAACGTGACATGGCGCCTTGGTAATTGTAAACGCGTGGGAGTGATACTGCGATTGTTCTGAATAATTCCGGTTGTCTTTGTAACTCGAGTAGGGTGACGTAACCTGGATAATAGAGTGGTGAGGAGAAGTAAATTGGGGAGCGAAATAAGCCACAAAAATACCTTTGGCTATACAAACTATGAGATGTGCTGTTTAGTGTTGAGAGATTGATGTCTCACGTGCTCACGTCCGCGAGCAAGGGAAATCATGGATCCATGCTATCTTTTATACTTTCTTACCAGCGCAGTGTTAGATCCGTACATCAAGGAGAGTCCTAGTAACTGAGATGTCTATAATAGCCCTACGGTATATCTATTCCATATTAATAGCCATATTACAGGGTTGGCTTCTGTTCTTGGATGCTGTCGCCGGATCCCTCCTGTAGCGAGGGAATTGCCCCACCTATTAAAATTGGACGTACCTGGGTACATTCTGAGTTGCATTCGAGTCGGACTCGGACTCGGACTCGCTAAAACATTCACTAAACGATAAGCTATCTGGTTTCAAGAGGTGATTTTACCCGTCGGCAAGACTTTTATCAACTCCGGAAACTAAGTTAAAGAGTTTCCCTCCAAGTTAACCTTGAACTTACAGCACAACTATAGAAGGCTAAGATAGCATAGCTCTTTAGCTAATATACACGTTATTTATATATAATATTGTTAGTGCATTAAGTACTTTTTAGTATAGACTAAAACTTTAATAAAATATCAGATATAGGTAGTACGTTTGTTAATTAAGTCTATAAAAAAGTACTTTGTTCTGGGGGTTTGTGACTGTCTTGCAATTTTAAGGCCAACTTAACAGAGAACGGTTTTTTATCGCAATAGGTGGACATTCTAATTCATACGTACCTTTTTATATATGAAATGAATTGATTAGTAAGTATTAAAATAGAATTCGCCCGCTGTGTGAATACAGTAAGTCTTGAATTGCTGTACCATATAGATTAAATTACGTTCTAAAGAGCTATTCCTACTTTATAACAATCAAATACAAGAGTAATAAATATAACCAGCTCCTTAGCAACATTATGAGGTTATACTCTGACCTAAGGGTTCCGTGTGGTGATGTTAGAGACCGTTATATTAAGGTCGTTGGCTGGATCGGGCGCTTCGGTGTGGAGTGATTAACCTATTAATTTAAACGGAACGCATTATAGTAGGCGTAATACAGGACTTGTTATACTTAGTAAAAAACGTACCCAAGGGCGTTTTCCCATTCATTATCTTTGTCTTGTAAACCTGCAAACAACAAGTAGAGTAGGTATCTAGCATCCAAATTAAAATTGTTAACAATATGATTATCACAAGGACCCTTACATAATGTATGATCTGCGTTGACCGCAATCTAGCCCTAGCATTAACAGTTCACATGAACTGTCTGAGTTATTGAGGTAGGAATTGCATATAATAAGATCCTCCGTGCTAACGACGTAGGGACCAGTACTAAAATCACAGATACTAGCAAACTCGGTGCGAAGCCCAGTGATATGAGTCGACTCTAACTGGTTAACGACTAGATATAATGTTATCATTAGAGAGGTTGTGTAATTAAGCTGAATTCCCGATACTTTGTGATATAGAGTAGTCGCTGCTGTGAACAATATCCCCTTGGTTTATGAAATTTAAGCGGAAATAGTGGAATATTAGATGGGTGCTAAGGGGGGAGTGGTTGGCCATCCGGTTTATGAGCTTTAAAAGCTATGGAGGCATCGATGCTAAATGGGTCTTGGAGCTTAGACTCCTGAATATTCAAATATTTTTATTTATGACCACAGAAACGCACCCGCTGACGGGTTGTCGAGAACAGTCTTCCCATCACAAGACTGTGAGGGTGACCCTCTTCTGGCGTCTCTTAGTGAAGTCACACCTAACGGAGAGTGGGTGTAGTAGGATGGAAAAGGAGGATACGAAAACCACTCAAAGTCAGGCGAAGGCAAGCTTTGGAGGCTAGGAAGCCTGTGTCTGACAACGGAGCAACCATCTAAGCTCTCAAAGCCATTCTGAGAGCTAAGTAGAAATTGACCGAGAATTTCTACCCGGCAAGAGACATAAGGCGCATTTTCACACAAATGTCTGAACTGGGAGGACCCATCACGAATGACTTTTCGTACGAGATAGCCATGGTACGCATATGTGACTCAGTACTTGAGAACAAAAGAGACAACAAACCATAAAAGGGGCGAAGAGAGAGGCGTAGCCTCGAGGGTGAGGGACTATATCATGGAGAATAACACACTTTAGCACAGGGGGAAAAGAGGATAGAGGATGTGCCTGTGAAAGGCTGAGGTGGCTCAGCCCTTGGAGGCAGCCCATGACTTCGAAGGACACTTTGGCCCCGATATCACACGACGTAGATTAGCCTCGTAAGTCTGATGGCCTGAAATGAGTAGTGATGCGGTTAACTTCATAGCTAGGTGCCTAAAATGTGCAAAGCATGGGCTTGGGAAGTCCAAGGCTCCCAAATTCTCGACAGGCGTAGACACACCCTTTCTGGTTAGGTGAACGGCCCATGTGGGATGTTTTCCTATCACTACTTCTGGCATGAAGCCCCTATTCATAATCACCGATTACTTCTCTCACTACTGCTGGGTCCCCCCTTACACATCTACTCACGCCACTGAAGCCACCCGCCTCCTTGGGAAATAGTTGGGTCTTCCCTCCTGTTCTGGCTTAGGATTGTCCTCTTGAGCTCTAACCCTACGAGCGAGATACCTATTACTATAGAGCCCGAAAGCCCCCACAGCTTGAACCTAGGATCCCAACCATCGAGGCAACTACCGACTCTGATAAGTGAAGAACTTGCTGATGCGAGTGAGAAAGCAATTGAATAGCACCACCACGAGTATGCCCCTATGGCACCCACGACCACTGAACCATAAGAGCCTTTTTTGTGCTCTTTGGAGGCTTGACGAAAGAAGATTGCGATGACCCTCTTGATAAACGCTTTAAGAATGCTCTTGAAGAAAGTCTAGGAGAGAGCTTTCTACACTTGAGCCCTCAAGGCAAAATAAACCCTGGCGCAAACAAGTGGAAAAAGACCGCTGCCTCGGCAGGCCAAAGTCCTAACAACTCACATAACATTCTGATTACTAGGCGAGCCACGAGGAATAGTCCAAAGAGACAGCACGCTAAGAGAAGAATCACTTAATAAGGTGAAGGGTTAACCTCATAAACGAATAAGCAGGCATGTACCTTTCCTAAAAACATGGGTTTTAGCCCAGTAAACAGCCTCCCTAGGATCTCCATTAGGTAGTGTCCGTGAGACACTACATAGTCAGTGTGAACCTCCAGCTATTAAAAGCACAATGGCACTGGTAGCTTCTGACAATAATACAGGCGAGGGCTCTTGAAGAGCGCCTGGACCTCAATCTCCTGAGATATTGGAGCCTGGTAGGTCTGTTGCTTCACTTCCCCAGGAACCAAATCAAGCCAAATCCCCAAACTCAGGGTTAGAAATTCCCATTGAACCATCTAAGTGAGGCTCGGGAAGGGGAGCGGCTTTTATCGTTACTTCCGGATAGAGCTCATAGGTTAAGAAAGGTAGGGGGGGGATAATGGAAAATATAGAGAAGATACAAACAGTTGGACTTGGAGACTGTGAGAGAAAAGGATATGCCTGTGTGGATTTATACTAGAGGATAACAGTGGAAATGTGATAAAGTCTTTCATGCTTACTAGCTACGATGGGTCGGGGTATAGTATAATATAGAGGTCTCTATGGGAATCTTGGGAAGTGATTATACGAGCTAAGTCTCAGACGTTTAGAAAGACCTATCAGGCACTTCTGCCGACTTTTTGCAGCTCTAGCGACCTCAATGTTACCGAGACTTGCCAGACCTTGAGAATACTAGCTCCTCCGAGTTCCCATTGACAAAGGCACTTCCAGCGAGAGCTCACCTAGGAGCGAAAGCCCTAGGGCTGGCATGTTATGCGGTGAAGATAATCAAGCGAAGGAGGAGAAAGAATCAGGCGAGTTAAGCAAAGGATCAGGAAATGAACCAGTGACATCTGAGCTTAAACTGAACCTGAGAAAAAGGCTAAAAGGGGCCATTTGGAGAGGGATTTCGGGTGTTGTCAAAGACACGGTGAAACAACTTAAGTCTGTCCAGGCACACAGGGCCAAGAGCATGATAGCACATGGGGGCTGGCCAAAGAATCTTGAGGTCTACCTTGGCAAGGGCCTGCCTGCGGAACTTCGAGAAAGAAAGCTCCCAGAGGTAATAGATCTTACTGTAGAAGTGAAAGGAGAGCAGCGAATTGGTGGAGAGATTCTCTGTCCTGAAGACACTCATTCATAGACGAGGTGACAAACACTCTCACTAGTCCCTTACGTTTTCGTGAGTCATGGAAGGTGTTGCTGGCCGCTATGGGAACTGGGATCGTGGAAGGCAATACCGTGTCTAACCCTATAGGTCCAAGTCGACAACTTGCCTTTGCCGACCTTGCAATCAGTTTTTTTGGGTAAAGTTGATAAGAGAAACTAAATGCATGTGAAAGAGATTCGGGCAATTGAGTGGTGTGGAGTTTAGGGACAAGTTAACGACTGCGTTTCGGGGAGCAAAGCTAGACAGCTCGTAGGTCCAGACCACCCACAGGCTTCAAGGCTATGAAGCAACTCGACTTGCAGGAAGCGCAAGTCCTCAAAGCCATGATCCTACCTCGACAAGACGGGGAAAAGTACCTCACCTGCTGTAGCCGCTAAGAGGAGAAGGGATGTGGAACCTGACGGGATGAAAACCCGTTGATTGATGCACTATTACAGGCCTGTCGGAGGAAATACAAGGAGAGTCTAGGTACGGAGTACCGGAGAGTAATTTGACATGTGAGCCGCCGAGGACAGCTTCTTGTTGTGAGGGGTAGTTAATACACGAACACCTAGCGTATGGGGAGAGAAGAAATTTAATATACGGAAGGAGTGGCGATAAAATTAGTCTAGAGCACAGAGTTCTTCGTCAGAGAAGAATTTGGCTAAATCCACAGCCAGACCCACTCTCGAAGTCAAGCAATACACATAAGGTATCCATGATCCCTTAAGCCAGGGTTAATTACTTAACTGCAGGGGTTATTGACTAAGGAGGACTAGTACTAACAGGGCTAGAATTAGGCAAGCTGTTGTATTTTTGTGCTGTGGATAGCAGTGAGACCTGAAGTTCTCCTTGACGTGACAAAGACATCCTGGTCAAGATACCCTCGTTGGTAGAGGACTCATACTAAATATTTACGCCAACAATTAGATATGTCTCTCACTTTGAGTCAAACTTGCCTATTATAGTGCGTAGCGCTGAATTCCCTTAGTAACGGAAAGTACGACCTCCATAGTGGCTTGTATAAAAAGCTGGCTTGACGATCTCACATATGGAACTTCATTTGTACATTTTCTTCTACTGACCGCTAACCCCCTAAAAGAAGTATTTAATTGTTATCTTTCTTTAACTATAATTAAACATCAAATAGAAAGAAAAAAAGATAAAACACATGTGCCGTTCACCGCCATGATGCGAGAAAAGAACGGGCCTTCATCGACGCTTTTTTAGTCTACATCTAGTTACTCACGACCTTTGTGTGGTTGTCTACCCCTGAACTAGCCATTGATGTCTGTCTTAACGTCTAGCGAGCAAGGCAACGGCAGGGGTTGCGTACGCCACAAACGTCACGATTCAATATGAAAGATAAGCTACAGGAATAAAGCCTTGAAGAAAACATTATATTAGTAAGTCAGAGATAAAAACCACTTTGGCCACAAACCTTGCATTTCGGTCCCCACTTCGTTACCTACTGGGCTTCAGCTTGGTAATGGTGTAATTATAGCGTGCGACAGTGAGCAATATAAACCTTGGCAAAGAGTTTTACACTGTAAGCTACGTAAAGCACTGCAGCTTAGTAAGTTAAATACTAGTAAATAAAAACATAGTATCTATGATTTTTGACGTGTGTAATATATATAATAATAATAAATAAAATAAATAATAAATTAACTTTTATAATATGTTATAATAAAAAGTTACTATAAGTTAAATAAAATTTAAAACACTTAATAATTAATTAAAGATTAATGAATAGAATTGTTATATTTTATAAAAGATTTTTATTAAATATTTATTATATTTAATGGTATTGAAATCTCTTAATATATATATATATTTAAAAAAGGTTTAATTAGTTTTATTTAAATAAAATAAAATATTGTATTAACTATAATAATATTATTAATATTTAATTTGTATTTAATTTATAGTTCTTAAGTTTAAAATTACGTTTTATTAAATTTTATAATAAACATTATACTTTAAATAAAAATAAAAATAAAAATATATATATACTTTATATTTATGTTTTGAATTATATTATTATTGTAATCCTAATATAAGATTAATAATTAATCAATGGTGTTATTATTGTATACTTAAATATAAAATAAAATAAACGTACTAAAGTAAAATAAATATAATTATATATAATTTACTTATATATATATATATATATAAGAAGTTTAACTATTTTCTTTTAAATAAAAGTTTTAAAAGTCCATTAATTTAATACCTTTTATTATAGCTATATTGTATATTTAAAGTTTGATTAAAAACTCTTAGCCTTTGATTTTGTTTACTTTACAAAGAACAGACCTTTTAGATATGTGTACATTTTTACTAAAGGTATATATATATCAATGAAATTGCAATTGTTTACAAGGCAAGAAACACTTAAAGAATCCTACTTTACTACCCTACTACTTGATTTCCTATTACCTTTACAACTAAGAAAACCTTCGCTTTTGCCATTATGCACCTGGAATATAACACAACACCCGATGTTCTCGTAGACGAGATCAGGGACACTGTTGAGCTCAAGCTAACACAGCTTGGCACTTCCAAAAGACCGGCAAGACGATGGGATCATCGCTTGAGTGATGAGAGCCTAGCACAAGGAGATTCGCCCCTAAAAGACTCTGCGAAGACACTCAATCTCTCAAAAACAATCCCACTAGGCACGGGAAGACCAACCTCGCTGTACTATCCTTGGCAATCCATGAGTATGAATGGAACCAAAGAAAGCCGTCAATGTCGAGCAGTGAACTCAACAAATTTCATGACGTGCACAAAGGGGGAGGCTGCATTTGATCTTTCCTCTGCTTTGAACTATGCTGAGCCTGCGGGTTGGAGTCAATTGGTTGCTTCCTTCAGGGAAACTACCCAGCTCATTCACAAGCCCCCTTACAAAGACTGGGATACAACGCTTACGTGTGGGTCAACTTCTGCTATCGACATAGCCCTGCGCATGTTTTGTAACCGGGGTGATTGGATCTTGACTGAAAAGTTTACATACCCGGGCACGCTTATGGCCTCGAGAGCTCAGGGGCTCAAGACGCAGGGTATCGAGATGGATGAGGATGGTCTGGTACCCGAGGACTTGGATGCTAAGCTTCGATACTGGGACACGTCACGGGGTCGCAAGCCCTTTGTCTTGTATACTATTCCATCTGGACACAATCCAACAGGCATAACCCAGTCCACAACGCGCAAGAAGGCAATATACCAAATTGCCGACCGACATGATTTATTGATCCTTGAAGATGACCCGTACTTCTTCTTACGGCTTAATAAACCCTCCACAGAACTGGATACTTATCCACCTTCCTCTATATTTGGCAAACTCCGAGAATCACTACCCATATCATATTTATCCCTTGACAAATCCGGCCGTGTCATTCGTGTGGAATCTACATCCAAAATTCTCGCTCCCGGTCTACGCTGCGGCTGGCTAACAGCCAGCAGGCAAATCATCGATATATTCGCCAACTTTGCCGAAGTAGGGCCTTCATCACCTAGCGGCCCATCACAAGTAATGTTGTACAAGCTGCTTGTTGAGAATTGGGGCCAGGAAGGCTTTGCCAACTGGCTTAACCACCTGTCAGGAGAGTATGGATCGAGAAGAGACGCCATGATCGTTGCATGTGAGAAGTATCTGCCCAAGGATATATGTACATGGACGACACCAACGTATGGAATGTTCTTGTGGATTACTGTGAGTTTAGAGAGGCATCCTGGCTGTTCGGAGAACAGGACAGAGACTTGCCATATTGTTGAAGATAATATTCATGAACGGGCAGAGAGTAATGGAGTTCTTGTTGCAAGGGGAAGTTGGTTCAACGTTAACAGCTGTACAGACAAGGTGTTTTTCCGGATGACATTTGTTGCTACGGCTTCGATGGATGATCTTGAACAGGGTGTTGAGAAGTTTGGTAGGGCTATAAGAGACGAGTTTGGTTTATAAAGTAGCGAAAATAACTTGCAGAGAAAATGTGCAGCATAGGTAGTGGACATCTAAACTAAGTATTGATAGTGTAACTATTGTGAGCGTCAGACTTCAATAAATCACATGTCTTCGCCGTATGACCAATTGTCGTGCTGCAAGAGAAGCTGGAGCATCTCGACCTGGGTTATACTAGTCATTCCCCAATGTAGCTGCCCCTTTTCTTCCTGTCTTCTTCCAACCGCCTCCCCAATTTCCCTGCCACAATACGCAATAACAGCAAGTCAAGACTAATAACAAGAGCGAGCATACCGGGCAGCAAAAAGCCCCTAGAGCCACTCACAACGGCATCGTGAAATGGCCACAGGGTTTATGTCATGATGTGTACCACAGGTAGCAAGTCAACATGATCCGCCAATCCTTTGATGGGGTAGGGCGCATGGCAAGGCATTAAGAGTTAGCCATTTGAAGAACCTCGACAAGGTTTTCTGCCGGATCGCCATTATTAACAATACCAAGCCAAGTTTCTGGTTTTTTGTATCCAAGAAGAGACAGCATCTTATCACTCATTCCAAGTACTTTGCTTCGAGGAATAGCCAAGAATTGATTCTCCTCTGGACGGAGTGTACCTGGGATAAAAAAGAGACCATAAAGCTTGCGCACTTCATCAGGAACAGTGTTATTCCCAGCGCCATGATAAACAGTACCGAGAAACACAAGTGCAGAGCCTGGTTCCATCTCTAGATTATGACATGTATTAGAAATGTCATTTTCCTCGCGTAAAAGTTATACCAAGCTCTATGATGCTTGTTATAGGCTATAGGAGTAAACTTGACTCACCTGCAAAGCAGACTTCATC
The DNA here is from genome assembly GCA_011799845.1 of Hypomyces rosellus. NCBI lineage: Eukaryota > Fungi > Ascomycota > Sordariomycetes > Hypocreales > Hypocreaceae > Hypomyces > Hypomyces rosellus. The sequence goes on from WWCI01000003.1 coordinate 77,617, forward strand.
GGTTTTAGGGATCCGAGCATGGTCCCATTGATGAGAACCGGGGATGGTCATTGTCGCTCCATTCTCGCGTGTAGTTTTAGACCCAGCAATCATAAAGCCAAGCATGGTTTCATTTGAGAGACTGTATTCGCCACTATGGTAGATTCCATGGATCATATCATCTCTGTGCAACCTTTGACGAGGACCACCGGAGCTGATGTGGTATGTCAAACTGCTGTTCAAAAGAGGGCCAATAGTAAACTCTTCTGTTCGGTCCTCCCAAGTTGCAGTACACTTTTTCTGCAAGATCAATGTCCGAAGTGTATCAATCACTTCGAACTCGGCAATTTTAGCCATTGTCGGTGACTTCCCCACAACGCCAGGAACCATGGTCGTTTGCTTGGGAATCAGATCATACGCGGCGTGAGTTTCGGCCTTGGCCTTTTGGATGTAAGGCTCTAGTTCATCGTTCACAGCAGCTATGTCTTGACTTGAGACGAGATCTGTCAAGATAAGCGCGCCATCTCGTTCAAGAATGGCGATGATGTCTTTGGTTGGCGCTGTTGCGGGTATTTTCGTAAGGGAGACGGATGGTACATAAGCTGGGTCAATGGGCGGAGGAAAGGCAGGCATTTTGGGAGGTAAGGACACGGATCCAATGAGGCAAGTAAAATTCAAGATTGTGGTAGGAAAGTGTGTTGTAAAAATGAGCGTTGTTAGTTTCTGAGAAATAAGAGTAAATATAAAGGCTTAATACGTACTTCTTATCGAAGACCGTTTAACAAAGCATAAATATTACTAGGTTAGTTAAGATAGCTAGTATGTATAATTGTAAAATAGTATAATATCAATTTATAAAAAGTTATAAAAGGCAGTTCTATTAACTATTAGATATAATATATATTTTAGTACTTATATATAAATAAAGTTTTAAGTTTATTAATGTAATTAAAGATAATTTTATTAATAAAAATAATCTTATAAATACTAATGTAAAATTAAAAGTTATTATTAGTATTATTTATTTACTTTTTAACTATATATTATATAGTATAAAATTAAGGTTAAGTATAGTACTTAAGACTAATAACTTTAATAGTATTAATTAATATAATACTATATAAAATAATTAGTTAATATAAAAATAAATAATAGCTTGAAACTAATAATGAATTAATAAAAAATTTATTTTTATTTTCAATATTATTTATATAATGTTAATAGTATTTATTTAAATAATAATAAAATTTTAATTGTTTTAAAGGTTTATTAAATACATAGATAAAATATATAAATATAATTAATAAAAAATAATAATAAAATAAGTTATTTTTTAATAAAAGAAAACTATTTATAATAAGCTTATTAAAAATAATTATATAGTATTAAAAACAAACTGTTTAATATATTAGCTTAAAGAAACAATAGCAAAAGTTTATGAATGCAACTGCTTGGCCCCTACGGTACAGCGTGGCATAACGTAATATAAGGTAGCATAGTACAATACAACATTACTTAGCGAAACGCAACTATAATAAGCAAAATCTATAAGGCTTACTAGCTAACCCTTTCCTAGTATATGAGCTGCTAAGATTATAATAGGTAAATAAGGCTATATTTAGAATTATGTTATTATATTATTAGATAAGATTATATAATATAAATAGATACTTAAATTACAATTAAATAATAATTAAAAGGAATTTAAGTAAATAATAATATTATTAAAAACAAATTCTTTAAGAATTAATAAAGTTAATTATAGTTTGTTAATAGTATTGGGGTTGTTTGATTTAAGTATTATAATATTTTTTATTTAATATTTAATAATATATTGATTTTTATTTTCTCTTTATTAAAGTTTATTAATAAACCTTAAATATATAGTATTCTTTCTTTTAGTTATTAACATATAAAATACTTTAAAGTTGTATTATTATTGTTTAAAAATATAATTAAATTATTTTAAAATTAATGTTTTATATATAATAAATATTAGATTTTATTTTTATTTTAATAGCTTATTATATATTTTATACTTTAATTAAATTTGATTATTATATATAAATATATTAAGTTATAAAAACTTATTTTAAATATATTATTTAATATTATAAGTATCATATATATTACTTCATAATCTTTTAATTATTATAATATTTTCTATTATAAGAATTTATGTAAATAATACTTTTAAAACAAACTTTTACTAAAATCAAATATAATTAATTTTCTTTATTTAATGTAATTAACTTTACTTATTTAATATAATTATTTTTATTTTTACTTATAAATTATTATATTTTTATATTAGTTTTTATTTTAATTTTATTTAAATAATTAATTGCTTTAAATATTATAGCCTTTGTTTTTTTTTAAATAAAAATAAAGTCTATTTTAGCTTTGTTTTAAAAGTATTTTTATATTAACTTATATATAAATATATTCTAAGACACTTTCATTTTATTAATACTATTATAGTTTTAGGCTGCCTTTTAACAAGTACTACGTGCCTTTTTAAAAGAACAAGTAAAATTCCCCGTCATCGGGGATTCGGGCATAAAACTTACGCCTTTATTTCGTCCAGGCTTATCTTTTAGCAGCAGCGCCACTTACGAAACGGTGTACGAGGCAAGTAGTCTAGGCCCTTTTCGCTTTATAGCACCAAACGGCCAGAGACAATCCCGTTCCATTTTTCAGTGTTTACACAATCCCTACCACTCTGACCTCCAAAGAATTACCACCAACTTTTTAACCAATCGTCACCAGCCCAGGCAGCATGTCACCACAAAAATCAACCGATAAACTCAATGAAGGCACTTCCAGCTCAATTCAGGAGGGCAACATCCAGACGCAAAAGCCATTTACCACCCTCTCAGCCATTGGCATTGGATATGGGGTCACTAATACGGCCGTTGGTATACCGCTCATTCTGAGTACAGCCCTCCCCATGGGCGGGTCACCACAGGTCTTCTGGGGTTTCCTGGTAATGGCAGTAGTCGGTCTGGCTACAGCAACGACCCTTTCTGAACTGATCTCCGCGATCCCTCATCCAGGTGGCCAGTATATATGGGTCAATAAGCTTGCACCAGAGAGACATCGACGAGGCTTGTCTTATACTACAGCCATGATTAGCTGGATCGCCGCTATCGCCACCGGGTCCTCCGGCAACCTCTCTGTGCCCCTCAATGCCTTTACCATTATTACGCTTCTATATCCCAATTTCATCTATCAGCGATGGATGGGTTTCGTGGCGTTCCAGGTCATTAATATTATAACATGTTTTGGGGCCTGTTTTGAACATGCACTGCCAAAGCTGTCAAAAGCCTTATTGCTTCTCAATGTCACCTCCGTCGCTGTTATTATTATCACTTTATTTGCTATGTCCAGCACCCATACAAGCGCTGAAGACTTCTTTAAAGTTGTTAATATTTCAGGATGGCCAGATGGTGTGGCATTTATTATTGGCTTAAATGGAGCCAATTGGTGTTTCTCCTGCCTAGATGTTGCTACGCATTTGGCAGAAGAAATCCCCTCCCCTAGCACAAACATTCCAAAAGCTTTGATTTGGACTATTGTTATTGCATCTAGTAGCGGTCTACTAGTGGTCTTGGCTGTTCTTATTAATCTAGGCCCAGTTAATACTACTGACTACTCGGGCGTTGCTATTTTCTATTCTATTACTAATAGTAAAGCTGCTACCGTTGGCCTTTGGATTCTTATTCTTATTCTTGTTTTTGCTTCCGTTTGGGCTATCCAAACTTGGCAGTCTCGCCTTGCCTGGACAATTAGTCGAGAGTCTGGCTTTCCTTTGCATCGTCATTTTAGTAAGATTTTCCCAGCACCTTTCTATACCCCTATTTGGTCTCTAGTCGGCTCTGCCGTTGGCACAGCCTTATTCGGTTGTCTCTATCTTGTTTCTGAACTCGCCTTTAACTCGCTTATTGCAACTGGAATTTTACTTCAGTATATTAGCTATAGTATCCCGACCATACTGGTTATTTGGCAAGGCAGGTCTAACTTTCAGCATGGGCCATTTTGGTATCCCAAATTAGGCCTTCTTGCAAACATTATAATGCTTGCATGGACGGTAGTGGCCTCGATCTTTTATTGCTTCCCCGCTTATTCAAAAGTGCTTGCAAGCCAGATGAATTATGTTTCAGGAGTTCTTGTTATTATTGCTATTTTTGTTAGTTCACTTTGGTTTCTGTATGCGAAGAAGAATTACAATGTTATTGAGATTTAAACAGATGAACACAAGAGCACAGCTCAATCAATAATATATAGTAGCTAGAACCTGGTTTCCTAGGCAAGGGACACAGTTTTCTTATTTAATTGTAATAAAATACAATTTCTTTTATAGGCGTAGGTTAGGGGTTTTGTAAAGTAATAATTATATTCGATAAATCAGTCACTGAGGTTCACTCATTTCTAAGGTGAAGAAGGATGTAATAGAGCACTAGGTGGTAAAGAATCGTTTAGTTCGGCTTCTTGTGTCCGTAACTGGTTCGCTGGATAGTAGTATTTTTCACAATCATGCCAGGCCAAATTAGTAACACAAACATCTCGAACCTCAGTTTTAGCATCGTGCCAAAAACGTCTACACCGCAAAAAAAAAAAGCGAACTTAGCGACCTCAGTGACTTAAGAAGGAGCTTATATTAATATGGTAGAGACAGAATGTGCATCCATATAGAACTAACGTAGTGAACCTATGCTTCTTTGTAAGCCTTCCCTCTTCCCTATTGAAGAAAACGTCAATTGTTTAATCCCGCTTTTTGATCAGCAAGGTACTGGAAACATCGTCGCACCGAATATTAAGAAATATCGCCAGTAAAATCTAAATTTTTAACACGTAATCCAAGTTGATATTAAATCATACATGGCTTTATATAAACAACCATTACTAATGGATTGAATATTCTAACATCTTCACTGAATAGTCATCCACTATGTAAACCCAAGTCGTGTAAGCACAAGCTTTCAATCATGCACGCTTTGCTGAATAGACCATGACAATCGGGTGATTCAATTCCTACATCTCCCTATCTAGTATGATGTTTTTGAGATCCAATGCTTTCAAACTATTTACCTACTATTGGGTACTAGGAATCTCCATCTAGACTCCTTGCAACTGGTGACACATACTACGATGCTGTGCTTTGCTTGAGTGCCCATGCTGCTCTAAAAAAGTCTTCAATGTTCGTTGGTTGAACATCAGGGAAGAGCTCAGCAAGGTTCTTCCCCGGTAAGTCGTGCGCGTTGATTAACATCGAAAGCATGACCTGCTGTTCAACCTCGCGAAACATCTCACCCTTGGCCGGTTCCTCAAACACGGCCTTGTTAGAAGGTAAAGGTGTAATACGACCTTTCTGAATTGCCTCTACTGAGTCATATACAACATGGAAATCTTTCCCTATTATTCATATTAGTAATTTAAGTGTGCTTTTCTTGAATATTAGGCTGCTTACCAGTAGTCTTCTTGAGAAGATATTCGAGGTCCTTTACTCGCAGCTTGTTTGACGCGACGAGTGATTCACGCGGCCAATCCTTGGCTGGGAGGCCAACTAAGCGCTCAATGTATGCCGCGAGGTCTGTTGAGTGCGTAAGTACAAGTGGTTGCGACCCGTCACCAGGAAAGACACATTCTTCATGATCTATGTCAACAAATACCCAGTATGGGCTGATATATGTTCTCTTCGGGTTATGTGGCATAGTCATATGATCAAGAAAGATCCCAAGTCTAATAAGCGTCCAAGTCAACTGGGGATGGCGCGAGAGTTCTGCTTCAGCCTCGAGTTGAAAGTTGGTGAATAGATCAGAGCCACTGTAAAAGGGAAATCAGCATTGCAGCCTCGAAGGAATGGCTGAAGAATGCTTACGGGATCGGAGAATGGAAATCAATGTAGTATTCGCTGGGAATAAACTTAGTCACGGTTCCTGATTGAGCAGCGGCTCGGATCAGGTTGATCTGCGACTGCGCAACGCCTTCATCAACTAGAAGCAAGGCTGATACAACAACTTCAACATTGTTCTCTTGCAAAATATACTTTATTTGCTCGACGTTGTTATAATCGACAACAAAACGCCTCGGCTCGTTGGCTGCCGTAGCAGCTGCCGCCTGAATAGTGTAAGTTAACGTTGTTGCATAACAGTGATAGTGTCGGTAGGCTCACTGTCCTCGATAATACAATGGCTTTGTGCTCGCCTGATTTCGCAATGGCATCTAGCACGGTTTGACCGACACCGCCGGTGCCGCCAGCAACGGCGACGACCACCATTGTGTAGTGAAGAGGGGGGGGGGGGATAAGATGATTGTGTGTAGATGGAAAATTTCAAGAGCTCGCAAGATACTAAGTCTCAAGGGCACTTGAACCAGTTCCGTGATACAAGTCGACTGAATTGTTGATCATCGCCTGGGTTGACGGGTTCCAAGATGTCATGCTGCGTGGAGCTCCCAGGACGCTCAGGACTTCTGGGTATGTCCACCCCACTCCACCAAAGAGCCCGATCATGAAACTACGTAGATAAATTATTTCGGGGGCGCCTCGCATGCAGCCATGATTTTCTCGGCGCTATTCAGCGGCGAGGTCCGTAACTGATCCACTATTCCACAGTCGACATCATGCGGCTATGGTACAATTTGGTGGCTTGCCTTTTAGCCGCTCTTCTGATGCTAGTCCACCTGAACTCTTTGAGGAAGTGGCGGGGTGGCGCACGGGAGAACACGGCAAAGGGGGTGAGAAAACTTGCGCCCTGATCAACAGATTTTCAGTGCATTTCTAGTGCTCGACGGCGCATTTTTTGAACACGCCGCGTGCACGGGTCGTAAGCCACCATCTGCATGATGCGGGATATTTGTGATAAGGAAATACTTGGTAGTTAAGATGTAGTTTACTGCAGCAACTATCCTGTTTCTTACAAATAAAAGATGGAATAGCGCCTGCATTCGTATATGCAGGCCACGTATCCCTTCAGGCGGTAGGCCTCATTGTACAGGGTGTCATTCAAGCGTAATATAGCTGAAAATTTTCAAATGGATTTGATGTTCTTATTGGGTTAGGTGGGGTTGGGAGAGACAAGGGGAGGGGTGGAATACACACCAGCCCCCTCCTCCCCCTAAAAACAACCCCCCCACTCTTTTTAACAGCAACGGTTATGCTCAGACATAAGGGTCGGATTGTGACCAGGGCTATGGTGGATGTCAAACCTGACTCTATTAACATCATCGGGCTTCTTTCAAACCTTTGTCTTGCAGGTGCATCTTAGTTCGGTTACAATTTTGCGCATTGTGTACCTCTGTCATTGTTGCAGTCCACGATGCGTGTGGCAATTGCCGGTTACAGCGACTTGACTCACTACATCTGTGAAGAGTTTGTCAAAGCAGGTCATGAACTCGTTATCCTGACACGGAGTTATAAACTTCAACTTGAAAAGCAGGGTATCGCTCAGTCTATCACAGATTATACTCTATCATCTCTGAGAACCCCGCTGGCCGATTGTGAGGTGTTGATATCGACAATTTCAGACGTTTCCCCCGCCTATACCGATGTGCACCGTACTCTTATACTGGCCTGCCAGGAGAGCCCAAAGTGTAAACGCTTTATTCCTGCGGAGTTTGCAGCAAATATCGAGGCTTATCCAGACGAGCCTGGCTTCTACTATGCCCCGCACGAGCCTATCCGTGAGATGCTACGGGGCCAAACGGATGTTGAGTGGACCTTGGTTTGCATTGGCTGGTTAACGGACTATTTGGTGCCGGCCAAGAATCGATACATCAAGGATATTGGCGAATTCCATCCTATAAACTTGGTGGATGGCAAGATTGTGATCCCAGGGACAGGAAATGAGCCTGTGGATTTTACATGGGCACGGGATGTTGTCAGAGGGCTAGCAGCTTTAGTGGAGGCACCGCCGGGCTCATGGGAGCGCTATACCTTCATGTCAGGAGAGCGCAGCTGCTGGAACGACACGGCTAAGCTCATCAAACAAAAGTACCACCCTGATATTCCGATAGAACACCTTTCACTGCATGCTGTTGCAGAGATTATCAAGACAGCAAAAAATGAGGACACTCTGATGCTGGCCGACTATTACCTGTTGTCCATTAGCCAGGCATGCGCAAATCCCCCGGAAAAGGTTCAAGCCCATAAAGAGAAGTACTTTCCGGGTGTTCGCTTCAAAACTTTGCAAGATGGCCTTTCTCAGTTTGACGAGCATCCGGATTCGATTGTGTAAAGAAATCGAAGGTGTACGGATGAGTTATCGTGGAAGCTGAATGGCAGAAAGACATCACGGGCAGCCACGTCATCTATAGAGGGAATTTAGATTAGAAAAAAATGAGAATTACCGTGGAATTACATACAGCGTTTTATCAGCGAAACAGCCGCTTTAATATCCCTACTTGTGATGCAACTAGTAGTAAAAGTGAATCCAAGCCTAGTCTCGCCAAAAAAAAACAACAACAACAACAACAACAACAACAGAGTTTTCAAGACAAAGCGGCGGTGTCATTACCCGTCTCTTAAATCAAATAGCTTAGGTAGATCTAGCATTCTCGTCTACCGATACACAGACTAACATCTACTTAAGTGCATGCCCTGGCCTTTACGGCATTAATGCAATGCAAATACTTGTGTACATATTCCTCATCAAACAACGGAGCGGGATAAACGTCCAGCCCAAAGACATGTTTTCCAACTGCATTCCCCTTCATTAAAGCACCTGCATTTTCGTCTGTGTAGCCATCAATAATAGTGGTGATGCGAGCCAGCGAACTTCTTGGATGGGCTGCTGCATACTCAAGTGCCCGGCGGTGCCACTCACTAAAGGGGATAGTCTCTTTGCCGCCGCTAGCGGTGCCCATAACATTGAAGAAGTGATCAAACGATGGCGCCCGTGGGTTGACAAAGTCGTAATCCTCACCAATTCGCTGCTGGTCCTCAGTCATAATGGTAGCGATGGTATTGCACAGATAATCAACAGGCAGCACAGTGGACAAGTCGGCGTCTAATGAGGGAAAGACACCCAAATCTAGACTTCCAGTAATGAGATTGTTCAAAAAGTCGCCACGATCAAGTCGAAAATGGCCACTGGTGGTCGAGGCAGCGACAAAGGGTAAGCGATAGGACGATGCCTTGGCACCGCGGAAACGAGCCGCTACGATCATTTTTTCAGCTAGGTATTTTGAGGTACCGTAGCCGTACTCTCCATCATGCTCAGTAAGGCCGTAACCCACATGAATAGGCAATGTGGAGATGGTGGAGATGAAATGGACTGCCTTGCCACGGCCACAAGAAGCGAGACGTAAAATCTCGTGAGTGCCAAGGATGTTGGGACCGACATAGTCTTCTAAAGGGCGCATCCAGTCCACAAGAGCTCCAGAGTGAACAATAGTATCAATGCGGCTGGCCAGGTCATCAAACACAACCTCGCAGAGGCCGAGCAGGGGCTGGGAGAGATCGCCGACCACCGAGTTAAGCAGTGGCTCGTACTCGGACTTCCAGAGACCATATTCTTTCAGCCTTTTGACCATGCGCTCTTGCGCCTGAGCTAAGCTGCCTGCACGCACGAGACAGTACACAGAGATGCCTCTTTTAAGAAGCTCGTGTACCATGAATGCGCCGACAAAGCCTGTTGGACCTGTCACAAAAGCAGTCTTGGGAGTACCGGAACACGCAGTAGGGTTCTTGGCCACGTTATTGAACTGGAAGCTGGGATCAAGAACACCCCTTCGAATGGCTGACATGTTGACACAAGAAGCAGCTGATGCTGTGGTACTTGGTGTTGCGCCATCAAGTTCTGACGCACTAGATGAGACGCTCACAATATCGCCTAGCAACTGGGACAGCAGGAACTCGCTAAGCGACTTGAGATTCGGATGAAGGAGGGCAATATTGGGTGGCAGTACCATTCCCGTCAACGTTGCTAGATGGTTGCGTATCAAAATCGCGGTCAAGGAATCAATTCCCAATTCCTGTAGGGGCCGACTGGCGTCCACATCATCCATCCGGGTGTACCCTAAGGCCTTAGCTATGGTTGCTTGAACCATGCGCAACACGATGCTCTCGTGCTGTTCAGGGGCAGCGTCAACCAACATGCCGCGCAAGTTGACGACTCGATCGACTGGTTTCTCGACCTTGGTTTCGCCCAGCATTGAGTGTAAGAAGGGAGGCACACCACCTTGTTCTTCATAATATGCCTTGAGCCGCTGCAAATCAAGGACCGCACCTACAGTGAGCGTGCGGCCTTGGTAAACAGCTTGCTCGAATAGTTTCAAGCCGAGATCCGGTGCGAGGAAACCCAGCCCAAGCTGCGAAAGATGGGCACGGGTAGTCGAGATGAGAGTGGTTGCCATGCCGTCTCCGCCCCAGGTACCATATGCCATTGAGGTGGCTGGCAGGCCCTTGGCGCGTCGTAAGTATGCGAGCGCATCCATGAAAGAGTTGGCGGCGGCGTAGTTTGCTAGTCCTGGTAAACCCATAATGCCGGAGATGGAAGAGAACATCATAAAAAGGTCCAAATCCATATCCTTGGTAAGTTGGTGCAGATTCCATAGGCCGTCCACCTTGGGTGCGAAAGTCGTGGCACACTTTTGGGGCGTCAGGGACGATATAATACCCGAGTCAACTACTCCAGCAGCATGGATTACGCCACGTAAGGGTCGGTCGGCTGTAAACATTTGCATAATAGACCTGAGACTGTCGAGGTCTGCTATGTCTCCTCCAACTATCGTAGCTTTGGCACCTAGCTTTGCAAGCTCGGCCACACATGCATCTGCATTGGGGGATTCCATGCCGCGCCGTGACATCAGAACCAAGTCGCAAACTCCATGGGCGCTCGCCAGTCTACGGGCCACACGGCCTCCAAGATCACCGAGGCCGCCCGTAACCAATACAGCGCCGTCGACTCGAAGCAATGGCTGCCCAACTAGTGGCGATGAAACCAACTTAGATCGCTCCATATGCGGCATAAGTAGTCGTTCCTTGCGGACAGCTATTTCTGTATGATCACTCAGCATCAAGGCCAAGCCGAGGGTGGCCAGATCCGTCTCTTCATCCACGTCTATCAAGCGCAGACACGATTCTGGATGCTCACTCCGTGCGGTGCGCATCAGGCCCCACAGCGGTCCGGCCCCGATCTTGACAGGCCAGTCACCAGCGTTGATACCTACAGCATGGCGAGTGACCCACACGACTGGCACAGCAAGTCCAAGCCTGATCACCTGTTGCAACTGAGCCAATGCTCTTGCAGTGAAGTCATGCGCCATCTGAACAACATCGGCGTCAGAGTCCCACAGAGAGAGCAAGCCGTCCAGCTGCTCGGCTTCCTGAAGCTCCGTAATAGGCACCAACTGGATGCCTATGTTGGATAAGGCCTTTTGTGCCTCTTTCGTCCACACCGTCTCCTCTGATGGGCAGAGAAGACCCCATGAACCACGGGGTTGAGCTTTGACCGTATCAACTGGACGCCAGTTCATTTCGAACATCATTTCTTCCACACCCTGTACGACTTCGCCAACATCAGTACTTCTTTGCGAGATGCCATCAAACAAACTAGCGGCCGTATTTGGAGGCTGGAAAGTCTCCCGCTGGAAGGCATAAGTGGGGAGTTTCACTCTTTGGCAACCAAAGGGCTTAAAGTATGCGGCCCAGTCGACCGACACATGTCGCACGTGCAACTCGCTGATGCTATTTTGGATAACTAACATTCCATCCATGTTTAGCTTCAGAGAGGGCAGCCAAAGAGCATTGCTCACTTGGGAAGAATCGGCAAGACATGCTGCACCCAAGCCACAAAGCGTTGGACTGGGTCCAAGTTCAAGAAAGACGTTCGCGCCTTGGTTGGCAAGCTCTTGGAAGGCATCGCTAAATCGAACAGGATTTCGGGCCTGCTGAACCCAATACTCGACCTGTTCAAGCTCACCCGCCTCGACCAGTCTACCGGTCATGCTACTGATAATGGGGATCTTTGGTGGGCTGAATCGGACAGTTTGGGCTACACCCCTGAAGTCATCCAGCATACCGTTCATGTGATGTGAGTGAAAGGCGTGGCTAGTATCTAGCACCTTGGTCTTGCGGCCTAGTTCAGTCATGTGAACTATTACAGCCTCAACAGCCTCAACATCTCCAGATATAACAGTCTGAGAAGGCGTGTTATAGCCTGCGATTTCAACCTTGTCACTCTGACTCAGTTCCCTAATCGCCGCTGTGATCTCGCCGCTGCTTGCTTCTATTGAAGCCATTTTCCCATTACAAGGAAGTGCTTGCATCAAGCGACCACGCATCATAACAAGTCGGCAGGCGTCAGACAAGCCCAAGACTCCTGCAACATGAGCTGCTGCAAGCTCCCCCACGCTGTGCCCAAGCAGAAAAGCAGGCTTTATTCCCCAACTCTGCCATAATTTCCACAAAGATACCTCAAGGGCGAACAGGGCAGGCTGGGCAAAATCGGTGCGGTTTAACAAGGAAGTACTGACGCTTCCCGATTCGGCCCACATAACGTCAAGAAGGGGCAACTCCAGCTCCTTGAACTCGGCAGCAATTTCGTCTATCGCATCCCGGAAAATAGGATAGAGAGCATATAGATCATTGCCCATTCCTGGTTTCTGACTGCCCTGTCCAGTGAAGAGCATTCCTAAGCTTGCCTTGCCCACCTCGTTCACATTGAGCAGCTCACCAGAGCCTGAGCTAACGGACGCCAGCTTCTCCAGCATCTGCGCCTTGTCTTCTGCCGTCACTACTAGTCTTCGGTCAAAGTGTGTACGAAATGCGGCTAGCGAGTAGGCTACATCGCTCAGACGACTATCTTTTCCCATACCGCTCTTCATGTGCAACCGAAGCTTCTCAGCTTGTGCCCTAAGAGCAGAGTCACTGTTGCCTGACAGCACGAACGGTACAGCAGCTGGGAATACAGGTGGTATGATGCCACCAGTGTCTTGTATGATGGGGCTAGGGGACTCTTCAACGATGACATGGGCATTGGTACCACCAATGCCAAACGCGCTCACACCAGCCCGGCGCAGTCGGCCGTCGTTTGGCAGCCATGATCGATTTGCCAGGACCAACTCCATATTGGCGCTCTTCCAATCAACTGCTCTGGTAGGCTCGCTTACATGTAATGTTTTGGGCAAAGTATTATTTTGCATAGATAACACTACCTTCAACAAGCCGACCAGGCCAGCGGCGGCTTGAGCATGCCCGATGTTGGACTTCGCGGAGCCGAGCCTTAGAGGATCCGAGCGAGGACGCCCTGTACCAAAGACTTCAGCCAGCGCGGTGGCTTCAATGGGGTCTCCCAGCTTGGTGGCAGTGCCATGAGCCTCGATGTAGTCGATCTCACCTGGCTCCATCGCACCCCGGGCCAAGGCAGCGCGAATTAGGCTTACCTGGCCGGGGCCACTGGGCGCTGTTAGGCCAGAGCTGTGGCCTCCATGCATCACTGCAGTACCACGCAACACAGCTTGGATGTCATCGCCATCGCGCTGGGCATCAGACAGACGCTTCAATACCACGATGGCGGCACCCTCGCTGAATCCTGTGCCGTCTGTGTCATCTGAGAATGCCTTGCAGCGGCCATCCAGTGAAAGACCACGGAGCTTGCTAAACTCAATGTGTATACCCGGGTTTAGTAGAAGGCTTACACCGCCAGCCAACGCCATGTTGCACTCGCCCTGGCGCAAGGCATTGCAGGCCAGGTGCGTGGCCACTAGAGACGACGAGCACGCAGTATCAACAGTTAGAGATGGTCCCTGCAGACCAAAGGTATAAGACAGACGACCAGACATGGTGGCGCTGGCGCTTCCTGTAATAGAGTATCCCTTGAGATCTGGCGGAATGCTATTCGTTGCTGCGTTGTTGCTAACGCCAAGGAAAACTCCTGTTGTACTACCGCTTAACTGACTTCTTGTATAGCCAGCTCGTTCGAAGCCTTCCCAACACAACTCCAACATCAAGTGCTGCATTGGGTCCATTCCTTGTGCCTCACGCGGCGATATGCCGAAAAAAGATGCATCATGGGAATAGATTGAATCGAGGAAGCCACCTCGGCGGCAATACGACGTGCCGTCAACATCAGGGTCTGGATTATATAGCTTATCAGCATCCCAACGGTCCTTGGGCACATCAATAATTGTGTCGCCACCAATTTGCAACAGATGCCAAAAGTCCTCCGGTGTTATCACACCACCAGGTAATCGACAAGCCATGGAAATTATAGCAATATCTTCATTGCTGTCAGTGAAGCCATGGCCCACCACGTGAGATTCCTGTTTGCAGTTTTCCTTGCCTATACCAGCCAGATATACAGCCAACGCTTTGATGCTGTAGTGCTCAAACAGTTTGGGTGTTGGCACAGGTCGGCGCAGCTGTTTCTCCAATGCTGCTTGCACACGGATGATGCGCACGGAATCGCCGCCGATGTTGAAGAAGTTATCTTCTATGCCAATGCGGTCGTGGCCAAGAATGTCTGACCAAATAGCCTGAATTTGTTGCTCCAACGCGGAGGTAGGCTGCATCATGGTCTGGCTTTGGATCGCCTCTATTGGATCAGGAAGAGCCTTGCGGTTAACCTTCTCGTTCGGCGAAAGCGGTAATGCATCCATCTGTACGAAAAATGTTGGTAGCATGTAAGCTGGGAGGCGCTCAGCAACCCATGGCCGTAAGATGTTAGCAAGTGATGTTGCGTCCTGAAGGGGCACATGAAGCACGCAATACGCCACTAAACGATCATCTCGATTAATAACAACCGCCTCGGACACATTGGCATGGTCAACAAGGGCGGCTTCGATATCGCCAACTTCGATGCGGTGACCGCGGATCTTCACCACTCCATCTATACGGCCTATGACTTGGAGTTTTCCCGGCCCTATAAACCGAGCCAGGTCACCAGTGCGGAAGAACCTGCCACCATGAAAGGGATTGCTGAGGAACCGAGATAGTGTGAGCTCAGCCTTATTGCGGTACCCATTCGATACGCTGCCACCACCAATATATACTTCACCCTCACACCCCATGGGCACAGGTGACATGTTGTCGTTGAGGACGTAAATTCGACCATTGGCAACAGGGTTTCCGACAACAATGTCGCCCTCCCCGACTCTGCCAACGCTTCCATAGGTTGTCTCGGAGGGTCCATACACATTCCACACCGAATCAGCTGAGGCAAGTAGGCGGTCTGCAAGTTGGCGGGAGAGTGGTTCACCACCGCATATGATTTTAGAAAGTCGCGGGTTTCCCTGCCAGCCAGACTCTAGGAGCATTGTCCACGTTGCAGGTGTCGCTTGCAAAATAGTGATTTGGTGGCGCTTCATTAAGCCGATAAGTTCGCGCGGGTCCTTAACCGCGCTTGTATTTGCGATAATCATTGCGGAACCAGATATAAGTGGCAATAACAGCTCTAGAGCCGACATGTCAAAAGAAATGGTCGTGATAGCAAGCAATCGATCATGCTCGTTGCAGCTTGGCTCATACTTCCGCAACGAACTCAGAAAGTTAGAGGCTGCTCCATGGCTAATCTCGACACCTTTAGGGCGCCCTGTAGAGCCAGATGTATAGATTACATATGCCAAATCCTGAGTCTGAATTTCAGTTCCAAGATTGGTTGTATTGGTGATTGAGTCGTCTCTTGCCTCGTCAACGCTCAAGCATAGATCTTTCCAGCGCGCAAGGCCCTGAGTCAGACTGTCGCTAAGGAGGATAAGTTTAGGGCCGGCATCTTCAACCATTTGATTGATGCGTTCGGCAGGGAATGATGGGTCGATGGGAACATAAGCGGCACCTAGCTTGAATACAGCTATCATGACAACAACAAGGTCGATGGAGCGTAACACAGCAAGGCCGACAACATCACCGTGTTTTAAACCTCGCTTTGCGAGGCCTCGAGCAAGGATATTTGCAGATGCATTAAGCTCCTTGAAGGATACCTGGATTTCGTTGTGAATAAGGGCGATGTTATCTGGAAAGCTATCCACAACTTTCTCGAATAGTTGATCCAAACGACCACCTAGTAAGGAGACGTCATCAGTGGCATTGAAATCGTTTACCAGAGTTTGGTAGTCTTGGTCTGAGATGCCATTCGTCTCAACTTGGTCAGGCATTTCAAAGATGGTAAAAATGTATGAATGTTCATAAGATGTCGGTTGACTGCAACGACGGTGTTTCTGGAGCGGGCTCTCGGACGTTAACACTTGGCGCAATCAAGTATAAACAGAAATGGGACAAGTTCTACTAGGCTAAGTGCCTAATTGTTATTTTATTGTAAAAGCTCCCTGGATTCAGCCACGACAGTGTTGTCTAGCACTCCACTTCCTGTGATTATCTTAGGCCGTTTTGAAAATATGAACTATTTCTCTTTAAGAAAGCTCTGATAAGTAAATCTGAGCTGATTTATGGATGACTTTTTGTCTGTGCTATAGGCTAGACTATAGAAAAAAACTAATGTAGATGTGTTTAGGGAGTCTTTATATTACATACATACTCAAAATCACAAGTATTTTAGTAAAGTTTTTACAACACCCTAGAGTAAATATTATGTTGTAAAAAATAGCTTAATTAGGTAAACGTATAAAAAAGGGAAAATAAATAAGTAATACATATATAAAATAAAATAAAAGACATCTTATTATATTAGTAATCTTATATTAACATTATTATTGTAATTATAGTTTAATGATTATTATATTAATTTCATTTATAAATATTCATATTTTATGCTAATTATAAAACTATTATTTCAAACAATAAATACTATTAATTATACTTTATATAAAAAATCTTTTTATAAAATTTAATATTTTAATTTTAAATTGATAATGGTCATTTAATTAAATTTATTTATAAATAACTTTTAATAAAATAAAATAATATATTATAATAAAATTCTTTTACAATATACTATTATAAGAATAATATTTAATTATTTATTATAAAATAAAATATAGTTATATAAATATTTATATTAATTATATTAAATATCTTAATTATATAATACAAATTTTTTTAGCATGCGCTAAAAGCTTAAGCTATGCTGAATAGTTTTATAAAAAGTAAATAACATAACACACATGCTATACGAGGTGTAAAAACACTCTTAGTACAAGCCTACTGTAGCAAGCTTAGACACTAAGATTGTATCATAAATTATTCTTACGTTTCCTATCCCCCTGTAAATAGCGTGTAATACAAAATCTCATTGACGTGGCAGAACCCGCGGCGCTACTAACAGGCGCATGTGGTACTTTGTTTAAGGGGGAGAGGGGGCGGCACGCCCCTTCGGTAGAGTATATTCCACTAAAAAATTGTCGGTCTGGACGCGACTTGTTTTCCACTCCTTACCAAAGTTACACTCCTAAGGAGTGGAACATTGCATCCGAACATCAACTCCACTATACCTGAGTCTGTGTTCGGATTAAATCTTCCACCCCCCTTAACCTCTTGTATACGCTAATTGTGAAATACGATAAGTCATTGAATCTTTACGGTCCTGCAGCGGTAGCGCTACTGCAGGTAGTGAGGCTGAGATTACAAGGGCACAAACCAACCGTAAAGTATGATAATATCCAGAAGTTACCATTGGAGCACAATTAATATAAAGTAGTATATTTTTAAATACTAATTGCAGTTACAGTCTTAGTAATATAATGTAGCACGGAGATGAAGATCTTTGTTTCATAATTGTAAATAGAAATAAGGGGTGCGAGAAAAACCGTTTACACTAGCGGGCACTAAATGTACAAGGAATTGTAATGGAGTCTAGAATCCTACCAGCATCAAAGCACCCAAGGAGGTAGCTGACATCACCAAGCTTGTAACCGAGCGAAGATCATTGGTTCTTTTCTTCTCGGTAATACCGAAAGTCACTGCTAAGTGATGTCCCACGAAGGGTATTTGCTGAATGTTTGATGCTGCAGGTCTCCGTCAATCAGCTTTGCTGTCTCTGCCAGCTGTTCCCACCCCTAGGGGGGGAAAAGTAAGAGAGTGTTTAACAGAGTCCAGCGGTGGGAAATAACACCTCAAGCTTAGATGCTAATAAACTCCGACCGCTATCTCTTTTCTTAGCAGGACGGGAGACGCCGACGGCGCAGCTTAGCAACTGCTAGTATTACGTCTTCCCGTGCGTGGTTTTACTAGAGCCATATCACCAATTTGCATACATTAGCGTGCGCCATTGCATTAATAAAACTACCGCACATCGTTGTTATCAATCATATCTCACTATTCTATGTCTTAGAAAGATCTATGTATTACTAAGTTAACTAACGCCCTCTAGCGTATGACAGGGGTGGAAATATTACTCACTGGTTGCTTTAGTCCTGCCACGTCTTTATCATCGAAACCCATTTCACATGCTCGAAGAGACGTTTTTACTGTGTGACATTAGCTTAGCGCCTAGGTTCTTTCATACGGCACATTATACAGCAATAACCTTGTTCGAAGGATCGTTCAACAACATATATACGTCAATTACATTGGCTGTTATTACACTGCTTCTCTTGCGTTACTAGTTTTCTCAACTCCGTTTCAAACATTACACCTTTTTCCTCATTCTCTTTGCACGCTAATCTATTCAAACTTAACATCAGGATAAAAAATGGAGCGAAGTGAGAAATACAAGGAAGCTTCTACTCTTCGCCTATTGCCGCCCATTGATGCGTCTTATCAGCCATCTAGGGCCGTCACTAAGATTCCGGCAACTTCTTCTCTGGAAGATATTCTGGCAATTCTTGAACGAGATGGCGGTGTTATTTTAACAGATTTTGTTTCACAAGAGACTCTTGACAAGGTAGATGAGGAGCTTGAGCCTTACACGAAGCCTCCTGTCGATAGTGATTCCTATGACAACTTCATTGGAAAGAAGACTCTTGTTATCCCTGGTTTGATCGGCAAGTCAGACACCCTCGCCAACCTCCTCGACACCAATGAAACCATAGACAAACTCCTTACAACAATTTTGGAGGAGAGGTATCCTGCCGTTTGGGAGCAGCATACCGAAGATCTTGTCGTTGACCCCTTATTGAGTATTTCCATGGCTTTCAATGTCAGTCATGATTCTCCCCGTCAGGCACTACACAGGGACGACATGATTTTTTCCAGCAAGCACAAGCCCAATATGAAGCTTAACGAAGTAGACGGCTTCAGCTGCTTTCTTGCTGGATCCAAGATCACACGTGAAAACGGCGGTACAATTGTTATTCTTGGTTCTCACAAGTGGGAACATGACAGACGTGGCAGACCCGATGAGGCTTCTTTCCTTGGTAAGTGTATAAATTATGAAAGTCGTTTAGTGTTCAGCACTAACTGGTCGGGTTTTTAGAGATGGAGCGAGGTTCAGCCTTTATTTTCCTGAGCACCCTGTTTCACGCTGCTGGATATAACACTGTCCCTGGCGAGGTTCGTAAGATTATGAATCTTTGCTTTTGTCGAGGAACTCTACGAACAGAGGAGAACCAGTTCTTAAGCATTCCTCGAAGCAAGGTTCTGAAGATGAGCCCTAAGATGCAAACCCTACTTGGATTCAAGAAGCCAGCTGGCAGTTGGCTAGGGCTGGTTGAAAATGAAGACCCTGCAAATAACCTTGCTGCTGTTTATGATCGACTAGTGATGTAAGAGGATGAAATAGAGAATATGATCTATGTTTTCATTGTTGTATTGAAATACTAAGTATAGCACTAAATGTTTGTGTTGTTAATGATTTATAATAAACCACAGTAACGGCCACAACAATATTCGCAGTCATAGACAAAGTAAATAATATAAAAGGCGAGTCCTATTAATAAATAATATTAAGAATAGCACATAGCCTTGGGTATATCCATATAGTTGTAAAAGGTCAAGAGTTAATAAAGGAATAATAATAATAATAAGAGTTTCAATAAAAGTTAAAAAGAAATTATATATCAAAGATTATATAATTAAAACTATGAAATTATTATACTAGTAAATATATATAAATTTAGTTTAATTTAAATTACATTAGTATTATACATAATGTTTAAAATGAAAATAAATTAAATATAAAATATTATAAAGATATAAATAAATGTATATATTTGTTTATGTATTTTCATATAATATTATTGAGTATTAATAGTAAATAAGTATATTAATACTTACTTGAATATATAAAAGAAAGATATAAGTTAATATATATAATAATTAAATTTATTACTATTATTAACTTTTAAGATTTTTAATAAGAAATGTATAAAAAATATAAATCTTAACTATTATATTAATTATTTAATTAGCATTTTAATTCTATTATTTTATTATAAAGGCTATAATATGAAATTAAATAAAATTTAATATTTTAATATATTTAGCTTTATTTAAACAGTTGATAACATAAAACTAAGCTTCTATATTATAATTAACTAGTTGCTTTTAAGCTTTATAATGTGACGACCCGACCCCACGCTTGGGTCATATACCAGGTCGGACCTACTTTTAGTGATACTTATGCTTATTATAGCTTAGCATAATCACGGTAGGACCTCGGAGAAACCAACCAATTAAATAAAAGTTAACCTAAGTCGAGTTGACTTAGGATGACTTAATGGAAGAAAAATCGATCGTGATCGAATCGATTTTAATTGATTTATTAGATTATCGGTTTATTCTTATTAGAATAAAACCTTACATTTATTCAGATTATAATAAACCTAACTACTATATATACTAGCCTATATAACTCTTTTATATATCTAGTTAGTCGTTAATATAATTGTTTACTATTAGCACCTGATACCTAAACTATAACACTTTATCTTATTGCTTAATATCGCCCTGATCCACTGCTAACATTAAACCACGATCTAGGTTATCTTTTGTTGGGAAACGCCCGGACCGTCACATATAATCTCTTTTACTTAGATTATTTAATACTTTACTATTCCCTTTACGTCTGCTATAATCCGGTTATAATAATTAATTATAATAATTACACTATATATATATATATAACAATACTTTTTATTAGTATTATTTTATGCCTTTTTTAAAGATATTATAGCTTAATAGTTTATATTCTTTATTTAAATTTTTATTATTTATATTTATATATTTATATATTTTTAACTTTTAGTTAAATAATGAACATAACACTTAATACTAATATCTTTAATATATTTATTATTAAATTATTTAATGCAATCTAATAATACTTATGAACTATACTTAATGTTATAAATTATTTACTAGTTTTAAACCTTACTATACTGCTTACTTAAAGGTCTTTTTAATAATACTTATATTATTAACTTATAAGATTAAAGCCCTTAATAATATTATAACCATTAAGCTTTATATAATTATATTACTTAAACTTAAAGTTATTAATTGAATTATGTAACAAAAAAAAGACTAAACTTATATATTATAATAACTTTATATAATTAAATAAGCTATAAAGATTTATCCTTTAAGTGGCTTATAGATAAAAATAAAATGCTTATCTATATAACTATATATATATAATAAATTAATAAATTATAAATATATATAACTATTATTTAAAAAAAATATTTACATTAATATAAATAATTAAATAACTTAAATAAAAAAGTTACATTAAGGTATATTCTTTTATTATTCTTTAATGTTTCTTTATCAATTATAAAATTAATAAAAAGTATATAAGTACTATATTATTAAGCCTATATAACAATTAGAATATTATTATAATAAAATATAGTATAGTTTTGTTTTGAATTTAACAACTTGTATAAAAATATTAATAATATAAGCGTTTGAAATTTAATGTTATTAATTTAAATTTACTCACATAGGTTAAATAATATCACTCTTTTTACCAGCTTAGCCTTATCTTATTTATTAAATATAACTTATTATATTTCCCTAACACTCTTATTCTCATTATCCTTCACTTTAGCAAAGCAACGGCCATTATCCTAATCAACGTATTATAGTCCATAGCCACTTCCTTAGGAACAATACCAAAGCAAGTCATTCAATGCAATAAAACTACATTTTCTATTCATATTCTATGAACGTTCAACTTTGTTTAGTAGTCCCATGACAATGAGACATTTCACAACGTCTTATTCGACAGAACGTATCTGTACCTGGCTCTACCTTGTTCGACATCAAGAATAGCCTGGTTTGCCTCACACATTGGCCGAGTGACAATCCAAGGTTTTATGCCTTTGTCAGCTGCTAGCTGGAGCATTTGACGAATCTCATGTGGCGACCCCATGAAGCTGCCCGTGAGCGTCCGGCGTTGAGATGCAATTGGGCCAGCACCGACGCTAAAGAGGCCATCATCAGGCAATCCAAGCTGACAAAAGATTCCATCTCGCTTGAGAAGTTTGAGATAGGAAGTAAGTGGCATGTTAGAACTCGAATTGACGTTGAGAATTAGATCTAAGGAGCTAGCATACTTGCTCTCCCAGCCGTCGTCTTCAGCAGTGGCGATGTATTCATCAGCTCCAAGAGCAAGGGCATCCTCACTTTTGCTCAAGTGTCGCGACATGGCCACGATATGCTTAGCTCCAAGTGCTTTGGCAAATAAAAGAGCGAAGTGGCCAACGCCGCCGATGCCAATAACACCAACTGACATGCCCTTCAAACGTTCATCTATAGGGCCGTTGTCATGATTGCCGAAGTGTGTGAGTGGAGAAAAGACGGTTAGACCCGCGCACATCATTGGTGCGGCATGCTCACTTGCCAAACCGTCGGGGATTTTGAACGCAAACTTGGCTGGACAACGGTGGTATTTTGCAAAACCGCCTTGACTCTTGCCACCGGCAGGGGTGAGATGCTTCGATCCATAAGTCAGAACCATGTGAGGGCAATAAACTTCATTTCCCGTGGAACATGCGTCGCAGCTCGAGCAGTCCTTAACAACCTCTGGTGGCCTGCGGCACTGACAAGAGTCATTTTGCGCACCAACACCAATTCGGTCGCCAATCTGGATACCCGTCTCTCTAGCTGCGATATTGCCAATTCTGACGGCAATGCCCACTAACTCATGGCCAACGACGACAGGGTAATCTGTCGCGCCCTGTAAGTTGGTAAAGTCAATAAATTATGCTAAAGCACTTGGTGAAAAAGATTGCCTTACCCATCCAGACCGGAGTTTATGAATGTCTGTACCACAAATACCACAGTGGGTAATTTCGATGTCAACATCGGTCTCCTCCCATGGCTTTGGCTCGTAGGTCTCCCACACCATTTTGCCCTCGGCAGCTGTCTTGTCATGAGCCACCCAGCCTTCGAATGTGTAACTTTGAGCAGCCATGATAGTTGCTACCAGTAGGCGATGTTTTAAATGAAGTGTTTTGTAATAAGAAATAGAGAAGTGTATGAGTGTTTAGCTGCTGTTATTTGTAAATTCTGGAGGCGGTCTGGTTAGAGGATGCGATATGGTTTCAAGTACACAGAGAATCGATCAAATGAACGCTTTTAGGAACATTTAACAACTGGACTTCATCCCTCCGACGGAAACGCTGGACGTGGCGTTTATCATTCTCGCATCACCTAAGAGCAAATGTCCGATCCGTTGCTATGTTTTCCGAAAGAGCGGGTTTTTGCCATTACGGCGATAGGTGATGCTTAGCGGTAATAGACGAAGGGAGACGCGAAAGAAATGGAGATTAGAGAAAGTAGTCGGAAGTCCTCGGTGCAACACAGAGTCTACCCGTAGGTCTTCGGAACTGATCCGACAAAGATATACCCACTCATTTACCATCTTTATTCATGTTAATTGGTTGGATTTAACCCTTTCCGTGGAATTCTGCCTGGAGTAACAGTAATATGACTACCTACCTAGTATTAAATATTTCCTACTTGGTAGGCGATACTTTGAAAACTCTTCCATCCTTTCATCTCATTGATTACATGACTCTATCAGAGCTCGAGCGGTACGCGGAAACGCTTTCCGGCCATTCCGATGAGTCGAAAATAAACAACCAATGGTGTATCATCGCACGGATAAGAATTTTCGGAAGAAAGGACGGAGTTTAAGTTCACTGGGGAACCTGGAAACAAGTTAAATTCCCGGCTTCTTTTCCCGCAGCGGCATCCTGTGCTTGATGTATTGGAAGCGGCAGCAACAATTATTATTATATAGGGTAGGTCTAAGATGAAGTAATCGGGCTCAACATGTTGGGAGGTATGATTATGATCATGATTTAATGCTGATTTTATTCCATACTAATCCTCGTGTATGGTGTCAAATGTACCCCGTCCGGGTATATTTCGATTGATGCTGAGGTTCACATAGGATCCTTTGCAGCATGCCATGTATGTAGTTCCTTGTTCAGAACTAGTCCTTCCGACTTTCATAAAAAGAAAAAAAAAAGAAAAAGACATATTCAATGTTCCCTCATCGAGCTTCCCACATTTCACACACTACTGCCTCATTTCGGATCAGCTGCGCGTGCGCTGGACTTCTCACTGTCACCTTCACAGCAAAGGGTTCGCCAGGCGCGAAAGCATTTAGTTTTGTATCATCCAAGTCTCCAACAGGAAAAAAGTGGAAGCAATAGAGAAGACGTGCAAACACCACGAACAGCTCTTTTTGCGCCAATTTGTATCCCACGCATGACCTTTTACCTGCGCCGAAGGCATATTGCCATAGATTTTGGTCTACGCCATTTCGAGGCTTCTCAGTGTCAAGCCAGCGGTCGGGATAAAATTCGTCTGGCTTTTCGTAGCCATTAGCACATACAGCAATAGAGTTGACAAGAAATTCGGTGCCAGCGGGAAACCTATAACCCTCCAACTCCATGTCCTTGACGAGGACTCGTTGGGGGATAAGGGGAACGGTTGGACGCCATCTCAAAATTTCCTTCACCACTGCGCATATATATGGAAGCTGTGGTAAATCCTCTAGGTTTGGAAGTCGGTCACCATTGTCACCACAAACTTGCTCAAGCTCGTCGCGGGCCTTGTTCATGACGACTGGATAGGCCATGCAAGCCATGATGCCCGCATTAATCGTCATGCGAGGGTTATCAGCCCCAGCGGCAAGTATGAACATGGTGAGGTACATGGCGTGTTCTGTGGTGCCTGAAAAGTCTTTCAAGACTAAATCGAACAGAAATGATGGTCTGAGATCAAGACTGTCGAGTGACAACATCTCTGCCCACCACTGCTTAAAGACGATATAATGGAAAATTCCCATGTTTTCCCAATGTGAGCGCCAAAACTGCAGAAATTTTGGAATGCGGGCTACCTGAGGGAAAAAGTCTACAGGGCTGCTGTTGATTGACGTCAGAAAAGTCGATGTGACCTTTTGCAAGTCTGCTAGCTCTTCTGTCGACTTTTTTAAGGCTGAGTTGGTGACGATGCTGTAGATGACAGAGATAGGGTAACGATAGTTGTGTGTATACCATTCTTGTGGCTCATCAAGATATGCTCGGAGGAAGCCCAAGCTCGCGACTTCTATAAGATTATCGTGATTCTTCGAGCTTGTGCCCGTCATTACTTGCTGAATCAGACGCCTCCCTTCACCCCAGCTACTGGTTTTTTGCAAGAATAGGCGTTTGTTTCGACTCACAAGCCCTCCAGCAATAGGGAAGTCTGGCCGTTCATGTGTGATACCGGCTCGTTTCGCTAGGACTTCATTCACGACGCGACTGCTGTTTAAAAGAACCCATGTCTTGGTTCCCATGCTCAATGTTGTGCATTCCCCATATTGCGCTTGATCTTTTAACTGTGGAACTAGTCAGTATTTATAACATGTCAAACGAGACTGAGTGCATAACCCACCCAGCGTATCATAGATCCTCTGTTGCGTGCCCTTAGCCATTCAAACAAATTGCCCACAACAGGAAGTCCTTTTGGACCTGGAGGCATGACATAATGCTTGCCAAGATATATGCCTCTTTTATGAGGTGGAAGAAGTGTAAGATATATCGCTGCAAGCAATATGCCTGGCAGGATAATAAGAAAACACATGCCACTTTGAGTTGTATTCATAATGGCCATTTTGAACTTCTTTTGCTTCTGGCACGAAGCACAGAAAACAAGGTGGAAATGAGCACAAAAGGAGGACTGGCAAACTGAAGGAATACGCTGGCGGTGTCACACACTTGCCGCTCGACCAATTGCCGACTTTTCAGTCTTACTGTTTTACTTTATGTCTCGGAACGTTCCATCACATTACTAATAGTTTCTCCGTTTCGTGTCTCGGTACTTTATATCACTGCAATTTCCTATGCAAGTTTCACAAGTACTCCACTGACCGCCTGTTGTCGAAGATAAGCTGTGACGTAAATTAATGATCAAACCGCGGTAACTGGCTGTTCATCAAGAGATGACTTGCCTATTTGTCTCAATGATCGCCTACTAACGTAAATTTGGAGAAACCTTCCATACAAATACGGGTAAGCCACACCTGTGACATTCTGTAATGGTGTCCCATCACTACAAAAGGGAAAAGATAAACAAAGCTGATCTACTTGAGATACTTTATGGGATGCGAAAAACTCTTAAAGTCGATCTAGTCTGTAATAAGTTAGTTTACCGAGTCAAGAATCTTCTTGAAGACAAGATCAATGGATGATGCCAGAGCCAATAGACGTAGGAAGACTACTGAAACATGTCTTTGCATTTGCCGGCATCTCTATCTGCAATATAAAAGTGAGCTGTTATGATGTCTCATATGTGCAAATGACTTTCAAGCCGTACAACTAGTTTGAAGCAGCTGTCTGGAAGGCCTTTCCTGTTACGAACTGTTTTCAGAGCCGATGCCTATATAACGCGGTTCGTAACCCACCGTTGGCTTCCTACGATTGATTGATTTATGCCTTATGAAACTTGCAAGAGTCAAGTACTGTCACAAACCATGGAACATACTTCCCCTGCAGACCAAAAAGATGCTCAATATCGAGACATCGCGGTTGACTTCTTCCCTAGCCTTCCCCCTTACTCAGATCCTAAGATCGGGATCTTGTCCAAGCTTCCATCTTCGTGGATCCCTTACGGCCAACTCATGCGCATTGACCGCCCTGGAGGACTTTATGCCTTCTACTTCCCCTACTTAATAGGGCTCATGTACGCCGCGTGTATAGCACCCATCAGACCTGAGCCGCTTACTTTGATCTACACGGCTGCGATTCTACTACCATTCTGCATTTTTCTGCGTGGAGCCTCATGTACCTGGAATGATAATGTTGATCAAGATTTTGACCGACGTGTCAGACGCTGTCGCCACCGGCCGGTTGCTCGTGGTGCCATCTCCACCATGCAAGCTCATATTTTCACACTGGCACAACTCACACTGGGTTCTCAAATCCTGGCAGTCTTTCCAGTACCATGTTTTTTACATGCGCTAGGTACTGTGGTGCTCTTCTTTATCTACGCCCTCATGAAACGCATAACGTATTACCCCCAAGTGGTTCTAGGTTTCCCATTTGCGTGGGCTGTGCTATTTTCTGTCGCTGCCTTAGACATGGATCCTTTTGGAGAGCAAATAACTTCCACTTTGGCCTTATTCACTGCAAATATTTTGTGGACCGTCACGTATGACACTATATACGCCCACCAAGATATTGACGATGATGAAAAGGCTGGTGTGAAAGGCATGGCGTTGCTCTTCAAAAACAGCACCAAAACACTCGCAACCGTGCTCGTCATAGCTCAGGTTGTGATGCTTGCGCTTTGTGGATTATGGGCTGGCTTCAGCTGGATATATTTTACCGGTACGGTGGCTGGAGTCGCGGCGGCTCTGGGTTACTTTATTTACGATGTGGACCTGAAGCAACCTGAGAGTTGCGGGACCTGGTTCCGTCAACAGTTCTGGACTGTGGGGTTAGGATTTATGTCTGGGTTTTTAGGAGAGTATCTACTAAATTTAGATAAATAAGGGCACAACCAAACACCCTTTAGCTATGGGATATGGGCCTGCAAAATAATGTGATTAAGGACACTGTGGAATGAATAAAAGTAGGACAATCTGAGATGTTGATAAGGCATATAGGGATGGTTGTTTCAGTGAGCAGTCAAAATTGGCAATGTGAAAACCTCCTCATCTCAAACCAGGGCTGTTTTGGAGACCAGTATTGATGTTATCTGGACATCTGCAGGGGCCAACTGGCAGGCTTACCACTGCCATATTCCTTCTACTACTATTAAACCTCGCCCCACGTATCCCAGCAGTCTCAAGGATGACGGTGAGATGTAAGAACAAAGCTATGGAATTTTTTTTCTGAAAGTAATCAAGTTGATCGTAGCGGAACCACGTTCCTTGTTCTAGAACATCAGTAGTTTACTGAGCTGTTCAGGCTATCCTTGTCTTGGGCACAAGGCGCATGCCCCCAGGTGCTTATTTTGTTCATATGTAGATGTGAGAAAGCGAAACTCCCATCTACTATGCTCCTCCAAGTCCATCAAAAGTGATTGTTCATATGCTTACCATTTACAGATACGAGCGTGTGCTGATCATTTTACGTTCGATAGCACTGATGCTACCATGTTTATTAAGTCACCGTATGTCCTGCATAATGTAACAATTTCGACTCTGTACGTTTTAGTTCAACGCCTTCTGGGCTTTAATACCTTAGCCACCAAGATAAAGTACGTTGTGGGAAAACGATCCTACTCGAACTTCACTCTTATGTATCTTTATCATGATTATTCTCAACGCGCTCTAAATTGACACGGCCCTGCTGTCCTGACTCAGTGCTCTAGCGCACAGCGCAGCCTTCTGCAGCGTCTTGTCTGCCGTCGTCTTTGCTGTCTGCTTAGGACGTTTTTAGTGGGGAAACTAGCCCAGCCGCGGAAAAGCCTTCAAGGACTGTGACGTTCAGACTGCGACCTCATGTCAGACAGTGATTTCGTCGCCGAATAAACGGATCAAGAAATTTTAGGCTTCCCCAAAGAGAGCCCGCTTACGTCTAAAATCGGGCAGCAAGGAGTGAAGATTGGGTGGTGCATAATCTCCATGGTTGAGCCCCCGCGATGCGGCCCGTGATGCTTTAGAAGGACTGGGAGGAGAAAAGAATTTGGCAAAACTCCGGGCTGGTGTGCTTGCTATAAATTAAGCGAGAACAGCCATTTCCTTTGTTCTTTGAGCGAAGTCCCCATTGACATTACAAGAACAACATAACTGGTGCAACCAGAATCACATATAAATATATCGAAAAATGCCAAGCTCATCTCTTTTATTAGCCATTCTTACGGCTGTCTCTACAGCGCAATCAATATTGACGGCGGCCCAGATTGACTGCCATATGGTTGAATTTCCGCTTACAGTTACGGCAAACAACGAAGACTATGGCAACGACTTTGATCCAAACAATGCTACCTCAATAGTTGCCTTTATTGATCAAGCTTTAAACACCGGAAGCGTTGGCATCGTCGGACAAGTCTCGACAACGGCATCACTTTCCATCAGTGCGCAGTATTGTGGGCCTGCTGGAGTGACCGACTTAGATACCATTCAAGTTTTGGTGCATGGCAACACTTGCAACAAGGCAATATGGGATGCGCTTTATCAACCGCAGCTTCAGAATGCAGGATACTCGTACCAGCGGTTCTTTGCATCTCAAGGATATGCCACCTTGGCCATCGACCTGCCTGGGCACGGCAACTCCACGCACCCAGACCCCAACACTGTCGCACAGATCCCCTTGCAAGCCGCTGTCATTAGCGCTGTTGCCAGCTCCCTCCGCACCACCAGCAACGGCTTAGGGACTGCGTTCCAGAAGGTCATTTTTGGAGGGCACTCTTTTGGTTCCATCACTGGCGTTGCCGCAGCACGGTTCGCCCCTAATTTTGCTGACGCCTTGATCCTCACTGGCTGGTCTGTGAAGCTTCCTCTGCCAAACCCCCTGCTTGAGGTTCAATTGCAGCCTGCAGCACTTCTCTTCGACCGCTTTCGGGATTTACCTTTAGGTTACGTGACCTCCAGCAATTTTACTGGTCATGAGGAGACATTCTTTGCTGGAGATTTCGACCCGTCCATCCCACCGATTAGCTTTGCGATGCAGGATGTTATGACGTGCGGCGAGGGCGGCAGCATCGGAGAGGGTCTGCAGCCTGCGAGCGGGTTCAAGGGCAAGGTGTTTGCTATTAGCGGAGAACTCGACGATTACTTCTGCAATGCCAAGAATGGTAACTGTGCTGATCAGTTGACTGCGTCCGAGGCTTTGGTGCCCGATGCGAGTCTGTATGAGACTTATCCGATTCCCAACACGGGACATGATTTCATGTTTCATCATTCCAGTACACAATCATTTCAACAGATTCAGCAGTTTATTGAGAAGAACTTGTAAAAGGTTACGCGGTAAATTTAGAATAGAATAGAATGGTGAAGATACCATCATTTGTATAGCATTCTTTCCCCCCGCCGTCTTTCTTACTCTACATACTGACAATTTGACTCGCCTGTGGGAACTGGGGCATCGACCAGCTCTCTCATAATTGGACAATCGAGCCTTGATTACCACTGCCACTTCACCGGAATATCTTATCTAGCATGAAGGGCAGGGTCGAAAACGATGGGTATTGGCCGACATAGAATGTTCTTACACTTGTTTGGGTTCGATGAGAGAATCCATGTGGGAGTTGCAACGAATACCAGCCTAAAGTCCCCATGATACCGCATGGCGGGGAACTTTTGACCAAGTCTATTTGGAATCATGGTAAATTTCCGTCTCCCAAATGCTTCCTCATCAATTCGTTCCCCCAAACTGTGACGGGCGAAGCAGGCCCAACCAGATCAAGCTTAGTGATTGAAGGTTTTTGGAGCCCATGGATTCATGGCTACTCTAGTTCATGCCGAATAAATGTCGAGTATGCGCTTGCACGGGCCGGTTTTCTAGATTCTTGAGGGGTGGCGGACTGAGCCCAGTTTGAGCTGATTCCCGAGGTGGATCATGGCCTGTTGGAGGAATAAATGGAATGATTCATGATCGTTAATACAGAAAGAAAATACCACCATAGTTCGGAGGAAATGACTGAGGACGATGTTCGTGGACGTGACTGTGACCGTGACAATGATTGTAACAACATCCCATTTTGATCATTTTAAACATGAGACAAACAGCCAAACAAGCTTCTCAGCGCCAGTTGAGTGGGCTCTAAAGTGGTGCTCTGTGATTTCAAAAGGTGGCGTAGGGTCCAAATTGGTATATGTGGAATCAAGAAGGGGCTGGTTTGCTCGCACGGCTTCTGTTACCGTAGTTTACCGCACTGATCCGAGCTTTTCCTCACATTAAATCCACCATCTTCGTCGCCATCCCACACTATCCGTCCGTCCATACTCATATTTTACACTTTTGATCCTACAATGGAGCAGCTGGTGCCGCCCGATGCCGCTATGGTGAAGATCCCTAAGAGGGCGTATCAAGCCTGCATCCGGTGCCGCCAAAGAAAAGCAAGATGTCTTATTCTCGACCCGGCACAGGGAACCGATCCCAGCTGCCTGCGCTGTAAGCGAGAACGCAAAGAATGTGTCTTCACGGCCGAGAGATCCCGGAAACAGCCGTCCCGAGATGCATCTCAGCAGCAGCAACATGGCCCTAGCCGATCATCTTATGATAGTAGCAGCAATCATTCATCCTGTGTTGACACCAGACCCAGTGATTCTCCGCTATGGAGTCAGCCGGTGCGACCAGATGCTGGCCGTGATGTCTTGGTGGGCCAAGTACCAGCGGGCCAGAGCGGTGAACTCGGTCAACAACAGCAACAGGAATCACCACTTCGCGGCTTGACAGATCGTGTTACACGGACTGTCGTGACGAACCAATCCGAGGCGTTAAACCTCTTGTTTGAAGCGGCGGAAGTTTACCATGCAAGTGACTCCTCTTCTCGGCCAATTGTGAACGATGCCGGGTCACTCAACGTTGACTTTGATGGCTCTGCGCAAGCGCTCGACCTCAATTCCACCCGTCACTCGAAAGGTTGGGAATGGGCGTATCCAACAGAAAATGTCTGCCGACCTTCCGAAGATGTTATTCAAATCTTTGGCAGATTGAAGTTTGTCAAGAAGCGATGGCTAACGGCACAAGAAGCCGCCACATTTGTTCAACTGTATGTGATTTGCTGCATCATTTTCATGTTTTGATTAAACTGCAACCATTTTTAACATGCTTTCCTTTAGATTCTTCAAAAACATGAGTCCTCTAACCCCAATAATTAGTGATTGGTATGGAAGCCCTGCCAACTTTCGCAACCTGGTTGACCATGAACCTGTCCTGTGTACCGCAATTCTCACACTATCAAGTCGCTACCACCTTCTACATGGCGATGGATGGTTATCTCGCAGCTATTTTCTCCATAACCGCCTATGGCGTTTCTGTCAGTCATTATTACAGCGTGTCATTTGGGGCCAGGAGAAGAGTGTCGTGAGCTCTGCGCGATCGCTGGGCACTGTTGAGGGCCTTCTCTTAATGGCCGAGTGGCACGCTCGCTCTTTGCATCTTCCACCTGATATCGAAGCTTGGGACTCGGAAGATGATGGCCTAAAAGATGATGAAAAGGGCCAATCTGATAGTAAGATATTACCCTCGTACCTTTATCACAGCACCATGTTTAATCGGAGTTTAGCAATTCATCGATGGCTGGAGGGTGTCGTAGAACCGATGAGACGATCTGATCGAATGTCTTGGTATGCTTGTATTCCTTTTATTATTATAGACTGCTAACCTCTTCAAGGTCATTGATTCAGTCAGCAGCGAGTCTTGGACAAGAACTGGAACTGTTTAATGAAGACAGAGACTCTGCCATCGATGCTGGTAATTCTACAACTCAAACCTTTACCGCACAAAGAAAACAGCGACTACGACTAGTTCTGTACATCTACATCAATCAGCTGGCTTTCCGTATTGGATTCTCCTCGCTAATACCGTACAATCTGATTAATATTTCACCGAATGCTATCAGGAAGTCACCTGATACAAAACCCAACGACCACTTCCTCGACTACATGTCACTATGTGTCGACTTGACTCGATTAACCCGGGCATCTCATGACTTACTTTTCGCATCAAAAACTGCCACCAGAGACATGGTAATAGGTGGAGGATATCGAAGAATTCTAGAGCATTTCAAGCCTATGTTGGAGAGTTGGTGGTCCAAGTATTCCCAAATGAGGGGTATCTTCACCTATTAGAAGCAGGACTCCACAGACCCGAGGAACTAATTTATTGTTCACAGATGGCGGACCCATGCGAGAATTCATTGCTATTGACTTTCTATACACCAAGATATATCTCTACTCACTAGCGGTTCAAGCAGCCGCAGAGCGCAAAATGAGCCATCAATCGTGTGGCGAAGTCTCAGGAAGTATTTTCCCGTCGATTTTTGACTTCTATAACGAAGACTTCACCTTCATCCAAGAGGTCATTGACGCAGCGAAGGAAGTGCTGCGTCTGATTGTAGGATTTGCGGAAACAGGGAGGCTGAGATTCCTCCCCGTCCGTATCTATGTACGGGTTATTTCAGCATGCATTTATCTTTTAAAGGTTAGCATTCACATGTCGGATACTGATCACGGTACAAGATTACTAACAACAAGCATATGAAGGCTCTTGCTCTTGGCGTTCCGATGGAAGAACTAAATGCATCTCTGGGATTGATTGACCAGGGCGCAAAGGCAATGCGTTTACATATTGTAGATGACTTACATCTTGCTGGAATCTTTGCGTCTCTCCTCGAAATGTACACGGAGGACTTCAGGGCAAGATTCGTTAGTTTAAACCGAGTTCCACGGCCGGCAGGATCTGGTGTACCAGATGGAGAACACTTCTCTACGGCGACACAGACAATTGACGGCGCAGGCAATGACATGTCTGCCATGGATGCGGTGAATGACTATGGAATGAATCAGGAGTGGCTGGCGCATCCATTTGATGCTTCAATTGCCCCTTTCGGCGCGGGGTTCACACAAACTTTTGGGGTTTTTGATGATGAGCTGAATTTTATCTGGAACCAGGCTTTATAAATGGATTTAAATTACAACTTGCTAAATCGCTATAATTCGGTTCAGCATTTTCAACCACCTGTTCGTTCCTTTACACAACTAATAGCGTGCAGTTTTTCTGGAGGCATTTCAGAGCGGTGATTTGGAAGTGGCACCCTGTAGGGTGTCCGCTGGTGGGTGCTTTTTGCAACTGTCTTTTCTGCAAAAGCAACAAGAAAGCAACAAACAGTCTACTGAATGGCAAAGATCATTCTCTATCGTATTTATTAACTTCATATCTCTGAATGCCTTGCCCGCAGCCGCAAAATGCATCTCTTGCCTTTCGGAGCCGATGCGAAATGATCAATCATTTCCATATCATCGTCTACCGTAGGACCTCCAATCTCCACAGCGAACTTCTTCATTATGGCGGCTGCTCCCACTTTCAACTCCATATATGCCATGGGCTTGCCGAGGCAGGAGCGCTGCCCTTTGCCCCATACTAGAATGTAATCATGCATTGTGTTCAAGTGAGCCTCAGAGGCGCTCAGCCAGCGTCCCGGATCGAAACTATCGGGGTTTGGATACACTACAGGATCTCTCTGAGTACTGTATGATTGACATGAGGCAATTCCCTGATAACTCGGTGTAAGCGTGGGAGATAAGATCGGTCATGAGAAGACTTACATTTTGAGGGATAACAATGCCGTCTACTACAGCACCTCCCTGCCCAATGGTTATGCGCTGCAAACTTGCTGGGGCAGCTGGATGAAGCCTCAAGGTTTCATGAATCATAGCATCCAAAATAGGCAGCTTCATGACTTCGCTGTACTTTGGTACGCCTTCGAATGGAACACGGTCCACCTCCTTTTGCAACCTAGCTTGCCACTCTGGCAACCTTGCCAGCTCATAAAACATATAGGTAAATGTGTTACTGGTTGTATCAGTTCCCGCAAAAATGAGATTTGTCATTTCATTAATGATCTGATCGTCTTCCAGTGGCTCGTAGGCTGTGGTTCCAGCAATAAGTTTGGTCAGGAGATCGGTACGGTTGCCAGAGCGCCCATGATG
Organism: Hypomyces rosellus; assembly: GCA_011799845.1. Classification (NCBI taxonomy): domain Eukaryota; kingdom Fungi; phylum Ascomycota; class Sordariomycetes; order Hypocreales; family Hypocreaceae; genus Hypomyces; species Hypomyces rosellus. The sequence goes on from WWCI01000003.1 coordinate 112,533, forward strand.
CGACACATACTGCAAGAATGCTTCGGATCCATATTTCTACCATTCATAAATTAGTTGACTGATCTCTGATACAGGTAAAAAAAAAAAAACTACTCACATCATAGAAGTCTGAGGCGATATTGAGAAACCGATTTAGCGGTTGATAAGGAATTGAGAGTAAGAGACGACGAATTGGTGAAAATTGCCATTGAACCCAAAGAGACGGGAATACGTCGTCCAAGTCATGCAAGATCTTTGGTGCCTCTTCCTTGTCAAGCCCGCCAAAGCTTCGCCCCAAGAAAACGGACCCTGTTTAGGTGTTGTGTTAGCCATTGTGAATATCCATAATTTGTTCAAGGAGCCAACACACCAACGACATCAAGTGCAAAAATGCGGAACCATTCCATAATATCAACAGTCTGTCCAATTCGCTTATCGAGCACAACTAGTAATTTCTCTACCTGTTCATGCACCAGAGGTTCAACAGCCGAAATAGATGCTGGCGAAAAGACATGCGCGATGCGCTTTTGTCGTAAACGATGAGCCTTCTTATCGCGTATTGTGAAGGAACTTTGTCGACCAAATGCTTCATATACCGGAGCCTTGATGAACTTGTTATCGGCGCCGTACAGATCTTTCATGGCCTTTCGACTGCAAAAGGAAACCTCTTTTGGGCCAATGCGTACTGCGCTGCCATATTTTTGATGCAGTTCATGAATTGTTTTGGATCGTCTCCCAGATAAGTCGATCCAGATGAGCCACAGGCGAGATAGTCTTGCAATCAGGGGTCCCGGGACATTCTTCAGTGGATCATTAAGAAGGGTCTACTGTCGTGTCAGCACTGGGTAGCATCGATCCCGCCAAAAACTAGTACCAAGGCACCCACTGAGATTGAAACGATCACTAGTAAACCAGCCACAACGGCCACTAGTAGTGAAAGATGATCCATCGCCGGTATTTTTAAGCTCCATTGAGGTGCAGAATAGGGGTCACAACCGCTGTATTGGCTTGTAGAAACAGAGGGGATTATAAAGACTCTCATCATGAATGATTTGTTATAATCCCCCTTTATTTCTTGTCCCTACTCGTCTCATTGCGCCCGTTCCAGTGAGCAATATTCTGACTCACCCCGAACCATCTGACACCAGGAAGATCCATTTTGACCCGAAACCGTCCGCTATTATCCGGCTTGGGCCGACATGATTGAGCAAGAACCCCTTGGAAATGATGATACCGAGTAGAATGCCGGTGAAGTAGACGCCTCTATTTCCATAGTGTTGCAATAACATCTATGAGGGGTCAGAATATTGGTGTGCTAGTAATGCTGGCTTCGGTTGTTGCCTTCGGTAAAGGATTGAGTCGACAAGACAAAATCGCGACTGGTCCTTGTAGAACAAATAGATATCAGCTGTCTCATAAACAATTCCGACTTAACCACCCTATACTCTAATTAAGGATCCTGTATCTGATTCTTTGCAACTTAGACATAAGCAAAATGCCCGTTTTAGTACCCTGGGTTCGTCTCATTCGCTTCGAAGCTGAAGAGGATGGAGCTACTTATTATGGCGAACCTATTTTCTCGGCAAACGACTTCGACATTGGTCGCTCCAGCGGTTCGCAGCCAATAAAGGCGAAAATGATTAATGGAGATCCATTGGATCCATCATGCACCGTAACAAATCATCATCTCACAGTTCGACGGCTTCTGGCACCCTTGGCACGAAATACCATTTCTGCTGTACGCTGTATTGGTGGAAATTATAACACACACCGTAAGTGGCCACGTCTATGTGACAATATCTAGCTAATATTTGAAGTGAACGAGCTTGGTTTCAAGCCAGCAAGATTTCCGGTCATGTTTCCAAAATTCCCAAACTCCATTGTGGGACCTGGAGACAGCATCGACATCCCCCAAATAGCGCAAGACGACCAGGCAGATTACGAGGGCGAGTTTGTTGTCATTATCGGGAAAGATGCTAAGAATGTTGCTGAAGAGGATGCCTGGGATTACGTTGTTGGGTACACTGTGGGCAATGACGTGTCGGCAAGGAAATGGCAACAGGATCCTGAACTCGTGGGCACTCACCCCCCTCCCCAGGTTTCCTTCTCCAAGGCGTTCGATTCCTTCTGTCCAATCGGGCCATGCATAGTAGCAGCGCATGTGAGTGAAGTACTTTAGCTTCCATTTGTCTCAGACCTGCTAACAAATTGTCTAGTATGTGTCTGATCCTCACAATCTCCGTCTGCGCACTTGGGTCAATGGAAACTTGCGGCAAGATTCGAATACTTCCCATATGATTTTCAAGATTCCGAGCATAATTCAGTTCTGTAGTCAGGGATCAACTCTCTCTGCTGGAGATGTGATTCTTACTGGAACTCCAGGAGGGCCCGGATTCATGATGAGCCCACCGCAGTGGCTTCGTCCTGGTGACAGGGTTGAGATAGAAATTGAGAGCATCGGAACTCTTGTAAACACTGTATCTTACGCTTAGATCATTCATCAATCCTATGAAGGTGAAATGAAATATTATTTAGCAGAGAAACAGAAATATGAAGCTAAATCATTATGTGTATAGCGTCAAATAGTGGGGTGAGGGCGGGTTGCGTCCAATCTAGGCATTTCCTTTCGTCAGCCTGAAAAAAGTCGTTCGAGGCTATACAGATAGTAGGCTGCAAACCACAGGTATAATTACAGTGATCTCAAACAATCTTTTCTCTTCTATATTGAGCTCTTTGCCTCTCTAACCACTGCGCATAATTCTTGGCTGGCGTGTACTCAGGCCTCACCGGCCGTAGTCCAAGAAAGTACCCAAACCATGAAGCAAGACCAAGGATAAAGTGAGACGCTGCCCAGTCGACAGTTGATAGAGCCGTCTGAATGGTAGTGTTCCGAAGATATCTGGATCTCGGCATAGTATTCGCAGCATTAACGAAAACTGGAAAGTTATCCAGGCTTCGAAATATGATAAAAAGATTGACGGTGACCCATAGATCAATGATTGACCCTCGAAATCTCTCTGAGAGGTATGAGACGAGCGAACTGTGATCATTAAACAGCTCTCCTGCATTCAGAATGACACCGTTCAAGTTCCAAAAAAATATGGCTTTGTCGCCGTCTTCAGGATCCGTCCGTTCAATGACAATTACATCTTCTCCATCAGATGTCGCGCGCTTCCATTCATGCCAGACAAAGCGGTCGACTTTAATCTCAGGTTGACTGATCTCTGTTGCAGTTATAATTTGCTCCGTGCGTCCCAATCTCACTTTAATGCTGCCCTTGATGACTCTGAGATATTCTGTATGTGTTTCATGCCAGTGTAGTTCGCTTGACCAAGTCGATGCCGATGGAAGAGTGATTGTGACTTGGTTCGCGAGTGACAGATCATAGATGACAGCATTGGGAAGTTCCCGCTCGATAACATCAGGTATTTGGCTGTTCCTTGACATGTTTTCTTTGGAAGGATTACGATAAAGCCGAGGTCTGTTCTTGGTTTTCCAAGTAAAAGAAATAAATCACGAAGATGAATGCAACAAAGTCAAGAGGGGAATTATTTATAACCCCAAGAGGGAGGCAGCTATTCAACGGGACAATGTGTCATTTTTGTCGTGATGACAAATCAAAGATCCAGGTCTTCAAGTACGTCAAACACTAAACCAGGCTTTGCGATTCATGGTCAGATGATGATATTTGTCTATCATCCGCATGGTACTCCACAATAGAGCGAGAAATCCCCAGACAGCTTACCATGCAAGATCTTAATTTATACAAAGAAAGACTTATCTAACACTTAGAATAAAAGTCTAGAAAAGGCCTTTTATGGACAGCCCTAGAATACTGACATTAAGTTACACTGTTTTCGTCGACTCTAAGAATGCACCGATCAACTGATTGACAACGGCTGGTCGCGTTACATGAAGAAAATGATCCGCATCAGGAACTTCTACCAATTTTGCTTGCTGGAGGTGCTGTCTCAAGTATAAGGCTGTTTGAGCAGGAACCTCCTTGCCAAGCGACGATGATAACAATAGCGTCGGTGCCTTGATCAAAGGAACAAGATGTCGATCATCATCGTTGGCAATTATCTCAAAGAATCCTCTCAAGGTATTCGTCCCAGCATCGCGGGCCATTGTTCGGAACCAGGATACAACCTTGGCCGCATCATCGGAAGAAAGATCTTGAAAGACAGTCGCTGGGTCGAGGACAGCGTCTGCAATTTCCTCAATGCCACGTTTTGCGGCGGCGATGAAGTGATCCCGAACTATTTCTTCAGTAAAGCCAAAGGGATAATCTGTGTCGTTACGCTTGAAGCGAGGACTGGCGTTCAAGAGCACCAAATTAGACACACGATCTGGTTGTTGTGCCGCAAATCGCAGCGCAATATGGCCAGCAGAGGCAAAGCCTATGATTGTTGCTGCTGGAAGTTTGAGGTGATTCATCAACGCAAGAATGTCATCACAATAGAGCTGGGTAATATCTGTTACTGACGGAGGGAGTTTCGAGGATGCGCCATACCCACGCAAATCGACAAACACGTTACGGAAGCGATGGGAAAACTGGACATATTGAGCCGACCAGGATCGACTGTCGAGTGGTAGCCCATGAACCCATACAATTGGCTCTCTATCGAGAGGTCCACACTCTCTGTACGCTAGGAGTCCATCTCTGACCTCATATTTCTGAATGGCTAGTGGGAGATCCATCCAAATTGGCGAAGCGGATGAACTAAGCGTCAGGCTTTCTTGTTTCTCGCCGTACCCGGAAAGACGTGTCTTGACTGTGAAATCCACGCCATCTAAACCCGGTACAACGATTTTGGTAAGATCATCCTCAAATAGGCGCAACTGTTCAGCAGCGTAGTCGGTAACACATCCAGAAAGAAGCTGTCGTGCATCTTCGAGAACAACACGCATTCGTGTATTCATCGCAAACCAGTCGTTACCGTGAGATATTTTGGGAAGCTCTGGAACAGATAGAGTTGAAGCATTAATGACGGGTCTCGTGGTCCGCTCTGGTTGATAGGAGGGGTACCCAGAAAACATGGTTTCGCCAAGCTGTCCGGTGCCAAACAAGGAGCTCCAAAGCGAACGGAATTGACGCTCGTGTGTACGTAGAGAGTCTGCTGTGACCGGATTCTGAATTATTGGAACGGTGCCATGGGGCGCGATAAAAAGGCGTTCTACTGGGAGCTCCATGTTGGATGATTGAATAAGGATTTGAGCCACTGAATTTGTGCTGACCGTTACGCCGGAGGTCTCTCTCCCTTGTCTGCCTGTAATAAGGACCATCGCTTGTTTCCAGTCAAAGTCATTTGCTTTGAGCCACTTTCGCATCCGATAGGAAATGTCCAGGCCAACCAAAAAGAAGGTGGCAATCATAACAGCGTTGAAAGGCACAGTAGCATCAAGGGCGCTTCCAGTTGCCTCAAGGTAATTTTCCCGCAAGAATTCCGGTGACAGTTTGCCCAGATCGTCAAGTACTTGTCTCAAGAACGCGATGGTGAGATTAAGAGCGTAGTCAACCATCGTTGAAATGGCAGATTCACGACCTTGAAAAGCCTCTACTTGGATTCTGTCTTTCCAAAGAGCGACCGAATTGGCTTGTCGTGCAACCTCAGTCTTTTCTAGCAAATTCTCAGCATGAGCCCTCCAAACTTCATCTGAAGCCCCGTTCTCACGCATTTGGATCAGCGATCCAAGAGCAGGTCCGAGATGCGACGTGGCTGCCAGTTCTTTAAAGCCTCGACTGCCGAGACGAAAATTCATGTAAGACGGATCACGACCCTTTCCTGGGAAAAGGATCATGTCAAAGCTCGTCGCTACAAGTAACGGTAAAGAAGAAGTTGCTTCTGTCACCGTTGCAGCCAATTGGAAGCCAATGCTGGTTTTCGAGGCTGTGTATGCTGTGAATAAATCGAGGAATGCGGGGGCCTGAAATGGCTGTGTTTTGTCTATTGACTTCAGAGATGACTTCTCAGTGGAAAATTGATATACTTTTGAGTCCGTTCTGAAAGTCTGAGCCTTGGTCAAACTCTCCGAGACCACAAGGTAGATCTGCCCATCCCTTGTTATAGCAACGACATCAGTTCCTCCGAGAGTGGGGAATGTGCTCAGAGGTTCGAGTAAGCCATTCTTGAGACCATAGACTACCGATTGAAGACCAGTAGTAGGGTTTTCTCTTGTCCCAGTGATGAACCTGACGAGTATTATGTAAGTCTCTCCACCATGCTGAATCAATGCCAGTTCGCGGCCACCTGGTCCGACTGATAGTTTCTGGTGAATGTGAAAATTGTTTCCGTTCCACCGATATAGGACGCTCTCTTCCGATAGAAGGGAAAATACAAGGTACGCATCACCTCCATCTTGGAAGAATACAAACGCCCTCCCATGCGCACCATCCAAATGTTGAAAGTGAACAAACGAATGGCCATCCCATCGCAGTAGCATCGAAGGGGTCACATGGTCTGCATAAGCCAAAAATTCTTCTCCATACAAGGAGAAATGAAGCCAATTATAGCCCCATTTGGATGAGACGGTTTGAAAGGGTCGAAAACAAGAGCCATCCCATTCGTAAATGGTCGAGTCGGCTGGTATTTTGGGCTCGATGCCGGGGATAACAACCCCTTGCGCTAGAGCCAAGAAGTGCCTCCCAGCAACAGTGAAATATCGCCATTGTTTTGCTGCAAATGTAGGGATACGCTGAAACTCAACAAAATTTGTCCCATTCCATTCGAAAATCGTGGATTCTACATCCAGATTATAGGGTCCTTTGCCGGATCTCAGACTCGCAGTAGCTAAGAAGATGCGTTGGTTGATGGAAAAGAACTCTGCATCCTCACCTCCAGGGACTGAGAGCGTCTGGAAAATCTTATAATCTCCAGCATGTCCATCATATCTGTACAGCAGAAGCGGCACATCGCTGTCGCCAAGGTTCATTCCTGCTGCGCCCCCAGGAATATCCTCGGCCAATTGTGGAATTGCCAAATAGTGTCGATTCTGGATTTGGAAATCTGCCACTGCACGAGCGCCAGAGGTTGGCAAACGCTGAACAAGCTCAAGAGTGACCTTCGCCATGGTGTATCGGGAACGATTTAAAGGAAATAAAATTGAAAGATAGTAAATTTGACTTAGATCTGATCATGTAAAGGGTAATTATATGGAATTATTCAGGGAGAAGATATGTTTCTTGACGATACCTATAGATGTCGAAGCATAAATGCCTGTGAGTCGGGGCTTCCAGATCACGGTGGACGAGATGCACGCTTTACACGTTTGTGATTTTGACTCCCGTCTTTGTCTGCCGTCTGATTTGTAACAAACTGTCAAACAATGGTCTGACTCGCTATTGATAGTAACAACATAAATCTACGCCTCCCTTGTATGCCGAAACGATTGTCTTGGCCTTCCCACCATGATGAATTCTGGGGAAGATTTGGGGTGCAGACTGTGTGACGGCCCAAAGCGGCCCACAGCGGAAAAGACGGTCCATGGTGGATGAGGCCGGCTGATGACGGTCTTTCCCGGTCCAGTTGGGAATGATACAGAATGTCGAAAGATTGACTCCCTGTTTAGGTCAACAAAGTGACTTGGCAAGTAATGAAGAGAAAGAATATGGGTTATTTAATCTGCAATTTTTGTAGGTGAAGTGAAACGCAGAGTAATAAAACAAGAGAAAGACCGAACCGACAAACAAAGTTCTTGTAACTGTAACTTCCGGAACCAACCATGCATGATGAATCGATTGACGGAGGGCATGTCAGTCCACCCATAGAGAGCCTAGCGGTAGAGAAAGCCCACTCAAATCACATCGAGATTACGCCGGCTCTTGCCACTGAGCCCCCACTCACGCCCGAGCATCGTCAATTCCTCCTTGATCATCATGGGACCATCCACCTCACCCCCATTCCCTCACAAGATCCAGGCGATCCTCTCAATTGGCCAACATGGAAAGTAAGTTCTGACACCAATTACTAGATAACTACTAGTTTTGATTACAGCAAAGTGTCTGACTAGGACCCTTTCTAGAAAAATGTAAACCTGGCTCTTGTTGCTTTCCACGGTTTGATGTCAACCGGTGGGGCGGTTGCTGTTGTTCCGGCCTTTGAAGATTGGTCAAAGAAATTTGATATATCGATTGAGACTGCAAGCTTGCTAGGCTCTGCGCAGGTAGGGCCTCTTATTACCACCCCCATACACATATCATATTCTTACCATACGCCTAGATGATCACCCTGGCCATTGGGCCTTTGCTCTGGTTGCCATTCGCTAATCAGTATGGTCGACGTCCTGTTTGGATTCTATCCACACTGGTCGGCGGCTTGTTCAATATCGGATGCGCTTTGTCCGATACGTATGCGATCCTAATGGTGCTTCGTATTCTACAGGCTTTCTTTATATCCCCAGGCATCGCAATGGGACAAGCAGTCGTCGCAGAGACATTCTTCTCGCACCAAAGAGCACAGAAAATGGTTAGTCACATCAAACATGCGTCATTTCCAACTTTCAGCCTTTGACTAATATTAATTATCAGGGTGTTTGGACGTATGTGCCTCCATCTCTGAGAATAGCACTCTTCAATACTAATATCTTTTTTGGACTTCTTCAGACTAATGATAACACTTGGGTATGGCTCATTATGAACTATAATATTGCCTTCAATTGCTAAAATTCTCATTACAGTCCTCCCATGGGCCCATTCGCAATGGGGTTTGTGGTCCAGCACCTCACCTGGCAATGGATGTTCTGGATAATGGCTATTGCATGTCTACATCCTGTTTTCCTTATCTATAATGAGCTTTCAGTCTAATCTTTTACAGATCAACTTTATGCAGATGATTTGCTACTTCTTTTTCTCCTTTGAGACGCTCTACAGTCGCAATCTCTCCAATTCACCAACTCATGGTCAAACAACATGGCGGCAGTATCTCGATTTCCGCAAACTTTCAACCGAATCGCTAACTTGGAGCGATATTCTGCTTCCCTTATATCTACTAGCCGATTATCGAGTATTATTGACGACAATAGCATACACTGTCACGTTCAATTTCACATTAGTGTTGCTGACAGTCGAGATACCAACATTCTTTATCCCCATGTTTCATCTCAACGCGCAACAGATTGGAATCAATTTCTTAGGTCTTTTTGTTGGGTAAGAATCATGAGATGTTCCCGAATGGAATCGTTCATGTAGGCTGACAAACGCTTAATATTAGATGCACTTTAGGTGAATTGATCGGTGGACGATTGAGCGACTATGTCCAGAATAGACGCTCTAAAGATACGCCAAACGGCCGCTCTTTCCCCGAAACGAGACTTTTCCTGTCATATCCAGGTGCTTTGCTTGCCATTGCAGGCATTGTCATATTTTGTGTTACTCTTGCAGAAGCCAAACCATTGCATTGGAATATTAGACCAATTATTGGCATCGGCGTGGCTGGGTTTGGAGTGCAAATGCTCACGACGACAGTTATCACTTGTGAGCTCTTCCACATCCAAGGCATATATTTTGTTGTTCAACTTGCTAATCCTTATTCCTCAGATTGCTCAGACTGTCATCGCGAAGCAAAATCATCAGCTCTTGGAGTTGGTATCAACTTCGTTCGTTGCACATGGGGTTTTGTAAGTGGAATCATCAGTATACTATGAGCTTATCCAATAGTCTCTAACGCTCATCCAGATTGGCCCCTTTTGGTTTCCACATATGTTCGACTCATGTGGTCTCCGAGGTTCTGCGGGTGTAATGACAGGGGTAATCGTTGCCTTTTCCATTATTCCCATTGGAGTTGTCCAACTCGTCACTGCCCGGTCCAGTCGACATTCTTAAACAAGGTGCAATACTGCGCCACTGAGTTTGAGACAACAAACACTACTTTGCGCTTGGATGGTGTTATAAACAGATATCAAAAGCACGTTGGGTTTCTATGTGTGTTTATCTAGTATGGAATGGGCATAAGATCTCTCTCCCATCACCATCTAGAAATATTTAACCAGATGTGAGAGATGAGGCTTAACATCAGATTAACTCTATTTACTATGACCGATATTCAACTCCTATGGCGGTCATGATCATCGTCTCCGAGCTCGTACTGCCTCAGCCACACATTTCAGACAGCCTAGGTTAAAGCTTGGACTTTATACGGCAAAGTACTATCTCAACTTCAGTCAGTGACTCATGTGTAAATAGGTGTCCTGTGTATCATATCTTACATATAAGAGCCTAGAGAATGCAGGGCAAGGACGTTTTGGGATGCGTAAGCTAGCTCGGAATGTGAACCAGTCACCGTCAAGCATCGAACCGATCTATGCAGGGCCATGGCTAGTTAGACACAACCTACGCAAATTTCTAGCCTTGGACAAGGTCAAATATGGCTATTCTACTGCAGAGCATATGGAACTCACAGGTTTAGATCTCCTTGAACCGCTTGACACAGTGCCATATATGAAGAAAACTAAGGATGAGAAATTTCTACTCAACTACGACGAAAAATGGTTGGCAATCGCCCGGGGGTGAGCGGACAGTCTCGAACGTCAAGATCCAGAGATGTTGGCTGTCCCACCTGCAAATCTAGCAGTCCTTCTTCGAGATTACGAACTATACATGGAGCCTAGGCAAGAAGAAATATCGTGGAGAAGATCCTTTCAAAACCAACAAGTTTCGGGTATTCATACATATTATTGGTTGGGGCCATAAGTGGTTTGCTGCGCCCGTGGTTCCGCTGCTTGATGCGTCTGCTGCTCTGGTACCGCCTTTGCCTCACCTATTTCTCCTTCCTCTTGGCCATCTTCATCTTGATCATCATCAGAGTTACCGTCATCGCCATCATTTTCTCCTCCTCCTCCTCCTCCTCCTCCTCCTCCTCCTCCTTCTTCTTCTTCTTCTTCTTCTTCTTCTTCTTCTTCTTCTTCTTCTTCTTCTTCTTGAATTCGGCCTTGCCGATTACATCCACAATTATGGGGATGCTCACCAGAAATCGTCCAGTCCACTTCGTACAATCTTGTTTTCCATCGACCCCAACCAACATCCATGTGATAATGTCCCGTCAACTTTTTGCCCCCATGCATACGCCCATCATTGGGTCCCCTGTTTCGTTCAAACCATTCTCTATCCCTCTGGATTTCTTCACCCTCTACAATCACCCAATCTTTCCCCACCTCATCATCAATGTCATCGGTCTGAGCTGAAGGGTCTAATAGCGGCTGTGAGGTTGTCGATGTCGCGCCTTCAATCATTAGCGATGGTTCTAATTGGTGGTAAGTATAGAATGAGGAAAATTACCTCTCCAAGTTTCCCATTCGCCTTGTTTGGCATGGTTTACCACCGTTGCGCTCTTCCCTGATGATCCATCTGGCGCACAAAATGATGGCATGTTCGGAAGATCACGTCTACTACACCGCAGAGGTTTTGCAGTGAATTCTATGGTGTAAGTATCTCGTCAAGGCGTAACAAACAACTGTTTTTATTTACAGCTACGCCGAACGACGGCGATGCTGGCGCAGTAATGTCAGAAAGTGCGTCATTGGAGCCCAACGGGTACGTCAGACAAAAGCAGCCTTAACGTGGATCCTCCACCATCCGATAACCATCATTTTTCGCCAATTATAAGACATTTCTAATCATTTGCCATTCAAAAGTAAGGCCATCTGATTCGATTGGCTGCCAGATGGCCAACAATACAAAGTCGGGCTGTGCTTCTTACTTGTCGCTAACGACCGTAATGCACTGTCTGGTTCGCTGGGATCCCACAACCCCACTTACTTGCTGTCGGTGTGCACACAGCCCTGAGGTCGGAGCATGGAAGCCCTCCCACCTTTTGGGACACCACGCCAATTTCAGTTGAAAGCATTCAAGAGAAGAATGTGAAAATCATGCTTTCATGCCATTCCCAAAGAGGATATCTTGCACAATTTTAGCACTAATGTGAAAATAAACCCTCTACATGCTATCCTCTTTCGCAAAGTACTCACTTTTGAGTTCAGATGCCCCATTATAGACATCGTCAAACTCCGAATATATAGCTTCAAAATCGAGCAGCGAAAAGGTCAAGTTCTTCACAGGATAAAATGAAAGTCCAAAATAAGCAAATATAATTCTGCCTAAGAGCCAGCTCCAACACTTTTTAGTTATATACGTGAGGTTATGTACAAGGAAACCCGTCCAATATACTCTGAGAAAAAGATATTCACAAAAGATCATCCACCTTGCCAGCAGAAGGCATCCATTGCTATTGCATTAAGCCACCGGTGAATCTGTAAAATCAGTATTCCCGCTGGCAGGAATTTGCCTTTTGCTTCGCCCAGGTAAATATTTACTGGAAGATGTCGTTCTGGGCACCGTCGGTCCAGCCCATCTTGCCGTTGTATCCAGGAGAAGCACCGTTGGGAACCTGGACGTTGTTGCCATCGGCCTCTGTTCGATATGTTAGTGGGAATGTTCCCTCCTACTTCAGGGGCTAGAGTTAACTCACGGTTCCAGGCAATCATCTGCTTAGCACCTCGGACACACTTGGACTGATCGTTGGCACAGTAGACGGGAGCCTTAGCAGGGGCAACTCGTCGGTTGGAAGAAGAGTTGGTGACGTGGCACTTGTAAGGCTGCATGTACATGTTGGGAGTACCACATCCATCAGGAACCCAGAGCCAAGCGCAGATGCAGCCACCTGAAGGGCAAGCAGGGAGGTCCCTGGGAACCTGGTACTGCTGAACACGCTTCCAAGGAGTGTTGTAGGCAACAGAGAAGACGGCCAAGTTATCCAGAGTGACCTGGTTGATGTCCGAGGTGTAAGAGATGGCAAAGGCCGTACCAGCAGCAGTGGATTGGCCGTGCGTGTGCATAGCACCATCATCCTGAATGCAGTCGCCGTTGGGGCCGGCCCAGTTCTCGGGATGAGCCTTACCATCGGGCCACTCGCCGGCGAACTGTCCATTGTAGGACAAGGAGGTCTGGGCCTGGTTGTGGGCAAGCTCAACGGTGAAGGAGCCACCAGCGGGAATGGCGAGAGACTCTCCATTGCGAGGAGGAACATTTTTGCAGCCACGGTCGGCCTGCATCCACCACTGGCTCTTAGGGAGTTGGTAGAGAGGGTTCACGGGAGTGTTAGAGTTCTGGTCATATTGGCTGGGGTTGGCACCACCCTACAGAGATAAGACGGTTAGCTGCTTTACTCATTCATCCATCATAAAGCACTGAATTAAATGTTCAAGGCAGTACAAACCTCGCAGTACATGCCCTTGGCAAAGGCAGCAGTATGGGCAGCAGCGCCAGAGGCGAGAGCCACAGCAACGGGAACAGACCAGTACATGATGGTTGAACTTGTTATAGAGAAACGGAATTGAACCTGTCGATTGAGTTTCTGTGTGGTGCGGAGTGATGATGAACTAATCGATGGAGGGAGACATTCAAGACACTTTATATAATTGCTTCGACCAACGTCCATCTCCATTGACCAAGCTTTCTCACTAGGAACGTGTGGGACTGTTCCCTCCATACGCCCCCCTTGCCGGCTAAAACTGGGCACGAATGGTAGATGCAGATCTCCCGCCAGCCCCATCTCATCAACCCATGTCTGGCTCTTCGGCTGGCTCACCTCAACCAAAATTTAAAACATCAGCCTACATTTGCACTTGATCCGTCGGTCCTACTTTGAAACGGGCCTACTTTTTTCTCACACCTAAACCTCCAGTACTCGCAAACGGGCCTTCTTTTAGACAATTCTGTCTTGGCGCCGGGGTATCCGTAATCATCCAACAACAACGCCCAAATCTGCGGCCTAGGGCTAATCACTTAGTGTTGAGACGCCATCCATAGATCTCTACAGGTTGAACCTCAACGTGGGCTAAAATATTCGAGATACTCCGATTTGAGAACCTGCATATTTACGGATTACCAAAGTAATAGCTTGGTTGAGGCATGGATTTGGAATATTCATGCTCAGTTTCACTCATCTTGCACAAGATAACAGAAAAAGTCTCGCCTTGCTATAATTGTTCGTATTATATGTTCATAGCGTACCACACCCTCTCCATTCAAGTCCTCTCCCCATGCATACCCTCCATCATGTGAAGCTTAAATAAGAGTAGGCAAGGGTATCGACTGCTATATCGATCAAGCAATGCGGAAAAATAAATTCATTACCGGCTATGCAAGCTTCCACCGGCTATGTTGGAAATAGAAAGGGAAAAAGCTGAATACGAATATCCATTCGCCGCTTTAGAGCCCTGCTTCTTCAACCAAGATCTCTGTTCTTCTGGAAATTCCACGTTGTGCCCGTCCAATAGGATAAATATCTCCTCCTCGTAATCTATGTAACCCTTCAGTTGTTTCACATGCTGTCACTGTCCCTTTTCAAGGAGAATCCATAGCATATCATTTCACTTTACCCGGCTCACCCGCACGATTTATCCTTGAGGAACGTGCATGTAAATGCAACAGCATGCGGGTCTTGAGAGTTGGCAGACGCCAACCCGAGTGAAACAGTTTAAGAAACAATTAAGGATAGTGAGTGTAGGGTTGCATTTAAATTGCGGGGAAGCGTACTTCACTAAGGCAAAGATCGACGGGAGTCGACAATCCCAACCCATTACCGTTCCTTGCTTGCGGAATTTCCAGGGTTTTCCACAGGCTGGAGCAGGTCGGTTCATACGAGAATGAGGATCACTCCATTTACTTGCAACTGATACCCATCATGGCTAAAATCGAGGAGCATTAGATCAATATAGCCCACTATGCAGAGATTTTGGCCAAACAGTTAGGTTACCATTTTACCAGCCCCTTGATTAGCAAAGCTTACCAGTCGTCTACGTGATCATTTTGTAGCCACTGCAGAGGAACATGGTGAGCGGCAGGTCAGATAAAGTATGCCCTACTTGGAAGGAGGTTGGATATGCCAAAGATATACACGAATCGGAGAGTTTTTTTTGCAAAATGTTGGCATGTGGGCTATCATCAGACCATCTGGGTCTTAGTGCTTAGACATAGGACTGTGCCGGCCCACTCCAGGCTCCCAACACCTGTTTCTGAGACATGTTGACAGTGTTTAGCAGACTTATTTGTGGGTGACGCTCCAGTCAGTGAATCGAGAAGCTCTTTGTGCAAGCTTCGGAGCCGAGTTCAAAGATGATTTCCGGATGCAGATTCCGGATCTTCGAGAAGCTGCCATGAATTTCATTTCATAGATCGTTGTAGCGGGAACACCAACTAAAAGGGGCAACTTTGTGCGCTGTTCTATACCTACTCCATGAGACATCGTCAGAGTGTAACCAAAATTTCTCTTGGTGGCGACCCAGCATCCACCATTCCCCAGATTACAAGCCCATGTCGATGGGGTCGCCCCGCTAACCTCCACCTAAGCTCAGACAGCAAAGTCGCTTGACCTTGTACATTTCGCGAGAAGAGCATCCGTATCATTTCTATCTGTAATCGCTAATCATCAGTAGACCTGGGGTTTAAACCGCCGAGACCAGCTTCTCTCTTAATCTACAAGGGAAAAAAAATAAGGAGGTTTATTAAGCTTAGCGGCTGTCAGAAGCCGTGGCATGGAAAAGGGGGAGGGGCTGTTTTGCCAGAATTCTGGAAATTTTCACCCAAGTCAAATTTGGCATCCGGCGTCCGGGCCCCCATGTCAGGGTGGCTTTCTATCCACTGGCCGAAAATGGCTTCCATAATCAGGGGCGTAACCAAGCCCCAATCCTTTCGGATCTCGGAGGACATGACCCCCATCGATGTTGAATCGCGGGTGCTCCGAGGCCCTGCAGCTTGTCACGGCTAAACATGCCCAGCTCAAGGAGGTGGCAGGGTTTCTACAGTTGATCGTCGGAGCAGCTGAGCCGGAGACCCATTTGCGGTGCCTGAAGCAGAGACATCACATGCATGGGTAAGAAGACACAGAACGTCCAACAATTTCTTGTCGGTGCAAGAGATATTTCCAACACGCCATGCACCCTCCACATCCGGTTTTAGGGAAGGTCACAATGAGGAGAGCACGGATGACTGCAGACCAGTCTCGTCTTTGTAAGACGACATGATAGATGACCGAGGCCATTAAGCATCTCAGGTCTTGATAGAAGGTCATGTCAATGACACCCAATGACTCCATAGACTGTTTTTCGCCTGCGATTTAACTTATTACTAGAGGTGAATCAATCAATCAAAACGGTATCCTAGCCGTTAGAGTCAATGCATAACCAACTTCCCTAGAGATAACAAGGGGACATGTCAGCACAGCATCCCATTCCTCAAATAGAAGCAATATACACTAGGTTTTAATAACAAGTCCAAGGCTAATTTGAAATGGCTAATGAGAAACACCTGATTCGTATTTACGGGATGAATTAATCATATATGTGGATAGCGGGGTGGTCAACTGACTGGCTCCAATATAACAGAGGTAGAGGATATAAACGTAAATAAAGATATCACCATTAGAAATTGTGTGGAAGTTTGAATTGCCAATTCATACCCTCATAAACTGTTGGCCTATGGATGCTCATACCTCCAGATCCGCCTTCTCCTATTTAGGTGCGATAGCATCACGTCTACTCGAAAAGAAGCAATACAAATTCCTCACTATCTGCCTATGATATTCTTTTAAGCGTATACTGTTGTAGCATCTTTATCTAGGGTAATCAATTCTTATTTGGTGCAACAGCAAGGCAGCAAACTGTGCAGGGTATGGAGTACAACCTGCTGAATTCTCCTGTCAACAGTCACTGTCTAAATTCTATGAGACAGCCTAGGCCGAATGATTTGCAAAGCTGAATAGGGGTCCCAACAAGATGCGCTGCTGACATGTGTGGTGTGAACTTTTCGAACAGACCTTCCGAATTAATCTCTTACCATAAGCACAGCGCCAGGAATGATATTACAGGTAGTGCTGAAGGATTCTACCATGTTGTTTGTCAGATGTAGACATCGGATTGCAAGGCTTTATGAAGGAGGAAGGTATCCATCCTCGTCTTCGGTAAAAGAAATATGTCAGGCACAGTATGCTGAAAATACTTGACTTTTGATGCAATAATAATAATAAACATTCCTTTCCCTACGTAAGCTCATTGGCTACTAATGACAATTAGGTCTGTTGGCTTGACGTTGTCGCTATAATGGATGTTTGATTTGCTGTTACTCTTGAATGCGTCTACACAACGGACTGTTATATTTATTTGCGTTCAAGATCAATGGTTGAAAGATTTATGGTCTATAATCGTAGCTAAGAGCCATTAGAAATTACAGTGATCGAACTATATCAGCAGTATTATCCATCCCATGACCTTTTCAGCAAACTTCCAATCTCTTGCATTGCATTCTTCATTGCGTCCTGGGAGAACCGCGTAGGCTACCCTATATAAAAGCGCCCGCCGTTGTGTTTTCTTGTCTTTATGATGGAGATGTCTCGGCGGTTTAGCGCACCCAATCCGACACATGAGACACCAGATTTGAGCGAGTCAGGCCGAGAATCTGCATGATCGGCATTCGGAGCATCTTTGATAACGAAGGTTCCACCATAGTGGAGGTTATTATCGGTATCTGGGTCTATGTTTATGGTAGAATTGATGCTATGATGGCTGGAATTATTGAATCAATTTTTTTTTTGTGATTTGTATGGATGGCTCACGTTTTCTTGAAGCTCACTGAGATGACCCTTCAAACGTTAGCTACCTTACGGAGTAGTTATGTCAATTCCCAAAAGGCACATGTTGAGACTGGCCGAATTGTTCCCCAAAAAAGTCACCGTTAGCTCAGATTAGTGATCCCAGTTTTTCGTTCTCCCTGCATTCTTTTCTCCACTACAGTTCGGCCGATGCTGCTTCGGGGTGGATGTACAATGCTATCTTAAACAGTCGATGTTGAGCTTCTGGCCCGCATTTGTAAGACCCAAGTAGATGATGCTATAGCGCCCCATGTTCTTAACATAACATTTTCTGGTCCGCCGTTTATCGCTCTGCCCGGGTGGTTGGATTTCCGGGATGTTGGGGCGTTTGCATTAGATATCGTACAACTTGGACTTCATTCCTCCTAATGGCCCAACTTTGCTCCATTCAGGTTTCGGTATTCTTCAGATCAATAACTTCCGTGGGCTTGACGAGTTGAAACAGCCGCTTCGCCAAATAGATGGCGTCGAGGTCTTCTCCTGTCCCTATAATACACAGGGAGAGCAGAGACCCTGCCACTCAACCTCGAACATTTCACCCGTGTCGATGATGGATCCGCTGGGAGTGGATACCTGGGCATGTATGAAACCACCCATCCTCCAAGGATACCACGGGAAGGCAATTGACAGGGCTCGGAGATTGAAATAGGGAGACGCCATTCTTTTCCATTACACTGGTATGTTGGAACGTTTGGCAATTTAGACAAGGCTGCATGTTGTCGATTCTGTCCTGACTGTGGATCTAACTCTCCTGCACGCTGGGTGGGAAAGATCGCACTGGTGTCGTGGCCGCCTTGATGCTCCATTTCGTGGGCGCGCCAGTCCAAGTTATCGCCAACGATTACGCACTGATAGGAATTGGCACGGAGCCATTTCGGGAAAGGCTGCTACCTGCAGTTCTCACGAGGTTCGGAATCGACCCGTCGGCTGATCTGACGCTAGACGACGGGGTCACGCCAGGCTTACCATAATTCCTCACCGTAAGCGTTGACGCCATGATAAACTTCATGGAATACCTTCACAAATGTCCATGGGGGGATGAGGGATGCTTGCGACGAAGCCTGGGGCTCTTGCAAGGGGAAATTAAGGATATTCGGAGTGTACCAAGTCCCCGAGAACGACAATAGGACTCGAATATATTACACCCTATATTTATTTCTCTTCCTCTCACGCCTATTTGTGTCAGCAATGTTTGTTGTTTTGCGGTCTGATGCACACCAGCCAGTATATTCTTTCGAGAGCTGTTCCCAAGGAGAAGATACGCCGGCAAAGCCGGACTAACCAATGTGATATGCCAGAATCTGACTGACAGATGCCCCGACTCCGACTCGCTGGCTTTCTTACACAGAGCTTACTCAGCGAGGGATATTCGGAGCGGAATTTTCTTCAAGCCAGAGCAAACAAATTGCCAATTGGCCTGAATACCTTAATACTGCATGCATGTTTGACAAACTCTCTGAAAACGTTCTGCTGTTTTATGGATCCAATATCCCTGGAATAAAACTGGTGTGGCAAGGTGACCATGCCCAAGATACTTTCCTGGTGTTATTTCTGGAGCGGAGGCGTCTGGTTACTTGATTCGGATCAGGTCCGAAACTCTGCGGGACCTCACCATGAAAGCTAAGCAAGGCTGTTGGACATGTAAACGTGAGTAACGAGTCGCGGCTGAATCCCCCTTCCTCCTCCTTCATTTTGCTGACAAGCAAGGCTAGAGCGCAAGATCGGCTGCGACAGGGGCTTGCCGACCTGCGACAACTGCTCCCGAACGGGGAGACAATGCTTGGGCTACGGCGTTCGGCTATTGTGGCCGGATCGCCATGATGGTAGACGAAGGGACACTGGAATAGTGGTCTACGACCCTTCGGCCAATACTAGCACATCTTCTGAAGACTATGGGCGGCACTTCCTGAATTTCACGTTTGGTGATGTAGCTTCCGCCGGGGATGGAAAGCCTCACAGTGCACTTGTCAGGCGTCCTCCGCCGCGGAGTCTTGAACTTCATCCAACCATGATCAATCAAGATGCCATGTTTATGTCGTATTGTAGGTCTTCCTGTGACACCTCAAGTAGGGTTCGATACTGATGAGAAAGCAGATGAGAAGGTGATTGCGCCCATGATCTCCACAACCCAAGTACAAAATGGCTTCCGTACAGCACTGTTACCGATGGTACTCTCTGGCGATGATGCTCCGTCAAAAGCTCTTTGGAACTCCATGATGGCCGTTTCGGCATTTCACCACAATGGGATTGAGGCTGCTTTCCAGTACAAAACAAATGCGATTCGCCACTTGTCGGCTTCGCTGGCCTCTCGGGATTCTGCAAGCTCCGCGGACGTCAGTGAAACGCAGTTGGCAGCCTCTATGATGTTGTGCATCTACAACGTGAGTGATTGAGTTATGTTCTTGTAACCCCTGAAGCTATTTACTGACTGTTCCCAGGTCTTCGACGAGACGGAAGGCAACTGGACGATGCACCTCGATGGCGCAAAGCACATGTTGAGCAAGGTGTATCGGAACCATAAACAACGTACACAAGGTGACTTTTTCTTCACCTGGTTTCTTTACCACGAAGTCCTTGCGTGTTTTACACAGCCTCAACGCGAAGACCATGGCTACCTCGACTTTGTGTTCCTCCCTGAGCCCTCTGATTTGGATGCTACTCTCGTAAGTCGGCTTCGCTACCGTGAGTGGAATATCAGACTGACTAAAATGATAAAGATTCTTGGCCCATTAGGCTGCTCGCTCGAAATCATCGCCATCATTCAGAGGCTAAATAAGACACGAGGGGCATTGATGCGTAGCGAGGCAGATGCCAATTCACTCGAAATGATCAATCAGCGCTCCGAGCTAGAACGCAGACTGGCAAACCTAGTCCAACGCATCGATCCTGATGCAGAAGCATTTGAGACGCCCGCCAGACGCTCCCGAATCCTGGTTACGGCTGAATTGTATCGACTTGGGGTCTTCCTCTACCTTCTTCATGTGTGTCCCTTGCCTGGAGACAACGAACACCAGACGACCTATTTACGGCAGGCTTTTGAGGTGTTTGAAAGCCTCAGAGTGGTTACGAGCCCATGGCCAGTGTTCATGATTGCCTGCTCGTGTGAGACGGACGAGCAACGGATAAAAATCATGCAAACACTGGATCTTATGAACAATGTGAGGAATATTGGCAACATCCGAGTGATGCGACACATCATCGAGGCCTGCTGGAAGCAATATGATCTTCATAACGACTCGAATCCTGCCCAGGGGATGAAATGGTGGGACTTCATCAACTACGAGACTGCTGTTCCTTGGTTCATCTAGGGAATTAGCTTCAGTTGGGCGTATGAATAGTGTCACAATCGCTTTCGCCGGAAGATGGTTTTGTCGAAGTTAACTGGACGTCGCATCGTTGTGACTGGAATGATCGAACATCGCCATATCCAGACAATGATGGTAGGCAAGGATAATTATATTTATTACCCCCAAGGCTGTTTTCTTCAAACGCATACCCCTGAATAATTTGTATGTACACACTTTTACATGCCTGTGTAATATCCCCCATCTCTCACTCACGTCGGCTTGCTGCGACAGCATGCCATTTTTGTACAAATTTGAGCTATCTAGGGCTGTAATGGGAGTCTTCATTTCCTGTATGGATTGGCAAATATTGTACATAATACTAGCTGAGCGTGCTTTAGGGGTGGTACACAGAACACCCTTTTTCCTTTTTGGATCTTGCATTCTGACAATGCACTACCTATCTACCAACAAGTGACATATATTTGATATAGAGAGGTATATTCGAGTAAGCTTGTATATTCGTTGCCTTCGTATGTATTTCGCAGTTTCTAGGTCGCTGGCAAGAAGTCATGCTGTGCTTGTAGGGTTGATGTTAGACAAATGCTTCGTCGGTTTGTCGCAAACTGTGATCTGATGATTATGGGTTAGGTATCCCTCTAAGATGCATACGTATGCCTCCATCCATATTCAGGTAACCTTCTCATTATCTTTGTCTAATACTAGTTGACCATTGCAATGACGCAGTCTCAAGTACGGTGGCTAATGTGGTCAATCGGCTTCGTTGCGTGCCGGCGGCCATCAGTGTTCGTTAACCTGAAACCGGTAGCTCTATAATTCCACGACAATATCTCCCACGTTGAGCTATTTCATGTTCTTGTTGGGCGCGTTCGTAAGCCACCAGGGTGGGTAGAGTTGGTGTAGGTCTGGTCGGCCTGAAGCCCTGTGTTGTACACTGATGTTCGTGATCAACTCGTTTTGTGTCGTCGAGAGGGGGTTCATTGGTTATCCTATCAAGATTATTTTGTTGACTATGGATATCGTATCCTGTGTTAAAACCATCAAGTCAATAACGATAACAGATGCCATAGGCATGTCTAAGATTCATTTCTGATGCGGGCGTTAGGAGGGATGGGGCAGTCCGGATTTACTTAGCAGTCAAGCGGTCTATTAACAAGCAGTCCACAGGGCAGGTATCAGAATTGGCATCTGGATAATGGTTGAGAGGGCGAACCTGTTGTGCTATACTAGAAGCTCGTGGCTGAATGAAGAGACACTCTCATACTCGTGGAAAGACTTGCGCATACTTCGATTTGCTCCTGTGGCTAGAATTTTTCTGCTCGCCGAATAAAAATACATTTTCCTTATCTAGAGGCTGCTCTGAATGATGTTGATTGGCGATGACCACACCGAGCTTTCACATCGAGGGGGAAATGCCATCCAAAAATAGGGTTTATTACAAAGAACTTAGTCTTGTCCCTGCCAGAAGGATCATCCCTTATTAGTTAATACCTTTCCGTAAGGATCGGGATATTCTCAAGATTGCCCAATTCTGATATGGCCGAGGATTGCCATCCAACCCCACTGGCTCAGCCGCCCGGCCAAGAAGTGCCACCGTAGCCGATAAAGGCTGTGGCCCTGTGTGACAAGTAGTTTGAACAGTTTCTCGGTCAAGAAATCTTGGAACGATCACAATATTTCATCATCAACAGGCAAAAAACAAATATTAGGAGGGGCAGTGCGGGGCAAACAATATGACAGCTAGATGGTAATAGGACCACGCGTTTTGATATAATAGTAATGAGAGAAGTTACATGTCTGCTGGATAGCTACAATTCCAGGGATTAGCAAAGGATCCGCCCATATGATTCGTTCCAATGCCGTATCATTCTGTCGAGTTGGTGGTGGTGTTGCCATCCATCTTTGCACCCCGTTCCCGTTTGGGTGCACATTGTTTTGTCTGCAGGGTAAACGGTGGATGAAAGGTCGTTCGGCGCCCGCGGCCTTCTCGCTGGAGTGACTATGTACGAATTCATGAGCACGAGGTAATTCGGACCCTGCCTGCAGTGGAACTGCCAATTCGGATCAAAGATCCTTTAACAGAGTGAAGGCACTTGTCCATGCCATTTTGTGAACGATCTGGGTTACAGAACGGCAGGGTTGAAGCGACGTGCCTGCTGTTCCGTCTGCAAGCGTCGCAAGACGGTCATCTAGATTTGCCTTGATCGGTATTTCCGGAATTATTTTCTTGGATGTATGACAGTTATCATCCGGCTCCTCTGGCGAGAACTGGTCAAAATCTGTGTTACAAGGAGACTCTGAAGGCAATGACCGCGCGGGAGGTCAGCGCTGACAGTGCTGTTGATTGGAATGATGGGGCGAGGGGTGCTGGAATTTCAGGGTCATACCTCGGCCATGCTTTTGTCTCTCAGTCAAGATACTAGGATGTCTTTTTTTGCTCCGCGGAGTACGGAGTTTGATAGAAGTTTATTCTGAGATGCATAAAAAAGAATAACAAGTAGATATTTACTCCGTCCGTCGTACTGGGATGCGATCTTGCCCAGGAATATAGACCTCCATTTCACCCCCACCATTTCCTCCAGGGGACATTCCAGCAGAAGCCTGATGCTATAGAGGTTTAGGCTACAATACAGAGCATCTATCCAGAGGTGGCCTGGAAGCAGCCTGTTTTTGATGAGACATTTCCAAGACTGGATATCATTTCATAATTTAGAAGGGGTCTATCAGCGCAACAAGGAATCATCACCTGGTTCGCAAGACGGCAAGGAAAAGATGACAGTGAAAATGGCTGTGCCACATTCTGCCTCGAGCTTTATCCCCACCCAAAGGTTCAAGTAAGTTCTCTGCCTGTGGCAAAAGTGGTAGAGGGCATGCCAACGCTGCCGCGTGTGCAGATATTGTCTCTGTTGGTCCATCAATCTACGATGACTTTTATACTGGCTGCATGCGGTCAAACCGGAGCGCCACGTTAAGGGCGGCGCCTCCTCCTAGCGTTGGTGATTCGTTTACAGCACAGGTTCTGCTGGCTCTGATTGGCCTGGGGGCGTTAAAAATTCAACTCGGGTGAAGACCGGACGGTGGACATGCCATTTTTGGGTTTTGTTGGTTGTTGGTTCCTTCGTGTGTATGCACGTATGCAACTATGTAGACATCTGTGACAAAAATCCTTATTTGGCGGCAGCACGGATCAGAGTAAGGTAGAGTATGGCATGGCATGACATATGATAACTCTCGTCCCGTCCCGTGATTTTCTGCTCATCACAAGTTGCCCTTTTCGGAATGTTGCTTCATGGGGTAACATGAAGCTTTAATAGGTAACTTGAGGTTGCTATGCCAGGTATTCCCGTATCAAGAAATGGCGGCGAAGGGGGCTCAGGATTCCTGGGACCGGTTTCACCTGGTAGGCTGTGACCCCACCCTCTTGGCATCATGCTTAACTGAAAACTCCTGTGGCCTCGTGCAATAGGGCATGCATATCGCTGTAATGATATGCCATCAACCAACAGCAGAAGCTCTGCCACCCACTGTCACCTCGTGCCGCCCCTGTGGGGATCTTGGGCGGGACGGGAGATGATGTCCCAGCGACTAAATACTTGTAGCAAACGATGGAAAGGCACACATACTGGCTGGGCTGTCATTAGCCATAAACTCTCGATGGGCAATAGTCCGGCTAGATCAGGACAAGCCCGGCACGTGGTGACGGGACTTACCTATTGAGGATTTTGGAATATTGGATTCATGGATGTTGTACTTATCCCAACCCAACGACGGGCGGACGGGACTCAAATGCACGTCTTCATTGGACGCCTTGTTGCAAAAGTGCCTCGCAGTAGGATTCCCGTTTCATACCGAGTAGGTAGCGACGGCCCATGGGGCGGTGATTGATTCCACTTAATGTTTTAGTTCCACATAGATTTCCCGGGCACATACTCTGGAGTGTGTACATTTTACACAGATTAACCTAGCCCTACATGACCGAAAAGCAAGATTAAGACATCACCCTTCTAAATTGAGCTTCCTCTTCTTTTTGCCATGCTCAATTGTGTGTTCATACTTGCTATGCATCAGTTAGATTGATGAAATATGTTTACAAATTCTTTGACCACGCGGTGAGAATTCAAGACATTTGTTGGTCGTCGACCATCTTAATGTTTCAACGTGAGACTTGGTGATGTTGCTTGCCACAACTCGTCGACCAACATACATGACTTTTGCCGATGACCAACAGATGTTTGTTAACAAACAACCCACAATCCTTCGGAGCCCTGCGTCATGCTTCTCCACCACAATAGCTTTAAACCCGCCCCGAATCCTTCATCTCAAATGTTTGCTTCATCGTAAAACATATTACCTACGCTGACTGGCCTTGTCAGCAAACACTGGTCGAGACAAACAATCACCAACCGCACACTGATGCCGAGACTCGCGCATTATCTGTTACGACCTCATTCATGATATATTGCCTAGCCACCTTGTAGCTTTTTCGGCCCTCAGTCACTAGCCCTGCAACATCAACGAACTCCCCTTATTCATTATCTCTTCTCAACAGTACTTTCATCGTTATACATCATGCCAGAAGTCAAGATTCGTTCGTCGTGTGACACTTGTCTGAGCACAAAGGTCAAGTGCAGCCAAGCGAAACCGTCATGTTCGAGATGCTCTCAGCGAGGCCAGCCATGCATCTACAGCCAATATCGAAAGATTGGCCGTCCATCTCACAAATCGCTCGCCGAACAGGCAGCTCGAAATGGCCAGCCAAAACCACCTTACCCGGCTAGGGATGTGTCCAAGCCATCAAAAAGGCAACAATCGCGACCACGTCAGAGAAAAGCGACAGTATCGAAGAAAAGACGACAAAATCAAGGGTATGAACTGTCTTTGCAACCTCCCGAGCAAAAGACTAGTGTCCCTCACGGAAACCGCAACCAGACAGCCTTCTCAGCTACTCCGCTTTCTAATTCACCGGCAGACTATTATCTGCCTCCGGGCTCAGTCAATCCCAACAACCTGATGACGGTTCCAGCAAACCCGCCATCGCCCATCACCGACACAGCTTCCACTGGACAGTTGGTATACAACTATCACACAGGAGAATATGATGTGGGTACAGTCGAATGGTCTTGCTTGAGTAACGAAATGGACTTATCACCAACCGGACTTCCAAGCCCAGTCACCAACTATGCCACATCCACGCCGTACGACTCTCCTTCTCAGTGCATCAGCTCCCCGATCTCTCTAACTTTGCCGTCGATGGCCTCCCCAGAGAGTAGTCCAGACCCCGCTGGTCCAACTTCTCAGCAATCCCCTTACTGCGATGTCTCTTCGACAGACAAGCAGACAGATTACTACCGAAACCACGTCTCGATGGATGATGAGTCTCCTCAAGAAAACAACTCATTTAGGGGGTGTGAAAATGAGCCAACGCATGACAGCTTTCCCACATCCGAGATGGCCTTTGTCCGCCCGAGTGAGGTTACAGCACCAGCGCCGTTGGAGGCTCGATGTCTACTGGACTGTATTACTAGTCTGTGCGATCAACTCGCCTACATTACTGAGTTCCAAGCCCTCGACTGCCAGCTCAATCTCGACGTTCTCTTCAATGTGGATGAGAATGTTCGTAAGGGGCGTGAAAAGATCCTTGGTTGTCCAGTTTGCTTGACGAAACCACACTGTGGCCAAACCCTGCTTCTGATGACCATGGCGCTGGGCAATCTCATCGGTTTATTTGAGCATCATTGCATCAGAGACCATTCTCGAGGCTGCAACTGCGTACTAAATGGAAGCTCCGGTCCAAGTAATGGTGAGGCTGGCAGGGGTCCTCATTCCGAGCACTCAGTGCGCTGCACCAAGATCCGACTCGCCGAAACAGTCAGCGTGGGGTTCTCAAAGCATATGCTGCGCATGTACCTTGAAAGGCAAATGGGAGTTG
The DNA here is from genome assembly GCA_011799845.1 of Hypomyces rosellus. Lineage (NCBI taxonomy): Eukaryota > Fungi > Ascomycota > Sordariomycetes > Hypocreales > Hypocreaceae > Hypomyces > Hypomyces rosellus. The sequence continues at coordinate 139,385 of WWCI01000003.1, forward strand.
TTTCGTGGCTGGAGTATATTCTGTCAACGGCTAACAGCAAGGACATCACCTGTAAGGTCACATCTGAGGTTCTTGAAGAGATCATGAAGAGGCTAGAGCGGTTTCTTGGGATTATTGCATTGAGTGGGGAGGAGTTGGAAACGGGCTCAGGTAGTCCAGCGACAGCGCCGGCTGCTGTCTAAAAAAGGAGCTCACACGCAAGCAAAAGTTTTTGTATTCATGATTTGGTTAGCAAGCGACAAACCCCAGTGTGTAATTAGTTAATTTAGTGAAAAAGTCGTAATGCTATTGTGATTTAACAATTACCAAATTGACAACGAAGATGACTAGAGTGAAGATGTAATTATTGAGATTTGTTTAGAGATTGACGGTTCTCCCTACCTAGATTTTGGTTTGTGCTGATTATGAACGCACTGAGCAGCAATATGACGCGCAAGTCTAAGATGAAGAATGGGGAGTGGGAGACAAGAAAGATGATGAGGAAGTGGAAAGCCGTACACAATTAAAAATTATTTAGCTAAAAGTTGAAGGCAATGGTTTACTGAACCACATAGGGCCATAGAACCTGAGCTTACAAAGTGCCTGTGAAGCTCGTCAATAAAGGTGATTTGCCCATTATGAAGGGATTCAGTGTTATGTTGACCTTGAGCTCAATTGGATGATGAGCCCCGACGTCTTGGGGATTGTTGAGTGCTACGGTGTCCAGCCGTACTGGTAGTTTAGGCGACCTGCCCTGGGTATGAATCGCCGTAATAGAGAGCCCGCCCCCCTGTGGATGTGGAATCTGCTCCAGGGCTTGATCAGCAACTGAGGTGTTTGGACGATGCGCTGGGGAGGAACCCGCGCCTAAATAGCTGTCGCTCTTTTCAAGGGTTGGGGGCCAAACAACCACTGTTGGACCTCCAGGGCTCAATCTACCTATGGATGCAACGGCGAACCTTGAAGATGTTGTAGTGGTTATAGCGGACTCAGGGGCAAGGGGCTCTATGACCCACTGGCAACCAGCGCTGTGTGAAGTCTGTGGCATCCATGCATGGACATCCATGGATCACCCACACTTTGCAGTCTCTAAGAAGCAAAAAGAAAATTTCCAAGAGAAGAAGACGGACTCCCTATCGGAGATATTTCCACACGAATGCTTTGAGGAGATCAATTTCAACGATACGACTGCGAACTTCAAAAGGAGCTTCCTGTGAATGCTGGCATCTAAAAGCTAGGTTCCAATGCACCGGAATCAAGCGCGCTATATCCTCAATGGAGTACAACCCTGGAAGAAATGAACATTCATCCGCCACTAAATACTTGATCTATCTCATTCCCTTACTGCGTCAAGATTCTACTTCTGCTACTGTAGTGGTAGCTGACAATGTACCTAACCTCCTGGTGGGGGCGGGGTAGAAGTGCTGTAGGAGGGGTTATTATAACACCGCCAAATTGTAATCATTCTTCCCTGGCTGCGGGATGACTGCCTATGTAAATATTGAACATTTTGCTTGACCAAAATTCGGAGGTGCTTGGACTGCCAACTCTGTCGGTTTCTGTATGCAAATCATCAGTTGGTCAATCATCTTTGCAATCTTGCTGGACACCTCCGTTGACCGTGGAATATCGTGGCCCCCGCCGTGGTCATACTCTAGTCTGTCATCGCAGAACTCCGCCAGCTGGATGCCCGCGGGCCATCTCGGATCCTTTGAACCATAGATATGTACTGTAGGAATCTTTATACGTACACTTGCCGGGAACTTGGTGAAGTCGAGACCGAACACGTCATTACGATCCGGCCTGACCGTTGGGTTGTGCACAAGCTGACTCGTATTCATATCCCAAAGGCCGACGCCATGCTTGATCAACCTCAAATTTGCTGCCAACTCCTTCAGGCTTCCGGCCGTATCCTGTAGTAGCTTTCCGGTACGCTGATTGATGTCGTGCGCGCGTGGTGATACTTCAAGTCCCATATCCTCCAGTGCGGGGAGAGGCACGCCGCCGCAAATGAAGATGGCAGCGCCGAAGGGCAGCGGTTGCGTTTCATTTCCTCCATCTGCTATTGCTGTAGCAGATTCAAACGCCTGGTATAATGCCATAGTCGCGGCCAACGAACAGCCCTGTGAGAAACAGCAGACAGCATCGTATGGCCCGTGATCGCGTGCGTAAGTGGTTACCCGTTGATGCGATTCTCGGATGGCCTGCGGGGTTGCCTGCGGCCACCAAGTGTAAGTGGGCGTTTTGTAGATGGTGTCAATTCCAGGCGCGCCTCCGCTAAGGAAGGGCGCATCAACAAAGTCAAAGATGTAGGTGCCATCGAGTTTGGAGCGGAAGGCTGCTATGATCTAGATCAGCTCATGTGGTCTCGCCCAAATCGGATTAATCAGCAGCATGTAGTTCCTACCCGTCTGTGATCGGAAGATGGATGCGCTTGTACCATGACCGTGAAGGTAGAGTATATTAGGCATATTTACTCCAACAAAGTGCAGTTTCTGTGCATGTATTGATGAAGGATACCCGATCTGTCAATCCCAAAAGTTGTACCGCAATAAATAAATTTAACGTATAAGAGTAGGGGAAATAGGACGGTGAACAACGAATGCGTTCACGAGGTAATTATTAGTGAACGAGAGAGCCTTGCTTATGATAATATATCTATTGTTCTACTGCCGTTCTAGTTTTCGTGTTGAAATTACTGTCGGGATATAAGACTAATAATGGAGAGGGAATATCCGTAGTATACATACCGGGCACCGAACATTTGTCGAAAGGATGCTTTGTCGGGGATCAAACCATGTATCCTCCTGGATTCCAGTCACTCTACTTCGCCAATCCTACGATCTGAAATAGCAGATCCAGTTTTACTGCAGTACAAGGAGGCAGTGTGTCTAAAGTAAATCTAGTGGTCATAGTCGATTAAGTATGATGATGAGGAACGCGAACGCCAACCCGGCTCAGAATTTGGGACATGGATGTTATCGAATCCTAGATATGCGACTATTTCATCATAGAACAATTTATTTCATGGAATGAATATATCTTTGACCCCGTGTTATTAATGGTTTAATGGAAGAAGCTTGTTAGCCACGTATGATCTTGGTGGACCCTCGATACGACGTTCTTCCCATCAGAAGAAGCTATAAAGTCATCGTCCTGGCTGTATTCCATCATGGCTAATGCTGTGGCAGGCGGCCCAATATTGTACCGAGCCACATGGGGCACCCACCGATTGGCCTGGACTAAAACTTCCACCTAAGATGCCCGGCGTATTCCAGACACGGCATTGGAATACAGAAAGATCGTCAAATTTTGTCTTCGGTTCGTATAGATAGGTGGCCACCAATATCCCTAAACTTATACGAGAGACTCCAGAGACGCAAGCTATCGCCACGTCCTTTCCACCACCCTCGGCGATGGATCAATACACATTATATACGTCAAACCAATGTAATTGAAGCCCCACGGGCCAGAGTGGCATGCTAATAGATCTATGGTTCGCAATGTTACTGCAGCGATCTTGACAAGAAAGTCTATTCCAAGAGACAAGTGAAAGACGAAGCATCGGCTTTTCGACCTGAATATTAGCAACTATAACCATATAAACATGTATTAGAGCATACGCCACAATGGATCCAACACCTTCAAAGCAAATGAATTTGTGACCCGCAGGAAAAATTAAGGTACCTATGTTCATTTGGATGTCAATGGAAAGAACATCTAGACGCGGCGCTTTCCTCATTCATGACCCTCCACCACTAGATAACCTCTCTAGATGGTTGCAACCAAAAGGAAAAGAAAACAAAAAGACTGTCATATAGGTCTTAGGTATGACGTTAGACCTATGCTGACGATAGCAGAAACAGTTGATCCTCATCAAAGATTAGACACTATCAGCACGCGTATCATTCACAGAGCCTGAAGGAATATGGCTTGGCTTGAACCACTGGAAACTTAGTTACGGCAGGATTTGAGATGTCGACTATTACCCAAGTTGAGCTTTACCCTGAAGCAAGTGTGCATTTGTATATGAAATGATGGGAGAGGCTCATGCGCGTTGTCGGCCGAATTAACCGCTCACTTCTGGTAGTACGCACAAGTTGCCTGTATGTTCGTAATTGTATTAAGGAGATACTTCACATGAACTATTTTCGGTCCGAGAATTCGACCCTTAGCTCGAGGATACCGCGTACCATGATTATATCATCCCCAAGAGAACGGTTCTACTTTCCAAGGCGGCTTTCCCGCATAATGCCATCGTTTCGATCGATCCGTACGTTCATGTCGTAACGCTGTCTTGGCTATACCCTGTATAGTTCCAAGTGCATTGCAACGTGTAGCCCAATACAAATTATTGCTTTACTTTGTAGAGGACTAGATGAATGCAGATAGATTTACGTCAGTCTAGGGGCTCACATTTCATTGTGATTACTTATGTTCTATGAGCGTTTGAGATATGGTCACCACTTGTAGATGGCTTAGCAACCAAGAAGTAATCAGAAGGGTTTAGTGGTCGCAAAACATAAAAGAAGAAAGTAATGAACCAAATTAGCTATCTAGTCTACAAGGTAAAGTTACTCTTCATCAAGAGCTCCATACATGCTAGTCAACAAAAAAAAGTGTAATCACAAGTCTATAAGCGTCCTTACACCGTCCCAGCGTCCCGCAGAGGTGCGATGTTCTCTAGCCCAAGGAAAAACGAATAAATAAAAAGACAAAGATATAAGTGAAAGAATTTATAAAGATACACGAGATCTAAACAAAACATTAGTATCATCCCAAAGCTTCGCTTAAGCATCAAATTCTCGCAGCTTCGATCTCATCATATTGACTATGCGTGAATGCTCAACTCTGAGCCACGAATCTAGGCATTTGTGTAGACAATTGCCATCATCTGCACTTGATTCTTGATCAATACTTTGCATATCGGAGTTGCAGGAAGCAAACTGGTCAATCAGACGACTAGCCTTCTTCATTTCACCAGACAGCAACTAAATCTTCAAAGCCGTCTGCACATTCTGGTCATCCACGTTGAATATACCAATGACCATTCTAGACGGTTCAACGGCAACATCAGTTGAATGTGCCAGTGATGGTGTGCTTGTCCCACTGACTGCGCCAAATACTCCAACTGGAGTGACTGGCATGATTGATGTGCTCTCGGCACAGCCAGAGGCTTGCTGGTACCATAGCATGACCTTCGAAATGATTGATGCATGCAGTAACGAGTTGGAAGTTGTTTTAGCACAAGAACAAGCTAACAGTGGCTCAAGCTGTTCCATAGTTTCGCAGTTGAGGCGCAACATATGATCTAGTGGCACTCTGCTGGGATGACTCCTCACTGTCGAAGGCGAAGCTGGTCTCGAAGAGGGGGCAGAGTTGAGTTGTCCATCATCAAGAAATGATAGCTTTCCTAGGATGGTGTATGCCTCTCGAGTACAGTCGTGAAACCTCGTGTCTGTAGCTTGCGCTGGAGCGATATTGATCGCCAAGCTGTGATCGGCTGGGGTTCGATGTGCTGCCGGCTGTGCTTCTGGCTGCACTAGATTTCGTATTGCTGCATGGGCCTTGGATGCCGTGTTTGACGAAGAGTACGGCATGCCTGGCGATTGTGATGTGGACCTATGCCCTTGGAAGTTTGTGTCGGGTAGTATGTTATCGCTGGAGTTGCTCACAGTGACCCAGTCATTGAAGTTGAATGGACAGTCGATGGATAAGGATGGTCGCCATGTGTCGCTATAGCCAGCCCACGTGTTGGGATCAATCCTCTGACTGTCGTTGGAGTCGCCAATTGCCTCCCAAGTTTCTAGTTGGTTAGTGATGCCCGAGATCAAGTTGACATCCCGAAAGGGGCCATCGTCGATGGTGTCGTTGTCAATCCTGTTCATGTTTGTAGTGCTGGCTTGGTTGCTTGATGCCCATTTTGAACCCCGAGGTGGCTTCCCCTTTTTTCGCGACACCCCATAGACACATGGTGTGCCATGGGCAACGCAGCGTGCACAATTAGGCTGGCCTCGGTCACACTTCATTTTAGTCATACCGCACCTGTCGCAGCTGGCTCGTAGCTTCGACTGCTTAGGGACCAGTGGAGGATTTCTGGGCATGGTAAAAGAACAAGTGGTCTGATCAAGGCAGTGTAATGTATTGTAATGGATTATGGACAAAGAATGGTTAATGGCACATCAAATCCGCGGTTAGAATACATCAACGATCCCTACACTTGTTTATTAATAAATATAGACTAGCATAAACTGCCTTGGAGGCAGCATTCTGCCTACTAGCAAACAATTAATGCTGACCTGTTGAGATAAACTTTGCACACTGCATTGATTTAGATTCACAGCCTCACAGCCATCCAAACTGTTGGAACCGCATACCGAGGGGGATTGCTTGCCTCCAAGTCCGTAATATTATAGGCCATTCTGTGGCCCTTGTGATTTTCTTCGCGTTTCGAATGTTGCCTACTTGAGCGAATTTGTGACACCTATCCAAGAAACCTTGTAAACCGCCTCGATATGTACGATCCTAATAAAAGCCCCTCCACCCACGCCCAGTCACTTCGGGCATATTAGCAACATAACTAGCCCGATGGATGACCCTTTACATTGTGATACCAGCCGACAATTACATATCCGTGTGGGTTTGCAGGGTGTGGCCAGCTGTATATGGAATGCGCTGAATGATTGGATACCGATTCGAGAGGTACTAACAGGACCACATTGGGGCATGGATACGAGTGTTGTGTCAGGCTTCAATCACCTGAGTATCGGAAAAGAGAAAACATCCCGTCGGCCGCCACCAGGTGTCACATTTTCTTGCTCACTGTGATTCATCAGCCTCTAAAAAATCCTGGCCCCCATGAATGTATGAGATTCCGACGACTCCAACACTCATTTCGTCATTGAGAAGCAAGCCGTTCATCGCCATTTGGGTTGCAGATTACGTAGGTGAGGAGTCACCATATCAGTCTGGTAAATGTCTGTTGAACTATATATTGACTGGCCAATCGGAATAATGACTGCCTTGCTTGCATCCTGTGTGTGTTCGGTGCCAACCGATTAAGCATATAGCCGGCCTACCGTGAGGCCACCGTCAGCACATCGATCTCACAAACAAATGTCCTCCATTCTTGCGCCTCTAGCAGTGTAACAACAAACCTGAGCAAACAAGCGAAGGCCGAAAGCCTACCTTACAGCTTTGGGATTTATCTATAACCCTACCTCACCGAAATATCCGAGATGCTGGCGATAACGAGAAATCTGGCTGATATAACCGGGCACCAAGAAAGAAAAAACAATGATGGCCCAGCTCGTCCACAGTGCAATTCAATACTCAACCAAAGATCCTTCGTATAGCTGCGCCCCACCGCACGCCTGGCCCTTGGTAGAAGGCGCTGATGGGTCGCTAATTGTAGCAAATTGTGTCGTAGTGCTGCTTCTAATGCCTAGTGAGGCTCAAGGGAGATGGGGGCTACAAACACGAACAGGCTTCTGGAAGCACAATGTCTTTTTGTCAACGTCATACCGAATTGTCTTACTTTCTAATCCCCTGGTGTCACTTGGAATTGTATTACCCTCTCGTGCAGTTCCAGAAGATTGAGGAGGATTAACCCCGCTTGCTCATTAGGCTCCAGGCTATACCAAAAGCCACGCGCTGCTGGATGCAATCACATCGAGTCTCTATTTGGTACCCATCATGTAACTGAATTACTAAATGGCTCTTAGAAAAACTTCGTAAATGCCGGGCTTTTTACTTGGTGGTGTTAAACAGCGTTGCGTGGTGGTTCCCCGAACAAAACCCCGAGTCTAACCAGCTGTCGGATCCTCCGCAGGATTCTCGACAAAACGTTTCCTAGAATGCATCTGTGAAGACGCAAGCATATTAGAATTTGGTGTGATATAGGCTTCGTAACACTAATAAGCCATCTAGCAACCTAATGTTAATGCATTAGGTTCACCGAGCCAAGACGACTATGTATTTCATCCTTTCGGGAACAAAAATAATCACTCAGATCTGTTGGATATTGACTTTAATATATTCGGGAAAGCACAGAGCCTCGTCATAATCTCACAAACAGGTGTACGGGATGCGAAAGGAAGGGATACGGACACCGTGGATACCAGGGGCTAATACACAGCTATAATTAGGATGAGTCGCATTCACAAAGCCTTCTCATGATGGTGATGGGTGGTAGCTATGTGTAATACGTATAGGAGAAAATTGTATATATAAACGAGCGACTGAGCAGTTATGAATCTCAATCAGACAGCAATACAAATACACCAATCTTCCAACCAAGGCCAAAATACAAGTCAACGATCCAAGACATCGTCCTTTATTTTATTTTGAAGCGTATACACATTCAATTCTAAGTTCCTGTTCATCATCATGGCTGCCAATCTGAAGTTGTATCTCTTCGGAGATCAGACATACGATATGCAGCCGCACACCAAAGATTTACTCGGACATAGGGACAACCCGATTTTAGAGCACTTCCTTGTCAAAGCATACGATGCAGTCCGTCTGGAGATATACAAGTTGGCTCCTTAAACCAGGAACGACCTCCCTCGATTTACTTGCTTAGATGACCTCGTGTTATGGAACCCACACGGGAAGCGATGCATACCTCTCGACATGGCTGTTACCTGTATGTACCAACTAGCCATTTTCATCATGTAAGTGAAGCTTCAAGGAGAGAATCGCCACCATACTTGGACTGCTAAAGATAGCTAATACACCAAAGCCAAATGGAAAATGAGAATTACGACGTCAAAAGGACTCAAAGCATTGGCTTCTGCACGGGAGCTCTCGCTGCCGCTGTCGTGAGCTGTAGTCGCAACACACAGGAGCTTGTTCCAATGGCTGTCAGTGCTGTCATTGCGGCGTTCAGAGCCGGCATGCATGTAGCCGACGTTGCAAAGCGGGTTGCACCACTTCACGGTTCTCAACAAAGCTGGTCAATCATCGTCCCTAAGTTAGCATCGATCGACACGGTGAAAAGATTCTGTGAACAAACAGTATGTGCCCTGTACTCCTGTGCAGCTACCGAGCTTTCTCTAGCTTCCTTCATCTGAAGACCCTGCCACTGACTAGCAGACCATATGTGAGCGCCTATGCACCAAACGGAACTACAGTGAGCGGCACTCCTGCTTCTCTCTCACAACTGGTCAACTCGGAGATCTTCAAGGGTCTTACATACAAGAGTATCCCGATATACGGCCCGTATCATGCCCCGCATTTATACTCGCGATTTGATGTCAAAGACATTGTTCATGATTTGGCTCTTTTTGAAACCGTTGGGCATTTTGAACACGCCTCTCTATTATCCAGCACGGGGATTAAAGTGAAGGAGCGCACGTTCGCTGCGCTGTTGGAGGCTGCGGTCGAGCAAATCCTGCTGCAACCGATTCGATGGAACGAAGCCCTCGATGAGCTGCAGAATTCTCTCAGGAACATAGGTCCAGAATCATTCTGTATCATCCCCATTGGAAGTACCGCTGATCAGCTCATTTATGCCATGCTGAAGCAGACGCCATTGCGCACACTCGTGCCTTCCGCACAAGTTCAGTTCAAGGCGCCTCTCTCGCAACATGTCCCATCTTCCAACCCAAAGAAGCATAAGCTTGCCATTATTGGCATTTCGGGGCGGTTTCCTGGCGCCAGAGATAACGAAGCTTTCTGGGATTTGCTGCATCAGGGCTTGGATGTCCACAAGCCTGTTCCAGCTCTCCACTGGGATGTCAAAACCCACGTGGATCCTACCGGAACTCGCAAGAACACAAGCGCAACACCTTATGGCTGTTGGCTCGACGACCCAGCCGCTTTTGATGCACGATTTTTCAACATTTCGCCCAGAGAAGCACCCCAGATCGACCCTGCGCAACGCCTGGCTTTAATGACAGCTTATGAAGCCATTGAACAAGCCGGCATTGTCCCAGATGCTACACCTTCCACTCGACGTGATCGTGTCGGTGTGTTTTACGGTGTGACTAGTAATGACTGGATGGAAACTAACAGTGCCCAAAACATTGACACGTACTTTATCCCAGGTGGCAATCGAGCCTTCATTCCAGGACGCATCAACTACTGCTTCAAATTCAGTGGACCGTCTTTTGCAGTCGATACTGCGTGTTCATCTAGTCTGGCGGGCATACATTTGGCATGTAATTCCCTGTGGCGAGGTGACATCGATACGGCTATTGCTGGGGGGACAAACGTTCTGACGAACCCTGATTTTACAGCTGGTCTCGACAAGGGGCATTTCCTCTCTCGCACGGGTAACTGCAAGACCTTTGACGATGATGCCGACGGATATTGCCGCGGTGAAGGTATCGGTACTGTCATCATCAAACGCCTGGACGACGCTCTTGCAGATAATGACCCGATCTTGGGAGTCATTCTGGGGGCATACACGAACCACTCTGCAGAGTCAGAATCAATCACTCGGCCACACGTTGGAGCTCAGCGAGCCATCTTCAGTAAAATCTTGAACCAGGGCGCCGTGGAACCGTACAGCGTTAGCTATGTCGAGATGCATGGGACGTAAGTAAAACCCAATGATGGTGAGAGAATCTCGGATGAACTGATCGCTAACTCTGACTTGCAGTGGTACCCAAGCCGGCGATGCCACCGAAATGTCCAGCGCTCTAAGCACTTTCGCGCCACCATTGTCAGAGGTAAAAAAGGCCAGGGGAAACGATGAAGCTCTTTATCTCGGATCAGCAAAATCCAATATCGGTCATGGTGGAGCTGCTTCTGGCGTATCAAGTCTCATCAAGGTGCTCCTGATGATGCAAAACAACACGATTCCCCCGCATTGCGGAATCAAGTCCAAGATGAACCGCAAGTTCCCAACTGACTTGCAAGAGCGAAACGTTAATGTTGCTCTGAAGCCTACACCCTGGCAAAAGGACATTGACCCTTCAAAACCTAGACGAGCATTTGTGAATAACTTTAGCGCTGCTGGCGGCAATTCAGCCTTGTTGATTGAGGACGCACCTCTCCTTGAGCAGTCTTCTCATTTGGACGCTGATCCGCGGGGTGTCTATATAATTGCCTCCTCGGCGAAAAATGGAGCGTCTTTGCAGGGAAATTTGAAGTCGCTGCTCGGATTCCTGAAACAAAATCCGGATGTGTCGCTTGGACAACTCTCGTACACAACAACCGCGCGTCGTATGCATCATCAACATCGCGTCATGCTTGCCGGTTCAACTGTTGATGATCTGTGTGCCCAGATTGAGATAGCACTTCGAGACAACGCAGGAATGACCAGGCCTAAGAGCACTCCCAAGATCATCTTCACATTTACTGGCCAGGGCGCTCAATATCCGGGCATGGGAAAGCAACTCTTCGAAAGCTTCTCCCTCTTCCGTAAAGAGATTCATCAGCTGGATCAGATTTCACAGAATCTTGGATTTCCATCCTTTATCCCCGTCATCCAATCTGAGGGACAAGACATTGACTGCTTCTCGCCGACAGTGGTTCAACTTGCTAGTGTCTGCATGCAGATTGCATTGAGCAAGCTGTGGGCATCCTGGAATATCATACCTACTGCTGTCGTCGGACACAGTCTCGGTGAATACGCTGCTCTCAACATCGGTGGAGTGCTCTCAGATGCAGATACCATATACCTTGTAGGGAAGAGGGCCGAATTACTTCAAGAGAAATGCACGCGTGACACTCATGCCATGCTAGTTGTCAAGGGTTCAGTGGATGACATCACGAGAGTTCTACAATATGCGACATACGAAATATCATGCATTAATTCACCAGTTGAGACAGTACTAGCCGGTTCCAACGAGGATGTATCTGTTCTCAAAGAATTACTTGCAAATGCGGGATTGAAGTCAACGCTACTCAAGGTCCCCTACGCATTCCACTCTTCCCAGATAGACCCCATACTGTCTGCTTTCAGGAAGGTCGCCAGTGGTGTAACATTTTCTGAAGCCAAGATTCCCATTCTTTGTCCCTTGGATGGAAGTGTGGCACATAAAGACGCCAGCTTTGGCCCAGAGTACCTTGCGAATCATTCCCGACAGCCTGTCAACATGCACCAAGCACTTCTGACAGCGCATAACAACCACATCATTACCGAGCAGACTATTATGCTTGAAATTGGGCCCCATCCAGCGATTTCAGGCATGTTAAAAGCTGTTCTGGGATCACAGGTCACTTCACTGGTCTCACTTCAGCGCGGCAGGTCAGCATGGCAGACCCTCGCGCCGACGCTGAAATCTCTCTACAATTCCGGCGTTGATCTTCGTTGGGAAGAGTACCAGCGAGACTTCAAGACCTCTCATAAAGTGATTCGATTGCCAGCTTACAGTTGGGATTTGAAGCAGTATTGGATACAATACGTCAATGACTGGTCACTGCGCAAGGGTGACCCCCCATTGATCGTCAACCCTTCGAAACTAGAGAGCACCACCATTCACCGCGTTATTGAGGAGACGAGTGATGCTCAAAAGGTTCATATGGTTGTTGAAGCAGACATTACACGGGACGATCTTAGTCCTCTTGTACAAGGACACGAAGTCGACGGCATTCCACTCTGCACCCCATCGGTCTACGCTGATATTGCCTTAAGTCTTGGTACCTACCTTCTCCAGCGTTATCGCCCCAACCAGAAGGGAAACTTGGTAAATGTTTCAGACATGACCATATCGAAGGCCTTGATTCTACAATCAGATGTGTCGGAACAACTTCTTCAGGCACATGCTGAAGTTGATTGGTCGTCTCAATCAGCTACCATCAAATTCATGTCCTTTAATGTAAGTATATATTCAAGTCGCCTTTACTTCTACTTAAACGATGAGCTAATTTGAGAGCAGAACAAGCAAAAGCTTCAAGAGCATTCACGCTGCGTTGTGCGCTTCACAGACAGAAGTCTTCAGCAAGAGCTTCAAGGGAAAGCAGCGCTTGTCAAGCAAAAAGTACAAGCTCTCCGAGACGGAATAGTCACAGAGGCGACATCCCGTTTTAACAGACCCATGGTATATCGTGCAATTCGGCCCCTAGCTCGTTTCCATGATGACTACCGCGCCATTGATGAAATCGTCTTGAACAGCAACACTCTGGAAGCTTCAAGCCATCTTAGCTTTGGCAGTGTCAAAAGAGGCGGCAACTTCCATACTCACCCGGTCATCATCGACGCTTTGACTCAGTCTTGCGCATTCACCATGAACTGCAACGATGGCAGTGACCTAGATGTGGAGGTATTCATGAACCATGGCTGGGGTTCGCTCCAGTTATTTGAGCCCATGGACTTTGACAAGAAATACACCACTTATACACGCATGAAAGAAGGGACGGATAAGCTTTGGCGGGGCGATGTGGTGATCTTTGACGGTGATAGAGTCGTTGCCTACATTGGACAAATTGCGGTTTGTACTCTCCTCAGGTTCCTTTCACTTACTACATACTGATTATTATTATTTAGATACAAGGCGTGCCCCGCCGAGTCCTTGGAGCTGTTCTGTCTCTTGAGAGTGGCCGCAAAGTGCAGAAGCAGAATTCTACTGCGGCCAAACAGCCTCCTGCTTCACGTCATACTTCTGCACCGACGCCCCCCCAAGTTCTCCTTTCAGCTCCCGGGGGATCTCATGCACCAAATATTATCAAAGCACTTTCAATCATTGCGGAAGAAAGTGGGCTCGGTGTTGCTGATTTGACTGATGCCACTGTTTTCGGCGATGTTGGTATCGACTCTCTTCTTGGCCTGACCATCTCGGCTCGCTTCAAAGAGGAGCTTGATCTAGACCTTGATTTCAACGCATTCTTTTTCGAGCATCCCACAGTTGGCGATCTCAAAGTGCTCTTGGGGGGTCCGTCTGCTACCACTACTGGAGTCTCAACTCCGAGGTCCATCAACGCCGGGTCAGCCACCCCGATGACCAGTGCAACAGGAACAACGACACCTGTGTCGGAATACTTCCCGGCTCCCAAGGTCGATTTTCAGCGTGCTCTCCAAATCATTTCAGAAGAAAGCGGAGTCGCAACAGAAGACCTCACTGATGACACAAATTTTGCCGACTCTGGTGTAGATTCTCTGCTGTCTTTGGTCATCGTAAGTCGGTTCAGAGATGAGCTGGAACTTGACATTCAACACGAATCCCTTTTTCTTGAGTGTCCGACTATGGCTGACTTGAAGCAATTACTTTTGAGAGACAATGGGGCAAATGTCAATTCTGATCCACAGACAGAGGGCAAAGCAAGTCCTATAGCTATTCCAGCGACAGTGGGCGAACCCCCAAGAGCGTCACACCACAGCGCACGGAAAGTGAATTAGTCGCCCTTGCAGCCCGCAAAAAGGCAGTTGATGGGTGCATTCAAAAGTATACGGCTGGTTTCTATGTACCTGCTCCCTCATCTTCGTCTTCGGCACTAAAAGACAATGAAAAAATCGTGCTGGTAACAGGTGCATCAGGGAGCCTTGGAGGCAACTTGGTATACCACATCGCACAGCTTCCTGACGTCAAGACTGTCGTCTGTCTCAATCGTGAGAATAAAGCGGAGCCATATGTTCGCCAACAGAAAGCCATGAGGGAGAAGGGGATCAGATTCCCTGAGGCTCTCAAGCATAAGCTGGTGGTGTTGCAGACCGATAGCTCAAAGCCAAAGTTTGGTCTCTCGCACAACGAATATGAGGGGCTCGTGAATTCTGTCACTCATCTCATCCACAATGCATGGCCCATGAGCGCAAAGCGTCCCTTCGCCGGTTTTGAGCCACAATTCCAGATCATGCGGAATCTAATTGACCTTGCTTGTGATGTTGCGTCTCGACGTCCACGAAGCTTCAAATTCAGTTTCCAGATGGTTTCTTCTGTCGGAGTCGTGGGCCACCACGGCCTTGGAAATGGGGAGAAGAACACAATGGTACCCGAAGAGAGAGTCGGCATCGACTCGGTGCTACCAAACGGCTACGGAGATGCCAAGTGGGGGTGTGAGAGAATGCTTGACGAGACTCTACATAAGCATCCCGACCGATTTCGGACCATGGCTGTCCGTCTCGGGCAGATTGCCGGCTCCAAGACCAGTGGGTATTGGAATCCAATGGAGCATTTTGGCTTTTTGATCAAGTCGTCACAAACGCTGAACGCCTTGCCAGACGTGGACGGCAGAGTGTACTGGACTTCAGTGAACGATATAGCGGGCGCGTTATCCGATCTGGTCCTCTCCGATCGCACTCCACACCCCATCTACCATATTGAAAACCCCGTCGGCCAGCCGTGGCGAGAGATGAATGCCATTCTGGCAGACGAACTCAACATTCCGAACTTGATCCCTTTTGAGGAGTGGGTCGAGCGGGTCCGGGCGGCACCACAGAGAAATAATCCAGCCTCGACGCTCTTGGAATTTTTGGACAGCAACTACCTTCGCATGTCTTGCGGTGGGCTGGTTCTAGACGTCAAGAAAGCTCTGGAGCATTCAAAAACTCTCTCCGCCGTAGAACCAGTGAGCGAGGAGGTGGCAAGAAAATACATTCACATTTGGAGAGAAATTGGCTTCTTGAGCTGAGTGGCATGCCATGCCCCTAGAATGGAGACACGGTATGACACGGAAGGGTATGGTTAGAGGTCTATGCTACGGTTGAATGGCTATAATTGCGATTTTCACACGGAGTACTGAATAGATGGCTTTGATTTCTTAATTTACTAATTACTTCACACCAACTCGCTCTCACAGCGATGCAACTAAGAGCTTTTGAAACCATTGATGCTTCCATCTCATACAATAGAACTTAGCATTCCTTGCTGTGAAATGTGCAGAGTAAAAAGAGTTGATACCTGCTACATCACCATATAATTTCTATCTTCGGGTAGGTTCTATTTTTTTTTACAGATACACAATAAAAAGCTAAAGAAAATGGATTATTTACTTGAGCAAAAATTTCACATCCAGGAGGGAAAGATACCGATTCTGTATAGGGTAATCATGTTATTGATGCACAGCGTTGCGGCCGTGGCAGTTTAATAGTGCTGTTTACATTTCAGGCATGAAAAGAATCTCCTACTATCTATAAGGTAGATGACGAATACTTTTATGAATAGGTGCATATCTGTTTGGGACTAATTAAAAGACCTTCTGCCTAGTAATCGCTTGTCTTATTTCATGAAGATTTATGACCTCTTGGGAAAGCCTTCGAGCTCCTCATCGTCAATCATCGTACCATATAAAAATTCACATTTGTGAGAAATTGGCTATGAGTTTGGCTATGAAACCGTTGCTTTACAGCTCCCATGATCTTCCCTAGAATCTCTGCTCTGGCAGAGTACCTTTCTTTCCATACTTACTCTAGCCACCTCTTATCAACCATTCGTTTTACCACCGACTACCCAGTCATTCCACTCAAGGCAATCATCATGAAGACCGCCATCCTCACTCTCATCTTTGTAGCCCTTGGGCAAGCCGACCAGGTGTACCCCAGGGAAAGCAGAGCAGTGCCCGAATCCATGAAGAGGTTGGGACAAGAGTACACACGCGCCAGTCAATGCTTTCTTCAACTTTGGAAAATCAGTCAAAATATGAACTGCACCAGCGGCACAACTGGCGAAGTCACCAAAATGAGGAACTACATCTGTAACAATGAGAAAATTCTCCTTAATGAAATGAAGGTAAAATTCGACAAGTGCATTGATCGTGGAAGCCAATTTAGTGCAGTGATCCAAAGCACCGCTGCCGGTATGAGTACCCTTATCCCCATTATATGAGTACGCAAAACTAACATGTGTAAGGAATACGGGACTTGGGATTATCTGGTTTGTGTGAAGAATACAACCATAGTCTCGACTCTTGGAGAGAAATCGAATGCAGTCCATAGCATCAGCAATGTTTCACGCTCAGTCCCAGTGTACTGTATCTATGCTTTATCCTTAGACGAGGATCAAAACCTACGTAAAACTTCTTCTCCTAGTATTGAGTTGGAGGGGGTACTATGTCTGGCGCAATGCTCTGACTCGGAATTTGGATCGTTGAGACATTGGGTTAGTACCAATTTGCATCTAGCTGTCCTTACGATAGACAATATGAAGAGCACCATTGTGGCTTATGCGAGTAACAGAAAAGATAGAATATCAAGGCCTTGGATGATGAAGACATTTAACTTTGCTTAACTTATCGATAGGAAAGCTGACGACGCGCCGGATACATACTCCAAGCATACGAGGCTGCATCAAGGCAATTATAGCATCGCAGCTATATTCCTTCAGAAAGAGCCTGGAATTGATGAAGATAATTTGCACAAGTATTGCACTGGATGGTAAATCTGGCTTAGGTTATTCATGCGTGATATGCAACAAAGTAGAAACATATCGCTCATCATGCCCTGCCTAGCTTCATGTGCTGGCATTCAACTCTGCCTACAACAGCTGCGCAGCCTGAGAAGAGTGCGGCGTCGGAAGAGGGGTGCAACAACTGCAATTGTAAGCCAATAAATGCGGTCGCAAACAGTCTCAATATTGGTATCGCGACAGTAATTCTCAGTATCACAAGCATCAGCAATCGAACCACAGGCCATAGTTATAGTTCAAGCTCTCGCGTCAAACGTTTCCCCTCTTGAGACTGCATGGACGCGTCGTCGTGATGGTAATCCACACCCTACTCGACACGGACGACGGATTCGACCTTGAACCACCAGCATCCTTCAACATACGTTTTATCCTCCACAGCAGCATACTTGGGGGCACAAGCACGAAGCAAACTCCCTCCATAAAATCTGCTGGTGATATCTCAAGAAGAGTATTAAATTTGAGCCTGCCCAGTCGGTCCGAAATAGCAACGGCTTGAAACATTTGTCCAAGAGCGAACGCAGACGCTCATACCCATATTAGAAATAGAGCAGAAGCTAGAATGTAATCGGATGAATTGTTTCCATGTTCAAAGCCACTAATTACAGTACTCAAAATCTCACAACTCCCCCCTCCCCCACATCTGACTCGCAGCCAGCAGTGACATACCTACAGGGCATCATGACAAATTCCCAAATGCGTCTTTTGAAGAGGATCGGGCATCAACTAACTTTATTTTGGAGTGGTGAATTGTATTTGGAGCTCATTAGAATAATAACGTTCCATTAAGGTAAGTTGTGTCCGCATCACAGGTCCTTAATCCTTCAATTCTGTTTCGAATCAATTGATGCCACGGCCAATTAAATGTGGCTAGAAGGTTGCAAGGATTCTGTAATTACCACAAATGAACAATGATTCTCAAAACAAATCATAGGGCTGAAGCCATCCTGCAGCAAAAGCGAATCGCGCCAGTATCGATTGGCATCAGCTTCATCGATTCAAGCAACGTCAGAGGCTGTGTACCGGGGCGCGGCTGAAGCGTCGCGTGGCTATGGGCATACCGAGTCCCACATGGTGGAACCATGATCTATGTAAAGAATCCTTCTGAAGCATTTTCGGCACCAAGTTGCCGGACGGGCGCTGGGAAACATTTTAGCGAAAAGCCACACGACAACGATGCCCAGTCGAAATCTATGGCACACAATCTGCCCTTGGCCCTTTCAAACCAACAAAGAAGACAAATTTAGCTGCGGATGTGTCAGCTTACACTAAAACCAGGCGCCAATTGCAACTCGGCATGCTGGGCTTCCGGGGGAACAAGTGCATCCGAATCTATGGAAAGGAAACATCCCGTTGGGGCTTTGACCAAACGGCATCTTCCCAGATTAAGATAGACTATTGAGAAGCTTACCGTCAAGCATCCATCAGTGATAATGTAGGCATCATCAATCCGCCGACGATGGGATATATAGTTGCCCGCTTCCCCTCCTTTCCATCTGCTCTCCATTCCTGAATCATACGTCATCACACAGTATCAACAGTTGCTTCATCTCAAGATTTACTCCCTACGGTTCGATAAAACGAATACAATCCAACAACAATGGCCAAGATCACCAAAGCCATTGCTTCATTCTTGGCGTTGGCCAGCTTCACAGCGGCTGCACCACTTACCGAGACTACTCCCTCGGATGTGCACCCGGACGGATTTCCCAACCCAAATGCAGATCAACTAAAGCAAATCTCAATCCAAGCTGATGGGCTTCTGTCAAACGCCCCGCCTCCACCGAAGCTGAATGCCAGCACTCTCCAGTCCTTCCAGGCTATTGCCTTCAACGAGGAGTTCGAAGTTGCCTTCTTCACGTCGCTGCTTTACAACGTCACCAACAAATATGCCGGATATGAAAGCTGGCACGGACATTCCCAAACTTCGCGAGAGAAGATCCTCAAAGTTGTCATTGCTGTAAGTTTGATGAGAGCAATCTCACGCCACATGAAGCCCGAAACTGACAAATGAGCACAGCAAGAGGAACTTCACGCCATTAATGCCAAGAATGTCCTAACTCACTTCAACCAACTTGCCCCAGATCCTTGCAAGTACCACTTCCCAACCACAAACATCAAGGACGCATTTGCTCTTGCCCAAACCTTTACTGCCCTCGTCTTGGGAACTCTGCAGGATGTCAGTCAAGCCGCCGCCGCCAGCGGTGATGCTGGTGTTGTGCGTGCCGTAGCGTCCGTCATTGGCCAGGAGGGTGAGCAAGATGGCTTTTATCGCATCATGCTTGGCCGCGTTCCATCTCAGAAGCCTTTCCTGACCACATCGGTTGGACCATTTCTCTTCTCGTGGCTGAACAATAACTTTGTCGTCCCCAACTCCTGCCCCTTTGACGTCAACGCCCTCAAGATCCCCATCTTCAGTCAGCTATCCGTCGGTGGTGTTAGCACCGGATTGGACGTCGATGCCAGGGACCAAACCCTCAAGTTTAGCGCCGACCTTAGCAAAACTGAGGCAGCGGAGAAGTACTACGGCGGCGATGGAAAGGGCTTGTACATCACTTACTTCAGCGGCCAGCTCATCCCCTTTAGCGTGCCAATCAGCAGTGTCAGTTGGACGAAAGACCACCAGGTCACCTTTGAGGCCAACTTTCCCTTCACTGAGAACGTCATGGATGGCCTTTCCATTGCTGCCCTGACTATTGGCGACGGCTTCGCCAATCCTGATGCCGTTCCAGCTGCTACCCTGGCTGCCCCGGCGCTTATTCAGGTCAACGACACTCTTTGAGTAACACATGATGGGACAGAGAGAGAATAGATGGAAGGCTCATCACAGTAGAGGTACAAAAGTCACCTCGTCAATAGACTAATTCTTGTCAAGGCGTAATGAGGGAATGAGTTCAATGTGCAATCGGGTGGCAAACAGTGTTTTTTGTTGAAGGGTGTTATCAGGGGTTGGCTTACTTTGCTTTATAAATTTATAGAATAGGTAGCTAGTTTCGCGACAATTAATTCTCCTTCTTCCAATGTCTGAAATGCGTAGGATTCCATCAACATCCATATATCTCACAGAATGGACAACTCAGACTTCGCCAACCACGACTGACCAATGTAAGGCCACATGTGAGCGGCCGAGCTCAGTACACAGCAAGAGCTACGTGGAACCGAGAAGCTATATACGAGCATCTTCATACGATGTAGGATAATGATATTCATAAAGGGAGACTGTTTTCCCAAAGCTGTACCATGCCCCGACAGCACTGTATTACTGAACTCTGACATTCGATCATTCACCCACGCATAACCACCCTTGAAAGGAGTACATGGTCATCCCAGCCCAAATACAGACAACCATCCAAAGACAGGGGTATTACGCACCTCGGATATCACTTGTCGGAGATGTTTGTTATTTTAAGCGTCCCTTGAAAGTTCCATCTTTGGTGTTGATGTCGGTAGCAAGGGGAGGGAAATAAATACCGCCGGTCACCACATACAAAATACTATGGCCAGACCGGCGCTATATTTTTTCCCCCCGATGGGTAGGTAGACAATGTGACTGCCCTGCACTTCTTAATGTACTAACGATGGATCCATTTAAGCGGCGTCAACCTACTCTAGTACCTAAATTTAAGCAAGGCTCAATGAATGGATGCTTTCTCGTTAAGTTGAGGAGGGTGAGTACGGGGGCACAGAGCAAAAAAGTCCTTGTACCAGGTACTTGTAATGGCGTCGGACCCATGTCAGATCAAAGGGCGGAATGTCGCCCGCTATGTTTTCTGGCGGACTGTGCGATCGGCGTACGGCGTAAATCGCAAGTTCTTAATGGAGGTATTATTACATGGGTATTAGATACTTTGGGTACCTGGGTACTCCATACTTGCACTCCATACAAGCTTTTTTCCTGCACTAATCACTTTACCAGTCACCTACAACCCGTTTTGGACAGAAGCGGAATGCTGATAAATGGAAGATACGGTGGACCAACCCGGCAAGTAAAGTAATGAATTTGGTGTACTTTTCGGTGGATGTTTACTGACACTCCATTCAACAGCCCTGTCTACATGCCTATAAGTAAATATATCTGCGCTCATTCGTACATACTTATGCTACCTACCTAGATACCAAGGTTTCAGTACGACGACAACCTAGGGTAGCATTCATGACAATGGAGCATGAGGCAGTATCAGCTACTTCAATCACTCCTGTGTATTAGTAGTAATCATCTGTACTAGATACATTGCGCGTCATTGCTTATTGCCTCAGGCATATATTTCCCCTCCGCTACCAACTTGTTTCAAGGTGCCGAAGCCCAGCCTTGCCACAATCATCGAATTTTTGATCCGGCACGTGTGATATGGGAATCCCACCTTGACATAGTACAGAAAGTACGGACGGCTTCAGAGGAATATCTGTGTCAGACACGCTATCCGACTTCTTCTCCGGAAACCTTTGAGAATTATCGAGGCAAAAGACGAGCAAGAAATAAGACACACTCTTCAACCGGACTCACTACCGACTCCCGGTTACAGTGTCTATTCTCACATCTGCATCCATCCGGCGCTGCTGCTGTTACGGCCCCGCTGCGATTCATCATCCTTGAATCCTTGTCTTGTCTTGTCTTGTCTTGTCTTGCCTTGTCCTCCTCTTTACACCGTCGACATTGAGATCGCGCCAAAGTGGATTTGAAAAATGAGCTCACCATTCCTCTGCGCTCGCCGCGTCCTCGTTCGGTTATGAAGAAATCAATCGCCTGCGGCGCATGTCGAACGTCGAAAAGAAGAGTAAATAACAGCCCAGCCCAGCCCAGCCCAGCCAAGTTCCATGGACCTTTGTTATACCTAACCATAATGCTATCCATATGCTAACCTGTCAACTGAACAGTGCATCCATGCGGGCGGGCCACCATGTGTCCGCTGTAAGGAGAGAGGCGACGACTGCATCTTCCCTCCCAAAGGCACTTCCTTCATCTTCCGCCGCTCACGCTTTGAGCGACAAACTCAGACGCAACCCCAACCTCAAACTCAATCTCAACCTCAACCTCAGTCTCAAGCCCAAGGCCAAGCCCAGAATCTGTCAAATGTCTCAAGTGTCTCCGATACTACGGCCCCTTCTTCTGTACTCTCTGGGTCTACTGTGGCGTCCTCATCAACCGCTGTTGACGATGGGGTCGAACGCCCCAAAGTCAATCTATTGAACGTTGACCCGCTAGATTATATGACGGACGAAGTGAAGCAAAGTTATCTAAGATGCTCCTACAAGTGGTCATTTCATCATATTCCGACCCTATTTACCGCCATCCGCAGCAGGACTCTTGATCAGACCGTCGCTTGGGCCATGCTGGCTCTCATCATCAGGTCAGTAGCATGCCGGCACCTTGGTGTGTCAATTTGCATGGTCGTTTTATCTAACTAGCTGCCCAAGATTCTCTCAGAAACCCCCAGATGGCTTTGCAACACAAATTGAGACAAGTAACGCTTTTGCAGCACACACAAGAGCCCTTATCCTTCCGTCAATTGATGATCCTACTCTACAACGAATTCAGGTCCTTCTCATGCTCACCGGCCATTCCTGGGGTGCAGGGGAAGGCAAGCGTGCCTGGGTCTACCTAGGTATGGCAGTGCGCATGTGTCAAATCATGGGCCTCTTTGAAGAATGCTCCAATAGTACCACGACAGCGTCCAAGGAAGAGTTTATACACAACGAAGAACGACGACGTACCGCATGGACTTGTTTTCTTATGGATAGTCTTTTAAGCGGCGGAAAAGGTCGTGGGCGGTCACTTTCTGCCGACAACATGAACATCCAACTCCCATGCGACACGGGCAACTTCAATTTCGGGGAACCAGTTTGCTGTGCGAGAATCGATGGCTCTCTTCCCACTGGACGGCCAACCATTCCAACGGGTAAACTAGGAATCGTTGCGTATAGCATGAGAGCCGCTGATATCTGGGGCGCTGTGGCAAAATGGGCCTGTTCATCACATTCAAATCATACGCCGCCTTGGCAGGCTGAATCCGAGTTCCAGCGTCTTCTGACCCGTCTCGACAGATGGAGGGATTCGCTTCCGCCTCGATTGAGATTTGGGTTGCCTCTACTTCGTGCCCACACAGCAGCAAATCAGGGACAGGCATACTGTTACATGCATTGCATTTACTTTATGTCTGTCATCTTTTTATATCGTTCCTACTTACCGGAACTCGAGATGCAGGAGGCTGAGCACGAAAATGCGGAATGGAAAGAGTGGACCGCTCGATCATGCGGAGAATTAGCAAATGTGGCAGATAGCTTATGTGAGGTGTTGCATGAGATTCGTGGATTCGGTCCGTTTTTCTTACGTGGTCTTGTGCCATGGGTTGGCTTTACCGTTTACACGGCAGTTGGAACGCTTCTATACTTTTTTCACTTCCCTCACGTTGAAGAGGGAGATCCACAGATTGAACGCTGGCAGCAACGCATCATTGATGGATGTATTTTCCTTAAAGACATGAGGCAAGCATGGCCCATGGCCGACACTTGGGTAGGTCGCTTTTATCTTGCCGTGCACACTTGGGGGCTAACGTGATCTACCAGAGAGAAACAATAAAGGCCATGCACATCTTTTATAGCAATATTAAATCTAAGGGCAACCAGGCTGTAAGCCCCAAAGAAAGACGGGAAATGCGTAATGCTATCGTCGATTACGGCGCGCTACAGCCATCCCCAGTACAGGTTCACGATAGCGGAACCGAGGAAGAGGATGCGGTAGGTCTCTGCATCCCTGCCTCGAGCCCTACATGGCTGACAACCGGACAGGAAGTAGTATCTGAGGCTGAGGACGTCAATGATGCTCAGATGGAGACGCAGGATTTGGAGGCGGTGCCTTTACCACCGGCGGACATTGATCTTTTTGACACACATTTCGATATTGATGCTGCAATGCGGGCCTCATTTGCAGATGCCACGCATGGGTTTTGGGAAGGATTCCCGGGAAATATGGAGATTACAGAATGGTAAGGCGTACTAAAAGCGGAGGAGGATGTGTGTCTTGTTTATTTTTGTTTCTGTTTTGTTGGAATATGCCCCGACAATTAGTTGCTGTCGTTTCAGTAGCACGACAGTTTATCTCAAGTTCTTAATATTGAACACTTTCTCTACTCACACCACCTAAGATCACAAGTGACGCAACGGCAGAACTGAACCAAACGCAACTTCGCCACAAAGAAGCAAGGCCTTCACCTGAGACGGTAAATGGGTCTAGCCATCTACGTTACTTGCACTACTAGCTACGAGCTTGAAGTTCTCATCTACTTTGTACCATTCTGGAGGTATCTTTAGAGTGTTCCCCTAGGATACCAAAATCTAGCAGGTGTACGACCGGCATTCCACTCCGCAGTGCGGACTTTGTATCCAGCGGAGCGGAGGGATCAATATTGGCAACGAACTCCGGCCACGCCCTTTAATACATGGAGAGATAAATAGCATTTGCCCTGAACCTGGTTGACCATGAGGTTAGATCACGAGTGAATCAACCAATTATTTCCTTATGAGTCACTTATTGGGCAACTCGTCTCACTATGTCGTTGTTTCGAACATACTTTGCCCCGGGTACTCCAACCTACAGCGAGAGCGATGTTCCAGACCTACGAGGCAAGGTAAGTACTGATAGTATGCCTGATATACATGTGTTGGCTTAACATTGTAAGTAGGTCTTCATCATCACCGGCGGCACAGGAGGTGTAGGTCTTGAAATCGCCAAGATTCTCTACGCTGCCAACGCTTCGAGAATCTACCTCCTTGGTCGATCCCCATCCGCGATGGAGGAGGCAATCGATGCAATACGCAACCAGGAATCGCACTCACTCGTACGATCAAGAAATGTGCCGGATGAAGATGCCCTTCGTTTCTTGCGGTTGGACCTGTCCGATTTAGCAAGCATTCAGAAAACCGCGAGATCCTTTCTGGAGAAAGAGACTCGATTAGATGTACTTTGGCATAATGCTGCCATCATGCTCGCTCCTGAAGGAAGTCGAACTGAACAAGGACACGAACTCTCGTTTGCGACCAACGTTCTGGGCCCCTTTCTGCTGCAACATTTTCTAACACCCATTCTTCTCAAAACTGCAACCGACCCCAGCAATGAGAAGGGATCAGTTCGTGTTTGCTGGGCGACAAGCGGGGGTGCAGTCCTGCCTCCAGGCGACGATGGTGTCCTATGGGAAGACTTGTCATTGGAGGGACCGCAATTCACAGGCTTCCAAGGTAGGACGCTGAGATACATGCAAAGCAAGGTTGCCAGCACGATCTTGGCAGCTGAAATGGCTAAGCGTCATCCGGATATTATAAGCTCATCATATAACCCGGGGGCCTTGAAGACAGGCATTGCACGACATGCGCCTGGCCCTTTGGCTTGGTTCCATAATCTGATGGCGTCTCCGCCTCGATATGGCGGTTTAACGGCAGCCTATGCTGCTTTCTCTTGCGATATACTGGGAAGTAACGGAGGCCTTGTTGTTCCGTTTGGTCGCCTTGGAAAGATGCTTCCAAACGTTAAAGAGGGGATACAAAAGAGGGACAGCGGAGGGAGGCTGTGGAACCTTTGTGACGGCTTGGTTCGTGAGTACTACTAAGCTGGGGCACGATCACTTTCGGATATAGTTCAATAGGTTTGGTAAGTATATTAATTAATACCATCTAAGCTTATTTCGCGCGTCGTAATCCAAATACTCCCTTCGTGTGGGATCACTAAAAATATGCCTGAATGCAGATACATCCACTCCTCCTGCAAGTCTCCAACGCAAGATCGCGGCTGGGCGCATGTTTTAAGATGGCTTTGAGGAATTGTTCCCATTTGTTAGAGATAATGCCTTGCATCAGGTACCATGCACCTGCACTTGGTACGTGGGTAGGCTACCCAATTCGGAACTCCATCTCAATGATTCCACATCATCAGCTGAGGAGTGGTGACCGGCTCCGCAGCAGTGCGATGCAACAATGCCCTGTCGCATGAGATCGGAGCTCCCTTTGAATTATTCCCACGTGGCATACATGTGTCTTTGCTTGCTGATTCCACATCTGTGGGCTCAAAGCAGCGAAATCCCAAGATGCTTGCGAGTGGGTGTGCAAACGCATTGAGAATATGATGAGTGAATTGCAAAATCAGTCGCAACATGACTTTGGCTAAGAATGAGTATTTAAACATGATTCTTTAGGAATTTCTCTCTTCGTCAATAAAATTGACCACCAAGCATCAACCGATAAAATGGATTACTTCCGTCGCCGCAGCACTTCATGCGAGACCTGAATGCAACGGAAGCGGCCCCGAAACCCTCACAAATCACGTTCTCCGCGAAGATCTAGTAGAAAGTTCAATTCCTTGAACGGCAATTTATATTGTTTTATTTTGTCAGAAAGAGTTATAAAGCCTTAAACAAGTGACTCCAGGTGTTCATCAGCCCATACACCACCGCCACCACTGTAACTTCAATCCAGGGACCTTTGGTGATGAGCAATGCACCGTCTCAGTCTTCCAATGAGGCGATCCCAATAACGCTTTCTTCGGGATCCGGAGAATCTCGTAATGCTGCCCTTGGCGTCATGATCAATACCCGTGATTCATCTTCAGTTTTGGCGATCTTGATCCCGAAAACATTTGCATCAGGGCATAATCTTGAGGTTTCTATGAGTGGTAGAGTTAGCTGCCGGGGGGGGGGGGTACGTTGCCCCTCATAAATGCCCCTCATGATGGCCCATTTCCCCACAATCCCGATACCCCCAGCAACACATCACATTGTATAGTGAAAAGTGGATAGATGTATAAGAAATGACATTTGAAATTCTTCTATAATGATCTTACAAACAGACAAGCAGTCCCTCTTTTTGCTGTAGGCTGACAATGAAGTTCTCTCATCACACATACCCCCCTCCCAAAAGCTCTATTTGCCATGCCTGTAGCGCGCCATCTATTTTAAAACAGATCCCATCCCATCGCCCAGAAACCCCTTAAAGACGAATATGAGCAACTCTCTTTCTCAAGATATGTTAGGAACAATTCATCTTGTCACCGGTTAAGACGTTGGTAGCCCTGAGGGAACCGGTGCCAATTTAACAGCCGCAACCACAGCTGGGGCAGCCCTTGCCGCAAGCCTGGTCATCGGCGCAGTCCTTCCAGCTGTTGCAAGTGAACCATTTGCCAATTCCACCAGTTCTGGCGGTCCAGCACCACTCTCCGTTTTTACCGCAAACCTTCCAGCAATATCCGCGGGTGCAACCATATGGCGCATCACGGTAGCAGGATGAGGCCGCACGGTTGACCAGAATGTCTTCGCCGCTGGGTGCAACAGACATCTCTCCGGCGTGCAATGGGGCCAGTGATGCGGGCTCCTGGTTTCGGTTATGGCCGAGAGGATGGTCGGCACATTGACGCACATCGGCGGGAGTAGCACCGGCAGGAAGGTTGTTGGTATCGTATTTCATGACACCGAGGTTACCGCATGATGTTTCGGCATCCGCAACGACAGCAGCAGCGTAGGCAGATGCAGCGTAGGCAAGAACGAGAGTGATGGTGTTGGCCTTCATGTTGATACTTGAGAAATACAGTCAGCGTTTTGTAAGGTTGAGAGGGTGTGATCGAGTACAAACGTTTTAGAGATTGTTTTTGGGACGAAAGATGGAATGCTTTGTTTTGCTTTTGTTTGTATAAGTTGCTGAATCGTGAGATTGATAGTAGTGATGATGATGATGATGATGAAGAAGAAGATTGTAAACATGGAGCAGGAGCTGAGAGGCTTTATATGTCTGATATAATATTGATTTACGTGAACACGGCCCTTACCAAAGAGGCAAGTTTCGCCTTCAGACTTTGACGGCCCATTCTTTACGTTATTCACCGCCAATATCCACAGTTCGTGATGTTGGATCTCGACGGAAATGAAGAAGGCGCCTACATCGTAACACTGTCTACTCCATAAACATCCTTCGGCGTGATGAGCTTGATCCTTCCTACACTCCATCGTGGTGTTTCTGCTTCTAAACGGAGTCTGATACCGCTAGTTTCTGATTCAAAAGGATTTTTCATCCAGTCAAACATGCATAAATGCCTAATGAGGGAATAGTGTGGAGCATCCCCACTCGGTTCGCCCAAAGAAAGATAGTAAAAGTCCTTGATACATTCTATTTAGAGATGGCTTCCAAAAGTAGCTTTGTCGCAGCCCATGAGATACTCAGCCACAGATCAATTCTAACTCCCATCTACTCAACACAAGTATAGGTTTGAGATAAAATCGCTACATAGAGGATAATTGCCGGGCTTTCATTTATTTAAATATATCATTAGCACATATCAGTGGTGTGACTTTCACGCCATGGCCGTTATGTTGGTAGATCTTGCAGGCGAGCCTATGTAGGCGCAGTAAAAATGTAAGCTTGCGCGTTCAAAGGTTGGCGATAGCCGTGACCGCGTTGTTCTGAATGTGCTTTCACAACATGGATATCGATGCATAATATGTCTCTCGAAGCTTTCAAAGTAAATAAACAACTCTAATCCGCTAGTGAAACAATTATTCAGTCGGGGGGAGGTGAGGTCTCATGTTGCTGGGTGCCCCACGATCCTTTTCCGAGCCACAGCCCCCAATAACGAGACGCCGGGTATTTCCTCTTCGAGAGTTCTAGGTACTACCTCACGAGCCGTCGTAAATTAACCGTTACCATGTGCTCGAAAGCGCCGAGGCTAAGATTCCTCTTCCGGAAGTTGCTTGTAGAAATCAGAGACTTGAACCCTTTCGGGCCGTGGCACTAAAACAGTAACTTCCTTCAAATACCAAGGTCTTTTTATTTATCTCTGGATGTAACGCTGTGTGTTCATGTTTTAGCTCCTTGCAACTGCTTGTGGCTTGTGACGGGATAGAGAGTGCGCCTCTTGTGCATTGTCTCAATCTCATCCTCCACCTTCAATCTGCTCAGAAGCCTCTTGCATCACTTTCTTCCTTTTCAGTCTCAAAGCTGAGTTTTAGCTTTTGGAAATATCTACATGATAAATATTGAGTCATCTTCACCATCAAGATGTAGTGCTTCCAATGCTGTGTACGTCACCAGACCTTTTGCCCAGTGAAGCGGGCATCTAGCAAAGCCTGACATCCTCTAATAAACACCATAGCTGTTATGCGTCTCCTAAGCATTCAACTATAGGGTTGGATATGGTGTTGATTCAGGTGTTGCTCGCAAAATTCTTCGGCTTGCCTCTGATCTAATTCCATGTGTTGGTAAGATCAAATACAAGAGCATCCCCAACCCCGCCTTATTTCTCCATGGCCCCGCAGAACGGTAAACCTGATCAGGATGGATTGCCTAACGCAAATAGTACCCGTTGGTAAGATCCTTCGCAAGTTACGGAAACCAACTTAGAGGGGAACTGAAGGACCTCACCAACGGGTAAGTCAAAGTACCTAGCACATATCGTGGGATTTTGTTGCCACGATCAAAAATTCGTGCACGGGGTAATGAACACGGCAGACAACTGTTGCGCACAGCCTCAGC
Organism: Hypomyces rosellus; assembly: GCA_011799845.1. Taxonomy (NCBI): domain Eukaryota; kingdom Fungi; phylum Ascomycota; class Sordariomycetes; order Hypocreales; family Hypocreaceae; genus Hypomyces; species Hypomyces rosellus. The sequence goes on from WWCI01000003.1 coordinate 169,153, forward strand.
ACTAAGCAAAAGAAGAAGAGGCCGAAAGGTGAGAACCAACATAACAGGAACAGGAGGGCCCTGCCAATCAGTAAACGCAACGTACTTCTGTGACCTGTCCATTCGGCGGCCAGGTGGTTGGTGCCTACTGTGGCCTAGGCCGGCGGCAATTGGCTCATCTTCCCCATTCATATTCATTCGACTTGACCATTCCATTTCCTTTGTTCTTTTACTTTTTACAGACAACTGCCAAACTACATCAGCGAGCCCACGACAGTAATGTAGGTTCCATTTCTTGTTTTCGATTCTTCCAAAGTGACAATATACTAACCAAAATCTTCACAGAAAAGTGCTCAAACATGAAAACTCAACTCCTCCTCGTTGCCGCTCTCGCTACGACCGCCTTGGCTGCTTCTGCACCAGGCGCTGAGGAAGAATGTGGACCCCTCGGTGTCATGACTTTCGATCCCAACGATTTGCCTGAGGGTGCCACTCCAGAGGATGTACGCAAATGTGCTGATCATCCCTTGAGTGCGGCCAACCTTTGGGGCTACCGCAAGTGGGTGCCCAAATGGGCGCCATTCTAGGGTCTACGACTCTTGCCCCTCGTCGTTCGTTTTAAAGACCTGGCGAGGGTGATTATTCCGACCTTGAGTAGGAATACTGAAGATTGAGGCTACATAGGCAAACACATCACAGTCCAGCGCCATCCTTTTGTGGTAGTCAGTGCCAATCGAAGTCATGTTTCTTTCATATTTGTGTTATTACTCATTTGTCATATTTCAACGTCAACGGGGTAGTTGCATAAATGCCACGATTACTATTATCATGCCGACCTCATGTTCAAGATTTTGACCACCGTGATATCCAGTCTACACTCGCTTAATGAAAGAATATTTCCATACACCATAGCCCTGTCTAGTTTATCCTACTCATACCTCCTCTTCAGGTCTTCATTTTGTGAAGCAAGTGACAACGAAAGAAGTTTATTTGCATGAGACTGACATGAATCATGCTTCAGAGTGCAAAGAAACCACCCTATCAGTACATCAAGTTTATGTCAGACTGGCAGCCCAGAAGCCTCTTGCAAAGGCAAAGATGTATGATGTTAAAGATGTGGCGCGGCTACGATGGATATGCGCGCACCATGTATTCGAAATCCAGCAATAATCATTAGGCAAATATCTCTTAAGTACAATCTATATTCACTGCCGAGAGGGTCTTGGGCGTACTTTGGGCTTACATGGCGATTGTTCTGATCATAATCCTTGACTGGGAGAGATTTTTGCATGTTATGAGGTCTTTTGTTGGGTGGTGTTGACACTCAAGTCCCGCCTTGACAGTCATTAATCTGTTTCCAATGAAGAATTCTTCCCAAGTTTTCCCACGCCATAGTTCGGACTGTCACGTTTTCTCGCCGTGCATTAGCACATTAACCCACTGAGCTAGCACTCAAGTTCAGCTTGCGTACATCGCATCGCTATCCTAGGTAACCCATCATTTGTCATGCCTAGCCGCCGGTCACGATCGCGCTAGGAATACCAGTGGATTCCCGCGCATATTCAAGGATGATACGGAGTATTCTCAGGCTCCAAATCATGTTCAAGACGCACTCTGGCTACTCGTACATGAAGATCCATGCCCAACGCCACATCAACATGACAAAATCCCTGCCAAGTCGGAACGAACCCGAGAGCGAGGCGGCAAAACCGGAGTCGAAAGAACTCTTCATAAAGAGGTATTTTGGCAACTTTTCCCATGTTATCTCATGCCGACCTGATATAAAACACTAGTCATGAACATGGTCTCGTGGGAAAGGGCCCTGCCGGTGCAGGAAGCATGTCTCGGGCGCTGGATATTATTTGATGGTGCTATGAGTCTCAAATGCATGCATGCGGCTACATCAAAACCTCTTACTCCGACAACCGAAGGGTATCATGTTGGGCACATCTGCCGAGTGAAGAGAGAAAGAGAACCTATGGGGGCTCGGATGTCGGAATCGACCCGATCGGATGTGATTGATGGGTTAAACACGAATAAATCGGAAATGTTGAGCCCCAGCTATGACAAGTAGCAGTAGTAATGAACACATGTGCAATTTAAATTTGTATCTGGATACTGGGATAAAAACTTCATGGTGCTGACAAGGATTGGTTCTCTATGAGGTGTTTCGCTGGAAGCTTGTGGAACAGCTATTAGCATGCTTGATTCTAGCTAGACAACTACTAGGAAAGTAAACAGCTGCTAGAACAGCGGGGAGATAATATCACTATATCGCAAGTAAAAGATTAAGGTTAATCGAATTAAGATCATTCTTTTTCCTTGTCACTCCTCATAGGATCTTGAGATATGACTACAAAGATTTCTGTAGTTTAGGGTAGGAAATAATGTTCGGGTCGAGGTAAGTCGAAACGATCAACATGCAGCTCGACGAGTCATAAGTTCAAATAATTCGGTCAACAACCGGTATTGCCCATTATCCATTTCTAGGTTCCATTCAAGTTGGCCATGATCTGGTGTCTCCCCGCGCGGCCCGTAGCGCATGGATTTGTCGCTGGCGTCATGCGCAGCCGTTAAGCCGAATTCCTAGCCTACCCCCTCCTCTGTATGTCGAAGTTGGCTCATCTGTGGAGGAAAGAAATCGTTGCAAACCTATCGGTAGTGCTCGTTCCCAGTTGCGCGGGATTTGATATACCCTTGCTCGCTATCTCCACTCCTTGTGTATCTGCCCCGGTCGTTATCTTCCTGGTGTTCCACCTGTCGCCTCAGGCGCATAAAGCAATCAATCGTACGAGGGGTGCGGCGAAAGCGGCGTTTGCGGCATCATTTGCGCAATCTATGTGATGCAAAGTTGCTGAGAGACAAGCACAAACAGTACAATCCTTGAGCGATGACGCCTGTAATTAGCATTGCCGTACAGGCCCAGTATGAAGGTCCCTCTTAATTGTGGTACGACAGTAGCCATCTCTCCAAATACGTAAAGCAAATGCGAGCCATTCGCGAATCCCGAAAGAGGCCGACCACAGCATATGCGGCATTCACATTCTCGGCTGTTGATTCTCGGGCAGACACGCCAAGTCACAGAGTCATGACAATTGTTGCACAACAGATCAGTTGACTGCCACAAATGCTTGGTGTGGAAAGTCTATATAAGATAGTCGCTCCTCCGGATTATCTGCTGTTTTGGAAGACATCCTCATCAAACAACTCACAGTTCAATTTTCAACTCTACCAACACATCTACACCAACAATTTAAAAATGGTTGCCACAATTCGTCAGTACAAAGCCGCCTGTGTTCAGTCTGAGCCTGGCTGGTTCAATCTCGAAAAGTCCGTCCAGAAGACTGTCGACCTCATCCTTGAGGCCGGTGAGAAGGGCTGCAAACTCATTGCTTTCCCCGAGACTTGTAAGTCAATGGCACACTCGCTCATTTTAGGCCATAACTGACCTCACTAGGGATTCCTGGGTATGACTAAAGATGTAGAAATGAGAAATGAAATTTTGTCTAACCAACTTTAATAGTTATTGCTACTGGCTATGGCGAGTTAACTACCAGGACTCCTTGCCTCTCCTCAAGGACTACCACAAGAACAGTCTTCGCCCCGACTCGGATGAGATGCGACGAATCCGCTCTGCTGCTCGAACTGCCTCCATCTACGTCTCTCTAGGATACTCTGAGATTGATGGCAACAGTCTCTACATGGCGCAGATCATCATCGACCCTACCGGAGAGGTCATCAACCACCGCCGCAAGATCAAGCCCACCCACGTTGAGAAGCTTGTCTTTGGCGAAGGTAGCGGGGATTCTCTGACCAGCGTCGTTGAGACTGAGATCGGCAACCTTGGCCACCTAAACTGCTGGGAGAACGTAAGTAGCTCTCAAGTTCCATAAACGTAGATTAATCTGCTAACAAAGCTCTCAGATGAACCCTTTCCTCAAGGCCAACGCTGCTGCCCTTCACGAACAGATTCACGTCGCTGCCTGGCCAGTCTACCCTTCCGCTTCCACTCTCAAGTACCCCGACCCGTACACCAACATCTCCGAGGTCCAGTCCGAGCACGTCACACCCGCCTATGCCTACGAGACTGGTACCTGGACCCTTGCCCCCACTCAGGTCGTTACTCGCGAGGGCGCTCGTCTTAATTTGCCCAAGCGCCTCCAGGACGATGAGGCCGCCCTTGATGCCGAGGCTGGCATCATCGGAAACGGCTTTGCACGCATCTACCGCCCTGACGGTTTCCGCGCTGTTGAGGACGCCCCCAAGACTTTCGACGGCCTCATTATTGTCGACGTCGATCTTGATGAGAACCTGCTGACCAAACGACTTGCTGACTTCGTATGTGATCCCCCGAATCCCCGCAAACAGATCGTCTGGCTAACTGTGACTGTGGATACAGGGTGGCCACTACATGCGACCTGACTTGATCCGCCTCTTGGTCGACAAGACTCCCAAGACCTACATTGTGGATGCCAACAATGCCGACCCCAAGAACTTTGTCAGCACTCAGCAGAGACTCGGCTTGTCTAAGCCGCTTCCCGAGGAATAAATATTAGCAGAAGGAAGCGAGTTATGCTACTGATGTAACTAGCTAGCTATTCAGTCCATGGGGTGGATGACTTGCAGCCAGCTAAAAAGATATTAACAATGGATGATTGATGATTTGCCTTATCAGCGTGAAATATATGCAGAAGAAAGTGTGATTCGGCCAAGTCCCATTCCTGACTGGCCTCAAAATTGTCTTAAAAATTGATAGCAGCATTACCTTGTGCGCATAGCAAACTTCGATCTGTGAGTCGAGCGTTGGTGCTAAACATTCAAAAGACTCGTTTTTATGCCTTAGGTTAGCAGAATGCCACAACGCTATCAGATGGGGAGGAAGCGAAGAGCATTACCAATTGCTGTCCAGTTGAGTTGGTAATTTTAGTTCTTACATCATACAAACTTTCAGGGCTAATGGATGCGGGAGCGTGAATGAGCTTTGATATGCTCCAAGCCAAAGCACATTGGAGGGCGGATGACTGTAGACTAGGTTAACAATTCGAGACTCGCTGAGGTAGCCGGACACTTTCAGCGCAGGCTCTTGCTCGTGTAGAAAGAAGCCATCACCGCCACCAACACTAAATATGCTACCTAGTGGTGATGTTCAGCCCTACCCAAGGCAGACTTGTATGTGGAAATGTCATCACAGCAGTCGGAGATATGCTCCATTTGTGTATGACAATTTTAGCAGTCGGAAAGGCCATCGATACCGTAGATGAGTAAATGCAAAGAATAGCAGTACAGTGGAGTCATCGGTTTGGTATGCGCTGGCCTTGAGTGAGTCACCGAGGGATTATCCATCATAGAATAGGCAATAGACGTGGGAATTTCTTGGGCTGCGAATATCCCGTGGCTTGTACTGCAATAATTTTGTGTTCAAGTACTTGACAACAGGCTGTACAAATATCATAGGGCTGGGCACGGCTGTAAATTAAAGATCCCCCCTTCAGGGGCTAGTACAGTATTAGAAGACATGGAATCTGGAGCTGCCTAAAATGCGACAAATTACCATCAATGCAAGCCTCGTAGAGGCCTAGAGTTGATAACAGAGAAATGTATCTGATACGACGAGGATGCTGCATGAGAACCAATGCGACGGTGCGACAGTTCCACAACCAAGCTCAACTGCCGAACAATCGATCTCTTGATATGTCTTGGTATTAAAGATGCCAAGTCAACCGAGCGCGGGATTGAAAATATTTACCTTGAATAGGGAAAAAAAGAAAGGGATCAACAGGGTCTGTCCCCTCATCCTCGGAGAAAATCATGCCCATGCCTGACCGCAGCACAGGAGATAAAATAGTTTAGCGCGCCACGGCAGTTTAAGCTTACTTATAAGGGATGCAAGGATGCAGAGATGCACTATATTAAGCATCATGAGAGCCAGCAGATCCTTGGCTGCATTGCAAACGCACCAGACTACCGGGTCTGTGACGCCAGCCACTTCACGTTACCAGATCTTTATTTTCACGTGAGGCGGCGATTGAATAATAAGATGAAAACTTCAATGGGAGTAAAGAGTCGTTACATGAATGGGTCGCTCTCAACCGCTGCTTGGACATCTTCTCAATCATGGGATTGTTCAGTGTGTAGCACTTTATGCGTCCCGCGGAATTCTACCCATGAACCGCGCATTAGCCAGTGTAAAGTGCTATCAATTCGCTCCCATCGAGCTGATATTTTTATCAGTGACCCCAAACAGCTCGCTGTTGAGCCCAGACCCAGATCGAGGCGCAGCCAAGCAAAACTTGGTGTCACACTAACGACGTGCTTAAAGCTTAACTCTGCCTTACAACTCCACTACTCTAACCCTAATCATTTCGATAGACCGCGGTCTCCCTCTGGAGGTGCCAGCTTTGGAATGGACATGGCGGTTCAGCCTGCAATGGCGGCGGATGTTCCAAATAGCGAGAGGCGGTATGCCTTGGCGTGCGTTAGAAGCTACAACTGACCTGAGAGTCCTGTCCTTGCTGTCTCCTCTCATGAATGAGGAGTTGGAATTTATCCCTAACAGCAAGCCGTAACAAAGCTCTGTTCTCAAGATGATCAATGGGATCCATTCAGTTTCACAGATCTAGGTGCTACGTGCCCACAGCACTGCAACAACTGTGCAGGGATTCAAAGACATGATACCGACTGCTGGCGTGGTTCGGGTCAGCTATTCTGGCAGGTTGTGCTGGTTCGTTCAAGTAGACACTCTGAGGCTGAATACACTAGCGGCCACGATCGCGCTCCAAGTCAACTTTTGTCGGCTGGCCATCGTTCAGCCATGGAAACAGCCCAGCGGGCCCGAGTGCCTGGTACATTCATAGTTTATTTTGATGTTCTGGACCAGAATCCGACATGGGTTACCTCGCGAGAGTGATGCTGGACCATGTGTTGAGAGCAAGAAAAAATTACTATATCAAGAGGTCATCGCTCCATGGTCAAGTTGGATGAACTGCCTCCTCACTGACAAGCCAAACGACAACAATTAGAGCCCACTCAAGAGTTTCAACAGACATCTTCATCAAAATTTTATATCCTACCTCCATCACCATGACCAAATACACTACTATCCTCCTCGCATTGGCCAGTCTGGCTTCCGCTCAAAACTGGATTGGCCTCACAACCCCACCCGCCCCTCGAGATACCCTCATGCTCCCTGGCCTCGGCTCATCCCTATACAGCTCTATTGCGCTGGTTGGAAGTTGTGACGCGAGCCAAAGGTCCTGCGATGGCAAGTGTATGCCCTTGACTGGCAACTGTTGCGGCCTTGGTAACGGATCATATTGTGAACTTGGCTACACTTGCGGCAAGAGTGGATGCTGCCCTATCGGGAAGACCTGCAATAGCGACGGCCCCTTGACCTGCACTGCCGGAAAGACCCTTTGCGGAAATGTATGCATCACTCAGGGTGGCGTCTGCTGCGACAGGAGCGCCGGCACCTGGTGCAACTCTGGCGAGACATGTGCCGCCGGCGGGAAGTGCACTCCAGGAAGCAGCAGCAGCACGACCTGCTCAGCATCACAGAAACTTTGCGGAAGCGGATGTATCTCTACCGATGCCGTCTGCTGCAATAACGGCTTCTTCTGCGATGCCGGCGAGATTTGCTCAGCCAACAACAAATGCGCCAAGGCCGATTCTATCTGCAAGCGAAAGAGCAAGAGCAAGAGCAAGAGCAAGACTAAGACCAAGAGCAAGCCTAAGAGCAAGCCCAAGACTGGCGGCGGCGACGACTGCGATGATGCCTCCGCGAGTGCCGCTACTCATTTGACTCCTGGCCTGCTTGGTCTTATTGCTTTGGGTGCCTTCTTCTTGTAAAAGAGGCTTCACATTTTGCAACGATTTTCCTTCTTTTTTTCGTTTTGTTTTGCTTTTGCTTTTATGAATCAGCGACGAGCAGCTATGATATCCATATACCACACACCATGACAGAGGGTGGTTTCAGTGACGATGGGCGGTTGCTTTTATGATTTGGGGGACATGGAAATAATGTTGACTTAGGAGCAACCGGGGGCGTCAGGGTTCAGGGACGGTCAATAGGTAATGATGGATATGAAATGAGGAATGAATTCCGATGGAACTTCAAATTGTCTGACATTTCGAGTGGCGATGTGCTTCTTCCGTTAGTAAACAACATATAGAGCTGATGACAGCACCTAAATGACACCTTCAATCCTTTTTTTAAGAAACTTTTGGACCGAACTACTTGCATGTGCCTTCTCTCTGTTCGTCCTTTTGATTAAAAGTACCTAGGTATTCGTATTTTGCTTGTAAATGCGCCGATTTAGACGATCTTGCAAGCAGTGAAACCGTAACCAAATCAATCTACGGGACCTCCTTAAAATGTGTCAGAATCCAGTTTGCCTATAAAACACTTCATTGCCGGTTAGTTTCGGGTTGGTGAGAGCGGCAGCCATCGCCCCATTTTCTACAGGGTCAACTGAGACAAGGGCTTCATCAGCCCCAGCCTCTAAGTTGCTTGACAGCGCGAACAGTCGGAGAATTTCCAGTCATCTTTAGAATTAGGATGGAAAGAATTTGGTATCGTTTAATTGCTTCGTTCTGAAATCAATACGTTACGGTCATACAAAGTCTTGTTAAAGATTAATTCTCCGCAAATAAATGCAGCGGTCGAGAAAAAAGGGTATGTCCAGTTGCATGCCGAAAAAAGGTGGCGATATCAACAATGGCCGCCTGCGCCCATGCTCTCCATTTACTGTGTATGAACAGAACCAACAGCAAGTAAACTAAATACTTTGTAATCCTCCCTCCAAAAATTATCGCAAAAAAAAAAAAGACACGATGCAAGTCGTGATTAAATGGATGCATTCGCAATCCAAGCGTCTCCCCCTTTCTTCACCTTTATGCAAAACGTGAACCGCTTTTTTCCGCCAACGTGGTTGGTGATGGCGCATCTTCCTGCTCCTCTGGTGTTGTTTGAAGAACCTTGGCTGCGGGCGGTCTCTGGATCGCCTGTTCCGGCTGCACAAACGAGCGTCGCTGGCTCATTTGGCGTTGAGGCGGCGCATTTCCATAGTGATGCCCATTCATGGAACTCCTCACACCCATTGCCTTGCCAGATTCGAGTTCCGACTTGGCCCTGTTGTACATGTCCTCAATTATGATGACTTCTTCCTCCACATCAAGCGGGCATCCTGCCAGACAAAATTCTCGTTCGCGTTGTTCAATGTGTTCGCGGATTTCTTTCCATTCGGTTTCGTGGTTCTTGAATCTGTCGGGAAGGCCAGATCCCTTGAGGTACGTCAAAATAGCTGCCATGATGGTGTTGATGGCACCAAAGGCTGTGACGGCATGTCGAGAACCGTTTGCCGCGCCCAGTGCCGTCAGCGACGCCCCGACAACGATTGACGTTCCCAAGCAGACATTAATCAGAATGTGGTACCTGCCATAGCTTTTGGCTGCTTTCTTCTCTGCCTCTACCACGCGAGGGTAAATGCCCACGTTGGGTGCAGCGCGAATAGCATGTCCTGCATTCGCCAGCGCGGGAACAGTATCAATGCCCGTGAGAGAGCGAAAAGCCAAGAGTTTGTCGTTTGACGGGACTAGTGTCTCATGGTCTGTTCTCGTGATTGTGAGCTGACGCTGAAGTTTGTTTTCCTGGTGGCCTCGCTCGCCATTGAGATAACGTATATGTTGGCGCTGTTGTTGCTGCTGCTCTTGTTGCTGCTGCTGCTCTACGTCTGGTTCTGGAGGTGGCGGCGTTGCAGCGGCGAGTTTTGCGAGGCCCATTTGGGCGAGCCGGCCAACCTGTTGCACGATTTTGTCGGCCATGGTAGAGAGACAAGATGGCTGTGTGTAAAGAAGACGCACTCGTTCGTAATGAAAGGTTGCGTGACTGCAATGCGTAGGAGGGTGATGAAACTGAGAGAACGCAATCGCCAGACAGCCACCGACTGGAGAGAGAGCCTGGGGTACAATCGCATTTACGAAGGACTACAAGTAGATACGGGAGCTCCCATGTGAAATCGTTTTCCTTCATCCCCCCCTGTCAGTCTTAACTGGGCGCGTACTACCTCATATTATTACTAACTCTTTTCTTTTTCCCTCTCGCCTCTCACGAGATGCATTAGTAGCTATGATTGGAGCCCGCCGGCCTTCCTCGAGAGGTTTGAGCACGGGCCGGGCCCTCTATCCCGACCTCCCGCACATCAACCGTTCAGGTTGGATTTTTTTGTGACAGGCGTGGTATGGGCCCTTTGCTAGAGTCCAAGTAATTTCATGGTATTTCCCATTGTGGTTGGGGTTGTACGCAAGCCCATACGAAGTATGTACAGCTTGTCCAAGTAAGAATTGTGTGTCGAGCCTGATGGACGGTCCCTGCGCCATGAAGCTGTACTCCAAATAGTTCCGGTAGAGGGTGACATTGGATTGCAGCTGTTCTTTTGATTGTGTAACTACCTATTAAAAAAGATGGTGTCCCAGCATCAAATAAAAGCTTCTCTTCGGTAAGTGGACACGTCTTCATCCCTTCAATACGTGTGCCTCCTCGTTAAAAAGAAGGCAAATTCTCACATAACATTTATGCAGAAGAACAAAATAGTTTGTCAATCTGTCCAACCGCTGCATCGTGGAGCTCGCGTCTCTCCCCCACACACGATAAGAAGCTGACAGACGAGCAGCCAAAGACTAGCCCTTGTCTCTAATTGTCGTTCAATATCTGCGGGTCTAAGACAGCTCATCCACCCTTTTTTTTTCTTTATTTTTTTTTCTCAGAAACTCAGCCAATAATGGACCATTGGGATGATGAGATTTTTTTTTCCAGTTTCGCTCAACTAAATCAGTAATATGCAGTAGGGATATCACGCGGCACCCGTTCACCGCAACGGTGTCAATGGACCCTCGTCCCCTGCCTATGAGACCGACCTATCAAAGACACAGGTGGGCCACCGCAATTACCAATTAACGGGGCTCTTTGACGCTTGTCTTACCTTTTGATCCTCCAGCGCAAGCCACTCAACTGTGACTAGACCGGTTCGAGGGGCTGAAGTCGGATGGTTTGCGCGAGCAATTTTTAGCCCCTCGTTCAGGTGCTCTGGAACGAGCGAGGCCATCGATAATCGTACATGATTGCTGTAGATCACCATCTGCGAAAATTCTGCGCTACTTCATACCTTATTGGGAGTTGAGTATATTGAATGCCGATCCAGCACTGTCTCTACATGACAAGGGTATCTATTCACGGTGGGCGATCGGCATCAGCAACAGGAGACGCGTCCTTGGCGGCACACCGATATCTTGATCTCCTTGTTGACAACTGGCAGTGGCAAACATCCTGAACACGCGGACGGAGTAGGTTCTATAATTCTGCCCGTCCCGTCTTGTCGCGTCTTGTCGGTATCCGTTTTGTGTTCATGGTCTGGACCACCTTGACCTAATTACTGGTCTTGATTGGCAGCTAGGAGCCTGTTATTACCCCTCCCAAATTGCTTTCCATGCAGTTCATTTATGCGGCCTGCTCCGACGTGGCCGGGAGACAACAGTGGCAGCCTGTGACCCCTCTCCCCTTGCTCTAATGGAGGGGGGATTGCCCCCAAGCCTTTGTCGTCTCTAAAGAGCCTCCCTTCCTGGCTTCACTATCTTAGTATTTATTACCCAAAGATAACTCCTCTTTGAGAGAAATTGAGCATATCGTTGTGGGGGCGCGGCGAAGTACAGCTCACAAGTGACGATCCACTCGGGCCGTTCCGTAGGATTTCATTGCCTGATTTGTTGATGCTTCCTCCAAGCTTTGCTTGGCGCAAGGGAAACCAAGAAGGGTCCGGCTTCATTGAATAATATTTAAGCGTTGTGTTTCTGCTTCGATTAAATGCAACGCCGTTTTGTATGCTACGCATAATGCAGGGTCTTCCTGGAACTTTACGAATCAGTCTCTAGTAGGTGAAACAGTTAAGCAGGATTCAACGCAAACCTGCAGTAGCAGTCACTGCTACGTTGAGCAAACCCTCTGAGTGCAAGTCGCGGATTGACACTCGAGACATTTCAGCGAATGATGCTTTTCGCCAATAGCACTGAATAACCCCCAGCAACTTAAATAAGCGTCGCGTCATCACCGGGTCATATTGTCGGACCTCAGAAGAAAAATCTAAATTATATTTGGACAGTATCTACAAATCCCAGTCCACCTCTAATAATGGCAACCTCACCATTCTTCGCAAATAACACATCACCCTTGTGAACAATGGATATCGGATTCCTTGTTCCTGCAAACCAATCATATGGCACGAAGAAGTGTCTTGTGTATGTCCTTGTATTCTGGGTCTTCATGGTCAGATCCATTGAGCAGACCCATGAATTAACGTCCAAGAAAACCATGCTTCTTCCCATGTTAATCCCAATGACATGAGCAATGCGGTCCACGATGAATCCGAGCTTCATGATTATGCACTCTGATGTCAGCATCCCTGCGAGACCTTGTCCTCCGTCCTCAAACGGATTCCCGGATGTCAAACACAGCTGCGAGATTCTAGGCAGTGTTTCCAAACCGGTTCCATTTTGTGATGCGAGATCGAGCAAACATATTTCCTTTGTTTCTGCTGATCCGTCTGGTTCATGCATTTCCAGAACAACTGGGCCGTTTGTATGCGTAAATGCGCTTTTTAAATGTAGAGCGTCAAGATTGAGATCAGTATCAATGGATGTGACCGTTGACCAGTCGCTCCAGGAGTGCAGGTAAATAGTTGACGACTTGACGCAAGCAATATGAGTTTGAGAATGTGGGTGCTGCATCCATATTCTGATGGCATCCATGCCTTCGCAGATTTCCAATTTTTCCTCGCCACCGCTGATACTCCAAAAATGATCAGAGTTTCTACTAGAGATAATGAACCGGTCACTACTAGAGGCAGCCAACAGGCGAACTACAGCGCTGCTAGCCTCCAGCCTCGACTCCAATATTGAGCTTTTGGTCGCCAACTCGCTGGTTGATGAAAGTTCGAGCGACCAAGCAAAGACCTTGTTTGATGCGCAAATACTCAATATTATCTTTTCGCGGGACATCCAAGCAATACAACGGACTGCGGCTTTGTGGGCATACAGTGTCTGTAGTTCGTCTCCCGTGGTCGGATCATATAAGCAAACAGAGCCATCCGCCTTACCACACAGAAGGCCTTGCTCGTTTGATATGATGGCCATTACTGTAATTTCAGTCTTGTTGCTAGACGATGAGGTTTCGACGATTGTTGTAGATGTCCCAACACTGATGTCATCATCTATGGACTCTCCAAGCAAAACTGGCGGTTTCCACACATTGCATTGAGACCCTCGCAAGTCAGCAAGATGTAAGCCATCCTGACTAAATACCAGTTGTTTAATATATATGTTCGTTGATCTGACTTTGTAAAGAAGCCTTAGAGTATCAAATTCGAAAATTTGAATCACTCCTCCGCCAGAAGCTCCTGCGAGAAGTCTGCCATCGGGACTTGCAGCTAGTGTATGGCAGTTCACGTGCTGTTTTTCTATTTCGACATCATTGAATGGGTCGATAATCGCTAGTTCCCCATCCAGATATGATGCTGCAAGGAACGGAACACTCGGATTTGGATTCAAAACAAGAGCCGTCACTACATGCGTGGATGTCTCGCCCGTGAGTGTTTTCTTTCCACAGGTGCCGTAGTATGCATTGTCGGCGAGATCCCATAGTTTTATTGGCATCCCTGTATGGGATACAGCCAACATCTGGTGAGAAACAGCAATGGAAAATGCCGAGGGTGGGCGATTCATTGAAGAAGCGGGGCCAATGCCGCCTGACCCTTTCCAGGGTCGTTTTGGTTGTTCCACAGCCTCATCATTTAGATCCCATGAGGATAACACGTTTTTGTCAGAGGCTGCTAGTAGTTGGCTCCCGTCAAATGTCAGTGTAATGCATTTTCTTAGTGACTGCAGAGTGTGAAGTAGTTGTCCCGTGCGGACATTCCAAACCTGAATTATGGCCAGCCCGGAGACGGCCATTAGGTCTGATTTATCCTTGAACTGAATGCATTTTACGGTCTCTGTGTGACTCAGTATTCGGTATTCTTGGCAAGAGTGTGAGTGGTAAAGCCGAATCAGGCCTCCAGTGAAGCCAATGGCAAAGAAATCTTCCCCATATGCGAGTGCGCTGGTTTGGCCTTGACGGAAGTCGATGCAGCAAAGTCTGTCATCCCATTGTGTATCTGAGAGTCCCTTTATAGAGAGCTTTCTACCATGCAGCACCGCCCTGTGAATGGCGGATTCTGTTGGACAAAACGGAATGATTGTAGAGTATATTGCCGCTGGTGACACGAGAAGTGCATCCGAGAACTTGGCGGCAATTCGTTGTAAGTCCGTTGACCAACTTCGAATGATTTGGAGATCATGTCTGAGCGGTGACAATTCCACAACGCATGAGTTCAAATAAGTCCTAAGATTTCGGGCGACTCTGACCATTGGGCTAAGAGTCTTCATGCTAGCCGTCATCTCAATCCAGGTGAGAACATTTGATGTCAAAAATTTGTTAACAAGTGTCAGGATGTTAATAGCTTGTGGTTTCGCAGCAGCAAGGTGGCTTGAGAATTCGGTACAGGAATATGAGGAAAACTCAGACCTATGTGCTCCAGGGTTCCTCTTCCCCGTTCTGGGAGGTTTCATTTCGTCTCCAGTAAGATACTGGAGACAAGCTCTGGCTATCCGTGCATTACCATCAGATTCGCTAACAGCAAATTCTGACTGCAGCTCTTCGTTCAGCAAGAATTCCCGTGCTGTTTCATGTACCATTTGAACTTTGCCAAACTTGTCGATGATAACAAGCTGCGCACATAGAGCAGTAATATTGCCAGCCAGATTATGGAATTTATCTCTCAAATCTAGCTCCAAGGCGCCTTCAAGCTCCTTCACGCTCAAGGGTCTTGTGACACATACGACCCATGTAAGAATGGCTTGTGCTAGTTTCTGTCCGCGAGATGCTTTGGTGATAGTTTCTAACGCGCGATTGTACAGGGACTCCATACCACGAGGCACTTCATTGAGAACCTGACTCATATCTTCTTCGCTGTAACAATTCGACAACTCCTCAAGAACAAGACGCGTCCATAGAAATGATCCATTGGACTTGTCAATTATTTTTCTTGCGAGCAAATTGCGGTCCTCATCGTTCTGCAAGTTGAAGGCTTTGGCCTTTGCCATAACAAAGCGCTCAATATCGGGAAGCGTCCCCTCCAAGGGAATTATCTCGCGCTGGAACTGATAGGCTCCTAGTCCGGAGAAGTTTCTAAGTAAATTGGTGTTTTCACGGCTTATAAGAAGTATTCTCAATGATGTTGACTTGTCCAACTTTGTAAGCATAGCCTCGAACAGCGGTGCAGGGTTTGAGCATTCGTCGAGTCCATCGATAACCCAGTATTGAAGAGAGGTCTTCACTTGAAGGATTCCAGACTCAAACACAGATCTCCATATGTTTCGTTCATTGTCAAGGTCTATCTTCACTTTATCGTTTTGGAGCTTGATCAGCTTGGATCGAATGTCATTATTCCTGCAAGCCATCTGGAAAGCTAAGCATCGAAGACTAAAACTGAGTCTCGACTTGGTCTTGTCGCCATGCTTAAAAAAGTAATAGCTACAAGCCGCACCGCCTGAATTGAGATCGTCTATGGCGAATCCAGCGAGTACAGACTTTCCCGCAGCGGGTTGCCCCGTAATCCAAAGGATAGGGGCAGGGGTAAGCTGGGCATCTTTCCACTTCGTGTATAGTCTTGTGGCTTTCAGCCATTCACACGTTCCCTCCATTCTCGAATCCTGAACGGTGACTAAATCATCGTTTATATAGCCAGATACTCCAAGGTATTCTGCGACGTTTTCGATGAGATCTCGGTCAGGAACAGGGGGCGCTGCGATAATCTTAGCACATTTCCGTCAGAATATCACGACAGACTGACATGATTTTGTGAAGTTGTCAATTGTAGATGCCAATGCGTTCCGAAGTATGATGTAGTTCGGATCTGAAGGACCGTCAAATTTGGAAATTGAGCGATGATCTGCATTCATAGGGATCTGTCTCTCTTCTCTGTATCCCAGAGTGGCAGATTCGGGATCAACAACCAAAACATTGAAGCCATGTGTACTAATCTTCTGTGTCTCATAAAATGACCACAGCTCAACTTCCCCGGAGAATTGGCGAAATTCATCATTGATAGATTGTAAGGTCCCCGAACTGCGCATAAGGTCGGAGATATAAGCGCGAGAGAGGGAGGTCAATTGAAGTATATGCTTCAATAGCTTGGCTGAGTCTGAACCTCGATGTGGAGTTCCGAGAAAATATATTGCATGAATTCGAGATGCCAATGCCTTGAGGGTCGGGTCTTGACGAGCCAGGATGTAGGCTTTCTTAATCACAAGCCCCCCCATACTGTGACCAATAAATATCAGTGAAGTTATGCCATCTCTCATATAAGGTGACGTTGCAATTTCCCCCAACAGAGCTTTCCCGATATGATGGACATTTAGGCAATTATCCTTATCTTTGGACCAATTTGAGCTGTACCCATAGCTATGAATACGTACATTGGTGAACGCAGGGTCTCTGGGAAGCCATTCACCGGGCCAAAAATGTGTAATCGACTTGGTCTTACTCCACGTCTTTCTCGAGTTCCCGCCTAAGCCATGGACAAAAATTAGATCGACGCGAGGCTCTGGCGGTAGATGAAGAAGACGCAATCCAAGAGAACTCTCCGTGTCTTCTGCGCCATCGTCAGACCGAGTGCTTGCTTGGCTAAGCTGGTCGGTGCTTGATCGGAGTAGTTTGGAATCATGCTGAGAAGTGCTAATATTGGTTTCGCTGTTGGCTTTGCTCTTGCGCCTGAAACTTATAAAGGACTACTCGATAGGTATTCAGGTTAAGACAGTTCCATCTTCTGGGTCTGTCAGGCATTCCCGGTTTTCTTGAAGCGACATGCCCAACTAAGAAGTGTTGACTGACCATTGTTTGCCAAGCTGGCCAAAATCCGCCACACAAGGTGTCGTGTATCCAATTATGATCTATACTGGCGAACAAACAATTCCAGCAGGTAGTCTAACAATGACTGTGCTCGTTTCGCCAACGGATGTGGAGAAACAGTAGAATTTGAGATGTTTCCGTTGGTCCTTGCAGCTTCAGCCGTCGCGCGGGGTAGGAGTGAACAGGGGTAATCCATATTGTGCAGCTTTTTGGTCCCATGACACTGACAGAACATATGAGTGTACGGAGTACATTCATGCATATTCCTCCTTTCTATTGATTGGACCACGCCCATGCAGGATGGATGTGGGACCTTGAGAGCGAATCACTTTACTATCTAAGCGCTGCAGATTCTTGGCCCACTCTTGCCGTGGGGTTTTTATCACCAGCTGTTCCTGTTCGTCCCTCGCTGATCACAAAGTTCTTCAAGCACATTCTCCATATCTCAAAAGATCAATTTTTTGACAAGAAAGGGAAAGGCTTCCTTGAAACCATGGCTTCAAATACCGTTCATCCAGAAATTGCGCCTGGCGATCATGTCACATATATGGATTATGCGGTTGAAAAGGCCTATTTATCACCACCAGCGCCATCAAAGTTTTGTGTCGGCGCAGTTCTTGTTGATGCAGACAAAAATGAAATTCTGTCAACTGGATATTCGGAGGAACTACCCCGAGATCGTCCCGGTGATCTTGGATCAACTCATGCCGAACACTGCTGCTTCATCAAAGTGGGAGATAAACATGGAATACCAGACGCAAACATTGATCGGGTTCTACCACCCAATACTGTCCTTTACACGACCATGGAGCCTTGCAACGAGAGATTGAGTGGGAATAGAACCTGTGTGGAGAGAATTTTGGGCTTAAATGGCGCAATCAAAGTTGTTTACGTGGGAATCACGGAGCCAAACACATTCATCAAGGACAATGCTGGCATACAGCGCCTGAGGGATGCGGGGATCACAGTCACTCTGCTTGAAGACCCTGGGCTGCGAGAGAGAATCCTACAGGTTACTTTCCGAGGACATGAAAAGTAGTGGGATCGACTAATGGATGGAACGAGGCTGTGTGTTCTCGCAACCAACAGCGTTCCATTGCAGACGAGGAGGACTGAGCAATCAACGTTTCAGGGTGCTGTCGTGTAAGCGCCTGTCCCCCCGCAGCTGAAAAATCCATACATTTGCGCAATATTATTATGGTCTCGCCATCCCCCGCTGCAATGGTTGCCCACCTAATTCTTCTCGTGAAATCATCGCCACGTAGTTTTCTTATCAATGTTGCACTCAAGCTCACAGCCCATTTACAAAGACGCAGAAGATGGCCTGAGCCTTAATGAAGATACTCAACTTGATCCGAATGTACTTGCAGGTATACCAACTTGGCCCATCTAGTGGATGTTTTATGAATGTTCTTTCTCGCTAACACGCAATCCCATTTGTGAAGAACTTCCAAAACAATGCCAAATCCTGTCCATTGAGGCTCATGGCGTAAGCTTCTGGGCCAACACCTCTCGAATCAATGTGCAACTGGAAGATGGCACCGAGCAATCCTTCTTTATCAAGGTATTGGCGAATGAAGCTGGAAAGCATATGGTGCGCGGAGAATTCGAATCGATGAAGGCAATTCACACAGTACTGCCCGAGTTCGTTCCAATGCCAATTGCTCATGGTGCGTACGCGTCCGCTCATAATACACACTTTTTTCTTTGTGAATTCCGAGAAATGAGTGGGGAAATGCCCGATCCCCAAAAATTTTCCAGTCGTCTAGCATCATTGCATCGACAGAGTCAATCCCCAAACGGAAAATTCGGCTTCCATGTCACGACCTACGCGGGAAATCTGCCCCAGATGGTTGAGTGGGAGGACAGTTGGGAGGTCTTTTTCTCCAAGAGTTTACGGAAATCACTGGATCTTGAAATCGCCGCAAAGGGTCCAGATTCAGAGCTTGATGAGCTCATTCCGATTCTTTTTGATAAGGTGATACCTCGCCTCCTCCGTCCGCTCGAGACAGAAGGCCGATCGGTCAAGCCGTCACTTGTACACGGGGATCTTTGGTACGCCAATTCTGGCATAGATGAGTATACTGACGATTGTTTGCTCTTTGATGCCTGTTGTTTTTATGCTCATAACGAGTGTAGGTCATTTCTTACTAAATATTCGCGACGGCGCTTTCTAACTTGAGAGAATAGATGAGTTTGGGCAATGGCGTCCCGTTTGCAATCGGTTTGGAGCGGAATATTTAGCTGCGTACCATCAATACACAGAGATATCGCCACCAGAAGAAGACTACGATGGTCGCCTTGATCTCTACAAACTGTGCGGCACACATACCCTTTTTCTATAGAGGTGCAATTGCTTACATGGTGTAGGCGGTTCAACACCCACGTTTCTGCTCTTTTCTACGAAAATGCAACACTTAGAGAGCAGTGAGTACATCTTGAATCATCCATACTCATCCGAAACTAAATCTTTCTTAAGAATGTTAGGCGATATCAGGGACTTGGTGCAAAGATATGGTCAAGATAAAACCTGCTAAGACAGCGTATCTAACGACGAGGTTGAGGAATATCTGTGTCATACCAAGCCAGATGCATGACCATGTCAAACTGCGCAAGTGATTAGATAGCAAACGGTTCTGTGTATTAAGAAATATGATGAATGATATTGTATTTTCCTGCCCCAGGCACTATCGATATTTTTGTTTCATTTATCGTCTAACGAGGACGAGTAAGTAGCGATATTATCCTCTAGCAATTATTATGCAAGTTGAGGCGCTTCATGGACATCCTTTAGCGCATCTTGATGAGCCTTCTGCTGGACTACTCTCATACAAGCAGCGATCGGCTCAGAGCACTGCTGGTTTTTCTAGAAGCAATTAGCTGAGTATGAGATGGCGAACGATTGAATCGCCTGTCGTTCTTACCATCATAGTAGCGGCGAACGTTACGGCAGCGTCTTGAATGGCCGTGGGGTCATTCTTGAGCATTCCATCCTTCATGCCGCTAACCAGATCATTGAGATTACCAGCGCAAGGCTTTACCAGGTCGGGACACTAAAGGATGTTAAAGACGGCTTCATATCTAAATTAGATTAGAGTAAGTATTCGACAAGCATTTTTATTAATCGCTTGCTGCAAGGTATCAAGATTATATGCTAATTCTTGCATCGCTGTTTAATGTTAGGGTGAGAGCTTTGGTGCTGTGAATGGTTGCATACTCAGAGACGATGCCACAGTGAAGGGACAGTTAAGACTCCGTAGTAGATAGAGACCTAATATTTCCGTCAGTCTACGAGATTTAAACAGGAAAATAGTGCTGCTACCTTCATCTTGACGGAAGTGTAAAAATGACTAGGTGGCTAATTGCTAGGTTCTGTATATGAAGTATGGGATGGTGGACAGGTCGACAATATTTCTCTGTGGTCTGTCAGGGTGATCCTCTTTATATTTTTAGCCAAAATTACATATCAGTGATTGACTCAAATCATAGTCTAGACATTGATTGCCTGTATTCGTCTAGGGAGTTCACGTTCCCAACATCCTCCCTTAGGGGTCAATCGGGCCGTCCTTCGTGAGCAGCATTAACCGAAAGCTCACACTTGGTGTTTTTGCCCCTTTCAATATGAACATTATGTATATTTATTACATCATTATCCATCTAAGATCAGCCATTCCATCATCCTGGTGGCATAAGATTACCCTAATAGAATGAAGGGAGGCTATGAAACATTGAGCGAAGGAGCCAACAAGACAACCCCCCGATCCCCTTTTGCCATTACATGAAGACTAAAGCAAGAACACCAACCATCCATTATGTGATCATGTAATTACATAATTCACACATTCAGCACTGCATTGCTAGTGTATTTACTTGAAGACAGTGGATAAGTCGAGGACAGATACAAACAATATCTATAACGATAAACAAGTCTAACTGCATCATTTCCATGCCCCTTCCTAGACTTCTGGTCAAGCTATCACATCCATACCGCACACGTAGCGAACAACCGCACAAAGAAAAAAGAATTTGCAAAATCAGCGCCTCGCACGAGCAAAAGTACGGCCACCAGTGCGCTGCATGTGAAGTCCATATAAAATCCCCGAGGAAAGTCCAGTCATGAGGGTGAAGTTGAGTAAAAACGATACAATCCCGTTCTCAATACCGAGAACCTGATTGCATAATGTAATGATGAAGAAGTAAGCGAAATAGCAGAGCGTGTAAGTTCCGGCGAAGAGACCGACGGTGGGGCCAGCGGTGAAGACGATGAGCTGGGAGGCGTCCTCCTTGACCCACATGTATCGAAGCTCTTCGACTATGAAAGCGGAAATGATGGCAAGGAAGGCTAGAATGAAGATTTCTTGGTCGGAGATGAGGAGCATGAGGTAGTAGTGGTTGCGCGATATCGCTTTGGACAGCGGGATGTGGTAGGCGAAGATGCTGTCGAGAAACATGTTGACTGATGTTACTTGCTAATGATGATGTTTGTATTTGTATAAGAGCATATAGAGTTTCTAACAAAAGGGTGCGGATGAATGGTCAGAAGACTTGACAATTGACTTATTCGGTAGATGAGTGCTGATTCCGAACCAAATGACAGAGGATCAAGCGTCTCTTATGAGATATGATGCAAAGGGGGGGGTTTTTTTTTTGCCGGATGACGGATGTTAGCAAAGCTTCGAAACAATGAAGTCTTTGCGGTAGCATTCATTACCTGAAATAGTGTGCCGTAAACAAAGGGTCGGTCTGCTTTGTTGAGCAACACAAGGGAAGCTCTATGTTGGTTGGTCTTTGATTAACTAGGCGACAAGAGGAGTGATGAAAGAATGGTTACCCATGCAGATGGCATAATAATAGATACTGCATTCAACCGTTCTAGGAACTCTCTCTTCCGTCAAAGTCAATATTCACATACACCAAAGTGGTCAATGCTCAAGTTCAGTCCTTTCTCTGATCCCGAGCACCCGAGTCTTGTGCATCAAAGATCTCACGGAGCCAAACCATATCAAGGCCCTCGGTCTCCACATACAGCGACTTGAAGTCGTCACCGCGCATCATGAAAGAAGCCATGCCACCGATATTTGAAAAGGCCCAAAACATTCCTGCGCACACTGCGCACAGCACGGCCGGGTCTGCTTTTTGCCAGCAGACCCACTGGGTTTCCTCGTCAATGAACCTATGAAGAGCGCGTTGCGCTGCAGCTATGGCATCGTCTGATCCATCCTTCTCGGTGACCTCTATGGGGACCCAAAGGCGATGTATCGCATCAAGGATGCGTCGCTCGCGATCATCTTGAGACGTGATCAAGTATCCACTGAGAATCACCATTCTCTTAGAGTATGCAATAGACTTGATCCGCCAGTTTATAGACCTGACTGTGCACCACAGACACAGCACCTAATCTCGACGATGCCAGAAACACTGCCAGCATAATATACCGGGAGTGGATGTTGTTGGATGCCACAAAATGGGCTGCTATCGACAACTCGCGGCCATCTGCGGTCTCAATATATTCGCAGATAAGCATCAGGTCCCGAGTAAAATCTACGCCAAGATCATTATACACCGGGATTAATGCATTGTTCGATCCTGCTCGCTGGTCACGAGGTAGAGAGGCAATCGCGTTACCCAATGCCACAAACTTCTCCAGCATTGGCAGCAATTTATACAAAGGCTCCAGCTCCGGAAACAGGTGAGCAGCCAGCTCGTAGATCGTTCCAGTCCAACTTCCCCCAGCAACCAACGTAGCGAGAGCATCACCCTCAATTCTCACAGCAGGGTTGGTCCCATGGCCACTCACGCGGTAGAATGTGCGCACATTGAGGTATTCAATCATGCTTCGTCTGCTATCTGCTCTGAGCATGCCGTCCGCCAGTTCGTCAGCCCGCTCCTGTACATCAAGCATATCCTGTCTGATACTTTCAAACCGCGCAGGATCCGACGTAAACTCAACGATGCCCGTGGAAAGTACTGCAACCATGCGCGGGTCGTTCAACCGTTCGTGAAATATGTATCCCAGTCCCCATTGCCAGATGGTCCGCAAAATCCCAGGAGTGGGCTTAACTTCGTTCAGCACAATGATCCGTAGCAAGTCGGACGACTTCATGAATGTCACACGAATTTCTTCGTCCTTTAGGTCGACGGTTGTAGGATCATCACCAGCAGCATGACCAAGCGAACCACGAATCAACGCATAAAAAGCTTCCTTGCTCTCTCGAGTATAAATTGGTTGTCGCCAGTCACCGCGTGATACTGTAATCATTACGGAAGCTCTGCGGAACGTTTTTTTTTGGAGCTGGCCAGTGTGCGTTTCCTTAGACTTTAGTTTGGCCTCATTGCCTACAAAAATCGGCCTCGTACGGAGATTGTCAAAGAGAACGACATGTATAACTGGGTTAGAAATGGTAGCTAGTTTTGAGAGAGCATCGATGTCTCCATAGTCAGCCGCACGCAAATTAGACCACCACGTGGGGAAAACATGCTCACGTTCTTCGCTGCATAGCTCGTAGTACCCATAGTGCTTACACTGAGGGAACGGTGGCCATTATTGATACCAGGGACAAGAACGAACAACACTATCCCCAGGTATATTCGTAACGACCCGCACGCGAAGTTTATGAACGACAAATAAATAATCACAAAAACTCGGCATGACCATTCCGTTAGCATGCAACTGAACGCTATTTGCCTTGATGTCTTCTTGCCACGTATAGACCATCAAATCTTATTATAATCATCAAACGACGGACTCCACAACTATATTCTTCCCTTTTCCATGCGTACCCTTGAGAGTTTTGTTTCCTACCGCCTGCAACACCATAACGCCATACCTCAATAGTGAATCAAAAGAAGAAGCTGGTCTCATAAAAGTTCAAAACATCACCCAAATCAGGGAAATAGGCCGGATTAAACTCATTCGTCGGGTATGCCATCGAATTTGATGTAACAAAGGCCTGGCTTGGATTTGGGGGCGCATCGGATGCAGAGGGGTATATTTGGGGATAGGTAGTACCATTGCTAGCAACAGTGTCAGGAGTCAATCCAGGACATATGTCACCGGATTGGGGGAACGCTGAAAAGCTATTGGACTCGTGCGACTCTTCACTTTTGGTACGGTCCGGCCCTGGGGTAAGCACCGTTGAGTCAGCCGTGAGCAATTGGTCTGGTAATGTGGCAGCTTCTTGCCTGCCATTTGACCCGCTGGCATGGCCCCGACCAAATCCATTGGCCAAGATAATGCGACTTGATGGCCCAGTTGGAGTGCCAACAGATTGCTGAGAAACGGCCAAGGGTTCTTCAACGGGCTGTGTAGCCTTTGGTTGTTTATTACTTCTATCCCGGAATTGATTCATGACTTCCTGTATACCGTGGAATTTCTCACTCAGCCGCTGTGATATTGGTGACTTGGTCGACAGTTGCTGTATCAATTCCAGAGCATCATAGGCATCTTTCATGCACAATGCACGGCTCGTATCATCATTTATGGAGCCCAGAATCAGCAAAAGCGACGATAGGGCGGTCTCGAGGAAGTGGTTGAAGGTCTTGTGTTGAGCCTGATAAATGTCGGTGTCTTGAGCCAGCCGGACAAGTATCCGAACCGTATCACGAGTAATATCAGCCAGTATGTTGATTGTCGACGAATCAAAGCCACTGGTTCCTGCTCGCACTGCAGATTTCCTATGTATGATTATCCTCATTTGATTCGCTCTGAGGTGAAGCGTCAGACGGATCCTATAATCGCCACGGTTCTCCTTTGCTGGCTGAAACATGTCGTCGACACCCTTAAAGTGCAGTCCAGCAGGTAGATTGCGCCGCCACTGCTCTACTCTAAAGTCAAGAAAGTCGCGAGTCGAATCAAACGACGAGGCCAAAGATGAGGTCGACTCCAAGAGCCATTTCCGGACATCGGAAGCAATGCGACAATATATAATCATATTTTTCAAGTATGCGGATGATGGCGAGTCCTCCTAGAATGAGGTTATGAGCGTAGACATGAGACAGAAAAACGGTTACTTACTGTCAAGAGCGGGTGACGATCAATTTCAGTGTCGTGGACAGAAAAAGGCAGCCCTGTCCCAAAGCTCCAACGCCGGTCAAGCGTGAAGACGGTCCAGAAAAACTTATCGGCTCGAAGAGGATCCCGATTCTGGGGCTCTGGGCTCTGGGTATTGGGGTTTCGAGCGCTCTGCTCCACGAGTAGGCGCAGCACGTTGCCAATTCCTCGCCATGCCAGAGTCTCTCTGTCGGTAAGGAAAAAGTAGATACACTAGTTGGGCGTCAGGGAATTGTACTACCAGCTTCGCTTAGAGATACTCACGACAAGAATACACACAGACAGGTCAGCATTATCAACTTCAAACTTCAGCTGGGTCCTTGTGGAAACGGCTGTATATGTTTTCTCAGCCCATGAGTCCGCCACCCGAGTCACATCGGGGTCTGTTAGAAGAGAAACAATGGCAAGCACGAGAATTGCGATATCTTCCACCCGTTCTTGATCAGAACCGTCGTTTTCCCTCGGGGGGCGAGCTGCCTGGTGTACATCGTGAGGGCCTGTTTGGCTAATCCTCTGAATATCCCGTCGAAGTTGATTCACATCAAGAAACGGATATTGAAGACCGACTTCTTCCTCATATGCCGCAGTAATCCCCAGCCAGCGTTCATTGTCAACGAGCGCCAAGACGCTACCAGGAGATCCTGGGTTACGTTGAAGGATGAGTTGCTGCAGTACCAGCGTCCCAGCTATGGATTGTCGTGGCTTGGCGGTTTGCGCGTTCTGCTTCTGGGGTTCCGACGTGATGAGAAGCTTCTCGGCAAGGTGTAAGTAGTAGTCAGAGCCGGCCAACTTCGCAGTTGGAGACGGGGTTGCGACAGCTGCGGTTCCAGTTGCAGTCGCGGCTACAGTTGCAGCGATAACGGTACGGGGAGAGGAGGAGGCAGTGACAGTGCCCTCGGCCTGGGGTGGGAGGCTAGATTCTAAAAGCCCTTGACGAGCAGCGGGGATTTGGGAGGGTTTCTTTGATGGCCCTGGAGTTTGTGTATTCGTCAGGCTGTGGCTACTATCGAAACTACAGATCAGTAAAACGCACGATACAGCAACGGCATGGCATTTCATGGGGACCGGGAGTCTCACGAACCGCGGCCACTGGACCGAAAACGCGTGGTGCGCTTATATAGACAGACATTGTTGCTATTCCGGCACACCTTACAGGGCTGTTCACCGGTGCATTTCGTCTTTCGCCGTTGGCATTCATCACTGTTTCGTTGCTTTTTGGTCAACCGCGGAGATCCTACGACAAGACTAAGACAGACAGGGAACCAACCAAGCAACACGCGTGTATGAGAGTCGTCTCTTCCGCGAAGAAGTGACTTTGTTGGAGGCAGAGTCGATGGTGGCGGGGTTCGACGACATGGAGACTAGGGGGCACCTCCGGAATACGGAATGCTGAGCTTGTTCCTAAGATCAGAACGGCACGAACATCTGCCTAGGTATGGATGGCGGATAGCTCGACAGACGAAACACAGGTCAACGATGCACGGGCATGGGGCGCGCTTAACGGTGGGTGCAAGGCAGCGGAGGCGAGTGTTCCGGCTCAGGAGCTACAGTATTTGATAATATATCGATTCATCTCAAGTCGACTAGGTGTGATCAATAAGCAGCCAATGCCACCATGCCGTGGAATAACTCGGCAACAGGTATTGGATCCGTGAGTAGAGGTAATATGCGGTGATGGTTTGGCGCTATCCGTAGCAGCCGCCAAGGAAGCGGAAGCTCAGTGCGGAGGTGGAAATTGTGTCAGAGTACTTCGAGGGCGCGCTTGTCTAGGGACAATGTTAATCCGGTAGCGGACATTGTTGGGGTAAGAACACAGACAGGCAAGACTTTGAGCTTCATCATCACTGAATTGATTCACTCTTGAGGTTCTTTGCTACGTTAAAGAGCTCTTCACCCTTGTTTTCGCTACTTGCCAGAGTAAATTGGTAGGTGTGGATGCGTGATGACAAAGAAGCAGGAATCTTCAGCATACAAGTATATTAAACATTGCCCTTGTTCGGTCCCTTCTTCCAAATCCAAATCTGCACGATATCATACCACTATAACAGTCGCGCTATTACATACATTTTAGCCTTATTTTACCTAGTTGGTCCGCATTGACAAGGGTCAACGGAAGCATCCGCTTGATTCCGAAATAGCTCAAGGCCTCTTCTCTTTTTAATTCCGTATTTTGCGGGGGTCATGCGTGGTGTCTTCCAATGCATTTGCAACATGCAGTTCCACGCTTACCCTACAACAACCCACCTCATAGACACAACACTGGAAGTGGCCATGCAATTTACAGCTCTCTTGATATAAAAAGTAAATGAAATATTGTAACTATATACTTGGCAATATGGATGCTATTATTTACATGAAATTTGGACAACTCCTTTACTCTCAAAAAGTGGTGTTGACCAAGGTGTGCAGATCCTGCTCATAGATAGTCGATCGAGCAGGAAATTGTGAGGCCTCCTTAGGGCAAGACTTGTTCATAGTCAGCAACCCCCTCGATCTCATAAGACAGCATGTTTATTGGTTCCAATCCATGTCCGCGACCAAGTTGCCAGGGAATATTTTGCGATGCTTGGTTTGCAGTCAAACCACAATCCGGATAAGTCTGGGCAACATTTTGCGGAATCTCCATTTGCTCGCCACTCACTATGTGACCCATCAATGAGCGGTTCATCGCTGATGCCGACTGGCTATGCCCTCTATCCATTGCTGTTGATCTGTCCATGACCGTGGCTGATAATTGGAGTGGCCTATCAGGGGGCCCCAGACATTGAGACTCAGCGACATGCCCATGAAGGACATCTCTCTCGCCAGCTTGCATGCCCGGAGCTTGCAAATAGCCACCAAGAAGCACTGAGCCTGGAAATTGTGGTACGTGTTGGGCGGCATCATCCGTCCCACTCAGGTTTGTAAACATATTGACATCGAAGACCAGCTCTTGACATTCGGCGCTGATGGACCGGGATTCATCTCGATCGTGGAGTGGATTCGCTGTCAAATGATATTAGCCTTGGAAACGATGAGGGTAGACGTAGAAAGTCGTACCTGATCCAAAAATATGTGAGCTAAAATTCGATGAAACTGGCTCAGATTTCATGATATTCTCTGTCTCCAGCTTTGGTGATCTGTTTAGTCTTGCATCCCGTGAAATGGGAAAGTTCACAGGCACGTTATCAAGATCACTATCCTGATGCGCCGTGGATATGTGTTCTGATGAGGTAGTTGATTCATCCTCAGAATTGCTGCACTTGACGCCGCTTATCTCCAAACCCATCCTCTTATTCACAATCTTCATTAGGGCCCTTCGTTTTCTTCTGGCTATGCGTATTGTCTGCTCGGCAACGGGTCCATTGCCGCTCTTCTTGCATCGGTCGAAGTGTGATAGGTAATGGCTAACTTGATGCAATTCACTGCCGCAAATGAGACATGATTCCCGACAATCGACATCTGTTCACCTTAGCACCGCAATCATGTCACATGTTGAGTAAGCAGAGACAAAGATGCCACTTACGTGTTGCATAGTGTCGGACAAGCCCCCTCCTTCTTCTGAACCTCACTCTCTTGGTTCCCTCGCATTTCGGGTGTGGACAAAGAAATACACGCTCCTCGGTGCTTCTTTTGACAGACGAAGCAGACTCCGCAATCTCAGAACCAGCCACGAAAGGGTAGGATGGAGGGCGGCATAGAGAATGTCCGAGGCATTCTTGTAGTTCTGAGAGCAAACGCCTGGCTCGCTGCTGTGTAAACTTTAGTTTGATGGTCTTACAGTCCTGATAATTTAATCTCTCACCTGCTCGTCGGCTAAATGCTCGAGGAGGTCGTTCGTATTTGCAAAGTGTTTGAGACAAGTGCATCCAAAACCGCTATTGATCTCCTCTGCCATGGCGTTTGACAAAACTCCCGAGATCAAAATATTGAAGCATAGAAGGCGGTCGCTTTCCTTATTGATTACCTCAATCCAAACCTGACTCTTTAGGTGATGATGTCTTCAATCACGCAGTCAGACCAGAACGGGAAGGGAATGGACCCCCACAGTTGCTGCCTGTAACCAGCCTCATTCTTTGTCATAACGGAGTGCGATGCACATACAGGAGCGTGACCCGCATTTATAAAGTAAATCCTTCTCCAGATGTTGACCCTGGCGACAGTATAATTTGCGACCAACAGGCTCGGGGACGGTTTGACATGTTGGGACACTCCCACTTTTGCAGCATAAGGCAGACTTGAAAGAGTCGGGCTGAATACGTGCTCACTATGTGGCAAATATCTCGCATAACTTGACCAACATGCATCCTGAAACTTGCTTATTACTTCGTTGACAGTCACGGTTGCATTGCGGCATCCACTACGGCCAAGTCAGTCTAACGAGCGGGTTCTGTTGTTCTCTTTGCCATTTGTTAGATTTTGCTGATGAAGCATATATAATAGTTAAAACCCAGCCAATATGGTGTATTTATACCCGCTTCAATACCTTTTCAATACCCCCTGTGTACGTATTTGAGAACCACCAACATGCGATATCTTGATGCACCTCAGCCGGCACCCAACCAGTCCAAACACAGGTGGATGTAGGGACCGCGAATTCCATCTCACAAACGAGTTTAGGCAGACGCGGCCAAATATTGAGCCTCATAGATAAAATCATGGCTGGGCAACTCCAACCAACAGGGCCGGGGCCAACAAAGGGGGCAGTGCATCGCATCAGGCGGACTGAAGCTTCGGTGTCCGCTGTCATCAACATCTGATGCCGAGAAATAATGAACTGACGACGCTTATTGAGGTAGATGGTGCTAAGTGAAGCGATATAATATGACATCTCTTGACGAATATCGCAACTGGTTGCTGATGTGGGGGGGAAAACGATATAGATAACACAGTTAATTGTACGATTAACTCTTCGGGGATATAGGATTGCGAATTCAACCTTCGTAGTCTCGTATTTCTGCTAACTCATAGCGTATGTAGTAACGGTCAAGGCATATATGAATGCCTGATCTGGTCTCAGATTCGCTTGACGGGGTATGATTGACGCCTGGCCACTGGCTTTATGCAACATAAGTCTACAATTGTACTGAGGCGCATCAACATTGATTCATGGGATTTTAATCCTGCCAAAAAATTGATGCATAGTTACTCGCTTCCAAATCCCCGCTTCTTCATTTCCTCCGAGGCCTCCGTAGTGGCAAATATTTCCTCCAGCTTCTTGTCCAATACCCACTCGAGCCATCAAATTGCGATGAGCACTCTGTATCTTCTAGTGAAAATACTACCCTTGCAGAGGATATCAATTACTAGATGATTCCATCACAGAATTTCGATTTGTAAGGTAGTTGGACGCTTTGCAGCTTTCCAAAGTATGCCTGGCGGTCTTAGTGGTGGACATCAATGTCCGGGGTGACTTCTCAAAAGGAGGCGGGATCTGCGTCACGTAAATTCCATCGAGGCGATCATTAGATATCTATCTGGTCATTTTACAACCATGGCATAATTTGTAGCTCTCATTTGTTTGGGAGGCGCTTGGTAGTCTCACCCTATGCGCCTCCACTGACCAACCTTTGCCGCCCTATGATACATCTCAAGTGGATTTCGGTAACTATTGGACGCAAAGACATCTATAATACGGAGTACAATAGACCTTGAACAGATTCTGGTCTCCCATATGGCATGAGTCGCTAGCATACATCGGCATAAAGTCACTGCTTCGGTCAACAGATTCAGCATCGCAGCGCGCAATGCAATGCATTGTAACAGTCTCATTTCCGCTAGACTTTCAGTTATCCTGCACAGCAGTGAAACTTGATTGTAGCTACTTGATAATTTTGCAGAATAATTAGGATAGGCATGTCATTGCTTGGCAACTTTGGTCCTCTCGACACTAGGATTCGTACTTGTCTTTTTGTCTACTCATATACTTTCCGGTAGCTACAGCAATGGTAGCCAACCTCCCCCGTTGTAAAATAGGAATTATCTGTCTCTTGAGTGCAATCGCTTCGGCAGTTCAGCATTGTAGTGGATGTCCGGCTTGATTGAACGCCCGTCTACAGTATGGTGAAACAACAAAGCTGTCAATCTTCCATGCATGTATGCCCTAGGGTAGGCTACGGACTGAGTAAGCGTCGTATAATGCTTGATTCAAGTGATGTTTGTGCATCTGTTTCTAATAGGCAGGGAACTTTTAACTTATGATTGCACTAGGTCATCTTATTAGAGACTGGATGAAATACCAACTGCCGAAGCCTGGGCCATAGGACTCAAAAGATTCCGTCTTCGTAGTGGATATGATAACGCTGCACTGACCGTCTCCTGCTGCAGGAAGATCATTCTAGTGTCCTGGCGAAGATAGATGCCGTATCAGTGCGTTGGTGCATGGACTGAAACCTTTGCAATATGATGTCTCGATAAGATCCAATCCAGTGACGGCCTCTTGTCCATAGCAAAGTTGCCGTGTTTATTTCCGTAAAGGGAGGGATGCCCAGCCCCTCACCGACAGGCCGGTAAGATTCCAGGAAGATGACAATTCGGAATATTAAGTTGTAGATGCCAAGCGTCTTGGAGATGATGCACGGCTCGGAATACAATCCACTGATTCGGAGCACGCCCTTTGCTGACGTCCGATAGTCAGTCCCTTCTCGCATTCACAGACTGTATACCCTTTTTAGCATGGGATTCGCCAAACATCAACTCTGGATGGAGTTGTCAAGCCCCGGAATCGGATTCGGAACGCGGAACGGAGGATCCGTTGATGGGGAGCTTGTCTCCAAATGTGATGGGCAACTTCCATGCTTCCCCGCATGCACCCCTCGCCGAACCATCTCAGCCAACCAGCTTCATCGCCTTCGTCATCGTCAAGGGAGACAGGGAGTCGCAAATGCAACATAGAGATGCGCTCAATTTAGTACAAGGAACTTTTTCCCTCACTCTTGTTTATATATTTGAGCCATCAGCCTCGCCGAGTGATGGACTGATTGCTCGATAGAACAAAAAGCATTTTTCTACAACACCATCATACAACCTAAAAGTTGGTGAGGAAGACGGGAGACGAGAACAGCCTTAGGATCAAGACCAACGTCACTTTCAAAAAGAATCAGGTCGGGAAGACAAGATTTCTTTCATAATGTCTTACCAAATTCTGGGGATTGTTGTCCTCGCACTCGTTTACACATTGTTCAAATTCCTCAATGCCACCGATGTTGCCAAGATTAAGGGTATTCCGGAAATCCCAGGTGTACCCATTTTCGGCAACCTTCTGCAGCTTGGAGTGGACCACGCCCGTGTCGCACAAAAATGGGCTTCCAAATACGGCCCAGTCTTCCAAACCCGACTGGGAAATAGGGTAAGTGACTGTCAAATGCTGAATGTTGCTTCCTATTAACTAATGCCGGGAAATCTGATAGCGTGTCATCTTTGTCAACTCATATGACTCTGTCAAGCACTTTTGGATTACCCACCAGTCATCACTTATTTCTCGTCCGACATTTCACACCTTTCACTCTGTTGTCTCCACCTCCCAAGGCTTCACCATTGGTACTTCTCCCTGGGATGAGTCCTGCAAGAGACGCCGTAAGGCTGCCGCTACCGCGCTCAATCGCCCCGCTGTCCAATCCTACATGCCCATCCTGGACCTTGAATCCACTGCCAGCATCAAGGAGCTCCTCAAAGACTGCAAGGATGGCACTCAGGAAGTCGACCCTAGCCCATACATGGCACGATTCGCTCTCAACACATCCTTGACGCTCAACTACGGTTTCCGCATTGACGGCGGTGTCGATAGCAAACTCCTGCAAGAAATCACTCATGTGGAGCGCGAGATTTCCAATTTCCGGTCAACGAGCAACAACTGGCAAGACTATGTCCCACTCCTGCGACCCTTTAGTAGACAAAACAAGATGGCCGGAGTCTACCGTACCAGGCGAGACGAGTATTTGACCGACATGCTCAACGATCTCAAGGAGCGAATTGCCAACGGCACAGACAAGCCCTGCATCACTGGAAATATTCTGAAAGACCCGGAAGCGAAGCTGAATGAATGTATGGTTCCTTTCTTATAACCTCCTACTTTCTTTTATACTGACACAATAATTCTAGCCGAACTAAAGTCTATCTGTCTTACCATGGTTTCTGCCGGTTTGGATACTGTCCCGGGTAACTTGATCATGGGTATGGCTTACTTCTCGACCCCCGAGGGCCAGGAAGTTCAGAAGAAGGCCCTCAAGGCTATCGAGGAAGCTTACCCTGATGGCGATGCGTGGGAAAAGTGTCTGGTCGAAGAAAAAGTCACATACATCACTGCCTTGGTCAAGGAAACCCTACGCTACTGGACGGTTATTCCCATCTGTTTACCCCGAACAAACATCAAGGATATTCCGTATGAAGGCTCCGTAATCCCCGCCGGCACAACATTCTTTATGGTAAGTGTCTGCTAAATTTACTTGCGCATCATGCTTAGGAGACCCAAATTCTAACTAAATGCCATAGAACGCCTATGCAGCGGACTACGACGAGTCCCGGTTCAAGATGCCCCATGAATTTATCCCTGAACGATTCTTGGAAGATACCGAAGTCGGCACCCCTCATTACGGATATGGAGCTGGCTCTAGGATGTGTGCCGGCTCGCACCTTGCCAACCGTGAGCTCTACACTGCCTTTATTCGACTCATCACCGCCTTTGAGATCCTGCCCCCGCGAGACAAAGCTGATGCGCCCATCATGGACTCTATCGAGTGCAGCGCGAACCCGACCTCCTTGACAACAGACCCCAAACCTTTCAAGATTAATTTGAAGCCCCGCGACGAGGACAAACTCAAGGTATGGATCGGAGAGGCTGAGGAGAGAACGAAGGATTTGTAAATATAGAAGATTTGGCTTTAAAAACTTTTGCATAGCTGGGATAATTGTAAAATTTAGCGTTTGAAAGGGTTATTCAATACATTACGTTTTGGAGATATTTGTCTTGAGGTTTACTTGTTCATGACTTGCTGATATGACAAGTTTGACAAGCAATGCATTCTATACAATAGCTAGGAGGGATTTGTTTATGCAAAATCGAGCAGCCAAGATGAGAATGCTAGAGACGAAGGCCAAGGAACCGGCATAGAACATGGCAGGCCGGTATGCCTGCAGCCCGCCATCAACTCCTCCAAAGTTTTCAAGTAAGTAGCCAGCTATAGGTGCCCCCTATAAGCAGTTAGTTTATCTTGGTCTGGAAGTGGGTGCGAACACATCCCATATTTATATCTCGGGCCACTTACCATGAGATAGCCTCCGATCCAGCCAGTTACAACCATGCTCATTGCGACCGCCACCCTCGCGCTGCCAAACACCTTACTTATCGCTGTCGGCATGGTGGAGAAGAAAGCGCCGTTAGCAGCGCCATTAATGACAACAAACACAATCAACGGCCCTAGTGTGGTGGAAGTAGGCCAAATAGCCAGCATGGTGATGGTTGTAAAAACCAGAGAGACAAATACCGTGTTTAAAGAACCAATCCTGTCAGACGCCAGCCCGGAAAGGATGCGCCCTGCTGCAGAAGAGAGACTGAAGCCCGCAACGAGACCGGCGCCGACATTGGAGGAGAAGCCGAGAGACTTGGCGTATAGTGGAATGAAGAATGGGGGAACGAAGAGGGGGAATGTCCCGATTGCGCTTCCTATGAAGACGAGGTTGAAGACTAGGGACTTGAATAATCGCCTGCATTAGATGTTCTCAGCACGTCTATTGCACCTGTGGGAAGCTGAAGGATCCAGGACCTACCATTCTATCGCGCCCCGTCGAGCAATTGGCGCTCTCTCCTTGATCATCCATGCAGCTGGAACACCGGTAGCCAGAGTCATGAGACCAACGATGCGGTACGCCCACGCAGTGCCCAGCTTCTGGATCAGAGCATCGAGGATAAAGCTCACAGCAGCTCCGCCGAATCCACTGCCGGCAAACATGAAGCCGTTGGCAAGGCCTCGCTTTGCGCTGAAGTACTGCGATGGAACTGTGGAGATGACCTATGGCTCGTATTCAAGGTTAGCCGCATGCCTTGATCCGCGGTCTTGTGTATCGTAGCATAGTCGGAATTCGCAATCGGGAACAGGGATTCACTCACCACAAAGACAAGACTTTAATTGATGCCACACAACGTTAGATGCATGTATTGGGTAACTCATCGCATGACGAAATAGATGAAAACCTACCTAACCCCCAACCCCATCATCACCCCCGACGTAAAGAACAAAGCCCCCAGATTCCCCACCGTAAAACTACTCAAGATCTCGCTCCCGCCCATCAAAACAGCTCCAAGTACCGCTGTTGTCCTCACGCCCGCCTTCCGCATGAATCGCGAGTTGACAATCGCCAAAGCCGAGATCAGTGCCGCCTGCAGAGAGCCGGCGAAAGACAGGACGGCCGGGTTGGACAGGCCCTGGGCGACGAGGGCGGTCTGCATGACGCCCCAGGCATATGTCGTGCCGAGGGACCACCAGAGAAGGATGAAGCCGCTGAGGATGACGACCCAGCCGTAGCCGCCGTTGGGGGCAGTGGAGTCGGCGGCATGGGACGCTTCGAGGACGTCGTCGATGATGGGGGATTGCTGCTTGTTAGTGGGGACGTTTCTGGGACCCCATGTTGAACTTGGGCCGGTGGAAGCGATGTTGGTGAGTTCAATAGCTGTCGTGGTTGAGGTAGTCATGGTTAGAGATGGCGAATGCTTGCGGGCTTTGTTACAGCAAAAGTAAAGGGAAACTTGAGAATAGTAATAGCCTCAATTTTGACGCTATTTTTGTTTTCTATTTCTTGTGGCTTTTTCACCGCTGGTCTTCACTCTAGCTCTCTTTTGCGGCATAACTTCAACGGTTCGTCAACCGCTATCACGTGTATGGGTGTTGTAGATGCTAACGTGGGGGTTTAAACACCTGGGATCCTGGAGTTTGGGATTAGACAGGCAGCAGCATTAGACTATCATCTGCCTCTCTTTGAAGTCACCAAGCAGGAAGAGTATCCCGGAAACATCACCACTAGATGATGTAACTTGAGATTAGTCGCAAAAAACCTCACATTCTCAATGAGGATTGTGTGGACTTTCTAGTCCAAACCTTGGTCGACAGATTCCATTTTCCATTTGGCAGTATAAGTGTATGGGTTAGGTAACTCCGCATAACGGCACAGTCAAAGCAGTCAAAGGTCAAAGCGTCCATGGGGTGGGTGGAAGCAATCACCCTTTGTCGCTAGAAGAGGATTGATGTGACTCTAGTGCATTATACAGGGGCGAGAGTGGTGCTCAGCCAAAAAAGCTGTTGGCTAATATGATTTGATGTGTTGATCTTTGCTCGCTTTCGTTCACAGAACCAGGATCATCACGGCGTTGCGGTGTCTAGCACTTATCAATCGCGGGGAAGTTGAAACATCGCACCCATGGTACTGGAGAGTCCTGGACGCTCCATAATTCCTAAAAATAAAGATGCCACCGTCATCAATTGACAGCCAAGGGCGTGAGGGATAGAATCTCGAAATCCCCAGGAGGTCTTGAAGGAGGACGACGACAGGCTGCTAACGTTTAAGAGCTGCTGGTGCCTGAAAGATTTTAAAGTCTAGAAAAATCCTCGACCTTCGAAATTTGGCAATGCCCGATAAAAGTGTCGAGTCCAGAACAAAAAGAAGCGAAGCGGTTTGCTGCTGTTCCCAAGCTTTGCTGTGAAATGCCAAGCCGACTTGCATGAAACCGTCGGCTATTGCCACGACGAGCTCGTCATAGACTTCATTTCTCTGAATTTGTCATTTGCCGAGAGAATAATTGACACGAAGGAATAAATGAACGGCAAATTTGCTTGTCATACAAGCCCGTTGGGGGAAATCACACTGAGGTAGCAGCAGCAATTCCTCGTGGCTGACTGGGGGAGGCATCTCGGGTCCGGTGCCGCAGATCTTTCCTTTCTCGTATACTGTACTCCGTACGGTAAATGAAATGCCTTGCGGCTTGATATATGTATACTGTGCATGCATATGCTTTACGTACATACATGAACAGACCACGAGACGTTCTGTGGGTAAATGTGAGGGGAAGCAATATGTTGGTCGTGTAAATAATAACAAAAACAAAGGATTTGAGAGTGCCTCCTCATTTATAGCATCAGAAGGTCTGCTGGACAAAGAGTCACGGGGATGGGGATGCAAGGGATTACACCTGAAATAAAGGACTTCCAGGATCAAGCATCTTCCTTAGTAGCAACAACGAACGCTCGGTCAATGCAACCTCACCGATGGGACAAATCAGAAGAGGTTAAAGCACATACTTTTTATTCCTCTTTCAGGTCCCAAACAAAGAAATGAGAATACTCAATGAGCACAAGACATGCCGGTGACTATATCCGACTCGCCCATCGGCCCGAAGCCCTCCAATACAGACGGATCAGCGTTGTATTCCTGACTCTCCCCCCAACTCAGCTTGCATCCATCTTGCATCTGGCGTTTAGGTTGTTCATGTTAGTCGGAGGGGGAATCGGATCAATCGGTTCACCAGGCCGCCGCCATGTACAATCAAAAGGAAAAAGGAAAAATGGAACTAGGCTCAGGCGGCGTCTCCGCGCGGCCGCTGTAGGGGCTGTATTAGGCTTATTAGAAGCAAGGCACAAACGATAATTGGGCGTTTGCAGACAGACGATGGCATGATGCTTATTTGTCTGCGGCTTGTAGCCAAATGGCCCCTTTGCGTCCCCATTTGGCAATAAGCACAACGACACTTATTTTTGTGCCACTCAGATGACGACGACGTTATTTTGCATTTCTATTCATCTCCCGTAGCTGGTGGTGAGGTGAGACAAAACAAAAGCCATGTTCTACCTAAAATCACCACCGCCCTCCCAATGCCCCTGTCTCCGAGAAAGCCTGTCTCCCCCTCCGAAAACAGGCTGGATCTGAATGACCCCAAAATGTAACCTTGACATGGTCGACGAGCACGAGGACCCTAGAAAAACCCATGCTCTCGTGGGGCCTCCTTTGTGGCCTCTGGGTGCTGTAGGTAATATGGATTCTGTTCAACCAACAAGAAGCCCCTCTCCGCGCAGATCCTTCCGTTATACCCAAATTTTTGTGCGGGGAGAGCAACAGTCAAGAACGTCGAGGTAGCATTTTTCAACTCATGTGGGTATCGCCATTCGCTTGGTCCCCGCAATTCCTCGGGCGCCTTTGAGCCGGTTGGGCATTGCGGGCAAAAAAGCTCTCGGATCCTTTCTCCAGGTCGATGGTAGTGTTGCGTGACCCCATATGCCGACTCATATTGCAGTGCGTAGCTCCGCGGGGAAGGGGGGTGTGGAAATTTGGCCGTCCGTTGTGACGCAGAAATCGCATGGCCAAGACGGCGCCGTTCGGATCATGGCATCGAGAGAGGCCATGAGCACGCCGTTGACTGTGGTCATATTGCAGGGGCAAGACATGCGGCAAACGTATGAATAGAAGGGCCTCTCCTCGTTCATGGCCATCCTGTTCTCCTCGATTCTTGTCAAGCAATTTTGCGCTCCCTCCCTTCTTGCGCTCCCTCCCTTCTTGCGCTCCCTCCCTTCTTGCTCTCCCTCCCTTCTTGCGCTCCCTTCCTTCTTGCTCTCCCTCCCTTCTTGCCCCCCCTCCCCAGTATATTTTATCATTATTATGCGAGGATAGCATATCCTCGCTGACTTCTTGTGTGCCTCTGATTTGCATCGGCATTGCGTTACGTCTCTCTGTTTCCATCATACATCATGAAAGGTCTTCTCGCCCTCGTCTTGACCACTCTGGCGTTGCCAGTATCATCAGCCCCAGCCCCGGATCCCAATAATGCTCATAATGAAGCATACTGGGCAGACCTTGCCAAGTCTCAGGGACGACAGCTTTGCTACGTGCTTCCTGATGCCAAAGGAGGGAACGATGCTCCAGCTATTATGGATGCACTCAACAACAAGTGTCGCACCAAGGGTCTCGTCGTATTTCCCGGCTCTACCTATCACATTAACACCAACATGACAACTTTGAACCTCAACGATGTTTCCATCAACCAGTTCGGGCGCTTCCTTTGGAGCACAGATATCAACTATTGGCTGTCCGTCTCCATGCCTGTTGGCTTCCAAAACCAGAGCACTGTGTGGTACTTTGGTGGCGACAAAGTCAACTGGAACGGTTACAACGTTGGAACGTTGGATGGAAATGGCCAGGTCTGGTATGACTGGGCTAGATCTCAAGGCAATCTGCCTCATAGACCCATGAACATCAACTTTCGTACTCTCACCAATTCCATTGTCAAGGGTCTGCGTTTCGTCCAGAGCCAGATGTGGACCATGGCAAT
The DNA here is from genome assembly GCA_011799845.1 of Hypomyces rosellus. NCBI lineage: Eukaryota > Fungi > Ascomycota > Sordariomycetes > Hypocreales > Hypocreaceae > Hypomyces > Hypomyces rosellus. The sequence continues at coordinate 208,462 of WWCI01000003.1, forward strand.
CACGTACTCAAAGGGCGTGGATCTGGAGGACATTTACGTCAACAGTACCTCCAACAGCCAATGGAGCACCCTCAACACTGATGGCTGTGATACCATTTACTCCGACAGCATTACCTTCCGACGCTGGGTTGTCTCCAATGGTGACGATAGTATCGCACTCAAGGGCAACTCTAGCAATATTTCCATCTACGACAGTTACTTCGAGAACGGCCAGGGTGTTGCCATCGGCTCCATGGGACAGTACAACGGCAAGTATGAGTACATTACTAATTTCTACGCCAAGAACGTCACTTTACGCAATACCGCCCACGTTTCCTATCTCAAGACTTGGGCTGGCATCTCCAATGGCTACCCCCCCAACGGCGGGGGTGGTGGCCTAGGCATTGCCAAAGACATTGTGATGGAGGATATTAAAGTTGAAGGTTTACGACAAGAGCCCTTCTTCGCATGGCAGTGCGAGAACTATTCGGGACTTGCAGGAAAGAACTGCGACACGAGCAAGTTCAAACTTCAGGACGTCGCCTGGCGAAGGGTCAGTGGGTGGACCACACCGGCTGTGATTCATGCTGGCCACTTCCAATGCAGTGCTGCTGCAGGTGGTTGTAACAACATTGAAGTAACGGACTTCAACGTCACAAATCAGGGAACTAACCAGGTGCCGAGCAAATGGTATTGCCACAATGTAAATAATCCCATTGGCTTTACGTGCAATGATGCATGAGACTATACCCCCGAAACTCTGGCATGAATGCTGGAGGTTTGACCGTTATTTTGGGCTTGCTTTGGCGTTGAGTGGTTTGGGAATAATTTGCACCCTATGATGCATTTTGCATATTGGACATTTAGTTAACATGTTTTTATCTACGATAACTTAATTATTGCTTCCGGTGTGAGTTTTTGTGAAGCGTCATCGCGTGCTCGAGCTCATATATGAGAGAAATTATATCTAGTGAAGTCATGACGCCAGCATATATAATACTTGGTTGGATGCATGTATGGACTAGATACATTACGGGACTTGAGAAAGATATCACCTTGAATTCTGCTTTTGGTCCACGGGCTTTATTTGAACCATGTATATGCTCACAACTATGGCACTTGTATTCACGTTGGATATCTTGGTTATAATTATAAAGGGAGTCTTCGTGTCTTTTAGGTATAGGTGGAGAGTATAAACATGAGAATAAATTTCCGTAAAGAATGAACGGTGTATTACTATATTTCCTTGACTCCCTGGGGTAGCTTCATTTTTCCGATTCAACATCAGCTACCTTTACGCAACTGCACAATGAATGGTGTATCACGTAAAGGAAGAGATTCCTTCAGACATGGGATGCCATCTCTCCGACTCGATTAATATTTCACATTAGCCTATAGATCCTACTACCTCTATTGAAGCTTTCGGCTTCATGTGACGCACGTAGATGCTAGTGGTTACCGGTATCGTGAGACTTATCAAATGACTATATCTGTTTTAGAGTGCTCGAAGGTTTGAAGCACTCCAGCCATACCACTATACATAATTCAGATGCTCTCCCTATTGCACGTCACCATCCAAGTCACACATCGCTAGGGATTGGAGCGCAATATTGTTTGCGTGTGGGATATTGTGTAATATCGGATGAATGGCGTGCATTTGACCTGTCTCAAGCACCCAACGCGTTGAACGTCGCCGTTGCATAGGAAATTCCTCTTTCAGATCCATAAACCTCAGCTGCCATCTTATTCATGGCATAGGTAAACGTGACACGTCTCTCAACATCCATGATAGCCAGGGAACCTCCCCAACCACCCCAAGTAGCCATCTTCCCCGCCGGGAACCAGGGCCAAAGACCACTGCCGGACAAGGCGAAGCCAGTACCCCAGCGTACATTACTTGAAAAGAAGAGGTCGTCGCCGTTGGTCTGTTCCTCAAATATCGTATCAATGGTCTTCTGCGAAAGAAGGCGTGTACCGTCAACTTCACCACCGAGTGATATGGCCGAAAGTATTCGAGCCAACGAGCGAGAGTTACCATGGCCATTAATGGAGCCCATGTCTGCATTTCTAGCAGCCGCTGTGTTGAAGAAATTGGGGTGTATGGCGGGGCTTTGCATGATCCTTGCTATCATGGAGCCTGTTGGTAGTGATCTAAGAACCTTGTCAATTTCCTCTGTAGGAACAATGTCGGAAATCCGCGGCCAATCCTTCTCCAGGGCGCCTATCTGAAAGTCTGCATCAAGAGGCCCGGAAATCTCCTCAGCGACAAATTGCTTTAGCGGTTTCCCTGTCACTCGCTTAACTATTTCTCCAATCATGACCCCAAACGTCAGAGCATGGTAGGCAGATACTGTGCCGGGCTCCCACCACGGGGCCTGCTGCGCAAGCTTGACTGCCATTTGCTCATGGTCACAAAGAAGATCCATGTGGAATTTCTCCTCCCAACCACCCAAGCCTGTAGAATGTGAAAGCAAGTGGCGAATCTCGATGTTTTCTTTGCCGTTGACTGCAAACTCGGGCCAGTACTGTGAAATCTTCCCATCAACATCAACCAAACCTCGGTCAATGAGCATGAGCAAGGCGAAACTGGCAACCGTCTTTGTGGTTGAGAAAACATTCACAATTGTGTCTGATTCCCATGGCTGAGTGCGAGCCGTATCCGCATAGCCACCCCAGATGTCAACAACATTTTGGCCATCAACATTAACCGTGATGGATGCGCCAAGCTCTTCTCCGGAATCAATATGTTGCTGGAGAAGGGCCTGAACTTCAGCGAATCTGCTGTCGCAAATGCCGTGGATCTGGGCCATATCTGTCGATGGGGGGTCCGTTGAGACACCGCGCAAGGGTAATATGAGGGAGGGACACAGATCACTTTCTTAAGAAGAAGAGCTGCAAGTAGAGGCGAACGAGTCTCCTCTTCTGATATTGGTAGATTGTTGGTTCTTATAGACGGCTGGTGCCGAGGTTAATATAGTGATTGATGAAGAGGTGGTATTTTTATTCAACAAAAATGATGTAGGTGTGATATAGCACTCGTCTAATCCTGCGGCATGGCGGCCCAATAGAGAATATGCCAGCTGGTTGAGTGTACCCGAAAAAAATGAGCCTGTTAAATCTCTAGACAAAGGTTTGTGTATACACTTCGCTTAGATGCTGCAGCGGATGGTCACGGAGGCGGGCATAGAGTTCCATCAGCGGGGAAATACCTTTTTTCTTTTCTTTCTTGCTCGAGCCTTTGCGTTTTTTGGCCAGAGTTGGATGATTCTTGCACACCCAGTGATGTAGGTGCAAGACATACTGGTATAAAATGGCTCAGCGTCGCATTGTTGAGACGGCAGCAAACGGCGGATCGATACAGTGCTGAGGAATCATGTCATCAACAACGGGAAATCTTAACCGAAACTGGGCACAAAGATACGTAAATCTTTCACCGGGTGCATTAACCTAATGTAGGTGAGATTATATCATTTGGTTGAGAATTGATCGCATAAAATCGCCGCTATGAACCTCTGGACGTTGCTGACAGCGTGGGGAAATTCTCCCCAGACACGGGTCAAACAGAGCAACACATTGCGAGGGCGGCTTACCAAAAGGCAGGGTGGTGATGTATAATCGCATTAGGCTGCCTCTGGTAGGTGGCAGTAGGCATGTGAGTATGGAAAAATAAGACGTAAGTCAACACGGCAAACGGACTTGATAGGCACGCTCACGCTCACGAGATTGTGATAGGAAGATATTATGAACAGCTAAAAAGGTATAGAATTTCTATCTAGATTAAGATAAATGAGATACTAGACAGACTGAGATGCAAAGAAAAACCTTTATGAAAAGAGTGACCCATAAAAGAAACGACCAAATAACCAGGCGATATAGAGCAGCAACCCTTCCAAAAACAATAAAAGAAAAAATCTCTAGTGAGTGTATATATAGACATTGTGAGAAAAAATGAGGAATTTGAGACCGCGACAGCCTGACTTGATAATAATAATCCACCATCAAAGCATTATGGCGGGATACGTATCCCCTTAAAAATATGTGTAGCATGAAATGAACATCCGCCGTCCCTTAGTTGTAGGCCAAGATATCCTTGAGTTGGGACATGAGTCCCTCGATATCCTCTTCGGTAGCAGCCCTGCCATCCCAGATAACAGCGATGTCTACCTCGGCACGGCCTTGAGAGTCCGTTCCAGGAAGCAGAGAGCACTCCACAGACATAGAACCGGGTGGCGGGCCCATTAATCGGGCACCGTTGAATCGCATGCCAATGTCCTTGCCCTCCTCAGACTCCAAAAAGTTCATTGGCTGAATAGCCATTTCGAGCGGTAGGCGGCCCATAACATTGCCCGCATGGCGGGGTTTGTTCTTGAAGTTCCAGTTAGTGCCTTCGGGCGCGGGGATGTGATCCCGAATAGCACTAATACCGGCATGCTCATGCGGCATGACGCGGACTTGCTCCCATCGCACCATTGCGGCGACATCAGACAGTCTAAGGTCGGGACCCTGTTCGGGAAGGTGGATTCGCAGAGGAGCCTTGGACACGGCTGGGCCAGGGCACGATTCAATGCCAGGGAGGGGCATCGCTCGGCCAGTGACCAAGTTGGCGATGGTGATGTCTTTGCTTTCCGTCATACGCGAGAGAAGCATGACCCAGGCAGCAATGATAACCGATGAGGCTGTTGTTTCCTTTTCGAGTTGCTTGGGGAGAGCAACCCGATGGACTGAACACTTCTCTTGCATAGGATTCTCAACATTGGCGTAGTTGAAGAGAAGCTTGTTAGGTTTAACACCAGCGAGGTATTGGTGCCAGAACTCACGGGTCTCTTCGGTGGGAGCTGTGACGTGCTTGATGAGCTCGTTGAAGCGAAGAGGGTGAGAGGGTGTAAAATTGGCGTCCTTGTACACCTGGGCAACACAGTCCAGGAGCAAGCCCAGACTCCAGCCATCGTAGGCGGCGTGGTTAAGACTCCAAATCATGTGAGTTGGAGTCGTCTTCTTGACCAAGGTGACCCTGTGAAGTGCGGTGCCAACACTGGGGGGGTTGCGCTTATCCTCAGCAATCGCAGCTTCAAGGTCACCGGCGCGAGAAATAGTCCACGACACCTGAGTTCCGGGAGATCCAGCCGGAAGGACAACCTGGGTCATCTTTCCAGATGTAAAGTCTTTGACGATGCGGGTTCGGAGGGTTGGGAACCAGTCGACGCATCGGTTGACGGCCTTGCGCAAGCGGGCAAGGTCAACGGTAGACTCGAGAGAGAAAATAAACTGCACAACGTGTGCACCGGCAAAAGACTCAGTGCCGTTCATGAAGACTTCCTGGTAGTCAGTGCAAGGGTATACACTTTCAATGTTGATGAGCGTGAATTCAGGAGCGGGTTGGGGAGACTCCTCCTCATCAACGCTATCATCCACGTCCTCCTCAACGATAGGGAGGATCATTGACTTGCGCTTCTCGGCTCTGATTGATTTGCGCTTCTCTTCCTTCTTTTCCTTCTTCTCCTCCACAATTTCCTTCTCACTCATCACATCCTCATCCTTGACATCATCCTCCGTATCAGAGTCCTCCACTTCACCGTCCTCATTCTTCATCACAGCAGCCATGGCTGCCAAGGTGGGGTTTTGGAAAATTTCGATTGTCGTAAGTGTATACCCATGATGCCTAGCGAGAGCAACAAGTCTCATAGCCATCATGGAATCACCTCCACGACTGAAGAAGTTATCCCACCTGCTAATAGTTTCCTCATCTTCAAACTTGAGGACAGTGGCCCAAAGGCTGCACAACAAATTCTCCCTGCGGGTTTCAGGCGCTTGGCGGGTTGCAGACTTCTTGCCCTTGGACATGGAGATCGCCATGGGAGTAGCAACCTTGCGCAAAGTCTTGCGATCAAGCTTTCCAGTGGTCATCATGGGAAGGTCGACGAATGGGATGAAGACCTTGGGAACCATGTGAGTTGGGAGAGTAGCCGAAATCGCGGGGATCAAACGGCTAGTGAAGTCTTGCATATACTTCACAGCGGCAGGAGAATCGGGTCCGGCAGAAGCAACCTTTCCGACACCAAAGGCTGCTCCCAAGATCTGCCAGTCATCTCCATTCTCAGATTTAAACACATCGACGGACACCGTCATTGAAGTGGGAATGTGTTGTCGGATTGACTCTTCAATCTCGGCGAGCTCAACTCGTTGGCCACGGATCTTGACTTGAGTGGTGTCCTTGCGAGACATGAAGCAGATGGAGCCATCAGCTTCCATGTAGACCAAATCACCAGTCTTGTAGACCGTGGTTGATCTATCGGTAATAAATGCTGGGTCAACAATGAAGGCGGCAGATGTCTTTTCCTCGTCGTTAAGATAACCACGAGCCAGGTTACGGCCTTCGATGCAGAGTTCACCAACACCTCCAAATGGTGCCAGCTCATTATCCTTGACAGGGTTGACAATCCAAGTGCGGCATTCAACAGCCGTACCGATGAGGTTGGCAGAGGTGGATGCCTTCAGATCGCCCAGTGTACACATGATGGTAGCCTCAGTCGGGCCGTAGACAGCGAGAAGCTTGACCTTGGAAGCCCAGCGGTCCAAATCACTCTGCAGGACTGGCTCACCACCAATGCAAATAGTCTTGACGGAAGGAACCTTCTCTGGCTCAAGAAGACGGATGACGGATGGGGCACCAAACACAGTATTGACGTGCATAGACTCAATGCATCCGGCAAGATCGTTCATGCGCTGGTCGTCGGAAGGAATGCAGACACATCCTCCATTGATGAAGGTGCCGAAAATCTCAACCAGATTACCATCGAACCAGAAGGAGCTGAACTGAAGGTAACGGGTTCGTGGACCAAGACCCATCCTCTTACCAAGAGCAGTGACAGCGGAGCAGACCGAACCATGCTCAATAACGACACCCTTGGGAGTACCCGTGGAGCCAGAGGTGAAGAGGATATATGCCGTGTTGTGGGGATTGATGGGGATTGGCAACGCGGACGCTGGCTTCAATGCCGACATGTTCTTCAGGGGTAGTGTTGTTTCATTCACAATCATGGGCTTGCCAGGAAGGGTCTTGCTGACTTCGAGATTCTGTGGTGAAGTGAGAATAATATCGGCTTCCACTGTTTCGATCAGATACTCCAATCGCTTCTGGGGCTGCTTAGGATCGAGAGGCACCCAGTAGCCTCCAGCCTTGACAATTCCAAGCATGGCGACGATGGCCCACTTGGACTTCTCAAAGATCATGACAACAGCCTTGGACAGACCAACGCCTTGGGCTACGAGCTGTTCGGCAAGAGCGGAAGAAAGATTATCCAATTCAGCATAGGTGAATGAACCATCCCAGGCTTCAATACATGTTAGGGATGGAGTGAGTTCAACCTGTTTGCGAACGAGGTCTTGCAAGCAGTTCTCAGCAGCCTCATTGTTGTTACTCAATCCTTCACCATGGATCTGGAGTTCGGAGACATGTTCGGCAGAGAGAGCTGACATGTTCTTGAGAGAAGACTCAGCTGAAGAACGGAAGAGATTACCGAGGATAGTCATGAACGTATCTAGCATCAGCTCCGGCATTCTGCCTTGCATAATTACTGGATCGTAGTTCATGGTGACGGTAATATTCTTAGCATCGATTGATTGCTCAACATCGACAACTAAGGGTGACGGGAAGAAACCGGTAAGACCAAGAGTCTTCCTTGTGATACCGAGAGATTCAGCAGCATCAAGCTCATCACCAGGAGCTTGAACGACGAAGATGCTATCAAAGTCGCAACCTTGGCGGCAGTCGTCGTTGATACGAACAATTTGCTGGAGACCAATCTGAGCGAAGCGAGTGGCACGAAGAACATCTTGTTGAATAGTCGACAAGAGCTTGGACACAGTGGTGTTGTAGTCAATTACAGTTCTGAAGGGAATGGTAGTAATAGTGGGACCAGCAATCGATTCGACGTTGTCGATGCTGGAAGCAGCGGATTCACGTCCAGCGAGGGTTGAGCCAAACAAGGTGTCAGTGTTGGCAGTATAATGGGAGATCGTAAGAGCCCATGCAGCTTGGCAAACGGTGGCGGAAGTAACACCTAGCTTACGCTGGACATCGATCGAAGGCAACGAGATGGTGTGCTGAACGCAGTCAGTGGCTAGAGGTTGATGAGATGCGGGGAGGTTGCGTGGACGAGGAGGGAATTGGGCGCTCTCCAGGCCAGACAGCTTGTCGCTCCAGAAGTTCTTAGCCTCCTCGAGATTTTGGCTTGCCAAATGCTTGACGAAAGACTTGAACGGCGTGATTTGCATGGTAGAGTCGTCTCCACCCATCTCTTTGTACAATCGGTCAAACACCAAAGCAATGGAATTTCCATCGTATAGAGCGTGGTGAGCGCTGAATAGGACGCGAACAACGTCACCGGTCTGCTTGGCGACAGCAAGATGGGCCAAAGCATTGCCGTAGCCAAAAGCAGCGTCCACCAACTGAACAAACTCGTCGACATCCCCTACCTCACTCCATTGCAGGGGGGTGTTCTTGAGAACAACCTGTAGAGCTTCTTGAGTATGAGTAAGGACAATGCGAGTTCGAAGAATCTCAAAGGTCTCAAAAACAGATGCCCACGCATTCTTGAATTGATCGAGCTGAGAGGCGGGCATGTCAAAAGTCTCCGTCATGACGTAGGCACGTTTGTGCTTAGAAGTGGCAGCCATAAGAGCCTCCTGAAGTGGCGTGCAAGGATACATGTCCTCGACAGATTCCTTGTTGATTCCGTATCGTGGCAAGACGTCTTCAAATGTCGAGTGAACGATGGTTGGTGCGAGTAAATTGAATGGCTCATCAGGCAATATGTCAACGACCGCATCATCGCCATCAGAGCAGCAAGATGCCATGTCGGACAGAATGGGAAATGCGAAAATGTCTTCGTACTGAAGCTTGAATTGAGAGACACGAGAAAGACCAACCAGTCTCATGGCGGAGATGGAGTTACCGCCAAGAGCGAAGAAATCACCATCACGTCCGAAGGATTCAGCAGCAACACCGAGGACATCAGACCAAAGCTTCCGGAGATTCTCCTCAGTGGCAGTCATATTTCCATCAGAGAGGCGCTTGTCGTCTTCAGAGATTGCAGAAAGCTTCTCAAGGACGGTGCCAATGACTCTGCTGTCGAGCTTACCAGATGGCGTGGTTGGCATTCGTCCAACGGCAATGAAGACGGACGGTACCATATAGTTAGGCAAAACACCTCGAAGCTTGCGTCGAAGATCAGTAGCTGCTCGCTTGAGGCTACCATCCTTTGCAGTAAGCATAGGAGAGCAAGGGATACCCGCTACTTCCTGGTCGAGAGGTAAATCCATGAGAAGGAGCGCAGCAAGGTAAGGCTCGCGCTTGGCTCCATCTTCGTTTGATGGTACATGCTTGAGAATATTGGCCTGCTGGAATGCAGTGTGCTCACTCATGAATTGCTTGATGTGGTGCTCAATCTCGCCAACGTCAATACGCTGACCGCGGAGTTTGACTTGACCGTCACGTCGGCCAAGGCAGTCAAGGGTTCCGTCGGCATTGTAACGAACCAAGTCACCAGTGCGGTAGACTCTGGTACCTGCCTTGACACCGGGGAGTCGATCAAGAAGATGTGCGGGGAAAGAATCAGCAGTCTTCTCAGGGTTGGCAAAGTAGCCTCGGGCAAGAGTTGGGCCATCGACGCAAAGCTCTCCGACGGCACCAATGGGGGTGAGTGATCCTTGAGGGCTGAGAACCCAGTTGCAGTTACCGACAGCATGGCCAATATTGCAGCACTTCTTCTTATCACGGTCTTCAAGGAGAATTCGTCTACCAGCAGCCATGATGGTAGTCTCAGTTGGACCATAAGCGTTGTTGACACGACGGCCAGGTTTGACCCATGCATCGATATCTGACTGAGCAAGCGGCTCACCAGCAAGGATGGCGAGATCTACATTGGGAAGCTCTTCGGGGCGGAGAAGACGAGAGACAGTGGGTGTAAGGGAGACAGCAGTGACGTTGCGTGATCGAATAAAATCGCCGAGGTCATTCATTCTCTCATACTCGGAGGGCGAACAAACGCAGCCTCCATAGACGAGTGTCATGAAAATTTCAGAGACAGACGCATCAAAGACGTAGCTGCTGAACTGCAGCATACGGGTTTGCTTGGTCAGTCCGAAGAACTCAGCCTGAGCGTGAATGGCACAGTTCCAAGGACCATGCTCGATCAAGACACCCTTAGGCTTGCCGGTAGTACCAGATGTAAACATGAGGTATGCGGCATCATTTGGCTTGACAGCCTTGCGGGCAATCTTCTTTAAAGGTGCGTTCTTCTGGGCCATGATATCAGCTACAACAACAGGAATCACCTTACAAGGCATTCCAAGATCAGCAAGCATTTCACAATGTTCTGGAGATGCAAGAATAATCTTAGAGTTACTCTGCTCAAGCAATCCTTGTAGTCGATCCTTGGGCTGAGTAGGGTTGAGAGGGGTGAATGCGCATCCGGCCTTCAAGGTAGCCAGCATGGCCACTGTCGCCGCGGCAGACTTGTCGAAGCAAACGCTGATAAATGGGAACTGATCTGAGACGAGATTCAGCTCTAGAATACGGTTGCAGAGAATATCCGCACAGCGGTGCAAGTCCGCGTGAGTGAGATTGCCATCGTGGGACACAATGGCCGGAGCATGGGGCTGCTGGGAAGCAACTTCTTCGAGCATCTCGTGGACAGGTACCTTCTTGGAAGGATCAGGGAAGTTTTCTCTGTGCTTGTTCCAACCCAAGATGGTCTTGAGATGGGCCGGAGCTACCTCGGACATGACAGTGGCCAGGTCGAGGAAATGGCAACGATGAAGGGTTTGCAAAACATGGTCAAAGTAGCTAATCACTTGGCTAACCATGCCCTCCTCAATACAGGCAGGGTCAAAAGCAACATCCACGTCAATGGATTGTCGGCCGACACTGCAGTCCAAAACCATCGGGTAAGGATGGATCTCTGCAGAGTCAATGGTAACTGGCGTGATGCCTGCAGCCTGCAGTGAGGAGTCGAGACCAAACGCCTCATTCACAACCATGAGGGAGGAAAAGTCACACGCCCTCTTGGCAGCGGCACCCAGACCCTGAATCTCAGAAAGACCCAGGTGCTGGTGAGGCAGGGCGGCTAGAGTAACATCCTGAACATGGCGAAGGAAATCCAGAACGCTCTGGTTAGGCGAAACCTCTAGCTGTCGTGGGACAGTGACGATCGTGGGCCCTACAAGCTGATCAATATTGGACATGGGGAAGTCTCTGCCAGAGAGCGTGATGCCAAAGTTGACGGTTTCGCTAGTGGAGTACTGAGATAGAGTGATGGCCCATGCAGCCTGAAGCAAGTTGGCAATGGTGACTCCCAAATCGGAAACGGTGTCTGGTCTGAAAGAGAGTCGGAAGTCTCGCTTAGCCCGAGTCATGGGTTTGTGAGAAACAGGAACATCCGGGAATGGGATGCCCGAATCATCACTCTCAATCAGAGCAGTCTGCCAGTACTGTTGAGAATCGGTCTTATCGGTGATGGAGAGCTCATCAACAAACTCTTGGAAGGAGGGGCCATGGAAAGGCGCAATCTTGCCACCATAGATATCCAAGAAAGTTTTCCAGATGAGGCCAATCGACCACCCATCGTAAATGGCGTGGTGAGCGCTAATCACAAGATAATAGTACCCATCTTGTTGATTGTTGACCATGGCAAGTCTGAAGAGAGGCGCACCGTATTGGAAGGTAGTCTGCTGCTGTTCCTCAAGATACTTCTCCAGGCAGGGAACAGTAGCGTGCTTCACAGGCTCAGAATCCTTAGCAACGACGACAACGCCGCCTTGAGAACGAGCAACGATCCTGCTCCTCAAAATGGGATGAGTACGCATCGTCTTCTCCCAAGCTGAGACAAACTGTTGTTTTCTGACATCAGATGACAGCTTAAATGGCGCATGCCAAGCGTATGCACCCTGTTGCTTGTTATGGGCGGTCAGCACCATGAGAGCCTCCTGCAGAGGTGTGCAAGGGAACATATCCTCGATCTCCTGAGTTGGCACCCCGCAGAGTTCAGCAACTTCAGGCAACTCCTTCTCAATGGAAATACCCTCTCGTCTTAACAACGAAAAAGGCTCTAGGAAGGCAGCCTCCTCTGGCGGAGTGGATGGTGAAGACGGGGAAGGTGTCATAAAGGACATCTCCGACGAATAGGCCTCGGAGGCAGATGAAGGAGAATCTGGGAACAGAACCTTGACCATATCCTCAAGGACTGGGTGAGCAAAGATGTCTGCAACAGAAAGATCCAATCCAGCACGTCGCGCTTCGGATCGAAGGGCAATGGCAGCCATGGAGTTACCCCCCAGGCGGAAGAAGTTGCTATCTCTTCCAACGGACTTGACGCCAAGAACCTTCTTCCACAGCTTGGTAATCTGGTGGTGCTCACCAGTGTTGACTTCCTCGTGAACATCATTGGCAACCTCAGTCTTGACTGACAGTGTACCGAAACCGACAAGTTCATCACGACTAAGCTGGGCAGCTGCCTGTTGAAGAGCACGTCGATCCACCTTGGATGAGGTGGTCAATGGCAGTCTGCGCAGAGGGACATATGCTTGAGGCATCATGTATGCAGGAATCGATGATGCAGCAGACTCAGGAGCCAGAATCTTTGCAACAAGCGCGCGGAACCTAGACATCGCTTGAGGGCTGTTGGCAATGAGAGATCCTTCCTCTTGAGCTTGCTCCTTCTCACTACCTACAAGTACAAACGCAGCGAGGAGGTTGCTCTCTCCTTGATCAGCACGCTTCAAGTATTCAACAACGACGGTAGCTTCAGATTGGCCAACGCTGGAAATCATGGCATGCTCAATCTCACCAATCTCGACACGCTGACCGTTGATCTTAACCTGAGTGTCCTTGCGGCCGATAAAGGTGATGGAGCCATCAACGTTGTAACGCACCAAATCACCAGTCTTGTACAGTCTGCTGTTAGGGCGGGAATCTTGTAGCCAAGTGGGAGCATCGATAAAGACCTTGGCAGTCTGCTCCGGTCTCTTCAAGTAGCCACGGCAGAGCGTAGGACCTTCAATTAGCAATTCACCAATGGCGCCAAGGGGTCGAAGACGATTATGGTTGTCAGGGTCAACAATCCATGTCGCACCTCTCATGGCTCGACCAATGTTAGTGGGTGAAGTGGTCTTCGTCATTGGCCGGTTTGCCAGAGATGTGACAGTACATTCGCTAGGACCGTACACGTTGATGAGTTCCAAAGCCTCACTCCAGCTCTCAACTTGTGCAGAAGAGAGAGCCTCTCCTCCCTGGACAAGAACCTTGAGAGTAGGAATGGACGGTGGGTCAATGAGACCAGCAAATGATGGGGTTGTGGCAAGCCAGTTGACCTCAGCCTCGGCCATGAAAGTAACGATGTCAGCAGGGTTACGGTGCTCATCGCGAGGGATGCACAAGCAGCCACCAGCTTCAAATGCCATAAAAATGTCGCCAAGAGACGCGTCAAAGATGAAAGAAGAGAATTGGAGAACGCGGGCCTTGGTCCCAAGGCTGATCATGCCAGTAGCTTCGGCATGCTGATGAAGGCCAGAAGCAAACGCCCCATGAGTTGCGACAGTACCCTTGGGTGTTCCGGTTGTTCCAGACGTGAACACCACGTACATGGCGTTGCTGGGACGAACTTCGGAGCAAACTCGAACATTAGCGGGCTCGTTCTGTGCCAGAGGCGGGAGCTGATTCATGAAAGTGCCATCAATTTCGAGGACAGTGGGCTGAAGTTCAAGATCAGCAGCCATGTCATGGAACCTCTTGGACTTGCTAGCTTTAGGAGAGCAGAGAACAACAGTAGCGTTGACTTCACCCATGAGGTGAGAGAGACGCTTCTCAGGGTGTCCAGGATCCAACATGACAAAGCAGCCGCCAGCTTTGAGAATGGCGAGCATGCTTACAATAGCCCACTTGGACTTCTCGGAGCAGAGGGGAACCATGACTTCGGGCCCGACACCCAGAGAGACGAGATGCTTAGCGAGACGTTTGGCCAAGTCATCAAGTTGCTTATAGGTCAATGAGCCATCCCAGCTGTAAATGGCTTCACGGTCAGGATGCTCCATGACTCTATCAGCAAAGATATCATGGGTACACTTCTCGAGTGGCTTGATCAGATTCTGGTTCCAGCTCCAGATCTTCTCCATATCCTGCTGGCTTGGGGCGCAAATCTCTTCGGGCTTGCGAGCAGGGTTTTGGAGGAGTTCGGAGAGGACGGAGGTCAAGGTGCTAGCGATGTTCGTGGCATGCTCATCGCTGATGGAAGATTGGCGGTAGCTGAGATACATGAAGACATTACCATTGTCGCCAGTATCAGCAGACAGGGCAAGATCAAACTCAGTGGGGTCAACTAGAGAGACATCCTCAAAGATGAGAGCAGAGCCTCGCTTCAGTTGCATCTCATCAGTGATTTTTCTACCCATGGAGATACCAGTGTTGAAGAGACGAGTGTTGCCGGAAATGTTGAGGGTGTTCTGAATATCAGCAAGAGAGCAAGCCTGGTGAGCCATGGAGTTGGCATTAATCTGAGAAAGCTTCTTGACCAGTGCATCAACAGTAAGATCCTGGTCTCTCTCAAAGTCGACGTAGCTGACAAGCATGGAGATGAAGGGACCTACAGCAGTCTCAATGCCATCGATGGGGGCATCTCGACCAGCTGCCAGGTAACCAAAGACACTCTGGTTGGAGCCGGTGTACATCCGAAGCACCAACGCCCAGGCCATCTGAATGAATGCTGGTAGTGTTACTTCCAGCTTGGCAAGAGTGCGCTGCAGAGTCGCGGCATCCTGAGAGAAAGGAATGTTCACAATACCCGGCTGCTTCTTCTGTTCCACCACCTCCGCAGTGTCGAGCAGTGTCGGGAAAAGACAAGGCTCAGCACCCTTCAGAGTATCCTTCCAATAGGCAATGCTCTCGTCGCGTCGACCTGGCTGGCGAGTGTAACGGATGAACTCAGCAAATGGCTTAGCTGACACCTTTTGGAGCTGAGTGTTCTGTAGCCTGGCCAAATAAGCATCAGAAAGATCCGAGATCAGCTGAGCCGTCGACATGCCGTCGAAGATGATGTGGTGAACCTGGAAGTTGATGATGACTTTGCCGTCAACAGTCTGGCAAATTAGCAGCCTGTGGGGAGGCTTCTTATCAATCAACAAACCATTCTGCTTGTAGGAAGGATAGCTGCTAAGAATCTCAAGAGCATGCTTGCCATCTCGAGCGCTCAGAAGGACCGTCTCAGGTGTGAAGTTCTTCAGCACAACCTGGTGCAACATGCTGTCTCCAGCATCCGCCTCGAGGATGACAGTCCTGAGGGGAGCATGGCGAGCAACAGTATCGTTCCAAGCTGTGGCCAGAATGTCCACATCAATTTCACTAGACAGACCCTTTGCCTTGTTGGTGGAGAGTTCAAAGGTGAACTCAATCTCATAGGCTCCATCATCGGATCTAGCACCACTAAGCGCAAGAGCGTCCTGCATAGGAGAACCAGCGTAAATGTCCTCGACATCTTCGACGCTCTCGACGCCAGGGATATCCAAAACAGCGTCGGTGAGAGCTTCGACGTCGTCGTAGTTCTTGAAGCCGAGCTGTGCAACATCGGTGAGAGTGAACTGAGGCTCAGTGAGCATGAGGTTGATGACGATTTCGCCAATGGCAGCTGGAAGCATGCTGGTCAGCCAGAGGTTGATCCTGCTCTGGTGCTGAGTCTTGGTGTTCCAGCAGACTGTGAAGTGAAGCTGGCCATCTGGCAGGATAGCTGCGGAAAGCTCAAACAGACAGAATCGCTTGAGCTTGGGTCCTTGATCAGCCAGAGCCTCACCAGCCTCCCAGTCCTCAGACTTCAGAATCGAACCGTCCTTCTCGAGTGACTGGTATCGGCCTTCATAGTTGAAGAGAATCTCGGCAGGAATGTGATTGCCGAAAGAATCAACTCCATCCTCGGTAAGATACTTGGTTGAGAAATACGAGAAGCCATTGGCAGGAACAGTCTTGCGGTAATCCTTGACACGTCGAACAACCTCGACCACATTGCCGGCATCAACGTCACCGACATGGACAGGGAAGATGGTGGTGAACCATCCAACCGTGCGGGAAATGTCAAGGGTATCATCCCAAGGCTCTCGGCCGTGGCCCTCGTTGAAAATTGGAGGTGTTCGTCTATTGGGGAAAGCACGCTTAAAAGAAAGAAGAATGCCCGCTAAAAAGATATCAACCGGATCGGTTCGCAATGCATGATGACAGTCGTAAAGCACGTTGTTCGTAATAGCTTCATTAAATGGGATGTGAATTCCCTTCACATCGCCATAGACGTTCATATCGGGCTCAATGCCCCAATAGGCAAAGTCAGGTCCGGGCACAACAGGTTCGACGGGTAAGGCATCGGTGAGGGGCAAGTCCTGAGCCATCTCTTCCTCAAGCTGAAGCCAAGAAAGAAATGGGACAGCCTCCTGGTAAGATGCAAGCTGCTTGCGCATCTCGGCCTCGCTTTGGTCCTTGATAGTCAATGACTCTTCGAGTTCCTCAAAGACCATCCTCCAGGAAACCAGATCGATAATGGCGTGGTGAACCAAGAAGAAGAGAATCATAGCCCCATCCTCTTCTGCTGGGAACAGCTGAGCACGCATCATGGGACCATCAGTCAAGCTGAGGCTCTCTCGAGCCTGCGCAATGAGTGCATCGCGGTCCTCTCGCTTGGTGACTTCCGGGTAGTGTTCGAGGTGTGGATCAATCTGGGACTCAGGATAAAAGTACTGCATCCACTGACCATCAGTCTGCTTCTCGAAACGCGTTCGGAGAGTGGGATGTCGTTCCATGATCAAAGACAACGCAGCCTTGATCTGGCTTGGCTCGCGAAACTCGGTGATCCTCAGAAGCATACTCTGGTGGAAGTGGTTGCCTGCTCCAGCAACAGACGATTCAACGGTATCAAAGAACATGCGCTGAATGGGCGCCAATGGGCGACGCTCCTCCGCAGAGATGATGGGAATGGAAGATGGAGCAGAAAGCGCAGTAACACGCGACGCAGCCTCCATCAGAGAAGAGGTGGACAAAAGATCTTTGACACCAATGCTCTTATCCTCCGTTCGGCGGGCGATGGCGGAAACCTGCATGGCAGTAATGGAATCACCTCCAAGAGCGACAAACGATCGGTTCAGTGAGAGGCTCTCGATGGGAATATTCAACACTTGGCTGCAGACCTGGCGCAAGAGACGCTGGTTCGCATTCAATGCGTCTTCGGAAGGAATATCAGCTACCTCATCGTCGGTGTCAACACCCAAAATCTGGAAGTACTCCTCCTGAGTGAGAGCTTCCAATCGAGCGGTCAAGCCCTTGCGATCGAGCTTTCCAGCAGCAGAAGTCGGGAATCGATTGACGCACATCCATGTCTGCGGGATCATGTAGGCTGGAAGACTCTTTCGAAGCTTAGCGGCCGCTTCCTCCGAGATGGCTGGGTCACAGTGGGCGAACTTGACGGTGGTGCTCTGATCCGCTTCGTCCAATTGAAGCATACAGGTAAGCCTATCCTTCAAGGGACCAGCCCTTGGAACAAACACACCCGCCAGTCGGGTCTCCGGGTTCTTAATGATGTGAGCCTCGATGTCGCTCAATTCAACACGCTGACCACCGAGCTTGACCTGGTTGTCAATACGGCCGACGACGACCAACGATCCATCCTCACATTGTCGCACAAGATCACCGGTTCGGTAGCATCGTCTCTGTGGGTGTCCAAAGCTGTCTGGCCTAGGAAGCCATTCCATATCGGAAATGAAAGCAGCCTTGGTCTTCTCGGGGTTGTTCAGGTAGCCGGCGGTGATGTTGGGGCCTTCAATGACAAGTTCACCAGGTGCGCCGACGGGAACAAGACGCTCCTTGTCCATATCGACGATCCAGCAACGAGTGTTGAAACCGCGGCCAACATTGGAAGCGCGGCCCTTCTGAACTCGGGTGTGAGTCGACATAATCGGGTTCTCGGCAGGTCCGTATCCGTTGAAGACGTTGAGTCCAAGATCGATCCAGACCGCAGCGTCAGTTTCCTTGACGAGCTCACCTACCAATGTAATCGTGTCGAGGGTGCCGACCAACGCGTGTGGGTCGAGCAGACGGGCAACAGTGGGCGTAATGGTTGCCCAGTTGGCGCGAGATCGAAGGATGTAGTCCTGCAAGCCGTCCATACGCTCAGCTTCGGATGGGATGCAGAGCGTTCCTCCGTACAAAAGGACGTGGTAAATATCTGCCATGCAGGCGTCGAATGTGTGCGAAGAGAACTGCAGAACACGAGTAGAAGCCGTTCCCCCAAAGGCAGTCTTGAACTCCCATGCTGCGGTGAAAAGCTGGGCATGCTGCACGATGATTCCCTTGGGAACACCAGTGCTTCCAGATGTGAACTGGCAGAGTGCGGGGCTGTTGACGGCGACGTCTGGCCACTCTGGCTCCGCGTCTTCGTCATCATCCTCTTCGGTCTGCAAGACGCTGACAACGTCGAGATTCGAGTCAGATCGGCTGAGCAAGGCAGTGGTTTCCTCGTTGCCTGCGACACCGTGTTCGGCGCCGGTCAATTCGATAATCTGGCGAATTCGATCCTCAGGATGTCTTGGGTCAACTGGCACGTAGGCAGCACCCGTCTTGAGAATAGCAAGCATGCCTACGACAGCCCAGCGCGATTTGTTGAAGCAGAAGAGCACCCAAGAGCCCGGCCCGATTCCCCTTTGTCGTAGCCGTCGCCCCAAGGCGTTCGATTCCTCCTCCAACTCTCGCCAAGTCATCTTGCCATCCCAGGCATCAATGACTTCGCCGTCTGGCTGCTTCTGAGCCATGGTAGTGAATCTCTCGTGCAGAGGAACATTGCCCTTGGAAGCCAAGGGAGCGCTGTTCCAATCGGTAACTTGCTCCCAGTCCCTCTGGCTGATGGCGAGTTCCCGAACTGGTCGATCAGCGAAGAAGGGTTCTGAAAAGCAGGTCAAGATGTGACCAATTGCTGAAGCAACATTAGTAGCTTCTCCTTCGGACATTAGTGTGTGGCGGTAAATTAAGTTGCAATCGGATTTGGTAATATGTAGAGCGGCATCCATGCTATCTGGCAAGGACGCCAAAGACGTCGAAAGAGAGGATTCATCATCCTCTTGTGATACAGACTCCGCCTCCTCGGCATCATCGTAGTCGTAAATGGCAGCTGTGTTAAAATGATACTTTTGTGTGTGGGATTCGGATGCGCTGATGCTGTTCTCTTGGAGTCGAGAGACAATAGATCCCGGGACATCGTCCTCGCGGACTTGAACAGCCCTGATGCTTTTCCTCCGGCTTGGGCGTTTTGACTCGAAGCATACATTGTCGAGATTTGTATAAAGATGAAGAATGGTTGCCCAAGCAGCGTCAATCACTGCCGTCGGTGGCAGTGGTCCTGGAAAGTCGATATTTTTAAGACCAACATCGGTTGAGAGGGAGTTTCCACCAGGGAAGACGGGGAGGTCACAATGGACCGTTTCATCGGAACTCGTTGATTCGGACATGATATTAGTGATTATCTCTTAGGCAGATATGTTTTTTGACCAAGTAGTAGTAAGGGAGTGAGTGGGTGAGTAGTTGGATAACGAATGAATAAACGAATGAATGAATGATAATGATGATTAAGTCCCGCCTCCCTATAACGTGGATGGTTGATTATACTAGTCGACTAAAGGACTCGGAGGGATCTAGGTACAAGAGAGGATATATATGATAGCTTCGCAGGAGTTCGGGGGAGGGCCTCATGCAGGAACAACGCTCGTCCGCAAGTATCCAGAGCAATTTGATAATACATCGGCTCCAAATTGATCGATCATTTTACGCCCCTTAACTTAACAGTATCTACTCCGGAGTAGTCCGTCCACCAAATTGGGCTATGGCTTTTGCCGTTTCTTTTTTACTTGCCACCTGTGAGAGACACCATTCCATAGCACTATACCTACAATAGGTAGGTAGTATTCTCACATCTATCACGAGAATCGGGATGGGAGCTGTGGACATGCAGGAGCCGACATCTGCTTGGCACTTGTTAGAGGCACACCACGAGAACCGACCCAAGCACCCTTTGATGCGGCACCGGCACGGTAATTTGGACTCGCCATTTTCTGACCAGAGCTCCAACTAGTCCGTGGCACAGACTAAGTGCTCGGCGATTAGTGTATACAGATAATTTGCCGCAATGACCTGTATCAGACGACGCTAAACAAGGGCCAAGAAAGAGCCGGATTTAGTTGGTTTTCAGGGGGAAGCATATTTGAGCATCGTATTTCTTTTTTTTTGGTTTGCAAGTTCTCTCTCTCTCTCAGCTTGACTGGGTGTTTTGGTTGGTCTTGTAAAGGGCGGACGCAGAGACCGGCCGCAGCTATTGCAACCAGCCCATCCCAAGGTAGGTAGTAGGTTGTGGGTGGTGGGCAATGCACAGAGACAAGCATAAGTCCAAGTGCCCAAAAACTTGAACCAAAACAAACAGAAAGAAGAAGAAAAAAAGTTTGTTTTTTTCTGCATCGACATGCGAGTGTAAGTTGCATGGAGGTTTCTTGTCAATTGTAATGTATGTATTACCTGTATGCAACATGTACATGTGTCCCGCGTCTGTTAAATAACACTGATGTTGAATCATTTCTCTCATGCAGGCTATGAACCAGAGTAATGGTAGTTAATATGGGGACCTCTTCTGAGACAATGTGCGACCTATAAGGCCGAGCTCGCTGGCCATGTACAGTACTTTGCTCGCCATGGTGGATAGTGTCTCATTATGGTATCATCTGAAAACCTGGTTGTTCGTTTTATGATGGTGTCTTTTAATTTCCAAAACGGTTTGATCCTACTAGACCCCCCTCCCCAGCAATCCAAGGATGATCTGGGGAAGACGTCGCTGTCTCCGCTTCAGAGCAGGTAGCAGGTATGATTATAGTATAGGTAGTGTAGTCGCTGGTGCCCTCACTTATACACACTTTTGGCAAAAGCGCCATCTTGTTCATCTCCTTCATCTCTCATTAACGGACGGAGAATAATTTTTTTTTCTTTCTAACTTTAGTCTCTCATTAACACACCTTCCTTTCGTTACATAGCCAAAAATCTATCTCACTCTTTTTTTAATTATCTGTTGTTGATCTGGGTCAATTGATCGACCGAGCCAAACAGCCCTACTTAAGACGAACGACCTCCTGGAATTCTTGGAAAATGGATGCCGAATATGCAGCGTCCGAATCTACTGCTGCTGCATCGCAGAATCAAGCTGACCCTCACTCGCCCAAGATGCATACAGGAACAGGCCAAGATGGCCGCCCGAGAGAGCGGCTCTCCATATCAGAAGGGGATGAGGACGACCAGGCCCAGTTGTCGAATGCCGCTCGCGTCATGATTACCATTGCTCTCGGCATGGCCATTCTCGTGGCCGGTCTTGATGCGACAATCGTGGGAACTTTGGCTCCAACATTAGCCGATGAGTTCAATGCAGTGGGCAGCGTTGGGTGGTATGAGTCTGTGTAGTATGTAACAGCCTCAAAGAATCCCTTTTTCTCCCGAATGCCTCCTTGCTAAGATTCTTCTTTTTTTTCACCACTTTAGTCTTTTGGTCAACGGCGCCACTCAACCGTCCATGGGAAAGCTCTATGTCAACTTCAAACCCAAGGTTGTTCTGTTGTGCTCCATCGGTCTTCTAGAGCTGGGCTCGCTCATCTGTGCCGTGGCGCATGATGCGCCAACTTTTATTGGTGGCAGAGCCGTCGCCGGTTTGGGATGTTCAGGCATTGCCGCTGGTGCCTTGATGTGAGTCCCTTTTGAGTCGCCTCCCCCTTGCATGAGAAGATCGCATGGCTAATACGATGCTTTTTTCTACCAATACAGTATCACGGGCTCCATTACTCCTCTCAGTCAGCGACCGATGTACATGGGCATTCTCGGCGCTCTCGAAAGTATTGCCATCATTCTCGGACCCATCCTCGGCGGTGCCATTACGGGTAGCATTGGTTGGCGGTGGTGCTTCTGGATCAACCTGCCCATTGGCATTGTCTTTTCCACAGCCCTCCTTCTGTTCTTCGAGAGCCCCAAGTCCATGTCCAAGAATGCCAAGTCGACTTTGCTAGAAAAGATTGGCCAAGTCGACATCATTGGCGGCATTGGCATTGCTGGCAGTCTGTCTTGTCTCTTCCTTGCTCTGGAATGGGCTGGATCCAAGTATGCATGGAACAGCCCCGCCATTATCGCTCTTTTTATCGTTTTCATCGTCTCTTTTACGCTCGTCGGAATTCATCAGAACTGGAGAGGAGAAGCAGCAACATTCCCCGTTCGACTTTTCAAGAACAGGGCATTTGTCGGTTACCTCTTCATGGCATTTTGCTTGGCTAGCTCTCAATTTGTTACATGCTACTATGTGAGTTTTTTTTTTTGCCTTTTCCCCTTGTTAACCCATCAATTTTCAATACTGACTCCAGTTTTCCCACAGCTTCCAACTTGGTTCCAGACTGTGCAAGGCGTTTCGCCAGCCCACTCGGGTGTCCAATTGCTGCCACTCCTTCTCGCAGTCATCGTCGGCGCAGTCCTTGGTGGAGCTGGATCCGCTATCACTGGCTATGTACCGCCGTTTCTCATGCTTGCTACTATTCTCGGTTCCATCGGTGCAGGGTTACTTCATACGCTTACGCCTGGCATTGCGCGATCTCGCTGGATCGGTTATGAGATTCTGCTTGGCCTCGGTACCGGCATGGGTGGTCAGCAAGCCATTGTCGGCATCCAAGCCGCTGCGGGTCCTTCTGACGTTGCATATGCCTCATCGGCAGTTTTGCTCATGAATATGCTTGGAGGGTCCATCTTCATCTGCGTGGGACAGAACCTCTTCTTGCAGGAGATGGCCGAAGTAGCCCACCAGCTAAAGAGCATTGATAAGGAGACCCTCATGAGCGGCTTTGGAAACATCAAGGATAAGCTGTCTCCCGAAGAAATCAAAATCGCAATTCAAGGCTATAATGACGGAACTACGCATGTCTTCACGCTAGTCCTCGTTCTCTGCTGTCTTTCTTCTCTCGCATGGCCGCTTCTCAAGTGGAAGTCTATCAAGGGGAAGAAGGAGACTACGATAGAAGATGCCGAGAAGGAGAGCTTACCTTGAGACTAGACCTCTTGCACTCAACACGCATCGTGCCCGACGATAGCATCCTTATTCGCAATATGGCGCACGCATTCGACTACTGACAACCCAAACGATTGGAAGTAATACGATTTAATCACTCTGATAAAGAAGATCATCGATGCATTTTTTTCCTTTTCTTTTTTTTTGCCGGTCCACAACAACAAGCTGCCTTATGAGCTTATGGGGAGAAGAATCAAACAACGTTCATTCACTTTATTCGCATGTATATATATTTTACCGGGGTGAGCATATAGACCCACTACCAAGCGAAGTCCATCCATGGATCTCTTTTTTTTTTTCTATTTTGGGGCTGCATCATATTGGCTATGACCAACTCACATCACCAAAGGCATATGGCCTTGAAGGGAACGTCTCTCATATCGTCAGTTTATAGAGTCAAATACAAAAACCACAGGGCATCTGTTCTGCGCAAGCAACCAACTGAGCAACCATGTAGCAACACATTACTTGTTTCCCATATTTCGGATGAGACACGCACACATGCACAGGTAGTAGTATGCATACAAGACATGCATTTTCATTTTGAACACGTTACATTTCATGTGCGCATTACTGTTGTATACGACACTGTTGGTACGTACTCTTGCAAGGCACAACGCAGACACACCAGACACGTATGTTTTGTGTCGTCAAGACCTGTATTGGTAAATCCTTGCATAAAAGACAAAACATGTTTTCCAACTCAATAGACAAAACACGCATTCACACAGCAGTAGCATACATACAAGACAAACTCGCAAAGTATACACGCCTATGCATACTTTCCCCCATTGAAGATTTAGCTACTGTGCTGGGAATTTTGCAGTGGCCAACAATGCACATCGCTGCTCACAAAGCCACGGCTTCTCCGGAGCACCGCCTTTTGTCGATCAGTAAAGCTCAAAAGCTACTGCAGTTACCCTGGAGAATGAGAAAAGTGCCAATAGTTCGTGTAACATAAGAGGAAATAGTAAGGTGCATTGGTTCTAATCCTGAAAGGGTGTGACTGATCGAATGGGACACTGAGTTGCCATTACACCACCAACAAACACTCACCCCTTGCGTCCAGCTGTTATGGCTTGTGCACAAGTGTTGACCCCCGACCCCCGTTACCTACTTAGCCACAGTTTGCCTTCACTGACACTCACGAGCCACAGCACCCCCTCGAGATAAACAAAGGCGGCAAGGCGGGATGGAGAATCAAATGATAATCTCTGTCAAATTTTAAAATTCTTCCGTGCCTATTTAATTGCTTTGAAACATCCCGCTATTCGCTTCTCCAGAGGCTTCCTCCACGGTTAGCTGCCCGCATGGCTGACCAAAAAAAAAAAAAAAAAAGAAAAAGAAAAAAACATACCATGTCCGCGGAAGCACTCGCTCGCCTAAGCTGGTTCCCCCAGACTTCCCAGGGGTGGAATGAACTTTTGCCTTGGCGAACACAGTATCCTCCTCCGCATCATGACCTCTTCTCGCTTAATCATTCCATGTGGCTCGGGGAAAATTCACGGGTTGCCCCCTTTCGCTTGCCGCCCGCGTTGCTGTTAATATCACGTTGGCCCATGTCAGTACAGGCGTCAGCTATCAGTCACGGGGGCTATTGGGTGACTGCTTGTTTTGACAGCTGCATTGGGTTGTGTGTTCACGTCAAAATGACAATGTCAATGACATGCACACACCATGCCCACAGCCGCACGTCTTCCGGGCCTATCTTGCAGCTTGCCGCAGAAACCGGACGCTTCGCCATCCGAGGCACAGCAATGTACAGGAGAGTTAATCATTGGCCGTAATTGGATGCCCACCTTGGACCCTTCTTCAGAGGGGGAAAGGCTCGGTGCTTTCAAAGCGAGCCGGCTGGTCGACGGCGGCACTCCTTCATTCACCATCTTACTTTATTAGTTCACAAGGCGCTCGACGATCTGTCCATTTTGAGGCTCGCCCAAGTTTGCCAGGGGTAGGCAGTCTGATCGCCGTGGCGTTACATCCGGGGGCTGATGCAAATCAACCGGTTCATCGTCCCACGGGTGGGAAATCTCCCGGCGTCGCTGCCCCCTCTCTCCTGGGGGAGGGAGGGCCCCTGACCATGGACCCAGTTCATCTAAAAGCAAATAACTCCAACTCAAGCCGTGACAATCAACGATTAACGAAAGCCACCATGAATGATTTCCTCACACGCAATCTGTATTATTGATGTTATTGTTTTGGTGCCCGCGACATGGCGTCTTCAGAGTCTTCTTCTGGTCTTTTCTGTATGTATCAATGAAGATATTTCTACGCCTGTCTCATAGTATGTCTAAATGGCTCGCGTGCATAGGCGTTATTTATTGCTACGTTCATACATACGAGACATCAAGTTGCCTTGCATAAAATCTCATCGCCGAGTCCGACGACTTGTGTTGGAATATCGATGTACTTTTGTACTCTCGGTCGCAGTGACACTCTCACTTACACTCACGCCGCCGTGTGATGTCTCACATTAAGAGACTCACCCCCCCTCCAGTCTTGCCACTGCGTCTTGTCATTTTTTATTTATTTATTTTCTTCTTTCTGGCGCTTGCGGTTGTAGACCAGTCTGGACTAGCATGCCTAGTAAAGATCCTCCAAAGCAGCCGCCGTACCTGAAGCAGAATAATCTAGAAAAACAATGGAAATGAGCTCGATATTACAGCATCACAATGCGGTTCTTTACTGTATTGCTTATGTCCGCAGTATACATGACCCAAATGGGATTTCCCGAATTCCATCATGCCTGTCGATCGAGATTCAACCTGTCAAGAAAGAAAAAAAAAGGGTCCGCTTGCCGTGTGCAAGGACCCATATCAGGCACCAACCTAGTCACTTCTATCCTTGCTGTGAAGCTGGAAGTTCGTTGTACCAAAAGTTCAGGGACATGCAAGGGGCCAGGGGAGGCAACAGCAGTAGGATCAAGAACTGGGATTCCTCGCTTATCCATAAAACCCCACGTGCATCTCAAGTGGCTCGTGTTCTCGGCTCCCCGACCTGCTTTTCATGATACCCTGTCGCTCTTGTGTCATTGTGGGTCATGAATTGCTTTTCTTGGACTCCATGGAGCTCCACAGTCAACCAACAACGTCGTCTCTCTTCCATCAACGTCACTCATAATGAGAATGCGACTTGTGCCTCCTCCTACTTTCGGCACTACTCGTCTCCGAGTTGTAGTACTTGTAATAGCATCAAGGTGGATCAGGAGTGTCTCGGTGTGACAAGAACCAACAAGTGTCTGAAAATCTGTTTATGGACTTATGCAGCTTTAGCTTTTCCCCCCTTGTCTCCCGCTCCTCCCGGCCTTTCACGTATTGACAGTCGCATTAGTTGGTTCCCCAAAACAGACAAGTTCAGCGTGGCAGTGGAGGGATGATCTACCCTGCAGTTAAAATTTTCATCCAGATCAAGTAAAAAATACTACGTCTTGTCCAACCGATTACCGCTGGTTCTCTCAAGTTTGAACGAGTTCATGCATGATGCCAGGGCCTCTGGTTAATGGCGACAGCCGCAAACGCTTTGGCACGGCATACTCCCTGCCTTACTGATATAAACAAATCGCCGAACTTTGCCTGTGTAGACTCGGCCACACCCTGTGATGTCTGATACGGTCGCATTTCAAGGTCGCCATACGATGGACCTACATCTATTGAAACCATATTCCAGAACATTGGTATCCGGGCCCTATCCGTTTACATCAATCTTCGACGACACCGGAGACTGGGCTCTTGCCAAAGAACTCCGGCGGTGTAGGGGATATGAATTGCCGTCTATTATGACGATCACTCACGTCACCAAGGGGCGGAATATGAAGAGTGGTATGGTCTACTTGGAGACGCATTTAGCTCATGCCTAACACGCAACAGTCGTGAAACATCGGAGGAAAACATCGGACGTAAACTTGGGAGTGGGTACTGGAGAACAAGCGGAACTGCCGATGGCGGCATCGTGAGAAGATTCGGGCGAGTTCGTACAAAGTTCTCGAGCCAGCTTTAGAATCTTAACAAGATCCATGTGTTGACCATCTCTGTTCCCGTCATTAGATTCGTATGACAGATCAGACAAGATTCAGTTGCCCAGCTCGGTAGTTTGTTGCCATCGGATCATGTAGCATTGAGCTTATCGTGGTATGGATTCTGGTCTCGCGATTCAGTAAGAACAAACCCATCCATGGTGATTGTTTAAGATTTCCCTGAATCTGTGTATGGGGTAGTCTGTATTGTTTGACTGTATAGCTTGTCGTTTTGAAATCGCCATTGACCGTTCTTATTGAGCAATCCTCCTCGTGTTAAAGTTTACGCTGAGTTTATCTATAGTCGTCTCGGTATCTTATATATTCGCCTATCCCTATATAGATTTTTTTCTTCAAAGTCTGCAGCCTCATATATTAAGTATTATCCATACAAAACCATACCTTGATCCCTATTTTACCCAACAGTCAAACATATGCAGAAAATGAAGTTGACAGAATACGTTCAACAACATCTATGTAGGGTAGCCTGTCATGAACCCCAACCCCCATTAGCTTGACCTGCCCGTCCCGAGACCTAGACCACGGAGAGACATTGAATGTTTCACACGGTCTACAACCATTTTAAAATCATCAAAACAAGTAAACAAACAAACAAACTGCGCGACTGTATGTAGTGATTTAAAAAAACAGTCTCAAATTGCTGTATCTAAACTTTCATAAGGCCTGATTCGTCGTTGCCTGTGGGGTGAGAAGTCATCGCACTGCTACTCTGCACAACGCTGCATGTCGCCTTTGATGCAATTGACAAACGTCTGCTCACAGATGCTTGCCAAACATCCCCAAGTCATTCACTATTGGTGAAGTATCAAGATGGAGAATCTCAAACTGCTAGACCCAAGCTCATCTCTCTCTTCGGAAGCTAATCTGGGATCTCCTATTTTTTTTTTCGAGCCCAGAAGATTATCTGAACCCGCAAAGACTAGAAGGGCGATGGTTCGTGATGCAGTTATTGTCGCAGTCGCAGACGCAATTTCGAAGCCCCAGCAGTTTGGACTCCAACCATGAGTGTGTGGCTGAGACACCTTGAAGTCTGTTCCATGATCACTAAGACAGGTTTATACAGAAAAGGGTTCGACATTTCTCTTTCATTGAGACCTTAGTTCCCGCTCTCTAAATGAGCAGTTTGGACATGTTTCATCCCGCAGACATTCATGGTCCACCTCTTGTAAGCAATTTATGCATGTTTCACCAACCACTTTATGCTCACAGACAGACGTCTCTTCTCTCTCTCCTTTTCTTCAAGATAATGAGACTTTTCTGCGCAAAATCCAATTTCTTCATGCATGCGCAAAGCATGAATTTTGTGCAGCATTTGAAAGAACCATTGGTCAAGTCTCACAGATATCACTGTCGCAGCGGAGAAATTCACGCAGTGTCATCATGACTCTCGGCTTTCCTCATCCCGTCCGCTGCGAGTTCCATTCCAGTCCGAGTTTAATGACAAATGCTAGGTGCACAGAACCAGGATACGATTCCTAAATTATTGTATGGAGCACGCATCGTAGTCCCGCTTCGGGGATTTTTCAGACGTTCCCCATGAAGTCACCAACCCTATCCATTCCTTGTCGCCCCGGTTCTCCTCAGCATTTCCGCCTCGGTCAGTAGATAAGACACATGTTTGAGGGCTGTGGGCTTGAGAGATGCCTTTACTTTACTGAGCCCCGTTCTCAGTGTACAGTACTTGCAGAGTGGGTGATTACGGATCCATCGCAATGGAGACAGGACAAAGACCTCGCATGACTGTCCCGAGCTTGCGTATTACAGGGTGCCAACTAGATTTGTGTCCCAAAGATCCTGAATCTGAGCACTTCCAATGACCAAGAGTCTCTCTAGACGCTTACAATATGAGTACACTCTACCATATCTGGACTTCACCGAGCTGAGTGGGCTGATGTTCTAGAGAGCAATAAACTCAGGGGAGTCATCTAAACATGTGATGAAAGGGGCTGCTTGATCCAACGCTTTCCCCTTTGTGCCCATCATTTCTATTTTACTTGTACTTTGTGTTCTCAGGGCCTCAAATCTGGTCTAAATGCTAATAGTGCCTACGTCACTGAAGCTACTGCGGAGCTCTCCAGGCAACATATATGCGCGGACCTTGGCCCCGAGCTTCGGACCTCTTCCACAACCACTTTCGCATGTGTTAGTACTTGTATACTCTGTGTAATTCCCATGACAGTTGGTCGTAGTACTTGCTTATCTCATATCTATGAATAAAGACATCCATTAGTTCATATTATCCAAGTAGTGCCCGGGTTGACCACATCATCGATATTGCATGGCCTGTTCTCCCTAGAATTGCTGTTTTTTTCGGCTTATGACACGATTTATAATGTTTAATAGTGTAAAATGATGTGGCATACATACTGCAGCCTGTATCGTGAACGGAAGTCAATTGTGGCGGTTTGATCGTGAGTGACGAGACGACATTTTGTGTGCCCATAACTTGAACTCAAGATTCTGCTTAAGAACAGCGGACTGACATAGGTTCTTATAAAAGAAACAGGTTTATAGTTATGAAGAATCTACACGAAAGATGTTATTAGTATCTGTTTTCCAATGCGCTCACAAAGTTCATTCATCTGTGCTGCTGAGGGGTCAGCATGCCCCCTACATGATCAAGCAGCACAACCTGCTTTCACTTTGCCGTGAAGACATCCCTTCACTGGCCTATTCGTGCTGCGCATGACGATTTACAAGATTTGGGATATTTAATTCATCATTGTCCAATACGGCGACAATGAGGGCCGTCCAGTGGTCATCTCTCAATGTTGAAAGAAAGCTCTGTAAGAAGAAGGTCGAGTTTAGATGCATATCAAATACATTGGAAGCATACGTGCCACCAATGCAGTCAGAGAACATGTAATTGCTAGAAATTTGTCACGGTGGAATTAAAAATGGCCAAAAGGGAAGTAATGAGGGAACCAGATGAGATATTCCTATTGATGCTGCCAACAATAGCTGCTTATGACGTCTCTCAAGGATGATGCAGGTTGACATCATGATTTAGGTGAACAAACATGAATACTCGAGTTTCTCAAGGGCATCGCCACTAAATTAAAAAATCCTTTTCTATTCATCTTATCAAAATTAGAAACCTTCGATGTATGGCAATATATTATCTTAGAGCTTAGTGATGTGTTTGAGTCAGCCGAGTGAGTTTGCTTGCATGGCATCAAGCCTCCACGGACAAAGCATCAAGTTATCTTCTTTCCAAAGGAGCTCAAAGAAGCTACTGTAGCGACTACATAGAGTGTTGAAGATTTAGAGTTCCATGTAACCGAGAATATACATCGATGTTTCCTCATTTTACCTGTGATCCCGAGAAAAGCGTGAGACTGAATGGAACAAATGACTATGACTCAGCTCCTAGATGACAGAGGATTTACACAATGACAAAACAGTGTTATTCCATTCAGGCCAGATTATTGACTTTAGGACTCTTGGTTAAAAAGGTTATGCCTACTTGATATGTTGTTATTCTGCATGAGAATTGGCGATTGTTTTCACGCGGGCATGAGCAAGACACCTCAGCCGGTAATGAACTGGGCAGCTGGTCAAACACACGGATTCTTTATTTGACTTCTTGTATTTGATAATATATTTCTTTCAACATGAAGGTCTGCATTTATCCCGTAAACTGTCGAATATTGCTGGTGCATTGGCAATTCTTTGGTGGCGATGTCAAAGGATGGTGGCAATGTAATCATATACTGAATTCTACAATTAACAGCAATATTATACCGGCAAAAGGAAAATAAATTAAGAGCTCGTCTGAATCACTGCAAACAAGAACTTAAAATAATCAGCGTTGATGTTATTTACATCCAGTTGCCCAAAGACGACGGCCCTGGTAATAGTTCGAGCTGATGTTCCATCCAAGGCTTCAGCCGTCTCAAAGATTTCCACCAATTTCTAGTTCCACTTCACAGTCATTTAAGAGTATGGCTAACCAAATAAGAAATCTTGCTTGCTTGTCAGCTTCCAGGTGTAACATCAGTGGTCGCGTTAAATGATAACCTCCGAGGAGACTTGTCATCTGCCATGGGGAGTGATTCAATCACAACAATCACGTCGTGATGTCCTCAATACGTAACAAAATACGAAATCCCGTAGAAAGAATATGTAGCACGGATGATTCAAATTGGAAGTTATTCGCCATCTCCGGTAAAACAACGTATCACCTTCTTTTCATGTCAACTCTCGCCTATTCGGCTCGCCTCCTAACGGTTGTGGCTATCCAATCGTTCATGGTGATAATTTGCAAGCGCATATAATAAGTGCAATTAGAATTAATAAACTCATCGCTACATCTACAGATGGACTTCTGCATCTGCGTTGAATGTCGGGCGGAGTCAGCAAATAGGCTGGGAGCGAAGGACAGATCAAACCGTGATAAACACGAAATGTGGCAACTTTGTGGAACTCTGGAGGGTATGGTTACGAAATGATCTTTTTATTCCTATGCAAACTTAATTGAATTACATTATGTGCAGTTTTGTCATGCAGATGATCTATGGAATGATCAGTGGCAAAGTGCTGACAATTATCCAAGGATGTGTGTACATGAAGCCATCTGCGACCTGCGCAACCTCACAAAGCTATCCTCATTGATGCACCTACAATGACTCAAGTAATTATTTCAGCCTGTGATATTGTATATTTAGGCCTCATTCTTTGTGGCATGAGTCGTATCATTATGGACCTGGAATGTCGGGGCGTTTGCTTCAGGCAGTGTGGCGATTATTTTTGGCTCCTATGAAGATCAACCAAGCTAGGTTCAGTCCCTCATGCGGCAATCTGATCGTCATACACCAGGCTGAGAAGTTGAAGGATGTCAGAAGTAGACATTTTCAGGAACATAGGCTTGTACCTTGGTCCAAGATTCAGCCTTGAAAGTGCCAGATGTTGCCATCGAGTCGAGGAGGTGGTGGTTTGCGGAGCCGGTGGCAAGTGAATGGCATCGATCATGATTAGGTCATGAAGCGTAAAACAAAATAAAAAGCCTCTTGAACATCAATTGAGCTGCAATAGATCCTGTCTACGTATCATCTAGGGAAAATTAAATGATGCTCCGTTGCAGTGTTGAGTCAAACCGAACAAGGACACACGTTGATAGCAAGCACTACCCCCCACCACTCGATGAGTTTTCGAACATCCACAATAACAGAGAGAAGGATTACCCAGGCGGGCTCTAAGTTCTGATTCATTGCAGAGCTACTCGGCCAGCTGGTCTTCAATAAACCATTATGTAATCTCACGCCACATCCCTCATATTCATGGCAATTGAAGTGCTGATTCCATGTTCTGAGGAGGGCATACACGAATGTACTACTGTGACTCTACACACAAGGAAAAGCAAGTTTGTATCCAATTTGACAAATCATTCCTCTCTAAAACTGAACGGTAATCTACAGCTAAAGAACGTATGCAGTATTTATATTCACTTAATAGATAGCGCCAAAGTACCCAGAATCCCACCGAATGCTTCCAAAAAGAACCCTCTAAATCTAAGAAAGGACATAGTCCGTCACGTCATTGCTGGCTGGGTTAAATAACCCATCCACCATTCCATCAACCTGCCCTAATCATGAAGTAACCAACCAGTTTCTTCAAGAATACACTATCCAGTCTCGGTATCGCACCTCTTTATCTAAACACCATTGCGAGCCTTCAAGAGCAGGTTCAAAGGTCCCTTCTCCCACACACCAAAGATTCGCTGACTGCTCTGCCAGTCATCTTGCTTCGACGCAAGCTCAAAGTCGAAGCGGTACATGAAACGCGCGGCAATCAATCGCAACTCGGAGTAGGCTAGGTTCTTGCCGATGCAGTCCCGGGCGCCGAAGCTGAAGGGCTTGAAGATGGCGTGGTTGTCGGACTTGAACTTGGGGTCGTACAGGGGGTGGGTCTCTGACAACCATCGCTCGGGGATGAATGAATCAGGCTCGACCCAATGATCTGGGTTACGGAAGGTCTGGAATTGGTAGACAGACATTTTGGTCTACATTTGGAACATGGTCAGCAAATTGGTATTTACATCAATGAATACAGATTGGGTTCACTTACACCAGCGGGGACGTAGTTGCCAGCGATGAGTCGGCCAGTGGAGATTCGTGGTGAAGTTTCAGCGGCAGGGGGATAGAAGCGAAGAATCTCCTCGGTGCAGGCGTGCAGGTACTCGAGCGTGGCACTGCTTCTCAGTGTGATATCATCCTCAGAGCCGAAGGTGGATCGGATCTCATCAGTGACCTTCTTGTAAATCTCGGGCTGTTGGGTAAGCTGGAACATGAGGCCAGAAAGAGCAGTCGCAGTGGTTTCACTACCAGCAACAACAATGATGGGCGCGGTGGCAAGCATCTCGTGGTCCTCAAAGCCATGCTGACCATCTCGGTTGGCCTTCATCATGTAGGTCATAAAGTCGGCGTGTCCCTCAGTAATCTCAAGTCCCTTTTGCATGCGGTTCTTAGCCTTTTCTCTGGCGAGGGATCGGTTCCTGATCTGTGTCTTCATGTCCTTGCTGAGACCGAGAGTGGTGACGACCAATTTCAACAGAGGATAGGATAGAAGGAAACGACGCATGGCGCCACCTCGAATACCTTCAAAGAGAGAAAGAACCCAGGGGTGATAGCCATTCTTTTCCAGGCAATCGAAGGACTCGGAGAAGGCGAGGTCGCCGATGATGTCAAAGGTGGTAAAGTTCATCCAATCGACAAAGTTGATGGCCGTTCCAGCATCGGCTCTGCTAGATAATCGTTGCATTGTCATGTCGACATATCTCTTGATCGTAGCCTCCTGCTTCGTCAAGGAAGCGTCGCTAAAGGCGTGGTTGAGCTGTCGTCGTTGTCGTCTGTGGACATCGCGTGGTGCACCGATGAGACTGGCTGCGTCACCCTCGAAGAAGTGATTCAACGGCTTGGGGCATTCCTCAGCTCCTCTGAGAGCGAAGACCTCTGGCCAAGCGACAGCGCCGTCCAGGGACAGGTGGTTTGGTCCAATTCGCACAACGGGGCCATATTTTCGATGTAGCTCAGAAACCTGCTTAACCCATGAACCTTTGACGTGATTTGAGTATAGAAAAGGCCAGTAGATAACAGCGTTCAGTCGAGGGCCCGGGAACTTTGCGAGGGGATGGAACCAGAGTCGATATATGGCATTAGCCAAGGTGTGGGCGATAAGCTAAGACAACATCTTCAGCACCCTGTCACTCTCACCAGGTTCATTCTTCTAGAAAATGTCAAACTTACCAGTCCAAGAACCAGACCGAAAGCTTGGACTAGCTTTTGGGAATCCCAGCTGGCTAACAGCTCATCCCAACGGGCACGAACTGGTATCTGGGCTCCGGAAGCCGATTTTGCTGAAAAGAAGACACTATCCATCGTGAGTCGCTTAACTTGTATGGATCCCAATGTCTGAAACATGGCTGAGCTCCAAGAGAAAGGTTAATCGACGACGGCAGCAAAGACCTTTAATACCCTTTCCCACAGCTGACAGCATAACAGCACGCTGGAACAGCCCTGCCACTTCATAACCGAGCCACGGGTTGTCCGCGGGTCTATCGGAGAGTCGGAGTGCTCCAAGCTTCCATATGATATCAGAGACAAGGAATGAGATGACGTCTGATTGGACCCAGATGCTGTAGCATCGTGTGTTGCAAGCTACATGACCAACGAAAAGCCCTGCAGTCGAAAGCGACTTGGCAGCTGGGTTTCTTGTTTAGTTGCGCACGAATCCCGGTTCTGCCTCGAATTCCACTCCCCCCCATTCTCCATTAAGGTTCCACTTCGCCGTGAAATCTTCCGCGGGCGTTGTCGAATACCGCTCTCCGCTTTCGTTTGTCAACGGAGTCTGTGTAAAGGAGCCCAGAATACGCGTGGGATAGCGGCAGATGTTGCGCATGTACCGTCGGCTTTGCTGTAAAGGTGGAGCGGTACACGACAAGGGGGGTTACACAGTCCTATTGCACGGACCTTTTGGTGATCTACTTGTTCTGGCAAAAGCAGTGCGCTGTATTACTTGTAGAATGTAGGGATCTGGGCCTGCTTGATGGTCCGGGGAGCCGTCCGGTCGGGCTCAATTGTGGTTCTACATGACTGTATGACTGTATATATGAAACGAAACGTCTTTTGATACGAATGACGGATGGCCCTTCTTGGATCATTCGCATCCAGAAGTCACAAAATTCAGCAACGACCGGAGACTAGAGTCCTAGAATGAAGTAGGTACTTGCATGTTGATGACAGGGATCGCCCGCGGAGACGTCTTT
This sequence comes from Hypomyces rosellus, assembly GCA_011799845.1. Classification (NCBI taxonomy): domain Eukaryota; kingdom Fungi; phylum Ascomycota; class Sordariomycetes; order Hypocreales; family Hypocreaceae; genus Hypomyces; species Hypomyces rosellus. The sequence continues at coordinate 243,887 of WWCI01000003.1, forward strand.
CTCCTGTACTCCGTAAAATGCTTACCTTGTTCGATGCATGAATCAATGAAGCTGCCAAGACCCATACCAGGCAAGCGAACAGTCATGAGCAACATCCTGTTGATTAATTACTCAACATATACTCTGTCTGGAATAATGCCCCTCGGACTTGAATATATGAATAATATAGCTTTTTGGGGCTAAATTCGCTCTTCATGTCATAAAATGTAACGCCGAATAATACCAAATACGGCAATTTTGCAACCATTTCCCCTCCCGACCTTGCTCAGACGACCGCGTCATAAAGTGAGCACACAAGCGGGCGCTATTCGTAAACAAAACGCACATCCTGCGGGCAAGGAATGCCAAAGCGCCAGGCCACCAACAATTCTGATGCTGCATAACATGAACACAAAATAACAATTATCCTAAAAGACCAGCAAGATGAATGAAGGGTCAAAATTGCTATTAATAAAGCGCCCAGTATCCATGGACCATGTGTTACTACTGTGCAGTAAGATATAAACACCCACCTACAGAGTACATGGATCTGCTTCGCCTATGTATGTACGACTATGCCGTGGGCCTGTCGATTCTCGGCTCCGCTAAAAGGGCAACAAATCATATCAGCCGATATTCGATACGGTGAGCGAGCGAGCCTGCACCAAGTCCCCGGCACGTGGAATCTGTTGGACGAAGAACTCAGCTCCATCCATACTGACGCATGAAGCATACATACGACACACGCAAAATGTGAAGAAAAAAAAAAGAAAAAAAGGGAGGGAAAGAGAAAAAAGGCTTGAAACCTGTCTGTCATTTGCCGAGTCGGTACCGAAGACTTCAATCGTACATTTTTTTCTCCCCTTTTGTTCGTGGTCTAGTCAAGAGTATGGCTCGGTCCAGAACATTTCATTTCCAATGCATGTATCCTCTCCCTTGCTATCCAAGACAGCAACGACATTGTCCACGGATGTTGCAGGCTCCCACAACAAAAGTCCGCGGAACCTCAAACAAGGGATTTGAACGACTTAATTAATTAATATCGGCGCGAGGAAGCATCCCGTCAACTCGGCAAAGGGGGTCAATTCGATCGTATCATGATGCCAAATTTCGCCAGTTCGGTTACATGTTATGTGTACAAGCGTCAAGTCCAAGCAGAATGATCCCCCGAGAGCCTGGTGAAAGTTCCGCAGCTGCATCCCTTACCATTTAAAATATAGAGCAATGGATAGAATCAAGGAGAGACGAGAGAGTGTGTTAAAAAAAGGGAACGGCTCCTCCCGCCACAACGCCAAGAACAAAATCCCGCCTATGTGTACGAGGGGCCCTGTCTGGAACAAGTAAACGAACCAACCAACCAGCTCTTGACTGCCGGTTTTTACGACCCGGTGATTAAGAGCCATACATGAGGTGGAGAGTCGTCATGACTGCCTGTGTAATGCGGCTTGGGAATCTGATTGGAGGGCGGAACCTGCATTTACGAAGGCCCCATACGCACGCAAGCACACACACACACATACACATATAACTGGGGGTTAATATAACAAGATATGTATTGGTGGGTAGGTATCATCCCCACGTTTCTCTCCCTTGCCGTCGCAGTCTGGTCAAAATAACGTTAAAGGCCTTACTGCCCACTTCCAGCCGGGTTTTCTCTCAGATCCTCTGGTGTGTCTGGCTGGTTCCTCCAATGTGCCTTGACAACAGCCGGATGCTGACTCAAATTCTCAACAATTTTCTTGATGGCGGGAAAGGCGGCTAGATCAACTCCGAACCGCTCAGCGTTCCAATATGCCGGCAGCAGACAGGCATCTGCCAAGGTAATGTCGTCGCCGACAGAGTACTTTCCTGCCCATTCTTTGGCAATCGTCTCGTAGGCTTGTAGTCCAGCCGTCATCAAGTCCTTGTTCCACTCCTCTGCTGCGCCACCAAGTGCCTTTACTCGGCGCATGATTCGAAGGTTTGTCACGGGCTGTATATCGGCAGCGACAACGAACGCTAGTGTCCGCACCGCGGCACGAGCTTCAAGGTTTGATAGAGGCGGTAGGATAGGATTTTGAGGGTACGCTTCTTCTAGGTACTCGATGGCCGCGACGGATTGCCCAATCTTGAAGCTTCCGCCTTTGCGGACGAGCAGCGGCACGGAAGCAGATGGGTTGAGGGCCTTGTGAGCGTCTGAGAGCTGCTCATCCTTGAGGAGGTGGACAGGTACAGTATCGTAATCGATGTTCTTTAAATTGAGGACGATGCGGAGACGGGCGGAGCATGATGAGCGGAAGTAGCTGTAGAGCGTGTAGTCGGCCATGTTTGATGATGTCTTGATCTGGCGTAACGACCGCGTTGCTGATCTTGTCTGGAGTTGCGGTTGCTGCTAAATGATTCAGCACAAATCGTGTTCGAGAGAGCCCTTTTCTTGTTTATCCGTTCTAGAGTCCCATTAATGACAAATATACCTATACATTAAATATGTCCAAAAATACGACGCGTCATGACGTAGCATCATGGCTGATGAACCGCACATAGCCATCCCCGACCGAGCATACTCGACAGATCAAGGAGAAGTGTCAACGCGGGGTACAAAACAGTTGCTCAGCGGAATGACTTCCGACGCGGGGGCTCCCCGCCAGGATCATCTTACCATGGTCGACGATATGTAACCACTCCGCATGGATGACCTACGACGGAAAGATTAAAGGCTGATTCCGGATGATCTCCGCGGTTGAAAAACTGCAATGCGATCCTGCATTTGTAATCATCAAATTGCATGAGTTGTCTCTCCATAGCTTCTTGGGTGCTTGTGCAAGAAGGGCAAGATAAAGATAGAGATGGACCATTTCCTTCTGACTCCCGCGTCTTGGGAACCAAGGAGGGGGCCCCATAGGATCACGCTAGACGCGATTATAAAAGTTACGCTAGACGTGAGTATCATATTAATATAATAAAATAAAATATTAAAATTATTATTATTATAGTTAATAATAATAAACAACATAATAGTATATAATTCTAATAATTTTATAAGAAATAACTTATAAAAACTTAAATTGACTAACATATATATTTTAATAATATAATTATATTCTATTTTAAAACATTTATATTAAAAACTTCTAAGATTTAATAAATAATCATAATAATAAAAGCTATTATAGTTAGCAATAGTAACCTTGGAAGGGTGCTAGAGCTAACGGTCGTAAAGGCACCGGAGCCAACAGAAGCAAAGGCACCGGAGCCAATGGCAGCAAGCCCGGTATAGCCAGCGGCAGCCAGCCCGGCATAGTCAGCGGTAGTAAGCCCGGTATAGCCAGCGGTAGCAAGCCCGGCATCATCAGCGGCAGCAAGTCCGGCATAGTCACTAACAGCAAGCCCGGCATAGCCAGAGGCAACAAGTCTGATACAGTCAGCGGCAGCAAGTTCAGCATAGCCAGCGGCAGTAAAAGTACTAGAGCTGAGGTAACTAAGATAAAAGCTATAACCCGAGGAAATGCTGTTGGTTGGGAGTCGTTCAAACTCCCCAATCTTTGAATGAACCCAATCATCGGCCTTGTCATCTCATTCAACATCAATATTAACCTCTAATGATTGATCGGCAACTTGGTTTACCCACCTGACGCCCTCTCTTAAACCGAATCCGCGACAACACAGCCTCCAAATCCTGACAACCTAAATCTAGATTGACTCGTGACGACTTCATATTTTGATCACAGGTACCAGGGCTCTCGACCAAGCTCATCATGACCATTGGCAATGTCTAACTGGGCTTACGTGTGTTCCACGAGCGACGGATGAATGAACAGTAATACCGAGCAGACAGAATGGAGCCCAAGCCAGCCATAAGTGTGTTATCGGCCGTTCTCGCCAGTTCTTCAGCTCGGTGTATGCCAACCACGTTGAGGGAGTAATCGTCAAATTCGCCGCCGAGTCTTTCTCCAAGTATTAGTCCGATTCGAACATGTCTTTCTCTCCCGCCTAGTCACGTCTTTGCTCGTCGTCCAACCCTGTTACGCATATCGGCCTCGGTCTGATCGCTATCTGTGATGACAAGCCCTGGTACCCACGACTCGTATCTTTTGACGTTTTCTCCTCGGTCAAGGGAAGGGCGTTTTACTCGCAAGCATTAATCATCACCATCTATTCCGTAGGCCGAAAGAGAACGGGATACGCCAGTCGTTGGTCTGGAAAGTGGTTTAGTCCAACGCAGCGGCCGTCAAGCTCTACAAGCGCGCTGGCTTCACCACCATTCGTGAGCTCTACGGATGGGAAATGGAAGCTTTCTTGAAAGGAGTCATTGTTTGTGATCCGAAGCTGCATAACTGTTCCATTCCCGAAGTGGATTCATTGATCAAAGCCTATTCAGCTGAAAGCCTGCCCTGTCAGCGCATTTTCAAATACCAGCATGCGTTTTGTGTCTTGACCGATCTGCAAGTAGAAGCTGCTCGGAAAATAGACATCAAGATGATGACTTTATGCGAGGAGACGCAAAAACGAGATACGGGCTTCGTTGGCAAAGTTCCTGGTGCGCAAATGAGGAGCTCTTCCATTCTTTCCTAAGGAATATGAGGATTCTATTACCAAAGAATTTTCTCTTGACCCACTGGATTTGAAGCAGTACCAAATGACGTTGAATTTGGCTGTCATTTCTAATAAACTCTGATCTTTCTATCCTCTTGCTGTCCCTTTACATGTTATTGTTTATATCACCAAGTTGAATCCAAAAAGCTGGCTAGAACAAACCCATTTTAGGTCACATAATCGAGGGCATCCATCGACATGAGGCTTGACTTTGAGATGCACTATTAGAAAGTAAGATTTGTCGATTATAATATAGTATACAACGCATCTAGCGACATACCTAGAGTTTACTCTGATACTTGATCAGTCCGAGCTGATAAGAAACAGGCGGCGTATAACTCTCATTACAAAGTTGACGGAGTGCCATTTTCCTTTGACTTCTACCTCTCTCATGTAGGCGATGCCTTTCACCAACTCGGACGAGAGATTAAAAGGTTGCACAAGGGAATACGAAACACCTGAAACCCCCTCAAATATTCACAAGTTATGTATATTCCCGTCTTTGGCGACAAGTCGGGGTTCTACACATGCAGAGCCACAGCATTCCATGTACATTGATCGATGTTTTACTTGGGAAACGCCAAGTTTAACGTCCCAGGCTTGGTCATGGCAGCAGTGTGTTGGATCTGGTATTGGTTCGGTTACAGGGTTCAACACAAGTAATGACATTGGCTGGGCTATTGCGTTGACGTTCAAGTACAACGAATATGATGTCACTCAGACAGAAGCGCTTTCGTGCTCGTACATGGAGGATTATTTTCCGGGGCATACTCCGGTCACACTTCTTGAATACCTGTCGGATCATGGTGATATCTTGACGGGTCACATCGGAACTATAATCACGGCCACTGCATCTACAATGTGACGAAACATACCGATACAAGATGCACAATCCATGTTGAGCACGGAAGGACGGTGTAGGCTGCGACCAGGATAGTGGCACGTACTTATACGACTGCATTTAGATGCTACTTATTGATAATGATGCGGCAAGTGCCGTCTGGGTGTTGGGAATGATGCGCGGGAAACCCATAATGCTGCATCAGGTACTTCAAGTCCTGTTACTAGTTTATTATGTTGGCATTCACATATATTTTATCACTTCAGCTCACTCGACTACTCCCAAGTCTTTACAACAAAACTGAATAGACGCAACAGCAGTATCTAGCGGTCTTGGTTCAGTATACAGCACACTCCTGCTTCCGATACCAGCTTCCGGCACGTCACCGGAGTCCCTAGCTGGTAGCACTTTGTACGTGTCATTTCCCTCGGGAGCCAATATCCTAACTCCAAGCGACGAGCTGAAGCTGAGCAAGAATGGGGAGTGGGAAAAGAGACAATAACACCTTGAGAAGCATCGGTGGCAGCATGATTCTAGACGCAGTGTGTGATGGGCGATGGATGCGCCGGTTAACAACACATGAACATACTGACGTTTATCGAGGCTCTACTTCATCGGATACGGCCCGGCAACAGTCTGGCTTGCATCAGATGACCGATTCGATCGTGTTGTGTTTTGTAGAGCGTTGATAAAATAGTATTGCTCTCATGGCCAAGATATTGCCTGCATTCGTGGGAGGATGGGTGAGGTGCAGAGCGCGCAGCATCGTCAGAGAAGAAGACGCTCAGGTTTGCCATGCAAGATTGAAGACCTTTGAGGACCATAGACTTCGTTGCTGGGAATACTACGTGAACGACGGACCGACAAGATGGACTACGACCTAAATGTGAATCGATTCATTTCCGAGATCCGTAGGTCGGCAGGGTTGTCGGCGATCTAGACATGGCAATCATGTCTGATCTCGGCCGAGTAGATGCTAAACCAGACAAGCCATGGACCATTGAGTATCGAACAGTACCCGTAACTCATGAGGCCAGCAAGTGTTGAATCAAAGCAATTACAACCGGCAAGACTCATGTATCCGTATTCCGTTTTCCCTCCCAACGTTACGCAGCGCTTAGTCCAGTGTAACTCGGCGTCGTAACGGACTGGGAACTACAAACACTCTGACCATCAAAGGTCTTGGTTTTTTTTTTTTTGGGGGGGGGGCGGAAGGGCAACTCCATAGGAATTAGAACTTCACCGAGTCTCGCCACGCCTGCCCAGAGATTTTGCTCTCGCCATTCGACTGTCGCGCGTTAGATGGCGAGGCCAGCCGCCATCACTTATCACGGATAAGCTTTTCGAAAACCCTTTCTTGTGTGCTGGGACTGTTTCGACGTGCCAAGTCGGCTTGGCGAATCGGATGAGAACTTGTGAGCGTCTTTGCGGAAATAGCGGTTGAGGCGGGCTGTCATTTCTGACATCGGAAAACGGGCCAAGGGCTTGAAGGCGGGAAACGAATCAAAGTTGAGACACAGCGGCATGCCATCGTATCGCAGATTCTCAGCCTTGGCGAAATTGTGATTGGTAAGGGCAAGGCAGGGCAGGGCAGATGTTTTTTCTCCCCAGGAAGATGGCGCGAGATGTCATTTCGAAAAGAGTTGCATCTGGATCTTTCCGATTCAACCATGGTAGCTTCTCCTAGTGTCCGTCATGTTGGAAAGGATCGTGGAGGGTTCGTATCAAAGCGCGGGGTGGCTTGCGAGGCGTGGTGGAGGCGTTATTACTTGTACAAATACTTGTCGGAGGCTGGCCTGGCTTGATGAAGTGGTGAGACAATGGCTTGTTTACTCAGAATGGAACACGCGGAGTGAAGCTACCCTATACAACGGCTCTCCAGGGTGTTTATGGGGAACACAGATCGTAACTGGCTAAAGTACATAGAATAAAAACACTGTGACGTCGATGGCTGGCCGGTGCCGACCGAGTTGGACCACAGACGCAGAACAATGGATGAGGGGGGGGAAGGCCTAGAAGTCTTGGCGAGCGGCTGGCAACACAAATCAGGTTGTTGTTTTGTTGACGATGATTCTGAATGGTGGACATTTGTTTCCAAATATTTGGGGTTACATCGACGGCGGGAGGGACACCATTAACAATGATCATGGAATGGCACAACAAGATGTGTTGAGTCTGCAACGCGGAATGGAGATTGCCATTGGCCTTATAACTACATTACATGTCCTTCTTTATGCACCCGAGATGACATCTTTGGTAGGTTTGTATGTCCATCCAACTCTCTATAGCTTCTAATGGGATGCCTATTTGCCTCCTACTACATATGTAAACAGCGCCTGGATGGCGAAATGTGCCGAGGACTGGGCGATGATCCGAATCCACAGTCATCTTCATGGGTCATCTCCGTGTTTCATCCAGCAGCAAGGGAAAAAAAGCAAGAAACAAGCAGTACATATGCATGCAACGCTGTAAATAAGCTTGATACGCGAGTACGCGGAGAAGGATTAGGTAAAGAGAAAATCACCTTATCTCTCTCTCTCTCTCTTTCTCCCTCTCTTCTTCTGATTTCTTCCGTCACCACTACTACTGCATCTCACCGGTTGTGGGGAGCTTTTCTTGGAGGCGGATCGGGTCGACCGAGACAGTTGGAGGTGATTTGAATGGAGAGCGGGGCTGGTGGGTCAAGAAGCCTTTTGGAAGACACAAACAAGTCCTGTGAGTTTTTTTTCTGCGGCCCCCCCTGCTTGCCCACTCACCTTGAATACATAAATGAAAGAATTAATTTGCTTCAAACTCGGTAGATTTTAAACAAGCTTGACCCTGGGAGACCATGCACAAATATGTAACAGTGATGCAGTTAATTTGTTTGTCATTTTCCCTCTTCCTTCTCAGACAAAGCCACTCACCCAATTCGTCCCAAGTGATTACTTTGATTGGAAACTCCCGATCAATGAATGGAACCAACGTTCTTTGCTTTTTTTCTCTTTTCCTTTTCCTCTCTCTCGCTTTGCCACTATGAATCATGACAGCTGCCCTAAACGGCTTAAAGGATCAAAACTGATAAGCCTCCCCCCCCTTCGAGTCGTGCATTGCGGCCTGATTGGTGGGCCAATGCGTCACCTTGCGTTGCATGTGAAAAGATTGGCTCAGACTCTCACTCTCTCTTTTGTGTCTGTGTCGATGCTTGAAAAGTTCCCAGAGTCCAACGAGGTAGGGCAAAGGCCGGGCTGGTCTTGTGTGTGTCTCAGAAACGCTTCGACCATTTTGGGTTATTTGGCCCGCGACTGGTTCCCGCTCCCATGCTCAGAGGGTACCTTTGCCGTTGTATTTTCTCGGCCGTATTGCTATTTACTACTCTCTGATACTGGGGACGGAGCATGATCTACTAGGCAGCCCGTACAAAATATATTTATATGTAGGAAGGGGAGGGGGACGAAAATTTTGGTCAAAGTTGAAGAGCACACCATCACCACCACCACCATCCTCTTCACTTCACCCGTTACTCATCTTTCCACGTACCTGACATCCCTATATGATGACAAGCTGATTCTATCATCCAAGACTCGTGGCAATCCCTCCTCTTCCTGCATTCTCGCGACCGAATTGCATGAGGCTCTCCACGAGCCAGACGCCAGACGCCCATCAACCCAACCAACAAAAATAATCCCCACCACCACCACCACCACCACCGTCCCCGTCGTGCTTTCGAGCAGCGGTTCCAGGTTGCCGAATGGCCGTTCAGTCCGCTTACGATATCGATGAAGTCCTCCCGGGCACAAGATGCGTCTTTGTCGACGAGTTGGCCAGCGTCTCCGGCGACAGCCTGCTTGAAAAGGATGGCGACATAATCCTGGTCCCCCAGCCGACCAAGTCGCCCAACGATCCCCTCAACTGGAGCCTGCTGCGCAAGTCGTGGCACACGGCCCTCGTCTGCTTCGTCGTCGCGCTCACCGCCGCCACTTCAAATGTCGCCGGTGCTGCCTCGGCGGGCGCCAATGAGGAATACGGCATCACCTACGATGTTTTCAATACTGGCGCTGGAATCCTCTTCCTCGCCATCGGCTACTGGACCCTCCTCAGCTCCCCCGCCGTCCATCTCTACGGTCGCCGCATCCTCTACCTCGTCGGTGCGGTATGGGGCCTGGTGGGAAACATCTGGTTTGGCTTTCTTCACAGCTCCGCCGACTCCATCTGGTCGCAGCTCTTTGTCGGCGCATCCGAGGCCGTCGCCGAGGCCGTCGTCCAGCTCTCGCTGCTAGACATTTGGTTCGAGCACCAGAACGGCACCTCGATGGGCTTGTATACTCTGGCGACATCCGTGGGAACCTACCTTGGACCGCAGATTGGCGGCTACATTGCCAACAGCGGCCTTGGATATCGCTGGATCGGCTACTTTGGTGCCATCTTCTCAGCGTTCAACCTGGTCCTCTTCTATTTCGGTCTGGAAGAGACGTCCTTCCCACGCAATCGCTACGTTGCCGCTAGCCACGCTGAAAATTCCTCCCCCCGCGTTATTGATCAAGAGAAGAACGCTGCGTCGCCCACCGTCGACGACCTCGGCGTAGGCACCGTAGAAGATGCAACCTACGGCCGCGATCTCGAGCGCAATCGTTTCTCCATCTCGTACACCCAGCCCAAGACATACTGGCAGCGCATCGCCATCATCACACCGTCGCCCAATTTGCAAGGCATTGGCGCGCGTCAGTATGTTCGCCGTCTCTGGCACACCATGCGCATCTTTACCTTCCCCGCCGTTTGGTTCGCCGGTCTGCAATGGGGTATGCAGAACATTGCCCTGTCCTTTTATCTGACCATAGAGGAGGACTACTGGACCGAGGGCCCGTGGAACTACGACGATGCCCAGGTTGGCAACATGAACACGCCCTGCATTATTGGCAGTGTCATTGGCTGTTTCTACGGTGGCTACCTCAGTGACTTGTTCGTCCTTTGGCTTGCCCGTCGCAACAAGGGCATGATGGAAGCCGAATTCCGTCTCTACCTCATGTTCCTCTGCGTCATCATCTTCCCCTTGGGTATGTGGCTGTTTGGCATCGGGTCTGCCAAGGGCTGGAACTGGCCCGTACCCTACGTCGGTCTTGGCTTCATCGGCTTCGGTTATGGCTGCGCTGGCGATCTGAGTCTCACCTATCTGGCCGACTGCTACCCAGACATGGTCTTGGAAGGCATGGTGGGTGTTGCCGTCATCAACAACACGCTGGCCATGATCTTTACCTTTATCGCCAGCTACTGGCTCAACACTGGTGTCATGGAGACCTTTATTGAGCTCGGGGTCTTGGGCTTTGTCATCTTGATGCTGTCCCTCCCCATGATTATCTGGGGCAAAGGCGCCCGTCGCTGGACCAAGGATCGCTATCTCAACTTCTTGCGCATACGTGATGGAATGGACGGCTAGGTGTGGAAGGGAGTGGCGGTAGCTGGGGGGAGCCTCGCTGTTCTCTGAATCTGTTTTATTTCGTAAACATATGATCCGTAAGCATATGACTCTTGAAGAATTGCAAAAAATGGGGGAAGCTCGAACGCTTAGTTTTTAGCTGCGAATAAGATTTGGGGAGTAATAAGCCTTTGAACATCCAACAACTCATTCTTGTCTTTTGAGTGATAATCATGCAAATGTGGGGTTTGTTCCCACTGTTTGTAGATTGGGGTTGGCCAGTGGCTAAACGATGAATAGTGACCTGGGGTCTGATTGGTGATTGTTTGATGGTTCCGGATCGGGCTGGCGAGGAGCAGCTGGGCATCAAATAGAAAACGTGATGTTGGCGATGGTCACAGCTTGAAAGGAGCAAGACGAACAAGGGAAGCAGATGGTGACATTCGGATGACTCTAAGCGTCAGTCGTCGGCCTTGTACCGGAGCAGTGGCCGGCCTATGTAATTCCGCTCGGCGCCTGCGAAGCTGCAACGACCGAGCCGGATGGCGTTCCTCTAGGAGTTGAAGTATGAAAAGCTAAGTATGACGAACCTTGACACGTTGGAAAAATAAACGATAGCTTGGCATGCATTGACGGCGATTAAATCCTTTTTACCAACACATGAGCACGTTTGTCAGCACTCAGTTAAGCTCGTGATGCTCGCTCCCTCGGCGCCGGTGACACATACCTACATACATACATACATATGATGATTACCGTCTTATCTCACAGCAAGGAGCGGAGCCGAAGCCGCCGGGGGCGGGGGAGGGGGGGGCATTGTCACGGAGGTGGTGTCCTCGGCGCGGAAATAATGGTTGCTTTGGAGGTGGGAGGAGAGAGGAGGAGAGGAGAGGAGAAGAGAAACATAATCTGTTTGGCAAGGGTTGCTGCTAATAAAAATGGTATTGGCAAAAACATGTTGATTTTGTTCTAGAAGCCAGCTCGTAGTTTTCTCCCCCCCTGTGTTGGAGAAAAAAGGTCGACGAGTGGTGCGCAGAGCAGAGTATACAATCGACACGTCGGATTCCAGAACTCTCGTACATACTGTCTCGCCGGGCAGGCATGCGGCTCAAAGTCACAAGAAAGAAAAAAAGAGTGCTTACACACAACGTGTATCTGCATGTGCAAGTACGAGCAGGGCATCGACAACGGGGGGAGCATTCGGGTAATTTTCCTAGACTGGGAGATGTTCTGCAGTTCGTCTCGCCTGGCTCGCTAAAGTCGCTTCGTCCGGCTGTACATCGGAAGCCCGAGGCCCCATCTCTCTCTCTCTTTCTTTCTTTTGCTGCTGCTGCTGCGGCTGTTTGGGACGGCTGTTTGGGGGAAGCCATAATGCATGCGAGCGGAGGGCAACTGCTTGGCCTGCATTGCCAGTAATACCGTCGTCTTCTTGAGCCTGCCTCCCCCCTTTCTTCTTCTTCTTCTTCTTTTTCGGTGACAAAGTTTCCATGTGGCAGCGTGACACTCCGCTGAGCGCTAAGCCGGTCCATTGTGCCGTGTTTGTTGGAATGTGGGGGGAGCTGGAGCTGCTGAAAATACAAATGTTGTTTCCATGCAAGCCCATGTTTTGTAATCTTGAACACAACAAGAGTCCCCCTCCACCGTCCCTCGTACATACGAGCAAGGGAATGGACTACCCAATCAGGTCAAACATTCGGTGTGACTTGCGTGCCAACCTTCCAACTATATTGGTGCTCCCCCCCCTGTTCTGCTTGGGAGAAGACGAACCCGAGTGTGGGGCTTAGGTTGAGATGAATGGTGTTGTTATTATGACTAACAATCAAGTTTTGATGAAAACGCCATTTTGCCGTCCAGCCACTTTGCCAATGTGTGAAGATTATTACCGAGATTAAGTCCTAACCGACAGCCCCGGAGTAAATATTTCCAGTAATTATAGACTCGTTTGTTGTGTACATACATACATACACACGCACCAAGAAAATAGATGGTGCCACCCTCTCCAGTGTCCCGTTTAGCTGGTTAACATGATGCATTGCCCTTCGTGAAGTCTCTCATCCGTGTTGCTTAGAACTTACAAATCGCCAAACACCCACGCAACGGCGTCGAATAAGCATTCTTTTACGTTTCTAAAACCTCACCTCCATTCAGTTTGTGAATCTGCTTGGGGGTGGCGTCTCCTCCTCCTCCTCCCCGTGGGAAATAAAAAATAAAAAGTAGCTCCCGCACTCTGCATCGGCCTCGGACTCCATCACGAGCCGGGCAGCCGGACAGGGATCCATACCATTTCGGCCCTGCTTGATGAATGGATCTGGGCGTAGTATGCTCCATAGAGGAGGTGGATTGGATAGACGTAAAGGGAAGAAGGGGAAAAAATGGAACTTGAAAAAGCATCTATAATAGGTTATGTAGTATATCAATTAAAAATCTCCATAGCCGCATGTTTCTCGTCCTTGTTCCAGATCTCTAATAAATAAAGATTCTACGACATCTCCCGTAGCTGCATCACAACGTTGTATCCCTTACGCCTCTCCCGATCATAGTCAAACACACCTCTCCCCGCAATAGAAGTTTGCCCAACCCTACCAGAGAAACAGTTGAATAAGAGTTACTCTAATATTTCTTCTTCTTCTTTTTTGTTGTTGATTTATTGCCGGATGATCTCGCTCCTGTCGAGTCCCTCGCCTCAACCCACGACCATGTTTCGCAGCAACAACTCCAGCGGCACCGCCATGAACGAGAGCGAACATGGTCACGACAATCTCATGACTGAAAAGGTCGAAGCCGGCCCAGATGCCCAGGCGACCACCCAGAGGGGGCATGATTCGGAGACAGACGTATGCTCGGATATGCAAGCTCCCCCGGGCCATCCACCTGGAAGCGATGGACCGGATGGTGGGACGAGAGCATGGCTTGTGGTTTTGGGAGCATGGTGCACATCATTCTGCAGTTTTGGCTGGATTAATAGTACATTGACCCCTTTTCTTCTTCTTCTTCTTCTTCTTCTTCTTCTTCTTCTTCTTCTTCTTCTTATAGTCCTATCATTTGTAATATTTACACTGACACTTTCATCGTAGGCGTTGGTGTGTTCCAGGAGTACTATGAGGCGACTCTCCTCAAGGAATTCTCTACCAGCACAATCTCATGGATCCCTTCACTGCAAATCTTTTTCATGATGGCCATGGTAAGTCTTGACCAGCTGTACGCAGTGATTAATGTACGTGTTTTGCTGATTGAAATGAAACCCCAGGGACCCGTCGTTGGTATCTTATACGACAAATTCGGCCCCCGTCATCTCCTCTTCGCCGGCACCATCCTCCACGTCTTTGGGCTCATGATGACCTCCATCTCTCACAACTACTACCAGATCCTCCTCTCCCAAGGCGTGTGCAGCGCCATCGGCGTCTGCGCCATATTCCAGCCGGCCCTCAACTCCATCCCCGGATGGTTCACCACCAAGCGCGGGGCGGCCTTTGGCATCTTGGCCACCGGCTCCAGTCTCGGCGGCGTCATCTTCCCCATCATGGTCTCGCGCCTGATCAAGGAGGTCGGCTTCGCCTGGTCCATTCGCATATCGGCCTTCCTCATCCTCGCTCTGCTGGTCGTCGCCAACCTGACGGTCAGGTCCTTCCATCCTCCGGTCTCTCGAGCCATTGGCCTGAAGCAATATTTTGGCCCCTTCAGGGAGGTCCAATTCATGGCTCTCACGCTGGGGCTTTTGCTGTTTACGTTTGGCCTATATGTCCCGATCAATTACCTCCCCATTGAGGCGGCAGCGGCAGGCATGGACCCGAACCTCGTTCAGTACCTGATCCCCATTCTAAACGCAGCAAGGTATTACTACTACCCCACCCCCTCAGAAAATCTTACACTCCCTGGCGTTCCGTTGCTCACAAAACCGTGTCCAGTCTCTTCGGCCGCGCGGGTTCCGGCTTTGCAGGCGACAAATTCGGCCGATACAACGTCTTCATCGTCGTCTGTTACTTTTCCGGAATCTGGGTCCTTGCCCTGTGGATTCCCGCCGCCACGACCGCCGCCCGCATCGCGTTTGCTGCCCTCTTCGGTTTCTTCTCCGGCGCCTACGTCGCTCTCATCGCGGCCCTCGTCGTGCAAATCTCCCCCCTCAACGAAGTCGGCCTCCGCACGGGCATCGTCTTCTTCGCCTCGTCTTTTGGCGGCCTTACCACAAATCCCATCAACGGATCTATTCTGTCGTCCACCAACGGCTGGCTCGGGCCCAAGATATTTGCCGGCGTATTCTGCATCGTCGGGACGTGTTTTATCCTTGCTGCGAGGATACACAAGACAGGTTGGAAGCTGATGGTAGTGTTCTAGAAAGGGAAAAAAAAAACATTTTCAGATGGACACAATGAAGGCACGAAGGCATGAATTTCTTATCTCGGGGAAAAAATAAATAGACATGATTTAGCAGGCGTCATCTACACATTTGCATAGATAGCATTAATGTTTTTAGAAATAACTTGTAAAATCGTGCAGATCCATGTGCAGATCCTCTACCAATGTATTCCAGTCCGGCAGACTCTGGGTCAGACCATTCCAGTCAACACCTTCGGGGTCAAACCGTCGTCCATCAAGCACCTCCTGTGGCAAACTCTCCATCGCATCATCGTCTGCCCTCTCGTTGCTTGTCGCCTCGGATCCAGCCCGGGTCGTATTTGCTTCAGCGTTAGCAACGGACTGCCGTATCAATTCTGCCTTCTTCCTTAGCCTTTGCAATACAATGGACTTCAAGGCAGGCCTAGACACGGCCTCGGCAAGCCGAATGCTCTCTAGTTCGAACATCCCGTCGACTGCGCGCCAAGCCCGTTCAATACTGCGACCTGTAGAACGAACACAGAGGTGCCATAGAACATAGAGGAGAATGTGATACTGAGGATTGCCCATCATGCACCACCTATAGGGACGGAGAAACTCATCAGCCCATAGGTCAAGGTGTATCTCCAATCCCCTACAAGCAGAAATGAGATTCTCTTCCGTAGCAAAGGAGTTGCGCTTGTCAGGATTCTCAATGTTGGCCAGCTGCTGACGGGTGACAAAGTCAATCTTGTGCACCATGCATAGTGCAATCTGCATCGTCATCCTCTGTATGGGGATGACGGGGTTGCAGGGCTTGATGTACAGCTCGACGCGGACTCTGAGTTGGTTGAACATGTTGTTTCGAATAACTTCTTTAGGCGTTGAGCCTGTAGGTGTAATCGAAAGATTGGCCATGGTTTGTAGCGTTTGCGCCAGCTCCATGCAGACAAGAGGCAAGCTCATCCGCGTCCACCCAGTGTGCGGTGGCGGCAACTCCTTCATGTCTGGACGCAGCTCGGCGTCATCAATGTTGAGAGGCATCTTGGTGTCATAGGCAGGGATCGTCGACCAGGAGCTGATACCATGGTCTTCGGCCGACCTGCTATCTCGGGCGAGCAAGTGCCACCAAAGTCGCCGACGAACCTCGGACTCGAAAGGCGGCAATCCCAACTTGCTTCCGTCTCGATGGAGGCCAATGGAGAGCGCCATTCTTACGGCCAGACCGCTTAAGATCCATATTCCTCTTCCATGGTTGTAGGCACGGGTTGCTTGCTGGGTAAGTGTTAGCACCAAGCATTTTATACATCTATTCGTCTTACTTACCAAGTAAATAGCCAAGCCTTGCAGCAGAATGACGGTGGGATTTTCCAACATGTCTGCCTCGGACAAGTACCTCTGAAACTGTGTTTTAAAGCTGCGCAGGGCTGTAGATCTATCAACTCCCATGGCAGCTTGAGCCTCGTGTGGTTCCAACGTTATTGCCGCAGCGAAATAAATGGCAGAGACCAGCGCCATGACATCTTTTGATGCACTTTCGGGTTGGTGAATCGCGGTAAAGACGATGACCTCATCGGTAGGAATATGCAGCACCTTGATGGCGGGATCAACATTTTGTACAAAGGCCTGCCAGAGCTGAACAGCGCCCAGCTTCGGTGGTCGCCATTCTGCGCTGCCCTCTTGGAACGCGCTCGGACTGGATAGTAGACCTGCAAGACTAAAGGGAGAGTCTACATCCTCCTCTGTGGGATCGGTTTGTGGAGTGTGCAAAAGCGACGACTTATCTTGGTCCTGCTTTGCATTTAGTAGAGTAAAGGGCCATCACCATCAGAGCTTGAGTGTTTACCTCTTCGATGACGCGAGATATGAGAAGTTCGTTAAAGTACTGACTCGATGAGCCGTTCCGTACCAGCACCTCCTCTGATGACAGCTCCTTGGGCACCCCCGGAGACTCATGTGGGCTCACCGGCAGCGACACGGGAACCGACGAAGGTGGCAACGGAGCCGGAGCCGGCCGGGCATTCCTCGTCACTCCGTTTGCCTGCTCAATCGAGGCCGCAACAATTGTCTTCTCCAGGTCTGATATCCGGGAGGCAACGTCGGCAATGGTGGCCTTGCGGACGCGACGGATGGGCTTGTCGCTGGGCGGATAGGTGCACGTGAGACGCGCACGTACGCACGCCAGACACGGTGTCTGTCTGTCACATCGGATCTTTCTCCGGTGGCACAAAACGCAGGACCGGTCCGGTCTCCGACGAGGATTTGGCGAAGTTGGTGTAAGAGCGCGGTGGAGGTGCGATGAGGCCGAGGACAGAGAGGGAGGCGTACTCTGCGATGCGGAATCCTCAGTCTCGCTCCCCTGCTGGAAGGGGTCGATTGGGGATGGCATGTCTGCCTTTTTTTTTTTTTGAGGGGGGGGGAGCCTAATTAGAAAATTCAATGTGCTGCAAAGATTGATATGCTATAGTGACATCTCATCTTCAATCAGTTGGTAAACTGGGCCGGAAGAATGGTCTAACAGGGTCATCAATTGCTTCTTGGGCCCTGTTTACATACCGGCTTCGGCTGCTCCGGAAGCACCGAGGCCGGGCTGACGGCCCACGCTCCATCCATGGATGTTATGTATGTATATGCACCTAGGCACTCTGTACTCCATACGCCCTTTGGAGTCAGCATTGGAACATGGATTTAGCGACATGTTCAACCGCTTCAAGCGTCGAGACCCCTTGATCCTGCGCCTGCCTACCCACTATATCCGATACATCGCAAAAAAATAGTCCGGTGCTTGTTCGAATCTCCGAACTGTGAGTATCACTGTTAGATGATCTGAATAAAGAGAAACGGCAGAGATTCTTGGTACTGGAAGGGGAGCGGTCATTATGTTCCTCAATCTCCTTTGTGCCCCAAGCATTCTAAACCCATTCCGGACGTTTTTTCCCTTGAGTTATTCCCGGCGCCTTGGACTCCCCCTCCCCCACCTTCAATGCCTATTGATTCTATTAACCTACGTCTACCTGAGGGAGCTATAGTCACAAAACCAGCCCTACCATGGCCTCACGCTCTTTGGCCTATTCTTACATACGCAGGTTTTTTTTTTTCAAGTATCTAGATATAGCTTTTGGCCTAGTAATTACGGTTGAGGAAGAAGTCAGCCAGTGTGGAGGGTCTTCAGTCGCTCATCCACAGCTTTCAAAGTGGGACTCGACAAATTACAGTATGGCGACAGTTGATAGCCATGACAGGGCGAATTTGTAATTATTTCTAGAAGCTATGCTTGAGCTTCTATGTAATGCTCAACCTTAAATCAAAGATTTGTTCTTCGCTCGTTAGAACTTGAGAGAACCAGAGTGGCGAGCTCGATGTCACAATGACGCATAGGCGTTGCTACGATGGCGAGCGACAGCCTCACTCTTTCTGGGATTCCCTTATTATGACGGGGCTTTATCAGTTTTCCTGGCACAGTTTATCGTGGGATCACTTCAAGAATTTCATCCAACAAACATTGTGAGGTTTTGCCATCAACAATTCGCACGAAATGCCAGACTTCTTTCCAAAGCGTCATCGGACGAGTCGTTCCGACCGACCTCGAAATCTATACGACAGTGACAGCGACTTATCTTATGATGACAGACGACGAAGGGCTAGATCTTCAAGTTATGACAGTTTAGGTCGCGACCCGAAACACGATGATCACCATTTGCGGCATTCACATCATCACGGAAGACGTTCACGCTCGCTCGATCGTCGACAACCTTCCAGCCAACAACAACATCATCATCATCATCATCATCATCGACGGCACGATTCACCATACCCATTCCCCCAAGACGACAGAACAAGGCATCGAGAGCAGCATCACCACTCGCATTCGGACCGAAAATTAGAGCACGCAGCGAATGCAGCCATCGACGCCGCGGCAGTGGAAGCCTTCCTCCTGAGACGAGAGCCGGGCGCATGGTCGGGACGCAAAGGAGCAAGGGTCGCTACCGCAGCTCTAGGTGCAGCAGCGCTCGACATGGCGATTGATAAAGATCCAAACAAGCACTCCAAGAGGACCTTGCTTGAATCGACGATTGGGGGGCTTTTGGCTAACAGGTTGGCGAACGGACCGCGGGATGACCTGCAACGACGCTCACATTAATCAGGGAATCGGAATTGCGTCGCTAGCGGGCGTAGGATGATTGGCTTGGGCTTGACGCTCATGTGGACAGAGAAATTGCTTCCTGATTGAGCTTGGAGTGTCGGATGCTGCTGCGAGAGGGCTACTTGACGCAACGAAAATGGACAACAAGATTGGGCTATTATTGTGAATGGTGTTGTATCAAAATGAATCGAGATACCCAGATACTCTTCTTCAAGCTTAGTGGTTTCTTCTTCTTCTTCTTCTTCTTCTTCTTCTTCTTCTTCTTCTTTTGTTTTTAAGATGTGAGGGTTCATCTTGCACCGCATCCTACGGGAATGGTAAAGTTTGGGCAACAGTGAATCGCATAGTATCGCTATGGCGTAGGCACCCTCAGTCGTATTTATACGTGAAATAAAGGCGCATCATCTATCCCAAAGATGTCTTTATGGTGTGGCTTACCGAGATATAGTGTACAGATCAAGATCGATGCTAATTAACATTGCTATTACAAGATGGCAAGTGGCGATATTGGGCACTTATCTAAAGCCTCATCTTCATCATCTACTTATCGTCAATAGAAGAATCGCTTTCTCTACAATTTTGAACTAATGCTTTGGCAATTTATTTACTCAAGAAAAATAAACCACAATAGTCGCTACTACTGTACGGGGACTCGCAGCAAAGGTCTCTATATCCACTTGCCTGGAGGAGAGCAAAGGCAACTTGGGCCAGAACGTGATAGCTTTAGCAATCGTAGGTGCTTTGTAAGTGATGCATATTATGGAATATCTAAGTCATATAATGCCTAAGCTGAAATCACAAAGTAAATGACTTAGAATCGTGGTTTTAGCATTATAGCTGTCGAGGTAGACTGGCTAGACGCGAGTGTGTGAATGGTTACCTATGCTGGACACGGAAAGAGTTATAGACCGGTT
Source organism: Hypomyces rosellus (assembly GCA_011799845.1). Classification (NCBI taxonomy): domain Eukaryota; kingdom Fungi; phylum Ascomycota; class Sordariomycetes; order Hypocreales; family Hypocreaceae; genus Hypomyces; species Hypomyces rosellus. Next base: position 264,040 of record WWCI01000003.1, read on the forward strand.
GACAGCGCCGAGATTAGACAACATGCCGAAACCTCTACCCGAGAGCCTACATTTATATTCTTTCTAACATGGATATGGGAAGTCTAGTAGAGGTACAATCACCGTTTGGACGTGCACGAAGCCACGCTTTATGGCCGTCTGTAAGCTGTCATAGAATATATTGACAATGTGGATTTGATGGGATGATGAAGATTTCGCGACATCGCTACAATAAATCCACACTATGGTTTGTGGATTTTCAAGATCATTTCCTAGGGGCAATGGTGCCGTGCGTCAAGGGCTATGAGAATGGAGTTATTGTTATGCGCAAGGATCCGTTAACGAAGCGCCTGGAATACTCTTTTGTCAGGTAGGATCGCAGGGCCTTGCAGAACGCGAGAGTTTTTGCGGGTCAGTTTGTGAATCGTAGTCGAACATCTTGAAGATAAATATTCTTACCATATACCCTTATTAGACGTAGATGGGTACTATAAGGTCATGTATTATGGTAGAGGTGAATGATGGAACTTGCGCGACATATACATATTTCAGGCTAGACTCTTTTCATAAATCCTAAAACATCGCAGGGGAAATGCTAAAGCCATCGCGTTAGCACACATCAGCTTCATTGGCGATACCCAAGCTAGCTTCACGAAGTGGTGCGGTAACCGGGTGCTCGGAATTGAAACGGGGACCAACATGGGCATAATTGAGGCGATCAGACGCCGGGGTGCAAGCTATTAGGGTGAGACGAGTGCATTCACATACTACTAAGAGTTGATGCATTCGACTAGTTGACTAATCTCCTGCTTGATCTGTGAAAGGATCAATGTGATGGGCAATTGCGTAAGGGGTTGAGCCAGCCTCAACTTGAGAGATCCTTTGTACAAACCGGAGACCGAGAGCCAGTCGCAATACTCGTCCGCGGTGCTGCTGGAGCAGTTTGATGGGTATATGGATGAATAAGACTGGACATTTGACTGTATTGGACATACACTAGCCTCGTGGGATCTCGCCATGTGATGAGACGTGGCCTTTGGCTATGACTTTGAAGAGGCAAGCAAGATTACCTTCATATGGGTAAATCGGCAATAAAGGCCCTGATGTACTACAGACATTTCATGTTGTGAATCTGCTAGGGGGCTATCCCAATCGGCAATACTTCATAAATACAACTCTATTTAAACACCGTCTATCTTCTTCTTCTTCTAAACCTGAACCCTTTACTGCGATTGAGCGACCATTATGCATTCAAACTTTTGCTAGAACTAGTGAATCGCGTTCTCGTTAATCCAGGCCAGGTAGGGGCTGACAGCCATGTCGACATCCGCAGCCATTCCGCATCCGTTCCACAAAGAGATGACGCCGACGACGATCTCTCCCTGCAGAACAGGACCTCCAGTATCGCGGCTGCAGGAGCTCTTTCCGTTGTTCTCAACACCAACGCAAAACTCGTCTGATCCGGATTCGGGATGGCCAGAGTAGTGCTGCTGGCAGACGCCACTATCAATGACGGAGACGGTTGTGTATCGAAGGTCAGCCGCGATCATGCTGGTACCCGGTCGGATGGTACCCCAGCCAACGACCGTGACAGCGGACCCGAGCTGGGGAGTCGCCGATGCCAGCGGCAGACTAGCGGGCTTGATGTTACTCAACGGTGTAGCAAGATCCAGGATGGCAATGTTGTTAGCCGCCGTCCTTTGTTCATACCCGGGGTGAACGCGGATCTTCTGGACCTGGGTCATCATGCCGCCTGAGCCCTGTTCGATGCTGCCGGCGCGAACCTTGATGTCGCTCGTTGATGAGCCGTTGACGCAGCTGGCGCCGGTGAGAATCTGGCGGGAGTTGATGAGCGTTCCGCCGCAGATGTGTGCCGCCTTTTGAACGCTGACGACGAAAGGGAATTGGCCGGGAGCAGCATTGGATCCGCCAACAATGGCGGTGACCGGTGGCACGGCCACAATGGCCGCCAGGGCAAGTTGAACAAAGCTGTTAACGAGATGCATTATGAATGGTGGATGAAGGTATGTGATGGAGGAGAGAAATAATACGCATCAACAAATGTTGTGGGTGCAGGGCAATCTTTATGTTATTCCTCAAAGTCGGCATCTTGTCTCACAAGGTCTTGGATGCCCCATCGTAAATCTCAAATACCTACCTAGGCTCTAACGAATCACTCCCTCGGGACATGCACACGGAAGTTCTTTTCTTCTCGAATGGCTGATTGCACATGCATAGGGGTGGAGATCCGGCGCAGCCCGAGACATGTTACCGCAGCTAAGCTCGGCTAGCGTAGCATTGCTTGGCTTACTCTGCCTCTTCTTTTGCTTCTGCAACGAGCAATGTCGGCCGTTGTGCCGAAAACGATTGTCGGACCGAAGATAGGCTTCAATGGTTCTACGTGGTAGAGCTCGAGGTTTAGAGACCTATGTGTTCTTCATCTTGAAGCATAGACGAGGCTATTGCATGGTGAGGACACTATATTCCGACGAGCAGTCCACTTTCAAAGTTGTCTCCTTGAGAATAAAAGCGTAATGATTTTATGCAGCCCTCTCTCCTCTGCGCGCCCCCCCTCAGCTTCTCTTGTGCTGCCTATGGTTTTGTGTGTCTTTCGTTTGCTATTCCGTCTCCGAAACTGATCCACCAGCGTATGCTTATGCAAGAGGGCAGTTATTCGCGACCTTGGCTAGTGACGACGCAGTCAGATGCACACGATAAAAGCACAATACAGCTTGATTCTGTCATCTAGAGGCTGAGGAGTAAAGTCGACCTGGCGAATCGTTGTTAAAATAAAAAGAGAGGACATCATCTGATGCTCTGTATGGATGGAAAGTTCCAACAACCTGAGCGTGTCTACTTGGGATATCTAGAACATAACCAGTGTGCCTAGAGGTAGGCAAAATGTCTAAAGACTGTCATCTCGGCTATAGCGACTAGTTCTGAGATGGGAGCAAGGCAGGGGTACAATGCGCCAAAGTCTTGTTATTTTGCATTCGCCATCTCCCAACTGTTTGCTTCCCGGATGAGGCCCCGCGATTCTAGCCGTGAGCCACGGTATGCGGCGTGCGACTAGCTCTAGAGAATTTTAAGGGGTAGAACAGCAAAAGAATCTTGATGATGGTAGGTTGAAAATGTGACTTCAAAGTATAAGATGTCGATACTCGGCAAATCACCATGAGACTTTGGAATCGCAGACGGCTTCGAATATGTACCGAGCGCATCGGAATCATCATGTAGGCAAGCCGTGTATAGCTCTTCGGGCTAGAAGAATCCGAAAACTTGACGCCTAAACCGTGGCAATGCCATATCGTTGGAATTATGTACAGCTGTACAGCAGCTGTGACCGCCGTCTTTCGTCTTCTTTCTTCCTTGGGCCCCCATCCCATAGTCCTCATCTTGGTCACCTCACGGCAAAGGCGTTCGCAGACGTCGCAAATATGCCCTCTATTCATGATGCAAAACATTCGGTGTATACTCAAGTAGGGGAAGCAAGCACCCAAATCAAGAGTACCCCGCAGTATGCTTTCTTTGCGCAATCGAGGTCGGCTCTTCATTCTGCATCGTGCTACCAAGAGTAATTGCCCAACGTTGGAAATAGAAGAACGATTAAAGAGCCGTGCATGGCCTTCCACCAGAGATCCTGGTCTCCTTGTTAATGGCAAAATTATCACACATCCAAACATAGGAGTTATTTTGGCCAGTAATCTGAGTTTTGCTAGAATCAACTTTTGCGTCATGTGCGGCGATGATCTTCCTGCACGCGCGGTTGCCGCATGCTTTGGACATTATGCTGTTACCAGCCGTTCACCTGGGCACCATGAATTCGAACCAGTTCTATGACCACATGCATCGTTAGGATCAATCGAGTTCTTCTCAGATGACTTGCCAGCTTACTACGAAGTCCCAATAGCGACCCCAAATCACAGTTGAGGAAGACTGCAGGTAGTGCTCATGATAGACCAGTAGGCGGGGTAAAACTCACTCTGTATTGGCGAAGTCGTTTGAATGCCATTGGCCAACAACATGCCAGCACACCCAGTCTTGCCAAGTGCAATGTCTTCGCCGGGTAGAATAGAGCAAATTAATAGTGTTAGATCTGAAAGCGTCTATTATTGTGACGGTCCGGGCGTTTCCTAATAAGAGATAACCTAGATTGTGGTTTGATGTTGGCAGTGGATTAGGGTGATATTAAGCAATAAAATAAAGTATTATAATTTAGATATTAGATATTAATAATAAATAATTGTATTAATAACTGATTAGATATATAAAAGAAATATAAGTTAGTATATATAATAATTAGATTTATTATAATTTAAATAAATATAAGGTTTTATTTTTATAAAAGTAAATTAATAATTTAATAGTTATAATAAATTAAACTAATTATATTTAAGTTATTATATATACTTAAATTAATTTTATTTAAGTTATTAAACTTATTTAATTTAATTTTATTTAAGCTAATTATAATTAATTAAATTATTTAAGATTTTATTATAATAATATTTTAATTAATAGTTTATATAAGTATTATTAAAAGTAAATCTTTTTTTAGTTAATAATATAAGTATAAAGTTAAATTATTATATATTATTTTTTTTTTTTTAGTTTTATTTGTAAAATTTATTAGTTTTATATAAATACCTATATTTTTTATTTTTTTTTAGACTTATTTTTTTTTTATAAGTTTTATTTTTTTTAGTTTTATAATATTAAAATAAATAATAAAAATAATTAATTTTATTTAAAAAAAAAAAATATTTAAAATTTTATAAGATTTATTATATTTTTTAATTTTAAGATATTTTTTTATTTTTTTTATATTATTAGTAAATAAAAATATATTATCATTAAAAGTAAGTCTTATTATAAAGTTTATATTAAAAAATATTATATTAAATATAATATTAATAGTAATAATTTTTTTATTTATAAATAATTTCTTTTTTTTTTTAGGTTTATTTTAATATTTTTTATAAATAATTATATTATTTATATTAAAGATAATTTAGTTTTTTAGTATAAGGCTATGAAATATAATTTTATTACTATAATAACTAAGTTATAAAAGATTAATAAATAAAAAAAATTATTATATATTAAAATAATAAGTATAATTATATATAAAATAAATACTTTTAATAAGTTAAAAAAAAATATTATAAAATAAAATCTATTTTTAATGTTTTTTTATTTAGCCTTATAGTTAACCTATTAATTAAGTTTAATTAGTAATTATTTTTTATTAATCTTTTAAGCCTAGGTTTTAATAAAACTATTATAAAATTATCTAAAAATAAATTAAATATTTAATAGATTTTTATATATTTTTAGTTTTTATATAATTTTTTTATTTTATTAAATATTAATATTTATTATTTTTATAATATATAACTAAAATTAATTTAATTTTATATTTTTTTTTATTAAAAGTATTTTTATAAAATTATAAATAATTTCTTTAATATTTTTATTAATTAATATTTTTTTAAATAAAAAAATATAAAAAACTAAACATATTTATATCTTTTTTAATAATAAAAGTTTATAATTAATATTTAAAATAATATTTTTAATTAAATAAAATCTTAATTTTTTAAAGTTTAATTTATTATTTAATTATATTATTTTAATATTTATATTTTTTTTATTTAATATATAATAAAATAAATTATATTTCTTTTTAAAAATTAGTTTTTTTAATTTATTTTTATTTATATATTTTTTTATTTTTTTATAAATTAATATAAATTATATTTTTATTATTTAATATAAGTTTTTTATTTTATTTATTTTAATTATAGTTTCATTTATAATTATTTTATTTTTAAGTATTTTATATACTTTTAAATTATAGCTAAAGGTAATATATATAAGGCTTAAACTTATAGATTTTAATATATTAATATTATAAATAATTTATATTAATAATAATAGTTTTATTTAATTAATTTATTTAAAATTAATATAATAATATAAATATTTTTTAATAATTTAATTAATTTATTTAATTTATTTATTAGTTTATAAATAATAAATTATATTAAGTTTATAATTAATATTCAATTATTTAATTAATTTTTATTAAAATTTAAATATAAAAATTAATTTTTAATTTAATATAATTTTTTTAAATAAAAAATAAAAATTTATAATTATATATAAAAATATATATATAAATTTTTTTATATTTATAGTTTTTTAATATAATAAAAAATAAATTTATTTTATAAGTTTATTAATAATTATAAAAATATTATTATATTTAATTTTTATAGTAGGTTTAATTAATATAAATAATTTTATAATAAAATTTAATATAATTATTTTTTATAGTTCTTAAAATATTAATTATAATTAAATTTATTTATATAATTTATATTTTAAAGCTTTTATTTAATTATATATAATATATATTAAAATAATCTTTTAAATATATTATTTTATTTTATAAAAATTAAAGTTTTATTTAATTTATTTAAATATTTTTTTATATTTTTTTATATTTATATAAAAAATATTAATAGACTTTTTTAATAAAGTTTTTTTAAAGCTTTAAAAAAATGTAGATTTTATTTTTATATTATTATAGTTTTTTATTATTTATAATAAGTTTTTTAAGAAATTCTTTTTTTTTTTAGGTTTTATAATATTTTTTAATATAATAAATCTAAGTATTATTATTTTTAATTTAAAATATAATATTTAATATATATTATATATAATATTTTTTTAAAATAATATCTAGGAATTTTTTATTATAATTATTTTATTTTAATTATAGTTTATTTATTTATTTATAGTATTAATTTTATTATTTTATAATCTTTTTTAATAAATAAAAATATAATTAAATTTTAAAAGATATTTAATATATTTAATTTAATATTTATTAAGCTATTAAATTATAATAAAATAAAAAATATTATTATAATTTATATAAATCTTAATTTTATATTTATTTTTAAAAAAATAATATTTTTATTTTTTAAAAATTAAAATAATTATTAAAAATTTTTTATTATAAATAAAATAATTTAATTTAATATTATATAAGATTTGTAAATAAAATATAATTAATTATAATTTATTATTTTTATTTTTTTATTTAAATTAAGTTTTTAATTTAAAATTAAAAAAAAAATTTTAAAATTTTTTTTTTAAATTAAATATTATAAGTATTAGATTTTTAATAATTAAAATTTTAATTTATTTAAAAACTTATTATATTTTTTTTATTTATATAAATATTTAATTTTTTTTAATTAATTTATAAAATAAATATATAATTTTATTATAGTTTTTTATAAAATATTAATAATAATTAATAAAATCTAAAAAACTTTAAATTTTTTTAATAGTTTTTAATTTAAATTAATTTTATATTATTTTAATTTAAATAAGATTTATATATATTTTATTTAATATAATAATATATTTAAAAAAACTTTTTTATTAAATATAAAATTTATATTTTTTTAATTTAATTAAAAACTTTATTTTTTATAACTTAATAAATATTTAATATATATATTATTTATATTTTTTAAGTATATTTAAAAAGATTAAAATATTATTAAAATAGATTATTATAAAAATATTAAGGTATATTTTAAATATATTATTAATTATTTTTTAAAATATTATAAAAATATTTATTAATTTAAAAAATATAATAAAATATTTAAATAATTTAAATTTAATATAAAAAATTATTATTTATTTATTTTTTTTTTATATAAATAAAATTATAAATTTTTTTTAAATTAAATATAATAAATTATTTTTTATTTTAAAAATAGTTTTATAATTTTATAATTAAAAATAATAAAATATAATTTTTAAATATAATTTTATTAAATTATTAATAATTTATAATTAATTATAGTTTTTTATTTTTTTTTAAAATAAATATTATAAAATATTTTATTTTTAATATAAATAATTTAATAAAATTTTTAATTAATATTTTATTAATTTATTTTTAAAATAATATAAGTTTTTTTTTTATTAAAATTATAAATTTTATAAAATATAAAATTAATTTTATTTTTTAAAATAATTTTATAATTTTATTAATTATATTTAAATAATTTTATATTAAAAGTTTTTTAAAATAATTTTTTATAATATTTATATTTATTAATAATATTTTTTTAAATAATTTATTAAATTTATTAAAGATTTTTTATAAAAAAATAATAATTTTATAAATTTTTTATTTTTAATTTTTTTTTTATAAAAATTTTATTTTTTTTAATAATTAATTAAATAAAATATTTTATATTTTTTTTTTTTATATTTTATTTAAAAGTTTTTTTTTTTAAATTTATTATTTTATTATTAAATTTTTATAAAATTTTATATTTTATATTTATTTTTAATTAAAATTTTTATTTTTATTTTAATAAAATTAATTAATTTTTTAATTAATAAAAAAATTATTATTTTATAATTAAAAATATTTTAAAATTATATTATATTTATTAAGGTTTATTAAATTATAAAAAATAATTTTTTTATATTTTTAAATTTTAATAAAAATATAATTTATTTATAAATTTAATTTTTTAATATTTTTTATATATAAACTTAATATAATTTTAATAATATATATTTATATAATTAACTTATAAAAATTTATTTCATTATAAATTATTTTAATACTTAAAGATTTTTTTTATTATAGGTTTTTTTTTATTAAATAAATAATTTATTAATATTATTTATAAGGTTTTTTTAATTAATAGTAGGTTTTATAAAATATTATATTTATATTAATAATTTATTTATTAATTATTATTAAATTTCTTTTAATATCTATTATTTATTTTATTTTTTATTTTATTTTTATCTAATTATATTAATTTATTAAAAAGGTTTTAAGTATTAATTTATATTATTTTTTAAATTGTTATAAATTAAATATTTATTATTAAAATATATAATTTAGTTTATTAAGGTATAGTTTATAGTTTATTTAATAATAATATTAATTTTTTTTTTTTTTTTTAGGTTTAGAAATTAATTTTTAGGGTTTTTTGTTTTTATTTTTATATAAGCTTTAATAATCTTATAAGTAATATCTTACTTTATTATAATTATAGTATTTACTTTTTTTTTTTTTTATATTATATTAAGATTTATTTAACTTAGTTTATTATTAGATTTAATAATATAATTGTTTTTTTAGTTTCTAATATACTTTATTTTTTTGTTTTTGCTTATAATAAGTATATTATTAATTATTAATTTTAATAGCTATTTTAATATATTTTATAAAAGTATTTAATAAGTTTTTTTTAAAAAGTTTATTTTTAATATTTTTTTTAGTCTTTAATAAAATTAATTTATTAAAAGTTTATTATTTTAATTAATTTTTAAAATAATTTATTTAAATATAATAATATAATTTAAAATTAATTTTTTTTAATAAAAATTTTAAAATTTTTTTTTTATTTTTTTTTTATTAATAGTTTTAAAAACTTTTTTAAAGTTTTTAATAAATTTATTAAAGTTTTTTATAACTTATTTAATTTAGTTTTTTTATTTATTTTTTAAATAATTATAATAATCTTTTATAATTAATTTAAATTATTTTTTAATAAATTTTTTAAAATAAATATAAATATAAATAATTTTTATATAGTTTTTTTTAAGATATTATAAATAATAATTATAATAAGTTTATAAATCTATAATAAAAACTTAAAAAAATATTATTTTTAGTTTTTTAAAAAATAATTTTAAATTTAAAAATTTAAAAATTTTTTTAATATTTTTTTTTTTATTTTTTATTAATTTTATTTTAAAATTATTTATTTAAGTTTAAAAGTATTTTTTTTTTTAATTTTTTTAAATAATATAATTAATTATTTTAAAATATATATTTAAAATAAAAGTTATTATTTTTTATTAATTATAATATTTAATATTATTAAAGTTATAATAATTTATTAAATAAAAGTTATTAATATATAATAATTTAAGTATTTTTTAATAAAAATAACTTAAATTATAATTTAATATTAATAATAAATTAAAATAATATTAAATAATAAAATAAAATATTATAGTTTAAGTATTAGATATTAATAATAAATAATTATATTAATAATTAATTAAATATATAAAAAAAATATAAACTAGTATATATAATCATTAGATTTATTATAATTTAAATAAATATAAGGTTTTATTTTTATAAAAATAAACTAATAATTTAATAATTATAATAAATTAAACTAATTATATTTAAGTTATTATATATACTTAAGTTAATTCTGTTTAAGCTATTAAGCTTATTTAACTTGATTTTATTTAAGCTAATTATAATTAGTTAAACTATTTGAGGTTTTACCGTAGTGGCGTTCTAATCAGTAGCTTATATAAGCGTCACTAAAAGTAGGTCTTTTCTTAGTCAATGACATAAGTATAAGGTCGGGTCGTCACAATTATTAAACAACATAGTTTCTCGTACGCTGAATCGGAGAAAAAAGAGAGAAGGCTATAATTAAAAGGCAGGAGTCCATAGAGTTGTAATTTTAATTATATACATATAAATAATATATTATATAGTTTATTAAAAAATCTACGGGATATGTAGTGTATATAATAAAGACTTGAAAATTATAAGTTTTATTATTATTTTAAAGCGTAATGTAGTTTGTTTATAATACCTGTTGAGATTTAGTAAATATTTAATAAAAGCAATACTATATGTAGATATATTTACCTAAGCATGGCAGTCAGAGAAATAAAAACCATATGTAGTACAACATTCTGCAAACTGATCTAGCTTGTTGCTCATTTTATTTGCAGGAAAATCATCGCCAATCATAGTAACTCCATGATTATCACAGCATTTTTTTGTAATTTCATAATCTAGTGTTTGTGCATCTAGACGACATTTGCAAGCGTATGTAGTAGAAAATAAAGTTCTAAAAGTATAAAAAGTAAAATTTATTATTGCAAGTTAATGAAATATTACATAAATAAAAGTTATATAAAAAAAAGATTTTATTAAATAGTAATATAAATAAGTAAACATAAACAAACACATATACACACACACTTATATATATATACGTATATATATATAAAATAAATAACTAAAAGATTTATTTTTATTTAAATTATTCTTTACCTATAAATAAAATAATATTCTTATATTATTATTATATAACTTATTTAATAGTCTTAATATTAAAAAACATTAAAAATAAGTTCTTTAGCTTTAGGTTATAACTAGTTAACCTAATTAAACCTTTATTAAGTTATTTTTTTTTAAAAACCAAAAAAGCTAAACCTAAGTTCTAGAAATACTAAAATTAATACTATTAAAAGCCTAAAAAAATAAAAAACTTAAAATAATTATTTTTATTACTTTAATAAGATTTTAATAACTTTATAGCCTTATAAATCTATTTTATTTAAATAATCCTATAATTTAATTATTATTTAAAAAGATTAATAAAAGTCTAGACTAATAAAACACTAAGTTAGCTAAAGTTAATACTAAAATCAAAGAACTAAAGTATTTTATTTATATTTACTAGTCTTAGAAAAAGCAAAAGATTATAAAAAACTTAAATAATCGATTTATTAGGATTAAGGATATTTTTATAATAAAAAAGTGTTATAGAAAGCTATTAGTACTAAACTAGGCTATAAAAATAATTTTTTTATATAGCTAATAAGACCTATATTATAAATTTTATTTAAAATAAAATAAAAACACTAAAAAAACAGTTGTGATACTATTATGTTTATATAATTCCGCTGCGTTCCTTATGATGTATGGTGTTTTAAGGTGGCCGGAAAGTGGGGGTGGTCGGGACCTAGGTGGTCTGACTTATGCACCTACCTAAAGTGTCTTTGTTGGGAGGTGGTGGGTTGGGTGTCTTGCATGTCAAAAAACAAGACACAAAATGAATTCTTCAACCCATCCTCGACCAATCAAAATGCAATAAAAATGGGGCAAAGGGGCTACACCGCGAATCGAACGCGGGGCCTCTTGCAGGGGCGGCTTCTGATTGGCCAGAATTGAACCCAAAGCAAGAATCATACCACTAGACCATGTAGCCGTCAAGATGTTATTGTTCGGGTGGCGTCGGTAATTTCGTATATGGCCGGGGTGTGCTGTAGCGCCATCCATACACGATCGATGTGCAAGAGAAGACGTAGACTAGTACACGGTACAGTCGCCTCTGGTCCTAGGCTTCTGTTCTGTTCTCTTCATTTCGTTTGGTGGTTTATGGTGATTTAATTTGGGCATCATTTCAAGCTCATCCTACCGAGTCTCCAAAGGGAAGGTCATTTTGCTTATTAAATGTTGAGCAAACGCCGCCAATGCATGCACTCTCGTCAAAAATGTCTCCTTTTAGCTTCTTGCGCCCAATTTATTTGGAGAGGATTCATCCCGATTTGCTTGCACTTTATGCTGCGTTACTCTGGGCTTCATTCCGTCATATTTCATTGTCTGGTCCTTTCCGACGGCCGATCCATCCGTAGGTGGGCAAACAGAGATGCCTATACATCAATGTATTTGTTGTGTTCATTGTATCACAGTGAACGTGCAGATGACCCTGGTGCCAAACAGGCCAGCTCAAGGTTGTTGATGGTGGCTGACAAGAGGTGGCTGTCATATGTCCAATGGACGACGTCTGGAGACGAGAAATCTCTCCACACCACCACCTTCTTCTTCATCTTCATCGTCTCCTCCCTCGGCGGCCAAAGCACTGGCCTCCTGTACGCGTCTATACGGCGCCTGCAACTGGCAGTCCTCGGCTTCGGAGCCTGACTTTTGACGCAATGCAACCAGTATTCCATGTCGAGTTCGCAAGGCTTAATCAATTCCTCAAGCACCCTCGTTTGCTCTCAGTTTCCCCGCCCAATCAACTCGTCTTGATAAACACCGGTGAGTAATAACTGCATAACGTGAAAACACTTCGTGACGCCATGCCCGGGAAAGCGGTCAAGATCCCTTTCAATTTCTACTGCTCGGCATACTCGCCCGGGGTTCCAAGCCACGGGAGCTCTCGCAAATTGGTCATGGCTGCTATAGCATTTCGGTTCTTAGAACTCCTGAGGCGACTGAGAACTGAGACGTGCATATTTGCAGACGCGGTGGCACACAGAGTAGGTTGTTTGCAAGTAGCCATGGCCAGTGGCATCTGGTCAGAAAGTTCCCAAAACAAGCCACGTTTTTCTCGAGGGCTCGAGGAGTTAAATTTTGGGCTCATAAGTTTGTTCTTCCGTTTCGTTTAATCGCGCGCCTTCTTGTGGGTACAGGTTGCTTCCTCACCACCAGCTCCAGTGACACCCGACGGTAGGCATTTTCACTTGGTCCGACAATCTGGTCGAGTTATTGGCCGAGTCACTCCAACGTAAGCTACTCTGGACATGGGTCCGGAGAATATGATGTCTGAGTGATACAGTCACCTTGCTCCGAAGCACCACGCGTTGAGAAGTTGCCTCATCTCTTACCACTTCCCACCACACCAATGTGTGTCACTTGGCCATCCGCCGGGCGGCATTCAGCTCAAGTACCAACTTCACAATAAGCTGGCATTTTTCGTCGTCATTCCCCTGAATTCTTGCGCACTCTGACAAGGCGGTTGCTGTTGACTATCTCTTACTATTTACTGATTGAAGGGTGGGGAAATGCACATAAACCTATTGCGTATCCATGGTGAACTTCTTTTGTTCCGTCGTATCTATTTCAGGCAAGTTCCAAAATTCAGCGACCAAACATCAGCGTGTCGGTTTCAGTCGTGCAAGTCAAAGTCCGGGTAGAGCCGCTAGGTATAGGACACTGGGGTGTACCTTAACCCTTGACCTTGATTGTACGTTGCCTTGCCCAATCTGCCTTGTTCACCTATTCTGGTAGAATCTGGTGCGATGAGTGGCCTTGAAAGCGACCATTGTGTCCATGGTTGCGGGGGCGATTTGGCGTTTGCTGCTATAGCCCCTTCTGTGAATGCCAAGTGTCGTTCTGGTATTGAGATGCCTTCCCAGGGCCAGCATCAGGCCTCAATACCCCGTAGTTTCGAGTTACCTATTGGATGGCATCTTCTTCGGCCTTGTAATCCATCCTTCATTGGAGGTGCCGACGAGTGTTGGAAGCTCTGGAATCGCCTCGTTTCAATATCTGGACAAGTGAAATGGTTTGGCCTCACATCCTTGGCAAGTTCCAGGTCAAGGTACCCCTCCATTGCGCTCATCTCCAACTGCCGCATCACAGCTCAGCAGCTCAACATACAAAAAGTAATGTTTGGCAAAAAGACATACAACAGCCGGTGTTCGCTGGTGGTCACCCACCCAACTACTAATCTGCCGGTCAGGGGCTTGTCTATGGGGGAGCGGACGGGACCCCGAATTTTCCACTGCCTATGGTCGTACGTGCCAGGGGATAGCTTCGCTGGTCTCATATACGGATAGGGCTGAGTTTCGAACGCGCGAGAATGTATCCGGTTGCATAGCTCAAGGTCTAACCTGAAGATTCGTCTTGGTTACTACGAGATCGAGCCTCTGAGACGAGATGGGGTTATCAAGTGGTCCCTAGGTCACCACCCATCTCATAGGGGTGAAACTGCCTTTACAAATTCGCCATGACAACCCGTAAGTGCCATTTTTGTCAGACTGCTATAGAATGTCAACAATCTAATCACTTGGCAACACAGACTACATCGATGTCTCCCAATTTGACTACGGATACAAATCAACACGAAGCAATCCCGCAGAGACCACACACTGGCCAAACAAAACCACCTATACCCAATGCCTAGATCGACCTCAGCAACAGCACCGTGATGGTTTTTGAACACCCATCCAGTCACAAAACGATACTCTCTTCTGATCTTGCTCTCAACTTACAAGCCACGCCGAAAGCCATCACCCCTTTTTATGCTTCGCTCTCTTAGCTATTCGACTGCTCGTATACGACTTCGAGACTACGTACACAAACTTCAAGAACCAGTTTCTATCCATTCTACGCAGAGCCTACTTGAGAGACGATTCTGTCCATTGCGCAACGATTACATTCATACGACCCTTCTGTGCTGTTCCGTAGTTCTAATCGGCGCGCACAACCACACTGGCATCCTCGTTCTCGGTTCTAGGACGGCCTGCCTCTAGAACAATGAACAGGTCCAAATGCAACGCCCATATCATTCAGAATTTCTTCCCTCTTTCATCCTCTTTTATAGAGTCAACCTACGCTACTTAGCGCTGTCAGTGAAAGCGACGGGTCAACCTGCGGGCGAGAACGTGAGCCCGGATACGAACACACACTCGACTACCTCAACCATGAGTTGGAAACATTCCCTCATTTCTCAAAGGATTGTACTTTAATATCATCCCAAAGAAACAGGTTCCAGACCCCGTCGATTCATAAACTTATTCATGCTCAGCAAGACCTTAAGATGCCGTCTAGCTACGTACGACAATACTACTATTAGGAAAGGCAAGGATCTGGAGAAGACCTATTGGTAATACCTCACCCCCAGTATACCCAGCTTCAGTGCTATTTTATTTAATCCCACACCGTCACGGATACTATTCTCGAGTGGTGGTTTCTGCCTCGCTGAACAAACGATACATGTTGAAGTGGTATATCTCAAGACTTCATGGAGCGTTATAGGAAAGCGATGCAGCGCTCTATGTCGTCTTTGCGCCACCCTTTGCAGGGCCAGGTCTTGATGAGATGCGATCATGGCTATATATGTTTTCAACCACCAATTTATTCCACAGTTCTGCCATCACTATGGCCGACTCTCTCTTGAAAGTTATTGGCAAGCTAGGGTGTCTTTGAAAAACGTCTGATTGCTCATGTAAGATGATTGTTGATGTGAATCGTGATGGCAATCACATGCGACTGCGAGATTCATTGTCAGTTGCAATGTCTAGATCAGCACAATATTTTTCTCAATACAAAGGGCATTTGTTCAGTCCCTTGTCTAGTAATAGCATCGCTGTATTTGGTGTGGCAGTTGACCCATGCCAATTGCAAATTCTCCGCCAAAACAGCCCTCTGGGCCATCTCGAAGGCTCTCTGGCCAACACTTTCCCTTCTAAATTCCTAGTCAAAGTACTTTTGCAGATGCGCAATCATGTTTCAATTTCCAACGTGTTGCGATAACATGGATAACGTAGATTCGGGAGCCAAACTCGGCAGCACAGATTAAGCCTATAACTTAAACCTATAATACAATTATTTCTTTCCTCCAAACTTGCAATCAGAATAGGAATAGCCCATTGACTCTTTACAACAATCAGCAAATCGTTTAAGCCGATCTGAGATTTTATGAGCGGGACAATCATTGCCCTTCAGTGGCAGTTGATCAATATTATCATTACGTCAACAGGTAGTGGTTCGAGAAAGATTAATAGTATTATCACTATTATAAAGACATTTACAAGCTTTTGTAAATGAAAAGAAAGTAAAGAATATATAATAAGCAATAGTAAGATGCATTGTAAAAGAGTAAGTAAATATTAATAATAATAAAATTATATATATAAGATTTATGAAAGCATTTATAAGAGTATTTAAAGAGTATTTAAAGAGTATTTATAAGAGTATTTATAAAAGTATTTATAGAATTAATTTATTATTATTATTATTTTCTAATTACTATACTTAAATAAATAAATATATATATATATATACAGAGGCAGGGTATAAATGTCGTTGTTTACGTTAAAAACTGTAACAAGTATAGAAGGGGTGCTATACAAGCCAATAGACCGTAGAGCCAAATGGCATTGCCCCTTACATCAGTATATAACAGACCAAACGTTACAAAAACACCACAAATAAATAAAAGCAAATATACTAGAGATTATTACTTAAATAGGCTTAGTCCTTTTTCTTGTTTTTATCTTTTAATTTTAACCTTTTTTTATATAAGCTAAAATTATTTTTATCCAAGTCCCAATATCTTTTTATAATAACTTTTATTAAATACTAATTAAATGTTAATAGACATTATTAATGAATTATATTATACTTTAAGATAATAAAAAGAGTTATAATCTTAATATAGTTTAAAGTAATTCCTTTTTAATATATAATATATAAAATAGTATAATTTATTTTACTTTAATCAAAGCTGTTTTATTATATGAAGCCTATGCTCTCTGTTAGAATCGCACATTTGTAATACTATTTTACTTATGTAGCTAACTAAGGGGCTAGCTCCTTAGTTGGTCTCTAAAGGGGTGAGTTATCTACGAGTACTACCCTTATTGTTAACTATTTACTCATATAAAGCTGTGTTCTAAGCTAGGGTAACATATGTGGCATGCGTATGTTAAATTAAGTTACAATATAATAGTAATATTACAAATGGTTCCTTGTATGCTATTGTAAGTGGGTATTGTGTTAGATGCTAAAAACACACTATTATTATTATTACCAAATTCAAATACAATCTTTGTTGGTTCTTGATGCCATCCGTGAACTGGCCTCATGATGCTAACGTGATTTAAAAAGGAATTCGTGTTATATTCGTAACCAACGGTTTAATAAAAGTCGGTGAGCCGGGTGAAGACCGAAACGGAACGCGTCAACGTGTATTGTCTTCCTATTGTGTACACATGTATGTGCACATTTATCTTTTGTCTGCTGCGCATTTTATGTTGATGCTCTATGTTGGGTAATACTTGGACTTTACCAAAGTCAGGTCAGTGTTAACAAACGAGATATATGTTATTACCGTAAAGCACGGTTTGGTATCTCGCATTTCTTACAGTGTGCCGGGTTGAGAAGATCCTGAGTGGCTGAGCTTCTCAAAGAAGGTCACGATGAGATGCCTGGAGGAGCCGCGTCTCTGGTGATTACAATTTAAGACAAGCCCACTCATCTGGCCTACAAAAAGACGCATCGCAGTCGCTTGGCTGCCACTTGAAGTCGACCACATTCACCGAAACAAGTTACAGCATCGATGCCCTCTAAGCAGATGGTTATCGGAAAATAACATCGTCATAGGAAATGGAGGCTATAGCCAAGGCAATCGCGACACGGAATCCCAGAAGGGGAAAATTGTGAATGTATGGAGAGCACGCAATCAAACGGTCATACAACGGCTGATGGACCAAGTTGCTTCTACAGACGAACTGCAGAACTCAAATTTCTAAAAAGTTACATGTATAATGAACCGTTTACGGAGTAGAAAAATCACAGACTCACCTTATTACCTAGTTTGGTGAATGTCGGCGAAGGAATGATGAGTTTAATTCCCAATTGGGTGACCGAGATACATGTGAGGCTTCTCATGCACTCTCTCCTCCGACCAAGTATTGTCAATAACTCTCTCTCGAGCCTGTAGAGAGCTGCTAAGAAGATGGCATGAGATAGATACCGGAAACCTCGGAGATGTCCCATCTGTCGTCTACCGAAATTGATGTTTCGCCACTACCCAAAGTTCTTTGGACGCCAATTCTTGTAGGATGATGAGCATTGTGGTGAGGGAAACAGATCGATTGCAAATATCCGTGTGTAGGTACTTTCGCTGTATCAGCAAGCTAAGAATCAAAGAGTCTGAGAGTGCAAGGACTCCATGGGATGCGAGGTGCACCCTGGTCTCAACCAATAACATGGATAACGAATGCCCAGGTAACGATTGCGCCATCTACGCTATTAGGGAGTACTGGAAGTCGCTCATGCAGAGGCGACCACCCGAGATTTGGTTTTGGGTCCAGCAGCCGCGGTCGCCATGTGGTTTTTGGGTTTGCCGAGCCGGGGGTGCATACATGGTGCGTCTGACCCTTGATATCGATATTGATGATTGATGGAAAGTCAAGATATAGAGGTCAGCGCGGATTCGCGTATAGAATGATGGTATTGAAAGATTATCAAGTGACTTGGGCATGATGGGAAACAAAGACGATACTGGACGATATTGACATCGTTTATTCTCTCATCACTGAGCACAGATTCAACGAGAGACGAGTCGTCTTGGTGACTGAAGAGCTCAGAAGTGTCCCCTGAAAGCTGCCACAAGTAGTTTAGCGGCCCGTACCCTAAACTCAGGTAATTTGAACCTGGGCGGAAGATTTTGATACCAATGAAGAATTGAGAGATATCGAGGATCCGCGACAAGCGCTCAAGTTCGGAAACAAAGCAGTCTTTTGACAGCTGGCCGGGGGGGGATCTCGTGATGCATCGCAGCTGTTATATTGGTACTATGGCATGCCAATAATGCCAAGCGTGATTCTACATGGCGGGCGCTGAAGCACTCTGGTCTTGATGGATGCTGTATTACTCTGTATCTCGAACCAATTTGTTGCAACCCAAAGCCATTCGAGGTCATGCATGCAGGGTACCACAACGCTGCTCCCGTCGCTCCAGGGATTTGGAACACACCAGCTAAAACGGAGCAGGTATCTGGTACATGTGCATCCACATTCATGCATGCTGTGCGTGCAGAGCTCACCTTTAAAAAAACAGCTCTAGCTGCCTTTTCCTCAAACGGCTGATTCCGTTTGCAGCTTTGACGGTTGATGCTGCTGAGGCATGCGCAACAGAGCTGAAACTATTAGGAGGATAAAAGTAGAGCTTGATCGACTGTACGCCTGCTTCCTTGTCCATTAAGCCCCAAGGTAGAGAATATGGTCTGTTGACTGTTGAGAGGGATGAGAACAAATGGGCGTTGTTGACGCAATCTAGCACTTGTGAGCGAGACCACTGAAGTCCAATATTTATACCGAGGCTTAGGCGCTAACAGGTAATAGCTCGCCATTGCCCGTCGGCGCCCCCCCAGCAGCATTCCCATTTCGGTACCCAGTACAAGTCAGGATTATAAGGGCAAAGAAATCAGTTGGAAACAAGCGACTTTGAACTGAGCCTAGCCAAAGCACGCCATCCTGTGGCACTCTTGACAAAGAATCGTTTTCCAAGATTTTTGCTGGGCGACCATCCCATCGGAATCTCCTCGCAAACCCACTCCGCCCTCCCACTGCCCAGCAGCCTTTGCAAGATGCTGCATCTCCGTCCACCTTCCCATCATCAGCCTTGATCCCTGGCTCCCTTGGAACACCGCCAGCCGCCATAGATCCTTGCAAGCCTGGCTGCATACAGCAGACAGACAGGTTATGGGTACCTAGCAGCTGGAGGTAGATGGGTGTGACAGGCAAGGTCGGTACTAGGTAGGTAATCAGCAGCTGGAAGGGCTGCTGCTGAGTCGTTCATGGTGCTGCTGAAACGTGATGCTTGCAGGTATTGGTATTGATACTTGTATGATGGATCGATGGTAACCCAAGTAGGTAAATAAAGCTGATGCTGCCCACCATCAACACGACCCTGATTGCCTGACCAGCTTCTCGACCCGCCGACTAGAGTCTTGATTAAATATCCTTCCTCCCGGGGTCTTGTTGTATTGCTTTGCAGGTTGTTCTTTAAATAAGGCAAGGCAAAACGAAAGAAAGAGAGAAGAAGAAGAAAAAAAGTTGGCCTCAAGGGACACAAGGGAGAAAGGCATCCCATCCCATTTCATCCCGTCCACTGTGTCGCTCGACGACTTGTTGGGCGTGTGTGACTGAACAACCATCTTCCCTTTCTTTCTTTCTTTCTTCCTTTTACTCCGAATTTATCGATCAATCAATTAATAACCCGCCATGGCACCAAGCGACGCAAAGGCCCGCCTGGCCAAGGCCTTTGGGTTTGAGACAGAGGACCGCGACAGTGACATTCCGTCCATCACTAATGCGGACCCCTTTGTCGAGCACGAACCGACCGTCAGAGAGTTTCTGGAAGAAGTTACGCCATCACTCCGTGACATCGGCCGGTACCTCTACAACCTCTTCCCATTCATCCATTGGATTGGAAAATACAATTTGACATGGCTCACTGGCGACTTGATTGCAGGTACGTTCGATTGATGGGGGAAGAGGACGAAAAGAAGAAGAAAAAAGAAAGAAAAAACTTTGATGCTGACATGGTACTGTAGGCATCACCGTCGGCGCCGTCGTCGTGCCCCAGAGCATGGCATATGCGCAACTGGCCCAGCTGCCTCCCGAGTTTGGTCTCTACTCGTCCTTCATGGGAGTGTTGATTTACTGGTTCTTCGCCACGTCAAAGGACATTACCATTGGTGTAAGTCAAGCTTGGCGCAATCCTTCTGTAACACCTCCCCAATGTCGTCGCACCGGCGGCTGACCTGCAGTGTAGCCTGTCGCTGTCATGTCCCAAGTCACAGGCAACGTGGTTCTCAAGGCCAGGGCCATAATACCTGATGTCCAAGGCCACGTCGTCGCCTCTGCCCTGGCCATCATTGCCGGGTCCATCATTGTCTTCTTAGGGCTTGCCCGCCTGGGCTGGATCGTCGAGTTCATCCCCCTGCCGTCTATCTGTGCCTTCATGACCGGCTCCGCCATCAACATTGCCTCCGGCCAGGTCCCCAAGCTCATGGGGATCAAAGGTGTCAACACTCGCGACGCTCCCTACAAGGTCATCATAAATACTCTGAAGCATCTGCCCACCACCTCACTGGACGCGGCGCTCGGTCTCACTGCCCTCTTCATGCTCTATCTCATCCGCGGCGTGTGCTCCCACCTGGCCAAGAAGCAGCCCCAGCGGGCCAAGCTGTACTTTTTCATTTCGACCCTGCGAACCGCCTTTGTTATTCTGCTCTACACCGGCATTAGTGCTGGCATGAACATTCATCATAGAAAGCATCCCAAAGTCAGCATCTTGGGGAAGGTTCCTCGTGGTAAGTGCACGCCCCTGGCACCATCAGCTCCTTTTCTCCTAACAACTGTTCCGCAGGTTTCCAACATGCAGGTGTCCCCGTCGTCAACACTCGAATCATCAAGGCCTTTATCTCCGAGCTCCCAGCGGCCGTCATTGTTATGCTCATTGAGCACATTTCCATCTCCAAGTCCTTTGGCCGAGTTAATAACTATATCATTGACCCCTCTCAGGAGCTTGTCGCTATTGGTGTGTCAAATCTGCTGGGTCCCTTTCTCGGCGCGTATCCTGCGACGGGCTCCTTTTCACGCACAGCCATCAAGTCCAAGGCCGGCGTCAGGACGCCCTTTGCCGGTGTCATCACTGCCATTGTCGTCTTACTGGCCCTCTATGCTCTGACAGCGGTCTTTTACTACATTCCCAACGCAGCCCTTGCTGCTGTCATCATCCATGCGGTTGGCGATGTCATTACCCCGCCCAAGGTCGTGTACCAGTTCTGGCGCGTGTCGCCCCTCGAGGTCATCATCTTCTTTGCTGGGGTCTTGGTGACTGTTTTTACCACTATCGAAAACGGCATCTACACCACCATCAGCATGTCCTTTGCCGTTGTAGTCTTCCGATTGTTCCTCAGTCGTGGACGATTCCTTGGCGTGGCACGCGTTCGTACAGTCAAGACATCAGCCAACAACTCCATCAAGGGCTTCAAAGCCGACCAGGAGGCTATTGCCGAGGCTAAAGAATTCTCCGAGCGAGCTGGCTTCCTGCCCATTGATCACGAAGATGGCTCCAACCCGAGAGTGATTGTGCGGAGTCCATACCCTGGCATCTTCATTTACCGATTCGCCGAGGGCTTCAACTACCCCAATGCCACCCGCTATCTGAATCACCTCACCGAGATCGTTTTTAAGGAGACTCGGCGTACCGATCGTAGTCTGGTTGGCAAGATAGGAGTAAGTGGATGGAAAGCTGAGCAATACTTGTTGTTCTGGAAATACCCATGTCTAACAATGTGTCTAGGACCGGCCTTGGAATGACACCGAGCCACGCAGCCTGAAGGGGGAGGACCAAGACGACAGACCAACACTCAAGGCTATCATTCTCGACCTTTCGACAGTAAACAACGTCGACGTTACAGCTGCTCAGGCCCTCATCGATGTCCGAAACCAACTGGACCGGTACGCCGCGCCGCAAGCAGTAGACTGGCACTTTGCCCACATTGAGAATCGATGGACGAAGCGCGCACTGGCCGCCGCAGGTTTCGGTTATCGGACGCCGCAACCGGACCCCGAGCAGCCTGGAGAGGGCGCCGGCCACTGGAAGACCATTTTCAGCATCGCCGACTTGGGAGGAGCCGACAGCGCAGCGGCCGCAGCGGTGGCTGGGGAGAAGGCGGAGCGGGCGGCGACAATTCAGTACGATATCGAGCAAATCCCTTCGGCGGACGCCTCAAAGGCGTCGGACAAGGACGTACCTCAGAACCCGAGCAGTCATCGGTTGGTGGCCATTCAGGGTCTGAACCGGCCATATTTCCACTTTGACTTGCAGGAGGCTGTGGAGTCGGCCATTGAGAATGCAAAGAAGGATGGCGATGACGAGTAAAGGGATTAATTTTATTTTTTATTTTTTTATTCTTGGAAGGGGGGGAGGAGGGCTAACAAACGTGTGAATGGGATATATCTGGGATTGGGCGCGCAAGGGGGTGTTGGATAATGTGCAATGGAGTTTTTCGGGTTATTATGCGTCAAATTACAGAGATACTCCGCATGTTTTTATATTAGTAGTACTGCTATTGAGGATCAAGCATCAAAGGTTTCGAGACCGGCTGTCGGAATGGCTGGTGACCAGTAACCAGTTATTGTGCGTGTGTGTGTCTCTTTGGAGGTTTAACAGCTTGACATTTTCTGTAAGCTGTAGACTGTGAACTATGGAAGTTTGTCAAAGGAGACATTGATAGATAATCAATATGGGGAACCTGATTCGAAGCTCTTGTCGCCGTTCATATGGCATCATCCTGCAGCAGCTTAGAGATGATGGCAAGAAGGAGAGCACTCTTTTGGGTGCTAATTTGCAGGAGTGGGTTCACGCCGGGCTACGACGTCGTATTGGGGAGGGGAGAGGAGGGGAGGGGGCTGTGTGATTTTGTGCGGGAGGAGACAAAAAAGGGATCACAGAGTCAATGACTCGAATGGTTTAACCGCGATGAGCAAAACCGAGATGTGGCTTGGTTATCCCAACCCGCTTCTCTAGGTATTTGTATTATAATGCCATGATCCTGCGGGCTCCTGGTGATGCGTCTCAAAGAGATGAACATGCACTTGCGCTCTCCTCGCCGCACTACGATATGACAAAGCATCCATTGTTTATTAACCTTGGTAAATAACTGCCAAGTCAAGTGACGTAATGGAGCCCCCTTTTTAGAGTCGTCTAGCACATGCAAACTCTTGAGGACTCAATTGGTTCAACGGACGGATGCTTCCGGTTCCAACCAAAAAGGCAAGATTGGAGGGGAGGATGAAATGAATGGATGGATGGGGATCCGTTCCCATGGCGCAAGACAAGCTGTGAGTATGGCTTGTACATACTTGTACAAAAACCAAGTCTTGGATACTCTATGGTGACGCTAAGATGAGGGAGATGGATGGGTGTTTGCATGCCCCCCCCCCCCCCCCCCCCCATGTCTACGGTTGTCTTGAAGTAATACCTGCTGTAGGCCTTGTAGGTAGCTCTTGCATGCAGTATCCAGGTAACTACTACAGCGGCAGATGCAGAGGCAAGGTTTCCAAGGTTTCCAAGGTTTCATGGCTCTCGGGAGCTGCGGCATGTCCAGAAAAATTCATCCTACTTGTACAAACAAACAAATAAATGAATATTAAATGCATAAATAATTCAATCCATTCTTTGTCCCGCCATTATTCCGAATCAAGCCCTCCAGGGGGTCGCAGTATTATTCCTTGTCTCTTTGCATGGACAAAGACAATCTTTTTCTTGTTGTTTGTGCTCCTACTGTCATTCGCCATGGAAGAATCGGGTGCATCACCACCACAACACCAACAACCACCACCACCACAACCAACAGCTGGTTCTTCTAGTCGCCCAGCCATGCGACCTCCGTCTCAAGATGCCTCCAGCACCCTCAGCCCAATCCCTTCGCACGCATCGGCCAACCCTGCCATAACGCCCGCCACTCCAGATGCCTCCAATGAGGCCCAGACAGAATACTTTCCCGCCTTGAGGGTGACTCCCTCGGCGCGATCGCGATCCTCATTCTTCTTCAACTCGAGTCGACCCGCATCAGTCGCCGGATCCGATGGCGAGCGTCCGACCTCTGCACGACAACGGCGCCCGAGCATTCGCGTCCGACGAACCTCCAACAGCTCGCTGCGTCAGGCCCTGGCAGCTTCGTCTAATCAACTGCCGTTGTCATCGTCGTCGACCGACCCGGCCGCCAGCAACAATGCCCCATCGCGAAACCGTCCTCGGAGCATCTCCCAGCCCACCCCCGTGGCTCTACCGCCTCTCAACCCCAACATTGCGAGGAATTCGCGGAGAGCTCCTCAAATCGCATTGCCCCGCCTTACAGAGGAAGGGTCGCGACCGACAATGGCCGAGTTGGGTATCGCTGAGCCGCAGCTCGAGCGCACCACTTCCCTGCCGGACGAGAACTTGGACACCCTTCGCCCTCCATCTGCGGGCTTGGATCAGCCGCCCAGGAGGTTGAATCGGCGGCGGAAGCTTAGCCAATTGCTCTGGCCGGGCGCAACCAGACAGACTGCCCCGCCAGGCGCCACGGTCGCCGGCGCTGCGGAGGACGAGGACGAGGAGTATCACGATGACTTGGTCGATTTCCTCGATATTATTGGTGAGTCTATTCCAATGCCATACCATCTCAACCCTAGCTAACGATGCGTGCAGATCCCGAAATCCAGACCCTCTCTACCCTCACAAACGTACAAAACTCTCTCTTCATCCCCGACCTAGGCAACTTGATCAACCGAAGACCAACATACACCCTCACGCAATATCCCGAAAGACGACCCCCATCGCGACAGCGCGAGGAAGAACCACGGCAGGAGTCGCAGCTAGATAGGATTCCTACCATTAGAGAACCGGCCGCCGAGGGAGAAGGGGAGGAGATGCCGAGTTTGCAGAGATCGAATACCATCACATCCCGGCTGAGCGAGTCCCACTATGCTGCCCTCCCTCATGGCATGAGACTCGAGGGCTGGACAGACGAGGAGAAGCGGGAGCTGGATGACCATGTGCGCCACATGCTCCACTCTCGCCGCTCCAGGTTTAAGCGCACGATGAAGGGCTTTGGGCAGTATATCCGACGACCGCTCGGTTTCTTCGTCACGCTCTATGCCGTGCTCATCACCCTATTCGGCCTGGCCTGGGTTCTGTTTCTCATTGGTTGGATCTACGTGGGGGACAACCAAGTTTACGCCATCCACATCATCGACAGTGTGCTTGTCGCCCTATTTGCCGTTATGGGCGACGGCTTGGCTCCATTCAGGGCCGTCGACACGTACCACATGGCATTCATCGTACACTATTCGCGCAAGATTGAAAAGGCAAAGAAGAAGCTGCAGAAGCAAGGCTTATCCAAGGAACCAATCTGTGCGGCGAAATCAGATCCGCCGCAGACTCTGGACGTCACGGAGAACGGGGCCGCCTCCACCACAGGCCTCACGAATCCCCAAAACGGGCTCGTGAGAACCGACAATCCTGCTGACTCGGTAGAGCGCATCATGTCGAGCACCAGCAACGCCGAGAATGTGCCGCGAGACGTGGAGCAGAACATTGACCTCGAGGTGGCGAAGAAGGAAGCCGAATGCGAGGAGGAGATTTATCTGACGCCCGCTCAACTAAAGATCCTGCGACACCACCAGAAGAAGCTGTCGAGGTCACACAGTTTTTACAAGCCACACCACACATTTACGCACAACCCTTTCCCGCTTAGCTTCCTCATCGCCATCGTGGTCCTCCTGGATTGCCACTCTTGTCTCCAGATTTCGCTCGGCGCGACCACATGGGGCATTGACTACCACCATCGTCCGGCCGCCATTACCACGGTAATCCTCTGCGTCAGCATCACAGCCAACCTAACGGCCGGTTTGCTCATCACCATGGGCGACAAGAGGACGAGAAAGAAGGAGGTTGTCGACCTGCTGGACAGGCAGGAGCTCACAAACGATGCGATTAAACATCTAGAGGATAAGCGGGCCAAGGAGGCGAGCAGGAGTCATGACATTGGCACAGAGGAGAATGGGACGGACGGAGTGCTCATCAAGAAGGAGGCATAAAAGGCTACTATTATTCTTAATAACAGTTTTAGGATCATGAGAGGGAAACAAGGGGTTGGCAGGACAAGGGTGCGGTAAAGAGTTTGGGAATCTACATGGGATGCGAAAACGCCCATGTAATGAATGGATGGCGTTTTTTTTATGGTTTTCTTTTCTTTCTTTCTATGAGTCTGTTGACGTTGTCGGCGGGGCTTTACGAATGATATTTTCTTTTGATTCGGCAGAAAAGGCTTTTTCTTCTTCTTTATGCCAAATTACAGGTTGTAATGTTGACGAGAGACGGTGTGCTGGTGAAAGATTAGATACCTGTCCATGCTGTGACTTGATTATTCACAAGTATAAGTATGATGGGCTTACTGGCGAAAGCGTTCCGTACCGTGAGACAGTTGTGTTGGTATGGTAGCGTGGCGTGAGACTCGGAGAGCTTTCGTTTATTAAGCTGCTTGCTACGATGGATGAAACAAGTTTGTCTGCCCTCTTGCTGATCCATGGTCCGCGATATCGAGTGCGAGAAATGGACATCCCCGGCCCTCTTTCAATGGCCCAAGAGAGCCCGCTTGGCTAAGTGGTATAGCGTGTCACTAGTAAACAACTTGACATGACAAGGTCATCAGTTCGATTCTGATAGTGGGCAGTTTCTCGTCTTTTTGTGGTGGTCCTTTTTTTCCTTTTTTTCCTTTTTTTCCTTTTTTTCCTTTCTTTTCTTTCTTTCTTTTTTGGGGGGGAGGGGAGGATACATTGAAGGCGGCTTGCGTGAGGGTTGCGCCTTGAGAGAGCTCCATGCATCGGGTGACTTTTTTGTTATTTGCTCGGCAGCATTGATTTGACTGTACGGAGTATGGAGCAACTCTACACTTGTAACCAAGCACCCAAAATACGCCTCTAGCTACTACTAAGGAGATTGCCAAGCACTTATCTAATAGGTGTAGTAACACTGTTTTTTTCTTTCTTTTTTCTTTCTCTCTGGGTCTCTTCTAAATCTCACACTCTGGTACATGTATGCATATTCTCTATTCTCTCCCATCACACGTTGATCACTTTGCGTTCTTTAAAGAGCATCATATAACTGCAGATGCAAAAGAAAAAAGGAAAGAAGAAAGAAAAAGAAAACAAAGACCGTCCTTTATCCATAGTAGGATACGGAAAAGGTGCAAAAATGGACGCGCAGGGATTTGAACCCCGGACCGCTCACAAGCTGCACGGATGCAAAGCGAGAATGATAACCAACTACACCACACGCCCTCCGACCATTGGACTTGATTGGTCCACTTTATCGTTGAGGTTCCGGAGGACTATTTCTATTTATATAGGTGGCTAATCAGTAAACACAATACAGAACAGGGTTTGGTTCTCTTTGTTGTATGAGGGGCTTGGGGGCTTGAGAGAACTGACTGACTTACCCAGGCGCCAGGTTAGCCAAAGTTACCCCGCATGCCTAATCTAGATGGAGGCTTGTCATTGATGATCTACTCTCTAATACTGGGAACACCAAGGAAGTAGAACCAAAACGCAGGGAGAAGAGACCCGTTGGAGGTCTAGCATAACTACTTATTCACAAGAAAAACAGCAAAGCATCTATCCAACCAGGATTCTATTAATTTTTATATCAGTCTTAAACCAATCCCACCAGCAAGATCTTCTTTACTCAATAGACTCTTAAACGGAGCTTGACTGTCGGGTAGGAAAGACAGCCCCCCCTTCCTCTCTTTGAGGAAACATTGGGGGCTGAGGTTTTGATTGAACCATGTTATGGATGGGTAACACACAAATGAATGGTGACGTGACCGCCCTCGCTGAGCTTTATGGGTTGCACGCGTGATTCGTTTTACACTACAGGTTTCTCCAAAACGTGGCTCCAGTGCATTGCAACTTACAATGTTATGACAGAAGTATAAAAACGCCCTACACCACCAAGTACATTATTATAGCATTCATCAATAACACCATGACAACAACTAACTATAACTTTATTAATTTTTATTAAAATTAAGATTATTATAGATCATTAAATAACTCTCGTTCTGTAAATTAATATTTAATATAGTAACCCTAGGCTATATATACTACTATAAGTCAGCGCGACATTAAATCTATTAGCCTGTCTATAAGATCCTAATTTAACGCGTTCTATACCTTATATAGTTTTTCCTTTAACAATGTAATATTAGCCTTTTTTTTTTAATTTATATAATTCTAGGCAAATCTCAAATAGCTTTTTCTTTAAGGTTTTTTATATATGTTTAATAGAGCTTAAGTCCGGGGAATAGAGTAGGAAGTCTAGGTGTTTAATATAGTTTAAAAGAAGGAACTCTTTGGTGCTTTTTACTATGTGTATCTTTGTGTTATCTTGCTAGAAAACCCGTGTTCTATTATAAACAGAAAGAATACTCTTTGTTAAAGCTTTTTAGTAGCTTTTAATTGTATATTTGTTTTTGAAGGCATTTAGATTATGTTCTATAATAATCAGTTTAGTCTTCCCCCCCCTCTAGATGCCTGCCTATACTATTAGAGAGATCTTAGCCTTTCCGTGGAGTGTGACATTGATTATCTCCTTTTGGAACCTCTTATAAGACTTGCGGAAGACTTAAGCCCGGCTATTATTAGGCTTATTTTGAATACTTGACTCATTAGAGAAGATTGTCTAGATGTGACGTTCCGGGCGTTTCCCAACAAGAAAATGACCTAGATCGTGATTTGATGTTGGCAGTGGATCAGGGCGATATTAAGTAATAAGATAAAGTGTTATAGTTCAGGTATCAGGTATTGATAATAAATAATTATATTAATGACTAACTAGATATATAAAAGAGATATAGGCTAATATATATAGTAATTAGGTTTATTACGATTTAAATAAATATAAGGTTCTGTTCTTATAAGAATAAACTAATGATCTAATAGTTGTAATAGATTAAACCGATTATATTTGAGTTATCGTGTGTGCTCGAGTCGATCCTGTTCAAGCTGTTAATCTTGCTCGACCCGATCTTGTTTAAGCTGATTATAATTGGTCAGACTATCTGAGGTTTTGCTGTGGCGGCGTTTTAATTAGTAGCTTATACGAGTATCACTAAAAGTGGGTCTTTTTTGGTTGATGACATAAGTGTAAGGTCGGGTCGTCACACTAGACCTGTGTTAGAGGGGGAAAAAACCATTATCTTCAAGGCGTTATACCTTTATTAATTCTTTTTTGTTTCTTTCCTAATAATAAGTAAATTTTAGCCGCTTTTCTATTATTTTTTTTAATATCTTGATCTATTATATAGTCTTTTATTTACGCTTAAAACCGTGCTTTAAGGCACGTTAAATAGTCCTGGAGTTGTGACAGTCCGGGCGTTTCCCAACAAGAGATAACCTAGATCGTGGTTTGATGTTGGCAGTGGATCAGGGCGATATTAAGCAAGGAGATAAAGTGTTACAGTTCAGGTATCAGGTATTGATAGTGAACAATTGTATTAACGACTGACTAGATACATAAGAGAGATACAGGCTAGTATATATAGTAATTAGGTTTATTACGATCTAAATAAATATAAGGTTCTATTCTCATAGGAATAAACCAATGATCTAGTAGTCGTGATAGATCGAACCGATTATGTTTGAGTTATCGTGTGTGCTCGAGTCGATCCTGTTCGAGCTGATTGTGATTGGTTGGACTATCCGAGGTTTTGCCGTGGCGGCCTTCTAATCAGTAGCTTGCACGAGCGTCACTAAAAGTGGGTCTTTTCTTGGTCGATGACATAAGTGTAAGGTCGGGTCGTCATAGGAGTATACTTTTCTATTAACTTTATTCATAAGGGCATTCTATATAATCTAACACTTTTTTTTTACTAATATCGTAATATAGTATACCTTTGCCTCGGTTAGCTTTTTAGGGTACTTTTTTTTAGTCTATTTCTTAAGATATTATTGTTTTTATAGCGCTTAATAATATAATAAACAGTTAAAAAGATAGTGTAAAACTCTTTTACGATTTTACAATAGTTTTTACTATACGATTTTGTTTTGTATATTATTGCTTTATAAGTCTTATTAAACTAATAACTAAACCTGTGATTTATGTTTAATTTAATATTAAATTTATAGTTATTGTGACGACCCAACCCCACGCTTAGGTCATATACCAGGTCGGACCCACTTTTAGTAACACTTATGCTTATTATAGCTTAGTATAATCACGGTAGGACCTCAGAGAAACTAACTAATTAAACGAAAGTCGACCTAAGTCGAGTTGATTTAGGACGACTTAATAGAAGAAAAGTCAATCATAATCGAATTGACTCTAATTAACTTACTAGATTATCGGTTTATTCTTATCAGAATAGAACCTTATATTCATTTAGATTGTAATAAACCTAATTACTATATATACTAGCCTGTATAACTCTCTTATGTATCTAGTCAGTCGTTAATATAATTGTTCACCATTAGCACCTGATACCTGAACTGTGACACTTTATCTCCTTGCTTAATATCGCCCTGATCCACTGCCAACATCAAACCACGATCTAGGTTATCTCTTGTTGGGAAACGCCCGGAACGTCACAGTTATCCGGCATTTTGTTGTTGTTTAATTGCAATTTGAAAATAGGGTATTGTCGTGGGTGTGTTTTAGTTGGGTACCAAGTGGGTCTACGCGTTCTCGTACTTTTGTCACCTGATTGTATTACTCAGAACCTGGAAGAGAGAACCACACTGCTGCAAGGTAAATCTCGATGGTATAGTAGCTGAAATCATGGCCTGCACTCCACCACTCCAGATTGCCATTACAACGGATCGCTTCCGGCATGCATGAGTAGGAAGGCCGCGGAGGAGCTCCATGGGCATGCACTACTACCAAGCAAGACAACATTCACACACACACACACACTCACTCAATCTTCGTATTCGTGCGCATCTACACATCATCTGCCCCGGCAGAGAGAGAACACGACACTAAATCTGGTAGGGAGGCTCATCTCCCCGAACAAAGGGAATCCTGTAAGTTAGAAACTTTGGCAGGGCCTTGACCGAGACGGCACCGCCGAATAGCTTCCCGTCTTCAAATGGAATGCTGCTCAAGAGTGTTCCGAGCATCACCGCATCCTGCACCGAATCAATCGATCTTTCAAGGCTGCCCCGAACGTCCTCTGGCATCCCACCAAACATTTCGCTCCAAAAGGCCCTCTCAGTAGTCTCAAACCTGGTGGACATTTCGAACTCGCCCTGGTAGAATTCGCCTGCGAGGGTGTGGATGCGGCCGAATCCGGCACCAAAGGGCTGCGGGGTGGACAGCTCCCAGTCGACAAGGGCGGTGACCTCGCAGCTGTCGTCGACGAGAACGTTCACCTCGTTCAGGTCGTAGTGCGCGACCCAGAGCGGGAGGCTGGACAAATCGTCCAACTTACCCAGGAAGCGCAGGGCCTCTTCGCGAAAGGGGAGCACCTTTTCCGTAGTAGATGCCGCGATGGCCTCTAGGTGAAGCCAAAGCCCGCCGACGGCCTCTTCGCTAGAGGCGGCGAGGAAGCCTCTGGAAAAGACTCGACCCAGGGATTTGCAAATGGCGATACGACCTTGATCGCCCTTGCCCTCGATTCCCCTGA
The DNA here is from genome assembly GCA_011799845.1 of Hypomyces rosellus. NCBI lineage: Eukaryota > Fungi > Ascomycota > Sordariomycetes > Hypocreales > Hypocreaceae > Hypomyces > Hypomyces rosellus. The sequence goes on from WWCI01000003.1 coordinate 296,598, forward strand.
GCCACATCTGGCCGGGCATGCGGGTGAAGGCGTAGGCCCAGGCACCTTGCGCATGAAGCTCCTCCGACTTGAGTGCCGTGCTCTCGGGGACCACGGCGCCCAGCGCGGCCCTCGCCACCCTGAACGCCTCGAGGTCGAGCCGCTCCGTGCGAAATTGGAGGGCCACCTCGTCGCCATTGGCCAGGGCCAAGAAAAACGTCCTGCTGAACATTCCTTGGAAGGGAGCCCGGTCGAGACGCTTGCAGGCGCTGCCCAGGTGCTCCAGGACCAGCTTATTGGCCCATTTGACCTGCTTATTGGTCGTGTCGAGCGACTCGGGGAAGTCCTTGTCGGATTCAATCGAGGGCATTGCGACGGGGAGGAGGATAGAGTGGGGCCGTATTGGTAGGCGGTACAGCATGTACGGAGTATGGGATGGATGGATGCGCGAATCAAGGGGGGAGGGGGGGACGTTCAGGCAAACCTAATTGTTTTCTGTGAGGGAGTGTGTGGTGCAATGTGATGCGGCGCGGCGCGGTGCGGTGCGGCATTCACTGAGATTCGGCAGTCTCTCATGCAGATGTCTCTCAAGAGTTTGCGCAAATGTTCCATAACATGCTTCACCGCAGAATGGGGGCCGACTGAGAGGACCTTGAAAGGGGAGGGGAAGGAAAGGGGTGTGTGAGCCGCCGGATACCATATCGTTGACGGCTATTTTTCCATCTCTTCCTGTTGTGTAGCCGTGATGGTGTGTGATGGACGACCAACATCGAAATGCGGCCTTGCCCAATGACAGCCGTCAAGCCATCAAGCCATTCGCACACCTGCATTAGTTGTCCCAAAACGTCAAGAGTCGGCGACCAACAGAAATACGTCTGCCTGGCTGCTCGTCTTGACCGAGTGTGGATGAAATCCTGCAAACTGCGTTCCGGTGCTTCTTGGTATATTGGATTGTATGCGGTGTATGCCTTTTCTTCTTCTTTTTTTTTTCTCTTTCGGGGGAGAGAGTTGATGAGGCATACTGGAATCATGGGACCAAATGCATTCCCTCCTGCATAAACGTTGGCCCCCTGGTTTGTATGTAGAAACCTGGCATTATCGTCCCTGAGAGAGGGGAGTAACTCGCCATCTCTTGAAAACAAGGCTTGCAATGTGATCATGTTTGTCATTGGCTCACTTTTTTCGTCTCTTGATACTTGGAGGCTCCATTGCGATGGGGCGGTCAGATAAAAAAAACTTCTCGTTGAAAGTTCATGCCTTTGTTTGCTTTAGTTGCCGTATTCCAGGGCTTCCCAAGCGGTTGGAATATTGATGTTTTCTTTTTTGGGGTTGCATCGCAGATCCCGTGCATATTGCCTCATGTGGCGTTTGAGCTAAAGCAAGATTATCGTGTCTGTTTGCTTTGTTTCAGGCTGTAGAGATGCGAGTCGACTCTCGGAGGTGGCGCTTTCGGAAAGAGAGGGGAATCGGAAGGTAAGTAGAGAGAGATGGAGGGAGAAAAAGAGTGACGACCCAGAGGCTTGCTTTTGAAATGCATCATGGGCACTGAATCTGGGGTGATTAAGCGAGGGAAAAACGTGGCTGCTGACCATGATTCGCTGGAGTCGGACAGATGCAGGAATCTTCGCTCATGTCCTGCATGTTTGCCCATTTCTTACCTCTTGCGCATCACCATGGATACTCATCATGGATACCCATCGGGGATACCAGGAAGAGATGAGGCTCTATCATCTTTCTTGTTTGCTTGTTTGAGTGACCCAAGCTTCGGTAATTCCATAAAGAGAAGATATACACCCCCACCGCCGCCGCCGCCAGCTGAGTTGGTGAATATTTCATGCAGTCAATTAAATCTCTGACTGGTCATTGGTTGCCTGTTTTCCCTGATCGAGCCTTGATTGGCGATCTGCTGAAAGAGGGAAGGGGGAGGGGGGGATGCAGTAGGCGAGAGAGAGAGAGGAACAACAAGGTTGGCATCCGGACGGCGGGTTGCATTCGACTTTGACCGGGCTTGACAGCATCTTTGTGCGGTGAGGAGTGTTGAGGGCTTGCATTTGCACATCATGTTTGACGGCAACCTGCATCATGGTTCATTACCTCGGCGGTTAGACTAGAGAACGTGTTAGTAATTTCATTTCGAGGCCTGTATGGGTGCTCTATCTCTCTCACACATGTTCTTTGGTATATTTAAACATCCCCCAGGAGCCTGTATGGTGTTGCTCATTCCGTCTTCTCTTACCATCATTTCTCACTTCTTCTTCTTTTTCTTCTTCAAGAAACTCCTTTCCTCAAGCCACTCATACTTACACACAAGCACCACGCACCCAAAGACACCACTGTTTTCTAGACAAACACATTGTGGCACACACACTCTCTCTTACACACACAAACACATCTCCGCATACACACCTTTGTGCACAGCCACCCTTCAACATGTGCAACTGGGACACATACCTCTTCCAATGCGCCCACATCGACGTGTTGCTCAAGAGCCACTGCGACGCCGAACAGATTGAGGGCTACCTTTTGTGCGAGGGCGTCCAGGTGGTCCGCACGCGATGGACGTACGCCCAGTCCGGCATCTGCTCCCGCTGCCAGGTCCAGGAGGATGCCGGCATTCCCATTACGAGACGCCTCCCTTCTTGGGACGAGATTGGCTCGCCCGCTGGCGACATGACCATGTCGAGCAGCATGCGCCGAAGGACCAACTCTGAATAAGGGTGGTGGTTGATGCTCTCTGCTTGATTGCCTTGGTGGCCGATATGGATCTGATGGTTGGTTAATGTATCTAGTTGTTGATGCCGGTGTGTTTGTGGTAGTGATGGTTCATGTATCTGATGGGCCTTGTCCGATGGTCTTTGTCCGATATTTTTGAAGATTGGTTATGATGGATGATCATCGGGGACTTGATGCGTGTAGGGGAATCATTTTCTTTTGTATAGATTAGGGTATGGATTTAATATGGTGGAATCACCAATAGACACTCTCACCTCTTGCTCCCAAAGCGTGCAACCGCCCTGTGATCATCCAAGCTGCTCGTCGTGGAATCCCCTCCGTTAAAGACTGACATCGGACTTGCATAAGAGAATGGTTGAGTCATGGTTTTTTTCTCTTTCCAAATGGGTTGATTGACGTCCCTCCTCGACGCTACAGCCGCAAAACAGCACCATTTAGCCTGCCAAGGGGGTGGAATATTTAATCCGAACACAAACACTGAGATTATCTAGAGTTGACGTTCGGATTAAATGTTCCACTTTTTGGCTACTGTTTAAATCTCACATGGTCTCAAAAACACACATATGAAACTTGCATGGCATCAATGTTCAATGACATCAGTGCTGAAGAGAGATCGATGACCTAAAAGTCCGTCCAGCTGATTGACAAATCGATACAAAGTAAATACGGGAGGGGAGAAAGATCTAGAGTCATACTAGCGCCGGCACCTTAACTTCCCGTGCAGTCTAAGCCATTATCATCCCCCCCCTTTTTTGTCCTCTTTCTTTCTTAGTTTCTTGGTTTATTTGCTTGACTCAGCTTCTCGGAAGTTGCTGTCTTCCGGAGGATTCCCCTCTTTTTTTCTTCTTCTTAGAGGGGACAAAAACTAATCGGTCAAAGAAGACGCTGTTGTTTGGTGTTCATGGTGGGGGGAGGATGATGTGTTGCCCCTGACCCCTGTCATCGATTTGTTGGAACACAACACAAAAGTAACGATGGATGGTGAGACATTGTGGCAGCCGAGGCAACAGAAAACAAAAGCCTTCCATTCCAGAGTCTATGTACATACAAAATTGCTTCGCGAATGTAGCACAAGCAGCGATCGAATCGCTTCTCTCCTAAAAAAAAAAATATAAAAAAAATAAAAAAGAAGATTGCCCCGTCGTTGCACCACGAGCATGAATCTTAGTGTAATAAACGGGCCGTTCAGGTCCAGGTCCCCCAGAGAAGGATGAGCAAGCGCCGATACGAGAATCTCCTAATCGATTTTGTGCCACATACTCCGTAGGGATGGGAGCTACACATCCTCGCACTATTATCTGCATGCATCGTGGGTCGGAAGAAGTAAGACGGGTCGCCATGGCGTGGCGATCGCTCCCTCCACCTAGTGGAAAGCATTAGCAAGCAGCCGGGTCAACCTTAGGCTTTTTTTTTCTTATAAGACATCCATCCCATGCTGCCAGCCAAGAGTAATCGGCCTCCCTTTGCGACTTCAATCCCTTCAACATCATCCATAGCACCGCCTAATCGAAAAAAATGCGGTGTTCGTCGCGAAACTTGGCCCTCGGGCTTGGGGCTGCCATGCTCTCTACGGCAACAGCAACAGCAACAAATGAAGCATCGCCGCCAGGGTATCCCATTGATGCGTGCAGTATCCTAGCCAAGGCCCTGCCCGGGAACGTCAATTTTCCCAATTCGACAATGTACATTCAGGAGAACAACTACTGGTCAAATAGACAGGCCGAGGTCCACCCCCAATGCTTCGTCACACCGCGCAAGACGGCCGACGTTTCGATCGTCATGAAGACGTTGACGTCGCTCAATGCACCCTTTACAGTGAAATCCGGCGGCCACACTGCCTACGCGGGCGGATCCAACATTGCCGACGGCGTAACCGTTGACCTCATTTACCTCACCGACATCATCGTATCGAAGGATCATCAGACCGTCTCCGTCGGGCCCGGCAACCGATGGATCAACGTCTCCCAGGCCCTCGATCCGCTCAAGCTGGCCGTCGTCGCCGGCCGAGTCTCCGACGTGGGGGTTGGCGGGCTCATCCTCGGCGGCGGCATCTCCTACTTCTCGGGGTCCCGCGGCTGGGCGTGCGACAATGTGAGGAACTTTGAGGTGGTGCTCGCGTCCGGGCAAGTCGTCAACGCATCGCCCACGCAAAACACCGATCTGTTCTGGGGCCTCCGAGGTGGCGCGGGCGCCAATTTCGGCATCGTCACGCGATTCGACCTGGTCGCTTTCCCCCAGGGTGATCTCTGGTCCCAGTCCGTTATCTTCCCTGGCGCCGCGAACAAGACGCTCATCCCGCTTCTCACTGATCTCGCCCAAAGGGGTCTGGTCCAGGACCCCGATGCTCATACGTACTTTGTCCAGACCTACACCGCGCAGTTTGGTGGCTTCATTGCCCTGGGAAGCTTCTTCCACGCCCAACCCCCACTAAAGGACACCGTCCCGGCCGTCTTCCAGCCATTTCAGTCTGTGCCTGGGGCCCTGCTGAACAGCACGCAGGTAGTCAACATTTCTACCCAGTCAATTGCCATCAACGAGCCCTATGGTTCGCGCCAGACATGGTGGGACACCTCGGTCTGCATGTCATCGCCCGAGTTCCTCGAGGAAATCACTTCCCTTTGGCAGCAATTCGTCCTCAGGACCGTGCAGGCCGCCAACGGCTCCAGCTTCCTCCCCTTTTTAATCTTCCAGCCCATTTCGGAAAACATCATTGAAAAGATGCAGCAGAACGGCGGCAACGCGCTCGGTTTGAAGCCCAAGGACGGCCCCCTCATGCTCGTGCAGTTGGCCGCTACGTGGGAGCAGGCAAGCCTCGACTCTGCTGTCGAGCAGGGGCTAGAGGAGCTGGTCAACGATATTGAGAAGAGGGCCAAGGCCAAGGGACTGTACAGGGGCTTTGTGTACATCAACTACGCTGGGAAGAAGCAGGATCCCCTCAAGAGATATGGCGAGGAGAGCTACAAGCGACTGCAAGCGGTGGCGAAGAAATACGATCCAAAGGGACTGCTCAATAAGCTTTGGAGGGGCTACTTTCAAGTTGAACGAAACGATTGATGATGGACATGGCTTTTATTCACAAATCAGCATCGAATATTCTTAGATAAACACTGCTTCAAGAAATGCTTCAAGATTTTATGTTTTATATGATTGGCTCTACTTTTGTGAATGCGTTTGCGCCGTGCGCCTTGTGACTTGGGATTACACCGCCATGTAATAGAACCTAGTCGCGTTGTCGTACTCCAGCAAGACTTCATCATTCATCATGTCCTTGTCCACAACCATCTGTCGCCACAGCTGAACATCATACGCCCCAGGGAGAATCGCGGGCGTCACCAAGGCGCAGAGGTAACGCGCATCGCTTTCATCCCTCGAGCGACCCGGGGGATGGACCAGCTCACCGCGACCGTCTCTGACGTGCTCTCCCACCGCACGAGCAGGACACAAGATGACAACCATCTTTAGCTTATTCGGCGCATCGATGTTGAGCCATTCGGGAGGCGTCCAGCTCACAACCATGCCTGGTCTGATGCGCTCCTTAAAGGGCACAGCCTTTGTGTCCATGTAAATGTCGCGGCTGGAGGATCCATCAATTGTCGTGAGGTGGCCAAGTATGGTATCTGGTTCTGCGGATTCCCCAGCGAGTGTCTTGGCTTTCTTGGGACGCTGTGACTCGATGTGCATTTGCCACAGTTTCGACTTCAATGCTCTGGCTTGCTCCGAGGTTACTCCCGGGGTCTTGAGGCAACGTAGCTCGAATTCGGGGTATGGAAGACGGAGTAGCATGGGGCCTGACTCGGTAGGTGCAAGGTTCTCGGCGCTCACAGCTGGGGTGCCAGACTAATATGAAGCAGTGAGCTCTTCGTTCAGTGAATTTTAATCATAAAAATCGGTTCAGGTCTTACATTCTCTTTGATCCAATCCTTCAGCTGCTGATTTGTCCATGTCATCGGAGCCTGAGGATCGTGGCGAATGTTCTTGGGCTTAGACACAAACACTCTCAGTAACTCGGCATATCTGAGTGTGTTCTTGCTAGCCGCAACATCCAGAATACTAGGGTTAATGCAAGCGACAATAACAGTCTTGGATGTTCTCATGCTCGAGGGATCAAATACATGCTTCAAAACCTTTGTTAGTGCGGAATGCCGGAACGGAATATGAGGCTTTCGCTTCGTGAACTCGCCGAGCATGGCATCCGTTTCTGCCTTTCCCCGGATGCAGTCCTTTAGGACAGAGAGACTCGTGTTGATGTCGCGGCTCTCGCGCGTACGCCGCTCTTCGTGATGCTGGCGATCGCGGGCGGCCTCGGAGCCGGCGAGGTCGATGAGGTAGAGGATGCCATCTTCGGCACTTGGGATGTCAAGAATCTCGATGCGGATGCGGCAAATGGCGTGAGACCGAGATGACGAGTCGTTCTTTGCCGTTGATTCTGTGCGGCGAAACTTGGTGGCTTCTTCGATCAGGCCGAGGACGTCGTTTGTTTTGGAAACGTGCTTCTCCAGAGCGCCAGCGAGCTGGACGACTCCAAAACTGTCCTCGAGGACAGACACGGGTCTCCGCTCATTGAGTAGATCTGCCGCAACCGCTGTTAACAAGTTTCTTGACAGTGGCGAGAGGATAACTCACCATGAGCAGCATTGCCAGCTAGCTCGATGATGGAGACGTAAACTTTGCGTCTCCCTTGGCGGCTCCCCTCCATCAGTTCCCTGGCCACCAACTTCTCTAGCCCAGTGACTGTAAAGGTCTTGCCAGAGCCAGTTTGTCCGTAGGCAAACAAGGTGCTGATGCCACCGCCCCATGCCCATGGGATCAACTGTTGGACAACCTCATCGTAGAGTTGCTCCGTGGTGGACTCTGGTCCAAAAGCCTTATCGACTTCATAGCTAGAAGACTATTACCGTATAAATTTGATGAATTAGCTTGACTCATCTCAGGGTGAGTCGAGTTTGAGTCTTACCTTGAGTGGATGAGTGCCCGGCTTGATAATTTGCCTGAGCTCATGTACGTCCACTGCGCCAGAGCTGTTCTCACGATGGAAAGCAGCCGCGGGAAACTTGGTGTCCAATTCCTCATCGGATAGAGGTCGAACTCTGGCGCTAACGACAATGTCGCGAGCCGGAGCCGCGTCGGATTGAGGCTTAGAGTTTGGCGCAGGCTTGAACTTGTTGACCAGCGTCTGGTATTTGTTCACATTCTCAAGGATGTATTCCTCCATGTCTAAGAAAGGTTATGGTAGCAAGTCGAGTCAGTTCTGAGCAGAAGGTCCCTGGATGTGATGATAAACACCAGGACATTGGCAATGCCCTCATATTTGTAGCCGGAGCGCATAGTTGTTGCCTGAATGGTCTCGGTATCCTCAGTGATATCGAAAGATGCGAGCTGCATGGTTCTATCAAGCGCATTGGTTAGATGATGGGTGTTGAATGGTGACATTGCTTTGGAAATGTGAAATTCGGCTGCCTGGGACAGTCCCGAAGGCAACAAACAGTCGAGCCCAGGAGTGTTGTATCTGCAGCAATCTAGCTGCATCAGCTTCAATGTTTCCCCATTGAATCTCCTTCTTCTCGATGCTCATCAATCTGGGTTCAGACAATTGGCGAGTTATGTCTTTGATGTAACATATCATCTGTGGAGGAGATGCAACTTCAAGATGATGATGGTGGAAGCCGTTCAATGGAGGGGGGGATATAACGGGCTATGATTCCAAGTCTCAAACCCTGAATTTGCTTGTACCATCGAACGGGCATCCATGCAAAGATTGAATTAGGTGACCCCAGTGGACTGCACCCCCTGGTCTGGTTCAGCTGCAGCCAGCCTGAGCTAAAGCAACCTGGAGCCTCCTGTGTCACTGCCCGTAATTGAGGAACCGTCCATCAAGTCTCCAGCTTGCTCTTTATGGATGCTTACCCTGAAAGAATTCTGCTGCCTACGACTTGAGAGATCCTACTTTAAACGGCAGCTCGAGTATGAGAAGCCTGTATCTTTCATCCTGAAATGGATGGCGTTTAAACCGGCCTCGTTCAAAGCTACTACATTCCTTCTCCTTATCATAAATTACTGGTCATTAAATCTTGTACAGTACTTCGTATGTTGCCCATTACCATGCTCATCAACAACGTGAAGCCGTATTAATCAGCCATCATGATCATGGCCATGACCTGCCATCAGATTTCATCTTGTTCAACTTCCAGCACAATCACATCATATGCCTCCTTCAACAGCCTCACCACAGTGTCCAACTCGTCTTCCGTTATGGTTAGCGGCGGCGCGAGAATAACGTGATCGCCATTAATCCCATCCACGGTCCCTGAACCAGGATACACGGCAACACCGAGATCGTGAGCTGCAGCGCGTACCCTTGAGCCAAACTTCACCTCGGGCTCAAATGATCGTTTAGACGCCTGGTCTTTCACAAATTCAATGCCCAAGAGAAGTCCACGACCTCGAATGTTCCCAACGTACTTTGCATCATCAAAAGTAGCACGCAGACGTCTTTCCAAGTAGGTTCCCTTTGTCGCGCATTTTGCTACTAAATCGTCCTTTTGGAGGACTCTCTGTACTGCCAAAGCTGCTGCACAACTCACTGGGTGCGCCTGGTATGTATGCCCGTGATTGAAAGCTGCGCTGCCACCCTTCAATGCATCAACGACTTTTTGATGAACGAGTACACCTGCTATCGGCGCGTATCCTCCTCCCAGTCCCTTTCCCAATGTGACGAGATCGGGCCTCACGTCGTCGCCTTCTTGTTCAAAGGCAAAGTACGTGCCAGTACGTCCGCTTCCGCACATGACTTCGTCTAGGATGAGCAGAATGCCGTATTTGTCGCATACTCGTCGCACGCCTTGGAAATATCCCCTTGGCGCTGTAATGCAAGCTGCTGTGGCACCCCCAACGGTCTCTGCAATGAAGGCTATGACGGTATGGGGCCCAACTCTTTGAAACTCTTCATCCAGCTCCCGGACCAGTCTGTCGGCGTAGTCATCCTCGGTTTCTCCCTCTCGCTGTCCATGATATGCATACGCCGGACTGACATAGCTCACATTGTTGAGTAAGAGCGCACCATCGTACGGGATCTTCCTTGCCGCATTGCTGCTGATACTCATACCACCAATCGTGTTGCCATGGTATGCCTGCCTCCTGGACACGAAGCGTGACCGCTGCAGCTCTCCCTTTTCAAAGTGGTATTGCCTTGCAAGCTTCATCGCAGCATCTGCGGCTTCACTGCCGGAGCAGACAAAGTACGCCTTGCTGAGTCCAAAGGGTCTGTCTCCCACCAACACGTTGGCCAGGTCCTCGGCACTATCTGTCGTGTATGCCATTGTGTGAACATAGGCCACGCTGGAGAATTGTTGCATGACTGCTTCTTGGACCTCTCGGTTTCCATGGCCAATGACAGCGACGGCGGCGCCCCCGCATGCGTCGATGATTTGGCGGCCGTCTGCGAGAGTGAGATATATCCCCGAACCAGACTTTACGAGTTGGGGACGAGTAATGAGAGACCTGTGCATCAAGGCAGGCTCTTTGGTCTTTGCGTAGGAGTTGGAATTACGATCAGTCATATTGCGCGGGGTCGATACTGGTTGTATGTCTGGATATTTGTAGGCTGGGTGATATTTCTGTTTATAGCTGATCATGCTTTATATACCCTGCTTTACCAAGCAGAGGACAGGCTCACCGGAACCTTCATCTTATGGATGCATTGCGGCTGTTGGTCACTCATTCAACTGGTGACCGATCCTCGGCCATAAAAAGATACAATGAGAAGACACAATGGCACAAGGATCTGTCCCGATGCCGGCTAAATGCAGGTTTTTGGTAACAAGTTAAGTGTATCCCAAGGCTCTAAACGCCATTCCACTACGTAACTAGCATTACACCTGATCATAATTGTCAAATACCCGGAGAACAATCGGCGTAGATTGCGCTGTGTCGCAATAAGTTACGTACTTGGAAATGATGCTCGCAGATAACATGACGCGGCTTCGCAAATTCGCGAGAAACAGAATACGAAAACAGACTGGATGCTGTACCCGAATTGGTAGTATCTAATATAGGTATTGAGCACACACCTTAATATATTCGTTTTACAATTACAATGCTATGCAAAGCCCGCAAAGCCCGCAATTGCCGTATTACCCTTCCACAGCCGCCATCCACTCCAGGCTGCTACCCCAACTCCGCACAAAATGCCAGTCCAAACAAGACCTGCGGTGAGGAACATAGTTCTGACCTTTGCATTCAATGCTGCACTATCGTTGGCGCGGGGGAAAGGCTCTTGGGGAACTGGCGCGTCAAGAAACTTGGCCAGCGGTTCCCAGCCTTGACCGAGCTCCATGGTCAACAGGTTTTCCGGGGGGACATGGTCCCGAACCCAATCATTGTATGCTAGGATTTGATCTGCCAATAATCGTCAGGTTCTGTCCGTAATCTAACGGAATGACTTCTGATGTATCTAGGGTCTCGGGGCCGGGTACTACGTACCTCTTGTGAACCAAACGCCAATGCGTTCCCTGTTTCTATACATTCATCGAGGGTTAACCCAAGGCACATACTTGACATAGAGGCAAGCCACGACTTACACTTCCTGTACATGCTGCGCCCAAACGGGAGCCCATCGCCATGTGCGGCACGGCCAAAGTATCGTCCTGAGAACCCACTGAGGCTTTGTGGCGGCCCTAATCAGCGGCTCCATGCTCTTCAGCCAGCGGTCCGGGTCTCGGGTCACGAGGACCACCTTGGCGTCTGGGTAGAGCTCCAGAAGCTCCGGGAGGAAGTAGATGGGCGGCACATCGGTGACTGCCACGAATCCGGCTGTTGCCTCGCGAAGAAGCTTCATGAGAACGGGCTTATCATGGCGATTGGCCATAAGGTCACACCAGAGCTTGACGTACGCTGTGATGAAAAGAGTTGGTTAGTCCGTCGTGGTCTGAGTGCCTTGTCTTGCGACCTACCATCTTCGCGGTTAACCATCTGAGTCCCACCATGTAATACGGGGCCATCGAGAAGTTTCTCTAGGGCCATGGTCATGGAAACCGTGCCGGTCCGAGAGAGGCCGGCTCCGATTACTTTGAGGGACCGGCTCCGGTCAGTGGGGACGGAGGCTACGGCTCCCATTTTAGCTTTGCCGGTCACGGGCGCCTCGGGGAACGATGGTGAGAAATGAAGGATCTGAGAGAGGACTAGAATACTCTGCAAGGCCGATCAGACGTCAAGAGGTTTTTAAAACTGTGGCAGAGGCGGATCTGTTTCGATGATGGCAAGATGCGCGGCTAGTACTGCATAGATGCCCTATCTTTTATCACGGTGATCAATGTAGTGCTTGGGCGGCATTCCTCGTCGGAAGCCGGTTGTATCGCCAAACTGTATCAAAAATAAGAGTCCATATATAAGAGTTTAATTCTTCATCGTTTCATGTGCAGTCAAGATGTTGGTGTATTGATGACAAGTGTGATATACGCACAAGATGGCAAGTTCTACTACGGCGTACGGCGTCTATTAACAGGTGAAAAAGGACCCAACAGCGGTGTATTATTTCCGTGATGCCCCTCGTTGTTGCAGAGGTGCGGGCGTTTATCAAACGTACCGTGGTCACAATTCAAATGATCCTTCTTAAGCGATTCGCTCGGAAACAGAGCCGGTCAGATTCTGTGGGCATTCTCCCTTGCCTACCGTCAATGACATCTCCGAGGCGGAATGCCAAACAATCGTCAGTGACGGAAGATTCCGCGACCAGGCCAGATACATAATATTCAAATGGCTACTTGACCCTTCGTTTTCTCTCTTCAGCAATCAATACTCACTGCCAGCGCTCGTCATCCCTTCATTCACAACATTTGCACGTTGTTCCTCGTATGATGGAAAAGTACTTGGTCGTCTGAGTCGCGCAGCATGACATGAGATGACACCTGGACTGTGCATGTAGTTCATTCTCCTTTTCATCTTCTCGCCAATGAAGAGTTGTCGCTGTTACGTTGCTCTGCTCTGCAATGCACCAACGGGAAAAGTCTGTCCTGTGCCGTCTACACCCATCATTTTGGAAGCAAATCACTCCGGAAACGCGCGCCAGGTCACGGAGCGCCCATGACAAACTGACAACCGCCGTTGCAGTGGACGCGACCAAGGGCCAAGCCGACAGGTCTGATAAGGCCCCCCCTTATGAAGCTCCCGACAACAACGCCGGGTACCTGCAGCACTGCATCGTCTTGGGCTCTCTAATTTCATCTTATCAAGAGGCAAATTTTGCTCGCTGGGCAAGTGTCTGTGTGTTGTTGACTGGGCAGATTGCAATGTCTTGGATTTCTCTTCCCAAGCGCCCCATCAAACCGTTGGCCTCCGGCGCTAAGTAGCCTTGGAAGCTCTCTCCAATATCCGGGGGGCCGAACCAAAGACGAACAAACTGAGCATCATGACAACAAACAAAGGCCATGACCCGGGCAACGAGAACCAAGACTTTTTGATCAGCAACGGCTGGGCCACCTGTGGAGAATGGGGCCTATTATCATCCGCACTGAGCCGTCTTTTGGCTAGAACATGCAGGACGTTGATCTTAGGCTGAGTTCAAGTGTCTGGAGTTGCGGTCTTTTCTTCTCGCCCTCTCTGCCTGATGCTGCGGGGACTGGATGAACCCCTCCGCAAGACATCACGTACTGCTAGCGGGATGATACTCTACTTGACTTGATTGCTCAGTTCTTAAGGCATTCGAACCTCAGGGGGGGTGAGTCTTCTCGGCCGCTCTCTTTTCCACTTCGCCCCTTTGGGAGCAGCGGAAAACGTTGGTCAAATAGCTTTCTGCTTCGGTCGTATGGCGGTGTACACAAACAAGGCTGTCGTCCAAAGACATGTCATGTCATGGTGTTTTACAACCAAGCAAATGCAACACATTGAACAATAAGCGCCCGTCAAAAATTTCTTCACCCGTCAAAGATTGGGACCTCCCCATTCTCCCATTTCGTCGGTACTGCATACGCACAACATACCTACGTGATAATTGATTCCCGTTCTGCACTGCACTGGCCTCGCCATTCAGCCTTTCAGCCTTTGTCTCACCATGTTCACGAAAATATCACCAGAGCCGTTGCAGTCGACAATCATCAAGGTTGAAGGATACGAACTAGAAGAGACCGCCTCATGCATCCGTCTACATTCATTCACAAAATCTCCGCAATTAAGGTGGCATTGCATGAAACTATGAGATTTGTGCATATGCGATGACAGCGACATTTCTTGGGCGGCAACAACAAAGACCAAGCCTCATCGATGTGAGCTTGTCCTATCTAGGCATCCAGAACGACCAATTATAGCCGTCCCCAAGGACATGGTTCGCCTGCAGAACCGAGGAGTTTTAGGGAGCAGAGGCATTACTTCCAACGACTAAGACACGCCAATATTCACTATTTTCTTGGACATGAAATTACCCTAATCGCCAGCAAACCTCCATTGTTGGAACATAACAGACTAAGGCTTTTTATGGTCACCATTTGCGTAGCATCCAAGTCTCAGATTTTCTTTTCACTACCTTTCAATAGGTTAGACATGGGAGTCTGGACCAGAAACCAGCCAAACAACTGTAGCTTGGCCGATGGCTTCATACTACTTGTACGACAATCAATGAACCGCCCCCCGTGTTAGAACAATATCCGTTCTTATAAAAGGACAGTTCCGGCTCCGTCCTCAGAGACGCTCTTACATACTCCCTAAACAACTCCATCACTCTACATCCCACTCAAACAATCCACTTTTTCACCCTCACACAACCGTCACCATGAAGGCCGTCGCTACTATCGCTCTCGTCGCCGCCGCCATCTCCGGCGTTGCTGCTGCCCCTGCTCCCCAGGGCCCCGAGCTGTTCCCTCACAACTGGGACTGCTCCAAGGTCTACGCCAAGAACAACAACGCTCACATCAACGGCTTCTGCAAGGAGGAGTGCCCCAAGTGGGGAAAGACCTATCCCGCTGTCCCCGTCGCTGAGGAGACCATCTTCCTCTACTACTGCGGCTTCCACTAAATCATTATTCCTATCGTTTGGCGGCACTCTCGGAAAAGGTATGTTTGCTTGAGCGTCCTGCATGTGCATACAATGGAAGCTGACACAAGATGATACTAGATACCACGGAATACGAGGCGATAGCTAGCCTTATGGCGTAAAAAGTCAATGTTGAAAGCTGGCATCAGTCTTGGCCACGGGGTTGCCAAAGGTCATGGAGTACGGTGTTGGTGAACGAGGGTCCCCCATTGGGGAACTCGTCGAGAGTTGGAAATAGGAGGCATTAATCTCTAATTCTATTGAATATATACCACAAGCGTCTTGCCATTTCATTCATGCTTACATTCTTCTCTTCCGTGAAATGTTTTGGGGCTCTCTGAGCTTTTGAATAGGCAGTCTTGCTGTCTCTACACTCTTACCCTGGGGGGAGACAAAACCTCTGCCTTCCACTGTAGACTGCATCGAAGATGCAGCGGGAGGCTTGCGCCAGATTGCTGTAGCATGCGCTAGAGAGCCGCAGCTTGGCTAACACATGAGATGTCAAAGCGTAATTTGGCTCTGCATTTTCGGCTGTCAGTCGGCGGCAATGCTGCCGTCGGTCGAATTGCTCGTCAACGCGGGTTCTCATGGGCGCCTAAGAGGAAAGACTTGCCATAGGGAGCGGATCGTTTTGATGAGTATGGATAAAAACATGGAATTGGGGAGGAGGGGGGGATCATTGTCAGCGATAATCGAGTTACGGAAACGACCTCAGCCGGAACGCTACACTAAGGGGACAACGAGTGCGCTATTGTAACATGAGATTCTTCGGCGACATGTCCCCGAGGCTTCAAACATGGCCCATAGCTTCACCACTGAGGCAGTCTCCATATCATGGCCGCGGAAGCTAGTACTGTACTCAGAATGAGTATTTGCAATCTACGGCATGGGGTGTTCAGGGACCTTGGCCAGTGTCGTATTTGCCATACGCATGCAGTCGTTCATTAATGACTTGGTCTCACCAGCAAGGACTCGTTCGTTGGTTCTAAAATGTGATGTTCATCATGTCTCAAAGCATTTCCGAGTCAACCCATTTCGAAGCTAGACATTTGACCATCAATTTTACTGCGAGACTCTTCGGCATGATTAAATGCAACTGTGTAACTGGGAAAAGTTGGTTGAAAAGGAGACCCGGCCCCAAATACTAATGACTGCTTGCCCGAACCGAATTGCCAAACTACACACACCAACTCATTCCAACTCACTCCAGTCATTCTTTTACAAGCACATCCACACTCTTTTGAAATCAGACACCATGAAGGCCTCTACCTCTATCGTTGTTCTCGCTTCCTTCCTCGGCGCCGCTGCGGCTCTGCCCGCCCAGGCCGCCTCCAAGCCCGACATCTGCGACATGTCGCGTCCCAAGAAGGAGGGTGGTGACTTTTCCGTCGAGGGCTGCAAGCAAGCTTGCAACATCCTTCGTCTGGGAGACCTGCCTTTGAGCTTGGATTTCTGGATGTTCTGCACCACCAAGGCTCCCAAGGAGAAGAACTAAAAGGAAGTTCTGAGAAATGTGTACATAATTGTATATTTACTTCAAAGGTGAGTCTCGTTTGACACACGGAGTTATCAGTCTGATATCAAAGGCTTACGCAGTACAGATCTTCAGGCTTCCCCCCCCCATTTTCGACACGTATGTGGCACGATCTGGACATTTGGTTTTCTCAAAAAAAGGTCGAGGAGGTATTGATGTGTTTTGTGTTTGAGGAATAACGTTGTGGGTCGGAAATCAGAGAGACGTTCATTTGCTATTCTCGTTTGTCATGGTCCTTTTTTACAACAGCAATGCTAGTGCTGCAATTCAGATTTCCTTTTATCTTGATCAAACATTCGTCGTAGTGATTTTATGGTGACATTATACTGGTTGTGAGTCTAAACTCTCGGCCAGTCATGTGTATTTCCGTGGTCTGCTCTTGTGTGAAGCACTCGGCCCCTTTCACGCTCATCCGACCCCCTTTATATGCAAATTTCCGGTCACCAGTGCCAGACCATCTGTTTCCAGTGGGTAGATTTCATCATAGTAAGCTCGGTGTACAACATATACCATGTGTCTAGGCTCTTGCCGGATGCAAACTACCTACTACTCCTCCGTTAATGGCCAAAGGTCTGAAGTACATTAGATGTGAGCCATGTCGCCCATCTAACACCGCTTTCGCGTCAGAGTCTAAAATCACCATAGTCACACATGCATGTCATTATACGTGGTTTCTTATCTCTGTCACTACCTATGGCTACGTTGTCTCATCATCTGTCTAGATTGAGCCCACAAGCGAGTATATCTAGTGTCCCTATCTTGCTAAATCTACTTCTATACTCAATTTATTTACACCTAATATCGAATGTGTGTGCTTTGTCTAATGACATGAGAGGTATATGTAGTGTCTAACATTGTAATTCATTTTAGGGCCTGTTGCAATAATGCACAAGATGTATCCTTGTGGTGAGAGAAATAACGGGTAGAGTGGTTTGATGGACTATGATAGTTCAGTCTCCCTTCTTCATACAAAATAGTTCACTCATGTTAGTCATGATGACGCCAAACTTCATAATTCCAATCAGCACGCCTTCAACATCTGCTATGTAATAATCAATGTAGATAGGTGTACACGTAATGGTTATTGACAGCAATGATCGCACTATGTTGATAAGAAAACGCCGTTTGAAGGGCGCCGCTGATTACTATACCATCACCTTCTCGATCAACAGCATGCGGATCGCCTAGTTTGAACATAGAAACTGAGATAACGAATAAGGGGTCTATAATACAGATTCTGGTGGCAAGACATCAGGCAAAGACCTCATAATCGGGATTGTATAAACACCCGGAGAGTCGGTTGCAGGGGAAACGGCGCAGGGTAGACCATTCGCCATGTTCCTGGGAAAGTACGGGGCCCCGAATGTCAACAAACGTCCTCTTATGACAGTTAATAAGACTGGGGTAGGTGTCACGGACTCGAGGCAGATTAAGAGACTGGGGAAGGCCGCTCATAAACGGGGCTGGTTAATGAATGAATGTTCAATGTCTGGCCAGCAGATGACGCAAGCTACAAATTTACAGACTGCTCTTGGGGATTGACTGATCCACATCTCGATCAACTTGCTCATGAACATGACTCGATCTGACTTCGGATTATTTGTTGTCATTTGTCGGTGAAGCCGTTTAAGACATGCACATGATAGTGTCGTTCTTCTCTTTGTAAGCGAAAGAAGCTTTACAGCACGCGCCAGTTGTTTTATATGGTATGGTATAATATGGAGCTTGTTTGAGCAAAATTAGATAATCTTGTCGCCTAATCCTCAATGCATTAGAGTTCTGATTTGGAAACAATGAACAGCAGAATGGGTAAGCCAGAATAACAGTACTGCTAAAATCATGGAGAAAAGAAAACAGCACCTGAATGGGCATAATCAAGACAGGATCTACGTAAAGCACCAGGCTGGACTGGTTTGGACTCTAGGGTGATGAAGTTTTGCAGAATAAGATCAACACACTGCCCTGTAACGACACCATGGTATGTACAAAACCCCTCCAAGAGATCTTATATGCAACTCATACCGGGTAGGTATATAGTTGGACAACGGTGGAAACGGGTAGAGTATCCAGCCTACTCTCAAATTATTAGCCTTCATTACGCGTTGATTGCTGTTCCTGCACGCTCTCAGGGGGCTTCATAGCAATGGTTTCTCGGAATCCACCTTTAAGTGCTGATTTTACGTATGTGAGACCATCTAGCACTGAATTGGAGAAAGCTCTATCTGACCAGGAATCATGAAGATCCTTTGTTGTTAGTTGGACAACTAAGGCTCCTCCAAGCCTAAGATTTGCTTTTTCTTACACCAAAAATGTAATTTCCGCGTTGTCGGCGACACCCACCCCGTCCTTCTTTTGGTCCTGGCCAAGAAGCAGTATCAATCTTCGTTATCAATGTGCTAACCAATGCGGCACATTGTTATCGATTTGCCACCCCTTAATCTTGAGGTTGAAGAAGGCCCGACATGAAGATCCTACGCACCGGCTTTCTGAATCTGCATGGGGAATGACGCGAGGATAACATTTCTCCAGGGAAGCTGATTGAGCGCTGTAGCATCTCGGGAGAGCTTGTACGTGGTTGCACACATGCGCTTAGTGTGGCATGCATAGATGTATGCACATGCATGTCATCTGCAAGGAACCGTTACAAATCACTTACATGCATGCACAGAAACTTTGCAACAACAAATCCAAAACATGACTCTACAAGTAGCAGACGCATGCTTTACATGCACACACAAACACTCTGGTGGGTACAATCCGATAAGGAACGTAGCTTGCTCTCTTCCCCCCGGGGGGGAGGGGGTTGCATGTGTGCCCAGATGCATGCACCAGGAGATTATTGTCGCAAAGCTCCTACTGACCGAAAAATCGCTGCCCAGGCACTGAAACATTTCATTGAGCGCAGCGGCTTGCCATCAAACTCCATGTGAACAACGACATGGTCGGCCTATTCCTCAAGCAGAATGTGATATTGCCATGTTCCCACTCCCTGAGACATACTCCATTCGAAATCCACTTCGACCAGTATGACAATGTTGGTTCGCGGGGATGATCACGGTGTTTAGGTTCGCAGTAAGGAGTATAGCCTCACGGGATCAGATCGAGGAAAACTGTCGAGGAGATACAAAAGGAGCCGGCTCCCGGATCTATGAATACTAGCCAGTTAACACTTGTTCGCCATCCGTCCATTACCGCAGAGTTCTACTCAACCACACTCATTTGAAACCGATACGATGAAGTCTACCACGCTCGTTTTGGCCCTGGCCTCTACCATCGTCAGCGCGATGGCATTGCCAGCTGACATGCCTCTTCCTCCGGCACCAGTTGTCGGTGCCCCCCAGGAGCCATCTATTCCTGCTCCTCCGATGCCCATCTTCGATGCTCCCCAGGAGCCCGTCATGGGCACCATGAGACGACGAGCTCGCCGCCAGGCTGTTCCTGCTCCTCAGGAACCCCAGGTTGGCAACCCCAACATTCCAGCCCCCCCGGAGCCTGTGTTCGGCAGCAGCCCCGCCGCCCCGGGCGCCCCAGTTGGAATCCCCATTCCTCCCCCCGCCATTGGCGTTCCGGAGTTCCCCAGCAAGCGCGCCGAAGGACCTCAGGAGCCCACCGTCAGCGATCCTAGCATCCCAGCTCCACCTGAGCCCGTCTTTGGCAGCAGCCCCGCCGCCCCCGGTGCTCCGGTTGGCATCCCTATCCCTCCTCCTGCCATCGGTGTCCCGGAGTTCCCCACTAAGCGTTCCGAGGGACCTGAGGAGCCTACCGTCGGTAACCCATCTATTCCTGCTCCTCCCGAGCCTGTATTCGGCAGCAGCCCCGCCGCACCCGGTGCCCCAGTCGGCATTCCCATCCCCCCTCCCGCCATTGGTGTTCCAGAGTTCCCCACCAAGCGTTCTGATGCCCCCGAGGAGCCCACTATTGGTAACCCAAACATCCCAGCTCCCCCTGAGCCCGTCTTTGGCAGCAGCCCCGCTGCTCCCGGTGCCCCAGTCGGCATTCCTATCCCCCCTCCCGCCATCGGTGTCCCAGAGTTCCCTACCAAGCGCTCCGAGGGACCTGAGGAGCCCACTGTTGGCAACCCCAACATCCCGGCCCCCCTTGAGCCCGTCTTCGGCAGCAGCCCCGCTGCTCCCGGTGCTCCAGTAGGCATCCCCATTCCTCCCCCGGCTATTGGCGTTCCCCAGTTCCCCCGCGCTGCTCCTCAGGAACCTGAGATTCCCGCTCCCTCTGAGCCCTCCAAGATCCCTGCCCCTATTGAGCCCGGTAAGATTCCTGCTCCATCTGAGCCCCACAGGATCCCAGCTCCTCAGGAACCCGGCAGGATCCCTGCCCCTTCTGAGCCTCACCAAATTCCTGCTCCCCAAGAGCCTTCCAAGATCCCCGCTCCCCAAGAGCCTAGCAAGATTCCTGCTCCTGTTGAGCCCAAGCCTGGCAACACCCAGTAAATAGAATCGTTCCGTTTACCGGATATTTCAACGATGTACGCATACCCACCCCTTGAATGATGCTTGGTCTCTTATATCATGTGCTAACTAATCGCAGATTCACGGCAAGCTTGTATTGCAAAGCGTGAAGTATGCCGAGGGCAAAGTAAGGCATGGGCAAAAAGCAAAGTTTTGAGTTGAATCCTGTCGGATGCGCGGATCGGCGGTCCTTCATTGTACATTGTTTCTTTATACCACACACGCGGCCTCAGGGCACACATAAGTTTTAATATCTTAATGAGAACGCTTTGCGATGCAAATTTCAGACTGTGACTTGGACAACAATGTTCTGTAGAAGTCAGTGGAAGATAACGTCTGTAGCGTAGGTCGTCCTTTTGGTGAATTTGTTATGTGAATTATCACCTAAAGGCGTGTCATGAGATCAATCTTCCGAGACTTTATAAAATAATGCCACGAGTAATCCCCCAGTAAAGGATGTGACTTCTCCATCTGGAGACATGGCCGTGGGAAATATGCGAGCGGAATCCTCTGGAACCATGGGCTGGTTTGCCTGAGCACATGTTGAATTCATACTCTTACCCGGGTTTCGATGAAATAACGTAGTCGAAATATCTATTAGATCCTTGATAAACCCTAGATGTGTGTATGAAGGTGACATTGTTGGTGTAGTCACAAGTTGAGGAGGAACCGGTTATCCTTGCAGTGACTATCGCACCCTTGACAATTGGAATGCAGAGTGTATTACTTCGTTTTCATGAGAAAATATACAAGTCAAATTGAATGATCAAATTGGCACGCTTCGTCACATTGGTGGGTTGGAGATATAAAGCATGTGCGTGCATGGTATTACATAGCCTCTAACCGTTAGTTTACTTTCTTGGTAGCGGAGGACTTGTTGCATAGGCAAGATCATAGAGCGCTTAGTTGTACATCTTTTAGGCAAAATTTCTGTATAAACTGTATTACATGTATGACAAAAATGCACTCTGCCGCGTGGCATTTGACCAGAGTTGTAGCCCACAGGTTGCTTGGTAGACCAAGATCATAATGTGTGTGAATGTAAAATAACCCCTATGAATGTTTTATGTACTCGTCTAATTTACTATGTAGTATGCCAATCTTTACAGAAATCTTTAGAGGATTTGCTGACAGAGATGCATGGAAATGCTGCCTCGAACTTGGTGAACGATTGTTACTTGTCGAGTTCCCAATAGCAAAGTACACAATGTCATAGTCATCTTAAGCAGTTGGCTGAGGATGGAATGTCTGCGCAACTTTAACGGTGTGGAAGTTCTTTGGGTTGATACCGAAGCTGATCCAGCCCACAAGGCCATTCGACGTCTCCTTGATCTCCACAAAGGGATGACCACCTTGTTGCAGATCCTGCTGGAGGAAGCGGTCCTGGGCGTTGGTGGTCAAACCCTGGTTGTTGGTGTTGTACGGGGCACTCTCCTCGACTCGGCCGATGAGATCCTGGTCGAAGTAGAACTGCCCGACATATGGAGTAATGCTGCCCTGGAGTCTGCCGTCCGGGGTAGGTTTGGCATTGAGGTGGACGAGGACGTGGACGTGGATTGTACGGCCGAAATAGTGACCTGGGAAGATGCTTGTAAAGCTAGCAATGCCGTTCTTGTCGGTCTTTTGGATACCGCGACCAAAGGTATTATTGACGTTGGACGGATCAGCTTCGCCAGCGCCATTCTGTCGGGAGACGACGCCGCTGTACACACCGGTAGAGTTGGCGTCTAGGTGCGAATTTTGGTTAGAGATTTGTCTTGTGAGTGTGGACGTAAAAGGGCAGCAACATACGCCAAGAGTCAATGTAAGCGCCAACAACAGGCTCGCAAGTCGTGGTATCAATGAATTGGACACCGTATGCAAAAGGCAGACCCTTTTGTCCATCCGTCAGATCCTCGCGGATACGTTCACCAACGACGTCTTTATGGAGTTAAGTCAGTGGGTGTTGCAGCAAATTCGAGGGTTCCATGGGTCACGAACAGTACGGGCCTTCCGTCTCCTCAGGAGAGAGCACACAAGAGGAGTTTCCCTGGAATTCAAATTCATCCTGAGGGAAGCCTGCTTCATAGCGTCCTGTTTGCTGTCAGATTCATTCCGAAGGATGTTCTCCGTTGCACTACAACTCACTCTCTAGTCCAACGCCACCCTTTGCCTTTAGTTTCTCTTCTAGCAGCTGACGACGGGCGGCAGCATGGTCATCCAGACCCCTAGCCTTGATCTTGCTGGCGCAGTGGTCAAGATTGTTCACATTCTCAGCAAGAAAACGACGGCGGGATTCCAGCTCCTTGCTGTGATCCTCACCCGGGTGGCTGGCAACAAGGTTGGTTGCGGCAAGCGCAGCGAGAATGGTGTTGAGTCTCATGGTGAATCTTGATTGATGGTTCCTTGAATGTGATGAGGTTTGGATGATTTGAGTGATTTAGTTCGTTGAGGGAAGTATTATAGGAATATATAGTTTGTAGACTTCAATACTCCTTGATGGCATTCGGACCAAGTCCTGGACCTTGGCGAATGATAGCTTCCTGCAAGACCCCATTTGTATAATACAAGGGCATTAAGATGCTGTGTACTCGTCATCTGAAACATGGCAACTATGATTCGTCAGGGAACATTCTTGGATGGGATCGGTGAATTGTGGTGTGATCTAATCAACCAATAGAGGATGCCATTCGATATCATCCGTCGGCCCGGCATAACGTGCATCTGTAGAGCTCAAGGGTATTTACATTCATATCCACGGAATAATTAGCAACATTGTATCCTCTCCAAAACCTCAGCAGTGAACAACTCAATTGTCTGCACGGAGCCAAAGGGGGCGAGCGTGACATCTTGGTGAACACTGCCGTCGTCCTAGATGCTTAGTTGGCATATGAATTTTCTTCCAAATAAGCATTGATGACTTGAGATGGAAAGAGTAGAGTCAATAAGATCCAAACATCTTTGCTCATTTCCTGCAGGAATTTCGCAATTCATAGTTAGCAAACATCAGAGTGTTGATGCACTCTGCCATTCTCGTGTCCTCGACTCCGCCAAATCTGCTTGGACTTCACAATCATCCTTGCCCTTATTACTCTAGACCCTCGGTTAATAGTCCATACCCGTCGATTACCAGGTAACTTCAATTACGCGGGCTCCTATTGGTCCTTACCCTAGTGACATGCCTTTGCGATCCTATACATTCATTTTTTTTTCCGGCTAGAAGCCTCATGTTTCTTCCCGAATCCAATCCCAATGGAGATAAAAATAGATTACGCGTCAAGTTGAGTAGACGAATGGAACCCGCATGATCTACGCAGCTATCTCGAAGAAGAAAACACTGGTTTTGCAGACTTGCTGATTCGGGCCGAACCTCAGGCCCGACATCGAATGCACCGAACCTCAAGAAGCATTTCTCATGGTATATAGCAGTTAGTAATCAGCCGACTCCTTGTATTATAATTTACATAAGCCGAGTGCTAAGGCCCTCCCATGGCCTCGTTAGATGAAACAGGAAACGCTTAAGCGTCGAGGGTTGATGTCGTATGCCGCTGCCCCCTTGAAAGAATATCCATGGTAATATATACTGGCGTTATAGGCCATGGGACAAGGCATGCATCCATGGGTTATAAAAATGTACTTTGCTTCTCTAGGTATTGCCACGAAAAAGATGGGTATTGTTTATTTGTCGAATTCCTTGGCAGAGCTCGGCAGTGAAAATAGGCTTAGCCATGGTGATCCTGTCCACGCGGCGTTGTTGGATAATGCATTTTTGGTCCTAGAAGGTGACATTGACTCGACTCGGGTAACGAACCGGCAGTTGTATCAATATCGAGCAAGCAAAGGCCTGACCGAGAGAAATCACATGGGAATGGATTTGTCATTATCTATGAGATTTCGTTTGAATAGGAAGGTAGATCAATTTATAATTTGTTACTATCAAGCAACTTCTACCTCTTTCAATGATTAACGCCATGATGAGTTCCGTCATGCTACGTGATGTGGCTCATGAAAAGCTTGGAATGTATACGCAATTGAGAATGAGACCAAATTGAAGTCAGCGGCTTACGCGGCAGTATGGAGGCGAAGCAACCAGTTGCGCCATGCTATCATGTCACAGACAAACTTATCTAAGCAAAAGTCAATTCTTTACGAATTACACAGGTTCCAGACACATATGTCTTTCGCAATCGAGTGGCTAGGTTTATAAGAGGTCGTCACCTTGACAAGCCATTTCGGCAAGGTCTCTCGACCGTCACTCGACATCTAGAAAAGTCACCATGTCACTCGCAGTCAAATTCAAAGGGAGGCTCAGCATGGTTGTCTTCTTGTTGGAAGCTGATTTAATGCTTGATGTATTCTGTACCGGTGCTTCTCTCTCGCTGTCTGTCTCTAATCCTCGCTTGCTCACCCCTTTCTCCTTCACATCATTGCCCCTCGCAACCCCATACCTTTCACTTTGACGATTCAAGGTTGCCTTTTCAACCTGCATAATGGCATTTACATAATATTTACTTCTCCATCCCGTCTATATCCATTAACTGTGTCAAAGGCACCCCCCTTGTCCCAGCAATATGGTTGTGTCTTGTGGCCATCCAATTGTCTCTCACTGAGCAGATAGGAATCTATTTTCCCCTTTCCACGAGAATAACTCTGTATATCACAATCTTTCAAACCCGCCGAGAGACGGAGGATCCCATTTAGCATGAAATAGGATGGTTCACTGCAGACATGCTTCAAGTGATGCATCAGCTGCTTAACAGTACCCGGCAAACCAAAGCAACCAGATGCGACAAGTCTGGCAACGAGCCCCTAGAACGATGATATAACCTTTGTATCGGTGAGATCGCGGATGGAGTCGTTGGCGATGTCACAAATCAAGCTACTGACGAAAGCGACAGGCGCTCAAGACTCCACCCTCATAGATATCTGGCCGAGCGCAGCTTCACCCATGGAAAGTTGAAATACAGGCTTACCTTGAATCAGTGTATTCGTATTAATAATAATTCAGTTTAGCTCTTGAATCGAAGTTATGCCAGCTACGTCAATCCCTCACCTGTTGAGGATCTGGATGATGAAGCACATCACAACGTGGCGATGCAGACTTGCCATCCGATTCTTAGATTTGACTCCAGTTGCTCAAATCCGGGTGTGAGAAGGAAGAAGCATCCTTGAATGTGACAATGCACCACACACGATGGCTAACAAAATGATAGACGCAACAGTCCCTCGACTCTGATTATTTGGGAGGTAGAGAGTGTGAGTTTGAGAATGACGAGGCACCGCCTACACAAGGTGAAACATCTTCACTAGGCATAATTAAAGCATCAATACGACCAGTCAAGACAAAAGTTATTATCCACGACCGACTTCTGGCGGCCAACAATAGCCCGGTGAACCTGGTGTGGACAATGCATCAACCCACGCCATCATTTCATTTTTACATGGCATTTAACACTGCTGGTGGGTTCAACAAGTTTATATGAAAACTTTCCAGTCGACAAAGTCGAGTCGAAGATGTACCAATTTCATCATTTGCCGAAGATGATGGCGATGCTGTTGTGCTCACCCACATGGCTTAAAGCACCAGGCGTAAGCGCCATCCTCCACCTGCATGCAATCCTTCAACACGAGGCCCTCTTCTCTACTCCTTGAACAAGCCGTGCCCTCATTCACTCGACGCTGCAATCACAAACTCACCGCATCATCAATCACTTACCGCTCGCCTGCCCTCCCCTGAAAAAAACGCAGACACTCGCTCAAGTCCCAGTCCAACGCCAACACCACTTCCCAGATCACGACGACTGAAATCCCGCCGTTTCCATTGCCAGCAAAGCATCCCCTCCCCTTTGGCTCCTTTAGGCCGCTACGCATGACTCATCCGACTTTATTCAATGCACCCCTTGGCCTTGACAAAGTGTTAGTTGCATTGCATATTCAGGCACACGCAAAATGGGCGCCCACACACACCCTGACCCCTCCTCCTCCTCATCCTCCTACTCCCGGCAGGGCTGTGTTATGCCATGCGCCTCTTGCAGAATGACGTCCTCGTGGCTCCCGCTCCAACCTTGGCGTCTGGCGACAATCTGTAGGGCTTAGCGATGGACGAAGGAAGGGAGGAAGAAATATGTTTCTTAATTCCTCCGTTCACGATGGCCCAGTGCCAAGTCGTTTGAGGCCTCGGACTAGAAGCCACGTTGTTTGTCGCGACATTATTACGAACAACCATCCACCCCCCCAATGAAACGAGGATAGGATGAGATGGGATAGCATCCAACCCATCTCCTCCACACACCATCATTACCTCCTCATCCTCCACCACGTTCTGTCCCCTCCCCCACACCAAGCAGTAAATGAGAAACCCTAAAAGCTAAAAAAAAAAAAAAAATTCGATAATAGTAATAGTAATAGGGAAAAAAAAACTTCAACACACCATCTCCATCGATTCTCCCTCCCCCGCGCCGCCGCTCCCGGTTGATGCCGGACACTGTCCCGAAAAAGAAAAAGAAAGAAAGAAAAAAGAAAAATACCTCCGTCCAACCGAGTCTCCGGCCCCAGAACTGTCCTCCGTTTTTTTTTCTTTCTCTTTCTTTCTTGTTTTTCATCGATTGATTGATTCATGAACATGATAATCAGAGGCAAGTAAGCATCTAGTCAACCTTCAAGCTTACTTCGTCGCATCTTACTCCCCCTTTTCTTTTTTTCCTCTCTTCCCTCACCGCCCGTCGTATAACCTTCACCGCGCGAGACAGTTAAACGTTCTAGACGTAACCCACCCGTCACAAGCTGAGCCGGAAACAGCATTCCATCCATCGCCCCAAAGAAACCCCAATATATTGCCTCCAGCTGAAAACCCTAAAAGAAAGGACCAATTTTTTCTTCTCAACCCATTTTGCATACAACATCCACCGAGATGCCAGCACTGTACACTGTACACTAGAACATGGTGACATCTGTGCCTCGTACCTAGGCCGGGCATGGGCAGTCATCCTTCTCCCCCATAAGTTTCCATTCCTTTGATCCCTCACGCATCCATCCATCTCCCATTCAAGGGTCCCGATGGTCGGGTAACTTTGCACCCAGCGTGGCGCTAGACAAAATAGCCACGCCGGGGGCTGCATGGGGCGGCGTTCCAGTCCAGGATGATCGATCCGAGTAGGCGGTCCGAAGAAGGAGAAGAATGAATGACTGACTCGATGAATGAATAACCTTTTCTTCTTCTTCTCCTCCCCCTTCTTACAGTGTCGACAGTGTCCGTATTATGTATGCAAAGCCGTTGTGGAAAATACGCCATCATTTGAAAAGGGAGGGTGGCCAAAGGCAGCCCAGCCAGCCACACTTGCACACAACAATGGATTCGAAATTCACGCACATGAATCATGACTAGGATTGGGGAGAGAGAAAAAAAAGGGATTTTTCAAGTCTTTCTTATGGTATTCCTGCCATTCAGTGTTGGAGCTATGTATGTATCGCCTTGCATGATGCCCAACCAAATTCCATCTGCCAAACATGCCTTCCTCCTCCCCCCTTCTTTCCCCTTGTCTCGCCACCCCCCCAAAATCCATCAAATGCAAAACCCATCCATACATCAAACACCTTTTGGTTGGTTCCCTTTGGGCCGTTGCCGCCAACACAGCCAACTCATAAGCCCAACTGTCCGTTGTAAGTTGTTGCTGTTGCTGTCTCCTCCTCATGCACGCCACGGACCCCCCCTCCCCCATAAAACAATGCGTGTTGTCTTCTGTCCATGAGATAAAAAAATAAAATAAGCCGAATCGGAGAAATTGCCCCCAAAATGAGAAAATCCGAGTTCGAAAAGATCATGACCGCTAGTTCGGGAAAAAAATATATATGCATTCCATCAAAAGAAAAGGAACAAAATGTGACCACGAAGAAGCGATAGAAAAAAAAAGTATTACAACGCCAAAGTGCATCGTGAAGCAAGAATTCGAAATAGTATTTCTTCCGTCCTCATCAAGTCTCTTGTCTAGAAATATTCGTAAAAAACGCGCGAGCGGATTGGATATGTATGGTGTATGTATATGTAAGACAAAGAGTAAAACATTGGTATAACCGAGGATGCATGCGAGGTTGAGGTTGTAGAGATGTCAAGGTATGTCGGAATGGCAATGGTGGGTGAATCGCCGGTGCGTTGTCTTGTATATGTGTGTGTGTGCGTGTGCGTGGTTGGATATATGGGTTCGTAACAGTCGTTAATATGGGCATGGGATGAAATGCTCCTGAGCATTCGCCTCCATAGTATTCATAGCCCTCAGTAATGGATGTATAATAGGTCGTCATGATGTGGGCAGCAATGCACCGCATCGTCGGGGTGAAGATGAAAAGTACGGGCGACAACAAGGATGTTGGCTGTGGTCAACGATACGAGATCTCGTATCAAGCAAGCCTCTTCCCGCTTCACCCTGCATAAGTCGAACATGGTGGTATCGCCACACCGCTTCCTTCACTTGCGCTGTGTCTTGCTCGACTTCTTGGAATCGTGATGCTTCCTCTCGCGCTCTCGTCCCCTGCGCTCCTCCTCGCTGTGGCTCTGGTGCCCATCATCGCTGCTACCGCTCAGGCGGCTTCGGTCCTCCTCGTACCAGGCGCTGAGGGTCTTGCCGCCAAACATCAAGTCCTCGTCTTCGATGATGATGATGGGCTGTACCCAGTTGTGGGCGTCGACGTAGTATGTTTCGGATTGCTTGGGAGACATGGTGGCGATGTATAAGTCGGCGACGGTTGATGTTTATGGTGTTTGTGTAGTTGTTTGCGGATGTGTATTTGGGCAGCTGGTTGGTATATATGCCCTTGAGAGTCGCGACCAGCGCAATATGGTTGGTCGTGTCGGTGGTGGAAAGGTGGGAATGTATGGGACGCGGGTGACACCGAGTAAACAAGTCGATGCTCGGTATGTGTGTAAGTTGAAGGAGGGAGGATATAATCGGCCCGTGATGAAATGTCGGGGAATGTTGGTTATTGTAGCTGTAGATATGGCTATTGGTCAAAGGAATTAAATGATACCCCGAATCCTGATCCCAAGGGTACTCGTAGTTCTTGTAGCGTTCTGTCTGTTGTAAAAATGGAAGAATATAAATTCAAGAGAGGGAGAGGGGGATTCAAAAAGAAAGCACTTGTGGGAACGGGGAGCCGAGATATTATTATATTCGGCAAAAGGGCCCTCTGGACACAGACCAACAAAGGAGCTTTGCCCTGCCTGCTCTTTGCCCTTTGATGCACCTGAACCTGAAGCCTGAACCTGAAAGGGCTGGGCTGGGGGAGGGGGGCGAGCGACGGGGATCCGGTGGCACCGGGACCAGCCGGAAGGGGGCATGATGATGCTGATGGATGTCAGGCTGACCCACCAGCACCAGAAATGGGCAAATTCTGAAGCGTGGGAAAATGCGGATTGGCCGAACCCGTTGTGTGGCGGCGACGCCCCCAGGGCGTGTCTCCCTTCCTCTTGAGCGTCCTTTGCCCTGCGTCGGAGCAAGGGGGTGCGGTAGAGTGTACGTGCGTGTAGCCCATAACCAGGGCTGTTCCCTGCACAGTGCACAAGATACCGTTCTGGCAGCTCGCCACGTTGAGGGACAGTTGCCAGCAATGCCAAATATCCTGCCACAGGAAGTCGTTGTGAACTGTTTCCCGGTACTGTGCAGGGGGGGAGGGGGTGATGGTTACGAGGGCATTCGTTGTCCGCTCCGCGCTGGGCTGTGTCTCAGCCGCAGCAGATTTATCTGACCTGGTTATTTCGTTGATTTAGGTATTATTTTTGCTTAATATACTCAGCTTGCTGATATCCTCAGCCTCGCTGTAGGACCACGTATTTTGTACTCCGTACACCGTACGGAGTACGCGTCCATAAATTCGTTCCCATTCTTTTTCAATGGTTTCGGCGGTTTGTCCTCCCCCCTCCCCCCTCCTTTGAATGCAAGGAAGGCGTTTTGTCCACCAAACAAAAAGGGGGTCGAATACCTGTTTGGTGGGAACAAACAAACAGGAAACTAGACGGCGCCAAACAACGAAAGCGAACATGATTTAAAAACCAAAGTGGGCTTTGTGACTGGAGCACGCACAACAAGCACCCCAAAGAAAATGGCACACGAGTCGTCGATCCAAAGTCTTGGCGGGAGGGCTGCGGCGGCGTTTGAAACGAATCCCAAAGCCCTATTCTCCCTTCCTCCTCCTCGTCCTCCTCCTCTTCTTCTCTCAAAGCCCACAAAAAGGGGGGGTTTGAATTGGCGAATAGCTTGACTCTTACCACATGGCATAGGCGGGCGGATGCAACATGAAGAGGGAGAAGAGGGAAAAGAACGCACGCAGGGCAACGTGGACGCTCCTGGATGCCACAGCACCAAATCCGATAGGTCTCGACTGGTCCCTTTGGGCTGCCATACTGTGTGCGCATGGGGTGTGTGTGTTCGTTTCCGTTTCATGCAAAGGACAAAACGAAATGATTTGGCTTTGCTAAAACTTGAAATGGAATCTAGACTTGAGGCCGAATGACAAGGACAGGCTACCACTACGAGCAGACCAACCAACGGTCATTTTTCTTTTCTCGCCATTGTCTTTTGTGTGTGTGTATGTGTGTGTGTTTGAGCCAAAGTAGGCAACCATTCAGCTGCAGGTAGATTGACATGCCATATCGCGACATGGCCGTTGGACGGACCAAGTATATTGAACGCTGTCCGCGTCAATAAAACACCTACTGGAATGAGACCACAGGGCTTTTTTAGACGGCCGCCTGAGTAAGGTCAGCGGTGCATTGCATTCTTGCACACAGTCTTCATGGCCGCGCACCCTCCCCATATCACGCCTCTGTCTCTTGTAGTCGCCATCGTTCTTCTCCTTATCTCATCATCTGCCCCCCATGTCGCTTGCCTCATTCTTTTCCTGTTTTCCCCATGCGCGTTTCACCGTCTATTATTTCCGTCGACAGCCGCCGGGGAGAGGGAGGGGATGGGGCAAGCCACTGTCCGTGCCACCCCAAGTTTGCATGCAGAAGATACCTTCTAGTGGTATGTTGATAGTAGATGCTTGTAGGTAGATACAAAACAGTGGGTAGGACTAGATAACCCTAACAGGGACCCCCGTTTTCAAATCAGTGCATGTTCATTCTGGACTGCCGAGATGGTGGTGTGTGGGTGAACTCTGGGGTGGATGTGGGGGGGGGGATCCGTGAGAAACGATCCGGAGCCGGCCCACTCGATACCCAGATATTCCTCTTGGAGGGGATATGTTGTGGTGGCATGCATGATAAATTAGGTAGGTTGCTATATGAGGCTGCTGAAGAGGGCATTTGACACACAGCCATGCGCAAGATACTCAAACTTTCTTCCTCTAAGAGGCTGGTGACTGGGACGCGCCAAGGGTGAAGGGGGGTCAGTCGCCCGCCATAGTACGATCCCGTGCTGCAAGTCTCAATTCTTTTTGTTCTCTCTCTCTCTCTCTCTTTTTAGGGCTCATGTTGAAATATGCCTCGATTCCCCCATCTTCAGGGCGCCCATGAACATCAGCCCGAAATCAATCGTCAGTTGATTAATATTCGATCGGCATTTCCTGCAGCCTCTCGGTCAGGAGCGCGCTGCTTGAAGAAACGCCCCGAACATGCGGAGAGAGAGAGATAGAAAAAAGCACTGTGCCGCCTTCTGTTGGACTTCCTAATGCAGTTCATGTCTTACATGTGCCCTTTATTTCGTTCGTACTAAATCATCCTCCACCTCCAGCCAACAGGGAGCTCCCCATTCAGGGAGGAGGAGGATTTGCACTGTATTCCGTACATGCCCACCTTATCTACTCCGTATGTACATCCAGAGAAAGTCCATCTCACTTTGACCTGCCCATACCCAACACACAGACACAGACCTCACGCAACACAACCAAGCAACGCACAACACGCAAACGTCCCGTAGGCGTTTTGCGGCGATATACTCTAGAACGGCTCAATCGACGGCGGCAGTTCTAGACGGCGGGTCCGGCGGTGGTTTGACCCTTCTTCGATAAAGATTGATTGGCGTTATCTCTGTTTGTTTTTTGCCAGGCAATGAAACGAAGCCATCCTCCCCCCTCCCCTACCACTGCTGCAGCTCGTCGGCCAGTCAGGTTGGGCAGGTTAGGCAGGATGGCAGGCAGACAAGGGTATCCGAAATCTGACAAGTTGACTGAAACCCTAAGGGTCCATCCATCATCCCCTGCCCTGAGAGGGGAGGAGATTGCACAGTAGGAAAACGCCAAGGCAAGCTTCAGTCGCGTGGCCAGCTTTGTGCGTTTGCCCTTGTGCGTCCATATGGCTTTTACTGCTTGAGATTATTGAGATGGATCGACTGATGGCCTTATGCGGGGTTGTTAATGGTGATCATTGATGTCAGTGCTGCGACGAGAGCTGGGCGCTGCAACATATTGGGAGGCCATTCCATATCCAGATGTCGACGTCATACGAGCCCCGTCCTGGAGTCATAAGTGCCAACTTATTTTGCCTTGTCTTTTAAAACATACTTGTCGATATAATGACGTAAATGTTTGTAAAATCGTAGAGTTTGCCGACCATGGGTATTACGATCATAGACTCTAGATTCCAAATAGATAGCTATCCAACTATCCAAAGAGAAATACGTACTGGATCCGAATCTGCAACGTCACGAGCAAAAACTAACTTGCTTTGTTTAGAATAAATCCATTTCCATCTCCTAAATGAAAACTACGGAGTACTGATGCCATCACCCTCGCACCCCGGCTCCTCTCCATCCCTTCTGCAGCAAGGCCAGCCAAATAACTTTTCTCCCCAATCTCGGATTTTTTTTTTTACATACTACACAACATGAATGACGTCGTGGTATTCTCAATTTCAGGATTCGGTCTCACGGCACATCAGCACATCAGACGAATGAATAACAAAACATTTTGCCCCCTCCCATCATAACAAGTTGCAGATCTGTTACACGGAAACATTATCTCCGTTTTCCTCAAACCCGTTTCACCTCTTCAACGTCTTTTGCTTCTCCGCACCCGTAGCCTCACTCCTGCCCTCAACCAGCAATCCCTTCTTCCTCCTCACTCCGTCCATATACCTCTTCGCCACATTCTCCTTGTCTGCCAGCTCGCCCAAATCCTCCAGGTCATCCTCTGTAAAGGGCACCCAGAATGGGTCCTCGTCTAGAATCTCGTAGCCTGCAAAGATGAGCTGCGGCTGCGCGGCGCCACTGGTTCGCTTTCGCATCTCGTCCGCGAAGCCGAAGCTCTCGGCCACTGGCAAGGTAGCTTGGATGGTGAAGAATGGGGTGCCTTCGTTCATGGTTTCAGCCACCACGCGACCGCGGCGGCGGGTCAGGACATCGTATACACGGCCGAGAACTTCGGTTGATGTTTGAATCTCGACCGTATACATGGCCAACATGAGACGAGGCGACCAGTCGAGGAAGGCAGAACGCAGAGTCGATTGAAAGGTCCTGATAATCTCGCCAGTAAGTCTGCTCAGTTTATCACTGACAGAGCCATCGTCCTCTGATAGGTTGAGCGAGACGTCCTCAATGAAGACAGCAACGCCCCGCATCGGCTCGTTGCACAATGGCCCCTGAGCAGTTCCAAGCTGAAAGGCGTACGTGATCTTGTCGGACA
Source organism: Hypomyces rosellus (assembly GCA_011799845.1). NCBI lineage: Eukaryota > Fungi > Ascomycota > Sordariomycetes > Hypocreales > Hypocreaceae > Hypomyces > Hypomyces rosellus. The sequence continues at coordinate 330,916 of WWCI01000003.1, forward strand.
AGTGGCTAGGATGCAGAGCCTCGCCAACCTGGGGCGCAGAATCCGACGCCTTGTTTGCTGCAAAGACTCTGGGAAGAATGCCCTCCTTTGTAGCATCAATAAGGAGATTAGGACCAGTTCGTCTTGGCCCAAAGGCCGCAATGCGGTCCACCAAATTCTTCCAGTTTTCGCGACCCTTGCCAGTCTCCAACTGGTTCTGTAGTTGCTGCTTCAAGTCTTCAATCGACAAAGCTTTGCCAACTGTTACATCTATATTAGCCTCAATGACCTCTTCAATGTCCCCCTGGTCTCCGTCCGTAGACTTTCGAACACTGTAAAGCTGCTTTATCGCGTCCTCGTTCTTTAGCAAAAAGTCCGTCACATTGGATGGCAGTGGCCGAACGCGAATGGTTATCGTTACTTGCTTTGAACTTGTACTAGAAACCACAGCGCCACGCCCAAGTTCTTTGTTTGCTGGTGGCTTCATTTCTTCAGCCGTGACAATAGTCTCTCGGTATGGCACAATTGGTTCGCCGGCCTGGATGTCGCATCGAGCAAATCGTTCCTTTAGATCCAAAAGACATCTTTCCAGGTGCAATTCGCCAGCTGTCAGCAAGACATGCTCGCCGCTGGCAAGTTGCTCGTACTCGGCACACGGGTCACTCTGCACAAGAAGATGCAGTCCCTGAATCATCTTGTCCAGATCACCAGGGTTGACGGGTTCCAGGGCGACGCGAACAATCGGCTTGCCAACCATGCTGACACCGGCCAAATTGACAGCGCCTTCCAGTCGACTGCACAGCGTTCCAGACTTGAGAATCTTGCCTTCTAACCCACCGATACCAAACACAACGCCCGCAGGGACAGACTCCAATGCCTCTAAATTTCTCCCCATAAACATGTATAGTGACTTGACAGTAATCTGCTGCGGCTCAGGGTCCGCGTGTGGGTTCGCCGGTGTCCATTTGGGCGGAATGACATATAAAGTATCGCCGACCGACAGAGTCCCCGAGAAGATTCTTGCAAAACCGATCAGGTGCTCCGGGTCAACCTTTTCTGCCTCTTCGTTTGTATCGTTAACATCGACAGCCTCGAGAGTGTCGGTCAAACCATTCAATTCATTTTGCTCATTGGCAGCCTGTGCTCTTGCGGCCTCTGCTCGCTTTCTTCGCGCAAGATCTCTTGCCTCTTCTCCACTCATTTGCCCAGTCCGTCGCTTATTCTCGGGAAGCTCGCTCTCGGGCACTGAGACCATTTTACTGACATAGGCAACCACGGGTTCTGACTTGTCCGTTTTAAACGAGACCATGGCCTCTCTGACTGATTTGTCGATAAATTCGGAGCCAGGAGACTCATCCAGAACTTCTGGGAGCCTTTCGGCCTGTGCAGCTGCAGGTGCTGGTAATGATTCAATGACGGAGACGAGTAGAGCAGTCGAAAGTGGCAACCAATTTGCGAATACTGTTGTCAACAGAAGTCTTGGGTCCCTAGCCCTGACAATGTGAGGAGGTATCGAAATGTTTAGAGATTTGGTGACCTTTTCAAGAAGAGCCGGATCTCCCTTACCGCCGTCTCCGCCAACGGTGGCCTGGTAAACAGTCCAGACGGGCTCGAGAACCAGCTGAACAAACATGGGCTTGAGGTTCCGGCCCTTGAGATGTTTTGGCCCAAGAACCTTTTTTGTCTTTGGATCCAAGTAGAAATTGCCCCAGATAACCTTTTCCATGGCGCCTCTCTTGATTCCCAGCTTCTTCTCGTACAGACTGGCAAATTGTCTGCATGTGAATGCCCATCCGTCAATGGCGCTGCTGAAGATGACATTGTTCTTTTCGGGGGCAAAATAGATGTCTTCATCGTCTAGCTCCTCAAACTGCAACTCTCCAGCATCACTGGCCTGGTCGCTGGTGGCAGAAGCTTTTGCCGCGGCGGCTGCGTTGACGCGCTCTTCCATTCGCTCCCTCCAGTTCAAATCCTCCTCCATTCGATCGCCCTGGAAAAAGCTGCCCAACACTGCGTTGACCTGTTCCAGTAATTTGCTCAAATGGATATAGGCTTCCTGTGGCGTCATCTGGAGTTCTGTAATCAATCGGTCCATCTTGTTGATGACAAGAAGTGGCTTCAGCTTTTCAATCCAGCTTTGTCGGAGGACCGTGACTGTTTGACTGCAGACTCCTTCAACTGCGTCCACCAAGACACAGGCACCGTCACACAATCTTGAGGCAGTCGATACCTCGCTGCTAAAGTCGATGTGTCCCGGTGAATCAATCAGGTTGATGAGGTACTCTTTTGGCTCAGGGGTCGCATCTGGTGCAGACCTCCTAAGCATGGAAAAATAGAGTGAGATTGCAGAAGACTCCATGGTGATGCCTCGTAGCTGCTCATCCGGCCTGGAGTCCAAATATCGAATCTTGCCCGCGAGCTTGGGTGAAATGATTCCATTGGTGGCAAGCAGGGCGTCTGTGAGAGATGTCTTGCCATGATCCACGTGGGCCAAAATACAGATCTACGTCTGTTAGCCGACCTGATATATGCTGAATATCATGCAATCACCTACGTTTCGAACATCTTGCGACTGCTTTTGCAGACTGGCTAGCTTCTCTGGTGTAACGACAGGCATTTTGATAGATATTCTGAGATCCCGAGATGGCTTCTATAGCATTAACGAACAGTGTAGAACGCACGCTTTGCACTCTATGCCCTCTCCACCAGATTGAAATGTCCAGGGATAAATCAAGATTCAAGGCTATAAGTAGCTGAGATGGTCGGGAAAACCCTCCTTGTGGATTAGCCTCGCTGGTTCAAAGTGTGACTCTTCTGCCACAGACTTGCGCCACTAAGCGAACTGTCTGACTCCTCGTAATCTGGCCTATTTGGGCAATTTATGAGTCAAATGAGCCAGGGCGAAGATTCACTAGGTATGCTTCCAGCGTTGAATGGCAGTCTCACGATGAAAAATAACTGCAGAAGCGAAGAAACTCAGTCCCTCCATCAATCATGTCTTCACGTAAGCTCGCTCACCAGCATTTTTTTTGCCCCTCCATGTCTCAACCCCACTATCCCAAAGAAGCATCACCCCGCTTTAGCAACTCTATTCCGTGTATAAACTTTACTCGGTAGCTGCATAGCGCATGCATCAGTCCATGAATTCACACCGCTTAACAAGGTTATCGCCATCTCGGTGCCACAAGCCCTAACAAGTCACGGAAGGGAAAATTCGCGAGAGCCTCAAGCCCCTCCTAACAAGGCGAAAATTTACGCTGCCCCTCTCCAGCCTCGACAACTCGACGACGGGCGCTCAGACAAGATGGCGACGTACCAGAACGGATCGGCCCCGGCCCGCGCGATCGCTGATGATAGTGATGTTGAGGAGGAGGCCCTGGTGGCCGAGTACAAGGAGCATGTCCAGTACGAGGATGGCGAAGAGCTCAGCCAAACGACATCCCTAAACATGGCCCAGCAGACCGACGACATCCAGTCCCGTCTGCTCCAGGCCGCCCAGCCCCTAGATTTCTCCGCGCCTCTAGAGATCAAATTCCAGAGCTACGATTCCTACTGCAGCTTGTTCCACTTCATTTTGAACTCGGATGGCCCGGTTGACCTCGAGCCCCCTTCAGTTTGTCCTGCCCGTTAATTCCAATTTTCATGCGATTCGTTGGCTAACACCCTTTTTTTTAGTACTACTGGGCTTGGGACGTCATCGATGAGTTCATCTACCAATTCAACACCTTCAGCTCATACAGATGCCGAATTGCCAGACAAGCAAACAATGAGGAGGATGTCCAGATTCTGCGCGAGAACCCCAACACCTGGGGCTGCTACAGTGTCCTCAACGTCCTGTACTCGCTTATTCAGCGATCCCAGATCACCGAGCAGCTGGCCGCCATGAAGAGGAATGAGGAACCCATGGCTGTTGCTGGCGAGTATGGATCTAAGAACCTCTACCGTATGCTGGGATACTTTTCCATCATTGGTCTCTTGCGAGTCCACTGCTTGCTCGGTGACTTTGGCCTTGCCCTCAAGACCCTCGATGATATCGAGCTCAACAAGAAGGCCATGTTTGCCCGTGTCATGGCGGCTCACTTCACGACATACTACTATGTCGGTTTCTCCTACATGATGATGCACCGATACGCCGATGCCATCCGCATGTTCAGCCACATCCTCATCTACGTCTCCAGGACCAAGAACTTCCAGAAGAACGCCCAGTTCGACTCCATCACCAAGAAGAATGAGCAGATGTATGCGTTGATCGCCATCTGCGTGGCTTTCCACCCCACCAGACTCGACGACACCATCCACAGTGCCCTCAAGGAGAAGTACGGCGACCAGCTGCTCAAAATGCAGCGTGGTGGCCCCGAGTCTCTCCCCATCTTTGAGGAGCTCTTCCGCAGCTCCTGCCCCAAGTTCATCTCCCCCATTCCCCCCGACTTTGAGAACCCCGAGTCCAACATTGACCCCGTCGAGCACCACCTGGCCATCTTCATGGATGAAGTCAAGACCAACATGTGGAGCCCTACCATCAAGTCCTATCTCCGACTCTACACCACCATGGACCTAACCAAGCTAGCCGGCTTCCTCGAGGTGAAGCCCGAGGAGCTACGATCGTGGCTCTTGGTTACCAAGCAGCGAACTAAGCAGCTGAGGTGGCAGGACCAGGGACTGATGGAGGGCGAGCTGGTCAATGTTAGCGACCTTGACTATGCCCTGCAAGGAGTAAGTTTCACTACGTGGCAGATTATTTGTGTGACTAGAGCTAACGATGGATGGCAGGACCTGATTCACATTTCAGAGGCCAAGGTGGGACGAAAGCTGGTAGACTGGTATCTTCGCAACCTGTCCCGCACATACAACTAGAGTGGGGCAAACTTGGCAAGCCACGTTACCCGATTGCGTACAGAGAGTCATGTTGAAGAACAGTTGCAAGGTCGGAAAAAAAATGAAAAGACTGAAAGCTGGGGCGGGTATGCAGGGTCAACTGGCAGGTTGCATGGCATTGGCGTCACGGAGTTGGGTTGGAGCCTTGTCGTACGATCGTACGAGGGCATAGAGGATTACTCAAAAAGTGGTCCTAGGGAACAGCTTTGGGGATGGGGGTCCTTGTAGAGGGTGTTATAATATTACTTTCAATAAAAGTATGGGATATTTCTGATGAAGGGACCCTTGTCTTTGGAAGGAAAGCTCAATGTTGCACGACATGTAGCAGGATTCTTATCAATCAAGCACACTGGAATACATGCCAGTTTAAGCATAGATGGCCATGGTCCTGATAAGGCTGCATCAAGACGGCTGCACGCCGATTGGTTTCCGTTGCTTTTACAAGTATGTGTGCAGTTCACAGACATCCGAGTTTGGTTGAGTCAAGTGAGCTATGGGTCGTAGAGTGCTTCGAGGCCGGCAATGTTAGCAGACCGGGTACAGGTTTGGCCAAACTCGGGGGACCTTTGCAACACCCCCTCGCATGCAGCTCTTGGGAGGTTCTGGACCGCTTTGATGGGGTCCGAGTTTTGGAATCTACGGAATAAGAAGGATAATATTATTGAGCAGGGATCCATGGTTGGGGCTGGGGGAAGATACTCATGCGGGAACGGAGGGGAAAGATTTCGGGAAGAGGGTTTTGAACATGTGATGATGTAGGTATGGCGGTGGGTATGCGAGTTTTGACGTAAAAAGGATAAGAAGTTGGATGGTGAAGGAATAACAAGGTGTGAAGATGAAGGTGCTTTTTCAATTTGGATATAACAAGTATTAATGTATTAATATACTGTACCTATACTATAGCAAGTGCTTACTATTAGGGTTGTCATGCGAAATAGGTAGTTTGATGGGAGTTTTAGTTCTCTTTTTCTTTTTGTTTCCTTCTGCTTTTTTGGTCCCGAGTCTAGAAGTGTTAGTTCTTTGGGGGTTGTCTTTGTCGGTGAGAGAGATCCCTTTTTTTTTTGCTTATTATTAGGTCTAGAAAAGACCAAGACTACGAGGCTCTTTTGTTTTTGGCCATGTTTTGCTCGGATCGGTGTACGACGCAGATGTACATGCAACATCGATAGGGCTTGGCGCGTATTTTGTTTGGCCTCTTTTTTTTTGCCCGGCATGGGAAGTGGGGTAAAGAAAGTCAAGGTGGTATTTATGGTATGTACAAGTATGAGGAGAGGTAAAAGGTAGGAGGGGAGGAGGCAGAGCCAACAACTGGGGAGAGTGATTAGGGGGGAGGGGGGCTGAGATGCAGGGTGTAATGTAAGTGAGGGGAGGATGATAGTCATGTGACGACTATTTCAGCATTCGGGGAACGAACTATGGGATCGACAGCTTCGGAGGAGTTCTCCATGTTTGGGAGGGGAGTTCTTTGTCGTGCATCCCGTCTTGTTCTGTCCGGTATTGTTTGCATGCAGGTTGCTTTTCCCAGTACTACCCCAACAACACCCACGCACACATACTTGTACAAGTAGGTAGGTAGGTACCAGAGCTCTCAACGGGACAGTCATGCATCCCTACTGATCCTTTTTAACCCATACACGACATGGGGGTTTACGAATGGAGATTTATTTATTTTCCTCCTGGCCAGGTAGAGTAACCGGGGTGCTAATACTGCGGCGGCCGTCTGGCTACCCTGCACAGCCCAAATCCCCGATCCCTCCCAGGGCTCATGGAGGGGGGTTTCGAAGAATTCGCCCATTGGGTGAGCGATTGTGTGTTCCGTAGCGTCGTTTCGTGGCCTTGCAGCATTGCGGCAGACTGGTGGGGGGGAGGGAAGCATGGCATGGCATAGCATGGCATGGCATGACGAAGGGCTGAGATGGATGGATGAATGGACTGGGGGATGAGGAGAAAAAGGGTACTCCGTAGACAAATTAGAGTGTCGGAGTAAGGTTCTATTAGCTAAGTGTTAGTACAAGGTATTAAATTTAGTTGGTGGTGGGCGGGCAGGCATGGATTGCTATTTTGTGGAATGAAATACATCCATACTTGTACGAATTGACCAATGCGTAGGTATCATGGGATACCCAGAGGAGGGAAACCCTGGAACCCTGAAGAGGAGCTGGAGGTCGAGATACGCGGCGGTAGATAAAGAACCGGCAGCAGGGGGGAGGGCAGAGGAGAGATGCTTGCAGTATCGTATCAGAAATCTTATTCGTTACAGGGACTTGAAATTGATTTGGATGGATGTATAAGTACCTAGGTAGGTATGGTATTTGATAGCTCTGAATGAATGCCTTGTCTTGATTCTACACAGGTTCATATCCTGGTCAGTACATAGAGTTGTTGATAATATGCATCCATGGACCTTGTTTAATTAACCAAGCTGCCTCTCAGAACCACTTGTATTCAATCACCCACTCAAATGACTTTAAAGCAATGGAAAGTAGGCAACGCCAGGCCATCCATCTCACCAAAAAAAAAAAAAGGCTACAGGGATCAAGGCCACTAAACCCGGGGGGGGGGCCAGTCTCCGTAACAGCGTGCAGCTGCCGCTGTAGCACGACGCCTAACGGAATGCCAAGACATCAGCGTTATGGAACCAATAGCCAGCCCTGGAGCCCAGCCCAGCCCAGCCCGTCCACCAAAAAGGTGTGTGTGAGCCAGAGAGAGAGAGAGAAGTGAGAGGCAGAGGCAGAGAGGAAAACTAGCATCTCAAGGGAATGGCGTTTTAGACTTGTGACTACGGCGACTCTTGGCATTTACGCAGTGCAAGCAAGTCCAACAAGTCAGAGTCCATCCTAAAGTAGGTAGTTTCTCATGGATAACTTGTAGCTGGGAAGAGGGGGGAGGGGAGGCGTGTTAGGGTGAAGTGCCCAAAGTTGTAGTATATGATGATGTGTGTGCCGCTGAACATGACAGCATCCATTTTGAACAGGTACACACACACATGCGTCCATCCATCCATCTTCGTTTTATCTCTTTTTCTCTCTCTCCATGATGCATCGTGTCCGGAATGTATGAAATGTGAGTGTGAATAACACAGCCGGAGCCCATTCACAATTCCACTCCACATCTCTGCATCATTCCTCTCTGTGCCTCCTCCTTCGCCAAGCGCACACCACCTCCCCCCAAGACAAGCACGAGCATCAACATCGCATCGCCAAGAACAGTCTACGCCCTGCAACCTGTTCCTCTATCCGATTATTGTGTATTTATCATCTACATAGCCTCTTCTCCCTTTTCTTCTCTCAAAGGACACCCGAGGAACCCGATAGCTGCTTTCCGAGGCCGAGAAAGATATCCACTGCATTCATCCCCCCAAAAGCACTGCCGCCATTTTTATTACTGTTCGTCCCGCGCACGCCGTCGTTCTGCAACCCGAGACGACTGACTGACTCTAAAACCGTTTAAAGCGACGGGAGCTTTTTATTTGATTTTTTTTTTTTTTTTTTTTTTTTTTTTTAAATTCCATCTTCTTGTTCCACTCACCGCTTAGTTGGGGGCTGAAATATTCGGCTCTAAAACATCACGATACTCTTCTTGCGACTTGAGGCTCACATCTAAATAAGAAGAAACATACAGAGAGAGAGAGAGGCCTCTTTAGTGGGCAGAAAGACAGTTGCAAGCATCCTCTCAGTGCCAAGCAAATCAGACGAGTGGGGAAGGGGAGCAAGGAAGTGTCAGTATAAGAAAAAAAAACTTGGCAAAACAAGGGCAGCCTCCAGAGGAAAATAACTTGGCTCTCCTGTCTGTCTCTCAACAAGCTTCTCAAGAAAGCTTTTCTTTCCTTCTTCTTCTTCTTCTTGTCTCTTGTCTCGTCTGAGACGACAAGCACAGTTACCAACACCCTGGATGCTGGGGGAGTTCATCATCCATCCATCTCTCCACCAGCGAATCGACTCGACTCTCGACACCTCGTGGGGCCAAAGCTTCAAGCATCCCAGCCAAGCACACCACGCAAACACAAAAGACAAGGGATAAGAAACAGGGATCCGATTAAAAAAAAAAAGGACGGCACAGTTCAGAAGAAGGACAAACCTGTTTTGTTCTTTAGCACTGGCTGTAAGAAAGAAAGAGAAAAGGATTTGAACACATCTCTTTTTTCTTCTTCTTATCAATTCCTCACTTTTCCCTTTTACCCTCTCGTTCAGTGAGTGAGCAGCCTTTGGGTAGCATCCGGTTTGCGCGCGCGCGCCTTGTCACCACCATCACCCTTTTCCCGTCAAAGATATCCACCGTGCACGCCAGCCAGCCTGTAGTGCATGCCCGAGTTGTAGCGCATCGCAGTCCACCACTGCACTGCACTGCATTCTCCGCACCGCTGCACTGACAAGGTCACAAACGCAACACAACGACGAGCGAAAGCCGCGACAGCACTACCACCAGAGACACATACCAGAGACACCAGAGACACCAGAGACGCACCACCGGACGCGCAACCACAGGACTGGGCTGAAGCTGACAGGTTGTCTTGCAGCGTGCAGAAGCAGTAGCAGTAGCAGCAGTAGCAGCGGTAGGGGCTCGCTTGTCTTGAAGCAAATAAGAGGAAATTGAAGGCTATCGACAAGTTAATCTGCTTTGCATAAACCCTTCATTCATCATCACTTACCAGGCACATCGGAAACCACAGAATAATATATGCCCATGTCCTTGGGCTGCTAAGGTTTTCCCTCTCTGCACTTTCCCACCCACTTTCTTGTCGCCAAAACATCATCATCAGCAACATCAGCAGCAGCAGCAGCAGCAGCATCATCATCACCACCACCACCACCACCACCACCACCACCATCATCATCGACTCCGCCACGGACTCGGCTTCCAATCATCGTCAAGAGTCTCTTGCATATTGCATCTTGCATATTCGTTTCCCCCCTGCTCATTCTCTTTTTGTCCTTGTTCATCCTCGGCGACCTCAATCTCCCTGCGCCTTCCCGAAGCCGACCCTTCGTGTTGCCCCAATCGGCATCTTCATGCCGGCCTAGACCGCAACGCTGTCTCAGCCTGCCATTTTGCTGCATTTCCAAGGACTGGACTTGTTATCTTCGCCCTGCGTCTGCGTCTGCCTCGCTCGATCTCTCTCTTCAGAAGAAAAAGAAGAAGCCAACGCCAACCAGTCATAGACACGGGGGGTGACATAGCTTTCTTAAAAAAAAAAAGAAAAGAAAAGAACGGGCATCTGCATTCTGCTTCTTCTTGTTCTGCTTCATCTTTTGTTGAATTCTTTTTCTTCCTTCTTTCCCCCTCCTCGCCTTTTCCCTTTTCCTGGGGAAGACGACTCTTTGTTTCTTTTATTTTATTTAACCCACCCGCCCACTCCACCATCATCTCCATCTCACCTCAGCGTCTCTTGGCACTCTTTTTCCCTCTCCTTCTCTCGCTCTCGGGTTCCAAGCTTTCTCTCCTCTCTCGAATCTGCAAAGAGCAGCATTCCATCTTCTGCAATCGACCGACGATTTAGCTGCTGGTAACCCCAGACAGCATCAACCACACACACCAACTTCAACACCAAAAAAGAAGAAGAAGAAGACGACGACGACGACGATATGCTCAGCGTGGAAGCGATTTCGGCAACTCCTCGGAGTTCAGACTCGGATATCTCACCCACAACGTCCATTTCCCCAGACGCACTCAGGGAGAATGGCTACTTTGCATCCCCCACAGGGAATGGCAGCCTGATCCCTCCGGCCCCGCCGTCAAGCGCCAGTGATACCTCGTCGCGACGTCCATCGACAATATCCTTCATCGACAACCTGCCCAAGCCGGAAACCGCGTCTCTAGGTAGAACCTGTTCGTCTTCATCAAAGCGACGACCGCGCGGCCTCCAGAGACTGCCATCCGATGGCTCTCAAGTTCGATCGTCTTCTCCGCCCTATGAGAGGTGAGTCTTGTCTTTCACATGTTTTCTTCACCATATCTTGTCCCTTTTTTTCTTTCCTTTTCTCATCCAACTTCTTGTTTCCCTCTAGCGCTTGCTGCGCGGGGGAGACGGTAACATTGGCCGATCTCAACCAACCCACAAGGCATGAGACCGAGACGAGACCAGTGGCACTTTCACATTTTCAGACATATTATTTTACCCCTACCGAGATGTCGATTCGTTCAAAGGGGGTTGTCTGAGACATTTGCACTCAAACAGTGGGCAAGTGTGTCGTCTTAAATGATGCTTTCATTCTTCCCCGGACTGCCTCCGTGCGCCATCTCGGCATTCTTCTGCCGTTCATGGATGGATAGCCCCTGGCCCAGACGCCGCCTCATTTTTGGGGGGGACCCGTCGGCGTTGAGGAACTCGTCTCGGGTGGAGCGGCAAAGCTGCCCTCAATCTGTCATGCAGCAGCTGGTCCAGGCCAGAACCTGGGGGGACACCACCTTTGCACTAGTGGTGCTCCTCATTCCCTCAATAGGACATTCATGGGTCTGCCGTCTTCGGGATAGCCTCGCGGTTCCCTTTCTGGTTTCATCATCTCCCCTCCCAAACAAGAGTGTGGAGAGGGGAGTCGACGCTTCATGTTTCCCATCAAGTTGCGTTTCACATTCCAACAGGTCCATTTACTCGCTGGCCGATGACCATGTTGTTCCCCATCTTTTTTTTTTACCCCAAAATCCCCTCGGTTGCATCACCGCATCACATCACCTGCCCATCCATCACGGACTCCTCTTCTCTCTGGCTTGGCCGTGGCTGAGTCTTAATAACCATTATTCATGCCCGCCCCACTGCCGCGACAAACTCCTCTCCTCACTCCTAGTAATGGATGGACACCTGATTTTTTTTTCTTACCCCGCTGGTGAAGAAAAAGCTTGTGGCAAGCTACTTTAGGCCCAACATAATTATCATCGCTTGATGAGCCTGAAGCGGCAGCTCCGTGGAGACATCCCCTGTATGGGGTTGGGGTTTTTCTGTCCATCACCGCCACTGTGCTTGCCGTCATCGTCCCACAATTTGGGTCGCCTGCAAGAACTTTTCCCACACCTCGTCTCCAGTTCCTCGCAACTATACATTGCTTGACCCCTCCCGTTAGTTGCGACGAGGCTTGTTTTTGTTCATCTTCACCCATCCAGACAGCTCTACATCCTCTTTTGCATCAAGATGGCGGCAAAATCATCAACCACGACACTAACAAAATTTTCACACGACAGGTTCCAGCGACATGTCGGTTTTGACAATGTTCCAAGCGGCGAAGCGACCAAGAACAACACACTATCCTTGACCCTCAATGTTCGGCACAAGGGCTACCAGGCGCGGCGCAGGTCGCGTACCTTTATGGTCGGCGTGGATGAGCATTCTTATTCAGACTATGCTATCCAGTGGCTGTTGGACGAGCTTGTTGACGACGGAGACGAGATAGTCTGTGTGCGTGTTATCGAAAAGGACATTCGACTCAACGATAAACAATACCAGGAAGATGCCCAGCACGTCATGCAGGGCATCCTGAACAAGAATGGAGCCAATCGCGCCATTAGCTTTGTGCTTGAGTATGCAGTGGGCAAGTTGCATGCAACTTTCCAGAAATTGGTAGGCTGTCGCATTCGAGTCCGAGGTGGAAATGCAGCGCACTAACTGAGGCGCATTAGATCCAGATGTATCAACCGGCCATGCTCATCGTGGGCACTAGGGGTAGATCGCTTGGCGGTATACAGGGTCTCGTCAACACTCGCAACTCGTTTTCCAAGTACTGCCTGCAGTACTCCCCCATTCCCGTCGTCGTCGTCAGACCGACAGAGAAGCGTATTAAGAAAAAGGCCAAGCGCTCCCAAGACAACACTCGGCACACATATCTCAGCATGCTTTCGGCCAGCAATGGCAAGCACGAGGCCGATAGCGAGGCCAGCAGCACTTATGAGATGGAGGTACAAATCTCTCCGGATGAGGAAGCCCATCAGGTGGCAAAGGTTCTTGGATTGCCTGCCGCTTTTGATCCGACCATCAAACCATTACAGTCGCAACGATCCAAATCCCCCGACCCTTCCACCGGCTCCCAGACGAGCGGCGAGCGCTCCGAGAGCCGCCGTAGCGTCACCGATACATCACCACCAAGCGCCCCGAATAGTGACGAGGACGATGAGGATGAGGAGGAGGGCGAGTTCGAGGTCATGTCGGGGACGGACGCTCTCAGCCAGCAGCAGAAACTCGACCAGCTTCACAAGATGGAGGTTGGCGAGGCCGCTGCTCTGAGAAAGCGCATGGACGAGGACGAAGATGATTCGGACGAGGCCCAGCCGCAAGATCCAACGACTGCATCGTAGAAGATGCAGGTTGCCCAAGATGGTGACACCGCTCAGGACGACAGTTTTGAGGCTCAACGAATGGACGGGCCCATGGAAAGCCAGCTACGGCAAAAGGTTACACCAAAGAGACCAAGGTTCAGGACTAGATATGGGCACCTCACGCTCAAGAGTCACCGAGGGCTTAAAAATACAAAACAAGCAAAAAAACGACGCATATTCCGGAGCACTCCGCTTTCGCCCATTGTCGAAACAGACGAAACAGGAAGATCTGTAATCCGCACGACAGCACAGATTGGAAGCATCATGGCTCAGATTGTCGGTGCAGATGGCAGTTTCGTTCCCTTGGTCGAAAGAATTCCCGATATGCAGCACACGCGAAATGCCAACGGGTCCAGCGAGGCCAGTCGAGACAGCAGTTCCACTACCAGTTCCCGATCTGGAGGCACTCGCATCGGGCGAGGACCTGGTAGAAAAGGAGTTCGCTTCTCGTGGCGAAAGGGAAGCCAGCCAGTGGCCCAGCTACGACAACCATCTATCCCCAGGATGGAAGGCCCCATTGTGAGAGACTTTGCTTTCCCAGCGGGAGACGCAGGACACAGTGGGCCGCGTCGGGCCAGTGATTTGGGATATTCCCGTGATGGAGCCAGCGGTAGGGGAGGAGGTGGAGGCGGAGGTGGAGGCAGGGGCGGAAGCAGCAGCGGCAGTGGCGGGGAGGCAGTCAAGAATGACGACACGGGATCATGCTGCTGCAACATGAATATCTGCAAATTATTATGGGGGGAGCAGCGGGATGCATAAGGGGGGTAGATTTCAAGACCAAAGATGGTGTGGTCTTTACTATACTAGTCATTGGAGTTTTCAATGCGAGCAAGGTGTATAACGTATTAGCTACAAAGCGATTCATGTGAATTTGGTGGGACTACTCTTGTGTTGCTCTGTAGACATCATGTATGGTTACTCAATGACTCGGCTAGTGAGGCAGCCTGTTTGTGAGAGTAGCCGACTGTAGACATGTGCCATAACAGAGTATAATTGCCCATGGCTACCGTCAATCAATCAAAGAGGCGGAAAGATTCATGAAATCTCTTGAGTAAGCTTCGGCTGGGGGCGCCTTGAGACGTATTTAATTATAGCACAGCCTCTCTCGTATTGCGTCATGTGTTTGATTAACTTTGACGGACTGGGGGGTGATGATGACAAACGACGGTTGATGAGAAGATATATAGAAATTAATTTCAATGTACAGAAGCACGGCAAATCTAAAGCTCTCTATTTCTTTGCTTTCTACACAACTCTGTAGTTTTGCTGATCCGGTGTTGGTATTGTCATCGTCTTCGTCTTCGTCTACCTATGGATGGAAATGATGAGGTGCATGAATGCGGCGGTTCGGCAAGCCCCGCAGCAGTCGGGTGAGATACGGGGACCTGGAATCTCTAGGCGGGGTCCCCTGTACTTGAGTCTAGCAGGCTAGCTCCCCTGTATCTAAGCTTCAAGGTTCTCTCTTCTGTAGCAAGCGCGTCAGCTTAATTGGAGGTCTCCAGGGCTCCATTGAACCATCCAGTCCCAGGGCGCATTTTAACTGGTCAAGCCCGTCGCACTGCATGTCGTCGTCATTCCTCCCATGGTTTTTTTTGGTGTGTGTTGCGTCAGCCACTGGTGGTTCTTGGTTTCAGAGTTTCAGTCCCGTCTCCATTCTCGTATTCTGGCATTCTTCGTACGCCTTTTTGTTTTTACTTGATTTTTTATTATTGATTTGTTTCAAATTGCGGGAACCGAGGAAGAGAGAGAAAGGAAAATAAAAAAGAGGATTACGCAAACACGGATAACACGGGTTGATTGATTGTTGAATGGGGGCCGGAATAAGTTGATAAAAAAGAAGGTGGTTTTTTTAACGAGTGAAAAAGAACGACCAAGACCTTTGAGCTTTGCGACGGATCTTTTACGATTAATTTGTGCGTTGGCTCTCGAAACGAAACGAATCAGTGACGACAAACCCACACAAAATCAATATTGAAGCCCGGTTGAATCTACAAGAAAAAGAAAGACCTGGCGGAGGTGCCACCCACAACGACCAATGTGGCCATTCTCCTCCTCCTCCTGCGACGTCGACGCATGCGCCGCTCCAGATCCCAACGCCCCATCTCCCGCAGTCATACTCGCGGCCCTCCCGTTCGCCTTTATATTCGCATCCTCGTCTCTCGTCGCCGTGCGACACCTCTTCCCGCGCCTCTCCAGCGCCGCCCAAGATGAAGTCCGCGACGGCGAGGACCATGTCTTGCCTGCCCACGCACCCGCGGCGCTGCGCCAGGTGCACGCCGAGCACGGCGCCAAGAGCTGGGGGAGGAGGGGTGGTGCGTGGGCGTTTGGCGCGACGGTGGGACTGGCAGCCACGCTGGGGGCGCTGATCATGGCCGAGATCTTGGAGGTGGTGGATGCGAGGGCGAGGAACTTGGCGCTGAGGGTGACGGTCCCGGGCCTGTTGTTCATGCTGGTCGTGTTGATACCGTGGTTGGAGTGCAGGACGCTGGTGAGCAGCGCGGGTTGGAGTTTTCAGAGGACGACCAAGGGGACGGTACCCAAGTTTGCGACGGGCCTGCAGATGGTCTTGTTTGGCAGCTGGTTGTTTGCCTTTTGGTGGATGGGCAACGTGGTCCCCAGGGCGGAGATTCTCCTGAGGTCTGCGCCGGATCGTGGACACGGAACCTACACCGAGATGCTGACGAGGGCCTGTCTGGAGAGGATCGGCGTGGTGGGGATATCGCTCATGGCACTGTTGTCCGGCTTTGCCTCCGTGTCGTCGCCATGGCACACCTTTAGCGATTCCGGGAAAAGGAAGCGCCCGTTGACAGACGCGGACGTGAATCGCAAGCAGACGGGCCTGGACGCCACGTGCGAGATGCTCGCGACCAAGCGCCATAGGCTTCAGTACCTGGAGCGCAAAGTCGCCGCGGACAACAAAGGGAGGAGTTCCGGGGGAGGGCTGGTGGGCATGGTCATGGGCTCCATTCGCGGGCAGTCGAGCGAGGAGACGGAGATCCGAGGGCTGCGGATTGAGATTGCTGGACTGGAAACCATGGAGGCGAATCTGTCGTCGAATCTTTCTCTGATGAAGAGCCAGCGCGCCGCCACTGTACGGGCATCAACGCCGATAGGTCGCCTGCTGCTCATACCGTCGCACATCTTCAGCGCCTACTGCGTCTATCGCATCCTGGCTACGAGCTTGACCACCCTGCGCCGCGCCTCCTCCCCCTCGGCCAGCTTCTCCAGTAGCGACCCCATCAACCGGTTCCTGGGCCTGCTGGCGAGGCACTGGGACCCGAAGCTCGACCAGCTGGCCTGGGCGCGCATCATCAGCTTCGCCCTCAGCGGGGTGATCCTCGCGGCCAGCGCCAACAGCGCGGTGCAGACGTTCCACCTGTTCGCCAAGTGGACGCCGGGCCTGCTCCGCCACGCGCAGGCGAACCTGGCTCTCGCCGTGGGGCAGGTGGCAGCCACGTACGTGATATCCGCCAGCCTGCTTCTGAGGAGCCAGCTGCCCGGCGAGGCGAGGACGGCGGTCGGAGGGGTGCTCAGGGGGGCGCTCACGCCGGCCTTTGTGGACGGCTGGTTCGAGGGCTGGTTCCTCGTGGGGAGCCTGCTGACGGCCTTGGGGATATGGGTTGGGAGGAAGATTGGTGGGGGCATGGGGGAGGAGGATTGGGATGATTATGGGGTAGAGGAGATGGGGGCGAAGAGGTCGTGATTTTCTTTTTTCTTTTTCTTTCTTTCTTTCCTTTGGGTGCTTGGGTTTTTGTATGATTGGTATGGGATATGTCCGTTTCATGACATGTTCATGATGGGTTTGGCGTTGGGGTTTGTCTTTGGGAGGGAGGGGGGTTTAGATATGGGCAATGAAAGCCATCTTTTGTTGAAGTAACCTGGAAGTATGTTGCTTGTGATGAAGTGATGGTGTGCATTGTCTTGAGTTTATATGCTGTTTTATCCTAGGTCGTTCATCTGTCTATTTGATTACTTTCTCTTATCCATCCCCCCTTTACACATAACGAATGCAAAACGTCAATTCTTATTCTTCTCATTCTTCTCTCCCCTTATCGCAAAACAAACACAGAACCTGAATTCTTCTTCTGCTTCTTTTCCTCCCTTTACGCATCACAAACGCAAAATCTCAATTCTTCTCCTTCTCCTCCTTCTTCGCCCTAAACGCCTCCAAGACTTGACTCCTCACCGACTCACTCACCATTCCCAGCACCCTCCTCTCCTCCCCCCCTTTACCCCCCAACCAGCCCGTCAGGACCTCTTGCTCCGAAACCCAGGCCCACTCCATGTGCTCGTCCGGCCTGATCTTCACGTCCCGCGTGTCCGCGACTTCGGCCATGAGGGTGATTTTCCCCCACACCTGGCCCGTCTCGCCAAACGTGACGATCCTGATGCCCTGCTCCGTTTCCTCCTCCCTCGCGTCGTCTCCCTCCGGTAGGACGCCCCAGTCGGCGACCTCTGGCCCCGGCACGGCGGCGGCGATTTCTGCGGGGAGCATCCCCAGGGAGGCGGAGAAGTGGTCCACCTGGAGGGACGTTTCCTCCCAGAGCTCACGCGCGGCGGCGGAGAGCATGGATGGGTCGGTGGGGTCCACGGAGCCGCCGGGGAGTTCCCAAGATAGAGGGTAGGAGTCCGTGGGGGCGCGGCGGAGGAGCAGGACCTTGGGTTCCGGGGCAGAAGCAGCAGCAGAAGGAGAAAGAGAAGTAGGAGGAAGGGGAGAGGATTGGAAGACAAAGGCGGCGGTCATAAAGTTTGTGATGTGAGGGTGGGAGGAGAGGAATGTGGGGAGGGGGACTGTGAGGGTGGAGAGGGATGGTGAGGAGGAGAAAGTTAGGGAGGGGAGGTCTGGTGCCGAGATGTTGTCGTTGGAGATGCGGGTTAAGGGCGAGACGGGGGGGTGAGTGCCGTTGATGTAGGTGGTGGTGGCGGTGACTTGTTCGTTGGACGACATTTTGAAGATGATTTGATGATGATTTCTGTTCTCTTGAAGATGAGAATCGAATAGTCTTGTTCTGGTGAAAAATTGAAGAAGAAGACTGGCGATAGAATGCTATACCGCTTCTTTGTGTTCTTTATATACCTATGTTTTTTTTTTTCATGTATGTTGGTTTGCCTGCTTTCAAGGGTCCGTCCAAATGCCGTTGGTCCACAGGGACGATGATATCCGCCCAGCAATAATGCAGGCTACCACTTTAGGAAAACAATGTTTCAAACCGGATGATCTCATGAGTCGGATGCAAGTGGATTCGAGGTTTATTTATAGATGCTTGGTTGGGACGAAAGGGAAAAGATTGGAGGGGATGGTGGAGAGGATTGGGTGGATGTGTGGTTGTGATGTGGTTCCAAGGTTGTGATAGGGTTGGGCTTGTAATTATTACTGGTATTAGTAGGTAATATTACTGCACCTACATATGCGGGGGGAGGGTCAAAACGAGTAAACGAGTGCCTACCCCGGAGAGGGGAACTCAGCCTCATGCGGAGGCAGCCGTATTTCGGTCAAGGCAGCTGAACACTTGAGCTATGAAAATGGATTGCCTAGAATGGATAGTCTAGCATCAGGCAATGAGATTATCGAAATGTTTTCTTGCCTGTTAAAGTAGCACAATGTTATATTCAGTCATATTGACACTCATTTTGAGGCAAGTTCATCAAATTACTCCTCTCCTTAAAGACAGAGGTGGCCCCTAATATCTTTTGGTCAGTGGCCTGGAAATGATGCTCCATCGACTCTTGCGAAATTGGCAACGATGAAATCACTCTTCGCCAAACTCTCATTCTAGTCCCGTCTTCCACCCCATCTTTCACCTCATCCTTCGCCTCATCTTTCATTTCATTCCTCATCTCATCTGGTCTAATCAAGCCCAACTCCATGGGCATTACTCCAGCCGCTTCAAGAGTTTGTTCATCAAGTCCTTTGAAAACCCCTCACACTCTGTGAACAGTTCCTGGAAGCTATTGCTCTTCCATAACTCCTCGAAATTGCAGGCCGAATAACAGCTGAGAAGAGCTCTGAGCGCATCTCTATTGGCTGCCGTGTTCTTGTACGTGTACCGAACTAGCTCAGCAAAATCACTGACGGTGTTCTTGTAAAGTCTTAGTACTTTCAAGATGGCGTGCAATCTGGCCAGCGAATGTTTCTTCAGGCCCTCGATGCCATAGGACTCTGCAAAGACGTATACGTGGGCGTGCCCGAGAAATCTCCCGAGATCCTCGTTGTGTGGGTTGTTCTCCATAATTCTGTACTCACGATCCAAATGATAAAGATTCACGAACTCTTCCCAGAGTTGACCGCATCGACTCGAGTCCCCGATTTTATATCGAAATCTTTCGCCGAGTTGGAGAACTGTTTCGGGCTGCGGTGGCAAGCCATCAATTAACCGTTTGTTGAGTGAAATTCCCTTGTAAGTCCCCGTATACGCAAACTGGCTGAACCGAATAAAAGTATCCTTGTCCACGTCCTCCCAGACGACGGAGCGTTCTTTGACTTCCATCGCCTCTCCGTTGACGAGCCGGTCGAGGGCATTGGACTGGGAGGCGACCATGGCGCTGTGCATTGTGAAATTGGCTCCCTCTTTGCCGACGATGAAGGTGAAGATGTCCGACGACACGATCCTAGGACAGCAGTAGTTAATGGCCATGTTGGAAAGGCGTAAGAAAGATGAACCGACTTACTTTTCCCAAGATACTTGAATCATGGTGATAATTGCCTAATGGCCTTGGTACCTTTTACAAACACACCAATTCTAGAGAGGCCTAGGGTCGAGGTGAGAGGAGAGGTTTGCAACTTGGTTGAGTGAGGCATCTACCAAGTTGGTATCTGAGGAAGGAGAAGGAAGAAGGAAGAGCTTTCTTTCTTTCTTTTGCTGCATTGTGCACACTTTGCTAATTCGAATACCCTTATAACCGTAGTTGGACTAATTTGCGTGGCCTGAGGAAATGGAAATTTGTCTTGAGGGGAAAGTGAATCAAGAGTGAACAAAAGACTACTTTATATTCACTTGATCTACCGACCCAGGTGGCATGCGTCACAACTTACAACTCTTCACCACGGTGTAAAGGTCAGGTCAAGGTGAGCTATGTACCAACAAAATAAGTGTGACTGAGCGTATTAGAGCCTTAACATACTGCTATGGCGATGAAAGTATCCAGTACCATAGCAAGGCGGTCCTTGGATAGCGGCACCGATGGCCAAGCTGAGCGGCCTCTTCTCCTCGCTTCCGACCACTCGTGCCCGCATTTGCCGTGCAAGCTTGGCATTTGACTCGGCGTGACTGAATTCGAAATAGCTCCGTCGTGAATCCATCCCATCCCATATCTTTGCCCCGCAGATCAAGGCACCAGGGGTGGATCTGCGGCTGCTGCCTGTTCGAGCACAGGGAATGTCTCGGCACACGTCGCTCTGCCCCGGCTCTCGAGCACCACGACACAGCCTCATGCATCCATCCAAGCGAATGCGCTGACAAGATTCATGCGAACCAATAACTATTCAGCTCCCGTACAGAGCCTCGCCTCATTGGGGCCACATCCAAACCTGCGAACCCCGCTCTGGTCTGTCTGCCTAACCATCCACCTGCATGATGCTTACCGACCTGCCGATGGCAGCGTATCACGGGAAGCGATTCATCAAATTCTGGATTCACGGCAGTTTTTCAGAAGTGGATTCGAGGACTTGATGGGCAATATGGGTCGATGAGGAAGAGGGGGAGGAGGAAGAGGAGGAGGAGAAGGCAGAAAGCATAAATATCCTGGAGAACCTCCTCAAGTCCCTCGTTCTCAACATCCTCTCATCAGCTGTCTTGGACATATTGGCTCAGTTGTCAGGTCATCAACCCAAAAGAGACATTCGAAACCTCTCTATAAAGGGCTGGACGCACTGCCTTGTACCCACTGCAAACAAACCTAAAATGGCAGACGACGAGAAAGCAGTCAATGGAACCCAGGTAGTGGATTCTACCAAAGTGGAAGACAAGAAACCACGGTCCAAGTTGTTGCATGTGCAACAAATGTAAGTCATCAGATTTATCACATCTCGGACACGTCACAAGTCATTGCTAACATGAGGAATGTAGTTGGAATACGTGAGTGTTGATATCCAGCCAACCCCCCCCCCCCCCCCGGCCACTTGCTAACCCGAACCCCTTTCCCCTACTCTCAGAGAAAAGTCAGAATGGGAGGAAGTCGAGATCGATCAGGCCGACAAGCCCAAGGCTTCCGAAAACCCAAATTGTGTCATTAAATGCGTCCGGAGAGGTGGCTCAAAAAGCAATTATGAGTTTGTCCTCATCTGCGGCGCGCATCTCCGCAGGCTTCTCAGGAAGCTTACGCACGACTACACGGCGCCTTCTTTCTCGCGCAAAACGAAGCTGGTAAGCATGCAACAATCTGAAAATGGGCTGGTTTCTTTTGGTGCAGCTTCCCTTGTCCTCGATGCTGACGAAAAGGGCGTGTTAAAATCTAGACGTTGAATGATATGAAGCACATTTGGTTTCAGCGACAGAATCTCATCAATAGGCTTGACGAGGAGCGCGCGAAACCCGCTGCCGATGCCGACGAGGATCTCATGTTTGAAATCCAAGCGGGCATCGATCTGGTAAAAGACAAGTTTGGGGATATCGACGATGAGCTGTCCGATTCCCCGGAGGGAAAAATCACCTACGAGCTGCTCTGGACCCTTTTCCCCCCGCACACCTTTGTGACGGGCAGGGACAGCCTCGGCCAGGAGCTAGTATATCGCGTTCAAAAGACTGAATACACCGTCAGGACGGACGGCTCGCCCTGCGCCTTCGAGATCGAGGCCGACTACATTGACACGGATGGCGAAAAGGTTGGCTTCGTGAGCAACGTGACGCTCCGTATCGCCCCCTTCCGAAACGGGAAATCGATCCTGGAGTTGAGCCATTACCCGATTGCCCTGCAGCCAGGGTATGCTTCTCTGAGGGAGGCATTGATTAAGAGAGCAAACAAGGTGCAGCGTCTTCGCGGAATTCACCTCCAGGAATACACGGGCCATGCCGTCTCGGAAGATCCGAAGAAGAAGTTCAACGTACGTCGCCCTCCTGCCCCCTGCCCCTTGGAAACTTGCCCGGTCTCGAAAGCTAACAGTCCAAACTTGTTCAAAACAAAAAGTCTCATGGCAGAATTGTTATTGACCCTGCAACGTTTGGTCGTGTAAGGCCTAACAACGAGCTTATTCCCTACGTTAAGCAGTTCCTCGATGACATCTCCGACGACGACAAGCTCCTCATCAACCCTGTCCTATACGGCTTCAGTCTTGGTGACAAAGTATGGGGTAAGCAGCAACTATAGGACCCGGATTTCTCCCTTTACCCAATGACGTTGTTAATTCTTTTTTTAGGGGCCTTTGCCATCTCCGGCCTTCAGGATGTTGTGTGGAATACCGACATCATTGATGCGCTCGTCATCTCCAGCGACCAGAAGGAGTTTATGCGCGCCCTTGTCGAGTCGCACTCCAGCAATGGCTTCGATGACTTTGTCCGCGACAAGGGCAAGGGACTCATCGGCCTTCTTGCCGGACCTCCGGGTGTGGGCAAGACCCTGACCGCCGAGGCCATCGCCGAGGTTGCCCATCGACCGCTCTACATGATATCATCCGGCGAGCTCGGCTCCTATGCCGAAAATGTTCAGCGTGGCCTGGACAGCCTGATGGAGCTCGCCGAGGCATGGAACGCCGTGGTCCTCCTCGACGAGGCCGACGTGTTCCTCGTGGAGCGGGACGACAGCAACCTGGCCCGCAACGCCATCACGTCCATCTTCCTGCGGCGCCTCGAGTACTACCAGGGCATCCTCCTGCTCACCACCAACCGCCAGACGAGCTTCGACCCGGCCTTTAAGAGCAGGATCCACTTCTGCCTGCAGTACCCGGACCTCGACGCCCAGACCCGGCGGTCCATCTGGAGCAGCTTCATGGCCCGCTCCGACGCCAGCGGCAAGGTGAAGGTTGAAATCACCGAGGGCGAAAAGGATAAGCTGGCCGAGCTGCCGCTCAACGGACGGCAGATTAAGAATATCATGAACATTACACAGACGGTGGCCGTGAGGAAGGGGGAGCCCATTACGTATGACGGCTTGAACGTGGCCATGGGGTTCTCGCATCATATTTTCAAGGACTTGAATGAGATGAATGGGCACTCGAGCTCATAAAGTAGAAGTATAGTAGTTGTAGATGGCATAGGAATAAAGTAGTGTTTCTGTTTACTTCTTTTTTCTTTTTCTTTTCTTTCTTTTTCTTTCTTTCTTTCTGAGAATGAGTGCCTGGTGGAATCATCTTCGCCCTGCTGCGTCTTCTCGCTTACACCTTCCCAACAAGCAGCCCGCCCATGTATAGACTCTGCGACAATTACTCCCATACAATAAACAGCATTCAAAACTAAAAAAAAAAAAAAAAACATGATAATTTTAGAATCGCAAATAAGCTAATTAGAAAGCTGAAACATATTGATAAAGAAAGGGGTTAGTAGCATCAGTTTAGGTGGTATTCTAACCAAAGGAACTAAGAAATACAAGCATGGCTGAATTCGAGGCCGTCGTTTTTTTACCCCACGCACGATGCCCCATTGATAAGGTCCATGACATCCTTTGACTCTCGGGATGTTACCCTCCCCATGCTACTCTCCTCCTCATCCTCCTCATCCTCCTCCCCTTCTTCTTCTTCTTCTTTCTTCTCTTAAACAAAACAACAATAATAAACAGAAACCTCAACCAAGACATTTGCATCATGGGCTACGATTGTGGTTTTGATATCTACCCAAGGCTGGAGGCCACAGAGGCGAACCAAGCCACCTACCGCCGCTTCCTCGACGAGGTCATCAACAAGTACAAGGACGTCAAAGACGAGCAGGCGAGACACGCCGGCGGTAGAGTCCTCAGTCTACCGGGCGACGCCTCGGACCAGCCAGACCACCCGGACGCGGACGCAGACGCAGACGCATACACGGACAGGGTCTTTGTCCGGCTCCTCATCGGCGAGTGCCCAGAAATGCCCGGCGACGCGGCCCGGTGCGATTATTTCCTGCGCTTCAGCTCCAAGGTGAGCGGCGAGCTGACGGCGCCGGCGGAGTGGTACCTGAGGAGCGTGCACAACATTGCGAGGAGGCACTTTGGGGAGAGGATCTGCTGGTGGCATGAGATGAGGGAGACGGGGGACGAGAAGCAGTGGGGGCGGTACACGTGGGATGAGGTGAATGAGGCGAGGTGGAAGCTGAGGGCGTTGGAAGCTGAGGGCGTTGGAGGGAGAGGGCGAGGGGCGGGAGGGAAGGGGGGTGAGGTGAGTGGGAAGGCTATGGCTGTGCAGGTGTGATGTTTTCTTTGAGAGAGGAGGGGAGGGGAGGATGAGATTCTAATGTTGATGTGTTTGTGTGTGTGTGTGTTTTCTGGAATTGGAGTTTTTGGGGGAGGGAGGGCAATATGGCGGACAGTAATTGTTCTTTGGTCTAGGTGTTATTACTCTTCAATATTGAGTGCGTTACAAGCATCACACTTCTCTCTGTGATCAAACCCTCGCCCTCACATCTCACGAAACACCCAACCCACACCACGCTGAGCTCAAGTCCCAATGCCAACATACCTCCAATAACTCTAACCCCGTCAATAACCCCAAGACCCTACTCACTGCGTTCCCCTCCTCGCATAACGCAACCCACACCCCTCCAGCCTCGCCAGCACCTCCTCCCTCGACAGCTCCGTGGCTACAATGACGTTGACCGCGTACCTGGTCGCGTTGAGCGCCAGCACCTCGCACGACCCAAGGGCCAGGAAGTCGCCCACGGAGGCGCTGGCGACGAGGCCGGTGAACTGGCCCTCGCGATCGTCGCGGTCCGTGAGGAGGAGCCGGTTGTGCCAGTATACCTCGAGCGAGGGGGGCCGACGACGACGCCCTCGTTTGGGGGGACGGACTTGGTGATGCCGCTCGCGAGGTCGAGGTACTTTCCGTCGACGATGGGGTGACTGTCTGTGGTCTAGGTTTGGTGGGTTATGGCTGGGGGGTCCATGTTTTTTGCGGGTTGGTTTCTGATATGTTCCGGGCTCTCACACGTTCCGGGCTCTGTGTGGTTGGTAGGTGATGAGTTGGGATTCTGTTGGCAGTTTCTAGGGGACCAAGCTTATTTAAGTTACTTCGGAAGGCAACTATGGAGTGTTTTTTGGTGTTGTTGGTCTGTCGGTCGGTCGGCTAATGTTGATGACGTTGAACGGAGCTGCAGAGCGAGGAGGTCGGATGCGAGACCAGCTTCAACAGTGTGTCTAATGAGATGTATCTCCTTGAAAGAGATCAATAGTAAAGAAAAGAAATGGCAATGAAAAAGAAAGGAAAAAGTCACGGATATGCCTCCATCACAGGGTCTATCCCATCTTGTCATCTCCTAGCTGCAGCAGGGGGGACCAACATTCACTCCTTCTACAACCCTTCAACGGCAATCCGGCAAAGGTCACTGGAATCCATCATAACATCTATCAACTCCCAGCAGTACAGCGAGAAAGTAAGACGGTATTAATCCCCTCTCGCTCTGTATCTTGGTCAGACGACGGGCAGTGCATCATGTTGGTTGTGTTGGTTCCTTGACGAATCCAGTAACCTCGCATCGAGCCGAGGTTTGTCATGCGGCTTAGATGCAGCTCTGCCGTCTCTTGTAGAAACCAACGCCGCCCAACGGCGTATAGTGGTTGGCTTCCATGCTTCCCATTGGTGAAAGCATGGATCCGTATCATCCGGTGTGGTTATGCAGTTGTGGGATAGGAGCTGCTTCTTTGTCCCGTTTGCAATACAGTAGTCTGCATTCCATCATCCAATACTATCATCCAATACCATTAACATCAACATCAACATCAACATCAGCATCAACATCAACATCAACATCAACATCACCGTCACCATCATCATCACCAACGATCAAATAACATCAACCGGTTAACTATCTTACCTCTGAAGCAAGTAAACACCATAGAAGGATCAATGGACCACCAACACTTGAATCCTTCGTGAATAATAGTAGTCATCAAGTCGTAGCTGTATATCCACAAGACTGAAGACAGGCCAGGTATAAATAAGACCAGAGAGAAAGCATACATTCAAGATTCCAACCATCAGATCAACTCGACCAATTCACGGAATCAGAAGAAAAGTTTACTGCCTTTTAACTCTCTCCTCCGATAGTCCTCATCTTTCACTGTATCAGCATCATGAAGGCACGTTTTACTAAGAGCATCACATCATACCATCATGCGAAAAGCATCTTGACTCCTTTTTCTTCTTCCCTTTTTGCCCACTCATAGACAACACTTTCAACTCTAACACTCGCACTGAGCGTGTACTCCGTCCTCGCAGCGCCCACGAGCCCCAGCGTCGAGAAGCGCGGATAGAACATGAACTGTTCCACCGCCATGGCGTACAATTTTTGTGCATCCCATCAGGGCGCTCGCTGCGCCGCCACCGGGGTAGTCATATCCCACAATCAACTCTGTCGGGACGCCTTCGATTGCTATTATTCGGACCCATGCCGCCTTCAGTGCGGAGAGACTGAGTCCGAAGGATTGGAGGAGCCGGCTGGTGCGGAGGGAAGTGTGGAGGGGGGAGACAAGCAACAAGACTCTTGGACATTGATTTTATTTTGTATTTCTTTTTCTGATCTACTTGAGACTTGTGGTATCCTAAGAAGCATGTACATTACATGAAGGTGTTGAAGAATGGTTCGCAAGTACGATAATAGCATTGGAGGGGATAATACCGTCCATACCAATGCCACCCAATTATCTGTATCCAGCCAAAGCAAAATATCCTATAATTATTAGAACGATATTATTAGTAGACAAAAGTTAGAGTTGATTATAATCTTTCGTCTAATTTGACACAGTTCCTTCTCCCAGCCCAGCCTTCTCGGCTCATTATATGACAGAAACATAGTTAAAGTAACAACAATATTGTTATAGAGATTATTTGAAATCGAGACTTTCTATATACTGAACAAATTCCACGGCCGAATATGTATTAACGAAATTTTTAATATTGTTTATTATAATTTCTTGCTCAGAGTCTCAAAAACTTCAACATCCAAGTTTCATAGGGATATTACAAGTTGGCCAAGTATAAAAACCACACTGAAAAGTCAACCTCTAGGTATAGGGTAGCTTTCTAGGTAACCACAAGACCGGCAACTTGATCAACGACAAGAAGTTGAGCATTGACATGACCCTTATGAGCAGAAATAACAACATTTCAGTTACGAAACTCATGGTGACCACCAGCAGTAGAAGCCCCATTATCAACGTCATTCAAGTCTTCTGTTCATCCGCGGAAATGCAACACTTCCCAATTCACCCAAAAACCTCCAATCCTCAATAAACCCCCCAAAAAGCCATCACCATGAAATCACCATCTGCACTCTACATGAAACCCCCATGACAGCCTCAGCCACATGACTACAGCTACACGTTTTCCATATCATCAAATCCCTCTCTACACGTGGTGGCTGATCCCCAACCGTTTTTTTTTTCTTCCAACATGGCTTTCCCCCCCATCTGCAAGCCCCTTTGTCGTATCGATCATGCAAGAATCCTTCTTCTTTGCGGAGTGCATGTAAACCACCACCATCAAGGATCTACAAAAACCCTGTCAACCCGCAAAGTCCCGAAAAGAAGGTAATGATGCTCCTTTAAAAAGACCAAAAGTTACTACATCTCCTCAAAACCTCCCTCTACAAGCATCATCCCCTCCCGCTGCAGAACAACCTCGATTACCCCCACGCAGGGAACGGTCCATGATCGCCTCATCCCGCGTCTCAGCTATCATACTCCCCTAGTCCCTGCAAACCCAGTCTCGACACCATGATTTAGACTCAAAAAACCTTTTCGAACCGAAACATATTTTCCACCAATTCAGAGCGCCACGAAACGCACTTGCAGGGATACAGGGTAAACCGCTACGACACCAACACTTGAGCCGCACCCAAGGACTATCAAGATTTTCCAACTTCAAATAAATATCTCATCATTATAAAAACATCCCTGTACATCTTCCAAGGCATTAAAACGTCAAAGTCCCAACAATCTTCACATGCAAGTGCCTCGCGAGAACAGAAATGCAAGCCATCTACGTAGATATGCACCCATAAATCACCCCTGGACGTCGCAACTATTTTTCAACTTTTTTATACTTTGCTTTCTGGTCATCTATCAAGACACAGAGGTCAAGCATTTACCTCTGTGCCCCTTATCCTTTTACATCCCTCCAGCGCCTCAGCTCCAAACCAAGACGCAGGCACGCCAGCACTTTTTTTTCCTCCGTCACAGACCAGCCAAAGCATCACCCCCAAACTTTTGTGTTGGTTGCGAAAAACCCTTCCCTATGAAGTGACCAAATAAAACGAGATCAAAGGAGAGGTGTGGTGAAGAAAAGAAAACAAAGAAAACAGGGGGAGATAAGAAACCCGCAAATCATTCCATTTTTAAGTCCGTAGATGAACTGCCAAAACCCTGGTCATAGATGCCCATAATCACGGATATCTTCATCATCATCTGAAAAATTGATCGTCAAATCATCTCTCCCTCCCTTTCACTCTCGTCTTGTAAAAATAGTGAGTCGCTGTCGATTAAATCCATTCATCGTTTCCATTCATTTGTTTGTTTTTTCATCCACCACCATTGTCTTCCTCTCCCTTCTGCATAAAACGCGCTGTGTAGATGCTGGCAGATTCTACCCATGTCGCTAGGTCGTGTGCCAGCGCAGGAGCTTATCAGCCCACTCAGTACGCTGAAACGAAACTTGTGGCAAGATGACGCTGGACGCGAAAGAATCAGTGGGGTCGAGAGATATGGTAGATAGACATGTGAGAGACGATGTATCTAGCTCATGGGAAAACATGAGCCATATCCAATTGGTACAGGCGAAGTTGAATGATATTGGACGCTAAGAACCATTCGAAAGTAGACAAGCATGGAGTGAGGAGGGCGGACACGATGCCAGGACTGGATACGCAGGCAAAATCTTGCGATGACGTCTCTAGCCATGAAACCGAAAGGAAATGGGGCAAAGTTTTACAATCTTTTTTGTTTAGGACAGCAATGGCCGTCCAGTTCGACCCTTCTTGTTGGGCACGGTGGTCCAGCCATCCTCATCAACAGTCGTGCCCTCGGAATCGGCGGCAGCAGCAGCCGGTGCCTGCTGACCGGGAGAGCCGTTGGAGCGTGGCGTACGGTTGTCGTTGCGTGGTCCGCCTCGGCCGGTACCACGGCCGCCACGAGCTCCACCGGGGGCTCCGCCAGGGGGTCCTCGAGGGGGACGCCCCTCACCCGGAGCCGATCTCCAGTTTCCAGATTCAGTTGCCCTTGACTTCTGGCCCTGGGCAGCATCTCTGGGTTCCTTGGGCTCCTTGGGCTCCTTGGGCTCTCTGGTCTCCTTGTTGCGGAGGGGGAGCTTCTGCTCGGCTCCATTTGGCTTGGCATCCTCAGCCTTCTCTTCCTTCTCTTCCTCTTGCTTGGCTTCAGTCTCGGCAGCAGCAGTCTCGGCGGCGGCAGCGGCGGCGGCAGCAGCAGCAGCAGCCTCAGCCTCAGCAGCCTCGGCATCGGCTTCAGCCTTGGCGGCGGCAGCTTCCTTGGCCACTCGCTTCTCTTCCTTGGCCTTTTCATCAGCCTCGCGCTTCTCCTGGATTGCCTGGATTCTCTTTTCCTCAATCTCCTTCTCTCTAGCCGCAGTATCAATCGGGCGAGCAGCGCCAAATGGACTAGCCTTGGCATCGGAAGCTGCCGAAGACGCAGCATCGGCGGCATCTGGCACGGTTCTCTTTGTCAAGGCCAGACGAGGACGACCACCTGGGGCGGTGGAAGCAGCAGGTGAAGTGGGCGTCTCATTGCCGTCCGCAGAGGGTGGGCTCTGGACTGCACTTTCGGGGCGCATGCGGTCTCGCCACTGCATATCCTTATCGGCAGCAGTAGGGACACGTTCGGGGCGCTCAGGGCGCTCAGTGAACTCACGTCGAGGGCGGTCTTCTCTTGGTTCGCCCCAAGCCGCCGCGGGCTGACGGTTGCTGCGGTAAGACTCGCTGCGCTCTCCCATACCTCCTGCAGCAGGGCGGGGGCGGCTGTTGTCGCGAGAAGCGGAGCCAGCCTCCTGAGGCAGGGGAGACAATGGTCCACGTCGTTCCCAAGTAAAGTCACGAGCTGGTCGAGGTTCGGCAGCAGTATCTCGAGGAGCACGGCGCTCACCAAAGTCAGCCGGCTGGCGAGATCCGCTTCGGCCGGGGATATCAGGAAGGGGACCCTTGCGAGACCAGTCGCTGAAGTCACGGGTAGAGTCAAGTCCTCCTCCTCGCCCCTCACCACCGCGGGCTAGAATACTAATCAGTACATGTCGTGTGGACGTGAAAGATGGAGATACGTACGGGGATCAGCGACCTTGATCTTGATCATGCGGCCTTCGAAGGACTCGCCATCAAGGTCCAAAGCCTTCTTCAAACCTTCAACAGTGCCGAATTCGACGTATCCGAAACCCTTGGGTCGCATCATCTCACGATCTTCAATAATTCGAACGCTAACGACCTCACAGCCGTCGAAAAAGGCAGACACGGATTCACTGGTGGCATCATAGGACAAATTACCCAGGTGGGCAGTGAAAGGGGGCTTCTCGGGGATCTTGGTGGGAACGGACTCGCGGACAGCGTAGCCTGTAACTATTAGATATCGATATGCAGAAATTTTAGATGTTTTGCACACAAACCTCGATCTTGCCAGGAAGAGGTCGCACTAAGGCGAGAGCCATCTCTGGCGGAGGGGAGTTGTTGGGTTCCTGAATCTACGGTCAATACATGACGATGAACTTCGTGCATAAATTGGGTCTTGGCGGCGCCTACCGGTAGAGACTAGGAGGGGGTATATTAGCAAGTCGGTCAACGACAGCGAGAGCAGGAAGGGCAAACATACCGTAAGTCTCCTCGACCTCATCAGCCCAAGAAGAGCTTCCTCCAACACCTGCGACAAGTCAACATGCTATCGATGGATGATGATCGTCCCACCGCGGGGTGCTGCCATGACCCTGGGCAGCGGCGGCGGCGGCGGCGGCGAGGGGCTGGAGGGGTGGTGGCGGTACTGACCATCAGTCAGAAAATCCCCAAGGGACATCTTCTGTTCCTTCTTTTTAGGAGCTATTGAGAGAAGCATCAGCAAGCTGTCCTCTTCCTAGAGCGAGGGCCTATTGAACAGGCGACATACCCATGATTGCGGTTGCGGCAGGTCGCGCAACGATTCAACAACCGATGCGCGAAACAAACACACAGAGAGGGCTGGAGCTGGACCGGGACAAGGCAAGCTCCTCCTCTGACCGAGTCGAGGGGGAAAGAAGAGATGAAATATAAAGTCGGTCGGTCGCTTGAGGATCGAATGGCCAATGGATGAATCCGGATTGGCGGGGTCTCCGGTAACGGTTCGTGATGCTGCAGGGCCCAGACAAAATGTTGCCGAGTCTGGGGTTGACGAGGTGAAATTTGCTCGTCGATGGAAAAAATGATGGCGGCGTCGTGAGAGGGTTGCCTCAATTTTCGCCCGCCAAAGTGGGAGGCGCTAGACTAGGTTAGGGCTAGCGTAGCATGTGTTTCCGTTGACCCATTTTGCCCATGTTGAGATTCTGAATCTTGATTTTGCAGAGTTGCTGTGAATAAATTAAATGAGGCAGCAGGAAGAACAGAAATAAACCATTTCTTTTATTTCATTATTATCTTAATCTGTCATAGTGTTACTCATCTATCGTCTTTTCTCACCCCACACAGTCGATGTGATTTTCTCACATTTATCTCCCCAATTCATCTCCTACCCTAATATACCTACCTACCTACCGACCTACCTACACATCCTTTTTCACATGCCTCAACTCTCGATATAAGACTCATTCCAATCCTTCATTCCCTTCAGCCACAGCTATAATGAGTTCAAATCCAGAATCCCGCACAGGCAGCACGCCGCAACAGCCCAAAAGACGTGGCCTACTGCCGCCCGAAGTCATGGACCTCATGGTAGCACCTGTCAAGGTTGGGGCATGGTCGGGTAAGTCATCTGCAACCCTTGACTGTCTCGGGTATGCCAAACTGCATCGAAATGGAGACTGACTCTTGATTAGGTGGTGCTGGTGCGTTGGCCGGTGTTGCTGGAGCAATTGCTAGAGATACCAACCCCTTTGCCAGCGGGATACTATCTGGAGCCCAATGGTTTGCACTCGGCGGAACCTTTTGGTGTATGCTACTCCCGGGCATTTACTCAAATCAAACCTCTCTGCTAACAACACCCCAAGTTGCTAGATCTGTTGCCGTCAAATCGTTGGGAGACGAGGAACAACTGAGCTCACCCGACAAGATCAAAGCCAGCGCCGTAGGAGGATCTGCCGCTGGTGCGGTGGCTGGCTTAATTCGTGAGCAACTTCCGTCCTCTACATGTTATTTCTCGCTCGCTAAAACATGCCACACACAGGTGGTCCAAACAGAATCCTCCCCGCAATGGCGTTATGGGGAGTATTGGGTGCTACAGGACAAATGGTGGTGAATAACATAAACAGCCGTGAGCCAAAGGT
Source organism: Hypomyces rosellus (assembly GCA_011799845.1). Taxonomy (NCBI): domain Eukaryota; kingdom Fungi; phylum Ascomycota; class Sordariomycetes; order Hypocreales; family Hypocreaceae; genus Hypomyces; species Hypomyces rosellus. The sequence continues at coordinate 363,629 of WWCI01000003.1, forward strand.
CAAAGATGAAAACGACAGCTGGATGCGATCCAAGTGGAGTCCTCTTAGAAAAATAACAGACGAAGAGTATATCGACATGATGGAGGAGAAGATCCTGAAAGTGGATGTGGACATTGCGCTTATTGATGACCGGATCGCTGAGCTGAGGGCTGCTGACGAGAAGACTAGGTAAACATGGGTAAATAATTGGCATAGACAAGATTCAACCATCGTGACAATGTCTTGAACACACAAACACACGGTGATGCGAATGCGGCTGTCGGGCGTCACACTTGATCCTCGCGGTGCTTTGTGTTGGGCACAAGGCCCCTTGCAGGAAGACGATACCAGACCAGACAAATGGACAATGAGATGATTTGAAAACAGGCATCTGAGGCTGAGGTCCACATGTTGTGGCAATCGGACAGAGTTGCTTACAGCTCAGCTTCGAAATAGAACTAGGAGATGGCGCGTCCTCCACATGCCGGGAGATGATGGCTTAGGGGGTAGTTAGTCAGACTCGAATGCTAATTTCCTGCAGGAATTAGCCACATGAACCACGAGGAGCAACGCAACGTATAGGAGTGAGGAGTTCTTGAGCAGCAGCACCACCATGGTCATCGTCATGGTACCAAAGTTGGCTGGTATGGCTTTGGTTACGCTAGTTTGCATCGTCGATTAGGTTCTCTATGACCATCTCGATCCAGCTCGAGATATTGCGGATTTTGGATCCAAGGGAGGTGGCAAGGCGGTTCATTTAAACCTAGCTGCAACTCCCCATGGCGTTCTCCGTAATGCTGGTATCCGTTGTTGTGGAGAGGAGGTTCATTGGCATTGGGCATTAGCATTGGCCTTAGGGCAGGGCAATCGTGAATGAGAATGAGACCCCGTACCGGAAGTCCAGGACCCCCTGCAGATCACTTGGTGGTCCGTGAGACACGTTGGGTCGGTTGCCGTATTACTTTGTGCTGTAACTACGGGATCCAAGAGTCGTAATACCACGCTGAATCTCAGTTGCGACGCCGCACAGAAATGCATATGCGACATTGTCATTGTACCAGGCATTTCCTAGTTGAGTTATATGTATCAACAAGGTTCCCAGCAGTTGGCGTGTCGAGAAATGTTTTAGGTCGCTTGTGCTTGTGCGTGTGTGGTTCCCTGTCCCCCCCCCCCACGCAAGTCAAGATGGCATACCCTGGTGTTGTTACTGGTTGAAGAGATTAAAGAAGAATAGGGACCCATGTTTTTCTCCATCCTTAATAATACTGGGCATACATACGGAGATGATGCACGTACCTTGCCATACAATTTCCAGCGGGCTAGTATTTTGATTTTTCAGCAGCAAATTAGCCTTTCATTGTATGCACAAGTGGAATTGGCGCTTATTGATGGCTGCAGTCTGTTCGTTCAACCGCTGGAGATGTTCCAACTGCATTATGGAAGTAGGAGAAGAAAAAAAATCTTGCTTCGTTAGCGGCTCTGCCCTTCCCGCTGCCCTCCATTGCCTGGGCCCCAAGCGCAACTGCTGCGGTGGAAGTGGAAGAGGGAGGGAGGAAGGGAGGGGAGGGATGCTACCTTACAGTACTAAGCCTTGCTAGCGCTCAGAGCAGTTGTTGCAAGTACCGCTGGGGGTGTTTGGGGTACATGCATCTGCTAAAATGTGCGCTATTCTACTTGCACCCGTAGTGCATCTGATAGGGCGGAGAAGCCCCATCGACAGTTCATTCCGCAGAGGCTATAGAGCATCATCAGCCTCTTGATTAACGGCCTTGTGACAATACTACATGCCCTACTATACTCATTATAATACCTACCTACCTGTACGTAGTATGTAAAGGTGTGGTGTGTTGTCGTTTGTTTGTGGGTGGATGGAGGGACACCTTTCATCTCCTCTTCCTTGCATCCATCTCCTTTAGGAATTTTTATTTTATCTATTATTTATTTCTATTGGACTTCTTAAATCTCGCTTCTCTTCCTCTCTCCTTTGTTTCTCTGGATTGCTGTCCAGAGCTTTGATTGTTTGCGGAGCCCGTTATTCCTTTCACAGCAAAAGCTCAGACCCTTTTTGTTCTTTTTTCTTCGTTATCAGGGTCCCTTGAAAGTGCTTGACGTCACGGCATTCAAGTAATTTACCTATACAGGCTCTCTCCACTGTACCTCCGTACTAACTCCAAGACCAGTCAGTCAAGGTTCCAGCCAGTAGCCCTGGCCGTTTGCTTACCTCACCAGCCCGCGACCCAGGCAAATCGACAATTCGGATCCCCGTCCAATTCGCCGCTGGAGCAACCCGCCTCGTTCCTCTCAGCCCGCTCCGTTTGTGTGCGACAAAGGGGCGAAACTCGATCGGCAACCTCGGCGCTCCCTGAGGCTGTTGGACGTGTTTTTGACTTCGGATTGTCTGCCGAACAAGGGATCTTTGAAAGCCGTTTCCCCTTCCAGGTCGCTTCCAGGTCACTTCCATCGTGCCGGCTGCAGCCCACCTGGTCCAGGACAACAGCTCTTATTATCCCCCCCCTCCCTCCGTTACTCGTAATTTCGGTACCTTTTCCTTCTACAGATACCTCCTTCGCTGTTGCTATGTCGCGCGCCTGTTTTACCATTCTATAGTCTTGTTCCAATACTTGGAGAATGGTCCGACTGCTATCCGCGCCTCGTAAGTTCAAATACCCACCCATTACGCTGGTTAGTATGATATTGACTCTGACGTTGCTTCGCACCTTTAGCTAGGTAGTAGTTGGTGTCAAGCCCCCCGCGAGCTTCTACGAACATGGCTCTTTTTAATCCGACCTTCCTCTTCGGCGTCTTCGTCCTATTATACCTATCATCTTTCGTTCTCTTCGCAGTAATACGAATCGTCACCGGCATATCGATACAAAGGATAGGATACTTTTCTCTTCGTCGCCTGGCGTATACACCAAAAGATGGCTGTAGGGTCGAAATTCGAGGGCTTGGGCTCAACATACATCGTCCGACTTTTGCACAGCCTACATGGCTCAGCATTGTGCTCAGCGAATTGGTTGTAACGGTCGACATTCGAGAATTGGGCGGCCGCAAAGTTACGGAGACGGATGCCGACGAAAACGATGCAAGCGCTGGAGACGACAAGAATCCCGAAACCGACCCTTTGCTCAAGCGTCGCCCCAGCCATAATGCGAATGCAGTGTCCGAAACCGAAACGTGGAAGCGCCTCCAAAAGCTTAAAGATAGGCTGAAGAAATTGCACCGGAATATCAAGTGGCTTCGGATGGTGGATGTGGTCGCTACCCACTCTGTCGTTAATGTCGTGGATGTGGGTAGGATTGAAGTCGGAAGTTTCACACTTGCCGTAGATACGAGGCGCAAGAACGTTGACCGTGCGCGATTCTTCTTCCAAAGATCTGAATCCAAGAAACAGGATGACCAGGCCGAATGGATATTAACCCTTCGCAGCGTCGTCTTTACGGCTGACGGTAGTGAATCGCTCGAAGTGCTCGACCATGCATTGCTCAACATCCACGGGTTCCTCTACCCTACCAGAGATGGACTTAGAGACGCCACCATTGCATTGAAGCTCGGCAGGGTTCATGTACCTTATGATGATCTACAGCTCTGCGCAGCCAAGTATAAGCTCTGTCGCAAGGATCCCAAACCTGTTGATCCGGACGAGCCCATTGACATCTTTGTAGGCAGCGAGAAGCAAGATAGTGAAGCGGGACAGACCAATGACCATTTGATGAAGACCGTTTCGGATTCCAAGGAGTTCTTTAGTTCGATATTGAGGGGCATAAAGGAAGTCCAGTTTGCCGTCAGTTTCATCAGCCTATCCAAGAAGGTGGAAACTGCCAACTCAGGGGCTAAGCCGATCCTTATCAATGGTTCCATGAAAGAAGTCGGTTTCGATCTTCATCGTCTGGATCCCAAGTCGCCCGCGCATCGCATGTATTTTCCGTCCAAGGATATTGCGCACGAAGCATTGGTGGCCGCGCTTTCAATCTCAGTTGGCTTAGACGATGGGCATGGCAAGCCTGAAAGGATTCTTTACATCCCCATGGCTACATCAACGATACGAACAACGTCGCCGTCCAAGACGATCCAACTGGCGCAGGTGGACAGTATTGAGGAGAAGAACGCCAATATCTTATTTGCCAATTCCGTCGTCACCTCTCCGTCGGTTGATCTTGATCCCCGCCACCTCCCATTGTTAATCGCAATGCTTCGTTCCAAGCCGAAGCCTCCGACGCCGCATCAAGAGAAACGTCGCGACCTGTTCTCCCGTCTTCTCCCCAAGGCCAGCATCAAGTTCACAATGCACGAACCCGTCCTGCGCATCAAGCTTAAGCCCCTAGGGAAAACCGAGGATCCTGATGATTACGGCCTGATTATTTCCTCGGTCTCGTCCATCTCTCTCGATGTCGAGTCTTCCCATTCGCCTCTTGAAGACTTGCACTACTCCCTTGATGGAGCCATGAGACTTCAATCGCATGAACTGTACTACCAGGCTAGTGTCGGGGAGAGATTCAATTTGATTACGACAGAGTCCTTCGACTTGAAGGTTCACTTGGCTGCCAATCCGGACATCTCCGTTGATGCCACTAGTAATATTCAATCCTTCTCTATTAGCATGGTGAGACCGGAGATTACAGATGGCGTCCGTCAGATTGTACGTCAACTGCGAATCGACGTGGAGCCCGAGAAACAAGCAACTCCGAAAGCTAGGCGGCACTCAAATTTCTTGCGTTCTCTACCGGAGTGGCTGTGGCACTATCAGATAACGGCGAATGACTTCAACATCGAGATTGCTGGTGTGGATGAAGATATCTCAGATGATACCCGAGGAGTTTCGTTGCATCTTGACACTATGTCTGCCGAATATCGCGCACACAGACTTGATGGACTTCAGAGACGCCAGCTGAGGCGACGAACCCACAGCCGATCTCTGACCCAATCTGACTCGGATCTCGGATCTCCATCTTCACCTAGACAAAAAAAGAAACCTCAACATCATGGTGACGGAAGGCGAATTGCTTTCCATGCGCGAGGTATCGAGGCTCAGATCATTGAGGCAGCAGATCGATTAGAGGTAGAGCCATTCATCAATATTCCCCGATTGGAGCTTGCGCTTTCTGCGTCAAGTGACAACCACGGACCCATGTTTCATATACAGTCGTCTATCCGTACTATCATGGTGCAGTACTCCTTGTATCGGCATTATGCTGTTGGTGTGGCGGCAATGACTCTCCGAAAGGCCTTTTTGAAATCTAGCCATGATGCCCCGCGCTCGCAACAGCAAGGCATTCATTCGCCCGTCGGCCACTTGGCTCCTCCTGGTGCTTCTAGTGCTGCTAGTCAGGAATCAGTTTCAACACTTACGCCTGATATGATGACTGTCGATGTCAAAGTTGCCCTCTTACAAGTAAAGGGAGAAATGCCTCATGACCCCATGGTGATGTTGCATGTTTATGGCCTGGATACTGGAAGGCAGAGGTGGTCGACGCCGTACTTTTCGTCAAAGTTAATTCGCCTCTATGTCGAATCCCCGCGGATGCACAATATTTGGTCGAGAGTCGTTAGCGTAAAAAACGGTCGGTTTGACTTCCGCGAGTCAAAACATAAAACCCCCTACGGCGGGTATGTGGAGGAGAAGCTTTTTGACATAGCTGCAGAAGCTGTACGCATCGGCATCCCCCATGAAGTTATTGTCAATCGCATCACCGATAACTTTATCAATGTCATCAAGGCAATCCAACAGCTGCACCACCGTTTCAAGACTGGAACTAACGAATACATTCTCGAAAAGAAGCCTGAAGAACCAAAAGTGATTCCTAAGGTGTCTCTCCGGTCACGGACCTTTGTCTTCGAGATGGAGGATGGTGCATTTGAGTGGAAGCTAGGCATGATTTATCGTGCAGGTCGTCTGGAGCAGATACAGCGATTGGCCAGAGAGGAGGCGTATCGTGTCAAGCTGAAGAAAGTCCGTGAGGAGGAATCTAGAAAAGGCAACAACAAGAACCGTTCGAGGTCAACATACACCCGCGGAAGAGCCGAAAATGCTTCGGCAACATCGTGGTTCAGAAGTCGGAGTCTTGATGCTGTCAGACAGGATGGCCGTGGCCGAACCGGTCCAGTACCTAGATATGACCCCGATGGAGAGAGCCTCGGAGTTCATGGCAATTCCAAGGTCTCGGCGGAAGAAGCTCGATTCCATCTTGACATGTTCAATGCTCAGGCTTGGAAAAAGCGAATCGATCGTGCTTACAAGATATCACGGGACGCTGCCAAAGAGATGCATGATGTGATCTGGGGCCCCGGATCTGTGCCAAGCGATGTTGAAGAGACGGAAAATATTCTCGAGGTACCTCCAAGACCTGCATTGATGTCTACAGTGATTTCCAATCTGCATATCACCCTTGATAAACCCACCTTTCCGATGAAGGATTTACCAGACTTTATACACAAGGTTGGAAAGGGAATGCCAAAGGACATGCAGTACAGTCTCCTCGTCCCCATGCATGTGGCAATCGAAATGGGCGAGGCACGAGTATCGCTGCGTGATTATCCCCTGCCCCTTCTTCATATCCCCGGTCTAAAGTCCGGGCAGTCCTCAAGGCTGCAATCCGTGTCGTTGAGAACCAACTTTGTTCTAGCTGAAGAATTCCGAGGCCTTGAATCAACTCGACGAGTCCGCGTCAACATTATTCCTCCTAAAAGTCCCGAACATGGTGCCTCCAATGAAGGAAGCTTCGCAATCGAAGTTCGACGAACCATTGGCCCTGTCAAATCCTTCTCGGACGTCTACATGGATATCAACACTGCTCTGCCCACCCGCCTTACCTGGGGACCCAGCTATCAACCCGCGATTCAAGACATGATGATGGTTATCGAGTCCTTTACTAAGCCTCCGATTGATCCATCTGAACGAGTCGGATTCTGGGATAAACTCAGACTCAATCTCCACTCACGCATTCATGCCGCATGGAAGGAAGATGGCGATATGCTGCTGGCCCTCAAAGGAACACGGGATCCCTATCAAGTTACGGGTCATGGCGCAGGCTTCTTGATGTGCTGGCGTAATGATATAAAATGGAACATCAATGCCGAGGACGATCCAAAGCGATTCATGACCGTTGACAGTGGAGAATATGTGCTCGCTATTCCTGATTTCAGCAACCAGGTCCGAGAAGCAGCACGCCATCAAGATGAGGATGAGAGCCATCTTGTTGACGATAGCGCAAGATTTGGTGCCGCTAGTTTTAAGAAAGTTGTCATGAAGTTGTCAGGAAGGGTTCAGTGGATGGCAGGACTCACATTTGAACGGGCCATTGAAGAAGGGAAACGGAGTTTCGAGTTTAAGCCTCACTATGAGGTCGCGCTCAAAAACCCACTGTTTGCCAAGCCGGAGAATGGGCAGCCTTACGATGCTATGCGCGGATTTAGAAGTCGCCACATTCATTTATCAATCGCAATTCGCGCCCCTGCTGACCGGGAATGGCTGTCGCCAAACCACGAGCCTTCCAGAAGTTACAACACTATCCATCTTACTCCTCGGTTCTTTACACATTTCATCGCCTGGTGGGGTCTTTTCAGTGGTCCCATGTCTCTGCCGATTCGTCAGGGTAATCTCTTCCCTGGTAGAGAGAAGAATAGCAAGAAGTTTGGTAGACATTTGGCTACCGTCAAGTATAACCTCCTCTTAGCGCCCCTTTTCCTTAGTCATATTTACAAGCACAAGGATGCCGAGGACTACTCCGAGAATGCTGTCTCGGCTACTGGCTTGAAGGTTCGGTTTGATAGCTTCATGCTTGACCTTCATCAGAGGCGAGAAGAGTTCAATACCATTGTCAAGACCAAGAACTCCCCGAGCAGGATATCAGGAATCAAAATTCATGCAGCGCAACTCGACTTGGTTGGCGCCGATCTTCGAGCCGTTTCTGCTAGCTTGAAGGGTACAACTACTGAAGCGATCGCCAAGGGCACGGTCTCGAGCTTGATTACGGAGCAAGATGAGAAGCCCGACCTTTCTCGGTTCACAATTCCTGACGATGACTTCAGCTGGATTGACATGGATGATTTCGTCGAGCTAGATTGGATTCTTCCTACTGAACCTCATCCTGATACCAAAATCATGCCACTTGCGTATGTTCCCCGACTGACCTATTTCCGCCAAACCGATATCGGCGGGACCATTGCTGGAGACCCTACCCGAACGAGTCCGTTTGGCAACGAGCCTACACACTCTTGCATCATGAGCCACGATGATGACCCAAAGAGTGTGCAAGGACAACTCATCAAAGAACGGCTTAATCAGCTTGAAGAGCAGATACTAGCCCACTCTCGAGAAGTAGGCCAGGCAGAGCTGAAAGTGATTCAAACAGATGCCAAGGACCGGGAGCTCGTCGAGGATTTTGAAACTCTCCGGAAACACACCTATGTCCTTCGTGAAAAGAAGGCCTTCTTGCAAAACATGCTAGAGCAGATGAATATTAAAACGCCGTCCAGTAGTCAGGTGCTCAACGGAGCGTCAAGCACGTATCAATCGGACATACATGTGCAGACACCAAGTGATCTTTTGGATATACCTTCTCATACCGAATTTGACAGCGAGTTCGAAAACCGATTCGTGGTTCACAACATGCAGCTCAAGTGGAACAACCTACTACGCAACATTGTTCTGCGGTACATTCATCAGAATAGTCAAAGACGAGGTTTCATTTATTATTTATCTCGACCTGCTGTCAAATTCATACTCGACCTTGTGGAAGAGCAGAACAAGGCCAAGACCAGTAAGCCCAAATCTGGCTCAGTCTCGGGGACGACCGGCACTCCGTCTTCTCCAGACATACCACAAGAGAAGGATGCTGCAAAGGATCTTGAAGAGCGCATCAGAAGCATCCTCAGCGATGGACGCAAATTTACAAACACCAGCTTTGGTACAGATGCCGAGGGCGATATTATGGAAGGTTCGATTGAAGACTTAGAAAGTGGCATATCCGACGAGTTTACTCCACAAAGTAGCTATCATGTCCGATTGATTGCGCCTCAAATCCAACTGCAGAGCGACAAGAACAAGAAGCACGTTGTCTTGGTTACTGCCAAGGGCATGGAGTTGAAGGTATTGGAAGTCATGGAAAAAGCCAGAATTTCGGATGCTGTCAGCGGTCTCGTACAACGCCGGTTCTTATTGAACATGGATAGTACCCAGTTCTTTGTGACTCATCAGAAATGGTTTCTCACAAACTTGGTGTCAATGTACGCGGGAAGCAAGTATGGCACACCGTGTGGCTCGTCTTGGCCCCCGTGGGTTCCTATGGAAGTCATGTTTGATTTCCAGGCCGATCCTTTCGGATTCAAGCGCGTTGTTCAGAAGACATCAGCCTTGTGTCGGCTCGACAAGTACAATCCATTGCGTCTCAAGTACAACGACGAGGTCAATGGCGAATGCGGCAATGAATCCTCCAAAGAACCCAAAGAAAGTCGTAGTGACAACTTGTGGGTTGAGTTCCCACAAGCTCGAGCTCTCTGTAACTCCTCGCAGTATTATGCCATGTACGTCATTGTGCTTGATCTGCTGATGTACAGTGAGCCTCTGGAGAAGACTCGAAGTGAGCGACTGGAAAAGATTATGCTTGCTTCTGATTTTAGCGATCTAAGCGGCACACCGGAGATGGTTATGAGACTTCAGGAACGAATTAGGCAGATGGAAGAGATTAAAAACCACTTCCAGATCTACTCCAAGTATCTCGACAAGAAAGGGTGGGAGGACCGTCTGGCTCTAGAACGCGATTTAGCAGCCTGTGAAGATGAACTTTTCTTCATGATGAAGGCTATCATGACATCTCAGCAAAGATACGACAAAACTACAGACACCAACGCACTCCTCAAATGGAGCATTTCTGCTCGCGACATCGTCTGGCACCTGATGCAAGACTCTAATGAGCCACTTGTGGAACTTCAGCTCAAAGATGTTGAATACGACCGTACGGATAATTCTGATGGGTCTCATATGAATCTCATTCGGGTTGGCAAGGTGCTCGGCCTAAATCTGCTGCAGGATGCGACGTATCCAGAGATAATAGCTCCCTACAATGACGGAGAGAGACCTCCTGTCCAAGAAGGCAAGACAAATGACATGATACAAGTTTACTGGCACATGCTGGAAGCGATTGCAGGAATCACAGTTATGGATCGATTCGAAGTGAACCTGTTCCCTATGAAGGTTCAATTGGAGCGGGAGGTTGGGAAGCGACTATTTGAATACATTTTCCCTGGCATGGACGGAGACAAAAACTCGGGCGTCAAGGCCAACTTGCCAGTTATTGTTGGCAATGATATACCCATCCCCGATGACGAGGAGAGTGAATCTCCAAAGAGCGCAACCAGCAAAATGGGAACGCCCTCTCTGGAGCCATCGACTTTCTCAACCCGTCCAGGCTCGCTTGAGCTCCGCCTTCGACCAACTTTGTCTTCTCACATCTCCGAGGACCGCAGCCCAAAGAAGACTCCAGCTTTGAGCATTCATTCTGGAGACGGTCATTCATTCCGCTTGTTCCGTTCCTCGACATTGCGAACCTTGAACAAGAAGCCGTCATTCGAGTCTCTCAAGCCTGGCAACGGAACTCCCCGGCCTGGTGTCATTGGCCGTACCTCAACTGGGTTCTCATCCAAGGAAAGCAAAGACTCCAATGGTGAGGCCAAAAAGCCGTCACGGTTCGCCCTGCGAAGCAAGAGTCATGATGATAAACGGCAGTCTGATGACCTCACTAAGATGATCACTCGTGCCAGCAGCTACATGACTTTTGCCCATATCAAGATGCCATCTGTGGTGCTTTGCCTCAGCTACAAGGGCAAGGATCAACGAAACTTTGAAGACGTGCATGACTTTGTTTTCCGCCTTCCCACGATTGAGTGGCAGAATAAGACGTGGTCGAATTTGGATCTGGCCTTGGCACTGAAAAAGGCCGTCATGAAGGCGCTCATATCACACACCGGCGCTATCATCGGAAACAAATTTTCCAAGCATAGACCCAACGCTGAGCAGAGGAGTAAATTGCGAGAGCTGGCTAGTAACTCTGTTCTCATTACACCTGTGTCAACTGGCACTTCCCGAGATTACGCCCCAAGCATCAACGATAGTGATGATTCTTCGAGTTTGTATGGCACGTCGCCTGTGGACTACTCAAGGTCGCCCCCTCGATCAACCCGCAGCAGCGTGCATAGCGGTATCCCTGCTCCTCGGTCCGGAAGCCGCAGCAGTAGTGTTGCCAGCAGCAGGTCGTATCGAACTGGAGGTTCCGGGCATAACGGGCCCCACATTCCAGCATACCTAACGATGACGCCCCCAACACCGGTGGATGCGAATGGCAGAAGCGAAGGCCCAGGCCTTGGAATAGAGCTCCTACGGCCATCATCGAGCCACGGCCACGTCTCAACTTCTCATCGTTCTGTGCTGAGAAACGTCTCCGGCGGTGATATTCGACCATCCACCAGCGCGGGACATCTCGATTCCGGCGACCGAAGAAGAACAGGCACCGTCGGCCTGAATCTGAGAGACAAGATATCAGCATTTACGCATAGAATGAGCCATCGAGATTCCAGCTCAAACACTTCGACCAGCTCACCCAAACCAACACCCGTGCAGGCCGAAGAAGAGGCGGTTGTTGACGAACCAGCAGAGGAGGAGACTTCTAGTACTAATACGCGGCTCAAGAGGCTAAGCGGTCGAACCAAGACGAACTAATGTTTGGAAGTCATTCTTTTGATCTCCTTTTTTTGTCATGGGTCTCTTATGTGAATAAGGAATACGGGCATGGAATATTATAATGGTAGAATATTTAAGGGAGGGGCGTCGAAAGGCGCATTGTTTTTTTTTGGTATATGAACAACAACAAACAATCCCTTGACAAGTCTCATTTGTTAGGGGTTTTTTTGTCATTTTGCATATGGGCAGATACACTGTATGGCTTGCCTATTGGGCTGGAGAGCATAGTACAAAAAACGGGGCTGGGGCAAAGCGTTCATTATGTTGATTTTGTGTTCTCATTTATTATGTAGAGAGAGGGAGAGGGGGAGGAAGAAAAAAAGGGAATTAGCGATTTTGCGAACCAGTGTTACTTTTTCATCATGTTTGTTGGAAGAGCAAGTTTTAGGATAGGGAATTATAGTGAGCAGATTTGCTCTTGTTCTTTTTTGCGAGAGGATCCATCTGGTCTTGGGAGTCTTGGAAGCGTGATGTCGTGTGCTCTGTTTTGGTTGCTGTATTTGATGCTGCTTTTGTTGTGAACTGTGGTTCTTGGGGAAATGGGACGTGTGAACTGGTAGGCTGTGTTGAAGGGTTGGTAGGATTGTAGTGTTGGGTGAGAGGGTTTCCTAGTAGGGAAGAGTTTTCGTCGATGGGTAATGCACCAATGGAAGATGAGGACTCACTAGACGGTATAGTTTGCTAGATGGTATACTTTGTAGGGCGGAATACTTTATATAACAGTATCTCGTTTGCTTATTGTAGTTCTAGCACACACCATTACAATCATCTTCAGTTCCGTCATCAAATCCAACTTGGAGTCTTTACCGGGGGTGATCCACGGACAACTCCCTCGCATCGATGGAAGCGATATGCCAAAGAGGAGGTTGGCTTGACTACTACGACTATAGATAGTAGAGGAGGTTGTCACCATGAACATATCACCCATTATCCATGTGTCCAGGGGGGAGGGAGGGAGGTTGACAAGAGACATCGTCAACTATCCATACAAATCGGTCGACCACCTGAAGAAAAGGAGTTTTCGAACTCATCGCATTAGTTGGAAACAATTATGAACGCCCCCATCCCTGTTTCGAGATGCACAGGCTCAGACACCAAAGTGTCATCTCTATCACTTCCACTACACACAAGTCCCTGTGAAATCTTCTCCTCAGATCAACAAGCAAGGCCATTCTTTGCCCCATCACTACCCTTACTACAAGAGACTTGAAGGAGTCAAGTCAGATATGCCAAACGACATTTGCATATAAGAAACCTCTTCATTCCACACAAAACAGATCTTCGATCAAAAGACCTCAGAAAACCCTTTAACAGTCGCTGTACAAGTTTTCAACTATGACGTCGGGACATCACGACGATACTCATCCGATATCTGAATAGTTATATAAGAGTAGAGTAGCAGGTTCCGAGCGAAGATACAAAGTGAAATGAGATATAAACATGAGCTAGAGCATAGCAGGGATAACAATCAGCAATGAATGTATCGTTGCAAAATTTGGATACATAATGGGTTTGATCGACTTTCACAAAATAATGGTTACACGGGTCACTGCATCTTGCTTGATCGTATAGAACCATTTCCCGTTGAAAAATGGGTAATTGCTTCATAAAATGAATGTCTGTGTGTTTTGACAAAGATTGTCCATCACAATACCATGCTACATTCTCAATGACATGGTCAACGTAAACAACGTAATGGATTGAACTCGTTGATGAACGAGTAGATCAACACTTGCTTCAACTATGCATATTAGCTATAGAGGCATCAGAGCTGAAACAGTGACGACCTTTATATCCACCATGGAGTAATTCATTACACATCTCTACGCAATACGTGGAACCTGTGATGCCGTCCATCAGCCTCGTCACCTACGATACAAACGGCACATTCGATCGTCGTCCTCAATGGTGGTAGGGGTAGATCAAGCGAGGTCGCCATATGATGTAGCCCAAGAAATAAAAGCGGTTTGAATACGGGGTAATGGGGTAAGCAAAACACCTCTGGTTGGCCGACGTCAGGTGCTGGTTCGTCGATCATCTGCGTCAACCCTAAGACTAAGGGTCGGGCAATTTATGAATCAGGATTTTCCATAACCCAGCATGTGGGCTTTTTGTCTCTCATGCGCACATCATTGCGGTCAAGGGAAACTGTTCCGTGTCAATGCGAAATGGATTGAGGGGGACCTGCATCCGCGGATGTGAGACGTTCTGCTGGTTGGCGCGGCTCCGAGTCAATATTCCACGGTCGGGATGTCAGGAATGTGGCATGCTTTCATGTGCACAGTATATAGTATGACAGACCAACAGACTTGCCGAGGAAACAGCGCTAAAGATTTAGGACACGACATTGAAAGATAGACTTTGGTTGATTTCAAAGCCAGAAGTGAACGCCAAAGAGAATTAGCCGGATGGGGAGAAGCCGAACATATTTGACAGGTGAGTCTGAACCCGGTAATGACTCGGTTCCAGCTTCGAACGCATCTTCCGGGACGGGAGTTGGCGGAGGTGTCCGGATCGTTGTCTGGGCTCGCGCACCTAAAACTTGGGGGCTGTTGAAGCCTCAACATTTTCCCCTATCGTTTTCCCCCCTCGGAGGTCAAAATGTGAGCATGCATAAAATCACGAGACGGTGAGCGTGACATGAAAAATAAAATCACTCTGATAGAGAGTGGGTGCTTGACGGCCCAGCCATCTCGATTCCTACCCGTTATCGTACGCCAAGGTCCCTGCAGAAAGAGGTGTGGATGGGTGGGTGGGTGGATGGGCGATGTGGGTTAGGTGGAGCGGGGTGGTGGGACGACCATCACCCCGCATTTTGTCGTACAAACACGATGGACTCCGGCTGCCCTTTGCGAGGGTGTGTCGAATCAAGAGAAGATGGTGGGTATGACGCATGGCGCTGGTCTGCAGGGCCAACATGTGAGTAGCAAATGGGAGGCCAGTGATAAGGCGGCGTTTGGGGGGGGCACGAGAAAGTAAGGACACATACATACCAAAGGAAGTCAAGGTTACGGTAGGCAGCGAACCAAGATTGCAGCATGGGAAGCATACCACACGCCGATTCGGAGATGTACCAACCTGGGGTCCGGGGGCCAACAAGTTTGCATAAGGACATCTGCCTCTTGTTCATCCGCATAAGTCCCTTGCGGCATGCGCGGCAGATTTATGGATATCTCTCCAACTTATGCAGAGGCGCTCCAAGGCAATCAGTAATTGCCCATCAATTTGTCGTGTGATGGAATCAGTATCATGGACGGACCGTTCCAGCAAAGGCTATCTTGCAGCTTTTGGGCGGCGGCCTCGTTGGGGGTTTGGGGACACGAATCATAAGCTGACTGGGCGTCGAATCAAGTTCTCGACCAACCCTACCAAACACATGTTCGTACACGCAACAGCGAATGCATGGCTGCGCCCGTACCCATGTGTTGGAGGTTCACAAAGCATTGGTCTCATTCGACAGCAGGGGTCTTGGCGGATTTCTGTCGGCAAGGTTGGTTGAGTGCGAAACATTCAGGCCAGTCCTGCAAAAAGAACAGTTTCTGGAAAGGAGGGTGTGCTCGATGCAGCACGAGCAGAGGGATGAATGGGCGGTACCAGCGTAAACGCGGTTGATAGTATGGGATATCAAAGTAGATGCTAAAAGTAAACAATAGATGGCGTGCATAGATGGGTGGGCTGACGCTGCGATGGCTGCAGACTTTGGTTGCACGTGCCGTAGTGGCTGACCTTCTGACAAGGCAGGTCTTGCACATATTGAAGTTGAGTAGTGCGTTGATTGGGCACCGTTGGGGGCGTTTCTGTTCGTGTTGCAACACATCCAATCGAGACGTCCCCATGCCTGACTGGCTCGTTTGTACAAGTAGGTTGTGGTTGTCCATGTACAAGTATCATGTCTGCGTGCTGCACAGTATGAGGTATTGTTGAGCCCGTGTCCCTCGTGAATAGCAGCAAAAGGTGCAGTAGGGCTTGGGCCGTATCCACGGTGATGATACGCTGGGAGATGATTTCTCGGACGGTCTAGACTGCTTCCAGCCATTCTGTCCTCTTGGCTCCGAGATGCAACGATTCCAGGCTGTGGAGTCCAGCAACAGCAAGAATGGATCTTGGTGGTCTTGGACTCTTTGGTTGAGAAGTAGGTTTCAGACCGTGTCCAACAAGCTTACTCTTTAAGCTCAGAGCAGAGGACGTGCCGTCTTGGCAAAAGTGCAGGGGAGGGTCCGAGTTGAGGTTGAAGCAGGAAGCACAAGCGAGGCAAGATCAGAAAACGATTTGATTTAATTTTGTGGGACTTTGTGTGAGAACCGAGAGTGGATGGATAGCGATGGATAAAGTGGTTATGACGACGATGATGCTTCATGAGTATTGGATTCAATAAAAAATGGGGGCCTCAGGTTCAGCTTCAGTAGATACGGAGTACGGAGTACATGTTGCAAAGAGGGTAGGTGCCTTATCGGATCACTCGGAGGGCAAGCCCGAACAAACGGGAGACTGGCTTGGCGCCTGCCTTTTTCCCTTACTTCCTTATCAGTTGTAGCAGCACCCGAAGATGGGCCGGGGTAGCAATGGCCAAGTACCTCGGTACCTTCGAGAAGCGCCGCCCTCCCTTCTCGCCTCTCCGTCTCGCAGAAGCAGAGAGACACAACCACGACAACCAACCACAGACGTTGAAAACAGTCACCATGCAAACGCACAGCAGCAGCAGCAGCAGCAGCCAAGTCTCCAGTCATATCTCACGTTTTCTTGCCTGTCCGTCTGCCTGCCTGTCTGTTCATCTTTTGCTGAATCCTATCAAGTCACACTGCTAACCTTTTTCTCCATTCACCCGTTAACCCCCGTTCCCCTCCAATTAAATCCGTCCCCTGGTTGTTATTGCTGTTGTTCGTGTTTTGTTTTTTGCTTCGCTGGCCGAATAAGGATGCATGCATACGGAAGAATAATGGACAACGAAAATTTCAGGATGGATATGCTTGCCTGGTTCAAGTGTCAAGCTGCCCAACATGGAACTCTGGCCCACGATGACATGACTTGTCGCCATGATAGTAACAAGGGATAAGAACCTAAAGATGGTACTAGCCAGCAAGCACACAACCAGACGATAGATGACTGGCCAGGATGGGGGTGGAGGGGATAAAGAGAAAAACGGTTGTATGTATGTGTATGTACATATACGTTCTCGGAAGAGAGAGAGATACGTGGACGACCTCCCTACCTAACGTTTTGGGGTAATGGAGGGTTTTTTTTTTCTTTCTCTCCCTTTCTCCTCACCTTGCATATTAGATAGATAGATGGTAGGTAGTATATCATATTCGTTCCTTCTTCTCGTCTTATTCTCTTCTTCCCTTCCATCAACCAGCCCAAGGAAGCCTTTGCCCTTATCTATACTCCGTATTATTCTGAACTTTTGTCTCCGGTTGTCATTGAGCACGAACCCCATACTGGCCGTGCCCTAATAACGACTCCGACGCGGCTCCCTCGGTCTCTCCGCGCCACGCTTCTGCCTCGCTCGTCTCGTCTCGTTGCTCGTTTCCACTCTGTTCCGCCACGCCCCGGCGTTCGTTTGTCCGTCCGTCAGTCAGTCAGTCTGTCCGTCTGTCAGTCTGGTTGTTGTCCCCAGTGGGTTGGTGACTCGGTATCCACTGATTGTCTCGTCCGCCCCAGAGTCCCCTTGATAGAGGGACGTGTGCACTCCGTACAAGTGCGTAGTGGTTGGTAGATAGGTAGCCTTCCCTTCTATCTACTAGGTACTACTGCGACCTGCTGCAACAGGAACGGAAACAATTGTCCAAGGGTCCGTTCTAGAAGGGTTTGGTTCATTCTGGGGAACTTTGTGAACCCTAAGGAGAGAGTGTAGCATCCGATTGCCATTATTTTCTCTCGCACCATCGCATCGCATCCAATCTTATATTATTATTCTATTTCATCTTCTATTCTCCTTCCATTAACATAGCATTCCCCGTACCGACCGAGCGGAACCAACGCCATACATACATACATACATACATCCACCCATCCACCCATCCATTCCAACATCATCGTCAAACTTGTGCGACAGTTGCACCATCTCTCCGGCGTCTTATCGCTAGTCGAAAACTGGAAACACCATTACGGTACTCGATACCCGCTACTGAAGCGCTATCATTACCGCTATAGAGTGCTGGAAAAGACCCTGCTGGTACGTACCCGATACGCTGCAAGGCACCGCCTAGCTAGCCCTGCTGCTGCTGTCCCAGTTCAGTGCTGGGGCGGGTTGGCGAGCTACCTCTGCCACCACCCATTACCAATCCACCATTCATCATCATCCTGGATGTATCCCCCTTCTCCCTCCCTCCTTGTCTGTCCATCTGTCCGCCGGTAGCGGCGACAATCACTCACTGAAAAGAAACGTTCCAAGCCCACTAACAACGCCTGACAGCTGGACCGGTGCCCATCCGAAACTCAAGCTCTAGTCTCTAATCAGAGACTGGTTATTGGCCAGCTTAGGTCTATCATTATCTTGGCTGGTCCTTGTCTGAGTCCTTGTTTGAGGGTCTCGAGGAGCCCCCCAAGCCTCCCCAAGGTAGTCAGCATACCTTGCTCATTACGTACAAGCTATTTCCAGAAGGCTGTTGTTGCGCGTGAGCGGTGGAGCCACCCCCCCGTATCAGCCATTAGTGCCTACAGCGCTCCTTCAGCAGTGCTTGGCCCTGCCTGGTCCCCTGAAAGCACCGAGACATCCTCTTCACGCCTCCCCCCCACAGTGTCCTATCTCGATCGCCCTGTTTCCCCATAATTACTTGGCTATCGTCTTAGTATAACCATGATGCTATACACCACTCGTCCCGGCAGTCTTCCTTTCCCGTCAACTTCTTCCTCTATAACGTCTCCGACTCTTGTTCCCGCAGACCCCATTACCTCGACTCATTCGACTTCTGCTTGTCCTCCTCCGTCTCTTTCAGAACATATTACAGAACCAACATTCAAGACGACAACAGTCATCATTTCATCACAACGCGGCCGCACTCCAAAGCATGCCGATACCAAGACCGGATCTTCCGTTACAGTTACCGTTAAACCAGTCCGATCTTGTTCAGTTTCGTCTACCGAATCCGATATCAACATGGTCAAACGCAAGGAGAGAAGAGACGCAAGCTGCGACTCCCGTCTTTCTGCCGTCTCTCTACCAGCCCCTACTCGAGATTTGACGAGGCCGCCTACGCCCACCAGTCCCGTCCAGATTCCCAAGCAAGGCAACCACGCTCGACACCATAACTTGGCGCATCCCCTGCGTCGCAATAACAGCCATGGTGGATATCGAAGAAGAGTCGCTCATGTTCACTCGCCCGACTCTCTCTCTCCGTCAATGGCGGCTCTCTTGGCCGTCACGGACATTCCTCGGCCGCGCTCATCGCAGAGAAAGGTGCGCAAGCCCCTGACTGTCGATGCCATCATCTCCAACGAAAAGGAGCTGTCGGAGAAGGAACTCAGCTTGACCTTTAGCCGGGGTTCTCCTATGGACATGCTGCTTTCACCACCAGAAAGCCTCGAGGATGACGATGGATTTGGCGACAACCCCATGTTTGCTTGCTCCATGACTAGGACGCTGTCCGTCGATTCCATGCCATCCCTCGGTGACTCTTTCGGCACTGATGTCGTCTCCTCTATCGATTCACCTCGGAGCCAAAGCCCGGCACCTGCCCGGAGGAGGATGATGAGCCCCATCCGCAAGTCGCTCGAGCCCATCCGCTCACCACCGGATAGCATTGACGAGCACCCGCTCGCCATGTCAACGCACGATGCAGACGAATTAGACTTTGTTACTATAGAGAAGCCAGAGTCTGAGGAGATTGCCGAGACTTCAGCATCCCCGTTCAAGCCTCTCAAGGCTGTATTCAAGTCTAACCTTACGGCATCACTGAGAGCGCTGCGCTCGGCTGCCAAGTCATTCTCCGGCATCAGTTTCCCATCCATCCCACCTGATGACTTTCTTACTCGATCAATTCTTACCATGGACCCCAAGGTGCCATTCACTGATGAGCGCCGGCCGCCCGTCACCGAGGAGATGCCATCGGCTGAATTGCGTCGTTACCTCAACCCTACTACTAGGCTTTCGCTAGAGACGCAGCCTGGAGCCCTACCAAAGCCCAAGTTCTCGGCGTCAATTCAAATGCAGACTTACAAAATTCAACGGTCACGACCCACTTCGCCTCGAGGCCCATTCCCCTCCGTCCCCAAGTCGCCGTCTCCAGCCACCTCAAAAGAACCTGCGGAACAGCCCTCGGACCGTGCACCCGCCCACGTCCCAGGCATGCGCCAGCGCGAAATGCGAGAAAACCCGGATTTCATTCGCATTGCCGTCATGGAAATGGCCATGCGCAGACGAGGCAAGCTGGACAACAACAAACCCGGACGAGCACGTTGGGCACTTGCGCCTCGAAAGACATCAATGAAGCCCTACGAGATTGGTACAGACGGCGTCCCAGAGCGGTGGATCCCCATTACATGCTAGTTTGGGCCTTGCCCTTCCAACGGCGACTTCCGGCAAGGGGGGCGGTATTGAGCAACCGGTTTGTGGCTGCAGATTTTTTTTTTCCTTTCTCTCTGCCTTGATTGGAAACTCTTCAATGCAGGGCACGGAAGCAAGGCATTTTGCAGCGTACAAGTGGAGCCAGCAGCAAAGCAACCCAAGACACGTCATTCGTACCGACAGCAAGGGACAGATTACTCACTGCCCTGTCCAAGGCAGAATACACCAATCACGAGCAGTTTTCCCCTTGGTGGGTTCCTGAACTGACACCCAAGACAACTTTTGGGATAGTAACACGACTCCCGATCGGTACGTACTGCGCCCTTTTCTGCTCCACATGGAAGCAGTTTGGAAGCCTCGGCGAAGGTGGTGCCACGAGCCAGACCCACGGACAGAAATTTCGTGCCCTGTTTGACGAGCAGGCAGCAAGGAAAAGAGGAGCTTTGGCAGATGGGTCGATGGGTCCCGATGGCGATAAACAAAAGGACCGCTTCCCCCCTGACAACTCCTGATATTTGACTGGACGAAACCGCGTGTTTCATGCTTGGAACCGCGGTAACACCCGAAGACGACACGAAAAATTTGCTGTGCCAGCAACGGCTTCAGACCCATGGAGGGAAGCCCACAATCGACCTACGAAACACTTATTCGTGGGTAATGAATACGATGGCAAATTACAGATGCCTTCATTTCCCAAAATCCCATGCTTCCGCCGGAACATGGGAGAGGACCTACGATGCCCGATTAGGCAGGCGGAAATGCCAAGCAACATAATCTCCGTGAGAGGTCGCTTTGAGGTTTTTCCTTTCCGTTTCGAAATCATCGGTCGTCTTGCGGCATCTTGCTCAGAAAGATAACCGTGCATACATTCAGCAAATCTGACTCACTCAATACAACGGGGTTGGTGTTCAGATCTTTTTTTTCTTTCTTCTCTTTCTTACCTGGCCCATATTTCTCGGCCGGTCCGTCGCCATCATTCATTGGAGGAATACACTTCCCGCTCCGCGTTTCTGTGTAGAGGCTACGTTGCCTCTTTGGTGGACGCGGACAATGGCCCCCACCTGTTCTCAAGACGACTGCGTTTCGGTCGCTCAACTCAACTCGCTGCGTGAGTTGCAGGTGCAGCAGCCTCTTGGGCCAGGTTTTTAGGCAGGGTCAAGGAACTTTGACCTTGGCGGGTCCTTTGCGCCATTTACTTGTATCTTTTTTCGTCTCCTTGCATCTCATCTTCCTGTTATTGGCTATGCGTTTTTTTTTGTTTGGGTTATTTTGGACTTGGTGTTTCTGGTTTAATGCTGCATTGCAAAGCGTGGGATCAGGGATCGACATTCATGAAAGGGAGTATAGCATTGCCAAATAGCGGTCTGAGGTTCAGGATACCCTTTCTTTCTTTCACTTTTTGAATATTTTCTTTTACTACCTGTTTGTTTTTAATCTGGTTTCCTTTTTTTCCCGTCTTGTGTGTTTAGCCCTATCCATGTTTCACTCAACATGGAGCTTGCAAAGGCGGGCGTCTCCGAAGGAGGCCATGGCGTCATTGATGCGGGCTACATGGGCTCTCACGATGTATGCAATGCTGCCCGATTCTGGGGAATGCAAAGGATGGGAAAGGCGAGGATGGCATGTATTGATAGGTTACTAAACGAGGCACACGCACAGTACATACATACACGGAAAGCTTTGACAGAAAGAGGAGGACGCACTATACATTATCACGTCGCAAGGCAGACAGTTTTGGGGGTTCATTGCATTATACTAGAACATAGCATGCATTACCTGCTGTATTGGGTAAATACGCAGCATCAGAAATTGAACTTTTGCATCTTGAGACCTGTTTTAGCATATCAACTTTGATCACATGGTTCGTTGGCGGTGTCTTTGTTTGTCTTGCCTCAATTAGACTTGCGGGGGGAGATGTGAGGATTTGCCCTTTTAGGGAAGTGTTTGCATGCCGATCATGGGGGTCTTTGTTATTATAATGGGTCTTTGTTTTTTCTTTTTGCCATTACATCACAACAGAACATTTGCATTTTGCAATTTACATTTTCTTGTTTTCTTCTCTTGTGAGTGTAGTATTCTTCTGATCCATCACATCTGTGTAAGAAAAAGGTCTTGAGCCCTAGATGGGCCCTTGAGATGGGGAACAAAGAATGCAACGTCGTCTAACCTAAAGGACTGTCTTCGAATCTGGGGTTGACCCTGAAAGTTGGGCAGCAAAAAAGTGAGTGTATTGTCTCTCAATGACTCCACATATGGGGGTGTGTGTCAGTGCCTGTGTGACGTGAAAGAGATGGAGGGACGGAGAGAGAGAGACAGGGAGCACAAGTCTCGTGAAATGTCTCGTGCATGACCGGCTCTGTGGGGGCGGCGTTTAAGAAAACGACAAGTAAGAGAGGGTGGGTTTTTTGGGGCTTCTCTTTGCTGTTTAGGGCTGGGAGTGCGTTTTTTTTTTGTTTACCCTGCCTTGGAGGAATGGGGGCCGAGACAAGAAGTGGACGGAACGATGAGAAGTGGGGTGGAGAGGGGGGATGATTTATCCGATTGGGAGGTTTTTTTGTGTAGACGGGCTTTTTTTTACTTTCTGTCAGAGGAATTTTTTGTTCTGTTTTTGGAGTAGGAATATGGGACGGGGGGTTTGATAGGGCAGAGAGAGTAGAGAGAGGAATGGGGGGATACGCCCCTTTGAGGAAGCGGAGGAGGAGGGGATAGGTATGCTGGGTGTGGGATAAGAGGGCTTTGAGAAGAGCGAAGCAGGGATGGAGGGGGGAAGGTTGTGAAGATGATGTTTTTTTCTTCTCCTTTGGTTGCAGATGGCGGTGTGAGGTAGAGATGGTCGTGTGAGCATTATTGAATGCAAATTGGGAAATGCGAGATTGTTTATTGGTGGTTTTGCATGTACGGAGTATGCTGTTTCAGTTATACGGTCGTAGATAGTAGAGTTGAAGTAAATACGATTCTACTGTCCTTTGTCACTTATACCAGATACTCAAATCTTCGAATAGTACCCTATATCACGCCCTCTATTATTATACTTTGACCAGAGCAGATCAGATCTACCACCCTCCAACAACCGCTTCAGGGATGGATGTTATCACATAATCACCAACTCTTCATCACCGCCGATTCCGGCACCCTTCTTCCCTCTTCTTCCCTTTCTTTTTCTCTCCTCCTAGATAAAAAAAAAACAACTAAAGTCCTTTAGTCCCTACACCAGCGCCGGAGTCCCCTCTAAACCCATCAAAACTCCACCCAAAACTCCACCCAAAACGGCGGCAGTTTAGCACCCAACACGGTACTTTTTGCCCTCCATCTAGACCCTTTTTTCTTCCCTCTCTCTCTCTCTCTTTTCCTTTTTTAGCGCTACGACGTACTGAGCGGTAGTGATAGAATAGCATTCCTTGCGGTGAAGACGGAAACCGGGGAAAGGGGGGGGGGTTCTTTTGGCTTGTATCGGTGAAATGCGGGGAAATGGGCTTGTTTGGTGGCGGCAATGTCGTGCAGTATCTTGATAGGCGGTCCCGAAGCCATCGTTGGAACTAAAAAGAAAATAAATGGAGGAAGGTTTGTTGATGGGTTGGGTTATTATTATGATTATTATGTAAAAAGCGGTGATGACGGATGGGGCATGATAGGGTAGGCGAAGAGCCCTTGTTCTGATTACTGAAAGGTAGGCTCTCTAATTATCCTCCAAATATCAACATCCAAATGGTCGAGTTAGGACATGATGGCATCCAAGTAATTGTAAGATATAAACAGCCGTCAGTCAAGAGAGTCCCAGTCATCATGGCTCTCCGTCCAACTTTAATGTCCTCACGGCAAGTAGAACAACTTCATGTACATCATCGAACAGGAGTAGGATCTATTACGACGTAATATAGCAAACAACGGGTATAAACACACTGGCAAAAATTTGCCAGATCCCAGTCAATATACAACCAAATCATCCAATATTCCCGCTATGCACTCAAATACGCCACGCTCGTCCTTGTTCCAAAACAAACGCCTCAGTATTCCGAATAAACCGAGAATGCACATATAATCATCCACTGTTGCCACATATAACCTTCCTCCTTGCAGAAAGAACCAACCTCTGGAGCCTTGAATGCATGTATCCATCCATCTCCTACTTCTGCGCCCACCATGATATAAAGTTGAGGTACGAGTGCACCCTCTTGTCGCTGAGACTCTTTCTTACCGTAACGAGGAACACCTCCAGTTCGGCATCGCTTAAACCAGACTTTCGCAGAGGCTTGGCGGCCAGGGCGTTGATAAACTCTTGCAATGCATCTCGAAAGTATGCTCCTATAATCCTCTGGTGATGATCCTGGGCAAAAAGGTTAGCATCCTGCAAAGCTAATCGCCGAGACAAGACTCCTATTCCATACCCTTGGCCAAGCACCGATTGGCGTCTTCATGACTTTGCACTGAACATTTTGGAAGCCTATACGCTTAAATGTTTCCCCGAGGTCGTTGGCAACCCACGTGTTCATGCCATCTTTGAGTAAAACCTGGTGCGCCATGAGAGCACATTTTCCCACTGGGTAGTCCTCGGGCATCGTTCCATCGTCGCATCGTACAAAGGAGCAAAAGTCGGAGAATTCGATCCAGCCGCCTGGTTTGAGGTGGTCATAGGCATTCTGCACCAGCTTGTCAACGTCCCTCATATATATCGACGAGTAACGCATATGTATAAAGTCGTAGCCTCCACGGTCCATCCATTCGTCTTCGACGTCGTCAATTAGGAAGCGGACATTCGGAGGTACCATGAATGGCTGAATAGGGCTGAGGTCGACACCGACAATCTCAGCACTGGGATACAGTTTGGACACTATAACTGTCTGTTAGCCCACTCTGCTGCCAACTAGACTACCCGAGGCAAGCACCTACCAGCGATGGGCCATAGTCCTGTCCCGGTGCAGAGATCCATTATCCTCTGTGGATGACTTTCAATTGGTGCATTGAACAAACGACTGCCCGTCATTTCCATGTGAATCACATGCTTCATGTATTCTCGCTCTTGCTCAATGTCATCGTTTGGTAGAGGATATCGACCATGGCGGTAATGGTGATACTGTTAATCAAATTTGTTTAGCGAAACCCAGTCTTCCCACAATGGTGAATGAATGAAGGAATGAATGAATGATATACGCACTCGTCGACCGCCTTCGTAATCGTGCTCCCATATGCTGGACCTTACGGTTGCCGATGCACCCGAGTACATGTCTGCTTCGTCGGTGGTGTCGAATCCATCGTCATCCAGATCCTCCGAGTCGGTGGCCTCCAGCGTGGTCTCGGAATCCAAGAGATCTCCGGGCGGTTTGGCAATCTCTGTCGCATCGCTATCTATAGAGCTTCGGCGTTCTCTAGTGCTAGAGCCGCTGGATTGGTCGTCTACGCCGTCTACGCTGTCTAGACTCGGCGAGCTCTCGTCGTTGGGCGGCTCCTCCACATGTTCCGAGTCTCCCATCGCTAGCCTATCGATGTTGTCTCGTATGGTTCGTCGTTCTCATCGATGATGCCGATGCTTGTTCGAGGGATATCCACAATGGAACACAATGGAACGCTGACTTTGTTTCTTGTATCGTGGGTTATTATGATTGTAATCTGGATCTGGGGGGATTCGCTCGTAATCGCGGAAAGTCGGGGCTGATGGAGAATCGGTCAACGGTCAATGTGTGATCAACGAACCAAAACGCCGTCCAGCGCCGTCGGATAAATCACGCGCTGGACGTATCATTCGAGCGAGAAAGTGCGAGGTATGTATCCCTATAGCGGAATTCAGTAAAAGAGATACCTAACCTACATGTAAGCGAGAAGCAGGCACTTACTCGATGTGCTCTTTTGCTTTGCCAGGGCCGTGAATAATGGTGCGTTTGAAGGATCCCCCTGCTGCTTGTCCATCAGTCAGCTGACGGAGTTGAAGGAAGCGGGAACATCCGCCTCCCCCTGGCCATGGTGCCTTTTCTTTGATGAAGACTGTGCCGAAGTCTATCCGCGAGCCGTCTGGCGTTGCATAAATAGTAAGGCGACTTGCTGACAAGGTTCGGCCTAATCAAGAAACGGCCTGTTCAACTGATTCAGTGCTCCGTCGAGCGACGAACAAGAGTGACATGTTCAGAGACGGGACCGAGTTGAGGTGCGCAAGCGATATTATCCTTCTCCCACTCATCTCCCACTCTCCCACTCTCCCTCCTTTCCCCCACAAACTCGACGGAACCAAGGCAGAGCAGCAGGGCCTCCTCCCTGCAAGGGGCGCGCGTTGGTGTGGCACCAGAACAAATGTGTGTTGGTTCCTAGTGTTCCGAGCTATCGGATCAGTTCGTGTCTCGGGGGGAGGAGAGGGAGATGGCTGGCAGGGATGTGTTCTCCCCTTTGTTCTTTTTGTTCTTTTTCTCTGCCGACATGTTGTTGGTGATTGATAAAGGGTCGCCAGCATCATGACTCGACACGTTTTAGTGAGAGATATTCACGTATCAGAGATATGTCGCAAACAGTAATTGCCATTTTGGAAATGGAAACTTGTACCTGAACATTCAACGCTGTTGTTACACGATGAGGTAATCTACCATGTACCTCATGCTCATAATATCCACCCTCCCAATTGCCATTCAACAGAAACACCAAAACGCCAGAAGAAGAAAAAAGAAAAAGAAAAGAAAAAGAAAAGAAAAAGAAAAGAAAAAGAAAAGAAACCTCCCTGCGCGTAAAAGAAATCATTCACTTATCCTTCTCTCTTCCTTCTCTTGCGTCTTCTTTTTCCGACTCAGTAAATTCACCGACGGCAGTTTATTCCACGTTCTCGCCGTTGTCCGTCGCACCACTTCCAATACGTTCCCTGTTGGACGCTCGCCATGTGTCCACCACACCCAACAAAGGGCCAACAGTATCACAACCACTGTTAGTGGTATTGATATCCACCAGGTGGTGTAGAAGAGTGGTGTGGCATCGATACTCCACTTTTGCGTGGCACTGTCGCGTTGTGTTGCGAATAATTGGGATCCCGCGATTGTAGCCACTACCGCTGTTGGGAGGAAGACCATGGTGATGGCTGCGATAATCTTCATCGAGGTCGAATCCTGCATCAACACTTTAGAGTCTTGCTGTGTCAACAGGTTGAATGACAGTGTAATGGCGGCATCGATGCGTTTCTGGAGACTGGAGAGCCGTAGTTGAGTTGAGCGGAACAGCGAGCGCCGGTATTGCAGACATTCCTTCAGCTGTCGCTCTACCGTCTCTCGTCTTCTGTTGGTGCCGTCGATGCTGGTGGCGGCCCAGCTGTTTCTCTGGCCGGAAGGGATTGATATCAAAGCAGCATCGTCATTTGACCGCTCACCAACACTGGAAATGAGACTTTCTGCTACCATGAGACACGACTCGATAGCCTCGGTCAAATGAATGAGGTGCTTGCTGCAGTTGTGGAGTGCGGTAAAGGGTATCTTGGAGCTCGCACTTTTCGTTCTACTTGAGTTTGAAAGTTCCAGAACTGACTGTCCAACGGTGTTAGCCAAGAGCTTTCCCCCGAGTATCACATTGGGGGACATACGTGTTCCAGGGGCCCGAATACGCTTTTCATGTTCCAGACTGTGTCGTCGACCTGGCCGTACAGTCCTTCCAAGACTAGATCGAACAAGATATATGGGTTGATGACAACGTCCTCCCAAGCGCGGCTAGTCACAAAGTCCTCCAACCTCTTTCGCACCAGCGGCCCCGGACCGAAGCAAACAAGTGTCGCGCTTCCATCATTCTGTCCTTGGAGGAAGAAACCCGACCTTTGATAGCTATAATCTGCCTGTGGGAGTGTGGGAATGCTGAATCCGAGGCTGCCAGCTTGATTGTCAACCTCTGGCGGCGAGTCATCCTCCTGCTTGATGTCGATGTTTTTGCAGAGGAAATGGAACCATGCGCTGAACCCGTTCTCGTTGCTTCGCTCGCCGAAGCTATGACTTACTGACCGAGCGCGCTCTGTACTGAACTCGCTGGGAATATCCAGTGAAGAAAAAAGCTCCGTCATTTGGGGTAGTGTGCCGCGTTGTGCTAGGTCCAATGGCGCAAACCTGCAGGTGACATGGTTAGTGAGGCGCTCTCATTGTCGAGCTGACATCAATGATGCGTATTGGCGTCACTTACACTATTCTTAGCTTGGCTTTCGTACGCAGGCATCTTGCCCTCTTCTCATTATACCATCTCCCTTGAGGATGAGCTACCAAAGTCAGAATTATTTCCTTTCGAATGACAACACGAGAGAGCCTACCGTCGGTGATTTCCCAAATGTCTAGGCGCCAGCGCGGCTGTGGTGTTGTAGACGCCGGGTTGTTTGTGGCAGCTTCATTGAAGTCCTCATGCATCCGTTCTCTTCTGGTCCACGACATTGTGAGTTTTGGATGAGCGATTCTTCTCTAATGAATAGATTTCGACCAAGCATATAATGCGATGAAAAGAGGGAGAAACAATGTCTTGCATCACACGTGGGGATCGACGCATATTTTATCCCCGTCATCGCGAACGCCAATGACTCTTTTGCGCTCTGAACATGAGTTTCGGTGTGCGACGGCCGACATCTTGGCATCGACAAAAAGCACCAATACTTTCCGATTACGTACTTGTCGGGGGCGGTCAGATGTGTTATGCATATACATGTTCCATTCTATGCTGCTATATGCCATCTTCAGCTATTATGATCTACTGCAAGTGTTATTGCTGGGTACATCCCTACCATCGCACCAATCTCGACAACCGGGAAAAGCAAACGCATATAATCCAGGAGGGGACGATCTTGCTCAGCCTGATGCACAGCCAGAAGACTAAAAGGATGCCAAGCTTTATCGTTGGGGCTGTTAGCATAGATGAGCGTGTTATTGGATGCGGCTGGTCTTGGGAGCTTGGTCGGCCAGCAGCCTCGAACGGGTTGGAAGTGATTGCGTCCACATCGCTCACATGGTATATGCACTATGAATTAAGGTTGTGTGATAAGGTCAGACCGGTCACCGCCGCTAATGCCACGCCACCCTGTTTCAGCTGTTCAGGAAATGGTTGGACTTTGCGCCAGTCAATGCCCAGTCAATGCTATCCAGCGCCGCCACGTATGCAGGTCGGACTTGGCAATTGTCTCTCCGCATCGAGCTTTTCGATAGCGACGGTAATGAGCGCAGTATCGTGGATATCAAGCATGCACATACTCCGTATGCCAAACTGAATCCTTCTCACCACCATCAAGGACGGCTGGGGCATGGGCATTGTTCAGCTTGATTGACGTTGCATCCAGAAAGTAGGGCTGTCAACAATTGCTAGGGGTTAGGAAATTGGAGCCAACCGGAGCCTCATTCGAGTCAGGCGAAGGGAGGACCCTCCTCCAAGTGACACTTTTTTCGGCAAGTGGGAGAGAGAGATATGACATCTCCGCCAAGTAGGCAGAACGCTTGACTTTTTTGCTCACTGGAATCGCTTCTATTCCTACGAAATACTATCAATGCCCATGACTCTTGTCATTGTTTTAGACATCTCCCGTCCCACGTCACTACCCTCGATATCTATTCTATTTGCAGTGTTCACGGATGAAACCGACTCATGATTCAGGGTATTGCTGAAACCAGACATCCCGTCCGATTTGAAACCAACTTGGGCCAAAATTTGATGAATGTCTCGGAAAGCTCCGCCAACTTGGCCGCCGACTTGGCAGTGGCAAAGCTTCAACATCGTCATTTGTAGACGTGTGAATCCCCTCTGTAATGCATGCCTTGTTTCCTTTTTCGCCGAGCGATTTTGTGGCCCCTTGCGGGGGTTTGTAGCTTCTTGAACTTTCTATAGGTTTCCGAAGATTCCTGCAGTCGCTGTAAGCTGCCGTGATATTGATCATCTCACTCCCTTGCCATCAAGGTATGCCTTGACTAACCGCCCAGAAACCTCTCACGGAGTCATGATTTGACTGCCGGCCTGTCAGTCCGTTTGCTTGATTTCATGTTTCTGTTTGCCTGTGGCGATGCAGTCATTCCGAGTGGGCGTGCTCCGCGTTCCTGCGTCGCGGCTCGAGGTATCGGTGATTGAGTGGTCAACAAGGAGTGAGGAAATTTACCCCTTGCATATGCCGCGTATCCGTCGCAATACATTGTTCTTCCAATTTGGAAGCTTGTAATGATCTCGTCTTGCCTTGTCAAAATGTTTTGCTGTGGTGGATATACGCACCGAATAGATATATAATGCCCCAAATCATGGCGATAGAAGTAGACCAGAGTAGATCAAGACATTCGTTCATCTACTCACTCAGTACTCATTTACCCACTCATATACTTACATCTTCACTGTGTTTATCCTCGCAACACGATGGTGCGCCAAATCACTATACGTATGAACGATGTGTCTCTGTTCTGACTTGTTGTACAGCCTGTTTCTTCGATTGCTAACCAGTCGCATGGATGCGATTTCATCCCGCTCGGTCAACGTTTTGTGAGGCCCTCGCTGTGTTTGACTGCCAATGTCAATGTTAATATGGTGTATAACAGGATGATCGAGCTAGTACGGTGTCCAGCGAGGGAGAAGATACCCCTGATGAGCAACGTCCCGTGAGTCGAGACAAGACTACTTGACTGTCTACTTCACTAACTTGGCGTGTAGGCAGGCCAAATGAGCTCGCCACAGGACAGAGTACATCACCCTGCCGGTCAGGCTGTCATTTCAGGGGCTATTGCTCCTGATGGGAATTCACCCCATGCGATGATTGTTACCCCAAACGGACAACCCTTTGTAAGCATCATGTGTGCCCTTTTATGTTGGCGGCCTATCGATTAACCCCTTGGGCAGGAACACCGTCCGAATAGAACTCCACGGATGGGAGGGGCTTATACACCTGCGCCTCAAACTTTCATTGCGAGCCAACAGGTGAGGACCTTTTGCGTTGATGAACTCGCTTTGGGCGGTGGTTCTTTGTTGTGGCTAACAACTTTATACGGGATGCAGTACGGGGCCCTTCCCCCAGCTCCGGCACCGTACGTGGCTGGACAGCCTGGAAATCAGTACATGCCTGCGCCTCTGCCTCGGATGCCTCAGATGCCTCAGTATCTTCAACAGTATCCTCAACAGCAATGGCCGCAATGGAATTCACACCCGGCACCACAGGTCCACCAACAGCATCCTCCACAATATGCAGTGAGTACTTGTACCATATTTTATCACCCCTTTTATGCAAGCACGAGTATTAACTCAGCTAGATTCCACCCAACCCAAACGGATATTATCAGTCTCCCCAGCCCAACACGGGAGGTCGCAGGGAAGGGGTAAGAGCAAGACTCTTCCGTCGACTATTCCACCCATAGAGTCAGACAAAATTGAGAGAATGTGTATTATAGGAACCAGATAAACCGCGAGGTTTCATTTCAGAAAAGATTGCCGAATTAAAAACCCTTGATCTTGAAGCCAACGTAAATCTCCACCCCTGACCTCTGCCTCTGTTTTGCTTTCTCATGACTGACAAGGAACCTATGCCTAGGCCCCCGATGCTCAGAAGGAAATTCCAATTGCCCTAAAGGGGAATTGGCATTATGGCGAGTTGCGCACAAAATGGCGATGGCTCTATCCGTTCTTATACCAGGAACCGGGCTATGTATATGACAAAGACACGAAAGATCCTAGCGATGACTACACTCATAGGGATTTCGCTGGCCGTCTGGTACGTGCAGCTCGATCCGACAGATATCTCCACCACAATGATGGACGCCTTCGAAAATTATATGTCGCATGCACGGATGAGATATATAATGACACGGGGACTTCTACGTGGAGGCGCACATACATACACAAAGTGGCACCGCTAAGAGTCCGAATCGCCACATGGATTGTCGACGGCAACTATGATCACGATAGCTGGGATGGTTGGGGCATCATGGTCGTAAGGGCCTTTCCCGCAGCATTAGCAATGTCATTTTGTGTAAGTCTTCTCGACACGCCCCCATAGCCCTCTGACAAAGAAGCTTACTCGGTTAGTTCTTCGACTTCAGGCCAACGGTCATCAAACGCCAGCTGTGCTACGCCCCGGTTCTCTACAACTACCGCGGCGAAGCCAAGGTATGGAGCAACCTTCTCGAGAACGATAAGAAGCTCCCCTTGTTGGCCAGAAACAACAATATATACCGGAAGCTGAAGCCAGCTTTTCTCTGCTTCCTCAAAGAACCCCAAAACCCGGTGAAGTGCGGTATTGAGCTCCGTGACGTTTCGAAGTGGGAGGCCAAAGCGGGAAACCAAGACGCTGGCTTGAACTACCTGTTTGTTGCTTTCTATACCCAGCACTTTCGTACTACGCTCCCAGAGAGTGAGAGGCGACCTGGTGGGACTAGCAACATTAGGAACAAAGATATGGATGCCCTTCATGATATCGCGGAGACTGTCTGTCGAGCCTCGAGAATCCCAGCATTTTGGATTTCAGCCAGCTGCTTAGACAAGGAGGAAACTGCGGGCGTAAATCGTAATGCGAGATTCACTCCATGACTTTCAACAACTGACCCTCACTAGGTCTTTCGCATCGCCGATATTTTGCGTGGCGCTCAGAGCATGATGATCGTTGTTGGCAAGTCAAGCTATGACAAATCTCCATCTAATCTCTCGACCGAGGACTTACTCCGTGAATGGGGCACTCGAATGTGGACGTTCCCAGAAGTCTTGCTCAGTCCAGGCAGAAACATCAGCGTATACACCCGCGGCAGGGACCTGCAAGATCCCCTCATCGTTCCTAAGAATCAGTTTCCATCACGGGTGTGGGAGAAAGACCCCGATGTCTGCAGGCACTTGATTGACCACTATCTGGGCAGCATCAACCTCAGCAGACTAGAGTTGGCCACTCTCGCCCTGAAGTGTCTTTACAAGCGGGAGACGGAAAAGTATAGAGACGGCGACAAGGCATATGCTCTAATGGGTTTGCTTAGACTTCGACCACAAGTTGATGAAGGGGACATGGAATTCCAAGCATTCTCTAGACTGTCGCTAGCGAATGACTCCGACTCGCTTCTGGAAAGGTGCATTTGCACGCTTCCTTTGAGTTCAGGACAGCCCTGGCATGACATGACTGACGCCTATAAATCGCAACTGTGGGACATTACGCCGTACTGCCAAGTTGCTGGCATTGCAGACAACGACACGGTCATCATAGATGGAGCTTTCGGTGTCTCGGTCCGCTGGAAGTCATTTTATCCCATTTATTGGCCCACTGGTCCGTCCCCCAGACGCCTGCTCGCCGGTTCGCTCATGGAATATAACGGCCTCATCCTCTTTCTCTCTATTGGTCTGATAAGCAGCGGTTCTTTCTTTGGCCCCGCGGGCACTTTCATGGTTGTCATTGGTCTTTTCTTGCTCCTCGTCTTCGTCTATTTCTGGCTCCTGACGCCACGGCTGGTGAGGAGGATGTATAGTGGAAAATTTCATCAGATCCAGGCGGAGATGTTTGCCTTTGAGGGGCATTTGAACGCAGCGACCATTGAGCGGGCCCTTTTTGGGGGTGACTACAACAGATTGTCATGGAGTACAAACTCCAGTCCCCTGTCTCGGATAGAGATCAAGAATGGCGAGAGAATCGGTATCGACCCGCGCAAAGATGGCGAGGTAGCCAACAAAATCGATGCAGCAAAGAAGGCTCTGCCAGGACAGATGAGGGTAAGTTTAGCATTCATTCCAAGTCATGAGAGAGCATTGTTAACGACCCCCAAGATATTCACACTTGTGAATACCTACAACATGCAGCTGACACTATTTGAGGCGGTCAACCCACCCGTCGCCTTCATGTTTTGCGCGGCCGAGGGAGGTATGCAGAGAGCGAATGGCTGTTCGTATGACTGGACCACGCAGACGTTTTATCGTGAGACGGTTCTCAGACTTCCAACGACTGCTCTCGATAGGATGAACCGAGTGCCACGGTTTCGCCTGGGACTTCAAAGGGAACAGTGGGCATCGCATCCTGTTTTAGCTCAGAATGAGATTGCTTAAAGGCCGTTATTTGCTGTGTAAAATTAATCGAGTTTTGTATGATAGTAGATACCTAGCAGGTAGCTTGATAACAAGTTAATGTTTCTCATGAAATTCTAGGGTGGCACTTGCATCCAAGGCCTACGACAACTCAAATATCCATGTTTCTTATCGATAAGCCCGATAACGCATAGAGCGGGGCAAACCTCCCACTTGGGGTATCTACCTAGAGCTCCAGCATCCACATCACAACACTCTTCTTTCACCATTCGTCTTTGTCTGTCAGGCTTGTTTTCGTGGCAGCCAAGATGGAGGCCGCTGCTCTAAATTCGTGGGGTATGTGATGCTATACATGCTGGCTATTGGCCTTAATGCTGACCACCACTGACAGAGCTCGATAACAACATCGAGCTGGTCGATCCTAAACGAGATGCGCTGTACAACTATGATGCCCCGGCACAGAAAAACTTGGCCAACCTTCGACCGTGGGCTAAGGACCCAAACTACTTCAGATATGTGCGAATCGGTGCGGTTGCCCTGATAAAAATGACCATGCATGCTCGGTCGGGCGGCGCTCTTGAAGTCATGGGCCTCATGCAGGGCTACATTGATGAGGAGACGTTTGTCGTGACGGACGCTTTCCGATTACCCGTTGAAGGAACAGAGACGAGAGTAAACGCCCAGAGCGAGGCGAACGAATACCTGATAGACTATCTGGATCTTTGCAGAGCGCAGGGCAGAGAGGAGAACGTGGTGGGGTGGTACCACAGCCATCCTGGGTACGGGTGCTGGCTCAGCGGAATCGACGTGGAGACAGAGGCCTTGCAGCAACAATTCCAGGATCCCTTCCTGGCAGTTGTCATTGACCCCGATCGCACCATTAATGCCGGCAAGGTGGAGATTGGGGCTTTCCGAACATATCCCAGCGACCACAAGTCCGACCCATTCGCCAGCTCATCAGCCGACGGGTTCCAGGCCGTGCCACTAGCCAAGGCGGCCGAATTTGGCGCCCACTCGAGTCGATATTACAGTTTGGAAGTATCGCACTTCAAGAGCACACTGGACTCGCATCTTCTGGAGCTCCTGTGGCACAAGTACTGGGTTCAGACGCTTAGCCAGAGCCCACTGCTGACGAACCGGGACTTTGGCAACAAGCAGATGCTGGACTTGAGTTCGAAGCTCAAAGAAGCGACTACGAATCTGGTCCGTAGCCGCAACTCGCAGACGATGATGATGGGAGGCGGAGGGAAGACGGCCGACAAGGTAGTAGGAAAGCTAGCTCAAGATGCGAACTTGATTGCTACCAAGGAGTTATCCGGGCTGATGGCGGCTCAGATTAAGGCCAAGGTGTTCAACGACTTGGGGACGAGAACATCGTGAGAAGGGGCGTTGAGACATGAATTATTTTACTATGGAGCATAGATGGCGTTTGGTCGTAATAAGACTTTATTTTAATCATCGCTTTATTTATTTAGATTGTTTTCATTCCGGTTCATTGTTCTAGCAACGGCATACCAGTTGTGGCTTGTCTCCAACGGCTACCTAGGGCCCGGCTACGAGTGGTGAAGCTTGTAGTCGTAAGCGTAGGCCCGCTTCAATCTCTTGTTCTTATTGTTAGTTGGAAAGAATTACGAGAACTTGAGGATGCCATAGAATCGAGAGAGTTAATCGATCTTGGTATCAAGTTTTCAGGGTTTGGCTGATGGACTTTAGAACACGAGACGCTAATAGAACTGGCCAACGGCGTCTGCTGCAGCAAGACTGTTAGGGTGACTAAAGGCGTGGTTTGAGATGGAAGCACGTGAAAGATGAATTTATGATGACATTAAGATGCCATAAAAAAGACTTGGGCAGAATTGTTAGGGACTCGTCATGATCATAAAGGTGGATGGTATATGAACCAAGAGACTATTGGATCTGTATGTCAGGGGGCTTCCCTTTGCGTTTACTGTTTCCCACCCAGCTGCTTGGAATTGCTGCAAGGAGAGAACTTGTCACCTATATAAAGAAGCAATAGTCCTCCCTCTCATCCCAGGAGATGGGTATCAGAAGCTGTACTGAGGTTTACACACGATGAAAGGAGGGCATGGCATGCAGATCAAGTCGAGACTCTGTTGGAACGTCTTGGAACGGTTGTTTTGGGGTGAATGCTTCGCCACAACGGCGCATTGGCTTCCGGGGGGAAAGCCCACTATAAGCGGGGGGGGGGGGGGGCCTCACACCACTGACCAAGGCCACTGCAGCACTAACCTCACTCCCCTGTAGCTATCGAGTACTACTGTAATGGTGCTAGCAGCTCGGTAAAGGTGGCGCAGAGCTCTCTCGATGCTTGACGTCATGGATCCGATCGCCCTTCGGCATCTGGCGATTTCAGCACATTTGGGGTTGGGGGGAGCGCAATGTTGATCAAAATGTGAAAGATGGGAAGATCTGGTGAAAAGAGGTAGAGATGACGGAATCGACACAAATCTAGTGGGGATACTTTGTTCCGGCATTGTGTAACTGACGGGCAGCAAAAAAACGCCAACGACGCGTTCAAACAGCTTCGACTTTGTTTGTTGTTGCAAACTTGGCAGCTGTTGTTTGTGAGGTCAACTTGGGGGCGGGTTTGCCATGTAACGGCGGTTAATCTAACGGATTAAACCAGACCAAGGAAATCTAAGACAATGGAACTAAAGATTAATTAGCCAGAACAACGGAGCACCCCGGGTGAACGTGAAATTCTCTTCATTCGGAGTCTACGAGTTGGTGGTGGGAAGAAAACTTGGGTGATTCCAGCTGTTC
The DNA here is from genome assembly GCA_011799845.1 of Hypomyces rosellus. NCBI lineage: Eukaryota > Fungi > Ascomycota > Sordariomycetes > Hypocreales > Hypocreaceae > Hypomyces > Hypomyces rosellus. Next base: position 400,570 of record WWCI01000003.1, read on the forward strand.
GTGTTGGCAGTCTGAGCAAAGAATGAATCAAGTACCGGGACAGATGGCAGACCTTTGGCGATGGGTGGTGGACACGCCCAACACAACGATACGTTGCTCAAGCCACCAATTCCAGTGCCGTGATCGAACTATACCGGAACTATGAGGTAAGTAGCCGGATTTGCATATCATGACGTGAGAGAGACGGATGGAAAGAGAATTTTGAGACGACCATCATTCCATGTTGACGCAGCGTCACACCACTACCGGAGATTCCAAGGACAGGCTGTAGAGGGCACTGGGAAAGATGGGTGTAATGCCTGTCAATTCACAGCACTCTGTAGATCGAGAAGATTGAGAGCAATGGTCGTCAGTATCGTTGATGAGTTCCTGCGCGTAAAATGAGACCTGCTTTTCCCCAGATGCAAATAATCCAAGGTGATGGAGTCTTGACCCCTAAATTAGGCGCTGTCGTCAGTGCATCTTTAGTGGACGTCTAGCGGCACGCCCCCCTACTTTGGAGCTCCAGGGCTTAGAGGCTCCCCTCCGCAGAGCTCCAGCCAACGAGAACGGCCAATGTTCTGCGCAGAGTGAAACATGCAGCAATAGTCACGATGAAAAAAGGGTAGGTAGACTGGTAGACAGGTATTGGATCCCTCCCTGAGGGCGAGTTCACTGCCCGTAGGTTGTTCCCCCTCAAGTCAGTGCGTGCCTCAGTAACGCCCCAAGCTCCAGTGCCTAACTGCACGCCCTGCCAGTTTCAGTCCACTTCGATGAGCATGCATGACGTATTCTTCCCCCTTGTTCAACGTCACTTCCTGATGCGAGCAAATCAAGCTTCTGCAAAGCTGTTTTCGTGCCGAACCTGCGCGTTGCCTCATCGTTTTTATCGGTGTCTTGGTGTGTCTTGTTGTCTTGGTGTTTCTGAAAAAGAAGGCGCAGTTTATAAACCTGTTCCTGCCGCCCTTGAATGACTTTGATCCTCTCTTCCTTCTCCTCATTCTGTCTCTCCATACAAAAAGATACCCCCTTTCAATCCATCATTCAACCAAATTGTCGTGATACCCAGAAATACAAGTTTTCTAACCACCGTTAATAATCGATTCCCCTTCAATTCTCTCACACTTATCCTACTCTCTTCTTTTACCTCTTTTCCTTCTTCTTCGGTCATCCTTTGCTCTTGCGCTAGGACCGAATACACCCTACAACGTCTTCTCTCCCTGCAAAAACCCGACATAGATAATTCCTACAAATAACATCAGTCAACATGGCGTCTCCCGCAGTCAATAAGCCAACGGATACGAAGCAAAAGGAAGCCGATATCAACCGCAAGCTTCAGCTCTACGGCATCTTTTACGCACTCAAGACTGGCAAGGCCCCATCGGTACGTCGCTACCTACCTATCACCTATACATCTTCATACAAGCAGATCCACTAACAATGTCTCCAGAACGAGCAAATCGATGTTGCCCTTAACAGCTTCCTCGCGTCCAGAGCATTGAGTCGCCCGCCAGACAAGCTGTCGGCCGAGGGCAAGGGACTGGTGGATGACACCAAGGAGGTGGTGAAGCTGGCTAAGCAGCTTTTGCTGTCCAAGAACGACGGCAACCTTATCCAGGATTTCATCTACCAAACAACACAGTTTGACCCCAACCATCACAATGCCCCCGGCGCACCAATCTCCAAGGATTCCGCAAAGCGCGATGGTGACGATGCGCTCCAGGGCCTGAGGACTTTGGGCACCTTGCTCATCACCAATGGCCAATTCCGCAAGCTACGTAAGCATATTCCTGTTTCTAAAAGATGTTTCGCAAACTGACATTTCTTTTCATAGTCAAGGATGCTACCGTTTTGTTCCGCGATATGATTGGTGATGGTGCTACCAACGCCGCTAATTTGGTCCGCCCTGCCGATGAGCACCTTCAGCGGTTGGATGAACCCGCCCCTGACAACACATGGCATGAGAAGCCCGACTTGTCAAAAGATTCTCTCAAGAACCAGGCGAGAGGCATCTACGGAGGCGATGCCAAGAAGGACGCAAAGGATGTTGCCAATGCTGCTACCAATGCCGCGGCCCCTCAGAGCTCCAATGCGCCCGCCACGCAGCTCGATCAAGGCGCAGGGTTTGATGCTGCCAGAGAGACAGCAAATCAGAAGCTTGATCAGAACATGGATCAGGAAACTAAGGACAAGGTCAAGCAGCGGAATGAGGAGTACCGCCGCAAGGCCAGAGAATACCTGAAGAAGAAGATGCCCCAGGAGCGCAGAGATCAGGTCATTTTCCGCCTGAAGAAGATGGTTCTCGAATGCCAGCAACACCCCGAGTACTCCCAAGCCATTCAGACGCTGTTAAGATTGGCTGAGGAGTATGGCGGTCACGGCCGCAACTATGGCAAAGGATCTGCTGACTCGGCCAAGGGCATTCGCACCGGTTTGGCTGCTGCCGAAGATGATTTGCGAACACTGATTGAGCGCTTTGCCAATGGGACCTCTACCGAGGACCTTTGGCAGTCCATTGGCCAAATTTACAAGGATGCAGACAAGGACGACGAACTCCGGGGTTGGTTTAAGCAGACTGACAACTATATTCGTCGTTGTCTCCTCGAACAGGGCTATATCCTGGAAGATGCCTCCACTGAAGAATGGAACCGTCTTTATGATCATGGCAGATATCTGCTTCGCGACAAGTACCGCGCTCACACCGACCGCGTTATCGACGAATCCAAGTTTATTGTTGATCAGTTCGATCAGGACCCTCTCAACAAAGCCTTCGGTCAGGCATGTCAGAAGCTGTTCAATGACCTAGGCAATGATGAGAATGGAAAGGCCGCCTTCAAGCCTCACCTCATCAAAGATTTGACAGAGGTCATTATCCCAGCCATCATGGAGAATGTGGCCTACATCCCCGTTCCCCGCATCGAGTATTCGGATCCCCAGTTCGATGCCATTATTGAGAACCTCGTACTGGAGAGCGACAACTTTATGCCCAACATTCTCGAGATTAGCAGCGACAACTACTGGCGCTGGGGACGCAAGAAGATTGCCAACAAGAACAAGAACACCATCGATATCAAAGTCACTGGCATTCAGATGGACCTTCGTGATGTCAGCTACCATATTAAGCGCAAATCTGGCTTCCCTAGCATCACTGACACTGGCGTTTTGGACATCCTTCTACCTGGCGATGGTTTCTCCTTCAGGATGAAAGTGTCTACTGCTGACAAGCATGACAACCAAAACGTCTTCAAGGTTGAAAAGGTCGACGTAAGCATGAAGGGCCTCAAGATTAACTTCAAAAAGTCCAACCATAAGCTTCTGTTCTCTCTGTTCAAGCCTCTCGCTCTTAGAGTTGTTCGTCCCGCACTGCAGAAGGCAGTCGAAAAGGCCATCAAGGATCAGTGCAACAAGTTGGATCACTTCCTCTATGAAGTCAAGCAGGAAGCTGCCCGCGTTGCTGAGACGGCCAAGGAGGACCCTGAGCAGGCCGTCAACATTTACCAGCGCTACTACAACGCCGCCCAAAAGAATATGCTTAAAGGCAAAAAGAAGGCCGAGGACGTCGCTCAGGACAAGAAGGTCAATGTGGCCATGACCAAGCAGGACAGCATCTTCCCCAACATCAATCTACCTGGCGGCATCAGCACCAAGGCTACCGAGTATAGAGAGTTGGCTGGCAAGGGTGAGAAGTGGGAGAGCCCAGTCTTCTCCATCGGCAGCGCCAACAAGAGTACCGACATTCCAGCGGCGCCCAGAATCGAGAGGAAGCCTCACCCTGTTGCCGATGTCAGCCACAGCGATAACCTCGCTGGCAATTTGACTGGCAATGCTAACGGTAATGCCAACGGTGCGTTGAGAGGTGAACCGCTGTTGGCAGCTAATGGCGCCAATGGTCACAACATGGCCACCAATGGAAAATATGCCAATGGACGGGGTCTTACTGCGTATTAGAGGTGCAGTGAAGAATTTGAGCCGGGATCAAGCAGAAAAAGTAGCGGGAATTCCGTGGGGAGGGATGGCATTCAGACATTATACCCGTTAGGTCGAGCGTAAAGCCACCTATATTTTGATACCACTGGTGATTTATAATTGGAATTGATGAGGGCTAATGCGGAGGAAAAAGTGCGCAGGATCATTGCTTTTGCTTTCCCTATGTTTGTCTTATTCTCTTATTCTCTTCACTCCTTTGGTTAGGAATTTCTAGTACTTGTAAGAACGCGATGAATTGACTACATTACACTCGGGCTTTATTACATAAATATAGGCGATATTAAGCTGGTGGGAAGTGTTCTTACGAGGCATATCTTTACTGTTTGGTCGAACTGTCTACTCACCTAAATATCTCATTTACCTCAAAGATTGATGAATGCGACAGAAACTTTCTATACCTAGGCATTCGCGGTTCTGTGTTTTTAATGTCATCTATAAATACGCGGATTCTCACCGGTGTGTGACCTGATAGCCTAGTAATCCATCCTTACACCAATATTATGATCTTTTTTATAGTATGTTAATATTCAGACTTGTACTGTCTTTCTTTTCCCTCGCCAAATAGCAAGCACATAAATCCTTCACATCTATGTAATGTCACAATAGTTATTTAGTCTTTTCATACGGCCCAGAGACACATGTCCTGGCTTTTACCATCGATGTTACATTCAATTTATATTGCCATAGGAATTATTCGGGCAATTGGGACTCGTAGCCGTTGAACAGTCGCCCTCCTAAACCGGTCTTCACCGAAAGTGAGGGGAAGATGTCGTATCAAGTTCTCGTTGGCGTTTCATTCTCCACTCACCTGAATGATGGGTCGCATGCATATACATCAGTTCCACATCAATTCCACATCAAAGCCTATCACCGGAAGAAACCTTGGCGCCGACCACTGCCGCGCCGGCACATGACAGCACTTCATCTCCTCGCTGTGCAAAGTAAGGAGAGCTGTCAGTCTGCTTTTGAGCCACGGCATCGAATTAGAAAGCAAGGATATCATGGATGAGACGCCCTTGATAGAAGCTGTTCGGAAGAGGAGTCTTGAGTCAGTCCAACTATTGCTCAAGAAGGGGGCCAACATTGAGGCTCGTGATAATGATGGTGAAGACGCTTTGCACCATGCCATCAAGCTGAACGACAGTCTTATAGTCGAAGAGCTACTCAACAGTGACAACCACCAAGCCATCGGCAAGTACATAGCGTGGGGTGATTTGTCGCTGGCGGCAAGGCTCCCGGATCTACGCGTGCTCAAAATGTTGGTCGATAGGAAGCCAGGCGCTTTAACCATGACGAATGGCCGTGGACGCACGCTGTTCCATTTAGCTGCTACCTCAAAGTCATTAAGGCTGCTTTCATTCTTTCTTGAGGCAGGATCCGACGTCAATCTCGCAGGACACCGGAATAGAACGCCACTACATGAGGCAGCCGCCACAGGGCGAGCTGAGAATATCAAGCTTCTTGTCAAGTGGCATGCCGATGTTGAAAAGATTGACGATGATGGTCATACGGCGCTGCATCACGCTGCAAGTCAAGGAAGCGCCGAAGCGGTCTCAGCACTTATCAGTGCTAACGCACCAATTGACAAGGCTGGCGAATGGAAAAGATCACCTCTCTTCACGGCAGCCTATTGTAGAAGAGTGGAAGTCGTAAGCCTCTTGCTTAGCGCTGGTGCTGACGCAAACGCTTGCGCCCAGGATCACTATATGTGGTCTCCCCTTCAGGCGTCTGTAGATAACCTTGAGGTCTCCAAGCTACTTATCGACCACGGAGCAAACGTCAACTATCAGAGGGGTGATGGGTGGACTGTCCTTTACTCTTCGGTTGATTGGGGGCTTCCGGAAGTTGTACAATTGCTGCTGGATAACGGAGCGGATATGAGCTCTGTTAATGATGATGGCAGGACGCCACTTCACTTGGCTGCTCAAAAAGGTTACCGTAATGTCCTCGGCAGTCTTCTAGCTCATAAAAATAGTCTCAGCATCGATATGGATAAACCGGACAATGCAGGATTCACCGCCCTTTGCTTGGCGATCTTTGCATCCAACGACGCTGGTGTCAGGGCCCTCATAGCTCACGGTGCCGACATCAAAGCAAAGCTCGCAGACGGCAAGACGTATCTAGTTCTTGCTGCTGAAGATGGTTCATCCGAGGTGCTTTCTACGTTACTCAGCATGGACGGACGCTCCGTCTCTGGCATATCCTGGGACTTCCCGGAGATGGTTTCTGCATATTGGGGGGCCATAAGGAAAGGCCGGATCAACTCGTTAGAAGTTTTACTGAGAAAGGAGAACCGTCTAATTGAAGAAATATCTACGGAAGGGTTCAATGGGCTTGAAGTATACATGGACACACCAGAAGCAAAGTCCAAGGGTTCAGATGATGAAGATCTCATGAATATTTTCCTGGTCAACAAGGGCATTAATCCTTTCAAACGACGGCCAGGTCGTCAATTTTCAAGCTTTGAGCTTGGCGTCATGGCACAATGGAGGTTGAAGACGGAGTTTTGGACGGCATGCCTCAAACACATTCCTAGTGATGTTGGGTCATCGAGTCTTGGCTTCAGAGAGTTGCGCATTGCGACCGAAACAGATCATCTTGATTTCTGGTCAAATCTCGCCCCACTAATGGAAACCACCCAAGGTGAGGTTGATCAGGATGGCTGGAATATCCATCATTTTCTATACCAAGCCCAACCGAGACAGGCCTATGCCAAGTACGACGAAACAGCCGTTTTGAAAAAGACCAAAACGCCCACGGCACTCATCTGGCCTCGTCTGTGGCAAAGGTCCGATGATGATGCAAGCACTGGGGTTGAGATTTCAGCTGACGGGCTTGGGGCGTCTTTTGAATGTAGGTGGCAAGCACAGCATGGGCTTCAGTCTCTCTCAATGATTTGCTTACTTACTGGGGTGAAACTAGATCTATCTGATCACGCGCTCGGCGGCACCATCACCATTCGGGCAGACTTCCCCTTTCCTCCGCGAAAATTAGGCATAGCATATTTTGAGTTGTCCATATTGCAGCCAGCAAATAAGGACACGTTAGAAGGCTCGAGAAACCCGACATTTGTTATCGGACTATCAAGCGAGTTCACTGACCAGTTCCAGGCGCTTCCAGGGTGGATAAGGGAGTCAGTTGGATATCATGGCGATGATGGAAAGGTATTTGAAAATCTGTCCAGCGGCCATAATGCTGTACATCGCATGGGCACGTACAAGATGGGTAACACTGTCGGCTGTGGGATTGACTATGAAGGTGGCGAATACTTTTTTACCTATGATGGAGAGATTGTTTGTAAGTATCACATGCTTGATTTGGTACCGGATATTCCCAACAGAGTTGGTGCGGCAATTAACTAACCCGTTTATGCTTCCAGTTCGACGATCAGATAATATCATCTTCCGGAAACTGTACCCCTCGATTGGCCACAGCCATGGGGTCGGCAAGATTAGAGTCAACTTTGGCCGGACTGAGTTTCAATGGCAAGAGGCGAATAAAAATAGACTTACCGGCCAGTAGCTGGAACCACCTAATATGAGGTTGAGAAGGGCCCCTACAGGCCGGATGAGATAGTCGGAGGTTGGAGGGCAGAAATTATGATGCGACTGTGGCATAGTCTAAGAAGATGGGAAATAGGTACAAATACAAAACAGAGACAAGGATATGATCATTCGCTGTAGTTGTTTAAAACATGGATCATACTTCTTAGCCAGGTGAACATGTCGTCTTGGACATACATGGGGTCCACGCAACGAAGTAATTGGACCTCGGGAAGATAAGTATAAAGGGGGTGAGGAATGAGGGGTAACGCACTGGTGTTGATGATGAGAACTCCATCCCATGGATTCAAACCACTCTATCAGTGGGCAAAGCAAAGAATATCGTTGCAAATGGCATGGAAACAAATGCTTATAACAGAATACCATCTTGTCCTAGGATATCGAACAAGTTTAGGTGTAGAGCATTGTCCAGTTCGTACACAGATTTCTCAGGGGTTCTAACCCACGATCAATGAAAAGGGGGAGGATGACGCAGCAACGTGAATCCTCTGTTGGTTTTTATCAAGGATGTTCCTAATGTTCTCATGAGAGTTGAAACTTCTGATTTCGGGCTGAACAGAGGAATTAGTTTCCATTTTCAAAGATTGGAGAAAACTATTGCCTGTTGGCGTCTTAAACTAGTTAAGGGGGGATAGCTATTCCTGATTCTATCAAATCTTCGAAAGTTTTCAAAGATTTGATAGAATTAGGAATAGCCATCCTGACTTGACCAGATGAGATTGGAGGAAACGATTTGAGGGGTCCGTAGGCTCTAAGAATATAGAGATGAACAATTTGAATGATGCCTACGTAACCTATTACCGAATCCAGCACCAGGATGAAGAAGGCTTCGCAGCTCATCATACAACAGAGGAACCACAGCGGTTCGGAAGTGAGGCTGCAATGGATCTTGAGGAGGTCCCCGGCTCCTCCCAGTACGGGCTGGCATAACCTAGCACCGATTAGGTTTGGCGGGACAGACATTTTGTCCGTCCAAAATAAGTGGGGACACTGCGTCGTCGAGAGACTTACAAGAAGCTGGTTTCGCCCATCATTTACTACATTTAAATCGACTGCTCTACCGTTCAGATCAAATAGGAAAACATCAGCAGTAATTTTTGCTTTCGCCTAAAATATATCCTTCGTTACGTTGCAATAATAATGGTTCAGTGGACCTTGGAATCGATCATTGCTCTTGTTTCACTCCTTGTAACCGTCCTATCGTTGGTAGTTGCTTATCTGATCAAGTTCAAGTATCGCAAACAAAGTATGGATGAATGTCTACAAAAACTCCTCGATTATTTACTGACAAAGCATAGATGCCCATGCTCACGATGAAGAAACACAGCTGGAGTCTCAATGATCTCCATGCAGACATCCATGGCTGGTGTTCTGGTTGCCCACTATAGGTTCTGTCGCTTCGGTGGACTAGACGCTGTACGACACAACGCTACTTAGTTTACCCATCCACCTTATAGAATGGAAGCTCTGGGGATTTAAATTGGAACCATAAATATGATACAGTTTATATAGAAGATTTTTGAATTAGACTTACTCTACCAATGTATTTTCCAGACTTGATGTGTGATAATGCATAAATTACTGCTTGACACGGGACTGCTCAGGCGCCCCATAGGATCACGCCAGGCGCGATTTTAAAAGTCACGCCAGGCGTGAGTATTATGTCAGCAGCCTAGATGTTAAGATAGGAATAAAAAATATTAAACAAATATATAAAATAAGATAAAAAGTCTTAATATATAGATTTAATACTAATGTATTTTATTATTATTTCTTTTATTTTTTATTTAATTATTTAAATATTAATAAAATATACTTAAAATAGCTTTAATATTATGGCTAGACATAATCTATAAAGCTAATAAACTGATCTTTTTTTGAAGCCACTAACCTGACTTTTTCCCGGCGTTGCGAAACTAACCTTTTTTTAATAGATCACTGTAATAGTATATTAAGAGTGCTATAATCCAATGATTTATAGTGGTTATAGCGCCATAACAGTCCTTGCTGACGTAATACTCATGCCTAGCGTGAGTTTTAGAATCGCGCCTGGCGTGATCCTATGGGGAGCCGACTGCTCAGTTTGGCTTACATAAGCCGAGCAAGTCATAATATTGTGCCAGCCACTTTATCACACAATAGTATATGTTTTTTTTTAGGAATTTCTAGTACTTGTAGGAACGCGATAAATTGACTTTATTATTACATTCCAAGCTCTACAGTGGAAATGTTAGCGATATTATGCTGCTTTATTTCTGTGATGATATGATGCGCAATGAGACTTGCAGAGCTCTGTATATGAGCCTGTAAGAATCCTTATCTTTTCTCTGTTTTACACGGGAGGGAAAGAATATCATCATACTCCCTACTTAACTATTTCGAGGTTTCAACGTTCTGCCTACTCACTATGAGAAGAAGCATAGACAAAGAGATCTATGCATCCTTCGGCTCACACAGTGCTAGATAACCTTGTCCGCATAGCCTTGAGGCCTTGAAGTCTGCGTGATGGCTTTCGTGAACGGGATCAAGGACAACTATTGGACTCTTTATAATGACTAGCACTAAAGTTTCAAGACTATGTGGAACATTGGAAGGGAGATGGATCAGGCCACTATTCATTTGCGCGGAATGTAACAGGGCGGTGGCAGCGAAGGCTAAGAATCCAAGTGACTTGGAAACCGATCATAACGCATGGGTTGATTGTGGTTATTAGTGTCCGCTGTCTATCCCACAACAGATTCCAGGTCATTAGTATTGCGAAGGTAAAAACTAAGGAGAAAAGCGTAGCTTCTGGGTTTGCTTTAATCTAGTCACGCTTATGAATACTCGCTGACAATTGCTCGTTTTTGCCGTTTTGACCACCCCGCGATGTAGCAAAGACTTTGTTTCTAGTAGTACTAGAGCTATTGAAATGGGTATCCTGATGTAATCGTGATCAAAGGCAAAAAGAAGAAGAAGAAAAGGCAAGAGAAGCTAGACGAAGGGCAAGAAAGGCCTATAAGTTACAGGAGCGCAGCTTTGCTTGCCCTACGAACACTTTGATATGCGCTGACTGTAGTTTCTATCTTAAGAGTCGATTCTACTTGCAAGAAGGTCACTGTTTTTAATTTGATCCCGAGATGCTAGATCGACAAATAAATTAACACAGCTAGCACCTTACAATATACATGGATTACTAATTTTCCACCGGCTCAATTATTACTTTTATATATACTTATGGGTTAATGATAGAAGGTATACTGAAGGGAATCACGATTCCACGAGGCATATTCTTTTCCGCGAATTCATTATGACTTATACAAAGCTATAAACCCCTCCTCTCAAGTCCATTGCCTAGCCTAATGACGATCTAATCCTAAGGAGACATCAAAGCTCTGACCGCATCTTCATAATCAAGTCCATAAACATCTCCCTCATTAGGAACCCCCTTCTATCTGCGACTAGAAAATTAGAGGATTCGAAGATTTGGCTGAACCGATAGAGAAGAACAAGCGAGGTTGACGGCTTGCCAAAATTCCACGTCGATGAATTTGATAAGCTGTGAGTACATGGGAAAACTCTCAACATAGTTTTGATTGGGAATTTGGGTAAGATTTTGGATAGACAGTATATGAGGTACTGTTCCAGATGACAGTGCATATTCTTGTATGCCTCACCCATCTCCTCATGATAGGTTGTGCAAATGAAGCGAGATATACAGAAAAGATTGATCAAATAGTCTATGAGAGTATGAAACTGACGACTCTGTAGTGTGCCTCGAGCTTGTTTGCTCATGAACAAATCGATAATGGTGAAGAGAGAGTTGCATATTGTGAGGGGGTTCAGGTTGCTTTCCGGCTTGTACAAGCCATGGCGCTTGAACCCCCTTTGAATCCTGTATGTTAAGTACACCGTGAACATGATTATATCCTCAGCCTTTCGAGAGAAAGCTTTCACTATTTGAGCGAGCATGTCAGGAATTAAAATGCACGATTGTACACTAAATTCTTTAATAGAATCCATCAACAATGCTTCGAATGTGAGAATTGAGAGATACCCTTTGTCAGTCTCGCGATTCCAGGTGTTGATGATGGATCTGGGATAACCAGGGAATACGCTTTGCCAATCTGCGAAATTGACATGTGGATCCCCAATGGGACCATGGCGCATGATAACTGGACACGAAAGTTAGTCAAAATGTATTTACGAATAGCATCTAATTAAAAAGCCTACCTGGGGAGATGAAATCAAGCTTCTTAATGTCAAAGTCAGTGCAGGCTGTCCAAAAGATTGTTTGACTATATCGCCTTGCCGTTGCGTTCCCCAAAACTTGCTGACATCGCTCACACGGGAGTGTCATGGAGCACTATCATTCACTGCATCAGTACTAAGACCATTGGAGGTGGATGCTGCCATTGATCACCTTGGCTTTGTCTAAGCGGCATCTTAGGCATGCTCTCTTTGCCCGTTGTAGCTTTGGTCTTTTGCCGGAGCCAACGCTCGTTGCATCTGGCTTGGCTTTCGAAGTCATTGCAAAACAAAAGCCATCAGGGATACCGTCAACTTTGATTGCATTCGTCCGAGGCATTTCATTCAATGCTTCTGAGGAATGGTCCTCTTCAAATCCGTTGAATGAACGCTTTCGTCTTGCTATTGGTGCAGCCGTGACTGCCAGCTCGGGGGATTGATGGATGGACTCTGGTTCTGAGACGACATTTGCAGAAGCTTCTCCTGGATGTTGGACTATGTGTGTCCTCATTAGCACATGCGAGTAAATGGGTTTTAAAGTTCAATGAAAAAAAAAAGGCCGTAGGATCCCATTCTCGTGGCACAAAGGATAGATGGATATGGAGACTTACGGAGTAGTCCCTCCTGTTCCGTGGAGTCGAACAAGTCCGGGTTTGAAGCAAAGTTGAGTTCTGGATTGGAAGTTGATGGGAATATCCCACCGAAACTGTCTAGGTCTGGGGGTAGTTGGTTGAGATGAAGGGTATCAACTGGGTTGATGGGGTCCGTGATCACGTAGTTGCGAGAATCAACCATAAGCTCGGAATCAACTAGTGGGTCAGGAAGTGCTGTGAGAGAGACGTCAGTACAGAGGCCATTGCCATACTTCTGATAGCTTTCATACAGGTTGGAACCGGCATTTCAGCACTGCCTATATCAGCAATCTCGGCAATGCTCGCGTCTGGTTGTTCGCCGTGAGTGGGCCAATCCAGCAGTTGCATGTTGTCACTCGTTGACTCGGAGGGGGCGAATAAAGCATCGAGATCAAAACCATGTTGATCATCATTGAGGCTGTACCAATCAATGTCTTCTAGGTTGGCATTGTCGGTTGCAAAAGGAACAGATGGACTATGTGTCATTTTGAGGATTGAATGAGTTGATGTTTGGGTGTTAGACTGATTGATAAGTCTCCTCGAAAAGGTTGCAATTTTCGGTTTGAGTAGTAAGTGACTTCTGCTGTGCTTATTAATTTGAACTCTGGGTCTGAGATTGAACAAAGAGATGATAGATATCACCGGCCTTATATGTTGGAGGAACACCTGGCGGTCTAAAAGTGAGGCTGCAGTACTGAGGAGGCAGTGTTGGTGGTTTTGGTATTCGCACTGTACGGACACATGTTCCACTAGTCCATTTCTAGAGCCGGCACGCATCTCATTGGCCATATTCTCAGACATCGTCGAGCGAGCGAGTCTACTTTCAGCGCCGGCACCAAGGATCGCCAATAGTGGCGTATTTGACCATCTCCACTCTCGCGAGCCGGTTCTGTAAAGGGAAATTTTGTTATGGTTGGCCGGCCGAGAATAGGGATGAATATAATTGGCATGATTTCCTGTAATGAGATGATTGTTCCAGAGATCAAATGAGATAACGAACAAGCTATCAATACCTTGCGCCTTTACTCGAAGAAACCCTTTGTTTCGTCGCAACCATGACGACCCAGTGGACAAGAGAATCCATCATTGCCCTTGTATCACTTCTTGTGACTACTCTATCGCCACTGGCTTATCTGATTAAGCTCAAGTATCGCAACAAAAGTATGAATCTCTGCATAAATTCTATGATTATTATTGACAAGGTATAGATGCTCTTACCCATGATGAAGAAACGCAGCTGGAAACTCGATAGTGTCCATGTACAGACGAGTGGTGTTGTACCTAGCAACTACTTAGTACGCACCTGATGGCAGATCCTATAGCTGCTTGGGCCACAAGAGGGCATGTTGAGGATTGCTGGAGTTTGCGTATGGTGATCTTTTATTCTATGTAACTGTAGTATAATCTCAATCTATTCATCTACTTTTTTAGACTTATTGTACGATGGTGTACCTTGTTGCTTGACACGAGAGACCGGATCAAGCAAGATCAAGCTCATCAGATTAGATATCGTTGGATTACATAAGCCAACAGCTAGAGGCTCAGAGTGCGCCAGCCACTTCGTCACACGACGGCATGTGTTTTTTTGGTGGCGAAGCACATCACGACAGGCACTTGATATTTCCATCCCAACCTCACGAGCCATCAGCATCATCACAGTACAACATACAATCCGCATATTTTATTACAACAACCCTCATTGGTCACTACTCATTGGTCATTCATCATCTGTTACTATTCACTAATGTGATAATACCCGCACATTCACAAAATGCCCGATGAAGCCGTCTCTGGTACTGCGGCGCTGACCGCCGACCAGACCCGTGCGCTGTTTGACATTTTGACGCACCATGAGACCTACGCCGAGATTGAGGGGTTCAAGTCGCCCCAAGCGGTGACTAATTATGGATTTCCCTTCAAGAAGACGACCAAGGCGTCAACTAACAAGGCTGCTGGGAATAGCTGGACCACGACGCCTGCGGGGTCTGCGCCGACTACTCCTAGAGTGAGAACCCCGGTGTCATTCTTCTGGGGGAAGAAAGAGGTTGAGGAGGCAAAGAGCGATGATGATGAGGATGAGGATGATGATGATGATGAGGTGATGGAATCGACATCGCCAATGCTGCAGATGTTGTTGACTAGACTGATTCTGCCCTTCCCTGGAGTAAAGGAACTGCCACGAGACTTTTGGGCTGTTCGGATGCAAGGACTGCTGGCCAGATTCGGAGAGGCAGACCTATCCGAGAGTTATGACAAGGGGGCAATGGGAACCAGAAAGACTCTGGCCACTGGTGCGAGCGCCGTCATTGAGATGGTCGCCAGGGGTGCGCTTGGAGGTATTGAAGATGCAACGGAGCAAATTAAGCAGGATGAGAAGAAAGGCGATGAACCAAAGAATCGCTTGATGGGTGATTACGATCTTGGCAAGGCAGAGGATTTGGAGAGGGCCTGGAATGACTGCATGCAGGAATGGGCCTATGGCGATTTTCTAGATCAGGTTTATGATCACCTGAGTGAAACCGAGGACATAGAGGGACATTCTCCTGCCGTCAAGGCAGCGGCCGACTATGCCATCATCCAGTAAGCATATACTTGACAAAAGACCCAGTCATGGGATGAAACTAACAATGAACCAGCTTGGCGACATTTGCCCATCAAGTCTTCATCCTCTCCCCAGAAGGGCAGTACCTCGTCAGACTGCTCGAGAACCTCAACAACCTGATCCCCTACAAGGTCATCAAGCAAACCCTGCGCATAGGCAACGCCGCCACCATGATCAGCGGCATGGTGCGCGTCTTCCTGGCCAAGCTGAGCGTCACCAGCATCACCAACTGGGTCGGCCTGACCGCCAACGCCGATGACGGTATGAACCTGCTGCAGCGCATCCTCTCCATGGTGCTGATGTGGGATGCCTCGGAGTTCAAGAAGGGTGCCGAGAGGATCGAGAAGGCCAAGGAGGATAGGCCGACTGAGGATATGCTGAGCGCTATTCGCAAGCACGTCAACGAGGCTAGAGGCGAACACGATGCCGTGCGGGAGACTAGCTCCGAGCACTCGCAGTCCATCATCACGGCCATACTCAATGCCTCCAATCCAGACCTACTCTCCTCCCTGACCAAAGGCCAGCACACGCAGTGCCTAGAATACTACTCCGCCCTCCTAGCCGTCCGCGACCGCGAGTCCATCACCTCCGTCCTCTGCCGCCAACCCCCGGACCTCTTCACCCAGGCCATCAAGGACGTCGTGGGCGCATACGACCCCATCATCCGGAGCGTGCACTCCCGCGTCGACATCCGCGAGCACCTCGACTCCATGCAAGGCTTCATCTCGGACTTTATCCACGCCAGCAAGCCCAAGACGAAGGACGCGGACGGGGAGGAGAGGATGTCGAGTGTGGAGGACTACGTCAGGCTTGTGAGGGACAACAGGGGACTGATGTACAGATGGGTTCACGCGGTGGCCAAGGAGTGTCCTGATGTGTGGGCTGAGATGAGGGTTTGGGCCAAGGCTGTGGCTGTTGAGTTTCGACAGCGGGGAACAACGACTAATGAACTGAAGAATATGAGCCAGAGTCTGAACGACCTGTTCACCTCCCTCGATCCCGACTCTCAGGAAGACGTCCTAGCCGCCATCAACGCCCATGCAGCATACCTCTCCAAACTCACCCTCCAATCCAAAAAACACCTCCAGAAAATCATCACCAGCACATCTTCTACAGACCCAGACACGCAGGGCAAGAAAAGCGCCGGCCCGGGAGTCTACCTCGCGCGCTGGCAGCACATCCTCGACACCACGCCCATTACCCCATCCGAAATGCGCGGATCTCTGCGCCACGGACGGGATGTAAAGCACGTATCTACGATGGGAAAACTGGGGCTTGGAGGGAAACGATTAGATGACGAGAGTGATGGGGGCGCGGACCACAAAGCACCTGATGTGAGCATCGTGGTGGAGGCTTTGGGAGAAAAGTTCAGGGCTGTGGTTCGTGAGAAGGCCGGCAATGGAATCCCCAACTAATAACACACAAATGATGCATCAAGAAAGAAGAAAGAAGAAAAAAGAAGAAAGAAAGCTGGATAGACGAGGCTAGGGACTTGGACCATGATGTTAGAACTTTTGTACTATACAGACAACACGAGATACGACCCATACGAATATGATGAATGACTAAAAAGGGATGCAATGTATTTAAGCCCTTTTCCTCTGGGGATAAGTGATGCTTCTCCGAATAAAGATGAAAATAATTTGAACAGCTAGAAATGCAGGGATACTTTTTTTCATGTGCATGCCTTCCCATGGTAAGGATATATCCTCCTCTCGCATGTCGCTTATGGCGAGAACCCTGCGCTCCAGAAAATGGGCATGTGAGAAAAAAATAATTCATGGCTAAAATCCTCCCAATCTCTTTTGAGGGACCTTCAGAACTTCATAATCTGGGTATATCGTAACGTCGTGAAAAATCGTGAAATCATAAAATAGCAAATTAAAATGGATCCGGTGATTCCGTCATGCATCGCCTACGAGAAGCAAATTCAGCACGAATGGATGCCTGTCCAGCTGGTACTGCGCTCTCATCGAAGACGGACATGCGTTCTCCCGGTCGGACGGAGTAGTATCGTCTTGGCGAGCGTTGGCGAAGTTGGGTATGGGTGATGCTGGGTTGGCGTCGTCTTTCTTGGAGGGAGATGAGGGGGGATTTGCTACCGGAGCGGAGGGGGAGGGATGTGCTCTGGGGTGGAAAGGGTTTGCTTCCGCTAGCTGGGGGAGTGAGCAGATCTGCGACCGGTCTTCCAATAACAGGCACTCTATCAACTACGGGTTCCATAGCATGCTCTCCAACCGTAGCTGCAGGAGGGGCGGGAGGGACATGAGGGGCAGATCCACCCGTCATCCACCAAGGTAGCTCCATTTGCGGTGTCGCAGGCAGGGGTTTCGCAATCTTTGACCACGCCGCATGATTCTTGGGTGCTTGTGCCCGCCTAGTGCCACTACCACTACCACTACCACTACCACCAACAGTGCCATTCCTCTGCCTGCGAACCGTCTCCGCGAGGTCAATAATCGCACTCTGCGCGTCCTGCGGGTGCTGATCGATTTGGCCAACACAATATGCCAGGCCGTCAATATACGCATCTACCGCACGACGAGCGGGGTCGTCCACTAATCCCAGTCCATCCTCCTCCTCCAAGAGGCTAATAATCTCAGGCGGGAGCGCGGGGTCGCGGGTGAGGTCAACGCAGTCTATGGGTATGACATCGTCCTCGATGAGTTCCTCGTCCTCCAGATCGATATATCGCCCGAGCGTGGTCCGTGGCTGGATATTGGCACCGGCTCTACCGGTTGGTGGATTTCCTTTCTTATACACCACTTTGACGAGCCTGTCCTTCCACAGGAGGCGGATCAAGATGCCCGTCATCTTTTCCAGCCTGGACACGAGGTTTGAGCAGCGACCGCAGGGCTTCCTGGAAAAGTAGACTTCGAAGGAGGGCTTGGTTCCATCCTCCCAGCGGACCTCTCGTAGTTGGCGCAAGTCTCGGCGAGACACATTATTAAAGTCGTGGGTAATGTTGAAGATTCTGAGAAGGACAAAGACGGCGTGTACCGCAAGTTTGACTTCGACGTGTGAACCAGCGTGGATCCCAGAGATTCGGTACCCCAAGAGGCGTGCCAGATTGCCATCAAATGGGTGTCGCAAACTTATGGCCAACTGTTTGGCAATAGCCATGACTCTTCTTGTCCATAGCTCGTTTGGAAGCAAACTTGGGCCAGCTTCGAGAATATCGCCTTTTATACCCTGCCCATGTCCACTCTCCGCCCAAGCGAGCACAATCCGTCGTCTCCCCCCCTCGGCCACCAGCGCCAAGAACCCCACCGTCTTGATCTCCAGGCGAGTGGCAATCTCAGATCGCGAAATGAGTCGTTTTGCGCGATCATGGCGAAAGGTGTAGGTCAGGTTGGGACCGATGACTTCTACCCGAAGAGTCGCTTCATCAGGGTCGATGATGTGGTGAAAGTAAAAGAAAGGTGAAGAATTCCGGAAAGCAGCGTCGAATTCTGGTAGCCTCTCGTCGCCTAGAGGGAGGTCTTGCATCCTTGAAGAATATTATTCCGGAGGTGTCAGGTGAAGGTGGAGTGCAGGAGCAGCTGGGTGAGTGTTAGTGAGGCGCATGGAGGCTGTTGAGGTGCCTTACCTGAGCCACACTCGCTGTGAATGCAATGCTCCTCAAATTTGTGTAATAATAAAACTCTTGTGTGAAGAAATGAAGGCATGAAAAATGATTTTGCTTCTTTAGGCATGCGAAAAATGGTTGCTCTTCATTACAGCATTACAGCAATTCAGCTATGATGAGTTAGATGAATGATGATAATGATGACGAAGATGAGAAATCGGCTAGCCCAAAAAGAAAGATGCAGCACTTGGAAGGAGAAAAGATGATGATGAAAATGCTGGATTGATCAAGGCTGAGAAAAATCAAGACTTGCCTGAAGCCAGGAGAAAAAGAATGAGGCCAGTAAACCCAATATTCATAAAACTTAGTTCGCGGGCGCGCGGAAAAGAGTAAAGGGGAAAAGAAGGGAGTCGCACGCATGGCCAGTCTACCTACGCAGCGATGACAAGTGGGGGTTCGAACAAAGAGTGTGTGTACGAGTACACATCGACAGCCACCCACCTCGCATAGCTGGAGGCAGCCGTTGAGGCCCAATAACGATGTTGATAATAATGGGGACGGAATGAATGTTGTAGAGGGTAATTGGGAAGGGAGAAGTTGAAAAGATGGAATCCGCAGCTCTGGACCCTCCATCAGAATCAACAGAAGCTTGGGCCACTTCTCTCTCGGCTCTGGCTGCCACTAGGCTGACTAGAATCTCTTGTCCAGGGCCCTTGTTCTTCGTCTTGCCAAGAGAGAGGGAGGTGGGGTGGGTAGAGGGAGGTGGGGTGGGTGGGAGGGGGGCAAGGAGGGGGAGACAAGAGAGTGATGAGTGTGTGTGCGCGTTGAAACCGTCCAAAACCGGTCAATACACTAACTCACACAACCGGCGCGCTCCGGATATCGCTCCCTTCGAAGCTCAACCATCCAAGGGGAAAGAAAAAATAAATGAATAACCAAACAAACAAACAAAAAAAAAAAAAAAAAGATTCGATGCAGAGTCTCGTACCTTTGAATTAAGTCATTATCCAAATGATCGAGGTCCCTGTCTCATAACGTTAATTCTCCAATACCACGTCTAATGATCCCAAATCAAATGGCGGAACGATGTCAAACGGTCAACATCGTCTCGTGGTAACTATTGATTGGAGATCTATCATACCATTCATTGTGTGCGTCAGAATCGGAAGCCACAGCCTCAAACAGCCCCCTCCATATTCGACTATGCGCTGGTATATATACTAGTCAGCGTATCCCGATTAACCATCAGATTAGTTCTCTACCAAGGTAGACAGATGTGAGATATCAAGCCTTCAAAGACAAAGAGTTTACCGCTGCTTGGAATAGTAGTAAAAGTTATTCATTATTGTTACACAATTGCACCAATGCCAGTTAAATAGAGATATAGGCCCCGGGCTTCTTCCTCCTTGCTCCGACTGCAAAATCTCCCACGGAAAAAAAAAATAGAACTCTTCTGTGCAGTCCTGCCAGAGGTTCCCTTTTTGGCTCAAATAGCCACTGCCGCTATTTATTTACTTCTCCGTCCACCCACCCGTTCGAGCGTGCGGAGCTGCACCAACAGGGCACACTTACCTTACCTTTGACGTTTGGGCGTCCACCTGAGTTTGGCCGCCGGAAATTAGTAGGAGTGCAACAATGGCTGCATTATCAACACTTACGTTTACTCAACTCAACTTCACCTTGGATTGCTTTCATTCTGCCCATCTTTTAGCCGCTTCACAAAACGAAACCACTTTGGTTTCCAGCAATGCCATCATATCCCTGATCAAGTTCATTGCTCCCGTAAATCCACAAGACGGCATGACGGACGGCGAGATCTTGGATTGGTACATTGCATTCGAAAGGGCAGGTGGTGGCATCACGTCAATCGCCGCCTGGGACGCCATCACATCATTGTGTCGGATTGAATTTTGTCGAAATTTGCCCTTGCAGGGCAATCCTGACTTGCTGGGCATTGGGGTAAGTTGTACTCCGTATCCCCATCCCATACCACACATCTACCGATATCACGCCTGCATATATATAGGTAGCCTACTAAAACTAAAATAAATTACTAACGTTACCTTAACCACCTGCCTAGGTCATCATTTCGTACTACTTCGAAGTTGCCCTGGCTTCCTTATTCTTCATCGCCTACTCATACTTTGCGTGCATTAAGAAAAAAAACTCCGGCAATGATTCCCTGAAGAGCACACCTCTTTGGACGGCTTTGGACTCTAGCGTGCTCATCTTCTACAATTCGGCCATTTTGTTTGCCTTCCCAGTGGCCATCGCATCATTCGCTAGTTCCTTTTCAGAGGCTACCCTATACAATACCACCTTTACGGCCATCAGCACATTCATTCTCATCGCCGTACCCTTTGCGATTTGGAGCTCTTTCTTGGCGCTATGCAAGCGCAAGGTTGGCCGTGATGTCCTGCTAGACATCCTGAGTCACCTAGTCCTTTGTCTTGGGATCAGGAATCTCTACATCTATGGTCAAGGTGGCTCAGATGTGTGGTCTTGGGTCGATTTACAGTTCTACCAGTACTGCCAATCCAATGGTGAGAAGATTTGGACATGGGCACTCTCCATCCTGAGTATTGTGCTCCCAGGATGGCTTGTTTTAGGGCGGATTTGCGCTTATTTCAGTTTTGAGCTGAACAAAGACCAAGACTGTTTGGACCACAGCGTCGGCCTTCCATGGACCACAAGTCAACTAGATACGATGAACCGACAAACCCGAGACGACGACGACGACGACATCTCACAGCGACAAGTCTACGTTTGTCGGGTTACATCCCCACTTGCGCTTCAACAAAGCCTTGGAATCGCCATAGCCACCTTTTTCTTCGTCTGGCTGTTCGTGGTAGGCCTCTTTGAGTTGAGGCGAACCTATGCAATCTTGCCGGGAAGTTCGCTGCAACAGAACTCGTGGAGTTTTGGGCAGATCCTTGCTCTTTTTCCCTTTGTTCCAACAGTCGTGGACTTTGTCAGGATATGGATAAGTGAGTTACCCACCAGTCTTCGACTCTCAACGAGCCAGCGGACTAATGTTTCACCTTTGCAACTACTAGAGCAGCGACAACTATCGCAACAGCCACATGCTCGTAGGGGGCCAACCTTTGAGCTCAGTGGATCGTCCCAAACGGACGATGAGGCCGTGTTTATGACGGAGATTATTGTGTAGGGTATACGGAGGTCCGTCCCAAAAGTCATCGCCTGCAGTTATGCATATATCCTTGTGAGTACATTAAGTACAATAAGACACAATAAGATACTTTAATCTCTATAAATCAGCCCTAAAGGTTTATGATTATAGTGATTATACGGATGTCCCCTTCAAATGTTCTTGCCTGGATCTGCTTAGTCATTTTAGCACAGTACCTTCTGATATATAAGATATAAAACGGTACTTTGATGCCTATCAATTAGCCCTAGAGGCTTATAAGTATAGTGATAGTTTAAGTATTAATATTACTAGTTAGCGACAGTAGCGCTATAATATTAGTATATTATAGCGATACCAGGAAAGAGCGTTTGTATCTCATGTACCGGAAAGTACTGCGCTAAAATGATTAAGCAGATCCAGGCGAGAACATTTGAAGGGGACCTCCGTATCTAAGTTTTAGTATTACTTATTAGCAAGGGTAACACTATAATATCAGTATATTATAGTGGTATTAGAAAAACCTACTTGTACCTTATGTACTAGAAAGTACTGTGTTAAATGACTAAGCAGATCCAGGCGCGAGGACATTTGGGACGGACCTCCGTAAAGTATGAACCTGTTAATTTAACTTGAGCATTGAGGAGCGAAAAAGCATCGCATGGCGCTAGGTACAGAGGAATTTCGGTTATGTTTGCATTTCCTTTCCCCGCTTTCATCAAATCCTTGTACTTTCTTTTACCATTGTCTCGAATAGCTATATGGGGATCACGTATGGTGAGAAAATTCCGCGGTCTTTGTGTAACAACACCTTAAAAGATCACTAGGTAAGCAAGATAGAGTAGATATTGTATTATGCACAAGACTAAAGCTTGTGCATTTAACTGTTGTGCGAAAGATGTGCGACTTATGCAGGATTACCCCGTATCTCCGTTACGTCACGCATTCGGGCAATCCTCGGGATAGCGTTACACTTTGGGTCTGAGAAACAAAAAAATTAGAAGGGAGCGGACCTAGGGGTATTTATGTTATTTCCCTTCAGCGTGTTGTTGTTTGAAACCTGCGAAGGTCCGAGGTTATATTGAGTTGCACCATGCCGGGGAGAAGATCCTATTGTCTGACCAATGGGATATTTCGACGGCATCTAATCCTTTCCGTCCTTGTTCGTCTACCCGTAGCTCCCGACTCTCAACCGCCTAGCTTACGTGGTATCCACTTTGGTCAACCAATCTTTGTCTAGAGGTCACCGCAACCTCACTCAACACATCCCCCCTTCTGACATCAAATCAAAATGTCATTTCGGTCTGCCATCAGTGGCGAAGCAACACTTCAAGATGCACCTTTTTCTCAAAACAGGGCGAACGTGCTGCATCAACATTGTGTAGAACCTGGTCCAAGTGCATGTGCATTTGCATGTGCATAGGCGCTCGCCAACACTGATATTCACTTTTCTACAGATGCAACCTCTAACATCCTGACTTCGGTGAGATAGGAAAGAGGGAATATCTTCAATTTCCTATGGCCGAGGCGCTACTGATGGATGAGGCGAGTGCCAGGCAGTGCCCATGTACTCCGCCCCGGGGGTCATGTTCACACCGAACAGAATAGGCTACGTGGCAAGGGGGGGGGCACGCGGTAGAGGGTTTAATCCAAACACAGACACTCGGATTTGTCTAGAGTTGATGTTCGGCTTTTTTTTCCTTCACCGCGTGAGGTGGAAATAAACACTGCCGCTCACCACATGCATAATAGTATGGCCAGACCGGTGCGGTATCCCCCCCGATGTCCGCCCTGGAGCCACGTTTACACCGAGCAAAATGGGCTACGTGGCACTGTTGTTTGCCCTGTTTTTGGCCGAAGCCATCTCACAAACCGGGCAACAAACAGATCATCGCCTCCACCTGAACTCCTGGGCAAGCTCTCGTCGTGCGATGCTGCAACTGCCGGGCCCGCAGCTGGGAGGCCCGCGACAACACTTCAACCTCCTTTGCCCGAGCATCAGGGATCATCAGCGAACCAAAGATTGCCACGAACCATGCAATTGAGAAAACGAGAAAAAAGGGATTGATCGAGACCGTGGTTCAGCATGGCTGTGTCATGTCGGTGAGAGATTAGTTTGAGATTTGACCGAGTGAAGACGCCCTCCCCCTCACCCATATCCGACGAGGATTGAGAAGTTTTCCCTCCACTTGCAATTGTACAACGCATCAAATCAACCTTGGGGACAGGCTTTCACGTCAGACGCAATAATAAGGCTCACAATGGCTCAAAGAGAAAATGAAAATTGACGCCGTGGCTGAGATACCGACAGGAGGCTGCAACCCAATCAATGTTTCGTCCACGGCCTTGCAATTCCTTTATTCGCCTCGGGCACTGCCATTCAGCCCGCATCGCCATACTTTCCCGATAACTTGCATCTTCATAAAAACCAGAGCAACTTCCCATCACCATGTCCGTGCTCATATCGTTTTCTCCACCTTCACTGTCTGTCTCACAACAAAGCCAGAGATGTCGAGCATCTCAAACACCGCCATCAAACACACACGGACCGTCACCCCGCGAGGCAGAACCAAACACCGACAACATCGTCCTGACCAGTACAGTGATCGGTGTCGCGGCATTTTTATACATCCATATATGCCTAGCGGCTTGGTATCATTCTCCCCTCCCTGATCTATTCGATTCTCCCTCTCATAGATGTACTGCATAGTGGGGGGGCTGAATTCTTCTTCAGCGCTGCAAGGAAGGTGATGGATACTTCGGTTGGAAGCAGGGCCTACATACAGGAGCCCAAAAGTCGATCAAGGTCATCCTCTGTCAAGTATTACAAGGCATTATTATGAGAGGAAAGCCATGTCGTTCTTTTTTTTCTTTTCTTTGTTTTGTCTCACTAAAGTCATTAGATAGTGTATCTGCTTCCTTTTCAGGCAATGTCTGTACTTACTGTTGCTATGAGGTCCTTGCTGACACAGGTATTTCTATAGATGGGAGTCAATGAGGCTTCAGACTAGTCTTGGTCCGGTTTATATAACTCCCATCCGCCATCCATTTGACTAGCATCTAGAAAGTCAAGTCTCAGCTCCCATAAAAGAAAGAAACAATGGGATGCACTGCGATTCTCCTGTGAGTCTGGGCATTGCTGTTAAACTTCCTAACGTTTCGGTTGGTGTCAAAGGTTTGAGATGGCATTCAACTACTGGATCAGATAGCCCAGCAACAAGTAAGCACCGAAACTCGAGTAGTCTCAAGTGAAACCCCAAATTAAGGAAGCATGTCGTTGTAGAGGAGAACATGACGCTTGTTATGGTGGGGGCAGAGATCTAAATGTAGTAATTACCTTCATGATGGTCCATATCTTATATGATAGGCTAAGCTCCTCAATGACAAGATCTACTCTATAGCCATCAGGGTATAAAGTAACCTGTTGTCTTACAAGAAAACCCCTCACGCCAAAATGGTGTACAATCACACAGAGCTCTGTCATTATACACAGCAGTCTTCATGTCACAGGAGCATCAAGAAAGTATATCATGGCAAAGGAGCGCTGGGACAGGTCCAATTGAGTAACCGAATGACCCATTAGCCCGGGGAATCTCATTCATACATCAAAAATCTAAGACCCGTACGCCCAAAAGTCCAATGCCGCCCATCCAGGCAAAAAAAAGATTATTTTTGCTTTTTTTCTTTACTCCTCATCCTCCTCCTCCTCGGCCTCGGCGGTGGTCTGGGCAATTCGGTCCAAATCACGCTGGCCGGACTGTGTGATGCGTCGGCCACCCTTCTCCTCGTCATGCTCGAGGACACCGATCTTCTCAAGAGCCTGGAGGACCTTGCGGTCGACGGAGCCGGAGGCGTCGACGTGGTGGGAGGGGGCGTTACCGCGGTTCTTGGCGGTACCGTGGACACGGCGGAGACGGCCGACACCAACGGTCTTGCGGAGGTAGACGTGGCGGGCGACGGAGGCGGCACGGACGTAGAACCAGTCAATGTCCTGGGGAGGGAGCTCCTTGGCGGGACCGGTCTTGACGGTGTCAACCCAACCTATGAGATGTTAGCAAAAAAATCGAAGCTCTCCCCTGTTGTGATACGAACGCGCCGTCTTGTATGACAGGCGGACTCAATGGGACATACCAGGGATGGGCAGCTTGCCCTGACGCTTCAAGAAAGCAGCATAGGATGTGATGAACTTTTGCGCCTGGCAATCAAACAAACCCATTAGCAATTATTCCGTCATCAGAGATCTTTCGACCCCCTCGCGCCTGCTCCTCATATCCCAGAAAAGTAGAAACAAAAAGGCTTGTTTTTGTTCTCCCCCTCTCAATCACACAAAAGCCCATGGAAGCAACCCGGTGTTTTCTTGCAGTGGTTTCATTGTCAATTCAACACAAAGACCCCAAGCTGCCGTAGCTTAAAACCGGAGTGCGTCCCATTTGCAGCAATCAGAGGGGAATTCCTTTTTTGTCTTTTCGTCTTTTCTTCTTTTCTTCTTTTGGGGTCAAAGTTGCCAAGTCGTCGAGAGGATTCGAAGATTTTCGGATTTCTTGTTCTGCGCAGAACTTTCAAGGTGGACCTACATCGACATCGCGAACAGTGATTCCGCCGGCCATTTTTTCGGTATTGAGGGGGGTGGTGGGTTTGGATGGGAGGATATTGAGACGTTGGGTGGTTGGATTGGGTCTGGAGAGAGAGGGTTTCAAGGGAAATCCGTGAGGTTGCACACGAAACGTGAACTTTTTCGCCGTAGCGTAGGGTTTGGGGCCCTAGCAGAATTCCATTTTTTCGCTAGATGACTAAGGCAATATGGGCTGACAGTGTGCGGTAGATTTCGTACTATGCGCACTGTAGACGAAGTGGGGGCGCGGGACAAGCCGCTACCTTAGCTACCCGGGATCAGGAGATCGATGGCATGTCAACAGGAGATGTAGAAGTAATATCAAGCATTCTTCTCCTCTGTTTAGATTTTATTTTTGCACATCATCTATATCAACCTCTTTTTCTAAAAAACTGCTTTTGGCTACAGACTCGCTAAAAACTTGACTATTTTAGATGAAGTAATAAGTTTCAGTCACACAGCGACCCTCAAGTGTTGGCTTGATAAAATCGACACATACTAACAAACACCATTCACATCAACGCTTCACAGAGAGATATTGGAAATGATCAAGAATCCATATTAAGGTATTCTCCCATGACATGATGCTATATACAGATGCATAGCCGATTCCCATTTTACCCGAATCCAAGCACATGATCCCTTTTCCCCTTTTCTATACCGTATGAAAGCAAAGCAAAAAAAAAAACTGTCCATTATGCCCATTTCGCTAATAACGCCATGATTGCCACTCCGAAACATACGCAGCCAAACGCGAAGAGCTGAATCTTCAAAGGCGCTTTGCGCATGTGCGGATTGAACATGAACTCGTGAGCGAGCAGCTCGACGAGTCCAGTGTACATGAGGATGCCGGCACTGATGGCGTCAAAGATGCCATTGACCAGCTTTTGTGTGTTGGCATTGCTGGGCTTCCCTGCAATACCGGCGGCGATGCCGATGGGCGAGGAGAGCGCAAAGGCAAGGCCGAGGATGTACGGCAACCATTGCTTGTTACTGGGCCACGGTGCGGTGGCCAGTCGAGATCCTAAACCGAGACCTTCAAACATCTGGTGAAAGACGAGAACGATCAGGAGGATGATGAGATTGTCGGTGGTGCCGAGGGTGAGGCCGATGAAGACGCTGTGGAAGACGACACCAAACTCAAGAATGAAAATAGCAGTGAGCTGGCCGGCGAGCCCATTGTGCTCATCACCATCCTCGTGCTCTCGGCCGTGAGCAAGATGATCCTCCCCGCCAGGTGGATAACTAACGTCATCAGGGAGACCGGGGATAGTCGTGGGGTTAGGACCTCGTAGTCCACCGTCTCGCTCAAGGTCGTGTGGGCAGGGCACAGCCTTGACAGCCTCAGTCTTCTTGGATGGAATCTTCTTCATGGCGAAATTTAATGTCGGGTCTGAGTCGGTGTCGGAGCCAACATGACTGTGGGATTCGTCATCTCCTCCAATCCGTGCAGCTAGTAGCTCCACGAAGAACATGACCATGACGGTCATCAATCCAATGGCCAGAGCCCAAGGGTAGTCGCCCAGCCGCGGCTCCAAGCACGGGTCGGACAGATTGTCAATAGCAGGGTCCAGCAGGTGCATCCACGCGGTGGATATGATGACGCCCGTACCAATGTACTTGCAGATGAAGAAGGTGAATTTGGGAACGTGCATCTTGTTCTGACGCGCGAGGAAGATGGGGGACAAGGCGCCGAACAATGATGCGGCCATGATGATGAAGATGGAGCCGATACGCAAACCAAGACGACTGAGGTCGACAGTATCGCCGCCGCAATTCTCCGGCTCCGCCATGATGACTCTAGTGGAGGTTGAAGAAGGGGTTTCTATGAAGGTATGGCTTGATTCAGATTGGGGTATCCGCTACGAGATTTTCTTGAAGAAAGAGGAGGATCTCTTTATACGGACACCTTGATGGACAGGCCTCCAGGGCTGTTAAGCCATTCAGTGCGCGTTGGCTGCAAAGTGAAAAGGCGCAGACAGCCTTCGGTTGGCCGTCGCAAGTCAAAGTTGGGAGGGAAAAAAAAAACCAGCCGAGATCTTGGCGAGTGCTAAGGATGCGAGCGAGCAATGCCACTGATTTGGTAGATGCCTTGAAGAGTATGCGTCTACTGAATGTGATGGCTCAGCTTTGAGGGGATCTAGAGGCTTGTCAGTCAATGGGTAATTCCACGCGACGGCCTGGTGAGGCTAAGATGCAAGCCTCCCTCTTATGCTCGCAACTTATCGACAGGGCAGGGCTGAGACAAGGTCCCGGGACAGGTTCTGCGTACCGTTATGGAACCCAAAGCCTATGCAGGCAGGATGGATGTCAGAAGGCGCTGTGAATGAGCCCAAGAAGAAGGCTTGCGCGACCCTTTTTTGCGAGAGGCCAGACTCGACAACCCCCGAAAAGAGCTATGCAGACACGAGTGACGCAGAGAAGCCGGAAGACGGGATGCAACCTCTACCGAATCGCTGTAATGAGCGATAGTATAAAATGAAATGAGCCGCTTCCCTTTTTCCCCCTTTGAGAATGGTTGGAGAAAAAAGAACGAAGGGAAAGAAGAAGAAAAGGAAAGAAAAAAGATGAATTGATCCAAAAGGATTTAGGGTTTGTAAAAAACTTGGAGGGAGAGAGAGAGAGAGAATGGCTTCCACGTCTCGTCACGTCGTATCGAATTTCCAAAGGGAAGAAAGGGTTTTGCGGGAACCAAAGACGGCGGATGGGATGGGATGGATGGATGAACTTTGGGCTTTGTCTCAGCGGGTCCCCGCAAAATATCGTCAGTCGAGTCGAGGGAAGGGAGGGAAAACGCGCGAGAACCTTGATGGCCTCCTCGTTCATTTTTGGAACCACCTGCTGCCCCTCCCCCCTCCCTCCCTTGGGCAGACAGACACGACACCTTCTCATATCTACGCACGCACGCACTCCATATCTTACTACATGTATGTACTGTGGCCAACAGATAGAGAGTGGCCCCCAAAATGGCACCATGTTTGGTAGGTCTGGGCATTTCCCTAGTCTGCATGCTCTTATCGTGTCCGAGTTTATTTGCTTGATTATAACGTGAGGTGAAGGATCTTGGGACAGTGAGGAGAGTGGAATGTTTGTGTGTCAGCGGTGGAATGCCCAGCCCTGGCGAGCCAATGCAAGGGAGCTGCACACAAAACTCTACGTTGCAATATTACTTAATAAAATACACGGTCGTTTATAAATTAAATTGTCCATAATATGAGTAAATGTCTTGTAGTCACCATCACCAGTCACAGCATTTGGAGTCTGAACATCTCAGATGACCAGGTTGATATCATCATACGGACAAGACTGAGCAAAAAAAAACCAAACTCGACATGTCCAGGAACAAATGATGACACCTTCAAAGCCACACGTCGACCCCCACAACTTTACTGTATATAGACGTCCCTCTATTGGTCAAGCCACCACGTTCTGGCCCCCATAAAGCCACATCACGCTGACAAACATGACATTTTTGGGTGTGTGCATGGCCATCAAGGTTCTCAAAACCAACAGCCCGTGGGGTCAAAGGAAACCTGCCCGCACAAACAAGTAATGCCCTCGTTTTTCTGTCGGAGGAGTCGTTGTCTTTATTCTCTGATTTTTCCTTGGCTCGGTTCCTCCCTCCTCCCCCTAACCGATGCTTGGCTCTTTTCATTTGCTTGGCTGTCACTACGCTGCAAGTCACGCCCGCAAACGGCTCATCCTTGGCCGGACAATTCCCAGTTCCAGTATGGGGAGGTTTCGGCGTTGCCGCATAACGCGGTAGAGCCAACCAACAATGAAGCTGTCCGTTTGCGCTCGATGACGGACCTTTGCTTGAACAATGGCATGAGAGCTTGAGCTTGAGCTTGAGCTATTGTTTTGTTTGCTACGGGGAGTACATCTGTTTTATTTGCTTCGAATTATGGAAATCTTGACTTCTCTTTTTGGTCGACATACCCCGCGCGATCACACATGGATGTAGCTGAACTGAAACATGCCGGGTATGCATAACCATGAAAGCAAGTAATCTTTTAATCCTCAAGCCGTTACTGTCTAAACATGCCAGTCATTTATACATGCATCATCAATATCATAAAGCTCCAAAAATGCCCCCTCATCAGAGATGCGAGTCTCGCTTATCACTAGCCCTTGTCACAATGAGAAGAAAAAAACTCTTGCCCTTGTCCTTGCAGGCACTCTAGACCTGCATCAACCAGGGTTCCGAGATCGGCAGAGATAACACGCCCTTTTTCTTTTTTTACGATGAAAACTGTATCTCCAGCCCCAACGTCCTAAACGGCTTGTCCATCTTCCTCAGATCGATGCCACTGCCCAAGCTGAAAAGCAAAGACTTGACACGTCCCTCCCACAGCACACCAATGCGCAGATTTTGATCTAGTCGAGTCTTGAGCACTCCGGCGTACTTTTCCTCCCCGTCTTCTTCCGGTTGAGTAGGGATTTTAACCGCCACCTTCTCCTTGCGTTTGATCTCCTTGGCCTTCTCCTTCTTCCCTACCTTGACGGCATTACCCTTCGTCTCGGCTGGTTTCGTCACTGGGATATCGGGTTTCATCGCTGGGATCTCGGGTTTCCCCTCTTTCTCAGGGATTGCCTTTTTTGGCTCGTCCAGTCTCCACTCCAGCTTTGCTTGGAAGCTTCGTCCTGGTGGTCCCTCCACGTTTGGAGCACTCTCCTTTTCCAGCACAGGGCTTTTATCCAGAGTAGGAATGTCTTCCTCCACAACGGGCCGGGAAAAGGGCTTTCTCCAGAGCTCCATACCCACGGCCCATTGGCTCTCGTAGCTAAACACATTAAACTCCATCTGTGTCGCCAAGCTGCAATGTTTCCCCGCCTTCACCGCATAGCTTGCCGCAATATTGCCCATCAATGGATTGAGAGTAAGTGTGGCGGACAACGGCGTTCCCTTGTGCTCAGGCAGAGTCGCAAACCTCGCGCCAATACTCATGCCGCCCGACTTGTTCAGCGTCCCGTAGTATATCTCTCCTCCAGTGCTGAATCGTCCGTAGATGCGCTCCTTGTCTCCGTTTCCGTTTCCATTTTCTGGGTGTGGTAATGGCGGGGAGCCGTCTACATCGCCCCCAAAGTTGTATACACCTCTAAAACCCAGTAACCCCCCATCCGAGGAAGCCAACCCCTCAAGTGCGTATCTGCCCACGTCATACTGCACCAAGCCAAGCGCTGTACCTCCATTTCTGAGATGTTGTCCTGATACGGCGCTAAATTGGACCTGCAGCGCAGGAGATAATCGTCTCACTAGCAATGCCTCCAGCTGTGATTGAGGGAGATATAGCCGTCCATATAGCAGCGATTCATGGGGCTTGTCATTGTCTTCCGGCTTGCGCAGCGCAGGGTTATCCCGTCGGGTCACTGGCGCAAGTGGTCGATAGGATCGCAGCAGTTCGGGAAGCGGCACGTTCTCGGAGCTCGGGGTCAGGAGGACTCGCAGCGGGACCGAGGAAAAGAGGTAGGCGATGGAGCCATCGACGACTCCAACAGAGCCAAGCTGGTACGAGGTCGCAAAGTTCGAGCTCGCAAGAGAGGAGAGACTGAGGCGTAACCCCAGCGGGGTCTGGAAGTTTAAGAGAGCTACACGGTCAAATTGTTAGTTCAGTGACGTTGAGACATGAACGAACGGGTGGGTGGAAATACCATCAGTCGTAGAGTTCAGCGCAGCGTACGAATTGTCGCGCCGCCAGCCTGTCGCCTCGTAGAACGCGCTGTGGACATAGTCCATAAACTCGCGCATCTCAGCGCGTATTGCACATGCTCTTCTACGAGATGCTTGGTGGCGATTTGGCAGTGGACGCTTTGTTGCGGCTTCAAGGTTGACATGTTGAAATCTCGTGGGGCCCAGCCGGTAAAATATCGGAGCCAATTCTAGAATCCACTTCCCCATCCATTTTCAAGCTCAGCTCCGTCAATCACACATGAAGTTTATTCAATCCTAATACAAAGTCATGTGCATTGAACTGGAGCTTTATTTATTTAATGTTCCTGGTTAATCGTTACACCAGGTGCGTCAAGGAAGTTTGCTTGTATACTATTCGACTCGGGTATTCAGTGCTGGCAGCCCCAGGCGCCCACGACATATTTCTCATGATAACCATCTGACCAAACTGTTATCATGATGTGAACTGTGCCACTTTCCCTTCACCGTAGCGTCTCTTGTGAATATCTAACCAACTTCCCCATATTTCGCCCTCCATAGATCTCTGTAGCATGGCAGTCGAGTCATGACACTCGCCTTCATATCTCATGGGAATGATTTATTAGGAGGCTGCTTTGTTCAGCCTGAGAGACTCTGAATCAGTGATACATTGTCGCCTTTAAGCAAAATTTGACCTAGAGAAGATGGTTAGTGTCGTTGATGTCCAGAGATGCTCAGATTCCATACCCAACGGTTTCCGTGTCTCCTTGTCATTGGTCTTGGTAATCTGCTTGACCTCGACTGCATCATCGATGACCAGATTCATGAACTCATCGAAGCCCTAGGTGAAATGTTAGCACAGGGTAAGCGCAAGGGTAGGCCAGGGCCAACTAACTCGGATCTTTCCCTCAATGCGGATCGACAGCTGCTCATAGAGCCAAACGCTAACGGTGGCATTCTGCATCAGTTAGAAAGAGTCCGTCAAATTCCATAAGAACAACACAGAAGGGACAGGGCTAGGGTCCGCTTCAAAGGCTTTCGCAGATGCAACGTTGATATGGCAAGCGGTTGGGCTGGCAGCCTGGCGTGACCGTAGTAAGAATAACGTGTCGGAAGCCCTGGCTGTCAAAGAAATGTTCGGGCATTTTTCTCAAACACGAGGACCATTCCATCTAGCAATAGCATCGCCCTCCCGTTCCCGCTATGTCGTATTCCGGTATCAACGTCGCAGCTTCTGGGACCTGTCGGTGCGGATTTGTATCCATGAACATCAGGAAGATTAAACTCACACCCTGAAGAAGCTTGAAGATCATATTACTTGTCCAAGTTAGCTGGATTGTTCTCAAACCCGATCTTGGTGGGGCAATGCGGTGGAGGAAAACCTACATGGGAGGGAGCAAAACGCGGCGACCGCCGCCTCCACCTCGACCAGTCATGATTGCTAAGAGGGAAGGAGAAGAAGTATTGGCGAAGGTGGTGTGTTTGGAATAATTGCGACAAGATCTGTGTCACAACCGTCGCGGTTCAAAGGTCGAGATCGAGCTGTTCTTGGTGTTGGAGTTACTTGCCCAAAAGTTAGTGGAGTGGAGCAACATTTATCCGGGCGGATGTCTTGCCCCACTATACTTTGAGCCGTTGCCGAATGAGCATCGCCTGCCACTTATCCATCTACAAGCGGGCTCATTGCTCTGCACTGTCGGGACTGCGACTTGACGACTTGGGATACAAATTCATCACCACATGCTCATTATTTATACTATGTCTGATATTAAGGAATTTCCTTTTTGTGCTTCATGGCAACCGCGAACCCTGGTCACTGGACACTTATTCACCTGGCAAGATGTATATTTACTGTAGTTTCAAGACGCTCCTGGTGTCATGTCTTTTCTTTTGGACTGAATGAATTCACCTAATCACTAAAACTGACTTATTGTTCAGACTTTGAGAAGGCCGACTCAAAATCACGCCTACGCCGCTGGTTAGGTAGCAAACAGCCTAATATACGAAACGAATCCAGACAGCAAGACTTTTCTCGCTCAGCCAGGTTCCTGAGCCCTCACCGCTTTAACCCGAGTAGCAGCTGAGTTGTGCCTGACTAGTGCCTGAATCAAGCAAGCTAGCCGCATCATATATGGATACTAGGTATCTGATATCTCACGGCTCCTTAGTTTCCTTGCATAATCCTTCCGTAACGGAAACAGCAGTGACTCAATAGTTTGTCGATATATACACCCTGTAGCATGTTATCAGAGCGTGCGACCCAGCTTGTAACTGCTACTTTTTGCCTTCACCAAGTAAGGATGAGAGGACTAGAACAGCACCCGATTTCCATCCCTCCTGGAATCAAATTAGACGCCTCCATTGTTGGTCACAGCTGTGATCCAACACGAACGGTGACAGCAAGCTTTATCTGAACGCGGCAACACTATAGCAACAGCAGCTACACAAATAGACTACTTTGCGTATTTGGAAAGAAAAGCACCAGAGAAGAAGGGTGTGCCCTGACAAAAGTGTTGATGGGACATATATCGCTGATGTGGCCACTGATCTTCAAGGCACTGGGGGCATACGTACTATTTTATAAGTCTACGCACTTGCGAGGCGATACGCATGCCTATATGAGAAGTGTTTAGAGCCACATGACTGGGAAGACAATCAAAGCAAGCTCCATTTGCTGGAGCCAAAGCCTCTTGGAGGCCAAGGATACCATTGAGTGCCCCCGACTGGTTGTATGCTAAGAAGGACGAGAGAGGGTTCTTCCTGGTAGCCTCCTGAAAGATGCTGAGGTGCCACATGCCCCGCCCCAGCCTGATGTGTATGTCCGGGAGATGACCGGAAAATCTCAGAAGTGGCTTACATGGGTAACATGTGGGGTCCCGTGATGTGTGTCCTGCCTGACGTAATAATGAACTTGATTTATTCATCGAAGCATCTTCATCTTGCTTGCCTTCTCACGTCTGAGAAGCAACACGGCGCCCCAGTCGCCTTGTCTCAACTGTATGAAAGGCCACCGCAACTATACTTGTAACCCAACTTCAAGCGCAAGGCGCCTTGCGTCATTGGCAAGATGAAACTAACCAGGTCATGTTATGTGTTGTTGACGGCTGGGCTGTGCAAGGTAATAGCTGCCAACGGAATCACTGCAGAAGAGCTACACACTGCTGGCGAACATTCTGATGGGGGCAATATTCCGACCATCCAAAAAAACTTCAACGGCTGGGTCAACCCCGAAGACTTGACTCCTATGCCACAGTGCATCGCTCAGCAGGATCAATCCAGCTGGCTGAGCACCATGACGAAATGTACTCACAAACGATGCACGTCGCACTTTGGAGTCATCTGCACCCACCACCAATGGCTGACACAGCTCAGCTGTCTCAGCACTGAGTTTTCCGAGGACGCCATCAAAGATTATGTCCCGTACTGCAGCAGATCAGTGCTCGCCAAAGCCCAGCTATATCATTGGATTCATAGCACTACCGGTCGGACGTGGCTTGTTGATGTCGGCGATGCGAACAGGCTGCAAACCCCCTCCCCAGCCTCCCTGGCCAAGGGATATGCGGCCATGGACGCGACTTACAATGCGCCAACATGCCTAACGGACTCGCTTTCTGCGCCGTCGATGGAACCATTTCAACACGTAATGGGATCCTGCAGTTTCACAAGCACTACCGAACGTACCGGAAATGCTGCTCGTCCTTGGGAATATAGTGAGTCTCAACGGTCCATGACGGCTCTAGGTTTTGAAACTGTCGGCTACGATCTCACTGGTGGCAGTATCGGATATGGCGACTATTTTGATAAAGAATGCTTCTGTAGCGTCTTCACTACAAATCTGAACGAGGAATCCTGCTCAGGGCTAGGGCAGATGGACTTGACAAGGGAGCGGCTATGGATAAATGCCACTTGTGGACCGACCTCCTTACCTGACAACTGGACGGACATGCTGAAAACCATGGGATTCGCCTATATACCCACCCAAGACTGGCACTGGCCAGCGTGTGTCGCGGATATGCCGAAGCAGGTAACCGGGCTAATTGACCAGTGTGCAACCGATGCTTGCGAGGTCGACTCTAGTGGTTATTGCAAGGTCAAGCGCGCAATAGATAGGACTTGCTTTTGCCGCAACATTAGCTATGATTCCTGCCGAGGTTCGTGCCACGTTTTTGAGACCCGGATAGACTATGTGGAGTGGCTCTACCATCTTTGTGGCAATGTGCCGGACTGGCATGGTCTCCCAGACAATTGGCGTCAACTGGCCTCCCCTTCGCCCCTCGAAATGATTCCATGGCGATGGACTCTCAAACCGTCTAACAATTCAAACGTTGCCTCCTCCATCACTCGTTCGGGATCTACCAAGACAACAGGAAAATGTGCCTCAAACGAAAAAAAACTCAGAAGCTTTGCTTTAGTCAATATAGCTACTTTTCTTGCCGCATTCCTCATTCAGAGAAAGGCCAGAATCCATCGAACTGTACAGGACTCCCAATGGCACCGGTGTTGGTTCTGCAGGGGGATTGTAATCGCCGCTCTCGAACTGCTTGCGAACTGCTTTAATGTGTTTCTTGTTCAGACAACACTTGGTTACGAAGACGTCCCCGTTGTTCAATTGATGCTGCTCTGGTGCTCGATGCCTCGGCTTGGCTGGCTAACTGCTTGGCCGATTAGTGCCCAACCATTCGAAGCAATAAATCTCTCCGCGTTCGCGTCTTCCGTGCTTGCGGAAGTGATCCACCAAGTGTTGTCGTCGTATTACATGTTTCTAACCATTAATTATGGCCGAGAGCACAATTTCTACTTTAGGAATCTAGAGAACGCGGAAAGAGGACAATCGGCCAAACTCATGTATGCTGGAGCACTCATGTGGTTGGTCATCATTGCCATGACGTTCGCTTCGTTGATGCGGACTGTACAGAGAATGAAAAGATTGACCGAATCTGGTAGAGCCGGTTTATCAAGGTGGCAGACGGTCCATTATTGGATAGAGCAAAGGAGGACCTTGGGAGAGACATCGTCGACAGACAGCGAGAGGGGAACTTACACCGTGTATGGCACTGTGCTCGTTGAAAGCCAAGGCAACCGGGATTTCCGAAAAGAGTTTGTGAAACTATATACGATCACGGCCATGAGCATGCCCTTTCTTTGGGTGGCGCATTGGCTCTTTTGGGGTGGATTTATTGGTCTTAGCTCGGAAGAGTACGTGTTCATCCCACATACATGATCTATATAGCTAACCGGACTTAGGTTCTGTCCCCCTAACCTGAGGTTTCTTACAGTCGTTTGGATTACATTCTCATTAGCAGGCGTTGAAATTAGAGGGATTACTGCATAAACACCCATAGTCTACTCGGGCGCTGGATAAGGGTTCCATGATTTGCGCAGTCTGCGTGAAGCGCACTCAACGAGTCTGGCTGCACAACGGCGGCCTCGATGAGGTACATGAACTCGCGGCCTACTTGCAATAAGTATCTGCGCTGTTCTTCCGGGGTAGTTCGTGGCGTCCTGAGTCGTAGTTGGGGTCTTGGCTCGTGTCACGGAGAAGATGAGGTTCCTGGAGGAAGGGTTAGCACAGTTGGAGGGGGTTGAACCGAAGGGTCCTGTTTCCCAGACTGTGTGGAAGATATGGTGATTGACGAATAGCTTTTCTGGCGCATATATGTCCTACAATATGTAAGAAGGATTTCGGACACTGTTTGTTGCTGTCTCTGAACATTTATCAAGGTGTCGAATTATTGGCGTAATTCTTTGGCTATTGGCGTGATGGTATGAGGGTTCGTTAACAATTTTCAGCTCTTTTCATTCTACTAATATTATTAATTACTTTTATAAGCTCTAGTTTAAGGCGAAGTTTCTGCTCTTTGTCATAAAGATAGCCTACAAGATAGAGGTATGGCGCCGGCCACTTGGTATAAGCAAGACAGGTAAGGTTCGCGCCGATTACATGACGGTGCCTCTGTGACCATAAAATTAAGAACACTGGCAAGATGTGAAAAATAACATCGGAATGCTGAACATGGTAAACAGATTCGTAGTTATTAGTCTACGTCTCTTGGTTTCTAACGCTTCTGACGTTCCTGTCTGTTGCTTTTATTCCTGTTGGTTTCCCCCGTTGCCGTCCATTTCCCTTGTTGCTGTCTATTTCTCAGGCGGTAATAATTACCTTACCATAGACTTTGATCCGGTGTTTTTATTTCACCATGTGACTGGGTACCCAAATCCTTTTACACTTGTCATCACTTTCATCTTAATATATTAATGATTGGCCCCAATTGTCTTTAACACTTTTAGAAATAACATAGCTTGTCGCAGACCTCAGCAGCAATCATATCATACATTGCCCGTCATCATGGCAACCACGATTTTTCGCGGTTTCAAGGTTTCTGTTGCTACGCTGGATGCATTCCTCAGAGCTCATGGTGTAAAAGAGACATCCGGACTCTCACAGGCTCTCTTCCGTCACCCAGGCGAAACTGAGCTGTCCAGGCTTCTTTACAGTATCCTATGCTCTAATGGAGGCTATGCTACTAACAATAACGTTCGGGTCATGATCCCGTCACGAAGCCCGCACCACTGGTCCAATGTTGCTTATGTGACTTATACTTGGATGACGATTTATGCCCATCGTGAGCTACGACTGGATCACGACCTACCAATCCAAGTCCCAGCAGGATTCGAGGCGCTTCGAGACCAGATACTTTCTTTCCGTCATGGGATCGCACCCGTGAACAAGATTGAGAATGAGGGGATGATGGGACTCTTTGCCGTGCATGATGAAATACAAGGCATGTTTGAGCCTGAGGAGCTAAACGAGCGGAAAGTGGTAAGATATTTTTATCTATAAAAGAAATCACTATATATTGTTCTTCTTCTAGAAACTTGCTGACTATGTGACTGCTCATCAGGTTCCTCAGTACTGCGACCAATGCCCGGCAATGTTTTACAGTCCAGTCTCAGCATACATTGATAGGCAAGATCATCGAGAGATGTATCATGGAGCTATCGAAGGAAGGAGCCCTGTTCCGGAAGTATAGAGGCAATACAAGGGGAATATGAGTGATCTGAGTTAGCAACCCTACTGTTGGATTGAGGCACGAGGTATGGTATTGGCTTTGATGGTAAAAAAAGCTTCATCAAGCAGCCCAGTCATAGAGAGAGAAAACTGGGCTACCTCGCAAGGCTTAATTCAAGCAGGGATTCTATTCAACAGTAGATTCAACCAGTGAAATAAGAGAAGATTAAACTACCACTACAAAATGATAAAATTGTGGAGGAGATTCTGCTGGCTCATGGCGTAGCGGATGATTATGTAAAATCTGATGCAAACAAGACATCATTATATTAAGTTACAGATACACCATGGGAGATGGAGAATTCGTTTCTCTAGCTTGGGTGACGAGGATGGCAACATCAACTAAAGCACTCTCGACCCCCTGATAATTTGAGTAAAAGACAAGGGCATCCTTTCTTATATAATATTTCTTATCTGCTTCATTATTGGTTTTTACGCTCAAGGTGTCGGATAGGCTCACTCTATGTGGGATATAGATTGACTGTAAACGTCAACCATCCTTTATTTCAAGCAGAATAAATTCTTTTCTCTTAACAGATTAGCCCTATCACCTTCCAAGAGAAATAAAAGCAGGTAGCAACAAGGCTTACTATGGTTAAGAAAACCACACATAGGGGTGCAATGAATATCATACATGCAAACAAACATCCCAACATCTGTCAAGACATGCATCATCATCCCACAATCGGTATTCCATCGATCTGTGTCAGCCAATTACACCAACATTGATAAAGACGAACCGTAAAAGAATTTGAGCAAGGTCACATTCAGGGAAAGGGGGTCGGTCGTGGTACATGCTACGCAAGAAGGTTGTTAGCACCATGTCCATTCCAAGTGTTGCGATACTGTTGATGATGCAATGAGATGATCAGGAAAAAGGCGAAACCAAAAGCCCTGGACACGTCCACAGAAAAGATTCGGTACGGCGAGTGAAAAGCCATTTCATCATATAGGAAATGCAAAGGAAGAAGAAAACAAAAAGGGGTTCAGTACTCACATAACCCGAACAGGCTGATACTTGGACCAACCCATCAATACGTGACCAGCATAAAACCTGCTTCTTTTCCAGTTCCATCTCATCAAGATGATGGGGATGAAGTGAATGAGGCCGAGCAGAGAAAATTGGAATACTTGACACTCTTTATACTTCAGTCCACCGCGCGGAGTTACAGCGAGGCGAGGGGGTTCGCAAGAGATTTGCAACATCCTGACCGAATTGACCAATGATTCTCAGGGATCGGACTTTTGAAGTCGGGGGTTTAATGTCATTTACTGGTTGGTGTGACTTTGCCAAGGGATACGAATTATACGGAATACAGTCTCACCAGCTCATCACCCAATGCAATCTACGCTATTCGCGATGCTATGAATCAAGGCGATTGACTACGATGTATTTTGACATTGAATCTACACCGTGGATCACAGTAATTGCTCTGTATTATTGCGGTATACGAGTATACGAGTGGTATATTGGTGGCAGAAACGTCCCGTCGTTGAATGCAGACGATGTGAGTCACCGATAAGGACCATCTACCGTGTGATGGCTACATAATGGGTCATATAATTTGACTCAGCTCGGCGTGACTCATCAGTGAATGCACATACATACTCTTCAATTGGTGGCTCTGAGATTATTGGTGTTTTGATCCAAGACATGCAGAGGTAGGCCGGATCATTTATCTTTCCGATGCATGAATGTATTTCCTGTGTTGGATCCAGGCTCTCCGCCCGTTGATAATCTCCGGTCCCTACTGTGCGGTTTTAATAGCCGATGATGTTGATGAAGTACTGAATGAAGATGTTGCCTCAGTAGCGGTTTACTCTTTGAGCGCACTCATGATTATTACAATTCATCCATAGTGTGTCGAATGGGGAACATTCACATGATATTGATTTTTATTATACTCGTAATATGGCACTCATCAACATCCCAGATGAGTGTCTCATGAACAGACGCAAAGGAGCAGATTAAAGTCAATGAACAACGCCGAAAGAAAGTAATAGTCTTATTTCAAAAAGTTAATAAAGAATATATGAATCTCTTAGAAACAAATAATAACATTTAGTTCATTACTTACTTCAATCACAATTGGGCGATTTGGTTATTTAGTCGTAGTCGTAATTAGAATCTCAGTGGAACATAGTAAGATTTCACCTAAGGTGGTAGGGCGGTTGTCGATAAACCCAGCTTACATGCCATAAAAGGCTTCACATTTTACGGTATGCACATCATTTATTTGAAATGTACGCTTTCTTTTAATACCTAGAAAAATATAGAAAGAGATTATTTCTCTACATTTATGTATATATATATATATAAACTCATGTCGCCAAGGGTGTTGCAAGTTCGTCTCATCTCAGCTTAGATCAGGCACAATCTCATGTGGGGGAATAGCTTCAAAGATCACTAATACAAAGACGACATGTCTTGGCTCCGTCCCTTATCAGCATGTAAAACACCCCCAACATCTTGGCTTCAACGAGGGGGAAAAGACATCTCCATCTTTAACCGTTTTTCCCATGTTTGATCTCCCGTGCCGCTCCCCCTCTCTACGCCAAGAACCATTTTTTTCTGCGTTTGAGACAAAAAGGAAAAGAAAGATGAAAAAAACACCAATTTTTTTTTGTCTTTCCCATTTAACGCAGTGCTACGACGGGTATTTGCATAGCGAAACGTAGATCCGGTGGTTTGATGCGGTAGAG
Organism: Hypomyces rosellus; assembly: GCA_011799845.1. Lineage (NCBI taxonomy): Eukaryota > Fungi > Ascomycota > Sordariomycetes > Hypocreales > Hypocreaceae > Hypomyces > Hypomyces rosellus. Next base: position 442,310 of record WWCI01000003.1, read on the forward strand.
GGTAAGACAGCGGGAAGAAGGATATTTTGACTTTGTGTTACATATTTTGATGAGAATGGAGATGGGCCGGTTATATGGGGCGTGGAAGATTTCTGCTTTTGGTAGGTTGGCATGATGCTATCAAAGGCTTGTGGAGAATGATGATGATCACAGTGGACGGTTACATCTATGGTTCAAGAATGCCACGACTTCCTTTTCAAGGCTTGCATGTAATGCAGAGTTACGCCGAACTGACGATTGCTTCATCAAGGGTTCACCAAGTAACACATAAACAACGCAATCAATTGGAAGAATCCTTCTAGAAGAAAATTTTCATTTCATTCGGCCCATTCCGGTCCTTGTCTTTTTTTTTTTTTTTTTTTCAACCAACACGCCCCCCCGGGCATCAGATGATCGTCATAATCCAGGGTAAGACGATGTGACCCCATTCATTTGCTGAGTCGTCATCAGATTTTCAGGGCCAAGTCAGCAAGATGAATATAGAAAACATTCTCATACCTACTCGGTCGACTCTCGGCTTAAGCTGGGGGGGGGCAAAGGATCCATCTCGGCCCAGAGAATTTTTCTCACTCTCTCGTTTTATGTTCCTGGCCAAAAAGGTACGTATTTGGGGACGGGAAGGCCGAGCCCCTGTTGCTGTTAGTAAGAGAACCCCTGTTGGGCTCAATGCCAATGAACAAGAAAAGGGAGCCTTGCAAGAGGCAAACCGACCTATCGGTACTCCTTACCGACGACCGTGGTCGAAAAATGTAGGGGGCCACAAACACTTGGCAGTCGTTGAGGAAACACGTGGAGACTCGCGTCCAGGCCCTCTTTGAGGCACAAGCAAGAGTTGGCCCAGCAGTATGCATGAAGCTATTCTCTTGCCCTGTTCCTGTTCCCACACAGGACCCAATCGGATCGTGGAGAGTTGCAAGACACGGAAAAAGAGGAGAGAGAAACCTCTCTTACAACAACGGATATTACACGAGCCACCCGCCCGCCACCCGTGTGTGCATGACCAGAGCCGAGACTTTCCACGGGAGCAAAGGGAGACAAGGAGAGGAGAGAGAAAATTGTGTTGTGAGAGTGAGGTGAGCCCTAACTAAGGAGCGGAAGCTATTACGGGAACACGGATGTGAAATCGTGGTCTTCAGTATGCATTATGCAGGAGTGAGACAAACTGGGAGTCCTTGCGTGACGCCACTGCCGCAGCCATGAAGGTGATGAGAGGAATTGGGCGTTAAGACATACATTACATTGACTGAGAGAAGAGGATTCTCAGTATTCTGTCGGTATGATGGGATGTCTGGATACCTGCGATCGATCGAGTTTGTGTTGTGTGCCTCTATGTGTGTATGTGTGTGTGTGTGTGTGTGTGCCCTGACTATCATTGGGGGGATGGGAAACGGGCCGTCGATGCCACGCAGAAAAAATTAAACATTTTAAGCTGACCTGGTCAGAAAAGTTGGATTCCAAGTTTCCTAGCATGCGTTTGCCAAGTCGTTTGCCGTGATCCGGGAGTGGCTGAATGCGATCCCATCCCATCCCATCCTATCCCATCTACGGATCCATCATCCATGGGAGGGAGTGGGAGGGACGGACCCAATGCAGAGATTTGCTTGATGGTGGCGTCTATTTCCTCATCGGCCAACTTTTCTCTTTTGGCAGCTGGAGCTTTATGGATATTAAACACCACGTGCTGGCCAGTTCCCTGGCCATTCTTTACATAAGAGAATCCACATGCCCGCCACGCTTGTGACTCAAAATGGAGATGAACTAGGAGAATTTTCTTTTCTTTTCTTGTCCTCCTCGGCCCCTTTGACACTTTGAGCTACAAGTCTCGTACGGATGATGGGTGGATATTGGCCTTGCTTGCTGTAGATGGAGCTTGTTGGCCGGAGCACGCAACAACGCATGGACGTTCATCATACAAGGCCGATGGAGTTATTGGTGGAGGAGGGACTTTGATGAGGGCGACTCCACGACGGCCACTGTCGGTACAGAAGTGGAAAGAGAGAGAAAAAAGTTTTTACAGTGGATTTACGGCGCAGAGAGAAGCGAAGATCCACTGGAACCCACTGTAGCAGCCTGGCCTGGGACCTGGAACGAGCTGGCGCTGGAGCCTCAGACGGTCGGGACGAGGAGAGACTGGATGAGGAAGAAAAAATCCTTGAGCGAACAGGTGACTTGCTGGTTAATAAGTGGGGAATTGGGCGTCATTGGATACAGACACTGAGTAATAATACGGAGTCAGGGCATGGATGGGCATTGATTGATTGATTGATTGAATACGGAATACGGGTCCGGTAACCGGGCAAGCTGCAGTGCATCCATGATCCATCTAATGCGTGTATGTATACGTACCCTATAGTCTTGATTTATACTGAGACAATGTTGGTGTTGGTGGGTGTTAGTGGGTGATGGTGATGAAAGGTAGGCTACATGCAAGTTGACTCGCCGTCATTGTGTTGGATTAGAAATGCAATTGTATTAAATAAAAGATGATTCTGATTTAAAAGCAACCTGAAAGCGAATTATTAAAACCCAGAAACAAAGCCAATGCGCGGTCACTGACATACATGCATCCATACGTGCGCCCTACTAGAGACTCAGGAATGAAAACTAAAACGCCATGCTTTTTGGGCGGTTGGCCTCAGCTACGAGGCAAGGTATTGATTGGTATGGATATACCTACATACGTACGTACATGGAAAACTACAGAGTGGAGCAGCGTTATGACGCCGGATTTGCCTCGGAGGACTCGGAGGGCCGCTTCGTACATATTGTTTGTTGCTGTTGATGTTGTTGGTGCTGACTGTGCTTCCGTTACAAGAAGCCCGTATTGTCTGTTGCTGTTGATGTTGTTGGTATGAATGGGAGGCTATTGAAAAAAGTAATAGTGTCAAAGTAAGACGTGGAGGAGTCATAACGAGCATGACGTGAGTTTAGCGTCCAGTGAACAAAAAGCAATAGGGCGTCGTTTGTTCTTGAGTCCTACTTTTCGGTAGGTTGCTGACATATCAAACAAACTCTCTCGCACGACCGAGCACAGCTGCGTACCCTCACCTCCTGTTTCGGCTCTCCTTTGTCAGCAAGGAAAAGAAATGCAAGTCACCGCGGCGGTGGGCGAGCAAATGGCGGCTAAATGATCAATGGCAGTGAGCATGTAGCCGATTCGATGGATGTCATTTACTTGTCATGGGCTTGGGAGCGCGCCCTACAGCTTTACTGCCCCCCCCCCATGTCATTGTCATTGTCATTGCACCATCAACGTCAGTCCAGTTTCAATTTAGTGGCCAGGAAGACACCGACAACCGCGTGTGAATGTGTTAATGATTGACCATCCGGTGCCGGCGGCCCATGAAAAAAAGGAAGGCAGCTGACCTGACGGAACCGTTTGGTTTAGTCAGGATGTTATGTTGTCGTCTGGTGTGTTTGTTTGTTTGTTCCTTGTTTGACAGGAAATGCCAGTCAGCCCTTGTCTGTGTGTCCAACGGAAAGGTGGTGGTAGGATTTCCGCGGGGCTTACCTGTACTACAACCTTTGGACTCGGAATAACGGCCAGGCAGGCCAACGCAAGGTACGAAGGTAACGAGCAAGCAGCCGATGTCTCACACACTCACACACTCACACACAAGCTGTAGTACCTCCAGGGCTGTTCCATAATTGGAACTCCCCCCTAAAAACAAGACTTTTTACAGTGGAGGGCACCACCAGTAAGAAAACTTTTAGAGGGTACGTACAGAGTACGGAGTACATGACAAGTATTTACATGGGGGTGGATGGCAAAAACATCCATTTTGGACCTGGACAGTGGACAGTCACGATTTTACGGTTGTAGCTTTCCGAGAATGGGACGACCAAGACCCGAGCCATTCCCATCGCATCGATTCCACTCGATTCGAACATGGAGACCAAAGGACCCATTCATTGATTCATTCATCTTGCCGAGTACATACAGGCGTGAATGACTAGGGTTAAAGGGCATAGACTCCACTGCTAGACAAGAAGGAAGAGAGAGAAGACGAAATTTGTGCCCTGAAAGGCGCTGTAAGGATCCCCGGTAACCAAGGTAGCCCTGACTCTAGGTAGGTACTATAGGTACTTGTAGCGACATGTACAGCTTCGGCTCGTAGCAAAGGCGCAAGATGGGATGGGATGGGGGTCCTTGCTTTGGCTCTGCTCTCCACCCTCCCTCGTGTGTGGGCGTGAGCGCCATCGAACCGGCGGCTGAGGCCCAAACACACTTGGCACGCACACATGCACGCACACGCACACAGTGGCTCTCGATGCAATGTGGATGCTCCAGTCAATTGTGGATTTGCAGTGTTGCTTGCAAAGGGGGGGGGCAAGGGAGCCACTCATGACACATAATTTTTTTTTCCCTTTCTTTCTTTGCCCAACCGTCGAATGCCGAACAAGGAGGCCAAAAAGAATTAAAATAATATACCTGCAGTATCCATCGTGTATATATTAGATTGATCCCCACGTTTTTCAGCAGAACATGATGAGACTTCGTTTTTGTTGTTATACAGACAGCTCTTATTTAAAGAACGTCCCCTTTTCTTTGGCCATTGGCTCTCTCTCTTACTATCCCATCGCATCGCCACTAGCATCTACCTTTATTGGATGCAGCTGACTCTCACCTGAACAAAATCCAAAGCCTCAAATCTCCAACTTACACCAGCCAAAGGCAAACGAGCAAGCAAGCAAAGCAAACAAGCAAACAAACAAACCCGTGCGAAACAAAACTCTTGGCAAAGGAACGACAAGATCGATAGAAACAAAAACACAAAAAAAGGAAAACGCCCCAGCGAAAACAATCCATTGGGAACGCCAACCCATCATACCAGAACACACATTACAAGTGAAGCTTGGCAAGATACCTAAGCCACACCAGCAGCAGCAGCAGCTTAGCAGCTGAAAAAGAAGCTCCAACGATAATACCAGCTCTCTCTCTCACTCTCTCGACTGCCGTCTACCGGTGGCTTTCGCTAGTGATTTGCGACACATCCCAAGTGGCGCCAAGCAAACACACACACGCACACAAACATCAGGAGACAAGCAAGAGCCAAGACCCCTCAAAGCCTCGTGGGAGCTATTTTGGCTGTGCATGCCCTCCACCCCCCCCTTCCTGCCTAAACGGTGGTGCATGAGTGAGCAAGAAGGCGGCTTGTAGGAGGGGTAAAGGAAAACTAAAGCAGCCCACTGCTTTAATATATTATAAGCAGGTGACGACGTCCGCCTCTTCATTTTTTCGAGGGCTTGCAAATTAAGAAGGGAAAGAAAATAAAAGAGGAGGCAAGAGAGAAAAGAGACAAGACGATTTGAGAATCGGATCGAAACTCCCCCGCCTTTCTTTGTCTTTGCCATTCAGGACTCGACTCGACTCGACTCGGCTCGTCTTACACGCTCAGATCAGCAAGACTCGGATTTCCGACAAGGGCAGCCAAGCACCAACACTTGCATTGCATCCTCGATTACCACCTGCCGAGTGACTATCATAAAAACCCCCACATAGTAATCCGAGCCAAAGTGTACCCCGGAAAAGGTACTTGCCGAATATCCATTACCAACAAAACAATCGAAAATGCCCCACCTCAGCAACTTCCTTCGCTCCTCCACCGGAAACATCACCGGCATCAAGAACGCAACCGTCTCCCGGTCCCGCAATGACTCCAGGGCTGCGTCCAGAAACACGTCCCGCAATCCTAGCCCGCATGCATCGGCATCAGCATCAGCATCCTCGGACAATGAGGATCAACATGCGGTCAAGATGCTCGACCTCGTCGACGCCCTGAAGAAGCACCACCGCCTGTCACTGCACTTTGGCTGGCCTTCTTCTTCCTCCTCTTCTTCTTCATCCAAGGAGCAGCACCAGGCGTATTCGCCCGCGACTGTGGACTGGACGCTGGAGAGCCCGCCTATTGTTCTGCACGGCACGCCCGAGGAGAGCACCGGTGCGTTGGTGGCGGGCCAGCTTTTCTTGGATATCAAGGAGGATGTGCTCGACGTTGAGAGCTTCTCTGCTAGCCTGAACCTCGTGGTCTCGCATAAGCGACCCTTCCAGAACAACTGCTCCGACTGCCAGACCCAGACCACCGTCCTCGAGGCCTGGAAGTTCCTCTCTCACCCCACCGCCCTGCGCAATGGAAAGCACCAGTTCCCCTTTTCCGTCCACCTCAAGGGCCACCTCCCAGCCTCCACGGACACCCCCATCGTCACCATCTCCTACGTCCTCAAGGCCGAGGCCATCATCGCCCGCAACTCCCCCCACTCTACCAGCACCGTTGCCCCCATCAAGTTTGAGCGCACCCTGGACGTCAAGAGATCCCTCCCCGAGCCCCTCTACCCGCACAACTCGGTCCGCGTCTTCCCCCCGACCAACATCAAGGCTGCCGCCAGCTACATGTCCGTCATCCACCCCGCCGGCAGCAATAAGATGACCTTTAAGCTCGACGGGCTCCTCACCCACAACGAAAAGGTCGGCACCGTGGACCTCTGGAGGCTGAAGAAGCTCACCTGGAGGCTCGAGGAGACCATCAAGACGGTCGCCCCGGCCTGCGAGAAGCACAACCCGGGACCCGCCGAGTCCGCTAACAAGGGCCTGCCCCGAAGCGAGACGCGCATCATCGGCGAGAAGAGCCTCCACGAGGGCTGGAAGTCCGACTACACCGGCAACGACGGTACCGTCGACGTCGAGTTTGACTTTTGCGTCAACCAGCTCAAGCCCCACTCCAGCGAGCTCAAGTACGCCTGCGATCTCAAGACGGACGAGGACACCGTCATCTCCCACTCCCTCTGCCTCGAGCTTGTCGTCTCCAAGGAGTACGCCCAGGAGGGCAAGACGCACGTCTCCCACCAGACCGGCACAGGTCGCATCCTCAGGATGCATTTCGCCGTCATACTCACCCACAACGCCGGCATGGGTCTCAGCTGGGACAACGAGGCGCCGCCCGTCTACGAGGACGTGCCGCCCAGCCCTCCCCAGTACATGTTTGACGACGACCCCATCGAGTACGATGACCTGGAGGCTGCTACTGCGCCAAACAGTCGACGCCCCAGTCGAGGAGACTTGTAATCAGCGACTACAACACATGTCCACTCCTTGTCTTCTTTTTCTTCTTTTCCCTTTCTTTCTTGTTTATGGTTTTGTCTACGAGAGTCAATGAGGATCGGGGAATACAGGAGTTTGTGTCTTCATTTTTATGATCATAATTTTTTTGTTTCAGCGAAATATACCCTTATAGCAGCGTATGATATGGGAATTATTTTGGCATGCGAGGGAAATACCACAATGATGTGTTTAGCAGTCTCGTCAAGGGAGAAAATTGGGCAAATGGGCGGAGTTTTTGAGTACTGCATTTTTTGTCAATAGGAACGATCGGCTACACGACGGTAGTAGTTAAAGACCAAAAATATTGGATATTGTCTAATACATACTTATCACTTGAATTATTTCAATCACTTGCATGAATTACATTGTGAAGTTTGACAGTGTCTGGCGGACTGGGTTATTGGTATAGGAACCTTGTTCCAGTTGTCCTGTAGATTGAGCAAGTTTTCTTACAGTATAAAGCAACTATTGACAAGCAAGTGCCCTTCTAGACATCCTCCATGTATCCCATCTCCACTATCAAACCCTTCACCGATACGTTGTTAAGGCTCCCTCAGTCCGAACCATCCTCAGGCTGCATGCAGATCCCATAGGGAAAGAATCCGACGTAGGTGCACGCCGAGCAAGGTGCGCGACAAGTCGAGCTGTCCTCGCAGTACAGAGGCGGGCTGCAGACGCCGTCGTCGGCGGCATCGGGTTTCTGGCTCTTGAAGGGAGGGACGGACGTTCCGCGGGCGGCGGCGTACTCGCCGGGGCTGAGCTTCTGGACGCGGATCTCGGTGCCGGAGTGGTCGAAGGAGTGGAGGGTTCCGTCGAGGGAGAGGAAGAGGTGGCCCGAGGGGTGGACGGGGATGGTAGGGGGGAGGATGCCCGGGTGGAAGGTGGAGGGGGGTTGGATGGGGGGTGGGGGGAAGGCGATGACCTGTGGGGAGAGGTTAGCTAGGGGCAATGAAAGAGTTGGATGGGAATAGGAATGGGGATGGGGATGGAGATGGGGAAGAGTGTGAGGAGGGGTGGGGAGGGGAGGAGAGCGTACGCTGCCTGAAGCTTGCATGATGGCAAGAATGATTTCGGTCAACATCTTGGATGCGGTTAGGTTGACGGTTAGTGAGGTTGATTGGGTTTGAAGGTTGAATTGGATTAAGCTGTTTGAGCTGGAAGACTGTCTTGATGGGAGCTTGTGTGCTTGATGCTTGATGCTTGGTGATGCTCTGCTGGGGCCTGGAGCTGAGCTTTTGTAAGTGATTTTCATAGGGGAGTGCACATGACCATCTACACGTCCCTATCCACCTTCCATCTCACAATATCCTCAGTATCTCACCTCAACTTCCAAACCGATCTGCCGATTTTCCCTCCTCCTCCTGGCAAGAGACGCACGTCATTTATTCAAGCTGCCCCACAAAGCAAATAAAATTCTTCACCGGATCGAAGTCTCCTCGAAGATGTATCCAATCATGATGCCTGCTAACCGAGACGGTTGCTCTTTTCTTGCAACGAAAGTGCTGAGGAAGGTCCCTGAAGGTGGACTGATGTCAGGGGGGGTGCCGAGAACCCGAAGTCGGTGTCTTCTTGGGGAAGAGGGGGCGGTCTGGTCTGGATGAAGCAGGAGGGCAGGATGTAGATGGATAATCGAGGAAGGTTGCGATTTGTGTTGGGGTTCATGCTGTCGTGCTATTGGACCGTTGGAAGGGACGGTTTGTTGGAAAGTCCCGTGTTGCAGTGCTCCCTAGTTGAGTCAGAAGTAGGAGGCTTGAGGACCCTGCAGGAGCGGATGGTGCTAGAGTTTGACTGATGAACGGGTGGCCTTTGCGATGCAGTAGTGGGGAGCTTAGTTTGATGGGCTGGGTGGGCTTTGTTTGCGCTGTGGGATAGAGTGCACTGGAAGTTAATGGGTGATGGATATTGTGCACAAGGGGGTTTTCTGGAAAAGGAACAGGAAAGGAGCATCTGTATTGCTTTCATGTCCTTGTTCAAGACTTCTTTACACTCGCGACTGTAGTGAAACTCATGGAGATCCATCAGGCGTTGTAGAGGCCGCCGCTGTCGCCAATCCCTTACCAAGTCCCCTCCCACAAACCAAGTACTTCACAGGGGCAAAGAGAGAGCAGTTAATCTTATCGCTAAAAAACTGCGGTGGAGTTTCCATGCATAATTCATCATCCCAAGCCCATATGCAGTTCTGATTCTACGATTTAGACAATGAAGTCGTGCTCCACTCTATCGTAGCTTCATCACCTTGGGGCGATGATGGTCTTTACCACGTTCAGTGCTGGCACTATATCCAGGGCAGGGCTTTACGACGCATTCCCGACAAAAAATTAAGCATTGTCGAGCACGTTTCCTCAGTTACGATGCACACGTCAGCAATTGGTGTCCGGCCGCCAGTGTACGATGCAACTCTGCTACCCGACGAGTGCTGCAGGACAAGTCATGTTTTCCAACACATGAGCTCTCTTCAGCAGCCGACTCTATTGTGGCCAACGAAAAACAGAATTCTGCGCAATATATTGAGTGCAAACCTCCCTCTCGAATAAACTTGGGTAGATAAGAACTTGGGTACTAGTTATTCTGGCGGTAGTAAGTAAGTAAACCCCGAATTCGGTCTGCGCCAGAGATTTTCATCCCCTGGTTTTGGCATTAGGCGTCGCTGTTTCTCTTGGCGAGCAAATATATGCATAATTAGGGATGCATGAATAGTAAAAAAAAAGCAGGACGGGTGTGTTGCATGCATTAGATGATGATAATCCTCGATGATATCTTGGACTTGATGGGGGGGTAGGGATGATATTTACTTGTGGATGGAGATGCAAAGTACATCAAGTAAGAGTCATTCGGTATCTTGAGCCACATGATTCATGCCGAAATGCAAATGATGTGCCGCTTGAACCCGCCCTGTTGATTGCTTCCGGAGAGCCTCACATGTTTGACGTGATTCAAGAGAGTCTTGATTGCTGGCTACAGCAGCTAATCTATTTTCGTCAATGGGGGGCGCATGTCTAGGGTTGCATTTGGGGCGGGACGCTGCATTATAGTTACCGTAAGGGGTAATATCTGGTAAGATTGATGAGCAATGCGTTTTTGCTTAGCTTGGCTGACCCATTGCCTCACCGGCTTTTTGACTCTGGATGCTTCTTCAAATAACAAGATCAGTGTAAGAAGATTTGGTGGCTCGTAATTCGATCGTACCCTTAGACGGGTGGAGTAGAAGCCATCCGCCACAAAAACTCAGCTGTGCATCTTCGTCAAAGTGAGGAATACACGCTCATTATGACTCATTCCGACTATTCCTCTTTGGGTTGCGACGTTCAGCAAGACATGCCTATCCCTGTTCCGTTTCATCGCATCTGATTGGCTGAGCCGAGCTGTCATCGATCCCCCCAACGGTGAGACCCCTGACTGCAACGGCAACGGCATCATTATGAGTAGCTCAACAGCTTTACCATGGTGTCTTTGTCTCGCACAGTGATCAGATCTACAGACCCAAAAAAAAAAGAAGAAGAAAAAGAAATAGAGACAATGGACTGTCGAGGTTGCAAACATTTAAAAGAGATGGGTATCCTGTCGAAAGGATAGCAGTTTGGCCAGATCACATTCCTCAATCAACAGTCGACAAACGGACAATCCAGCATCGACAAGGCTGGCTGATTCGACAAACATGACGGCTTCAGAGGTTCCACCGAGTTACCACGATGAAGCGTCCACCTTTCACGCATCGACTGCGCAAATCGATCTAAAAGAGAAACCTTTAGAAAACCATCTTGTCCCTACCAACAGCGGTGATGATGCCGCCAGACTAGAGAGCAACGATTGCCATGGCGATTCGGTCGTATACCCCGGTGGCTTCGTCCTCTTCTTCATCTGTCTCGCTCTCGCCATGAGCATCTTTCTCGCATCCTTGGACATGGTAGGCTTTCACACATCGCTCTCCATCAATACTCATATGCTAACACACCGCACCCAAGACCATTGTTGCCACGGCCATCCCCAAAATCACAGACGAGTTCCACGGCCTCGACAAAGTCTCCTGGTACGGCTCCGCCTTCTTCATGACAAACGGGGGCTTCCAGTCCAGCTGGGGCAAGGCGTACAAGTACTTTGACCTCAAGTGCACGTTCCTCATGTCCGTCTTCGTCTTCGAGCTCGGCTCCCTCATCTGCGCCGTGTCTCCCAACTCGACCGTCTTCATCCTTGGCCGCGCCGTCAACGGCCTGGGCGCCTCTGGCATCGGTACCGGCGCCTACACAATCATTGCCTTTGTGGCGGAGCCCGCAAAGCGACCACTGTTTACGGGCATTATTGGTATCTCTTATGGTATTGCCAGCGTTATTGGGCCCCTGATTGGTGGCGCTTTTACCGACAAGGTGAGCTGGCGATGGTGCTTTTACATCAATCTTCCCATTGGCGGTGTCTCGGCCGCCATCATCCTGTTCTTATTCAGCACTCCTGAAGCGGCCAAGCCCGTCGCGGCTACCTGGATGGAGAAATTGCTTCAGATGGACTTTGTGGGTGTTGCTCTCATCATGGGCGCCCTGGTTTCCTTCCTCCTTTCCATGCAATGGGCCGGCCAGACCAAGCCATGGGGCAGCAGCGAAGTTATTGGTCTCCTCGTCGGAGTCGTCGTTATTGCCATTGCCTTTATCCTTTGGGAACGGTTCCAGGGCGAGCGGGCCATGATTGTCCCACGACTCTTCAAGAAGCGCAACGTCTTTGCCAGCTCTTTCTTCACATTCTTTTTCGCCGGTTCCTATTTTCTCGTCATGTACTATATCCCGCTCTACTTCCAGAGCGTTGGCAACACGTCGGCCATCATGTCCGGTGTCAAGAACCTGCCTCTCATTTTGTCTCTTTCTCTTTTCCTCATCACTTCGGGTGCCTTCATCACCTCCACGGGCCTCATTTTCGAGTCTCAGGTAGTTGGAGCCGTCTTTGGCGCCGTCGGCGCTGGGTTGTTGTATACTCTCGACATCGGCACCAGCCCTGGCAAGTGGATTGCTTACCAGATCATTGCTGGTATCGGCTGGGGAATCGCTTTCCAGATTCCCATTGTAAACTCCCAGACCGGCGCTGCACCCGAGGACATTTCCTCTTCGACATCTACCGTGTTGCTGTTCCAGTGTGTTGGCGGTGCCACTCTTGTTTCTGCCGCTCAAGCTGCCTTTATCAACACCATCGCCAAACACCTTCCACACGATGCGCCCGGCGTCGACATCTCCGAGGTCATCGCTACTGGTGCAACTGAACTACGGCATGTATTCGACGATGCCCAGATCCCGGGCATCATTGTGTCCTACATGGCTGGCATCAAAGTTGCCTTCGCCATTGCCACTGCTTGTGCAGGACTCTCGGTCTTTATTACCGTACTTGGCCGCTGGAAGCCTGCGTCCAAGGCCGAGTTGAAGAATCTCACGGTTGCTCTTTGAATGAACTTTTCTTTGCTATGTCTCAGGGCGGTTATTCGGCGATATTAGCTTCTTTAGATTTATAGACTCTGAATAATTTCTTTATAATAATAGATGTAGAAATCTGTGTGGATTAATCGTCTCAATTGACTCCTGGCACGTACCCATGTATGAACTGGCAAGGAGATTCTTCCTTTGCTCCCCAACCGCAAGCTAAATCATATGTACAAGGAGACATGCAATGAAATAGCCAAATAGGAAGACGGCCAACACCTTGCCAATATAGTAGATTTAAATTGACGAGACAGAATGCCATTCTATAGTTTCACCTACCTCTATCGCCCAATCCTAGTCAAACCCACGCCGAGTCGCTTTGCGGGAAGGAGGACATTCGTTTAAGAGCAAAACCCTCCCCTTCGAGCAGCGTCAACGCTCCCCTCACAAGGTGGAAGCTCCCAGTCATAAACACATCAATCTCCGATTCCCCTCCATCCAACTTTCGGATAAACTCAATGGCATTTTCTACCGTAGGCACGGCGACTGCCTCACCGCTAGGACCAAGTCGACGCTAGGTCTCTGTCATCTCGTGTTGCAGCATCATGCTCTTCAGTTTTGCAAGGTCAACGTTGCGGTTCGCGTGTTCTGGAGTTTGAGCGTTAGGCATGATTTTAGTCAAAGGAAGATAGAGCCACTGCCGCATCAATTCACCGCCATTCCATGACTGGTCCTTGTAGGTTATGTTTGTACAAAAGATGATATATTGATAGCTTGTCTGGCAGTCTTTATATATGGTTCGGTGAATCCCTTCGAGTAATGGATGCGCTTCCCTAGTTGACTGTTGGTCAAAGAGCAAAACGCGGGCGCGGTTTCTGCAAGAAAAAGAGAAACAAAAAAACGCTGTCAGTGGTGGATCACAAAGTTGCCAGCTACGGTAAGCGATAACTGCGAGGAAATGTAAACGAACGATGTTTTTGTTATCAAACCAAAGCATTGAAAAGCCACTTCCAGGCTCTGCTCACTATGAGCACAATCCATGTACTGGTGTTGCTTTCCCGGGAGAAGAGCCACTTTCTTTAGAGCTGGGCTTGGTGTCACCTTGCTGAGCCTCACACTCTTTTCCTCTGCCCTCCTCTCCAGAAACTCCATTGCTTCGGGGACCTGCTCCGTGGTGACTGCAGAACATCCCGTCTTCATCATCACCGCCTTTTGCCATGCAATGAGGTCGGTTGTGCCACCGAGACTCTGGACATGGTCTATACTTGGGGTAGTAATCGCCACGGCCGCCAGCTTGTCGATAATGTTGGTCGAGTCAAACTCTCCGCCTATTCCAACCTCATAGATGGGCTCGGAATTGATCCTGATGCGCTCGCGCACGGCGACCAGGTGTAGGGACGTATATAGCCCTACCTTGCGTGGTACAGGCACCGTGTCCTGAAAGCGTTGTAGAATAGAATTGGTGTAGACGCACGTCATACCCTTGCCCTTTGTTCCCGCGACGTGGATGATGTTCATGCGGTTCGAGTCACGCGGCTGAATAGATGGAATCACGCATCAGTTGAGCTTAGAGGATGCGGCGATGAGACGACTTATGGAATAGCAAATGAAGCAAAGCCATTGTATCATCTGTGTTATCGCAGTCGCATCGAGTTTTTCACCCTGTCGCCTCTTCTCCTTCAAGACCCTGTAGCCTGACTGAGTTGAATTCAACAGTTTCACAGCGTCTGCATGTCAGACCTTGTCGTCAAGAAAACAGCCCTGGTGAAGGTCTAAGTCACGGATCGGACTCAGACAAGTCAACAGAATAGTAGGTCACAGGATGTCTTTTGAGAACTACACAACAACTTAAAGGCAAAGCCTTGAAGCTATACAGATTAATAATGATGACGACGCACCTTTTCTGGTTCCGTTTGCCCAGTGCATCGCTTTCATGGGAGGGAATCGCTCATTGCAGACATGGAGAAGTACTTTTGGAAATCTGATCCCGGCGAGCAACTAATATTTGCCATATCTGGCCTTGGTAAGCCAAATTCTTTCGACTCGTTGTCATGATACTCTGGCCCTGATAATTGCTAGGTGGTTGTGGAAAAACTCAGACTGCGCTCCGATACGCTTTCCAGAACCGACTCCGTTACAGGTCTGGTGTCCTATTCTTCAATGCCACCTCAAACAGCACGCTGATGGCTGATTTTCATCGATTTCATGACTTCTTGAACCTCGGCAGCGTTTCAAACAAGATTGAATCGCTCAAGCAGTGGTTCTCCAGCCAAAGGAACAAAAATTGGCTGATGATATTCGACAATGCAGATGACTTATCTGCAGTTCCGCTCGAAGAATACTTTCCCATCGCCACTTGGGGACACATCATCATCACAGGTCGAGACCAGTCAATGGTAGGGCAGTCGGAGGGCCTTTTCCATTCACACCCTTGTCCAGCACTCTGTCATCCATCAAGTTGATCCTGATCAACGGCAAAAATGGCAATCTCAGGCTATTTTACTAGTTGCACAATGAGCTCTCAAGAGCGAAGGCAGAGTTGGAGGATTGGCGGCCCCTCAATATGGAGTCACCATCTACAATGGAGAAGATTGTCGTGCAGAGCCGTTCTGTGAGTCTGGGACGGATTCTCAAGTCTCAGGGTCATTTTCACGAGGCGCTGCCGTGGTTCGAGAAGCTCTTTCACGAGCTTACCGAAGAAGAACACTTTGCGAGCACCGGCTGGCAAATGGTCATGTTCTCGAACCTCGCCGATCTGTACTGCGAGATAGGACGCCCAAAGGCTGCGGAGTCGGTGTTGCAGGCGGAGTTGAAAGTGATTTATGCTCGTGGATGGGAAAACATCAGCACGGGGAGACGGCTGCAGCTCGCCCTGATTGAGACTTTTATTCGACGAGGCATGTTCGAGATGGCCGAGACGTGCCTGGCCAAACTGCTACCTCAATTCGAAGCCTTCTCGAAGCCGAATGTACTAACAGCTACTGGGCATTTTTGTGCCTTGGTAGGTCTCGCCCGGATCGCGCACCTTCAGCACCGCTGAGACGAGGCATGTGTTCGATGGAATAGGGCACTAGCCATTATCGAGAAGTCCAACTGGCCCAAAGGCTTCGATCACGGTCTTGTCCTTTATTCCCTTGCCCAAGTGCTCTTCCAGGCCGGCGACATGGTGGGGAGTCACGCCGCGTTGGAGAGGGCAAAGGTTAGTCTACAATATGAGGAGCGGAAGTACTGGATTGTAGAGCTTGGGTCATATTGATATGACTACGTGGCGACCGAGCCTGGGCAGACTGGTCCTAATCCGATCGTTGATGATTCTACGGACGGCGTTACTGATTCTCGAACCAATGTTGCCGATCAGCTATTCAAGCTTGGGGCCGTAAAGGGGGAATAAGAGGAAGCAGGCGATTTAGTAAGGAATATACGAGAAAAATATCCAGGGCTAGAGGCAATATGTGGTTGACTGCATAGTGAATGAGATCAGAATGCATCAGGTGAAACGAAGACGATTTACAACGAATACATTTGGCTTGACCTATATACAGACATAAGATTCCCAAACAAAAGATAGATCAGATTATATACAAGATCACGTCACCAATCTAAAATCTCAAATGTTCCCTTGCGCCAAAGCATTCACTCGTGGGTATAAACTCCATAAAACATCAAGCCGAGCCTAAACAATAGCGGCAACATTCGCGCGCCTCCTGGGACTCTGCGTGTTGCGCTTCAAGCTCAGCCTACAAATCTCCGCCGTGATGGCTACATGTATGCATTCATTAGCAACGCACACTTTGAACGGGGGGGGGGGACTGAGGGGGTTTTTCTTACTCGGCAGACCAGGCTTCCGGTACTTGTGGCAGGTCTCTAGCCCCTTCTTGAGCGTGGAGAGCTCATCGGACAGGCTTCGTCTCTTGGACTGGATCTTGTCCGACTCGCCGGCCAGGGCTGTGAGCTTGTCGTCCGTGAAGCCGAGGATGTCGAAGAAGACGTTGTGGATGTCGCTCATCAGCACATTTTCTACTGCGAGAATGACAATGTTCTCGGTGAATGAACGCAGGGACATCTGTGAATGGGGGCTGTCAGTCAAAGCTGGTTTTCTCTCTCTTCGTGGGGGATCTGTCTGATCTGATCACTTACTCCGTAGTATTCCACCATGTTGTTAATCACTCTCTCGACACTAAACTCGTGAATCGTTGAACCGTCGACCGCCACGCTCAGCTTCGCAATCTCCTTGTACTTGAGCGCGTGCTGCTTCCCCTCCGGGAGTGAGTACTTGTCCATCAGCTCGGCCGTCTCCCTCAGCAGGCGCCTGTCCTCGCGCTCGGCGATGCGCTTGTTGAACTCGTCCAGGTGCGCCTGCATGAATCCTGCCCTGCTGCACCGCGGGAGCAGCTCCTTGACCTTGGACTCGAGCTCGCGCGCCTTGGACTCGAAGTAGGGGGCCACGCAGTCGCGCAGGATGTTGTCCCGCGTGGACTCGTCCTCGCCGACGACGTGGAGGAACGCGGCGTGGACGAATTCCTTGACGGCCTGGAGGGTGAGCTCGATGTGGCGGGCGGCGATGCGCTGCCACTTCTTGCTCTCGCTCTCGAAGAGCTTAAGGGCAAGCTTGCTGCTGGGCGAGCCGGGGAAGTCCTGCCCCTCGTACGTCTTGGCGCGCAGGCGCACTTCCTCCACGAGGTCGTCCTCGGAGACGCTGACAGGCTCCTCAATGTCGTAGAGCTCGGCCAGGTCCTGGAGATGCGTGGGGACCTCTGGGAGCAGGTCGCTGAGAAAGTCTTGCTCGTTTCGCCAGACAATGGACCGCGCGGAACCCTTTGCGCGCATGACGGCGACGAATGTCCTGTTGAGGTCGCAGATCCATGTGCGCAGCTTGCGCATGTCGTAGTGCATCAGGTCAACTTCGGTCTGGAACGGGTTGCCGAAGAACTCGTCGTTTCGGTAGTCGCCTTCGACGGCCTGGTTGACGAGGCTCTGGAAGCGGGAGGAGATGCCCTCGAGGTAGCGACCGCATTCCTTGGGGCCAGCGCGAGGGTCGCCTAGCGAAAGGAGCTGAGCTTCGCGATTCTTGACGTGCGTCTCAATGTGGCCAATGACACCGGGAAGGCTCTTGTCAATATGATCTAAAAGAACGCCGCCAAGCTTCTTCACCAGGTGTGAGATGCCCTTGTCCTCCTCGGGAATCTGCTTCCAGATTCCCTCTTCGAAGAATTCGCGCTCGCACTCATCTCGCTGCTTGTCAGAGTGTCCCGCCTGGTCCTCACTTCGGTTGCGCAAGATGTGCCACGACTTGAGTCTCTGCGTCTTTTCCTCGTTCTTGGCAAGTTGGATGTACTTGGCCAGGTCCGAGTCGGAATAAGGCTTGTCGGGCTTGGTGATGATGCCGATGGTGCGACGGCGCTCGGGGTCGTGCATGTCCGTCTCTGTCAAGACACGCTGCATGACGAGAGGCGTTTTTGCGGATAAAACAGCCAGGACAATGCTGTTCTGCTGTTTCATGTAGCTCGTGACCAGCTCATTGACAATGTGGCGGCCCTTTTCTGATTGACTCTCACTCTGGGTGTAGTAGAACCCAGGGAGATCGACCAGAGTCAAGGCAGGCATGTCGGGGCCTGAGATGGAGACGATCAAGACGCGCTTGGAGAAGCCATGGTCGGGGGCCATGCCCATGTACGTCTTTGCCTCCTCGATGACGCTGGCAAGTTCTTCCTTGTTGAACTGCGACTTGGTAAAGGCCTCGAGTTCTTCCTTGACATGCTCGGCATCGTCAGGGGAGGGCTTAATCCTGACCTCGATGTTGGTCTCGGCAGCCTTGCGCAGGACGAGCTCGGTGGCGAAGCGAGTGCACACATCTTCCTTGACGGGGAATCGCACGCGCGAGATGGCCTCGAGGACAGAGCTTTTGCCAGACGATTGATCTCCCACGACGATGATCTGGGGGAGGTCAACGAAGCGGTCGACGCCAATGTAGCGAAGCCTGTCGACAGCGTCGAGGAGCTCTTTTTGGGAGGAGTTGAGGGCTTGCAAGGTGGTAGCGTCCAGCGCCAGGTTGTTGCTTGATGAATCACTCATGATTGAAGATTGGACGTGAGTAAAAAAAAGAAATCGGGTATAAGATCACGAATGAATGGGAAATGGGTGCTCCAGGCACAATAGAAATGAAAAACGGTAGCAAATGAGATGAGTGAGAAAGCGATGCTGATGAGAATATTTTGCATCACATTTCCGGGCGTTTTTTCCTGTCAATTATATAGACAAATCGCCTCGCGAGGCTGGTGATTGTCGCCATCTTCACGACGCATCTTGGGATCCGTGTTGGTCCAATACCCTCGGACGGGAGACGTGCATGAATCGAAACGAAGCTACCGCACTGTCGGAAACATCAATCACATTTGCCGCCCAGCTGGTACCGGCATCGATTGGATTGAAATGTCCAAAACATGATACAGCTGTGTTTCCCTGGCTGCAGGAAGGGGCCGCTGTTGGTCCCAGCACAACGGTAAGGACGGTCTCGATATTACGGTGTCTCTCATTTCTGCCAATTGCTGGACGTTGCTGGGGACGCCTAGCTATATAAGGTGCTGTCGATGGTACTGAGTGTTGGTTGAGCTGATGTTGCAGCAGGATTCAGGGTGTGGTAGGACAGAGTCCCTTTTGAGGACAGGGTCCCTTTTCAGGCCAATGTCTGCTGTCATTGCGTTCCAGCTTTCGTTTTGGCGTTTCCAAAAAAAAAAAAAAAAAAAAAAAAAACATCCCACTCATGTGCCGACTTCATCTTCCTTCGGCTTCGTCTTGCGGTAGTTGAAGGGACGTGCTCATTGTCTCTCGATCCCCAAATCCCGAGATAGTTGCTGGATCAGGTCTTTTGCGAGAACCCCTACGGGATTCAGGTCCAAGAAAAAGAGCTTAAATCCAAGAGGCTCTTTCTTCTGCTATGATTAGTGATCCCCTCTTTTTTGCCATGCCGCACCGGCCTTCCGGTGTGCTCCGGGGTTATGCGGGCCGCATATTTACGGACGACGCCGACACGGCATAAAAGGCTCCTGGGCGCTTAAAAGTGTAGTGTCGATGTAACCATTTAGCCGCAAGTAGGCCGGTTTCCCTCCCCCCTTCGTGAACAGGCCACTGAGAGAAGCCGATTTAGCTCCTTGTTCCAGATTTTTGCGAACGGCGGCTTCGCCTCGTCTCACTGCATGAAAGGGGGGAGGGGCCTTGCATGCTAGCGAAGCTGCCAGATGAGCACAAGCGAAAGGACAAACGGCAGATGGGCTCGGGAGCCTAACCCTAACAGGTTTCCTTGAATTCCACATGCCTGAATGTCTCAGAATCTCTTGGCCTGTTGCCTCTTTTAGCTGAGTCTCGCTGTTTGGCTTCGCTGGAGCGCAACGAGCCAATGACCACATGCTAGAATCTCATACGATGCGGCATATTCTAATCAAGTGAATCTGCCAAGATGGTCAGTTCGTCGTGCTATTATGTCATTATAAGCAATTTGTCATCTGCTTTGCCCTCCTACACATACCATTTCTCAAACGTAATGCAATCTGGCCTAACATACATGACAACAGCTAGCGTCTCACTGATCTACTTTCGATACCACATTCGGGTGATCTTGGTACGCCGCATTTTGGCTTGCAGTTGGAAGATGCCGTACAGCAATGCCTCTGCCGTGGGAGGACACCCCGGAACGTAGATGTCAACCGGAACTATCCTGTCGCAGCCCCTCAGAACGGCATAGCTGTAGTGGTAGTGTCCACCGCTGTTGGCACAGCTCCCCATGCTAATGACCCATCTCGGCTCCGGCATCTGATCGTAGCATTGACGCACTGCCGGAGCCATCTTGTTGGTAACCGTTCCGGCGACAATCAAGACATCGGCCTGTCGGGGTGAAGCTCTGAAGATGATGCCTAGTCTGTCTTGGTCGTAGCGAGGCATGGAGACTGCCATCATTTCGAGGCCGTAGCACGTCAGGGCAAACGTCAATGGCCATGCGGACCCTGCCCGTGCCCAATTCACAAGTGAATCTAGATTTGTCCTGCATCGTATGAGTTCGTATTAGACGAATCCGGTAATCTTCCTCCCTTGCCTCCCTCGCCCCCCAGCGTCTACACTCGGCATTGTGATGCTCTGGGTTCCAACTTACAACACATATTCTGCAGAGTTGGAAATGAAATTCTTCTCTGCAGGCGTACTTAATTCAAGTTTGTTTGGAATTTCATGTGTGGAATCAAGACGAAATGTGGAATCATGCTTATAATTGTTGCATTGACCATTGGTGGCAAATCTGGCAATGTGCGGCTGCACTAGACGACGCACCGCCGACTGCCGGACCCGGAATCGCATACCGAGCATGACTGTTCCTTTATTAGTGCCTTTAGAAAGTGTTTATATGAGCATATCGACTTCAGGAAACCGTACAATGCAATTTTGGAAGCAATATTCACGGCACTGATACCAGCTACTTGGACGGAAGTCGGACGAGTGGACGTAGGCCAAGATATTGTCCGAGTACTAAAGCAGCGTTGCCACCGTCATCTCTTTTGATATAGACTCGCAGATAATAAGAGAAATTCAAGCCATCAGGAAGAATAACTGAGGGGGTTGCCAAATAAATAAATATTAAAGAAGAGGGAGGGCAGACGGCATTCCAAATCTAGTGGGTAGACAACATTCCCTCTCAGACTTGAGCATTCCCTTTCCCTTTGAACACCATCTGGACAAAACCCACATTCGGAGTAGTGGTTGACTAAACATCTTGGAAATCATTTGGCGAAAACCCACCGGGAAAAGTCTCCGGCTCCATCATAAACCTGTCTCATCTCGGCGGAAACCCACCTTGCTCAAGATTGGGCACCAGGACCTGAGTTTGGCTTGATCCAGTTTCTTGGCCGGCCTGGCCCTCTCTAACAGAACAAATCGGAATCCTTTCCTCGAACTGACACTTTATCCGGAAGGGAAAGGGGTTTGCTGTCCGATTGGTTGTAATACCTTGGCCCATAGTTGTTATCGAGGAGGGTTGGCTTGCGATGCCATACACATGCACAACGTGCGGGAAGCAATATCAACACAGTTCACACCTTCGCCGACATGAAGCCACCCGTAAGTCCCTACAAATTCGTCATTTGCCGATTCGTCCAAACTCTATGTGGTGGCATGGAATCTTTTTCAGCTCAATGGCCCCCTTTTTTCTTGTTCACCATTCACGGATCGTTGATTCGCTAACAAGGTGTTAGATAATGATATGCCTGGATTCACCTGCATGTACTGCAACAAGACCTATGCAAGGAGGTACGCCACTGTACCGACTCTTTATACTGTCCCCAAATTGACTAATACATTTTGTAAAGAGATGTTTATCGAAAGCATATTATGACATGTCCTAAGAATGACGAAAAGACAGACTTACCCAAGCTCCGCCGCGGACAGAAACGCCGAGCTTGCGAGTCATGCTTTCAGCGAAAGGTCTCATGTGACAGAGAAAATCCATGCGGTCGATGTATACGGCGAGGTTTAGTATGCCAGTTCAAGGATACGTCTGTTGAAGGATCCGATGTTCCACTCGACGGTTTCTCAGCAGCCACCTCATCAGCCTCCGCGGCGTCACCTCCCACCACTCTAAACCGACAGTACATCTCCGGCACCCCTTTTCTTCAGGCCATTACGGACACAAATGCACAAACTTTGCTTGAAGCCTTTGCGGCCGAGACGAGCGTCAATGATCGAGTCCCGGAAATGAGCATTGATATCGGCGGGGCGGACAAGAACCCCTTTCTCTTCCTCATGGATGAGGCTATGATCCCTAACCCTTGGAGCTCCACCTCGATATTCGACATTGAACACGTAGACCTGGATAGAGACAACCACATTCTTGGAAGAGTGTCGCCCACGGGGCTATCCGTTACGATTCCTGCCTTGACGACAGATGGAGACGAGGTGATGCAACGAAACGCCAACATCATCATTCAGGAGCTCCAAGAACTCCACAACGACCTCATCGTCAACGACCCCTCATACAATGAAGATTTCGACGTGGAAAAGGCCAAGGCCGTATTTTCACCCACGAGCATAAATATATTTATAGTCACTTTCTTCCGACTTGGCCACGTTCACATGCCCCTGGTTCACATGCCCTCCTTTGGCACCAACGAAACCTCGGCAGTCCTGATCCTAGCTCTTTCTTTGGGCGGGGCACTGAGAGCACCTCCAAGGGATGACACGTTATGTGCATGGTGCATCTTTCGGATTGCCGAGGAGTACATATTCCGTCACCTAGCCGAGATGATGGCCTCGAACGCAACGGGGAAGTCCACGAGGCATAGCAACGAGCTATTAGAGGGAATTCAGGCCGCCCTTTTGATGCAGATGATTTTATTCTTGATAAATGATGCACAGTCGAGGAAGAGAAGCAGGCTCTTGAGAGTCCCTGCCCTGGTGGATACGGCCCGTATGCTCGGTTTGATGAGCACGAGGCGATCCGAAAACCCCAACTGGAACCAGTTCATCTTTGAAGAGACCTGCATAAGGTAAATTATTCTCATAGAAGCATGCAAAATAAAGGATCAAAGCTGACAAGTCTTAGGATTGCAACGTGGACTGCGCTCTCGACGTGGAACCACTGTACCTTGCTGAATGACCCGCCGCTTATCGCTATTGCTGAGATGGAGTGCGACCTGCCGGCTCCATCAGAGCTGTGGGATGCAAGCAACGCGATAGAATACGAGACAAAGATACAAACCCGTCCACCAAACTATCCATCATCGATTCGAGATTTTGTAGGTGTCTTGATGCAAGATAAGTCGAGAGACATGGAGAGTTTTCCGATTGGTTACATATCGATCCACGACATGAACTTGGCCATCATATGTGAGTGAACCCCTTCTCCCCCTCGAGATTCTACTCGGCCTGATACCAA
Organism: Hypomyces rosellus; assembly: GCA_011799845.1. Lineage (NCBI taxonomy): Eukaryota > Fungi > Ascomycota > Sordariomycetes > Hypocreales > Hypocreaceae > Hypomyces > Hypomyces rosellus. Next base: position 465,714 of record WWCI01000003.1, read on the forward strand.
AACCCATACTAACCAGTGTAAAAGCCCTCTGCACCATGGTTATCAACGCGCACGCCATGCTCACCATGCCGTCCAGCGCACCCGCATTCCTGGCCGCCCTGTCCCGATGGGAGGAGCTGTGGGACATGGTCACCGCAAGCGTCCATATGGACAGACTCTCCAAGCTGGGCATAGCAAGACACAGCGGGGAGATTTGCTGGTTCGCGAGGAGGATTGTGGAGGTTTCGGTGTCTGGGCAAGCGCTTCCGGCGTTTTTGAAGAGGGTGGGGCATGATTCGATGGCTGAAGTACACGAGTTTATTGTAGACTATTTAAAAGGTCAATAACGATTGGGTTATAGATGAAGAGACAGTATGTACCATGGTAGGATGGTAGAGTGACATGTGCCATTGCAGGTGAGGCATGAGCTGGAAGGGTTGATAGCCTACCCGGGAGAGAGATGGAGCGAAAGATTCATCATAGAGATGAGTTTGTGATTATGAGAAGAGGAAGCAAAGGAAGGAAGAGAAGAGCCAGAATATGAACAAGTTGATAAAAAGGAAAAGAAGACAAGACAAAACAAGAAAAAAGAAAAAGTTTGCTTTCAACTCTCCCGCCGGGAATTGAACCCGGGTCCCAAGCGTGACAAGCTTGTATACTGACCACTATACTACGGAAGATGAAATGACTTTGAGAAGCCATTGTAGTTGAGTGAATGGATTCGAGACTCCCGACAATGCGTTCAAGTACCTAGGGAGGTAGGCGTGGTCATCGCAGTAAGTTGCCTTATTCCTTGGCTTTTCGTATATTTGAATGGAGATTCATCATCTTCATGTATCAAGGCGTCTAGTGATTGGCTCTATTAAATCGTTGCGAATAGTTTAATGACGGGGAAAACAGACACAAGAACAAAGGCGTTTTCGACTCCAAGCATCCGTCAGTTCTAGCTGTAGATGACCTTTCTTTACTTCAAAGACTATTTCGTACAACGAAAAGGAAATCTCGCATAATACGATACCTGACAGATTCTGTGCTTCAGGAAGAAAGATAAGAAAAAAGAAAAAAGAGGAGGAAGAAGGAAAAAAGGTATTTTCTTCCCCCCTACTGTAGCTCATCTCATCTCCACCCTCTTCAATCATTCTTCTCAGATATCCAGACACAAGCTTTCGACCAGCAGACTGCCTTCATTTCCTTCCCAGTCGGCTTGAACGGTGTTGCCATGACCAGCGGCTCGACCAACAATGCCATCAGCCGACCGTCAAGCCGTCCACGCTTGCCATCGTCGCACACGCCGTCCACATCGCGTACCCGATCCCCCCTCATGTCAAAATAAGGGCCGGGCATCTCGGAGAATGTGAAGACGTTGAATATGGCCCTCTTCTTCCATAGTATCCTGACGCTGTTGATGGAGCTCGAAATGAAGTCGACCAAGACCTCATCGCTCCCTTCTGTCACTGGCTTGATGAGGTAATGGTGTTCGCTTTGGCAAGGTCCGCAGCGTACTCTTTTCTCAGAGGAGCCAGCGTGAAAAGACGCTCCATCGTTTGGATTCTCCGCTCGATGGCCTCCATGCGCTCATCTGCGGATGCCATGTTGTTAGGTAGTGAATACTCATAGATTGTAGCATCATGGGCGCCCTCTTGAGAGGTCAAGAAGTACAAAAAGAGGGGGATGAGACGTATGGAAAGGGGGAAAGATGGACTCACTGGGCAGGAATTCCCGAAAAAGGTCGGATAAGCTACGACCTGGCTGTTTCTTCCCCGTCAGAGGCTCATAATAACTGTGGTCCAAGAAGAAGGGTCTGGCCACAAGATTGTCGCACAAGAACTTGGACAAAACTGCCCTTAGCAGAAGATATGCGCTGCAGCCATTTGGTAGGTTCATGTCAAACCTGAGGTGCTGTGGGGCGTCGAGGTATTCTTGACTGCTGTTGATGACTCCCACTTTTCTTAGACGCTTTTCAACAAAACTAGGATCCTCAATTTGATCCAGATGGTTATCCCTGCCCCACCAGTGTGCCCTGTCGAATAATGACCAGAGGCAATCCACTTCAAACTGACCGGTTTCAGACGGTTCATGCAGCTGCATAAAGTGCTGGATCTGCACGTCTAACATGGCTTGTCTCTGAGCTTCTATCGGATCTTTGCAAATCAGAAGCTGTTGGTGAGCCTTCTCCAATTGTTCGTATACTCCCGTCAACGTCTCTCGTGCTCTTTTTAATTGTTCCTTCAGGCTGGGTTGCTTCTTGAGACCTTCAAGCTCAGCTTGCAGTTTCTGCACGCGTTCGCGACTCTTGCGCAGCTTCCTGTGTGCCTTGTTGAAATCTTTCTCGATGTCTCGAAGCACCTTTCGGAGTTCAGCCTTGCCTCCCCCCTCTGTGGCCGGCTTAGGGTCTCCGGTGACAAGCTCCAGAACCCTTTCAACAATAAAGATGTAATCATGTTGTGTCGACTTGATGGTAGGAGCTTGCTGTGGCGGCGGTGGCGGTAGCGTGGTGGTAGTGGCGGTGGAACGGACTGGTTGAGGCGGTATCGAATTGCCCGTATGCGAGCGAAGTTGGTATCGCCTATTCTTGGTCGGCGGAGGCGTCGATCTAGCATCGGTTGCATGGGCCCAAGTGAGGTCTGGAACTGAGTCATCCGTTCGATGACGTTTTTTTGTGTGTCGAGGCTGGGAGATGTTTTATATCGTTAGAGTCTGAATTGTGATTGCGGGGAGTGGTTCATGTTGTTGCGGTACTTGCCGTTGCGCATCTCAGCTTGCTCTCATATGCATTATATGTAAGTCCTGGGGTGGGAGTCTTTATTGGTGTTGGAATGAGATCATTGATCAATGTCCGGGGATAATAAGACGATATAATTGAGAGAAGGGGAGGGAGGACGACCAATTCTAAGACAATATTACACTCAAAATTAGTTTGTGTGAGAGAATAAAGATGATTACCACGGGATTTCTGAAGAAGGAAGCAAATGTTACATTATTCTCTAATCATGTCTCCGTGTCCCACACGAGGCTCTTTGTTGTCACACACGCCGCACAGGCCTTTGTTGTCGTTTTTGTTTCGTCGGTCAACTGACGGCCTCTGTTTTCAGCACGGACGACATGGCTTTCGTTGGAAGTGTTTGCTTCATTGCCACCGTCTGGCGGTGGCGGGCACCTTATTGAATTGCGTTTGATATTATATGAGGTAGGTATGCCGGGCTGTCTTTTGTCAAACGTGACCCTGGTACATACCCGGCAAAGACAAATCTGCGGATAATGGCGTAGGGTAAGTAGATGAGTGCTAAAACTAGTGATGAGAGAAGTATAAAGTAAGAAGCCTTGACCAGATATCTTCCCGTATACTTCCGTATTACTGATGCAGTCTTTTGTTATTATCCATCTCCTCCCGTCCCGTATGCCTGCCTCGTCTCTTGGCTACCGTCTTAGCTGCCGTCTTGCTTCCGTTCCGTCTCCGTCTATTTTCGTCTAGCCCCAGTGTGTCTGCTGCAAACGAGCTTGATTAGAATTATGATGGCAAGACGTCCGGCTTCTTGATTTAGACTTAGTAGAAGCCAAATCGATAGGGTTTAAAAATTCAGTAAATAATAAATCTGCCTTGGAATCCATCTTTTATATGGTATGGTGCGCTTAGAAAAGGAAAATAAAAATAATCCATGGATGAGAATACCCCGCAGGCGGGGAAAACTACAGTGGCTAGATATCTACCTTTTCTGCTGTGCTGATATCGGCTCTCAGAAGGAGGGGGCGACATGACGGAAGGGAGGGAGGATTTTAAATCCACGGGTACCCGTGGGCCTATGGGCTCCCGCCAGGCGCGAGCCTATTAGGAGCCCCTTGTGGCAGCGGCCCCGTTCATGGAATCAGGCTCTGCCGTTGGGCTTGGATTCTCTTAACTTATGATTATTACATCCAGTGCAATAAAAATCTCGCATTAATACCAGAAAGGTTATTTCTCTACAAGAGCGCATAATGTTTAAGAAACTTCGGTCGCGGATAACAAGGTCCAAGCATGGGGACGCCGCTTCGGTGGCCAAAGCGGTAGGCACCCTGCGATTGTAAAAAGAAGACGAGGATGCACTGACATTGCGAAGGAGACGGGAGATAAAAACCACCGAGGCCTGCAACAAGTGTTTCCGCCCTTGGATTCATCAGATAATAGACCTACCACGATCGAGTTTGTCATATATCCTACTCTGTAAGACAGTCCCTAACAGGCCACAGTATCATTGCTATTCATGGACTTGAAACATCAGCACCAGGAACGTGGGAATATAGGCAGGATGGCGGTACGGTTGTCAACTGGCTATCTGATCATCATATGCTTCCTGCCGCGACCCCTGAAGCCCGTATAATGACCTATAACTGGCCCGCTGAATTCTCCAGGCATGCCATTGAATTGACAATTAGGAATCATGCCGAAGACTTGCTCTTGGACTTGCTCGCCTTTAGGGAAGAGGTAGGATATGGTCGGTTGTGGTCGCTACGACGAGGTACTAATGAATGCACAGAAAGACGAACCGAGGAGTCGGCCAATTATGTTTGTTGCCTCCTGCTTTGGAGGGCTTGTCCTGGTCAAGGCACGTACACCATTCTATATCCATAATCCCTGATACCCACCTCGTCCACTAACAGAAACAGGCCTTGACCATAGCGGCGTCTGAAGCGGGACGAGCATATAGTTTCCTGCGGGATGCAACAGTTGGCATCATATTTCTTGGTACTCCTTTCAGAGGCACACCCGCTCAAAGGCTCGCGCAGTATTTAGTAGCCTACGAAGATTTCAAGGGTGAACAGACTTCTGCTGCTCTTATCAGGGATCTTGATACAACTACAGGCGTCCTTAACGACCTTATAGACCAGTTCTCAAAGGACGCTCACGGACTTCATTACTATCTGCCACTGCATTGCTTTTATGAAAACCAGCCAACGAATCTTGCAAACAAGGTACTTCCAAAAGCCTTGGCCAAGCATTTGAAGGTGAAGATGTTTGTAGGTATTTCCTTCGAGATCAGCTTCTCTAGTGGTGCTGAGATAATATTATAGTTAGTCGATCAGGAGTCGGCACGTCTTCAAGGTTGGGGTGGGACTGATCTTGACTGTTCGCATGTCATGATGAACAAATTTGCCCCCGAGACAAATAATTTTAACAGAGTCAAGACGATTGTCCGGAAATTTGTTTCTGAAGCGGAGGAGACTTTAAATAGACGCAAAGGTAGTAAGTTGTTTCCCCTCCTCTCGATGATACGATTGGAATCCCTACTATAGACTATGACTTCCCACTCGAATTTCTCTAGCACTCTTGTAGCACAGCGGGAACCGCTCTTCCTCGTACCTTTCGGACGGAACTATGACTTTGTCGGAAGAAAATCGATCCTGACCAGCCTTCTCGCCAAGATTTCTCCTAATGCATATAAGGATAATTGTCAACGCACTGCTATTAGTGGCCTCGGTGGTATTGGGAAGACCCAGATCGTTCTAGAGGCAGCATACAGGATACAAGAAAATTGCAAGGATTGCTCCATATTCTGGGTGCCAGCAGACAATACTACTACCTTTGAAAACGCCTACCGCGAGATTGGTCAAGGGCTCAAAATCCAAGGTCTTAATAAGGATAAGGCAGATGTTAAGGAACTCGTGAAGGCGGCTTTGAGCGAAAGCTCTGATGAATGGCTCTTAATCATCGATAACGCCGATGATCTAGAGTTACTCTTCGGAGATAATAGCCTCTCCGACTATCTTCCATTCAGTCGTCATGGATCCATTCTATTCACGACGCGCGATGACGAGGTTGCTCTTAGACTTGGAATGTCACAAGGTGATATTATTGAGGCAGCCGGCTTGAACAGAGACGAGACTTTGTCTCTATTGAACGCACATTTAACGGCAGACCAGATACAAGATACAGAAAGTACAATGGGTCTACTTGATTTACTCTCCAACCTGCCTCTAGCCATCAGCCAGGCATCTGCATACATGGCTAAGACAAGGATAACCACAGCGCAATATTTGGACGAGTATCATAAAATCGATAAAGCCTCTACCATACTCCTGAGCAAGGACTTCGAAGACTTAGGCCAGTATGGGAATACACACAATCCCATTGCTATAACATGGCTGATTTCGTTCCAAAGGGTCTCCCAAAAGAACCCCTCTGCTACCAACCTGCTGAAATATCTGTCTTTTTTTGCCCAGACAGATATCCCAAGAATTCTTCTTACCCAGAACGAGGATAAATTGGAGACAGACAAGGCAATCAGCGTTCTGGAAGCATATGCATTCATCACAGAGAGAAAAGGCCACAGTTCATACAACGTACACAGGCTTGTACAACTAGCAATGCAAAACTGGCTGGCTCAAGAGCCCGAACTAGAGCCATATGCGGCACATGTGATTGAAAAAATAAAAGCAGTGTTTCCCTGGCCTACGATTAGTAACAAAGAAATCTGGGCAAGGTATCTACCGCACGCACAGAGAGCGTTAGTGTTGAGTCAAAACCTAGCCGATACGGAGACCAAGTCTTCCTTGCTCTATCATGTTGGCTGGGGTTATTTTGTTCTTGGGAAATTTGAAGATGCAGAACAATCCTATCGTCAGTCACTGCTAATCAGGAAGAAGGAGTTTAGTAAAAACAGCGTCTACATACTGGCAACTATGAATAACCTTGCCCTTGTTCTTAGAGAGCAAAGGAAATACACGGAAGCTGAAAAGATTCTTCGAGAAGTACTTGAAATTAATCCAGAGATGCTCGACAGCATAAACAATCTCGCAGCTGTTCTTCAGTCGGAAAGGAGATACGAGGAAGCTGAACAGCTGCTGGGAAGAATGGTTGAGCTATTGACTAAGAAACGGGGCGCCGATCACCCGGACACGCTTGCAGTTATGGACAACATTGGAGTTATGGCTAGACAGCTGGGGAGACACGAGGAGGCCGAGGACATAACTCGGAAAACACTCGGAAAGATGATTCAAATACTTGGTAACGAACACCCAACAACGATTATCTGTATGACGAATCATGGATTTGCTCTTCAAAGCCTGCAAAGACTTGACGAGGCCGAAGCAATGTTTCGAAAGGCACTTGAACTAAGAATAAAGGTGTTCGGTAAAGACCACCCACAGACACTTCGATCCCTGAATACTATAGTTTCACTGCTTAGTAGGCAGGGGCGAAGTGAAGAGGCAGCGGCAATGAGGTTTTCAGTGGAAGGTAGATATAGATAGTTGAATCGTAGTTGGTTCTCTTCCCAAGAAAGCCTTGGGTTTCAAGTTTTTCAACTGTTCCTTAACAGGAAGCTGTGACACGATAAAATCATGAGGGCTGAACCTCGGCGGCAATATTCAACCTCAACGCTTGACCTCGTGCATCCAAGAGCTAGGTATACACGCATACAACCCTACTAAGACGTGCACACACAATAGCTAATTGGTAGATGTTATACCATACGCTCTGGCCCATCAAGGCAACCAACCCTCCATCTTGGCGAAGGATTGTCGCCTTTACCATTGGCATGCCCAACACCAATGAGAGGGCTTGCCTACGCGCCTTCTGCCAGCCATCATAATACAGCCAGCCAACAAAACGTCGGTTCTGCCTGGTCTGTAACACGATGACGACGCTCATGGTAGCATTGATGACGACGCTCTCTACAGCATCCAACTTTGCCGAAACCAAGTCATCCTCGCTCTCTGTTCAGCCTTTGGGGTGGTCAGAGACGGACGAGTATATAACAAGCATGAGTGCCCGTGCAGGATACATCTTCAAAAATCCAAACCTCATAAGATTTAGCCTTCTACAAGCCTACTTGAAGCGAAAACTCAACGTCCAGTTCTGAAGCCAGCATCAATGGCCCAAGATACCCGAGTCTGCCTCGGCGTGGCGGTCGATCACCGAATTAGGCGACTTTGCAAGCCTGTTTCACCCACTCAGGATAGCCCACAGCTCTCCAACCATGTCTCCTGTATTGAAAGGTGGGGGCAGTTGCTGAATGTACCTGACTATGAGATTCAAGTCACAGCACAACTCGCAGGACCAGCGGTAAAGGGCGGCATCGCGATTGTCCTTCAGCAACCCCGCAAAAACCACCCCTTCGAGGATGGCCTTGATGCTGTTATCGAGGACTGCAAAACTCTTAGCTCTCTTTGCGATATATTTGCCACAGTGTCCTGCGGAACGCTGGATCTTCGAACTGACATCAGCGTCGTGGACCTTTTGCCATATATACCTGATAAAGTAACAACTATCAACGACATCACATTGAAATACTCGTTTCGTACATCGGTACAAGCCGTCTGCGACAAGGAGCCAGATGTGCTACTCTGCGCAGGTCAAATATGGACCAAGAAATCCGATTATCGCAAGGGAGACAGCAACAAAATTGAGAGCATAGGGCTCGGGAAGAAGTTTGGGAGCAGTCCTAAGTTGCCCGTTAGAGCAAGAATCCGTCATGGAGACAGGGGACTCGTCACAATTCCTAGAGTCAATGGTTTTCATCCAAGCTATGCCATCAATTATAACCCGCATGCGAGTGTGTTAAGACAGCTATTGATTCTGATGGCTGCGGAAACGTGTGGCATGCTTTTGGATCACTGGGAGGAGACGGAATGGATGGATGAATTGAGGGAACATTGTCGGCGTGTCTCGCGTGGGCTTTCATGTAAGTCGCTCATTGGGGGAACGAAATTGAAGCCATCAACCTCGATTCAAAGACTAATTATTCTTTTAGCATCACCGTCCAGGTTGCCATCTTCAAATAATCCAACCCAAGCGTCAACGGAGGTTAGGCGAACAAGATATTTGCCAGACTACCAAGAAATGTACTCAGACGCACTGCTTAAACTAACGAGCTCTGTGACCCTTGCCATCTCGGACCCAAGACTTGCCAAAAAAGCACCTGGAAACTGCTACGAAACCATCCTCTCTCATGCTCTGTCAGAGGTGTGCAACGACGCAAGTCTAATCCTTTCGGAGATGTCTCGTCTCCAGAATGAAGGCTGGAGTGACTCTATCGCGTGGAAGAATGAGCGCTCGCTAAACGTCGCCGCAAACGATACCCTCCGTTTTGCAAAGGAGCTGCTCAGAGCGGTGAAGGGAGGCAACAAGACACAGCTTGCAAAGATCGTGGAGCGCAGCGCAACGTCCATCCTGTGCCTGGTTCACAGAGAACGTGACGGGAGTGGAAACGGGGTATTAGACTTGAGTCGAGCATCTCAAGAGTTCCTAAAGTTGGCCACCGACATTGAAGGGCTGCTTTTAACTCTTTTAGAGGAGAAGGAGAGGGTTATTGCTACTGAAGATGAGGATCTGTCTAGGATGCTAGTCAAGATGAAACTGTGACCATATGTTTAATAAAGAGTAAGGGAACTTAAACAAAACACACAGGGATAATAAGAGTACTATCTACTGTATGTCATTTTAGCCCTCTCATTCTAGTCTCTACTCAATTTGCCTGGATACCCAGACCTGGCCCTTTATCCAACACATTTGATCGTCCTTCACCGTGCCCAGCGAGTCGTAGGTTGTCCCCATGACCAATGGACACATGAGAATGGCAATCGGGCGGCCGTCAATCGAGCAGTCGTTAATCTCAGTAGGCATGCGAGAGTCCCAGTTCCTTTCAACATCAAGCAGTCGCCTGTCCTGGGAGTCGTAGGTCTGACAAGGCAGCTGGGACATGTCAACGACGCGAAAGACGGTTCTTTGCTGCCAAAGATGGTACGCCCGCCACATGAATGTGAGGAACAGCGCCGCCAAACTACTCATGCCCACGCCGTTGATGGGCTTGAGGAGATACTCTAATTCGCTCACAAATTCCCGGGCATAAAGAAGGGCAGACTCGTAGCTCGGTTTAGTAACCAGCCCCGTACTGTCCTCATTGACAAGTCTCCACTCGAGACCTTGTCTGATTCGATCTGCATGGTACGTATGCATCAGCAATCGAGAGTTCGATCTTTTGCGGGGGAGAAAACCAGAGAAAAAACTTACCATTTCTGAACTGATGAAAGAGATGCAGGAAGATGTTGTGCTGTCGCAGCGCGTCTTCCGTCGCGAACTGCTGATGGTCTGCGTCAAGAAAGAAAGGCTTCGCAAAAAACGTATCGCAGAGCCACTTTGCCAGCGCCGCTCTGAGCACGACAAACGCACTACGACCGCAGGGCATTTCCATTCCAAACTTCAAGTGTTTCGGTGCGTTGACGTAGGTATGGTTACTATTCATGATGCCAGACACGCGCATGCGTCCCTCAACCCGGTCAGGATCGGCGAATCGGCTCAGGTGATGCTCATGGCACCACATGCTAACTGAGACCTGAAGGAGGTCTTCCAATCTCATACCTTGCATCTCACCGAAGAACAATGATTGGTCGAATTCCTGGGACTGGACGTGGTGTCTACCAAGCCCGGCCGATATCTCAGCTTCCAGAGCCGTTTTGTATTGGTTCAGCTTGCGTTGAGCTTCGGCTCGCTCCTCGTCAAAGGCTCGCTCTGTCGTTTGTTCCTCGTCAATGCGTATGGATTTCTTGAGGCTACCCCCGAGTATCTGTTCCTTTCGCAACTCGGCATGAGCCATCTGCAATAGCATCTCGAAATCCTTCTCAATACAAGCCATTGCCTCTTGAATCTTGCTCTTGGCCCGTTCTGTAGTCAGTCTTGTGGCCCGTTCAAGATTACCAGGGGCAAGTCGCAGGACTGTGTCGACCATCTCAAAGTTTACGCTATCAGATGTCTTGTCAGATGTTGATGGCTCCGATAATTCCACTCATTTCCCAATCAAGTACTTACCGACGGTTCTTGGTTTCTGATTTTTTGCCAAAGCCGCGTCTGCAGTCTGATTCGCCTTCTGATACCAACATTTTCTATCATATGGTCAGAAATGAACATGGTACTTGTGACTATGGCAGCTTACTCTTGGGGCTTTTCGCTTGGATGGCGGGGGAGTTGGAGATGAGGACGAACAGGAAGATGAAGACGAATAGGATGAGGAGGGGGCTGGATCATCCGTTGCTGGACTTTTCGTCCCCCTTGACGCCAGCACCTTCTTTCACCTAGCCAGCAATTGAAATAGAAACGGAAACTTTGGTCATGGAAAGCTCACTCTTGGGGCGTGCATTCTTTCGGAAGGGTGCGATGGTCGATTATCAATAGTGAACGGCCAAGTCCAGTTTGATGCGTTGGAAAAAAGAAGAAGAAGAAAGAGACGACCACTGGTGTTGGATGACGCTGTGCTGTAAGAAGTTGAGAAACAAAGCAAACAAAGGAAACAAAGGGAGAGTGTGAGGAGCAACGAGAGGGATTGCTGGAGACGCGAGCACAAATATTTTCAAATTTCGGAAAGCATTTCATTCTATATGAGGTGGGCGGATTCGTAGGCATCCCGGCCAGAGCTCTTGGATCCAGAGTCGTCGTACAATCAATAGGAAGATGCATATTCCCGTGCCCTCGTGTCACCACCACAAGGGCTACACCTCAAGTAAAAATTTCCTCCTTTTTGTTTTTCTTCTTCTTTTTTTTCTAATTTTTTTTTTTGCTTAATCGGTTAAAGCAAGGCAAGCATCCAAGTCACCATCAGTAACCATCTCGTTACGGTATCATTACGTCTTTTACGGATACATCATCGCAGCGTTTTAAGGTGATCAAACGACCTAGCTAACGCTCGCCATGGCATCACGCAGACTCATTGTTGGCGTTAATTACAGAATCAAAGAGTCAGGTATGCTGAGCTCTCCATCTCTACCTTATCCAAGATTCCATGCTGCAACCCCTATGGACATTTTCTGACATGATTCTTCCTCAGGGCTCAGCCTCGTCTTATCCGATGACCCAAACAGGATCCTCACATACGCATACGATCCCGCCACCCCCTCCAACAACGAATTTGGGTCAGCCGCTTCGGCCTCTTCGATCAGCGAGACTGTCTCGTTTGCCAGCCTACTAAAACTAGCGTCAGATGCGATCATTCTCAAGCGTTGTCTGGCGCTGCGATTCCATCCGGCAGGAGCCGCAATCCAAAATTCAACTTTAATGGAGCTCGGGTTGTTGGTCTCAAGGAAATCTGTCGCGGATTTCTGATACTGCTGATAGAGTTGTCGAAAAAGGTCGATTGCGATATCTTGGACTGAGTTGCTCTGTGTAGATTCCACCCTCCAATAGCCGGCGGGTAAGTTCTGATCCAAGTCGTCAAACTCAGATGGGGCCCTGGATAAATCGAGCAACAGTTTCGTCCAAGCGAATGCAGGGTGTACCCCCCAGACACCGTCGGCAAATCTTGAATTCTCTCCGCCATCGTTGTCCGTATTTGGTGCTTGGACCGTGCATAGCACTCTAACCCTTCTTCCAAGGGATTTCCGCGTGGTATGTTTGCGCCCGATTATTTGATCAACTGCCAAACGTTAACCTATTGTTCAGGAAAAGATGGGAGTCATGGTGTGCAACTGCAGCAGCGATATCGTGGTGAGTACTTACACACTGTCTGCTAGATCTTGTATCACTTCGATTTAGCCAAGGTTATAGGATGTAGCAAGTTACGAGGTAGTAGAAACTCACCCCCTCCAACTGAGAGAGATATCTCTCGGAGCATGTGAGTTGCAATACACCTTCATCGGTACCATGGCGGTGGCATTTTGCTAACATAAGGGCAAGCTAGGAGATGCGGTGGCACATTTGTCGACAGAAATCTCTTCAAGCTCTTGGGCCAACGATTCGAAAACCTCTTCAGTGGTCCGGGGCACGAAACGGCTGACTCCGGAAGCAGCCTCATGGCCCAATTCGAAACGATCAAGAAGAACATGGTTGATCCCACGTCAGACGTGCCCCATGCCAACCTCCAGCTCAAGATGAACCATACCAAGCCCCCGCACTACGATGCCCGGATCTCCTCGATCATGCTGACGAAAGACGACTTTCATATCATGTTCGATCCAGTGGTGGGGAAGGTGATGATGATGTTGGAAGCTCAGATCCGCCAATTTGGAGACCAAGTCATCCCAATTAAGCATCTTCTTCTTGTAGGCGATTTCGGGTCTTCTCTTTATTTGCGTCAGAAGTTGAGTCAATGGTGCCAATTCAGAAGCATAGCAATGTCTCTGACTCAAGCTGGCCAGTAGGTTCTTCATATATCTCCCACCACTCGCCTTTACCATTAACCAGTTAGATAGGCCCTTGATTGTCGGTCGCGGTGCTAAACTAGGAGGACTGTATCATCAATTCCCACCCATGACGGGACGAAAATTCCGAAATCACTACGGTCTGGTGTTTTCCAAACCACATGACCCGGCAGAGCACCCAAACATTGATAGACGCGACTTGTATGCGTGGCCTCCACAGAGGTCTGGCCGCAAGATGTGCAATGGCTTTATGTATTGGTACATTGCAAAGGTGAGCTTCCTTTTATATATATATATATATATATATAGCCAAGCAATGACTTTATATTGTGCCCATTCTGACACCTCACTTGACCAGGATCAAGATATCAACCCTCCCATGGAAAAGTCCAAAAGATTGCTATTCACATATCAACACAACATACCGGCTACCGAAACAAACATCATTTACTCCTCCGACTTGGATCTAGCGCCGAACAGGGTTGACGATGGAGGTATTACTGTTAAACAGGCTCGATGTTGCCGTAGTGTGCGTGCTAAGAATAAAAGGTGAATCGCTATGATTTCCATTTGCATCTTACCGTTCAGTTAGATGCCAGAGCCAAAAAACTCAACTTTTGCATGTTGGATGGGGACACCGAGTTGGGGAGGACCGAGATTGATCTCAAGCATGAATGGATGTGAGGGTGCTGTTTAGTCATAGCTGTTGTCGGCTTCTAATGGCAAGTATTTCTTTGGGGATTCATGGATGAGAGTAAATATTGAAGTCAAGTTCAAGCTGTTAATTGTGTGTGTGTGTGTGTGTGTGTGTGTGTGTTGGGGCGGCGGCCAAGGATGGCTGCGGAGGAAGATGATGCTTCTATGGTAAGCACGAATCGGTCTCATTGCAATTGACGTGCAATGTGAAGCTTTAAGGTTCACTGTCCTAGCAATAACTGTGCCAGTTTCACAATATGCTTGGGGAGCCCCGGGAGGAGTCCACAGGTAATTGATCCACGAGTCCCCTTTAGCACCAGCACGAAAGTCGAAACACACACGAGCACACCCAAAGTATAGAGTGCATATTTTCAGGACTACCTATGAACAGATTCTTCCAACTCAAACCATTTATAATATTAGTCAAGCAACCCGGGCCCGCAACCCACATCCTCTAGCCATCTACGTCGGTGGTGTAGACGAAGTCGGGACGTGTGGGCTGGCCATTAGCTGCCCTACTGGAGAAGACGCCTCTGCCGACATTATTTTGATGACGAATAATAGACACAGCGAGTAAACAGCTGTATTATCGTTTAAATGTTGGAGACGGAGTTCAAGCTGGAGTGTGAGCGTGAAAGCCATGGCATCTCTGGACATGATTTACACGACACCGCTGAAGACATACACCAGCAATAATAGCATCACAAAGGAAGATGTGAAAGCTTTAATAATCACACCAATTTTTGGAGACAGATTTTTGAGTACATTTTTTTGTTTCATTGAGAGCTAAAGATAGTGTTTTACAGTAGAATTAATGTGAAATGCAATGAATGCCGTGTGCGAAATGAGTGAATACTTCATTTCCTCCTCCTCAAAGCCAATCTTGTCCTCTGGTCCAAATCCCCAAACGCCCCTTTCATGCAATTGTTGTACACAGTTGACTTGGTCACAAAGGAAATCCCTCTGCGCTTTGTTCAATTTTTCTCCTTTTGTTACACAGTTACTCGATGTTGATGCGTCGAGCCTCGTGCTTGGCCTTGGGGACGACAATGTTGAGGACGCCGTCCTTGAAGTTGGCACTGACGCCGTCCCAGTTGACACGGCTTGGGAAGCTGAAGCTGCGAGAAAACTCGCCAATGCTGCGCTCGGTGAGCCAATACTTTGCAGTGTCGGCAAACTTCTTCTCAGCCACATTTGCGGCTTGGTCTTCATCGTGGGGGGCGACTTGGTGAGATGCAGTCTCGTGTTCGTCCTCCACAGTGGCCTTTCGTGATGGGGTCTCTTGGCCCTCCTCGCCGCTGGTGATGGCGCCGCTCACGGTCGTGCCTTTAATGACGCCTGCGGGAGGGGTACCGGCTGCGTAGGTCCTCTCAACCTTGCCGCGGACGAGCATGGTCTGGGGGTCGGTGAATTCGATGTGGACATCCTTCTTCTCAATACCGGGGAGCTCTCCGTGGAGCTCATAGGATTCGCCAGTCTCTCGAACATCGAACTTGGGCTGCCAGTGATGCAATCCCGAGCGACGACCATGGTGCTGAGGACCGTTGCCCTGGCGGGAGTAGTTGTCAAAGTCCTCGAGGAGACGGAAGAGAGGAGTGAAGGAGCTCTCGGGGGTGTAGAAGTTGCGCTGGAAGAAAGCCATGTTGCGTGATGGAGTGCGGTTGAAGTTTGCGGTAGAAAGTTGCTTCTTCAAGATATGTCGAGGTCTTTGGCGAAGTGGTACTTTGACTGTTTGCATAAAATGCTTTGCGCTGTTGTGATTGTTGTCAAGGTTGATGCTGATGTTGTGTTGATGTGGTTGTTTGTATGATGAAGGCAGAAGAAGTTTTGAATGAAGGACGATGAAGGGAATCTTATACCTAGAGCTGCGCCTTTCTCGATGATTCTCCAAGATTCATCAAGATGTCTAGAAGAAGCCATTTGAGGGCCATGGAAGGATTTCGAAACTATCATCACACGATATTGACGTCTTTGTTGTCATTTCTTACATGAGGGTGACTTCACGATGATCCATGCTGGCCGCCTGTAGAATTCGCTATAAGTCGCCACCAGCTTCTGTAGGTCGCTAGAAACCGCCAGAACCTTCTAGGGCTTTCGCTTCAGCGCTCCAGCTGTCGACGCAAATCGGTGGGGCAGGTAAGGTACAGCACAGCTGCACAGGTACCTAGGTACCTACATATGTCTACCCTATAGCATTTGGAGCGACAATTTGGAGAATGTGCATTGTTGGAACCAAGAGGGTAGAATCATCAGACTCTTCTACGTTCTAACATATCTCATTAGACATGGCAATTGGGATCCATGCCTAGCAGTCATCAAACAAATACTTGGTAGTTGACAAGACCATGGCACCTAAATATGGAAGTGTGCAATAAGGCTCGAGAACCCAGCCCAAACTTACAGTCGCTATCTAATAAGGGACGATATTGCAGTTACTAGATCCATGGATGGATCTATTGTAGATCTATTAGATACTTTTTCAAGTCAGCATGAACTCAAGAAAACGTTTCAAATTACCAAGACCGGATGCTCTTCCCACTTGCTTTGTTAAGAAAAACGATCATCTTTTTATATATCATGAATTATGGAGTAGATGCTTAACATTTGTCAGATTCAATGAATGTCAATGTAACACACTGGCTATAATATCATGCCATTATGCAGCACGATTACGACATGGTGGGCACACGTGATGTAATACTCACCTCCAAGTAAGACCTCATGCTCACATTATTAATCCTCACCGTATCCATAGATACCCCCCCCTTGTGCCTGAACGGTCTTTTATCGCGACGTTGCCGGAACATTAGACAAGATGGGCGGAGGCAAGAGAATCAAGAGCGTCGCCGTAGTTGGCGCAGGCGCTGCAGGTAACCGGACTGTGCCCCGTCGTTTACGTTGGAACGGTACTAATGCGGGCCATCTACAGGCGCGGTAACGGCCGCGGCGCTCAAGGCGGAAGAGGCGTTTGACGTTATTCGGGTGTTTGAGAGGAGGGAAGCACCAGGCGGAACATGGTCAGTGATAATTAAGTGCCGTTCAATTTTACACAATTCGTTTACATGGCTTTAGGATATATGATGAAGCTGTACAGCCCAACATTCTCGTCGCACCGGGAGCGCGGCCTCCAGAGGTTGACCCTCCCCTCGAGATACCAGCAAATCTTCCCAAAGTGACGCCGCCAAATACGCAAGAACGCTTCTCAGACACTCCCGTCTACAGCTCATTGACGTAGGTACTTCAGAATGAACGTTGGTCATCTCGTTCACAGGCCATGGCTCACCAGAATCAAAATCTCAGGACCAACGTGCCTGATATTGCCATGTGCTTGTCAGACAGTCGCTTCCCGTACGGCCCGTTTGTTCCGCATCACATACCGCGGCAGTACATTGAGAACTACTTTGCGATCCATAAAACGGACTCGTTCCTGGCGCTGGGCACCACCGTGGAGGATGTCTCTCAGATTGAGCACCCGTCAAAGGATGGTTCTACGCAGTGGAAGCTGACGCTGCGAAAGTACGACGGTCTGCAAGATGCGGATATATGGTGGGAAGAAATATTTGACGCTGTGGTTCTGGCAAATGGCCACTATGCAGTGCCGAGTGTATGTCGTCCCCGAACCTCCAAGATGAGTGTGGTGACTAAACCGCAGGCAGATTCCGCATGTCAATGGCTTGGACATCTACGTTCGTAAATTTCCCGGTCGGGTTATTCACTCCAAGACGTACAGAAAACCGGAAACCTTTGCTGGCCAAAGAGTCATTGTGGTCGGAAATTCCGCTTCGGGACATGACATTGTGCGAGCGGTAGCCACCACAGCCAAGCAGCCCGTATACCAGTCCATCAGAACAATGTCAAAGTGGGATCCAGAAAAGCCGCCAAAGGGGATTGAATACAAGCCCGTCATCAAAGAGTACTTGCCCAGTGGTAGGGTCCTATTCGATGATGGGACGTACGTCGACGATGTCGATACGGTCATTTACTGCACAGGCTACAGCCCGTCGTACCCATTCTGGAACATCAAGAATAACGGTCGCCCATTGTGGGATTACAAGGAGGGGAGGCTGACCAAGAACTATCAGCACACGTTCTTCCAAGACTTCCCCAACCTGGGAATCGTGGGCATCATTCGGGCCCTGACGTTCCGCAGCTTCGAGTACCAGGCAATTGCACTGGCCCGATTGTTTGCCGACCGAAACGCCGTCCCCCTCCCACCGTTGAAGCAGCAGGAAGAATGGGAACTCGGTAGGGCCGAGGATTTCAGGAAGAAGCATAGGCCCTTTCACGACATCATCTGGGAGAACGGAGAATTGCATGAGTGGCTTGGCAGTCTTTTCCGGGTTACAGGTCTTGGGACCCTGACGGGCCAGGGGTTGATCCCCCCAGCGCTCAATAAGGAATTGACTGACGTTATTGATCATCCTATCAAGAAGCCCGAGGGCTATGGGCAAAGTGATGAGGGAGCGGATGGTCAGCCTTGGCGGGCCCGAGAATGGGGCGTGGTGGAGAGAAGGAAGGACAGTGTACTTGGATTCATCTAGAGGTGTGTTTCAACAACGGAAGTCTAACCCAGATTATTTGTCATGGGTCAAACATCTTTTTTTAGTCCATCAGCTTATATACGGGGCACGTTTTGCATGCGAATCATGGTTCCCACTCTTTCGGTCAGACATGCAGTTGGAGCGGATATCCTGTAACACCCGACCCGGTCCTACACACCGGTAGCCGCCGCCGTCACGACAGGAAGCCGGTCGTTGGATGCACGTATTAGGTTTGTCACAATTCCCGAAGCCGAGCAAGTGTTCCCGTAGAATGTCACCCATTCATGCGACACAAACTTAATTCATACATACACGACGACCTAGGTTGTCTGTGTGAGACAACCCATCGAAGACGACGATGCAAGGATGGGATGATGCGATCTGTGACGGAAGATGCGCAAGCGTGTCCGTACTCTTGGCAGCGGGTGGACGGGTGACTCAACCAAGGTATCGACAACGACAACTTGTGCACCCTGTGATCTGGGGATCCGCCTCTGAGAGTACACATGGTTTTCTCGAAACGAAAAGAAATCCTTCAACCTTGTCAATCTTGAAACCAACGATTCCACGTACCCGCACCGGTGACACCCATCATTCCACCTCTTCTTGATATTCCGGCCGAGAGCCTGATTAACCACCCCCCCCCCCCCCTGGGCTCGGATGCTTCATCCGACACTACGCTAGTCCTTGGCCGGGACGGAGAAGATGAAAAAAACATAAACCCCGGGACGGGGCATTCGGAGATTCTGATAATAAGGTATGATGGGTGGGCTGACCGTTAGCTGGCAGAAGGTCAGGTGAGACAAGCTTAAAAGAGGTCTGGTCTTGAGCAACGAACTGATCGCCGGTGTCACCAGTAGTCTCTTTTTTATTTCCGTAGTCGCAACCACTGATTGATCAACGGTGTCGACTAGTTAGTAGTACTAAAGATGGATGTTTGTGTTCGATTCTATTCCTGGCGTGTACACTTGCATCTCCGGGGAGGCATTTACCCCATTGGCGGATATGTCGATGTTCATCCGGAGCCAGTACGCACATAGATACTAGGATTGAGCAAGGTCAAGTATGTAGTGCACTGTCTGGCTGGCGATCCATTGACCTGGAATCAAGGGATCGCCATAGGTACACTGGGTTTTCGTTTGGGTTGTAATACCCCTCCCCCCGCACGAGAAGGGGGACATGCAAGGTACAAAGGACGGGAGGGAGTGCAAGAAACAGAACACGCAGAGACACGTCAGAACGTGACACGAACCCTTGATGGGCTTGCAGATTCAAGCTTATGTAACCATCAGACCGCCAAGATGGCATCATCAAGTCCCTTGCTCAACTGCCAAAAACAAAAAAGGCCATCCAAAGTTGACCAAGGCACGCCGGTTAATGCTACCCTGTACCTCGGCATAATGAAGTGTGCTATTAGACGCTAGATAAGGAAATGAGACATGGTAAGATAGAGAGTGTAAAGAAAAAAGTAAGATTAGAGTTGTACTTGTATGGTTGTAAGTCTTGTCATGGAAACTCTTATCAACCTACATACGTAGTGGTGTCTGGTATTGGCTCGTGAAACCGGCATCTTCCTGCAGTATCCTGACTTTTCCGGTACCGCTGCCGAGACTGAACACCTGCATGTTCGTGTCACGAGACTTGCCTCGAAAGCCTTCTAGGGTTCCAGGTTATCAAGGCCGCTTCTTGTAAGCGCAAGTTAAACTACCTAGCGATACGTTAATATATTGTATAAAATATGTAGAATAGCTCAACTTTCAACGGAGAAAACAAAATAGTGCAAATGTAACATTACCTCTGATATAAGACTAATCAACCTACCGTGTCGGTGGGAAAAAGAAAAAGAAAACACCGCCGCTAATGAGATACAAGTGTATATGGCTACACCGGTGGTGTTTTTCTTCGCCCATGTGTTTACCTATCTCTTCCCGTACATAGTCTTTGTGTGTGATCTATCAGCCCTGCAAATTAGTAGCATGGCCCCGATTTTATCGTATAAATGTAACCATGGCATGCAATCAAGTTTGGAGGAATAATGCCGGGACGAAATATAGTGGGAAAGAAAAATTGTTCCATGATCGTACTTTCGTTGCGTTCATTGGTCCACATGTCGTTGATGGCTTGTAATTCCGTAGGGCGCCATTACCATGTCATGGTCCGTGGTCCCTGACCCCCAACCCATGGAGAAGCACAGCCGGGTTTGTACAATAACCCATCAGCCGTAACCAATATCCATCCGCCGACCGGAGTTTCGTTAAACCCCTGTTGATTACTCCTTGATCTGCCTACAGATTTTTGCATACGGGGTGTTGAAAAAGCACGAATAACCTCATCTCTGTATTGAAGGTTCTGCCGCGTGCTCACCTCAGCAGTCAGCAGCAAGTCATGATGAAGACGGAATAAATGACGTGCCCCATATTCTCTTAGTTCCCATCATATGCCGTGATAATTCGGAGCTCTATTATAGATCGTGCAGTCCGCATAAACGTCCGGCACATCTCCCCATGCACGTCGCGGAAGGATTACTGCTTTGAGGGCTAACAACACATTGCCAAACCATTTTGACAGGTGTTGCATTTGGTAGTCCGTTTTGAGTGGGAAAAAAAAAAAGAAATACCACCTTGCTCACCAGGATCTAGTCATGAGACCCCCTTCCACGACTCAAAGTGCAAAGGTTGATTAGAAATCCTTATGAGAGCTGGCACATTGCATTAGCGAATCTCCAAGTATACATGACGGGGTCATAATAGGGACTGTAACGGGGAAGGGTAGGGGGGGGGGGGGCTATAGAAGTCAATCGGGCCATCGTGATGAGCCGAAATCCGGGGATAAGGAAATCATAAATGATCGATTATAGGTCGGCGGTCGTTTGAGCTCCAGGTTTCCAAGGTTGCTACTATAGGTACGGTAGCACGAGCGGACGGGTGCTGCCTAGTACGACCTTGTGGATTTGATCCCCCATGGAGGTCGGTCGGGTTTTTAGCACTCCCGCGGGGGATGGACCGGACCCTTGGGAAAGGACTTTATTTTATCCATTTTCTTTATTTGTTTTAGGCAGGAAAAAAAACCATGACTCTCCCCGTGACTCGGAGAATGGAACGGACCAGGGTTTATGTATAGCATCAAAATCTGTGCGTTATTCCGCGCCCGAGTGCCGGTCCGTGGAGACAAGAGGCCTAGATAAGTAAGTAGCCTACTGCCTATATTCTGGACCCTTGTCGAATATCAGGAGAAGCAAATGACGTGATTTCCCATGACGTGTATCTGCATGTAGAACAGCCTGATGTCGATGTGCGTACACAGTTGACACAGTTGACAGTCGGATCCAGAATCGATGCATCTTGTGATGGTCCGCTGGTGTCCGCGGTGGAGAAACATATGCCTCTTCAATATGCAGTTGAACAAGTAAATTCGTTAGTTATTTACATAATCTCTGTATATACACTTCCCCGCCGGTTTCTATAAATTGCTGTATCCTTCTCTCTATATCCTGAATACCCGAAAGGGCTTTTCCCATGTTGAGTGGAATTAAAAGCCTCCTAAGATGGACACCAGCCCTTGAGCATACCACCTGGGCCTCCCTTCGTATGCGGCTTCGGCTGGATAGGTAACCAAGCTCTTTCCCCCATCTATAGATTTCCCATCAAGAACTCGACCTGCACAGCAACATTCTCATTGAACACGGCCCCCTGATGAGGCCCAAACGCTCCGCAGTCCTTTAGAACATGGAGTTGTTTCGGCTCCTGGGCTCGCTCAAACGCGCGGAGTTGGTGCGATGTCAGGACGCTGGCGTTCCTTTCCCCGAGAATCATCAGCAAGGGTCTGGGGGCGACACGGTGGATAAACTTGATGGGCTCGAATCGGAGCAGTCTTAGTAGACTGGCGGGCGTAATCTTTTCTTCCCAGTTTCCGACCTTCTGCTGGCTCCCCTGCGAGGCGGCGTTATCAGGCGCAAAGGCGTCGGTGGATCCAATCTCTGCCTCATATAGGAAGGAAGCGAACACGCGTGTAAAGGGCCAACTGCCGCCGCCGCCGCCTTCTTGATTTCGGCCTTGAATGGCCATGGGGATTGAATCCATCTGTGATTCAAACTGCAGCTCTCCGGAGACAAATGGTGCCTGAACGATGACGGCCTTGATCCGAGGGTCCATGGCACCCGCGCAAATGGCCACCCCGCCCGAATAGCTAGATCCCCAGTAGGCCATCCTCCCCGCATCGACCTCTGGCAACGTGGCGGCAAAATCGTAAACATCCAGGTAGTCGTCCTGGTCTTTGATCGGATCCACGTCAAAGGTCTCTCCGTCGCTCGTTATAAACGCCCGATGCTCGTACAACAGAGCGTGGAAGCCAGCCTTCTGAAATTCGAGGGCAAAATTATCGACGACATGTTGATCGAGAGTGGTAAGCTAATAACCTCTTTTTGTCAGTGCATCCCGTAAAAAATAATCGTCGGCATGAATCATGTATAAGAAACATACACCAGGTGTCATGATGACACAAGGCCTTTCATCTTGTCCTGCGGGAAAGAACCATGCTTTGAGAGTGATGCCGTCGCGTGTTGGGACAGTCACATCTCTACGTTCAGTCGTCATTGCTGTCCTGCCGTTACATTTGGGTAAGGTTTTGTCAAAGAGAGAATGAGAGAGAGAGAGAGAGAGTCCAATTAAGAGGAGGGGGGACGGAAACCGAGGCGGTTGATTAGAATGGTCCTATGACCCCATCAACACTTCGTTTCTCGTCAGTATCATGGAAAAAGAGTTGTCCCTGGACCCTGCAAGATATTTATTAATCTCTCCTCCGGCCCCCCAGTCTTTGGGGATGGAGTTCGTTTAAAACGCTTCGGGCATGTGCCGAGACCCGACGACGGCCGGCAGGGTAAGCCGAGACAGGTAAAAAAACAAATCGGTCGTAAAAGCCCTTTGGTTGACAAGGTGGTGGCTCTGTTACTACAAGGGCAGAAGAAGAGACGAAAGTTATTCCGGATGAGCACGTAAGCGTTGTTCGGATCAAAGCTTGTTTAGAAATATCTCTCAAATCATCAAAACAATCTCCAATTAAAAAGATACCCCCCCCTCTCCAAACGGAGACCAACAACCGAATAAAACTGCCATGACCAGGCTGCATTAGTGGCTGCACTGCTGTAAGCATGGGCCACGGAGCATCCGGGCCGATACAGTCCACAAACTCGGGCTCAACAAGCGTGATGCGACAGAGAGAGAGAGAGAGAGAGAGAAACAGAGTCAGTAGAGTGAGCAAGTTTAATGCGGACTTTGGGTGGGGGATACATTTTAGATACCCCTTTTGGTTGTAAACGAAGACGTGCGGAGTGGAGGGTGTGAGGGCGATGCTGCTGTGCTGGGTAAGCTTATTGTGAGTTGCATCTGCATGTCGGCAAGTTACCGTGTTTTTTCTTCTTAACACCATTTCAGTTGGATGCTATAGGAATGGGGGGGGGCTCTCGATCCGTGCTTTGGTCCTTTTGTTGCAGGCTTCAACATGTGACTATCAATTTCCGAGACATGCAGACATGACGTGAGTACAAAATCAACGCGTCAAAGCCGAACAATCAACCTTATCATGTCATATGTCAAGAATAAATTCCAAGCCAAGACATTTGCTCTGTCCTGGTTGGGGGTGTCGCGGGGCTTTCCATTTCAAGGAATTGGTATGTAGGGCTGGGTGGTCGGTCCCCCCCCCTGGTTCAGGGTCGTTTTCTTGATGCACCCGCCACTACAGAGTACCTGTTACGGGAATGCCTGACTTCCAGCCTGGGTTGATCTAAATCAAGTCCAAAGCGGATATATGGACAAGCTGTTTTCGTCCAATGTGCCCTGTAAATCTTTTTCTTTCTCTTCTAAAACCGACCTCCTCCCTTTCTTTCTCCTTCTCCTCCACTTCCATCGTATCTGAGCCAATTGCCAGGTCAGCATTCATCCTCGATTTAGTTAGAGTCCGTCAGCCAGCCCATGATATGCCTTTGGCATTCGGGAAGGCTAATACTAATCTGTTTATGCACGCCGAGGTCTAGACAAGGCTCATCCCAAACTGACCTGAACCGATTCACCACACTCCCCTATTTGTTACATCGTATTAAAACGGCCGTGGGGTTCGCCGCAGCAGCTTGTGACTGTGAAACGTGTCGTAGGCTCGCAATTTCTTTCCATCAATCGGCACGGTTCCTGATCCCGGCACTTTTTCTCCTCTCTCTGTCTGTCTCTCTCTCTCTCTCTCTCTCTTTTCTTTTCTTTTTCTTCTTTTTTTGCTACGTTGCAGAGCAATGAATGCATGCCTTCCTGGCAGAGACGAGCCGGCCGGCATGGGCGAGTGTGCAAAAAGCAAGCATTACATCGCACGTGGTGCATCATAAGGACTCAACTCCCTATACCGCACTTCTGCTATCGCTCAATGCTTCTCTTGTGTCTCTTCTCTCCCCCCACCTAGGACTCCTCTCCAGACAGAGTAAGAAGATGATGACAAATTGCCACGTTTATTCACGCCTCCAATATCTCCTCCGACACATGCTATTCTTACATACTTCGTCCTCCTCAACTTCCGCGGCTAACAGATCCGTTCAGGATCCAACTCAAGTTGAACCTCCTCCAAACAGCGGCTCAATGATCATCTTTTGATCCGCCGGTCTGATACGAGTCCGTTCCCACCAGGGCTCCGATCTTAGAGTTCGCCATCTTGGTCATGCTCGAGTAATCGCCCTCGCGCTTTGTTCCGGAGACGGTCGCATCGCTTAGTTCTCGCCAATGGTCGAACGTGCTTGCGTCGGTGTTGTATCTAGCTGATGCGCACTCTCATCGTGCGACGGCTGTTCTTCTCGGCCGAGTGTAGGACCATGATTCGCGCCGATCCCTTGGAGTCCACGCGGCTGTTGTACAACAGGAGGGTCAGGAAGGCCGTAATCCGAAGCGAATGCGCCGAAAGTAGCGGGCGTACCGCGGGCTACTTTCCTGTAGCCGTCGTTCACATCAGTTCGGCTATTGCAGTACAGGTTGCCATCCGGGGTTTATGTACCAGTGTCTTCGGTGCCAGCGCTATTGAGGCATTGGTACGACCATATTCGCTTACCCGAGACTCCGCGGCCGACAATGTTTTGCCCCGCGGCAGGGATGATAACTTCACGGGATCGAATCGCGATTCCGCTGCCAGGTCCGACGGCATCCCGTAACCAGCTCTCTGAAGTCAATTGATCCATCATGTCTGTGGGCTCCGCCTAGGTTTTCCCATCATCCGTGCTCTGTGTCGGATGGAGATGACGTTGGCCGTTCCAAGTTGAACCAATCTTCTTTGACTTCATACCGCTCGACAGCATGTCTCTGTAATTGCCACTTTTCCGGCTGAGGAATAAGTAGATTGTGCTCCCATCAGCAACCAGCGTCGGATTGCCCCGAGTTCCATTGTCTTTGGCCACCGCTTCTTGTAGGTCTTCCCAATTACTCGAGTCAATTCCGTGATCTCTGGCAGGCAGTCTTGGCCCGTTTGTAAACGAGATTGGTATCGCCGAAAGTAGTCGCGATTGCCGTGCCGTCGACCTTTGGCAATGCGATGATGCAACCTGTCAACGTTGTCACGGTCGTGGGGATGCGGAACGAGTGGAGTCCGATTCCGGTAGACAGCTTATTTGCATAGGCTATCCATTGTTTGAACTTCGGAATGATGCAAATTTTTTTTGGTAAGGAGCTGCATCTTCGGCGGGGCCATCGACATTGGTACACTCCGGTGTTGCCGCTGTGAAGGTTACCAGTTAAGTCTTGAGTGACCAGAGTTTGCCCATTATGACGAGGGACGCGCAGAATTTGTGTTTCTTTGAGCCGGCGGGAAGACCCATTTACCGTTTTAGAAGAGTAACGATTGACAATGCAGCCCTGTATATATGTGAACCAACGCTCTATATGAGCTTGTGAGCGTCCGTGGAGTAATGTCTCATGCCGAGCTTATACGACGTCGATGAGCCTAGGCAACATTTGTAGCCGGAACGGACTCGCTTTGGACGTTGATGTCATGAAATGAAATAATTGGGTTTAGATAAGAGTCTATTTATTATACAACCCTGGTATTGTGCCACTGAAACCTGCATTCATGGGTTTTTGCTGGCAAAAACAACGCAGGGGGGTCTGGTCTTCTCATTCCCACGTGCTTCTGTTATCAACTATCGTATACTACGTATCTTCGGGATGTCAGGTATGTGGGCTCAGACTCCATGTCCTGCTTTCAGCCTCAAATTCTCTCGACACACACTGTTTTCCATATCAAGATGGTGAAAGTAGCCAAGACTATGTATGATTCTGCAATTCGAAGCCACAGGCATCTGATTCATTAATCCTTTTAAGAGTAGGTGGTTGGCGATGGACATTGGTCGAAGTTCTGTTCTGTTCTTTTGTGCTATTATTTCTTTTATTGGAGACGGTTAATTAGTCCTATTCTATCAACATGCCGGTCGAATCGCCTACCGCTGTCATCGGCTGTCTCCTTGATGTTTCTGACTCCATGAAGGAGGCGTTAGAAAGTGGTCGCCTTGAGGGCAGGAAAGTCGTGCGGCTTATAGGGGTTGTCTCAACCCCAACCCCCCCCCAAGCCGAATTGCATCAAGAGCAATACTTCTAAAGCGGAATGTCTGCACTGCCATCATACATTTACGCCTGAGCCAGCCCATATCGTGGAAGCAGCATGTGCCCCTTCTGTCTCTGAGAAAATGGTTTGAACAAAGGATGCTGCAGAAACTATGTCGAGCTTGGGAAAAAAGAAACAAAACAAAAAGAAATCATCGGGATATTTCTTCACAAGGTTAAGATTCTCGGCAAAAACAAAAAAGAATCAACTCATATGACAAAGAGGGGATTCGAACCCCTGCCACTTTCGTGAACGGGAAACTGCTGAAAACAATCTCAAGAACATATCGAATGCCTCTTGAATCCGTCGCCATAACCACTCGGCCACTTTGCCTTTGTGTTTTATGATGGCGAACGTCGTTGGAAAGTAGGTTCAAGAGGTTGTGCAGTTCCAAACTCGGATGCTATCGCGGGTCAGCTTTTGGTGTTGGGAATTTCCTCACTTCGATTTGCTATTTGGTTAATCGCTTAATCAGGCAATTGTGTAAGAGACACAAAGTGAATTAGACAAAGTGCAACGGTTCGTGACAATCTCAAATGCAGAGTAGTAATTTATGCTCCAACAAATGGATATGCGTGTATATTTTGTCTCATTACAGCGCCAAGTCACTCATTGTCATTCCACCAGGACCATCGATACACAAAACGAACTCAGCGGTACCATGCATATCTCTTTTCACCCAGCCCCGTAATTACAAGGAAGTATCCCGAAGGAATTTTTCCAGCCCGGATCTCAAGGCGTCTTTCGTTTTCTGTTGTATATAGTCCTCGCCAAAGTCGTTGCAGAGGTCCATGTACAAGAATTCAGGCGTAAAACCTCCAGGGATAGGAGTAATCGTGTCAATCTTCTTGATAATCTTTTCAAGAATGTTATATGTGCCCATTCCGCTAGTAGCAATGTTGAGATTCCCAATCAACAATGTTGCGCTGGTCTCGTAGATGCTACTGCATAGATCCCCTGACGCCGATGGCACTCCGTCCTGAACCCCCGACAGTCGATCCATGGCGTCGCGATATACTGTGCGATAGCGAGCCAACGTCTCCGGGGAGTCTTCTCGTATATCGGGATAGTGAAGAGCCCTGTTGGACCCGTATCCATACATGCCTGGGTCCCAGTCACGAGTCAGCCAGCCAGGATATCGCCTGCTGCCGAGACATTTGGGCCAAGCAGCGATACCATCCCAGTCAATAATTCCAAGCAGTTTTCCTTCCGACGAGACGATAAATCTTGAATGTCATAGTCTGGATGGGTGAGCCTAAATTGACCATCGCTACCTCCAAACAAGTCGACTACGCAGTTTATGAATAGTCTTAGCAGTCGTTCTTGTCCAAGAAGAAATGGACTCTTGTCCAGTGTGTTTGACATTGCTCTTGTAAAGAATTCTACATTCCCCTTAAATGGACCTCTTTCGACATAGATGGGCATGAAATCAGGTTTTTCGCTGGGGTCGCTAGCATCACGATTGTGCATAGCCAAGCGATCGACTTCCCGTAGTGATCCGATTCCAACGGGCTCGCCATGATCATTAAAGAGAACTCGACCACCCAAGGAGAATGAAAAGTGGTTGAGCTGAACCATGGCCGCCGCGACATCCTCGAGCACCTGGACCCGACGCTGATGGCTCTGTGTCGTGTTGTCGAACCATAGGTCTTGCAGTGAGATGCCTTCGATGAAAGACATCCATATGTATGGGCAGGCAAGCTGGTTGTGGCGGTGTGCGCAAAAGTCAAAAACCTCGGGTACGGGTATTGTTGTACATTGTTTGATGAGCTTCATTGTTAGAGCTTCCGAGGTCAAAGCACCAGCAGCATTTTCCGTCCAATACTCCGATGTTCCGATAATGGGAATCTTAAGAAGCCACCGTTCAGAGTAAGTGGGGAAGTCTACTGGGAATAGTATGTGAAAGGATCCATGAAGGGGTGCGCCGATATTGGGGATGCTAGGTAGAGCGTGGCCGGGGTTTTTGCTTTCCCAGAGGTTGGCAGCCAGAGCAGGAGCTCGGTCAATTTGAAGTACCGCCAGAACTGGTGCAAATGACTCCAGTTCATTCTCTGACTCCATTTGCGATGAAGTGTTGCCGGAGGACATCGTACCCACAGAAGTGTAATGGTGCCGCTTGCAGCGACGCGTAGCGATTTATCTTCTGACAGGTAAATAGCGAGACAGCTGGTGTGACGGTCGGGCGACCTGCAAAGGGGAATCTTTACTGGTTGAACAAGACGAAAAAGATTCGGTTTGTGAGAAAGTTTACTTGGGCGCCTTTGCTTGCAGACCAACACAAAAATTGAGTATTCACGTGCTGGACTCGACCGGCCCTGTCGCAACTAACAACAAAGTAGACAGGCCACTTGTTTCACTTGCCGCAATTGAAGTCCCAGGCGTTCTGCAGGGCAGCATCCGCTTGAATGAACAGAACGGATAAAATAAGTCAATCGAAGACAGGCATGGAAGAGAGTTCTGAAACCTGGAAGGGCCAATTAGGCAGCAATACGACGATGTTGGTGATGTCTCAGTTAGCCTGTGAAGAAGCCCAGGACAAAGGATGAATGGATATAAAAACCCAGACGACCGCCGACGCTTGGTCTAAATATATTGCCGAGTATAGATTTAATACTTCATAGCCTTGGCCGAGTTTGTCGGTATAACGGCAACGGGTTATTGAGACTAGACTCTGCTACCTTTACGTGTTACCAGCTCGGGAATCTATAGCGAAACTGGTATGGCAATTGCATAAGGACCGTCTAGATATAAGGTATTATCAAGAGGGATCGGGTTGCCTCAATGTGCGTATGAGAGGTTGTCGAATTCTATTCGGACATTTTGAAGTGCTGGTGTACCTGTGGAAAACAGCCATGGCTCTCATGTCCAATACGATTTTGGGGTAACATTTTGACTATACCTATAGTGATTGAGATCACGTATCATTCTGGCCGCTATGTTGTTGCCCATACTCTCATCTCTATAGCAATCGCATTCCAGGTCGCTATGTCTGGTAATCACCGAGCCTCAGCTGTTGGTCGAGAAGATTTGATTTGAAAGATATTTTAATAAACTAAAATAAAAGGAGTTTTCTTTTCTTTTTCTTATTTTACCCTCTTATTTATTCAGGATAAAATTATATATTTGGGTTTAAATATTAGAGCTAAACTCTACGCTCATTCATATGTTCACGTATCAAGACTGAGAGGTCATGATTCATTGACTTAAAGTCTAAGTTCTACACACAGAGTTAATCCGCCTTGGTTGTTTTGACATTGTTCCCATTTTCTTGCATCTAGACTGGTGTCAAGTAGCTCTGATAATACACATGAATTAGTACCTGCCTAGGTAGGTATATAAACCATCAAACTCCGCCTAGATCTTCTCGCCTTACTCGCTTCTCATTCATCCTCTCCACAGAAATATTTAATCCAACCCTAGCAGCCACCATAAGACTATTTAGTATGGGGACGACCATTCTCCGCGGCTTCAAGGTCTCTGTTGCTACGGTGGATGCCTTTCTCATAGCGCACGGTATCAATGGAACGTCCGAGATCCCACAGGCTCCGTTTCTTGATCCAGGAGAAAGTCAGATAACGATGCTACTTCATCGCATAATGAGCACCAGTTCTACTACTACCAATGCCAATGATTTTCGAGTCTGGATTCCAGCACGGAGGCCACACATCGGCTCCAGAGAGGCGTATATAAGCTATACATAGACCACGATTTATGCCCAGCGTGAACTGCGTTTGGATCAAGACCTGCCGACAAAAGTGCCCTCAAGCTTCGAGACGCTTCGACAATATGTTCTCTCTTTTTCTAGACAAGTCCTTCCTGTCAATATAGTGGAAGGTGAGGGGCGGATGGGACTTTTCGCCGTCCATATTGACTCGTGGGGCGTATTCGAGCCCCGAGAGGTCCTGAAAAGGAGAACGGTAAGCGCTTCACCCGTGTATAAACTAATTCTTCTTCACAGCGTTCAGCTACTAACATGCCACGAATAGGCCCCCCAGTATTGCGATCAATGTGCGGCCGTCTTCTTTAATCCGATTTCCGCCTTCTCCGATAGGCAAGATCATCGAGAAATGGTTCATGGAGCTAGCGAAACTAGATGTCCTGTTCCGAATGCATAATATGATGGCGGGAGGCAAATATCTGGCGAATCAAAAGATCAAGAGAAATGCCGTGGGCCGAGAAGTATTGGAAGAGTCAAGGAGGGATAGGAGCATCCAAACCAAGCGACGTTATTAATAGAGAACCTCAAAATTGCTACAAGCCGGAATGGGGACATTTAACATCCTTGAAAAGCTTGCCAAGAAGAACTGATATAATTAGCAATCAAATCTAAATTCCAATGGGCTTAAGCGTTTGTTTCATTTCTGGTGATCTCCCTTGCTTCTGTTTGTTTCCTTTGTTTCTACACGTTACTCTTATTGCCACAGGTTTCTTTTATCTCTATATGTTACTCTTATCTCTAAACACTCCTCAGATTTCCTTTGATTTTTTATAATCTTGGCTGTTTTTACTATTTATTATAATAAAAAAAGAAGTATAAGATGAGTGTAAAGTGATAATGGACTGAAATCGAGACTATTTCAATTACCTACTTGTGCCCTCAAACATATGGATGTAGTTTGTTAGATGACGACTATATCTGCCCCGATTCTTCAACCTCATTAAAAGATCAACCTCTCGTCTCCCATTGCGAGTGTTCTTACCCAAAATATTTCAACATTAATACTTATTAGAATAATATCGACTTTGCTATCAAACACTTGTCGTAAACTATGGCAGACCCCTCATATTTGAATAGACTGAGTCTCCGTATATTACCACTGTACAGTTATTCCAGCTCACCCAGGCTATTATTTGCATTCAAATATTAGTCGGCTTGCATGACTGCAGAAGCTGCGAGCGTGTATGCGGGGATCTCTTCCACCGACACAAAGTCCGCCTTTGTCGTGAGGGCAGCAAGGGACAAGCCTGCCATAAGATACTGAGTATTATATTAGAGTTAGATAAGGCAAATAATAAAGAGTAATAAAGTACTAAAGATAACACTGAAAGAGATGATAAAAAGGGTTAATAAGAATTAATTTTTTTAAAAAAAAGTAATAATGTAGCTTATATATTAATATAATTATTAAATATTAATTGTTTAATATTTAAATTATAATAAAGTTTATTAGCTAGTTAAATATGTTATAATACTATACTAATTATTAAGACTTAAATATAAGGTTGTAACTAATACCCTAGATTAATAGTAATTTTAAAAAACTAACTAATTGAAATAAATTTTTAAAAACAATGGAAATAAATTTTATAAAAAAAGGCTAATTAAATATACTTATATTATTATTTGTATTGCTTTAACTAGCTTTTTAAATATATAATACGTTAATTTATTTTTTATTATATAATATAAAGTCAGTAAAAGCCTAGGGAAATCCTTAAAAAGGGTTAGAAAAACTAGTCCAGCTAATGCTTGGCTAGAGGCCAGGGAATTCCCAGGAAATCAATGGCTAGAAATAGCCGGCTAAACCCCGGAGAAATCCGTGTAAGTTAGCGAATAAAATTACTAGTAACTTTTAAAGGAATTCTTTAAAATAAATAAATAAATCCTTTTATAAAATATCCAGGGACTTCTATTAAATGGAATATATATATATATACATAAATAAACTTCTAACCTTAGCAGTAAAAGACTAATAAGCTAGACTTAACTAGCCTATTCCTATTTAAATAAACCCGCTCTTTACTTTAAAACTATTTATATCCTTGTCTTTATTTATTTATTAAACTTATACCTTTCCGCACGCGATTATAAAAGGGATAGCAGTCCCTAAAGATAGCCTGTATAAGAGCTTAAGAAAAGCTCGCCCAATGCGGCAGACGCAACGAATATACTATAATCATAGCTATAGCTAGAGCCACTACTAAGGCTATAGTATAAATAGCCCCAGTTTAAGCCTAAGCTATAATAACTAAAATTACTAACTTAATAACTACGAGCCTAAACGCTATAAGTATAATAAAAATAAATTTAAATATTAACTTAAATAAATAATTTAATAAAAAGACTTAAAAGGCTTAATAATAATAAAAAATCTTAAATACTATATAACATATTTAGGCTATTTTTAAGGCTATAATTAAAGCCTAAGTTATTTAACTTTTTTATAAAAACATTATTAATTAGCTAAAAAAGGCAATTAAATTAAAATAATAGGAATAACTAAAAACACTTTTATATAGCTTTATAGCTAAAAAAAGCCTAGAAAACAGCTAATAGGTAGAATAAACCTTAAAAAGAACTATAGTAGCTAAAGAACCTATAGTAGCTAAAATAATATTTTAAAAGCCTAAAAAAACAAACCTATAAGTTATTTTTAAACTAAAAACTAAATATAACTTTTAAAAACTATTACCCTTAATTATATTAAAAAATAAATTAAATTAAACTCTTTAAGCTAAAAGTATAATTAGTATATAATAATTAATTAAGAATAATATAATTATTATAATTATATTAACTTAATTAATTAATAATTTATTTATTTAATAAAACCTTTTAAAAAAAACTTTTTAAAACTATTTAATTAAATTAGCTAAGGCTTTTATTAAATAAATTAAATTAATAGTATATAAAATATTAATTTTAAAAAAATTAAATATTTTTAATATTTTTTTAAAAAAAAACCCTTTAATTTAATTAAAATTATTAATTAATTTAAATAACTTAAAATATTATTTAAAAAATAAGAAACTAATTTAATAATATTTATAATATTAATAAAAGTATTTAATAAAGATAATAAAAAATAAAAACTTTATATAATTAAGGTTAAAACTAAAGTAGTCTTATATAAGTTTTATATAGTTAAAACTTAGTATTTTTATTGTTTAGGCTTTAACTATAATCCTAAAAGTTGTTAAAACGCTTATAAATATATTATATGTATTAATAATTATAATATAAAAAATATAATTATTTTAATAATAAAATTAGTTTTAGTTATTAATACTAAAAACCTAAATATATTATTTATATAAATAACTATTAAATAAATAATATAGATTATAAAACTTATAAAACTTTTTTATATTAAAAGATTATTTTAAGATTTTTTAATATAATATATATAAAACTAATATAATATATTATATAACCTTATAATGAGTTTTAAAAACTAAAACTAATATTATTATACTTTAAAAATCTATTACTTTAAAATTAAAAAAATAAATAATTAAATTATATTAAAATATATAATATATAATTATATTATACTATAACCTAATCCTAGTCTTTTAATTATAAAAATTAAACCTAAAGTTTCATTATATATTAAAAAAACTAGTTAATTAAAGTTTATTTTTTATTATAACTTTTTTAATAACCTTAATATCTTAGCTATTAAGATATTAAGTATTAAACTATTCTTTTTAATTAATTTATATAATAAACACCCTTAATAAGCTAACTAAAAGGCTAATTAAATTACTAATTAATAAGACCTATATATAATTAAATAATTACTTTTTTTAATAAATAGGCTTAAATAACCTTCTATCCTAATAAAAGACTTTAACTTTTATTATATTTACTAAAATACTTAAGCTAAGCTAATAACTATAGCCTAAACTAATAGCCTAATCTAATAACTAAATAACTAATAAACTATGTTATTAATTAATATTAATAAAATTATAAAGCTTAATAACACCTATTATAAAAAAAGCCTATAAAAACCTTTTATAATAGATCTAGCTTTTAATATAAACTGTTAAGCCCTTAGCTAAGGTAATTAATAAACTATACTAATAATTAGCTTTAACTATAAGACTTTTACCTTTAAAGCTTATATATTAAGGCCTTTAGAAATAAATTATTTATATTAAATTAAATAATTATTATTTAATTATAAAAAGGCTAATTAAAAGGCTTATAATAAATTATTAATTAAAGTAAAGTTTAAAGCTTTTATTTAATTAAATTAATTAATTAGTATTTTTAAATAAAATAGAATAGTTAATTTTCTTAAAGATATTATCCTAGAAATAGCTAAACTAACTATAGTTAAGCAAAGACCTTTTAAATACTTTAAGCCTTAGTCAAATAATAAACTAAAGGATTTATAAAAAGCTTTAAACATGTGACGAACCGTCAGACCGTCAAGCCAATAGGCAAAAGATTAGGCTAATAATCGCAATTGTAGCAATTACTGTGACGGTACCAACTGTTTATAAGGCCAACTGTGCCAGGTTGTCACAAAACAGGGCTATACGATTATATAAGGCAGGCCTAATAGTAATAACCTTAGTAATTTAAAAAAAGCTTATAATAGTTATAATCTAGCCCTATAAGGTATAAAAAAGCTTACTAAAATAGCTGTTTTAAGAAAGCTATAATTATAAATATTTATAAAGTATATAAATATATTAAAATATACTAAAATAATAGCTTTTTTAATATTATTTTATTAAAAGTGAAGAAATTAAACTATAATAGCCTAAAGGTATATAAAGTTATAGTTTTGTGTAATTGCTTAAGAAAGGTCTTAAAGAATTATTATAAATAAATTGAATTATTTAATTATTATATAAAAGCTTTTAAACCTAATTTAATTAAATAATTAAAAATAAGATTAATTATTAATATAAGCTTTTTATTTATAAGCTATATTAAAAGTTAATAATTATTGAAAAAAGTTATTAATTAAATAATAATTATAATTTTATTTTTAAATATTAAAAATACTTTTAATTATATATTAAAGCTAAAGCTATTAAAATATTTAAAAAACTAGATTCTTTTAAAGCTTTTATTAATTAAATAAAAAGATTTTATTAAATAAAAAGATTCATTTAGTTTTTAATAGTTAATATTATAATCAATAAATATAATTATAAAAATTCTATAAAATTATATATATTTTTAATTTTATTTTTAATTTATATTAAAAATAAATAATAAGTTAAATCATTTAATTTAATTATATTAATAACTTTACTTTATTTATACTATTAAAATTAATTTATTAAAATTATAAAACTTTAAAAACTATAATAATTAGGTTTATTAAAAAAATAAAACCTTAAAAGGTTTAGTTTAATTTAAATAAAATTAAGTTTATTTATTTTATAAAATATTATTAATTAATAATAAAAAAGCTTATTATAATAAACCTAATTATTAAACTTAAATTATTAATTAAATAGCTAAAGGTTTATTTAAACTATTAATTTAATTTTAAATATTATATAATAAAAAAACTTAAATAAACTATTAAAGCCTTTTAAAACCTTTAAAAGCTAAATAATATATAATACAGGCTACTTATATAAACCCTATGTTTATTTTATATAGCTTATATAAACTTTATAATAGATTATAAAATCCTTTTTTAATATAAAAAACTAAAATAAAAAAACCTTATTTATTAATTTTAATAGCTTTAAAACCTTACTTTAGCTAAAATCTTATAGGCCTTTAAAAAGTCCTTTTATTAAACACTAAAACTAAAAATAATTATTCTTTTAGTTAAAGTTAGGCTTTAAAAAGCCCACCTTAAGTATAGCCTTTATAGTTAAACTCTCTTAAAAACCTATTTAATTTAACTAGCTATAACTAATATAGCTATATTAAAATAATTGATTAGGTTACTAGTTAGCTTTAATAAAGCCATTAGGAAGTATAAAAAAGTAAAAAAAGAAAAGCTAGCTTAATAGGCTTTTTAAAATAAAAGATTTAAAGCTATTATTTTAATTAACTAATCCCTTAAAAAAAAAGCTAAAAAAAAAGACTTATAGTTACTAAAAAGTCTTATTTTTAATAACTATTAAACCTTTTATATAAATAGTTTATAGAATTATTATTATTAATTTATAAATATATTATAAAAATAATTTAAATTAATTAATTAAAATAATAAAAATAATAAAAATAATAAAGTTTTAAAACCTAAGATTATATATAAAAGTAATTAATATTAAACTTATAATAATTTTTAAAGTCTTAAATATTTTATTATTATTTAAACTAGATTAATTAATAATTTATATTTTTATTAATAATTAAATAAATATAATAAAAATTAAAAACCTTAAAAGAATATGTTATAAAATCTAAGCTTAACTATATCTTTTATTATAATAAAATATAATTATTATAGTTATTTAAGTATTTAATTATATAAGAATCTTAAGGAATAATATTATTAATTAATTAACTAAAAAAAGACTAAAAGCCTTATATAAAGGCTATTCATATACCTTTTTGAGTTACTTAAACTAAAAGATAAGAAAGATTATAGTATAGTAATAGTCAATTAGTTAAGTTAATAAAACAAAAAAAAAAAAATAAGATAAAAAGTAAAAGACTTAAGCACTTAATATTATAGAATAGCTTAAAATAATCATAACTTTATATTAAAAGCTAATATAATTAAAAGACTAAAATTAAGTAAATTAGTTTATATTTAGCTAAAACTAGAAATAAGGTATTTTAAAAGCTATTAAAAAACTATAAAAAACCTTTTTAATAACTATTATAAATATAACTAATAATATATAATAAAACACTTATTACTATACTATAATAAATACTAAAGGCTTAAAAGGCCTTATAAAAGACTTTAGGGCTAAGAGCTTAGTTAATATTATAAAAGCTTTTATAATAAAACTAAAAAACTAGCTTTTATAGGCTTTTTTATTAATATAAAAATTTATATTTAAAACTAGTTTTTAAAAAAGTAAATATAAACTAATTAATTAATTAATTAGCTTAAAGACTAAAAGATATATATAATACTTAAAACTAAAAGAAAAGAAACTATTAATTAAAAAATATAATACCTTATATAATTAGCTTAAAAGCTAATTAGCTAGTTATTATTTTAGAAAGTTATTATATAATAAGTTTTTAAATAAAGAAATAGCCGCTTTATAGGCCTCTGGCCTCTATAAGCGTAATAAATAAAAAAGAAAAATAAATATATAAATAAATAAATAGAAAATATGAAAATATAAAAAGATAAATAAAAAAAGAGTTTTTTTTTATTTTTTTAAATATATTTTAGGTTAAAGAATAAAAAAGCTTTTAGTATTATATTAAGTATATAAATAAGAAAGTTGTTTTTCTATAGTTATACATTATTATATATATTTAAAAAAAACTTATAGTTTTAAAAGAAAACTTATTAGTATGTTTTTTATTATATTATTATAGTTTTATTATTCCTCTTCAAGTAACTAGTCTTTGTAGCTTATTTAATTATATTAATTAATTATAATATATAAGTTTAGTTTAGTTTTATTAAATAATTTAATAAAATTAATTATATTCAAGATTTAGCTTTTATTTAATTAAACAATTATATATTTTATTCCTTTTGCTTCTTGAAGTTATCATTCTTTTTTAACTGTTAAGTATTAATTTTTATTTTTATAACTCTTTACTTCTGAAATTAAATTTCTTTTAAATATTATAATTATATACTTACTATCCTTTATTTAGATTCTTTTCTCATATTTATTACTTAATTTAATTAATTAATTAGTTTTTAGTTTTTTTTTATTTAAGTGACTTTTTAACTAACTTTTAGTTTAGTTATTATAGAGTTTAAATTTGGATCTGTTTAAGCTATCTTACTATATATAATGTTTATTAAATATATTTAAATAATTATTATAGTTAATAATTATAATCTATATTTCTATTATAAATATATAATTATATACATAAATAATTATAATATTATATACTAGTTTTATGTAAATTAAAGGAAATTTTCCTTTCCTTATTTTCAAATAGTTTTAAGGCTTTAAATACTTACAAAATGGTTAAATCTTTAAAGGCTACGTATATTATATTTATTATTTATTATTATAATACGTATATTATATAAAAATTATAAATATATTTAAATTTAATTTAATTAATTAATTAAACGTTAACTTTAATAATATAATTATAAGTTTTAATATAATAGCTTAAAAAGTATATTAAAGTTTAAATTTATTTAATAGTTTATAATATTAATTTTAGTTAATAGCTAATATATTTTTAAAGTAAGATTACTTTTATTAATATTGTTATATTGTATTAAATAGGTGAGTAATAAAGATATTGAAAAATTTACGTGTTAAATAATATATTTATTATTCACTAATAAAAGTAAAATATATATATATACATAGAAAGTTTATTTATTTTATTTTAAAGAATATTATATAAGAAGTATAAGTGGTTATTTATGGTTTTATTAATAAACAATTAATATAAACCTATATAAAAGTAAGTGTTAATACTACTGTTATATACTATAAAAAGATTTTAAAATAATTAAAAAGGTATAAAGAATATATTAAGTATAGTTTTATAAAAGACTTGGGCGTAAATAATTATAATAAAACTATACTTTAGTTTTATAAGGATTACTATATGTTATGACCGGATTCCGGCAGACATAAAGGGAATAATAAAATACCAAATGATTTAAGTAAAAGAGATTATAAGGCTCAAGAGCAGCTAGTTAACTACTTTTAACAGAATAATTATTGATTTTATTAATCTTTAAAAAGTATTTTTTCTTAAAAAATCATTATTTATTTATAATAGTTTTTTAACTATTATATAATAATAATTTTATTACTTTATTTTAAATACTTAATCTTAATCTATAATATTATAATTTATTAATAGTCTAGCCTTAATTATACCTTATAACTTTAATTATTAATCTTATTAAATAATTAATAACTAATTAACTTTATAAATTATACTTATAATAGACTACCTTTCCTTACTATAGACTACCCTTAAACTATATATAATATTAATATTATACCTTATAATAACTTTATAATATCTTTTTATTAATTTTTTATAATAATAAGCCGTTTTATAGTTACTTATAAAAATAAATTATTTATTAAATTATTATTTTATATTTATTATAAATCATTAAATCTAACAACTATACTTAATACCTTAGCTTTTTAGGTATAAAATCCTAATTAATAAGCCTTTAAGACTTTACTTTTTTTTTTATAAATAACTTCTATAATAATATTACTATTTTATCTATGAATTTTTAATAACTTATAATTAAATTATATAAATACCTAACCTATAGATTACTATAAAAACATAGTTTAATATACTTAAAGATCTATTATTATTTTATAAATAATCTTTTTTTTACTTTTTTATTAAAAGAATTTATAGCTTAAAGTAATATATTAAAGTAATTATAATAATATAATAGAATTTTTCTATAATTATTTAAAGCTTATTTTATATATTCTTTTTTTTTTTTTTTTTTTTCTTTAAGCTTTATTAATTCTACCTTTAAATATATAATATTTCTTTTAATATTCTAATTAATAATTATTAACTAATAACTAATTTCTAATCTTTTATATATAATTTAATATATATCCTATTCTTT
The DNA here is from genome assembly GCA_011799845.1 of Hypomyces rosellus. Lineage (NCBI taxonomy): Eukaryota > Fungi > Ascomycota > Sordariomycetes > Hypocreales > Hypocreaceae > Hypomyces > Hypomyces rosellus. Next base: position 506,089 of record WWCI01000003.1, read on the forward strand.
TTATTAATACTTTTTATAAATAATTAACTTATTATATATATCCTTTAATTACTTTTTTACTATTAACTATCTATTAACTTTTAAATATAAGCCCTTTTTTAATTTTTTTTTTTTATAATTAAAATAAAATAACAGTAATTTTAGAAATAATTTCTTTACTATAGCTAAATAATTAGAATCTAATAAACATAAAAAAAAACTTAACTTTTTTAAAAAAGCTATTATACTACTTTTAAATAAAAAAAATATTTTTATCTTACTTACTATACTTACCCTTAAATACTATTATATTCTTAATAATTCTTTTAATCTTTTTATTTTATAAATCTTCTTTTTTTTATTATTAATATACTATTAACTTATAATAACTATATTATTTTTTATAAACATTACCTTTATTTTTTTATAATTTAAAAGCCTAATAATAATATAAAACCTATTATTTACTTAAATAATTTTAATAAATAATAATCTTATAATTAATAAATAACTATTTTAGTATTAATATTTTAATAATTATTATTATAAAATATAATTATTATTTTAAGCTAAATAAATTATATAAATATATTATTTTATTATTAATCTTTTTTTTATATAAATTTATTAATACTATTTTTATTTTCTTGCTTAATCTTATTAATATTCTTATTTTTATTTATTTTTATATTACTTAAGTATTAATAACTTTTAATAAAAAATTATTAAACTTTTTTAAATTATTTATTATAAAATCTTTTAAAACTCTTATAAAAAATCTAATATTATAAAATAAAAAACTAAATAAGAAACTATTAAAAAGTTAATATATTATTAATAAAACTTAAAAATATTTTATTTTTATATTATTTTTAATTAAATAAACTCTTTTTATATTATTATAATAACTTTTAATAAAATATATATTTTTTTAATAATATATTTACTTATATTAATTAATTATATAATAATATTATAATAAAAAAATCACTAATATACTAAAGATTTATAAATACCTTATAACATTTAAGGCTTATAAGATAATTATAAATAATAAAAAGTAATTTATTAACTAATAGTTTATAGCTTAATATAATAGCTTTTGTTTATTTTTATAAATAATTTAATTATTTTATTTATTAATACTTATTTAATTTATTTATAAATAATATATTTTAGTTTTTTTTTTATTTTTTTTTTATTACTTACTTATTAATAATATATCTTTTATACTTTTATATATATTTATAATTTATAAAATTACTTTTTTTTTATTAAATACTTTTTTTATTAAAATAATTTTTTTATTTTATTAAATATAATTTTTTATTTTTTTAATATTTATAATTTAAAAGATTTTTAATTTTAAAAATCTTTTTTTTTATAAAAAAATTATTTATTAACTTTAATAATTTTTTATTTTAGCTTATATATAATTTAAAGCTTATAATATTAAAGATATTATAGATTTTTATTAAAAAAAATAATCTTAATTAATATATAATATTATATAATCTAATATAATATTTTACTTAATAAAAACTAATATACTTTAAATTAATTTTATTAAAGGTTTTTTTAATTTTAAATTCTTTATTAAAATAAAAACCTAATTTTTAATAATAAATAATTTTAAAAGTTTTATTTTATTATAATATTTTATATATATTTTTTAACTTTTTAATAATATATATATAGCTTTTTTATAGTTTTTTTTAAACTTATTTATTTATATTATTATATTAATAATTATACCTATATATAGAATTATTATAATATTATTTTTAAATATAATTAAATTAAACCTATATAATAAATATATTAGGTTTTTGTTAATAAAAATATAGTATATAGAATTATATATAAATTAGACTAAATAAAACCACTATATCTAATTGTTTTAGTCTTTATTATAAAAACAATATAAATAATATTTAATTTATTAATTTTAATATTTTATTTAATTATTAGTTTATAAATAGAATATTATATTAAGTTATTATTTATATTTTAATAAATAATAAAAGTCTTCTTAAAAATAACTTATAAAAAGTTTATTTTAATCTAATATAATATTTTATAATATTCTATAAGATTTAAATATATTTTCTAAAAAAGGTTTTATAAATTTATTAATAATTAAATAAATATATATAAATATATATAAAGTATATTTAATAAATTAATTAATAATAATTAATAAAGTATTATAAAATTATTTTTTAAAATTAAGAATTCTTAATAAGTCTATAATAAAATCTATTAAAATTTCTTTTTATAATTAATTTAACACTAATAATATAACTAATAAACCATAAGAATAATAATAATAAGATTTAATAGTTTAATAAATATTATATATTAAAATATAATATTTTATATCTTTTTATACTTTTTCTTATATATATAAATTAAAAATTTATCTTTTAATATAATTAACTTTTTAATAACTAATAGTAATATTATTATATAAAAATATAATAATTTTATATTTAATAATTATTAATATATAAACTTAATTACAATAATATATTAACTAATTGTTATTTATTTTTTATAATAAATCTTATTATATTAATTTCTTTTTAGTTTTTATAATAACTAGATTTTTTATTTACGCTTTTAATATTACTTTTTTTAATATTTCTTTAAACATTGATTTAAAACAAATATTTCTAATAATAATAATATATTATTAATTTTTCTTTTTTTTTTATTTACTAAATTACTATAAAAATCCTACTAATAGTCCTTAATATATATTATTAATTTCTTATATATTAAAATAATTTAATTAATATAATAATAAATTTATAAAGTTTTTACTTTTTAATTAATACTTAATATAAAAATAAAATAACAATAGTTTATCTATAATAGTAGCTTAGCAGCTTAATATCTTCTATTTCTTAATTAAATATAAATAATTTAAATAATTAATTATAATAATTACTTTTTCTTTAATATATATTAAATAATATTTTTAAACTTTAAACAATTTTAAAATTACTAATATTTTTATATCTAATATTATATATTATATTTTTATTATATTTAACTTTTATAATAAAAAAACTATTAAATATTAAGCACTTTTTTAATACTATACTAATACTATATTAATAATAAAATTTAAGATATTTATTTTAATTTATATTTTAATTAATAGGTTATAATATACTAAAACTAGTCTTTTTTAAAACTTCTATTTAAGCTTTTTAAATACTATTACTATAATATTATTTAACTATAATACTTTTAAATATTCTTTTTTTATTAAATCTATTAATAATACTATTATTTTATTATAATTCTTAATAAATCTTTAATAAAACCTAATAAAACCTAAAAAAAATAAAATTTCTTTTATACTTTATAATACTAACTATTCTATAATTAATTAAATATAACTCTTTTTTATTTTAATTTCTTCTAGGGTTATAATAAATCCTAAATAAAATATTAAAGTTATATTAAATTTATATTTTTTTAGGTTTATAAAAATTTTTTTTTAATATAATCTTTTTAAAATATCACAAATATATTACTTATAATAAACTTTATTATAATTAAATATTAAAATATTATTAAATTATATAATATAAATATAATTAATTAATCCTTTTAATATATTATTAATATATTCTTAGAATATTATTAAAACATTAATTAATTTAAATAAAAAAATATAATATTTAAAATATCTATAATAATAATTAAACATTATTTTTTACTTATTTTTCTTATAAATTAGTATTTAATAATATATATTTCTTAAGTCTAACTTAATAAAAACTATTATACCTTTTAATCTATTTAATATTTTATTAATTAATAAAATAAATACTTAATTCTTATAAGTTATATAGTTTAAACTATAATAATTAATATATATTTAAAGCTTTTTGTTTTTTTTTAATATAAATATTACTAATATACCTATAAGGCTAGTTAATAAATATATTTATCTATATTTTAATACTTTAATAAAATACTTATAAAATACTTATAGCTTTATATTAACAAAACTATAAATTAATCCATATAATAATTATACTCTTGTGACGTTCCGGGCGTTTCCTAACAAAAGATAACCTAGATCGTGGTTTAATGTTGGCAATGGATCAGGGCGATATTAAGCAATAAGATAAAGTATTATAGTTTAGGTATTAAATACTAATAGTAAATAATTATATTAATAATTAACTAAATATATAAAAGAGTTATATAAGCTAGTATATATAATAGTTAGGTTTATTATAATCTAAATAAATATAAGGTTTTATTTTAATAGGAATAAACTAATGATTTAGTAAGTTAATTAAAGTTAATTTAATTATAATTAACTTTTTTTTTATTAAGTTATATTAAGTTAATTTAATTTAGGTTAATTTTTATTTAATTAATTAGTTTTTCTAAGGTTCTACTGTGATTATACTAAGCCATAATAAGCATAAGTGTCACTAAAAGTGGGTCCGACCTGGTATATGACCTAAGCGTGGGGTCGGGTCGTCACAACTCTATTCTATACCTTAATAATATATATTCTTTCTATTAAAAATAGTTCTTTTTTTAACTTTTCTTCTAAAAGTATATTTATAAAATTAAAATATTTCTTTAATAATATAATAGTTTTTATATAACTAATATTTAATATTACTAATAGTTTAAAAACAAATATTATAAAAGAATTCTTAAAATTAATTCATACTATAATAAACAAATATCTTATTTCTTTTATAATAACACAAATCTACTTAATACTAACACATAAAGTAATAAATTATTTATTAAAAGAATAATTCTAATAATCATTTAACTATAAGATTTAAAAGTCTATTTTATAAAACTATAACTTATTAAAAATAAAATTTTTATAGATATTAATAATAACATAAATAAGTATATACTTTTTATCTACTTTTTAATTATCTTTAAGTTCTAAAATCTTTTTAATAATATTATATATAATTTTCTTTATATTTATAAATACTAATTAAAAGTTAAAAAAATATAATTTTAACTTAAAAAAATCTTTAATAAATTTAATATTTAAAATATAAACATTACTTTTAAAATAAAAAATAATATTTATTATTTATTAACTACTATTCAATCTTAGTTTTATAAATCTAATTATAGGGTCTTCTCTTATACTAATATATTATACTATTATAATAGATTTAATATTACTTTTAATAATAAATACTATTAATACTTTTAAAATAATAATAGACTTTTTATATCTTTTTATAATATAATTATAATTATTATATATTATATAATTTATTATTTTATAGGTTATTTAATAATAACTACCTCTATACTTAAAATATTATAATAGCCTTTTAGGTCTTTAATAAAATAATTACTCTTTAATAGATTAACTACTAATTATAATAATAAGGCTTTTTCTTTTTATAAATAAAGTAAATTAGTTTATAGGTTTTTATATTAAATTTATTAAATATAAATAATTTTTAGTATAATTTCCTGCTTTACGATATTCCTATTAAATAATAAATAATCTTATACTAATTAATTTCTTTTATAATACTATTTTTAATCTTTAAGTATAATTTAAAATCCTAAAATAATTAAAAAAAAAAAAAAAAATTTAATAGTAATTTATTAATATATATTACTAAAAGATTAAAAGGTTTATTTTTTAGCTTATATAAAGCTAGCTAGCCTTTTATAAGCTTAGTCTTCGCGGGCTTTTTTATCCTATTATTTATCTTTAAGCTATTATTTAAAGGTTTTCTAGGTAATTAATATATTTATAAAATATTCTTTTTTTTATAATATATTTATTTATTTTAAATATTAAATCTAATATATATAGTATTAAATTATATTTTATTAACGTTTATTAAATAGGTATTTTATTAGGTTTTAAATTAATCTTTTATATTAACAAAAGAATTCTATAATTCTATTTAAGATTTGCTTTTGTATTTAAAAGTAAAGAAACTTATTTAAATAAAGCTATTTAATAGCTGTTTTTGTGTTAATATATTATTATTTTTTTTATTTAAGTTATTATAATAATAATATTAATAATATTAAAATAAATAGTTTAATTTATTTAAAATATAAAAAGACTTTTTTTTTTTTTTTTAAAGCTATAAGAATAATCTTTTTTTATTTAATTTTTTAACTTTTTATAAAACCTTAATATACTAATTAAATATTTTTTTTTAGTTTTTTTCTTAATTATATTATATAAATTATAAAGGTTTATAATTAAAAAGAAATTCTATTATGCCTTTTATTTTTATAATAATAAATTAATTAAAGGGCTATTTTATTGTTTAATAGTAATATTTTAAATATTTAGTATAAGTAAGGATAATTATATATTTTTTCTTTAAGTTATTATAATCTTTAATAGTTAGATTTATTTCATAAAAGGTATAAAAAAGATTAATTTATTATAATTAGATTTTAATAAATATAAAAAAAATAATAAAATACTAAATAATTTAAATAAAAAAGATTATAAGGCTTAAAAATAATTAATTAATTACTTTTAAAAGAGTAATTATTAATTTTATTAATTTTTAAAAAGTATTTTTTTTAGGAAATCCTTATTTACTTATAATAGTTTTTTAATTATTATATAACAGTAATCTTATTATTTTATTTTAGATACTTAATCTTAATTTATAATATTATAATTTATTAGTGGTCTAGCCTTAATTACGCCTTATAACTTTAATCGCTGATCTTGCTAGGTAATTAACGGCTAATTAACTTCGCAGATTGTGCTTATGACACTATGAAGCTAATTCTTTTAAACTTAAAAAGAAAATCTTACTAATTAAAGTTTTATTATATTAAAAGTAAAGAAATCTCAAAGCCTTAGAAATTAAATAAGCTATTAACAAAGCTATAGGATAAAAAGATATAGTAATAATAAAATAAGGGTTTAATAATAATATTATAATTACTTTTAAAAGAGATTAATTAATTAGAAACTATATAATTAATTTAGTAAAGCCTAGAATTGCTTTTAAAGAAAAAATATAAGTTAAAAAAAGAGTGTAGTAAGTTATTATTAAAAAGACTTTTTATATTATATTAAAAGAAAAACTAAAATAATAATTATAAAAAAGATTTAAAAAAAAGAAGTTTTACATTAATAAAAGGAATCGTATAAAAACTTAAAAATAAAAAGATAGTATATAATAAATACAAAATTATTGTATGAAAGAAGGAATTTAAGAATAAAAAGTAAAATATAATTGTAATATTATTTTGTATAGAAGTATATTTAATATACTTTGATATTTACTTAAAAATAAGTGAAATATAAACTAAAATAAAAGAATATTTATATAAATTAAAAGATTATATAACTTATATTAAGTTAAAAAAGAAATTTCTTATATAGTAGAATTATAGCTTAGTATTATACTAATATTATAAGAACTTAAAAGGTTTTGAAAAAGGTTAAAAATAAAACATTTTTTATTTATAGTTTTATAAAAGAAATACATTATAACAAGGGTTTTGTTAGTCAGGCAGATGCACAATGAATTACTGTATATTTAAGACTTAAGCTTGCTAAAAGCAAGCGATTGTGTTGCAATGGCTATATAATAAGTAAATAAAAGGGCAGTATTACGTGTGTGCGCGCACGGGCGCGCATACTCGATTTGCGTGTTATAATTTTTATAGTATTTATTTAATAAAAAAAAAGTAAAATGAATTATAAAATATATAAAAATTATTAAATGTAATAAAAGAAAAAAGTATAAATAAAATAATAGTAAAAAAGAAGCTTAAGCGAAAAGGTATTAATTAGTAGGATAATATAAAGTAAAAGTATAAAATAATCTAAAAATAAAGAATAAATAAGGTAATTAAGTATAATCTTATATTAATGCGTTAGGCTAATGTGTTATAGAAAAAAAGAATTATAATGTATAAATTAAGTATATGTGCTTATGTATATATATATATAATATTACTTTTTTATTTACTTATTATATAGCTATTATTATATAATCGCTTGTTTTTAATAAGCTTAAGTCTTAAATATATAGTAATTTATTATATATTTACCTAACTAATAAAATCCTTGTTATATATATTATTTATTTTATTTTTTATTATACTTTTATTTAATTATATTAATTTATATTATTTTTTAAGCTTTAATAAGTTAAATATTTATTATTAAAATATATATTTTAGTTTATTAAAAAGGAATCTATAGTTATTTATTATTTAATAATAATATTAATATATATATATTTTTTTAGGTTTAAAAGTTAGCTTTTAAGGTTCTTTGCTTTTATTCTTATATAGGCTTTAATAATCTTATAAATAATATTTTAGTTTATTATAATTATAATATTTTGTTTTTAGGTTATGTTAGGATTTATTTAATTTAGTTTTTTTATTTATTCTTTAAATAATTATAATAGTTTTTTATAATTTATTTAAATTATCTTTTAATAGGTTTTTTTTAAATAAGTATGAGTATAAATAATTTTTATATAGTTTTTTTTAAAGTATTATAAATAATCATTATAATAGGTTTATAAGTTTATAATAAAGTTTTAAAAAAATGTTATTTTTAGTTTTTTAGTTTAAAATTTCTTTTAATATTTTATTTTTATTTTTTATTAATTTTATTTTAAAATTATTTATTTAAGTTTAAAGGTTTTTTTTAATTTTTTTAAATAGTATAATTAATTATTTTAAAATATATATTTAAAATAAAAGTGATTGTTTTTTATTAATTATAATATTTAATATTATTTAAATTATAATAATTTATAGAATAAAAGTTATTTATATATAATATTTTAAGTATTTTTTAATAAAATTAACTTAAATTATAATTTAATATTAATAATAAATAAAAATAATATTAAATAATAAAATAAAATATTATAATTTAAGTATTAAATATTAATAATAAATAATTATAAATTAATAATTAATTAAATATATAAAAGAAATATAAGTTAATATATATAATAATTAAATTTATTATAATTTAAATAAAAATAAATTTATAATCTAATAGTTATAATTAATTAAATTGTTTAAGGTTTTATTATAATAGTGTTTTAATTAATAGCTTGTATAAACGTTACTAAAAGTGGGTCTTTTCTTGGTCAATAACATAAGTTTAAGGTTAGGTTGTTATAAAAACGCAAAAAGACTTAAAGTATTATAAAAAATATAATAGTATTTAAAAGTAAGTATAATAAATAAAATAAGTTTTTTTTATTTAAGGATAATAAAATAGTCTTTTTTTAAAAAAATAAAACTTTTTGTATACTTATTAAACTTTAAATATTTAATTATAATTAAAGAAATACTTTTAAAATTATTAATATTTTATTTAATTTATAAAAAGAAACTAAAAAAAACTTATATTTAAAAGTAAATGAATAATCAATAATAAAAAAATAATTAAAAAATATATATAATAAATTAATCCCCTTTAAGGGAGAAGTCTTAGTGGCTTATTTAATTATTTTAATTAATTATAATATATAACTTTAGTTTCTTCTTATTATATAATTTAATAAAGTTAATTACATTAAAGACTTAGGTTTATTTACTTAAATAATAAAACTTGTATTATTAAATTATATAATAAAAATATTAATTAAATAATTATATATACTATTACTTTTAACTTTTTTAAGTTTTACTTATTTTTTAATTTTAAAGTATTAACTTTTATATTTGTTTATTTAAATTATTTAATTCTTTTTAAAGTTTATAATTAAACTTAAGCCTTTTTTATTATTTTATTTTTTATTTATTAAATAATCTAAATTCAAGAAATAATTTTATTTTTAAATTATTATAATCTTTTATTTCTTTTATTATATTATATTTTTAGCTTTAAGAAAACTTGTATTTAGGTTTGTTATTAAATTTATTTTATTTTCTTTATTAAATATACTTAAATAATAGTTTTAAATGATAATTGTATATATTTGTATTATTTGTATTATTTGTTGGTTTATTATAAATATATAATTATATATATATATAATTATAATATTAAAAATGATTAAAAAAGAAAATATTTGTATTGATAAATAATCTTAAAGCCTTAAACACTTATTAAAACCTAGTTTTTTATAAACTTTATTTTTTAATTTGTTATTTATTATAATAATAAATATATTATATACACAATATAAGTAGATTTAGGTTAGATTTAGTTAATTATTAAGTGTTAACTTTAATGATATAATAAAATATTTTAATATAATAATTTAATAATTTAAAAGATATATTAAAATTTAAAACTAGTTTATGACTTATAATATTAATCTTATTTTAGAATTAATATATTCTTAAGATAAGATTACTTTTATTATTATTACTATATCTTATTAAATAACTTAATAATAAATATATTAAAAATATAAGTATTAAATAGTATATTAACTATTATATTAAAAAATTAAAAAGTATATATAATAATTGAATTATTTATAAGAAATATAAATAAAAAGGAGTATATCTTAAATAATATAGAAAAGATTAAAAATTACTTATTGATTAATAATTATTAATTAAAATATTAAAAGAAATATTATATATTTAAAAGTAACATTAATAAAACTTAAAAAAATAGAATTATAAAAATATACTTTAAATAATTATAAAAAGATTATATTATATTATTATTATTTTCTTAATATATTATTCAAAATTATAAATTACTTTAATAAAAAGATAAAAAAGGATTTAAGTCTTTAAGGCTTATTAACTAAGACCTTATATATAATAACCAAACCTAGGTTTAAGTTATACACTAAAACGACACTTACTTTGAAAAACACTTATACTTATTATAGCCTAATATAACTATAATAAGACCTTAAATGAATTAATTCATTATATTATGAATTTAATTTATTTTTAAAAGATTAATGGATTAAATAGATAGGAATATATTAAATAAATATAAAAGTATTAAATAAATATAAAATTATTTAAGATTTAATTTATTTTTCTTAAAATAAAACTTATATTTATTTAAATTACAATAAATTTACTTATTGTATATATTAATTTATATAACTTTCTTTATCTATTTATTTAATTACTTATTAAATTTATTTATTATTAATTTGTTATATTTAAGTTATAATATTTTATTTTATTATTAAATATTATTCCAATTTATGATAATTATTTATTAGGTTTTCAAGTATAAAAACGTAAACAAATATATAATAAAATAACCATATTATAGTCACTTATAGGCAGGTCTTAATTAATAATAGTTTTAATTTTTGTTTTTTTAATTCTTTAATTAATAGTTAGGCCTTAAATTATATATCATTAATTAGCCTTAAAAAACCCTTTTTTCTATTACTTATACTTAGCTTATAAAAGACTACTCTTTCTTTTAAGGTAATCCTTAACTTATAATAGTTTTATTACCTTATTATAACCTCGTCGCTAATTAATAGTTTTTTTTTATTCTAGGTCTTTTATCATAGAATAAAACTTTACTTTTATATAAGTTTTTTTATATAATTAAGATTTCTTTTGTTTTTCTTTTTTTTAGTTTATTATAATTTTATTATAATAATATAATAAATTTATTAAAGGGTAATTATTTTTAATTTTGTGCTTTTATAATAATAATATTATTATTATAAAAGCGTTTTAAATATTTTTTTATATAATAAAATTATACTTATTATAACTCTTATTTAAAGCTTAAAATATTATTATTTTTATAACTTACTATTAAAAGAATTGTTTTATAAATTATTATTAAAGATTATTATATTATAAATTAGTTTTCTTAAGTGTTTAATCTTATAACTATAAATCCTTTTCTTTTTCTAAAATATTATAAATAAACGTTTTTATAGTCTAGTTTAATAGTTATTATACTTTTATTAATAACCTATTCATATTTCTTTATAGTTTTTTATTTTTTATTTTATAATGTTTTTTATATAAGTAAGGTTTTTTAATATGTTTTTTATTATTTTATAGTTAACTTTATATAATTCTTATATGTATTGCTTTTAGGCTTTACTAAATTAAACTCTTAGCTTAAAGACGAAGGTTAGTATTTATATTTCTATACTTATATATAAAAAAAAGCTTCGTTATTTACTATTATTCTTTATAAGTTTATTTTAATTCTTTTATTAATAGGTTCTAGTTATTTTTTTAAGGATATTTATTCTCTTAAACAAGATAAAAAGCATTTAAATTAAGTATATTATTATTATTATAAGTTTATTATTTAAAGTCTTATCCTGAAGTTATCATGAACTTATTATTAAACTACTACTATTACTATTACTATTACTAATACTAATAATATTATATATAATATAACTATTAGATTTATAAAATCTATTATTAATATTAATAAAAGCTTATAAACTATTATTTAAGTCTAATAATTATATATTGTTATATGAACATACTTTTTTTGTTTAAGGCTTAGTTCACTGTAATATAATAAAATTATAAAATTAAAATATTTCATAGCTTTATTAAGTTAGTTAAACTATAATATTTATTTATGTTTTTAAAAAAGTTTAAAAGAAATAATAAAAATAATAAAAATACAAAGATTAAATAGCTTTACTATTAGCTTATTATATAATTATTAATTAAGTGTGTATATAATTATAACGTTCCAGGCGTTTTCTAATAAAAGATAACCTAAATCGCGATATTTAATATTAGTAATAGATTAAGGTAATATTAAATAATAAATAAACTATTATAACTTAAATATTAAGTATTAATAATAAATAATTATAAATTAATAATTAATTAAATATATAAAAAAGTTATATAAGTTAATATATATAATAATTAAATTTATTATAATTTCAATAGATTTTAGTTTTATTTTAATAAAAATAAACTAATTATTTAATAGTTATTATAATTATTTAATGATTTTATACTTATTTAATAATTTTATATTTATTTAATAATTTTATATTTATTTAATAATTTTATATTTATTTAATAATTTTATATTTATTTAATAAGCTAATCTTTTAAAAGTAAGCCAGGTTAATAATATAATTGGCTAGCTTATTTAAGGCTTTACTATGGTTATCTTATATTATAATAAGCATAAGTGTTTCTAAAAGTGGGTCTTTTTTCCAGTGTATAACCCAGACGTAGGGTCGGGTCATTACAGCAATAAGGGTTTTATTAGTCAGGCAGATACACAATGAATTTCTGTATATTTAAGACCTAAGCTTGCTAAAAGCAAGCGATTATGTGGTAATGGCCGCACAATAAGTAAGCGAGAGGGTAATATCACGTGTATGCGCGCACACTCGATTTGCTTGTTATATTTATAATGTAAAAAGGTAGTTTACTATAAATATCATTTGTAAAACTAATTAAATATTAATTACTTAGATAAATTAGCTATTAAAGCCATAATAAAAAATAAAACTATACTATTAATAACTTATAATATTATAAATTAATATTATATATTTAAAATAAAATAATAAAATCAATGTTATATAATAACTAAGAAAATATTATAAATAAATAAAGTTTTCTTAAAAAAAAAACTCTTTATAAATTAATAAAATTAATAATTACTATTTTAAAAATAACTAACTAAGTGTTTTTAACTTTTATAATCTCTTTTACTTAAATCACTTTAGACTTTACTATCCCTTTTATATTTGTTATAATTCACTTATAACAAGTTTATAATATAGTACTAAAATAAAAAACATAATAAAAAGAATTATAATATTGAAAATAAGTATAATTTATATTAAAGTTATAAATTATAAAAAAAGCCTAGTTTTAAATATAAAATATAGTTATAAAAAACTATTATATTTTTTATACGTTATAATTATTCCTTTCTTTAATATAATATTGAATATCTTTTATTATATTATTTTATTATTACTTATTTTATCTTTTTACTTATTAACTAATCTTTTATTATAAACTATTTTACTTGTTTATTATTTAATTTTATTATACTTACTTTTAAAAAATGTTATTATATTATTAACTTTTTATTTAATTATAATAAGGGTTTTATTAGTTAGGTGAATGTATAATAAGTTATTATATAGTTAAGATTTAAGCTTATTAAAAGTAAATAATTATATAGCAATAGCAATACAAGAAGTAAATAAAAGAGTAATATTATATATATATATATATATAGGTATATATATTTAATTTATATATTATAAATATTTCTTTTCTTATAATTTATTGGTCTCATATATTAATATAAAGTTATACTTAATTATTTTATTTATTTTTTATTTTTAAGTTATCTTATATTTTTATTTTATATTATTTTATTCATTAAGATTTTTTTATTTAAAATTTCCTTTTTTTATTATTTTAGTTCTTTTTTAATTATATTTAATAACTTTTATATATTTTATTATTAATTTTATTTTATTTTTTATTTCAAAAATATTATAAATATATTATATTTTTACTTATACTTTTCTTTATTATATTTTTTTATAAATCCTTTATATATATTATAAGGTTTATATTTATTAAGGTTAAATCCATTATATAATTATTAATTATATCTAATATATAAGCTATTTTTATTATATTATAAAAAGAGGTTATTATAGTTATTAAAAGCTTAATTAAATATTTTATAAATCTATAGTAATTAATTATATTTCTTTTAATATTATTAATATTTATTATAATTAATACTAAAATTATATGATTATTTCTTATTTATAAACTATTATTAGTTTTTTTATATAATTAATAGGTTTTTATTAAGATTTTATTCATTAATTATTATACTTTAATATTTTTATTCTATTATTTAATATAATTAAGAATTTTATTATTCTTATTATTTATATTAATAGACTTTATAATAAAAGAATTAATAATAATAATAATAAGTTTAATTATTTACTTTTTTAAGTAATATATTATATTTCTTTTAGTTTTTTATTACATATTTATTTAGCTTTTAATTAATTTAATTAATATTATTAGTTTATTTATAGGATTTTATGTTTTAAAAAAGTATTATTAAAGGTTATTAGTTTTATTAATAGACTATTTATAATTATTATATGCTTTTAATTATTTAAATCTTTTATTTCTTTTATATATTTTTCTTAGTTTATTATTATCTTTTAGGCTTTTATTATATATTTATTAATATATTATATAAAACTGAGTTTTTATCTATCTTATAATAGCTAAGCTTCTGGCTTAGTATTTTATAAAATAATATAAGATATAAGTTTTATGTTTTCTTTTATAAACATAAAATATATTATTTAATAATTAATTATTAATAGAGTTATATTTATAATCCTTAATGTCTTAATAAAGAATAGGCGTTATAATAAGTAACGATTATATATTAATATAAGGGGTAATACTAGGGCTTTATATTAGTATTAGCGGATTTTCTATTATTTTAATAAAATAGTTTATTAACTATAATATTTATCTTTTTGCTTTTATCATAATTATATTAATATTTTATAAGTCTTTTAATACATCTATATAAGATTAAGTATTTAAACCGTTAATAATATAATAATAAATACTTATTATATGTTTATACGTATATTAGGCTTATAAAGCCTAGTCTTAAGGGTTTATATTAATTAATCTATTCTTATATGGCTTAAATATTAGTCTTATTTAACTATAAGATAGTATTAAAGCTAATAACATAAACTAATAAGCTTAAATAAAAGTATTTTTATTGTATTATTATAAGAAAAACATAGTTATAATAATTAACTAATATATATTAATATAAAAAGTAATGTTAATATAAAATGATAATATTAGCGGAATTCTTGTTATCTTAGTGGAATAGTTTATTAGCTAGGATAGTACCTTTCTTATTCTTATTATAGGAGGATTGATAATAGTAAGGTAATAGAACTAGCTAGGGTTTCGTTTGTTTATTTTAAGGATATTTAAGTGGTTATTTAATGGTTTTGTTTTGGTTTTTAAGGGTTTATTTTGAGATTCTTTTGGTTTTGGCTAGAATAGCCTAGGTAGACCTAAGGAATTCTTTGTTGCTAGGTTAGTAAAATAATATAATCACTTTTTATGTTTTTTTTTTTGGTTTTTTATAATTTCTTTGTGACTGGGTGTTTTATTTATTTATTGCTTAGGTTTTAGTGTTTTTTTTTTATTAATATTCTTTTATATTTATTTATTGTTTTATTTTTTATTTTTCATATTATTCTTTATAAGCTATTGGTTATATTTAAAGGGCTAATGTTTCTATTTAATTAAGTAATATTTGTTTTTTAATTTACATATAATTTTTTATTTTCCTTATTTTTATTATTTTTTATTATTTTAAGGTTAAGTTTTATTAAGGTTCTAAAAGATTAATATAAAAGGTATTATATAAGTAAAAGTATTTTTTAACTAAAATAATCAAATATATTTATTTTTAATTATATTTAAAATATAAAAAAGATTAATAAAATAAAATATAAGTTTCTTTTTTTTTGAAGTTATAGATTTTTTATTAATAATTTAATTAAGCCTTTTTTTTAATATTAATATTTAATAATAACTTATTATTATAACTTTAAGTAATTTTATTATAATATTAATTTAATTGTTTTTAAGATTATATTAATATTTTATTTATTAAATATTATAATTAGTAATTTTATAATAGAATTTATAATTAATCTTTTAAAGTTTTACTTTATTTTTTATTAACTTTTTATTAATATATTCTTTTAGTTTTTATAATTTAATTTAAAAAATAAAAAATAGTATTATATTATATAATTATATTAAAAAATAAATTAATTATATAACTTATAGATTTATATTATAATAATATATTTGATTCTTTTTTATTAAATATATTAATATATATTTATAATCTTTTAAGAATATTATTATTTTTTTATTAATTAATTATATTATTTTAATTAATAAAAAATGAATATTATTTTAATTAATAATTATAAAATTTATATAATTAAAAACCTTTAGGTTTATAATATTACTTTTTAAATTATTATTTTTAGTTTTAATTTAAATAAATTTATAAATTAATAATTATCAATATCTTTAAAAAAAACTTCTATTTAAAGTTAGGCTTTAATTAATTATAATATATATATAAATAAAACTTTTAATTATATTCTAACAATTAATAATTTTAATAAGATTTTATATTCATTATAATAAAAACTCTTTTATTTTTATAGTTTTTAGTTTAAACATATATATTAAGATTTATTATTGTTATTAATTTTTATATTAATTCTATTAATAAAATTGACTTTTAATCTTAAATTTATAGATACTTTTATAAACTTTTAATTATAAATTATTATAAATATATAAAACCTTTATTTTATTTTTATATATATAACTTTAATTAAAACTATAGGTTTTATTTTAATTATAAATCTTTTCTTTCAAGTTTTAATAATTTTTATAATTGTTTTTAAATAACAATCAATTAAATATTTAATATTATTATAAAAGAAATATTAATATCCTATTTTAGATTATTTTAAAATAAAACTATTTTAAATAAAAATATTATTAAACTTTTAAAAATAATATTCTTAATAAAAATTAGTTTTATAATTATAAAAGAAATATTAAATTATATTTTAAGCTTTATATGTTAATTTACTTTTTTTCTTTTTAGTATATTAAAAAATTCTTGAAAATAAATAATTACTATTATAATTTTCTTAATATTATAAGAATATTCTTCTAATATAATTATATATATTATTATAGGATTATATTAACTTTAATATAATAATTTAATATATATCATGTCTTTTAATATATTATAGTTTTTAAAAACTATTATTTTATCTTTCAAATATATTTTAATTTCTTATATAATTAAATTCTTTATTTTTCAATTCTTTATTAAAGTACTACTTTCATTTTATTTCGTATTTATTATTTATATTATTTAACATAAATAAAATGTATTTTAAGTTTTTATAATATTTTTTTAATATATTTTAAAATTTCTTTATAAATTCTTAAACTATTTATTTTTTATATATAAATTAAAAAAGATTTTTACTTATTAAATATTTTTAATTTTAATTTCTTTTTATTATTGTTTATAAACTTATTAAAGTTATAACAGGTTTTTAATTAAAAGTTATTAAAATTAATTTTATTTACTTATACATATTATTTTATTTTATTTTCAATTATAATTACTTTCTTTTATACAACTATCAATTTGTTAATTATTATAATAAAAGCTTTTATAATTAATAATTAATAATAATAAATAATAATATAGTTTTAGTAAAAAATTATAAAAAACCTTTTTAAAAATTAGTATAGGATTATATAATAACTATTATAACACTTAAATAATTATAATAACAGTTTTATTAGTCAAATAAATATATCATAAATCATTATATATTTAAGACTTAAGCTTATTAAAAACAAATAATCATATTATTATAGTTATATCATAAATAAATAAAAGGGTAATATTATATATATACATATATAGGCGTATATATTTGATTTATATATTATATTAATATTTAACTAATTTATATAATCCTATTTTATTACTCATAGTATTTTTGATATTAAGAAATAATTAATATTAAGTGCTAAGTATACTATTAAGTAATATATACTTCTTATTTTATTTATTTTATATATTTATTAATATTTATTTCCCTTTTATTTTTTTATTTTTTAATTTATTATTAATTCTTTTCTTAAACCTTTATAAGTATTTAAACTATTCCTATTAAACTCTTAATTAAAAAGCTCCAAGTTTAATATCTTATATAAATATTATATATTATACTTATAAATATAAATAATATCTTTTAATATTTAATTATATATAAAGTAAAATTTAAAATGTTAAAGCTCTTTTAAAATAGTACTTTAAATATTAAATTAACAAAAGAACAAAAAGAAATATTTTCTACTTATATTAATATTATATAAGTATTATTTTTATACCCTTTTACTATAACTAAAGAAGCTTAATAACTTTGTTATATTATTATTCTTTTTGTATAATAGCTAAATTAGCCTCGCAATACTTATAAGATGTTTTTGCTTATAATAGTATAAATAGACTAATAATTTCTTTTTACTTTTTCTCCAGTTTTCCTTGCTTTTATAGTATATAAATATTTTATTACTCGTTTATTTTCCTTTTAGGAGCCTTATTTCTCTTTTCTTATTAATGTTTTTTAATACTTTTCAATAGTCTTTTACCAACATTAATACTACAATTTAACTAATCCTTATTAGGAAAATACCTAGAATGTCATAGAATACAGTCATGGCGATTCTAACAAAGTATTTGATTTCTAATCATCAACGTCGCAAGAGGTGCTACTCGTAGAGCCGCCATACGACTGCAAATGGCTGCGGGGATACATCAAGGCTGCGTATAACCCTCACGGCAACCGTCACCTCGCCGGCCGGTATGTTCTCCCACACTATCTGCTGTACGTTGTTGTTTATACAGCGTGCATACCTCACGCCCCTCGAGCATCTCATCTCCAAGCGTAGTTGGTTTCGGATAGTGCCGTTTACAGGTGGATCTGACCATACTAGCGTTACCTTGAGAGTGGTGGTAGCCTTCTCAGCCGTAATGTTTATCTCTTTCGATGCGTCGGAGTCGGTGACGTCGTCCTCCGCAATGCCTGTCCCCTCCTCATGGCACGCAATCCTCAGCGAATTGGCGAGATTGACGCGGCCAAACCCTGAATGAGGGTTGGGCGTGATAGGGGATATGATATCCGCACCGTTCACGAGTAGGGCTTTGATCAGCGCGGCGCTTGGGGACTCGTCTAGTCTCACGCGGACGGCCTCGCGCAATACGGCTGCGCAACCAGCAACGAGCGGCGTTGCCATGCTGGTACCACTCATAAAACACCACCGAGGGTCGATGAAGGGACGCTTTGGTACGCCGGCCTTTGAGTTTGAGTGTGCCGATAGGATGAATGTGCCCGGCGCAACAACGTCAGGCTTCATGCGCAGCTTTCCTGCGTCATCGACCCTCACAGGGCCACGGTTGCTAAAAGCGGCCACGCGGGAGGAATCCTCGGTCATTCTAAGTTCTGCGACCGAAGGTGGAAAGTAATGCCCTGGCCATGTGTTATACGTGTATGGGATCTCTGGTCGACTGTTCTCGCTGGCACCAACGGTGATGCAGTTCTTGGCTGCGGCTTCGCTCCCGATCTGTCCGTTGCGAACGGTCCCCGTCTCGTGGTCATACACGGCATCGTTGCCAGCGGCCCAGCATATGGTCATGTCTTTGTTGTCCCAGACGAACCTGTCAATCTCCTCCGCCTGAGTTGTGTATCCACTTTGGCCATCCATCGGTATGTAGAGTCCGCCCCACGAGTTTGAGTGCACTCGTGCTGAGTTGGATGTATATGGAACTCTAAAAAGGTCGTTGAGGTCCCCATCATACTCAACGCCACCACCCCCGGCTATAGACAGGTTCTGCATCACAAGGTGCGCCTTAGGAGCAGTGCCCCTGACGCAGATGCCGCTATCAGTTGTGCCATCCCCAACAGCCGAACCGCTGACGTGGGTGCCATGGCCATTAACGTCCCCGGTAGAGCCGTTTATGGAGTATATAGCTCTCACGCGGTTCCCAAATGTGTAATGGACGTTGTCTACTATCCCCCTGTCAAGGCCAGAATCAGCAATAGCAATAACCTGACCGTCTCCTTGGTAGACGTGTTCTTCATGTACCAAAGCAGGCTGTTGCGGGGGGGCGTCAACCTCCATTATCGAACGGGCCTTATCGTTCAATAATTGTATTTTGCCCACCTCCTCGATCTTGCGGATTTCATCAATCGTCGTCAAAGCATCCAAGTATTTACCAAGGACAGAAAGCTGGGCTTTGCGTCGGAAGACCTGAATATCATCCGGTTCAACATGCGCTTTGTTGACGATTTGACCGCGGATGTTCTCTATATTCAAATCTTTAATATCGTGAAATATGAGTGCAACCTTAAAGTTGGCGTCGGGGCTGTTTGCCTTCTTCTTGAGTTTCGGATCAATCTTGAATTCCTGATGGTAGACATCGACATAGACAACATGATCCATGCGACGAAACCCTCCAAGGTCAACGTCTTGGTAGCCGCACATGTACGTGTTTTTGCAGACGCGGTCAAACAAGACGATATTCGCGTCAACTAGGCTACCCCTCTGGGCCGGACTAAGAGACTTCCGAGTCTGAATCAAGATGTAGTTCGTCTGCGATGCGTCTGCGGCTGGCTTAATCGATTGACTCAGATGATTCCCATTGATCGTGATAGGGAACATTGGTTCCTGGGCCGCCTAGAAGTAGCCAGAGCTGGTTAGATACCCATTCGAACCATGCAAACATAAACAATCCGCATTCATTTCGTGTTCACTCACCTCTGTTGCTTCGATTATTGTTCCTATGTCATCTATCCCAAGGAGGAGGTTCACGATTGCTTCATTGACCGCATCGTCCACAGGTGTCGAGCCAAAGTTGTCCTTGGCCTTTGGGTCGGCCCAAAACTCCAGAAGTAGTTGAACTACTCTCTCATGTCCCTCCTTAGCTGCCTCATGTAAGGGTGTTGACCCAGAGTCGCTCCTCGCGTTTTGATCGGCTCCATATTCGAGGAGAAGCTCTGAAAGCTCGTCATTGCCTCTTCTGGCCGCAATGTGCAGAGGTCTCAACCCCAGCTTGCCCTTGATATTCGCATCAATTCCCTGGTCCAAGATCTCCTCCGCCTCTTTGGCGTTGCCGTTTTCGGCCGCTTCAAGCAACTTCTTCTCTGCATGATCCACAATATTTAGAGCTGCGTACATGACAAATCATGAATAGAATTGTTACATTACCTTGGATTGAAAGTGACATATTGAGAGCCTTGGATTGAATGTCTACTAGTAGGAATGTTAGGGGGAGCCTTTGGTAGGGGAGATGGAGAATATAGGTATAGACAATGTTTAAGCTGCTTTATATCTTCCTACTATAAACTGCACTTCCCCCGCGCCTTATATGTTATTATGCCTTTTTACTTTCGTAATTGTTTAATTCTCATGTGCATTATTCTTAAATTAATAAATAAAAAAATGGAATTAATTGATTTGGGCTAGCTAGTTGGGTCGGAGTGTGAGTTTATGTGGTCTGGAAGTAACTTGAGTAGTACTTAGTAAGTAATATGTTATAATTTAATATAGTAATCCCTTATAATAGTTAATACTATTATAGTAATTAACTTAAGCGCTTATTCTTAAGCCTTTAAAAGAAAAATAATCTATTATAATTTAGTACAATAATCTCTTATAATAGTTAGTACTATTATAGTAATTACTTGAAATACAATTATTAGCTTAATCTTTTACTTATTGGCTTAATAGTGGAATGATATATTACAAAGAAGACACAGAATGTTATATATAATAGCTATATATCATATTCAATATTAATAACAGGCTATAATATATAAACCTATCAAAAATAAAAGAAAAGAAAAAGAAAATTTTTATTCTATTTTTCTTATAATAAGTATTTAACATATATAACTTTATATATTTTCTTAATAACCAATACTCATAATGCATTACTATTCAGTGTAAAAATCCCTTACTCTTATTTTTTCAGTATTTCAATTTTTAATATAAAAACTTTACTAACCTCTTGCAACTCTTTGTTATAGCATTTTCATAGGCTTCTCTTAATCCTAGTCAACGACAGTGCGTATTACGTTTGGCATACCGTAGCCATTGACGAACAACCTGTAAAGTTCTGGCCAGCGCTTTTTTCTTCGGATTTCTACCAAGACCCCGGCGAAAATGGTTTAACGAAAAATGTCAAGGAGGTCTAGTTCCCTGGCGATTATGGCGGTGATGGGGGCGACTGACTGTCTTACAACCCCACTGCTGCTCTAGACATCCACTCTAAATGGCCATTCTCGAGAAGGTGTACAGTACTGGCCAAGGCAATGCAATGTAACTGAGCGATATATTTCTTGCATGGATGATCCACGAGTTCGCGGTAGTCTAGCAAGCTTGAAAATTTCCAGAAATGGTTTAGTGTCTGAAGGGATCTCGCGGCAAGAGTAACTGTATACAACCTATTACAATTCAGGACCCTTACAGGCTATGCAAAGGCGTTGGCGGGGAACTACATGGGTAGGTACCTAATCCATAAATGCATCTCTTCGCCTGCCATGTAACCAGTGTTAATTACCTTAGTCTGCCCCCCCTCATTTGTTCTAGATCGTGATGTCTGATGGTGTAGACTGGCGACTGGTTCACTTCCCGCTTAACAAAGGCGGGGTTCGCGACATCCCGCGTGACACAACCACCCACCAGTCATTGAAGGGGCGGCTCGAGGAAAACCATAACTACTGGCCAATTAATAGCCACGGCAATAATTCGGGATATTGTTTCTGGAGTGGTACTGTCAGTAAAAAGATACACGAGTTCCAAAACGTGCATGTCTTGGTAATGAACGACACAGTCGCTACTTTGGGTCCTCATCAAACATAGCATTTAAGTCCACCTAATGAGCTTCTTGGTGGGGGCGGAAGAGTATGCCTGACACCTCCCAAACCGATACTAAGGTCTTATAGAACAATTGCATGCTTGGTGACTCGACCAGTCTTCTCCTCCTAGCTTTGGCATACTACTATATATTACTCGACCTTGTTATCTCACGCTTCTGCTGCTACCTAATGAGGAGGCTATAAATGTAAGTGACAGTCCCCCTTAGCTCCTGGTGTGGGAAGGTTTGATTGTGGTGTGATCTTGACCCCTGGTTGGGCAGCGAATGAATATAATGGAAATGAATGTATATTCATGCATCCCTGCGGGAAAATTGCTCAAAAGGCGGGCACCAATAGGAACACCTAAACATCGCACAGCCCCAAGCCTTTATTCCCAACTCCCCGAAAGCATTTGCAGCGCTTAGAGGTCTCGTAGATGCAATCAAACGAATCGAGATATTAATAGTATAGTATTAGGCAAGGTGAAAGCCAAGTTGCCGGCCAAACGTTGGATCAGTCTACAAAGTTTTAGAATGAAGTGAATGATACTCTGTAATCAATATTATGTACTTCATTGGGCTCCCATGCGTCATGCAAGTTCTTGAATACGCCTTGTAGAGAGGTTTGTATGTATCGCTACATTTAATACAAGCAAGGAGACTGGCATTAGGCATTTGTAACACCACACACTGACATTCCAAGGACCCTAACAAGGTGTATAAGGAAGACTTAGACCTTAAGTGTAAATACAACGTAGCAATCAAGTGTATGTGTTGGAACTGAGTGCTTTACTGGTTGGCCGCCAAAAGTAGTAAGCATTAAATGCTATTGTTACTAATAATGCATTGATATATTTCAACTATTTAGGGCCCAAACCTAGTCCCGTAGGTTTGGGGTTAGGGTACTTATAAATTGAAAAGCACCTAGTCTAACCCTGTCCCTGGGAATAGACTTTTAATTAAGTTTATAATAATAGTAACTTAACACTATCCCCGGGAATAGATTTTAATTAAGTTTATACTAAAAAAGCTTAACTCTGTTCCTAGGGATAGGCTTTTAATTATATATTAAGCTTATAGAAAAATACTTTAATTTTATTCCCGGGAATATGTGATATTCTAAGCGTTTTCCTAATAAGAATAACTTAGATTGTGGTATTAATATTAGTAGTAAATTAGAGTAAGATAAGTAATATATGTTATAGTTCTATATTAGGTACTTATATTAAATAATATTCATTAATAATTAATTATTTAATTGTTTAAATAATAATAATTATAAATATATATGTTTTTAATTTTATGGTTAAATAGTGAATATAGTATTTATTGCCTGTGTTTATTAATATGTTTATTATTAGATTATTTAATAAGGTATAATAACAGTGATAAAAACAATCTTACCTTAAGAATATATTAGCTATAAAATAAAATTAATATTATAAGTTATTAGCTAGCTTTAGACCTTCCTGTGCTTTTTAAATCTTTTATTAAATTATTATACTAAAAATTTTAATTATGTTATAAGGGTTAAGGTTTAAGTAATTAATTAAATTAAACTTAAATTTATTTATGCTTTTTATATAATATATTTATTATAATAATAAATAATAAACTAAAAAATAAGGTTTTTAAAAAATTAAATCTTTTATAAGTACTTAAAGCCTTAAGGTTAGTATAGAGATCTATTAATTAAGATACTTGGACAAGAGCAATAAGTTTTATACCTTAAAAATAAATAAATCCTTGCTCTTATACTTCATACAGTAGTTGCTTACTGGTATATATAATTGCATATATATAACAAACCCACAAACAATATAATTATTAACTATGAGTGTTATCCGAGCTCTATACACAAGAGGATAGCTTAAAAAAAGAATCCAAATCTAAGCTCTATGATAACTAAACTAAAAGCCAAATAAAAAATTATTGAAATTAAAGAAAAGTAAAAATTAATTAATTACTTGGGTTAGGTAATAGATATAATAAAAAAAAGATGAATAAAAGAGTCAAATATATAATTATAAGATTTAAAGGGAATTTAATTATATGCGTAAAGACTTAAAGAAATAAATAATAATGCTTGAAGATTAAGAAATAATTAAAACTTACATAATTAAAAGCAATAATATATTTAATTATTTAATTAATACCTTAATTATATAATCCAGTAATAAGGGTTTTTTTATTTAATTAAATAGAACTTAGATTCTTAATATAATTAGTTTTATTAAATTATTTAGTATAAAAAGGCTAAACCTAGATATTATAATGAATTAATACAATTAAACAAGCTACAAAGATGTATCCCTTAAGGGGAATAATTATAAGTATATATATATAAATAAAATAGAATAGCTTAGTATTAATTAGTTTAATTATACATAAACGTTTAATATTATTTAATTATTTGATTATGAATTTATTTAAATTAATTTGTTTTTTTACGGTTTTATTAGTTTAAAGTATAAGTTATAATTATATATTTAGATTATAATACAATGTTTTTTTAGTTTTATTTTTAAGACTTTAATCATTATATATATGAGTAAGTTTTTTTTAATTAGGTTTTTCGTTTATTATTATTATTAATAAAATATTATATTATATAAAAGAATATTTATTAAGAGAATAAGAATTAATTGTAGACTTTTTATTGTTGTTATTAATAATCTTAGTTTTAAAATAATAATATATTTTATTTATTGTTTTTTTAATATATTTATTTTATAGTTGAGGGTAAAAGTTATTATATTATATATACTTATTATAAGTCTTTTAATTTTAATATTAATAGTATTAATATGTTTATTTATAAGTTTTTTTTTATTTATATTTTTTCTTTTATATTTTTAATTGCTTAAATATTAAAAAGAAAGAATTATTTAGTTTAAGAGTAAAAGACTATAAAGAAAACTTAAAGGTTTTAAGAAATTGTTTTTATTAAATCTACATATAAGAAAATTAATTTTATATTAAAGTTATTAAATAGACTTTTTTAGGGTAAAGATTTTAAAAAAATAAAAAATAAAATATATAAAAAAAGATAAAAACTATAATTAAATTATTTATTAATAGTAATTTTGTAGATTAGTTTATTTTATTATTAGATTTTTTATTAATAAGCTTATGTTTTAAAAGAATTATTATAATACTCTTTAAGTAAAATTTAAATAATTAATAAGTGTTTATATATTTTTTATATTGAAATATTTTTTACTTAATGAAATATTAATATTTATTATTTTTATAATATATAATTAAAATTAATTAAATCTTATATTCTTATGACATTAAAGACACTGTAATCATATTATAAAGAATTCTTTTATTATTTTATTAATTAATACTTTTTTGTATAAAAAGTATAAAGAAAAAGGAATTTATATTTTTGTTTAATAAAAGTATATATTTAATATTTAAAATAACTTTTAAATTAAATAAAGTTTAATGTTTTAAGGTTTAATTTATTATTTAATTATATTATTTTAATAATTCTTTTTTATAAAATAATTTAAAAAAGACTTTTATTATTGAATATAAGTTTTTTATTTTTTTTATTTTCACTATAGCTTTATTTATAATTACTTTATTTTAAAGTATTTTATATATTTTAAGGTTATAATTAAAGTTAATATATATTAGGTTTAAACTTAAAGGTTTTAATAGATTAATTTAATAAATAATTTATATTAATAAAAATCATTTAGTTTAATTATTTTTGTTAAACTTAATATAATATTATAAACATTATATAATAGTTTAATTATTTTATTTTACTTTTTTATTCATTTAAAGATAATATCATTGAGCTTATAATTAAAATAAAATTATTATATTAGTTTTTATTATAACTTGAATATAAAAATTAATCTTTAATTTAAAATAACATGTTCTATAAACGTAAATATTTATAATTATATATAAAAATAAATATATAAACTTTATTATAATATTTGTATTTTTAATTTAAAATATAATAATTAAAGTGTATTATATATAATATTTCTTTAAGATAATATTCAAGATTTATTTTATGATAATTATTATATCTTATTTTTAGTTTATTTATTAATTTAAGATATTAACTTTACTATTTTTTAATTCTTTCTAAATAAGGAAATAAATAAGTCTTAATAAATATATTATATATTTAATATAATAATAGTAGTACCTTCAATAAACTAGCTGATTACATCATTAGTCTAGCTTACCTTTAAAAATTGATCTTATAAAATAAAAATAAGACTATTAAGTAAATAAAAGATTATTAAATCAATATAAAAGCTTAAGTTATATTATAATTATTTATTATAGGTATATAATAATAATAGAAAAGCATTAAATAGTTAATTATAAAAGTTAATTAAAATAATTTTATTAAAAAAAAATTAAAATTTTATTTTAATTGGGTATATAAAATTAAAAGCTAAAATATGAAAAAATTAAAAAGTTAAGTTTTTTAATTTAATATTAAAAATGTTAAACTTAAAAAAAAAGTTAAAGAATAATAGAAAATTATTAAATAATTTTAAAATAAATGTATAATTATAAAAAATAAGATATAAAATAAAAATATAAAATCAGACCTATTAAAAAGCTTTAATAAAAATCTATATAAACTTTAAGAGTTTTTAGTCTAATTCTAGGCTTATTTTATTTATTTTTTAAAAACCTTAAATGCTTTATATATTAAAATCTATTATACGGAAAAAAGGATTTATTAAAAATAGTTTTAACTAGTTTAAACTAATTCTTAAAAATTATATTAATAATTTATGTAATAATAATTGTTAAAGAACATGTAAAAGAACTGTTTAAAAGCTATGATAAGTTTAAAAGACTTTTAAAAAACTTATTTAAATTTATAAATAATAAAATAAAAATAAACTTTATAAAATATAATAGTATAAGTATTAAAATTAAGAATAAGTAATATAAATAATACGAAAAGAAAAGTAAATAAAAATACTTATATATCTTATTATAAGGATAGGTAAAAAAGGAAAAGTAAAAGTATATTATACAGAGTAATCGTAAGACACTTAAATAAATAAATCTTAATATAATATAAAAAAAGAGTATTATAATAATAATGAATAAGAATATTGTTTTAAAGTTATTATAAATTAAAAAGAAAAGAAAAAGAACGATAAAAACCAGTCCTTAAACTAAAAAAGAAATAATAAGTTAATGTTGTTATAAAATAATTAAAATAAAACTATTTTATAATAAATTAAATTATTTATTTTATTAATAAATATTTAATTTATTAAAGCTTAAATTTTTTATTTATTTAAAGGCTTTTTAATAAATTAATATAATTAAAAGAAAAATTAATATATATAAAAAGATATAATATTTTAGGCGTTTTTAAATAAAAGATAACTTAGATTATACTTTAATATTAATAGTAAATTAGGATAATATTAAATAATAAGATAAAATATTATAGTTTAAGTATTAAGTATTAATAATAAATAAATATATTAATAACTAATTAAAAATATAAGAAAAATAAAAGTTAATAAATATAATAATTAAATTTATTATAATTTAAATAAATATAAGATTTTATTTTTATAAAAATAAATTAATAATATAATAAATATAATAAATTAAACTAATTATATTTAAATTATTATATATACTTAAGTTAATTTTATTTAAGATATTAAGCTTACTTAACTTAATCTTATTTAAGTTAATTATAATAAATTAAATTATCTAAGGTTTTACTATAATAGTATTCTAATCGATAGCTTATACGAGCGTTACTAAAAGTGGGTTTTTTTTAGTTGATAATATAAGTATAAGGTCGGGTTGTTACAAAAAGCCTAATAAGAGCTAATAAATAAATTATTTATATAAGTATAATACCTTATAATAAACAATAATACTTAAAAAAATCTTCTAAATAGTATTAATAAATTATTTATTTAAAAATAAAATATATAATTGTAACGACCTGACCCCACGCTTGGGTCATATACTAGGTCGGACCCACTTTTAGTGATACTTATGTTTGTTACGGCTTAGTATAATCATAGCAGGACCTTAGATAAACTAATCAATTAAACAAAAATTAACCTAAATTAAGTTAACTTAAGTTAATTTAATAGAAGAAAAATTAATTATAATTGAGTTAATTTTAATTGATTTATTAGATTATTGGTTTATTTTTATTAAAATAAAACCTTATATTTATTTAAATTATAATAAATCTAATTATTATATATATTAGTTTATATTTCTTTTATATATTTAATTAGTTATTAATTTATAATTATTTATTATTAATACCTAATACCTAAACTATAATACTTTATTTTATTATTTAATATTATTTTAATTTATTATTAATATTAAACTATAATTTAGGTTATTTTTTATTAAAAAACACTTAAAATATTATATATTAATAACTTTTATTTAATAAATTACTATAACTTTAAGTAATATTAAGTATTATAATTAATAAAAAACAATAACTTTTATCTTAAGTATATACCCTAAAATAATTAATTATACTATTTAAAAAAATTAAAAAAAAAATAAAATATTTTTAAACCTAAATAAATAATTTTAAAATAAAATTAATAAAAAATAAAAAAAAATATTAAAAAAATTCTTAGATTTAAAGACTTAAAATTATTTTTTAAAAAACCAGAAATAATAACTTTTTAAGCTTTTATTATAGATTTATAGACCTATTATAATTATTATTTATAATATTTTAAAAGAAATTATATAAAAATAATTTATATTTATATTTATTTAAAAAAATCTATTAAAAAATAATTTAAATTAATTATAAAAGACTATTATAATTATTTAAAAAATAAATAAAAAAACTAAATTAAATAAATTATAAAAGACTTTAATAAATTTATTAAAGACTTTAAAAAGACTTTTAGAATTATTAATAAAAAAAAAAAAAGTAAAATAATTATTTTAAAACCTTTATTAAAAAAGATTAGTCTTAGATTATACTATTATATTTAAATAAGCTATTTTAAAACTTAATTAAAATAATAAACTTTTAATAAACTAGTTTTATTAAAAACTAAAAAGAAATATTAAAAATAAACTTTTTAAGAAAAACCTATTAAATACTTTTATAAAATATATTAAAATAGCTATTAAAATCAATAATCGATAATATACCCGCTATAAGCAAAAACAAGAAGGTAAAGTATATTAAAAACTAAAAAATAATTATATTATTAAATCTAATAATAAACTAAATTAAATAGATCTTAATGTAACCTAAAAAAAAGAAAAAAACAAATACTATAACTATAATAAACCAGGATATTACTTATAAGATTACTAAAGCCTATATAAAAATAAAAGTAAAAAACCCTAAAAGCTAGCCTTTAAACCTAAAAAAAAAAACAAATTAATACTATTATTAAATAAATTATAGACTATACTTTAATAAGCTAAACTATATATTTTAATAATAAATGTCTAACTTATAAGAACTTAAAAAATAATATAAATTAGTACTTAAAACCTCTTTGATAAAATAATATAATTAGATAAAGGTAAAATAAAAAACAAAATAAATAGTATATACTAAAAGGAACCTAATAATAGCTAATAAATAAACTATAAGTGCGGATACAGTGTCCTGTAGAACCTACTATTAGTTAAAAAAACCCTGTAAATAATATTAATAAATTATTTATTTAAAAAAGAAAACCTATAGTAAAGAAAATCCCTGAGTATTAAAGTAACTTATAATAAAATAAATCTCTATAGGCTAATTATATAAATATATACTATTAGGATTATATTAAGCTTATATATAAAAAATATTAAAAAGTTAAACTTATAAACTAATACTAAAAAATATTTAAACCAATAATAATTATATAAAAACACCTAATTATAAAAATTACCTAGGAATTATTTAAATAAGATTTTAATTTTTAAACTTATAAAAAAAACCTAAAAGATTAATAAAAATAATATAAATTATAAAATATATTAAACACTAAAGATAATATAATAACTTATAAAATCTATAATAAAAAATAAAAAATAAAACTAATTATTTATAAAAAAACTATAAAATAACTATTAAATAAAGTCTTTTAATTCTATAAATAAAAACTATTATAAACAGCTTTATCTAATAATAGAATTATAAATAAAAAAACATTACCTTATTATATTAATAAATAGTAAAATAATAAATAATTATATATCTTTTAAAACTATAAATTACTTATAGCTATCTTAAAAAAAAAACTAAAATATAAGTTATACTTATTTTATTATATTAAAAAAAAAACTTTTTTTTATAATAAAAAATAAATTAATATAAAAATTAATTATTTTTTTATTAAAATCTAAGAGTATAAAAAACTTATTTCTTATAATTTAATAGACCTTAATAAATATAATATAATCTTAAGATATTTTTGACTATAAAATAATAATTTTTTTATTAATTAAAAAATAAGTTAACTTTACTAGGATAAAAGTAAAAGCTTTAGTTAAAAACGAATATAAAATATAAGATTTTATAAGAACTTAATAATAAAATAATAGACTTAAAAAGAAAAATCTTTAAGTAAGATATAAAAAAAAAAAATATAAAATATCTTATTTAATTAATTATTAAAAAAAATAAAACTTATATAAAAAAAAAATTAAAAATAAAAAATTTATAAAATTATTATTTTTTTATAAAAAATCTTTAAAAAGTTTAATAAATTACTTAAAAAAAGATTATTTTTAAATAAAAAAAAAAGATTTTTATTAAATAATTTAAAAATATTCTTAATAAATATAAATGTTATAAGAAACTATTCTAAAAGACTTTTAATATAGGGTTATTTAAATATAATTAATAGGATTATAAAATTATTTTAAAAGATAGAATTAACCTTATATTTTATAAAATTTATAACTTTAATAAAAAAAACTTATAATATTTTAAAAATAAATTAATAAAATATTAGTTAAAGGCTTTATTAGGTTATTTATATTAAAAGTAAGATATTTTATAATATTTGTTTTAAAAAAAAATAAGAAACTATAGTTAATTATAGATTATTAATAATTTAATAAAATTATATTTAAAGATTATATTTTATTATTTTTAATTATAGAATTATAAGATTATTTTTAAAGTAAAAAATAGTTTATTATATTTAACTTAAAAAAAGTTTATAATTTTATTTATATAAAAAAAAAATTAAATAAATAATAACTTTTTATATTAAGTTTAGATTATTTAAATATCTTATTATACCTTTTAAATTAATAAATGCTTTTATAATATTTTAAAAAATAATTAATAATATACTTAAAAAATACCTTAATATTTTTATAATAGTTTATTTTAATAATATTTTAATTTTCTTAAATATATTTAAAAAATATAAATAATATATATATTAAATATTTATTAAACTATAAAAAATAAAACTTTTAATTAAATTAAAAAAATATAAATTTTATATTTAATAAATTATTTTTTTTAAATATATTATTATATTAAATAAAATATATATAAATCTTATTAAAATTAAAATAGTATAAAGCTAGCTTAAGTTAAATATTATTAAAAAAGTTTAAAGTTTTTTAGGTTTTATTAATTATTATTAATATTTTATAAAAAATTATAATAAAATTATATATTTATTTTATAAATTAATTAAAAAAAATTAAATATTTAAATAAATAAAGAAAATATAATAAGCTTTTAAACGGATTAAAGCCTTAATTATAAATAATTTAGTATTTATAATATTTAATTTAAAAAAAGAAATAAAACTTAAAATAGACTTTTTTAATTTTAGATTAAAAGTTTAAATTAAATAATAAAATAAAAATAATAAGCTATAATTAATTATATTTTATTTATAAGTCTTATATAGCATTAAACTAAATTATTTTATTTATAATAAAGAATTTTTAGTAATTATTTTAGCCTTTAAAAAATAAAGATATTATTTTCTTGAAAATAAGTATAAAATTAAGGTTTATATAGATTATAATAATATCTCTTATTTTATTATAATTTAATAACTTAATAAATATTAAGTTAAATATATTAAATATCTTTTAAAATTTAATTATATTTTTATTTATTAAAAAAGATTAAAAAATAATAAAACTAATATTTTAAATAAATAAATAAACTATAACTAAAATAAAATAATTATAATAAAATAAATCTTAGATATTACTTTAAAAAGATATTATATATAATATATATTAAATATTATATTTTAAATCAAAAATAATAATACTTAAATCTATTATATTAAAAAATATTATAAAACCTAAAAAAAAAAAAAAGATTTTAAAAGATTTATTATAAATAATAAAAAACTATAATAATATAAAAATAAAGTTTAGATTTTTTTAAAGCTTTAAAAAACCTTATTAAAAAAATCTACTAATATCTTTTATATAAATATAAAAAAATATACAAAATATTTAAATAAATTAAATAAAACTTTAATTTTTATAAAATAAAATAATATATTTAAAAAATTATTTTAATATATATTATATATAATTAAATAAAAGCCTTAAAATATAAACTATATAAGTAAATCTAATTATTATTAATATTTTAAAAACTATAAAAAATAATTATATTAGATTTTATTATAAAATTATTTATATTAATTAAATTTATTATAAAGATTAAATATAATAGTATTTTTATAATTATTAATAAGCTTATAAAAAAAGTTTATTTTTTATTATATTAAAAAGCTATAAATATAAAAAAATTTATATATATATTTTTATATATAATTATAAGTATTTATCTTTTACTTAAAAAAATTATCTTAGACTAGAAATTAGTTTTTATATTTAAGTTTTAATAAAAATTAATTAAATAATTAAATACTAACTATAAGCTTAATATAGTTTATTACCTATAAATTAATAGATAAATTAAATAAATTAATTAGATTATTAAAAAATATTTATATTATTATATTAATTTTAAATAAACTAATTAAATAAAACTATTATTATTAATATAAATCGCTTATAATACTAATATATTAGAATCTATAGGCCTAAGTCTTATATATACTAACTTTAATTATAACCTAAAGGTATATCAAATACCTAGAGATAAGATAATTATAAATAAAGCTATAATTAAAACAAATAAAATAAAAGACTTATATTAAATAATAAAAATATAATTTATATTAGTTTATAAAAAAATAAAAAAATATATAAATAAAAATAAATTAAAAAGATTAATCTTTAAAAAAAAAATATAATTTATTTATATTATTATATATTAAATAAAAAAAATATAAATATTAAAATAATATAATTAAATAATAGATTAAACTTTAAAAAATTAAAACCTTATTTAATTAAAAAGATTATTTTAAATATTAACTATAAACTTTTATTATTAAAAAAAATATAAATATATTTAATCTTTTATATTTTTTTATTTAAAAAAATATTAATAAATAAAAATATTAAAAAAATTATTTATAATTTTATAAAAATATTTTTAATAAAAAAAAATATAAAATTAAATTAATTTTAATTATATATTATAAAAATAATAAACATTAATACTTAATAAAATAAAAAAACTATATAAAAACTAAAAATATATAAAAACCTATTAAATACCTAACCTAGTTTTAAACAATTCTATAAAAATTCTATTAAAATCTAAGCCTAAAAGATTAATAAAAAATAACTTTTAATCAAATCTAATTATAAGATTAACTATAAAATCATCTTAGAAAATAATATTAACAGATTTTGCCTTATAATACTTTACCTTTTTTAACTTATTAAAATTACTTAAACCATAAAAAACTATTTTTATAGTTTTTTTATAAAAAAAATACTTTTATTATTTAATCTTTTATAAATAATTTATTATTTTATTTAAAATATTTTTAGTTTTTTTATATTTTTTCTTTAATTTTTTTTTTTATAATAATATAATTAATTATATAAAAATTAAAAAAAATATTAAAAAAATATAAAAAAAAACTTATAAAATACTTTATAAAAACCTTTATAATTATAATCTATTTTTTTTAAACTAATATAAAAAATATAATAATTATTATAGACCTTAAATATTATATACTTTTTTCTTATCTTAAAACATTTAATATAAAAAGATATAACTATACTAAAAGCTTTAATAAACATAAAAAACTTCTTATAATTTATAAAAACAGGAACCTTAAGACCTAATAATAACTTAAGCTTAGATATTAGTTTTAATCTTTTTTAAATACTATTTAATATAATAAAATTAATAAATAAAAACAATAAAAAAAAAAAAATATAAAAAAACCTATTAAATAAAAAAAAAAATAACTTAAGGTATTTATATTAAAAACCAATAGATCTTAAAAGTAAAACTAAAAGAAAAAAAATAATATATAATAACCTAACCCTACGCTTAGGTTATATACTAGGTCAGACCTACTTTTAATAATACTTATACTTATTATAGCTTAATATAATTATAATAAGACCTTAAATAAACTAACTAATTAAACAAAAGTTAACTTAAATTAAATTAACTTAAATTAATTTAATAAAAAAAAATTAATTATAATTAAATTAATTTTAATTAATTTATTAAATTATTAATTTATTTATATTAAAATAGAATTTTATATTTATTTAGATTATAATAAACCTAATTATTATATATACTAGCCTATATCTCTTTTATATATTTAATCAATTATTAATTTATAATTATTTATTATCAATACTTAATACCTAAACTATAATACTTTATCTTATTACTTAATATCACCCTAATCCACTACCAACATCAAACCACGATCTAGGTTATCTCTTGTTGGGAAACGCCTGGAACGTCACAATAATAAAAGATATTTTTTATTATTAAATTAATTCATAATAAAATAAGCTTTTATAAAATAATTATTAAAATATATAATATTAAAATTATATTAAAATTATATATAAAGTAAATTAAAAAATTAGATTTATAAATTAATATTAAAAGATATTTATATTAATAATAAATATAAAAAATATTTTATTATATAAATTATTTAAAAGTTATTTCAATAAAACTTGAAATTTAAAATAAATAAAAAATATTTAAAAGATTAATAAAAATAATAGAAATTATAAGATTTATTAAATATTAAAAGTAATATAATAATTTATAAAATATATAATTTAAAAATAAAAAATAACATTAATTAATTATAAAAAAACTATAAATAAACTATTAAGGAAAATCTTTTAATATAATAAATAAAGATTATTATAAATAATTTTATTTAATATTAAAATTAGAAATTTAAAAATCTTATTTTATTCTTTTAATAAAAAATAAAATAATAAATAATTATATATTTTTAAAATTTATAAATTATATAAATAAATTAAATTTTATTTATAATTAAACAATTTTAAGAAAAATAATATTAGATTTTCTTATAAATCTTTTTATATTAATTAAATTAATTACAAAAATTAAATATAATGATATTATTATAAATATAAACGAATTAATTATCTGAATCTATTATTTATTATATTAAAAATATTTAAATATATCAAAATATATGTATATATTTAAATTTGAATAAGAACTTATATAATGATAAAATATTTATTATAAATTAAATATAAGATATTATTTATAAAGTAGTAAATAAATAAAATAGGATAACTGAATTATGTTTATAAATATAAATTATTTATAATATTAATATATTAAAGCTTATAAGTTTAAGTGTTATATATATTAATTTTACTTATAACTTTAAAATATCTAAAATATTTAATTATAGAATAATTATAAAGAGAATTATAGTTAAGACAAAAACAATTAAAGATTTATATTAAATAATAACAATAAAAATAATATTAGTTTATAAAAAATGAAAAACTATATAAATT
This sequence comes from Hypomyces rosellus, assembly GCA_011799845.1. Classification (NCBI taxonomy): domain Eukaryota; kingdom Fungi; phylum Ascomycota; class Sordariomycetes; order Hypocreales; family Hypocreaceae; genus Hypomyces; species Hypomyces rosellus. The sequence continues at coordinate 543,512 of WWCI01000003.1, forward strand.
AAAAAAATTAAAAGAAACTAATTTTAAAAGAGAAATATAATTTATTTATTTTATTATATATTAAATAAAAGAAATATAAATATGTAAATAATATAATTAAATTATAAATTAAATTTTAAAAAATTAAAAGGATTATTTGAAATATTAATTATAAATCCTTTTTATTAAGGAAAATATAAATAAACTTGATTTATTATTTTCTTTTATTTAAAAAGATTTTAATCAATAAGAATTCTAAACAGATTATTTATAATTTAATTAAAATAATATTAATTAAAAAAAAGATTTATTTTACTTTTAATTATATAATATAAAAATAACAAATTTCAATGTTTAATTAAATAAAATAGTTATTTTGATATAAAAAATATATAAAAGGCTATAGATTACTTAAACTATATTTAAATAATAATATAGTAATTTTATTAAAACTTAAGTTTATTTATAAAAGAGTTAATAATAAAATAAATTAATTTAAGAAATTACTATGACTAAATACTTTTATTATAGCTTTTATTTCTTCTTATTTATTTACTTTTAATTTATTATAAGTTTTTATATTAAAGAAAACTACTTTAATAATTTTTATATAAAATTATTCTTTTTATTTTTAAGTTTAATAAAAATAACTTATTAAAGTCTTTAAATCTTTTTTAATAGTCTTATACCTTTAAACTAAATAAGACTTTTTTTTTAATATTTAATTCTTTGAAAGTTAATTTTTAAAAAAAAGAAAACTTATAAATTAATATATTAATACTATTAATATTATAGCTGAAGTATCTATGGTAAATATACAGGTATAATAGCTTTTATCTTTAGCTAAAACGTAAATATAGTTAAGAAATCAATTAATAAAATATATATGTACCTTAAAGCTAAAATCGTGAATAAAAGTAATAAAACATTTTTCATTTATTGTTTTTTTTAACATATATTCTTTTATATAATATGATATTTTTATGAATAATAATAAAAAAAAATTCTTAATATAAAAAAAGGATATTTATATATATAATTAATAAGGTCTTAATAATAAGACTAAAAGAAAAACAATATTATATTATAACCTAAATATATAGTTATAAATTACACTTTAAATTCTAATAGAACCTTAGGAAAATAAAATAAATTAAAAATAAATGAATTAAAATAAATTAAAAATAAATAAATTAAAATAAATGAAAAATAAATAAATTAAAAATAAATAAATTAAAATAAATTAAAAATAAGTAAATTAAATAATAATAAATAATTAAATATAATAAAATTAATTATTACTTATTAAAACTTAAATGAGATTAGATTAATTAATACTAAACTATTATATTTTATTTATATCTATTTATTATAATTCTTACAATTAAAATAATTAAATAATTAGGTATTAATAAATATTATTTGTTATTAATACTTAACATTAAACTATAATATATATTATTTAATCTCGCCCTAATCTACTACTAATATTAAATACTATGATTGAGCTTCTTTATGTTAGGAAACGCCCGGAACATTATATTTTTTTTATATATTTAATTAATTATCACTTATTATTTTTATTTAATACTATTATCACAATACTTAATTTTATTATTTAATATTATTTAAACTGATTATTAATATTAAATGATTTTTTAAATTATTCTATATAGAAAATATATTTAAAATATTATAGATTAAAAATCCTTATTTTACAAACTATTATAATTTTAAATAATGTAAAATATATTAAGTAATAAAAAATAATAAAGTTTTTAAATATATATTTAATTATAATTAATTGTATTATTTAACAAACTTAAAAGAAAAATAGTTTTAAAACTAAAATACTTAAAATTATATTTTAAAGAATTAAAAATAAAGTTTTCTTAAGCTTTTATTATAGACTTATATATCTATTATAATAATTATCTATAATAATCAAAAAGAATTATATAAAAATATTTTATATTTATATTTATTTTATTTAAAAGCTATAAAAAGGTAATTTAAATTAATTATAAAAGATAATAATAATTAGTGAAAAATAAATAAATGAATAAAATTAAATAAATTATTAAGAATTTTAATAAGTTTATAAAAGATATTTAAAAAATGTTTAAAATTATTAATAGTAAAAAACTAATATAATAATTATTTTAAAACTTTTATTAAAGAGAATTAATTTTAAGTTATATTATTATATTTAAATTATATACTTTTAAAATTAATTAAAATAATAAAATTAAAAAAAAGTTTATTAAAGACTAAAAATAATATAGAAATTAATATTTTTAAAAAGTATTTATTAAATATATTTATAAGATATACTTAAATATTTATTAGTATTAAAAGTTTATAATATATTTATTATAAATAAAAATTAAAAACTAAAATATAATAAAAACTTAAAAATAATTATCTTATTAAATTTAATTATAATAAATTAAATTAAATTTCTAAACTAATATTAATAAATATTTAACTTAAAATATTTATATAAAAATATTAAAATAAAGTTTTAATTTTTAAATTTTTAAAAAATAAATAAATATAAAACTTAATAAAATTATTATTCTTTTATAAATATCTTTAATAAATTTAATAAAATTTAAAAAAGGTTTTATTTTTTAATAAAAAGTTTTTTATATAAGATTATTTAAATATAATTTATAAAATTATAAAATAATTTTAAAAAATAAGAATAATTTTATATTTTATATAAGATTTATAAGTTTAATAAAAATAATTTTATAATATGTAAAAATAAATTAATAAAATATTAATTAAAATTTATATTAAATTATTAATATTAAAAATAAGATATTTTATAATATTTAAAAAAAATATATATATATAATTTTATTTAAATTAATAATAAATAAATAAATAATAATCTTATATTAAACTTAAATTATTGAAATATTCAATTACATTTTTAAAATAATTAAAACCTTTTTAAATATTTTTAAAATTAACTTTTCAAGTTTTTTAAATATATTTAAAAAATAAAAATAATATATATATAAAATCTTTTTAAAACTTTAAAAAATTAAACATTAAATTAAATTTAAAATATATATATATTTAATAAATCTTTTTTAAATATATTATTATTTTAAATAAATTTTATATTAATATTATTAAAATTACTGTTATTAAAATTAATATTATATAGAATTAATTTAAATTAAATATTAATTAAAACATTTATAATTTTCAAACTTTTATTAATTATTATTAATACTTTTAAAAAATAATAATATTAATATATATCTATTTTATAATTTAATAAAAAAATTTAAATATTTAAATAAATATAAAAATATAAATAACATTTAAATAAATTAAAATTTAAAGTTTAATTTTATCAAAATAAATATTAAATTTTTTATTTTATTTATAATGTTATAATAATTTTTTTTAAAAAACTTATTATATATTAAAAAAATATAAGTTTTTTTAATTTTTTTAATTTTTTTTATTAATTTAATAAAATATATTTAATAATTCTTATTTATTATAAAAACTATTTAAAAGTTTTAAAAACAAACAAAACTTAAATTAAATAATAATTCAAATATATTTTAAAAAACTTTTTATTCATTTTGTTAAATCTTTCAAAATGTGGATGCCAGCTCAGGCACTGCTCATGGACTACTCACCCTCAACTCCGAGATCCCGCATACTGCTCAGTCTTACCCAATATCCAGGGTCGTTAATACCAATCAAATCAACAATTTCATAGACAAACGTCAATATCAATGGCCCACATGAATATATGAATCAAGTCACCCAATGAGATTGCCGAGTACTCTAGAGGGAGTATGAACTTTGGCGCTGACCGGTATTCCCTTGGTGAATGGGTCAGGTATGTGTAAAAACTAGCAGAACCAAGACACAGTCCAACTTGTGGCCATGCACGGATGCAGCATCTCCATACTCCTTGGAAACAATGTGGGTTAAGCTCAAAATTTGCCATTTGAATCAACTCATAATGACTACAGAACGTCATCCAGAGGCAGGAGAGCAACGGGCCGAATCAGCTTCATAGGGGGGACTATGAGGAGAATGCATATAAGCCCAGCAACGTACGGGCAAGATCTTGGACGTCTCTCATCTATCCACTCTCACAAATGTCTCTTATCGAATTCACCGCCTTCAATCTAAGAACGTTTCACTAGTTCTCTAGCAACCCCTCCTACGTCCCGCTCACCTTATACAAATGAAGACCTACACCGCTGCTCTCCTCCTCCATCTCGCTACCTTGGCCTACGCCGGGGACTTCCATGCCAACGATGCTTTCTTACACTGGGTGCATGACCATGTACGGTGACGGCCACTGCGAGACCAACAATATTGGAGCCAGCTACAGGCCAACCTGCGCCGGAAACTGCTACGTCTGCCCTTTCAACAGCTTGCACGTGCAGGGCTCTATGTGGCTCGGTACCAACTGCCATGCTTACTACGACACTAACTGCGAGCATAAGATTGGATCTACCGGCAATACCATAGGCGGAGAAGGCCAGTGCTTTACCTTTTTGGGAGGGCAGTCGATGAAGTGTTACTAAGACTGCCAAGGTCGTGACGACCTTGGATGATCTGCAAGTGGCTTGGCTATATATGGACCAAGAGCCTTTACGGATCTGCGATTGAAGCGTTGAAGATGAGCACATGCTCGAAGCGTTTTGGACTTGGAATGCTGAATAGATTTGATACTTGACATGTAGACTTTGTCTTTTTTTTCTTCAATGCTTTATTGTAGTAATATTCTAGATTAGTGATTCCGTCAGTGAATATCTGACTCTCTATTCAATACTAACTACCTATGATACCTACAGCTTAGTAACTGCGCCCGAACATGACCCATTTCTCTGCTAGACGATTGCACTTGGGGTTGAGGCATAGTGTCCCTGCCTCAAATGCCTCAGGCTGCTCAAATGGGATGCAAAGACTCTTCATTCCCATAGCAGGCGCCTTCTGATTATCAGGTACATTAAGTTCCTCCACGACGCGAGTAGTCTGCTCCTTGATGCCATTCTCGCACTTTGCGTCGAGACAGAAGGGGATAAGGACGACGTTTTTGCTATCAAGGGCCGGGATGACATCGTCCCAGTTGGTGATTTGAGGGCGGTGCTCTTTAAACTCCTTCTCTGCCTTCTTGTACATGTCGCTCTGGATCGTTTCCAATAGCTCAGGAACTTTGGTAGAAATTTCAGTGATGGGAATAGTGCCCTTTTCTCCGGTGTCGCGCCTTGCGAAACTAACAACCTGGTTCTCCATGTCCTTAGGGCCGAATTCGATTCTCACCGGCACGCCCTTGAGCTCCCAGTCGCTGAATTTCCAGGATGGGGTGTATCCTTTTCTCGAGTCTGTCTCCGCGCGCACACCTGCCTTTTTGAGCGTTGCTTGGATGTCGTTTAGTTGATCATTGAGTTTGTTTCGATCCTCTTCTGTTGTTTTTTTATTGATACCCACAGTGATGAGGATGGTTTGAATCTTAGCGACGCGGGGAGGGAGAACAAGACCCTTGTCGTCGCCATGGATCATGATCATGATGCCAATGGAGCGGACTGATAGACCCCAAGAGTTCTGCCATACGTGGATGCGGGAACCCTTGTTCTCAGGATCCTCCACGCTAATGTTAAACATGGAGGCAGAGCTAAAATTCTGTCCCAGGCAGTGAGAGGTGCCTGCCTGGATGCCCCGTCCGTTTGACGGGATATATCCTTCTACGGTAGTCGTATAGTATCCACCGGCAAATTTTTCGTTTTCTGTTTTGCGACCCCGTACAACGGGGACGGCCAACAGCTCTTCATAAATGCGAGCATATAGCTCAAGGATCTCTAGAACCTCCTGGCCGGCCAACTCCTCTGTTAAGTGGGCAGTATGACCTTCTTGCCAGAGAAATTCTCGGGCTCTGAGAAGAGGAGTAGGCTGCTTGGTCTCCCAGCGAACGACCGTGTTCCACTGGTTCAACCGCAAAGGGAGATCTCGGTGACTCCGGATCCATTTTGAATAGTATGGATACATAAGCGCTTCAGAAGTTGGACGGACTGCAATAGGGTCCTCAAGTTTCTTATCGCCACTGCGTCAAATATCTGTAAGCGATTGTCAAAAGGGGCCTCTCCATTCAGGAATCATACTCACGCCATAGTGACCCAAGCTAGTTCTGGGGCAAAGCCCTCAATATGATCTTTCTCCTTTTCTAGGGACTTCTTCGAGAGGAAGAGCGGAAACATGGCTTCCTCCACGCCCATCTCCTCAATCTGTGCCTGGAACCATTTGCGAATGACGCTCCAAATATGCATGGTGAGGGGGCGTAGGATAAAGAAACTTGAGATTTCTTGGTAATACTCGACTAACTCGGCCTTGGCGACGACTTCCTGGTACCAGAGTGAGAAGTTTTCCGACTTCTTGACCGTGATGCCGATTATTTCATCCTTCTTGCCGTTGACGATGGCGAGTTTGGCTTGCTTTGCGGCTTTGGCGGCTTTCTCTGCAGCCATTTTAGCCTGCTTCTCGGCGTTTTTCGCGGTGCTCTTGGATTGTTCAACGGCAGGCTCCATTATGGTGCAATTGATCTTTACAGTTTGATTAACGGAGGTAATGGGGATACTAGCTGGAATATATCATACCAGGTTAGGAAGGTTTACGAGTAGTTTTTGGAGGCAGGGATGAATGGCCCTGGAAACAAGAGAAGTGATAGTAATGGAAATGTATGAAAATGGAAGAAGTAGGTCAAGTAGGAGCTAACAGGAAGATGGTCTTAAATGAGCTGTGATGGGCTGTTTGAGTTTGTGTATTTTGTGTCTGCTCAGTAGCTAAAGGATTCTATTTCCTGGTCGAAGGATGCGGTTTCATATTTATTTTAGTAGTATTACCACTAGAAGCCTACAATTAGGTATTATGGCCCTGGTCCTAAGGCATAACAATTGGAGGATGTTGACCCAGGGAGGCTCCTTAATAACATTGGCTAGGATAAAGCTGATGTAAACCCCTACCCCTACATATGCATGTGCTAGGTTAGGGTACCGGGTTGGTGATACCCGAAAATAAATGAAGTTCAAAGTGTTTACAATATGTCATATATCTCAACTGCTGTCAGCTAAGCACCGCGTATGTAGCTAGACATATTGGGATGAGGCTAATGCATGCTTCCCTTTTTCATAGTCATATTCCCCCTTGCATCATCATCCGCTCTGTATTATCTATTTGTTAAACTCAATATTGCTAACTGCACCGAAAATTTCTCGGTGTAGATATCATTTACTGTTTCTACCATTTATCGCATCTAACTGTATCGACACGTCATTTTATGTTCTGACCTGTCCCTCTGTAAGCGCGAAGTTAAACCATGCTCATGTCTTTTTGGAAATATAACGTATCTACGTCACATTTCCAAATGTTACTAATTAGAGTAGAAAATCTCAGCAGGGAAATAAACGTCGTATTACATGAATCACATCCAGGTTTCCAGAGAGTAGAACACACCACATTGGTTCTTAGAAGCTCCTACGGATGAACTAACCAATTCCTGATGGTTAACAAGTGCTATTAGGAATTGAATCTGGCTCCACCTTTAATTTACAAGCTCTTACTACATTACCTACTAGCACAAATAGCTGATTAATATGAAGGTCGGTTCTAAAAGTTCGATTTATATATTAGTTTATTTTTATAAATTATAGTCTTATTTATTTAATTTTATTATATTTTGTATTTCTTTATTATACTAATCTTTTTGAAATATTTTTATATTTTTAGTTAAAACAAGCTTAGGTTTCTTTTTTCTTGTTTTTAAAAGGAATATGAAAAAATAGTTTAATATTTCATTTATTTTTATAATATTTTAATTCATAAATATATTATTTAATAAACTAAAAACTGTATATATCTAGTAATTATACTAGCTATTTATATTCTTTTTAAATATAAAAAACCCTTAATGTTTTTATTATAAATTAATAATAAAAATATATTATTAGAAAAAAACGTTTATTAGATTTTTTTATATTTATATGTTTATATTTAAAATTTAATTATTTTTATTTTATATTACTTTTAACTTAAGATATTAATTATTATTTTTAATTATTTCTTTTTTACTTGTGTATATTTTTATTTTTATAATAATGTTTTTTTAATTTAATTTATAGTATTACTATTATACACAAGGAAAAGAAATTATTATTAATATTAAATTCTTTAAAAACATTATTTGTTTTTTATAAATTATACTAAAATAAAAATAAAACTAGAATTAAAATTATCATAAATACGTTTTTATATAAAAATAATAATATAGTTTAACTTTTTTTCTTATTATAAAGTATTTTTATTTTCTATTATTTTTATACTATTTCAGTTAATAAGTCTTTATTTCTTATTTTTTCTTTTTTTTCAAGTCTTAATTAACCTTCATAAGAACTTTAATAATAATACTTTTAAATGTTACTTATGTTTAGTTTTTTTAACTTAACTATAATAATTGTTTAATTATATTTTATTAAAATTAGTTTTAAAGATTTTATTATAACCTAATGTTATATAATGTATAAACTATTAAAATTATTAAATATTAAATATTAAATTAAAAAACAAAATATATCTTAAGTGTTCTTAGTTAAAACAGTATAATAATTTCTTTATATAATAACACTCTATATTATTATCTAAAATAATTAATTATAATATAGTAAGTAATTTCATTTTATTTAGTTTAAATAAGTTATATACTTTTTATAAATATAAATCAATAATTAATTAAAACCTATATTTTATATTATTATAATTTTTAAATATTAATTATACTTTTTATAATAGATAACTATTATATACTAGTATAAGAAAAAAATACCAGCATGAAATACTAATATTAGCAAATTCTTACCACATATCAATACAGTCTATTAAGTAGAATAGCACCTCTTCCACTCTTGTTACAATTATACTAGCATTTCATGAGTCTTCTATTGTCTATGCAAGGTTAAGGGTTCAAATCGTCAGCGATACGATAGCAAATGCCTGGCTTATGCCTGTACACTTATATTACGCTCACAAGGCACGTACGTTACGCTAGCCTTAAGGGTTCATATCAGTTAATCTATCCCTGTAAGGCTTAGCTACTAGTCTTACCTGACTATAAAACAGTACTAGGGCTAATAAAGCAAGCCAACCAGATTAAGTAAGATACCTCCTCCTCCATGGCTAATAAGCAATGAATCAAGGCTATATTGCTATAGAAAGGTGGATATTTATAATAGATAACTAGTATATACTAGTATAAGAGATAATACTAACATAAAGTATTAGTGTTAGTGGCTTTTTTACTATTTAGTAGAATAGTCTGTTAGCTAGAATAGTACTTTTTTTTATTATGACTATAAAATTAAGTAAAAGATCTCTGATAATATATTATTTTATTTATAAAAGATTATTAAAAAGAATTAAAAAAGAAATTTTGTTAAAATATTAATTCTAGATTATATAATAAGTATTTAAAAAATAATTATATTATTTAATTAAAAAGTTATTAAGTAAAACTAATGTATTAATTGTATTATATACTATTAAAGTTTGTAATGAATATATATTATTACTATTATAATTACATGTTAGTGGGTCCTTTGTTAGCTTTCGTAAGCTATAGAAAATAGCTTAAAGAGTTCCCCTTTAAGTTAGCTTTAAAATTATTAAATAGCTATAAAATTCCAGGATATAACTTTTCTTTTAAATGTCCTAGCTAAAAAGCTTTATTATATTAATTAATATAATAATAGTTTTTTATTAAATATTTTTATATAAATATATATTACTCTTTTATTATATTTAGCTAGATTACTTTAATAAAAGCTATAAAAGTTATTTTTATATTTTATAATTATTTATAATATTATATACTCTTAGCTATAAAAACCTTATTTTTTTTATATAATAATCGTTTAATTTAAGACTAATAAATTAATAGTACATAAAGAATTTTAAGCTTTATAAATTAATTTATTTCTTTTATATATTAAAAAGCTTATAAGCCTTTATAAATAAAAAAATAAAGCTTTTATTATTATAATATATTAAGTTTAATTAAAAAACTTTATTATTATTAAAATATAAATGAAAAATATTATGAATAATTTTTATTAATATTAAACTTTAAAATTAATAATCTTTTAAAAATATAATCTTTTAAATAATAAGAGGATTACCTAAAAGTTTAAAAAATATATATTAAAACTATAAAAATGTAATAGGCTGGCCCTAAAGCAGCTGCAGTTAGGCGCTATAAAGTTGTATTAAGAGTATTAAAGAGTGAAGAAACGGATCTATGCTGGATCCGTTTTATCCCTAGAGCGTACCCGCTTAGGGATCGCTAGGGTAACGCTTTTGCTTTGGTTATATAATTAGGTATAAGCTTGCTGTGTGACGACCCGACCCTGTTTAGGTCATATACCAGAATGGACCCACTTTTAGTGACACTTACACAAGCTACTAAACAAGAAAGCCTCGGGCAAGCTAACCAATTATATTAAATAGCCTGCTAGAACCCGATTAAGTTTAAAAAAGTTTAACACTAAAAACCTACTACAATATAATTAACTTATTGTAAATTATAAAAGCATAGGTTTATTTTTATAAAAATAAGCCTTATACTTATTACAATTAAAATAAACCTATATATTATATAATCCTTTTATTTTTTAAATAAAATAAGCTTTAGTTAGTTATTAATTATAATTATTTACTATTAGTATTTAATACTTAAGCTATAACACTTTATCTTATTGCTTAATATTGCCCTCATCCACTGCTAACATTAAATAACACAATCTAGGTTATCCTTATTAGGAAACGCCCGGAACGTCATATACAGCTTGAGCCTACAATAAAAAAAATCCTATAAAACCTTTAAACTAAAAAAGATTAAATATTTTAAATTATTTTTTAAGAATATTATTAATATTATTAAAATCTATAAAATTAAACTATTTAAGTACTAAAATAAAAATAAATATAAAATTTATTTTAAATACTTTTAAAAGTATATTTTAGTTTTTATAATAATATATATATTATTGAAATAATAAAAAGTCTTATATAGTTTTAAATAATATTAATACTATTAAAGATTTTATAGTCTTTTAATTTATATTTTATATATTTTTTATTAAATCTTCAATAAAAGTTAAAGCTAATAAGAATATTTATTTTATTTATTCAAATATAAAATCTAATAATAATAAAATTATTATATGTTAGTTTTATCATTTTAATAAATAATCTTAAAAAAAGTTAATATGAATATAATGTTTAAAATATAACTTAACAGTATAATTGAATTATAATAAATAACTAAAAGACTTTTAATATTAGTATATAATTCTAAAAATGCTTTTTATTAAAAAGTTATATAATAAATATGTTTTAAGTTTTTAATTATTAATAACTTTATAAAATATATAAGCTTTCAATTTATTAAATATTAAATATTATTTAATATTGTTATTATAATATTTTCTTTTAAATATACTTTTTAATTTATTTTATAAAAAAAAGAATCAAAAAAGCTTATTTAAAAACATATATTAAATTTTATGTAAGATAATATTAAAAACAATAATAAAAAGCTTTTTAAATAAATAATAAAATTCTTGTGTGTTTTTGATACTAGCTTTTATAAGTTAAGCTTATATATAAAACTATAATATAAAATATTAATGCTTAAAGAGCTTTATAAATTAATATAAAAAGTCTAAAATAGCCTTAATATACTTAATAATACCCTTTACCTTACCTTACCTTACTTTAGGATATCTTATTATATTTTAAAAAACCTTGTTTTACTTAAAAAAAAACTACCTTATCTTAACATTTTATTTCAATTAAACTAAAAGTATTATTCTTTTATATTTTTCTTAAATATGTATATTTTTATATATCTCTTTTTCGTTAGTTTATATATAATTAATTGTTAATCTTTTATTAATATTTATAAAATAAAAATATATTAACTCATATAGTATTTTTTAGTTAAATTAAACAAATAATAATATCCTAGAATTTTATAATTATTTTATAATTTTAAGCCTAACTTAAAAAAAACCTCTTTAAGTTAGTTTCTATAACTTAGGCAGGCTAACAAAGGACCCACTAACGGGTACGTTAACATTTTCTCTTACTATTTGTTTTGTTTTTTAAAATAATAAACTTTAAGAAATATTTTATAATCTTTTTTACTATTTGCTTTTTTAAAGATTAATTAAATTTCATATTCATATAGTTATAAAATAATTATATATAACATTCTAAGTATTTCTTAATAAGAGTTACTAAGATTATAAGTTTATATTACTATTACATTAATATAAAACTAAATAAAAGAATTATTAATATTATTTTTTATATTTTCTTTAATTTAACATTTCCCTTTTCTTACTTTTAATAAATTAAATAAGAGTAAAAACAGTATATAGGCTATAAGTATAAAAAAGATTAAAATGCTCTAATAGGTTGTTTTCATTAAATATTAATATAAAAGAAATTAATTTTATAAAAGAATTATTAAAATGTTAGTTTATAATTATGTTTTAAATTTATTAGTGTTATTATAAATCTTTGTTTAATAGGCTTGGATTTAAATAAGATCATTACAAAGTTATTTAAATATAGGTTTAATATTTAATAAAGTGTTATATATTTTTAATATTAAAATAAGATTTTGTTTAATTATATAATAATATTCATTATTCTTATAGTATAATAGAGCTGGCTATTATTTAATATAAAAAAGCTTATTTATTTAATTAAGAACTAGAAAAAGAAAAAGCCAGGACAACTTAAGAAATAAATAAAAACTAATTATACTTTATATAATAAAACAATTTATATTCTACCTTTACTTACTTAAATTAATTAATTTTATTCTTATTTATAAATTATAGTATTTTTATATTAGCTTTTATTATTTCTTTTATTTTAAGTAATTAATTAACTATTAATTTATTTATACTCTTTGATTTCAAACTAAAAGTAATTTTATATAATTACTCTAGAATATGTTAATCATTTAAATATTAATTCATATATTATTAGAAGCTATTGCTTTATAAAGGTTATCTAGGACCGGCAGAAGTTTTAGGCTATTGTATTCTGTTTTATTTATTTTATTTATTTTATTTATTTTATTTATTTTATTTATTTTATTTATTTTATTTATTTTATTTATTTTATTTATTTTATTTATTTTATTTATTTTATTTATTTTATTTATTTTATTTATTTTATTTATTTTATTTATTTTATTTATTTTATTTATTTTATTTATTTTATTTATTTTATTTATTTTATTTATTTTATTTATTTTATTTATTTTATTTATTTTATTTATTTTATTTATTTTATTTATTTTATTTATTTTATTTATTTTATTTATTTTATTTATTTTATTTATTTTATTTATTTTATTTATTTTATTTATTTTATTTATTTTATTTATTTTATTTATTTTATTTATTTTATTATAATAAAAATTAAAGATTACGAAGATTTTACATTTTAAAGACTAATAGAATTTAAAATAATAAATACATTATTAAATCTTACTTTAATATTAACTTTAATATAACTTATAAAATAAAAAACTTATTACCTTTTTATAAATTTAATATTAAAAATAAAATATTTATTTTTTAATTTATGATATTTAATATTATATGTTAAATAAAAGCAAAGTATTATAAAATAAGAAATATATAAAAATAAGATAATATAAAAATAAAAACAAAAGACATAATTAAAAATAATAATAAAAATATTAAGTTAAAAGGAATTTAAAGTAACTAAGATATAATAACCTGATCTTATACTTATGTCATTGACTAAGAAAGGACTTACTTTTAGTAACACTTATATAAGCTATTAATTAGAATACTATTATAGTAAAACCTTAAATAATCTAATTAATTATAATTAGCTTAAAAAAACTAAATTAAATAAGTTTAATAGCTTAAATAGGATTAACTTAAGTATATATAATAACTTAAATATAATTAGTTTAATTTATTATAATTATTAAAGAATTAATTTCTTTTTATAAAAATAAAACCTTATATTTATTTAAATCCTAATAAACCTAATTATTATATATATTAGCTTATATATTTTTTATATATCTAATTAATTATTAATAATATTATTTATTATTAATACCTAATACTAGAACTATAATACTTTTACCTATTACTTAATATCGCCCTGATCTACTATTAACATTAAATAATACAATCTAGGTTATCTCTGTTAGGAAACACCCGGAACATCACATAAGATTAAATTAATTTATTATATTTAAATAAAACTATACTTTAATTAATAAAATAGTCTATACTGTAATAAAATAAGAAAAATGCCAAACACTATATAAATAAGCCTTTAATACTAATCTTTATATTACTGCTCAAGCTTTTGTATTGAAGCTATTATTATAATAAATTATTTCTTAATAAGTTATTAATTATATTTATTTAGACTGTTGTATTGTATATAAATATTCTTCTTTCATAGCTATAATAAAAGAAGGTCTAATTATATATTTAAAACAAAAAGAATAATAAGAATAAGTAAGATTCTTATAATAATATGAAAAGAAATAGTTTATTATAAATTAGTAAAATTATGAAACTAAAAAATAAAAATTTATAATATTGTTTTATACTAGGTATATAGATTTCTTTTATTTTTAATATAATAATATAATAAAAGTCTTTTTTTAAGAATCCTGTTTTTGGTTAATTTATAGTAAAAGATTAAGATTTTCTAGAGGTTTAAAATTTTTTTAATATAATTTAATAATAAAAAAAATAAAGGATTTTTATAATTTAATTAAATAAAAAAGAATTATTATATTAAATTAACTTTGAAAAAAAATTTATATACAATTATATATAAAGAAATAAAAAATAAAACTTATTTAATTTTAAACGTATTTAAAAAAGCTATTATAAAAAGCTATTATAAAAAGTCATTTAAGTTTAAATTAAATAAATTATATATTATAATAAGAAAATTATCAACTTAAACAGTAGAACTAAACATTAACAAGGTAAGAGATTTTAATTCTACTAAATAATAAGGGTTATTCTTAGGTTACTATATAGTTTATTTATATAATTATATTTATAGTTTTGCTTTTAATAGCTTATATAGGATAGAACTCTTAGAACCGACCTCTATATATAGTACCGATTGCTAATTATTAGGACATTTGATAGTAGATTCATATAGAAATTAATAAATATATTTTAAATTATACCAAAATCATGTACTCTAAATACTTCCTATGGCTTTCTTCTCATCAATTGCAGGGTTCTTTGTAGCATTCTCTGCCTTGAGTGATAGTAACCCCGTCTTATGCTCCTTGTGTTCCGTGGATAGCATAATCTGCTTTACAAAGAGACTAATAATAAAGCCAACAAAACTCAAGCACGTATATGCAATATACATCTTTTGCAGGGAGCTCCAATAGGCTGTGCGCACTACTTGGCCTTGGTGACCAGACAGCCGAACCACCTGTTCTACGTTGGATGCGGCATTGCTTCCAGTAAACTGGGAAGCAAGCTCGGGGCCAAGTTCATTAATTAGAGTAGGCTGCTGCTGCTGCATAACATTGTTGAAGATGGCGCCGCCAATGACAACGGCAGTGGCTGTGCCAATCTGACGTGCGAATGCGAGACTGGATGTGGCAGCACTTATGTCGCGGGGCTCGACGGTGTTCTGTAGAGCAATAAGAGGCGCATGGAAGTTGGGGCCAATACCGATGCCAGTGATAAGCTGGAAGATGATGATCCTATCCCAATGGGGACGATCTCCCAGGTAAGTGAACAGGCCAAACCCAAGCGTCGAGACAAACAGACCAACACTCGAAGGCAACTTATACATGCCGGTCTTCTTGATAAAGAGGCCAGTGCAGGCGGAACTGAGGGATAGAGAAACAATAAACGGCAGCAGGTAAGCACCTGAAAGCAGGGAATTGGCTCCAATTACCGACTGGAAGTAAAGAGGGAGCCAGTAGTTGCCAGAGATGACGGTCAGCGAATGCATGATAGCCACCAGATAAGCAGCAATGCTGGTTCCATGGCGGAAGAGACGTCCGGGCATGACAGGGAATTTTGCAATCCTGGCCTCGTAGACGCCAAACAAGCCCATTGTGAGGATACCAAAAACAATCAGGCAGATGACGGCGGCAGAGTTCCACGCATACTGGACCCCACCAAGTTCCAGGCCGAAAAGGAACATAAGGGTGCCGCCAATGACGAGCATGTTGCCGGTCCAGTCGATAGCCGCCAGACCCTGCATAATGGGTGTACGAGGATTATGGAGCTTCAGGACGAAAACAAGAATAGCAAGGCCAAGACCACCGGTAGGTAGGTTAATGTAAAAACACCATCGCCAAGAGACTTGGCTAGTGAAAACACCGCCAATGACAGGGCCAATTGCCGAAGCCAAGGCCCAGACCATTCCAAAAAGGCCGAAATACATGCCGCGTTTTCGGATCGAGAAAAGGTCTGAAATGCAGATGTTAGGCAGGACGAGAGTGCCGCCGCCCCCAACGCCCTGGATTGCCCGGCCAGCAATCAGCATGCCCATACTGTTGCTCACGGCGCAGATCAGAGACCCAATTAGGAAAATACTGACTGCCATTAGCAGAACTGGTTTCCGGCCGAAAATATCAGAGACTTTCCCCCAGGTCGGGGCAAATGCGGCATTGCCTAGCAAGTAAGCGCTACCGATCCAGACATACCCGGCGCTAGATTGGAAATCTGCCGCAATGGTAGGGATAGCCGTTGTGACGATCGTTGAGTCGAGGGCGGCGAGGAAGAGGGCGAAGCCAAGGGCGAAGACAACGAGGAACGTCTCGAGTTTGCTCCGCCCTTCATCTTCACCCGCGTCTTCAGCCTGCTCGGATGGATAAGCTGGGGGCACGGTAGATTCACCGGATGCCGGAGTCATGTTCACGACATGATCCTGGCCTATAGCGGTGACGCCAGATTCCAAATCAGGGTTGCTGTTCCTGCTTTCAGCCTCGAGAGGCTTCTCCAGGGGAGATTGTGCGGCGGTCATGATGACTACCCTCAAGCCTTGCTGTTTTGTATTGCTCGCTTACTAACGGCGGTGCAAGACTATTGCTTCAGGGACCTTGTAAATCAGCCTAGGGGGTGCTGACTCACGGGCTCCAGTGGTGAAAGAGATGGAAAAAGAAAGAACAGGGAAGAATCAAGGTCAAGTAACGGTGTTGAAATGTTTAACTATCCTAATGAAGAAAGACCCTTTGTAATTCGACGCGGTAGCGGCTATGGTATATATGTATAGATGATTTTCTCCGTGGTACTGTCGTCGTCGCTTCACCGCACAATGAAGCGAGTTGGCCGGCATGTGGGGAAAAGTCTCCCGGCCCTATCGGTGCTTACGATCCTTCAGAAGATATCTAAACACCATAGGGAGTAAGTATTCTTGATACTACTGCAAGTTACAATTCTTCAAGGGAGATACGATGGCCGCATTCTAAAGTGGAGATGAAGTCAAAGTAGAGGCGCACACGAGCTAGTCATAATGAAACTGCCTTACAGCTTACTTGGCCATATGGGTAAGTGGCCCCTGTGGGTCGGGTACTGACAGGGTTTGACTTAGTGATGCTCTTATCTTGATTATCTACAGAAGGATCAATAAATGATAGTGGTATTATACATAATAAAATAAACAAAATAAAAATAAAAATAAACTATAATTTTCTTAAAAAGTTTTTTTTAAACATATTCATAATTAAAAATAACTTTTTATATATTTTTATATTTATTATTTAACTTATTATAAATATATTATACAATATCTGATAGGGTAAGTCATTTGTTTTGCATAGCTAATTTTATATAGCAAGGGAGGTACAAAGACCCCCGTGCTAGCTGCGCTAAGGACTACCTGCCCCACCGGGACTATTTATGCCTTTAACCAAGTATAAGAATTCATATCCCTTGATAGAGAAGGAAGGTAATTCACTGACTGGGTTTGTTAGACACAGCCAATACGTGTAAAATCCGTATGCAAGGTTATGGATAACCTTGTACAAGTATGTGGCCGTACAAATAGAATCCTAAGACAACTCCTAGAGCCACTAAGAGCCGCTTACCCGCCCGAGACAATCAGACATATTGTTCTGATCTACAAGTACATTGGATACCTCCACCTATCACCAATGAGTAAGAAGGAGAAAGACGGATCCTATTTCTCTTTGAGCAGGGAGCCCACCGGGGAGCCCCCTGGTGATAGTTGGGGACCCATGTGGAAGATGCGAACAAATTCTTGTGTCGAACAGGGTCAGACTTCACTTTTCGGCCGAATCTTTAAGAGCTATAAGGTCCTGTACTCTGTACTAAGAATTTAGCCCTTGATCATCTCAATTCCCTGTTAAAATTTACGGGAGGGGGTTCAAGCCACAGGTTGATCAAAGCCAAAAGCTGAGAGCAAACAGCATAATCATTTCTCTTCATATTGCTTGTTTTAGGCTGAGTCAGAGTACCTAGTTCCCGGCCACCCGACTATTCCAGCCAGACACACTAAATTTTATATAAGAAAATCAGTGCAAATAATAAGTTCTATACTAATAGGTTTTATATACTATTTTAAATATTATTTAAAACTTATATTTCTTTATAAAATTATATCTTAAAAATCCTGATTTTATATAAAATTATTTTTAATAGACTTTTAAAAAATTATAGATTTTTAGTGTAAACAGCAGCCAGAATGGGACAGTGGCCGGGAACTAAGTACTTTAACTTAGTCGGGAAACCCTATTAGGGGACATGACCTTACTTAAGAGCTTGAGGGGGGTAAGGCCTTTTGTTTACTCTTTTCTTACAAGTAATTATTATTGTAGCTTAGTTATATGAGTACACTTATATATTACACAGCCCTTAGGCATATCAGAAAATCATTTTAAAAGAGTTAAACAGGTATAGGTTATGTTAATCATAAGTTTAAGTTATATATATAAAGTTAAAGACTAAAATTACTTGTGAGTCTTTCTTTTAATTTATTGTTAATTAAATATAGTTTAATATATATTAATTATCATATATCTTTAACATATTATATTTTCTTATCATAATGATAATTATAAATATATAACTTATTAAAAATATTATAAACGTATAGCTTATTTTGATTAAAGAATTCGCTTTATATATAGCATTAATCACTTAAACTACTTACAGGCTTTTGTATTAACCCACCAGTAGCTTAATATACTCTAATCCGCTTAAGTTATCTAATAAATCACCCCTTTTTATAACTGAATTTTATATAAATTAATAAACCCTATTATTCTACTCTGTGAGGAAATAAGGAAGCCAATAGGACAACAAGTATCTATGCTTGTTGTCCTGGTTACAAGGGAAAAGGCATGGGTTCACCTTTCCTTGCAGCCCTAGTAGAAGTATTGCAGACAAGGGATGCAACTCCACGGGAAATTAAATTCCGTCATGTCGATTATACATAGCGAAAGAATATTACAAGAGAGATAGCTAGATATGGGGGGTCAGGTATGTATAATGTAGTTTCTAGGGGCAGAGCTCTTTACGAAAATCAAGGACTAGGATTTGATAGACTTCTTTCCACAACGAGATAATACCACAGTTTCAAGGGCGGTGGATTTTACCTACCAATCTTTATTATGGGGTCGTTTTTACGGGCCCCTTCTACCGCAAGAATTGGATTGCAATTTGACGGTAGAATCTCGAAGAGCAAATGAGGCTCTCATTGGTCAACACCTATTCGCGGTGTCTTTAGTAATGCCGGAAGACCGTGATCACTGGCATTGGGTATCGTCTCAACGATATTCGAGACCTAGTACTTGAAACAGGAACGATGTGGTGAAAGTAGAATCAAGTGCCCTCTCCTCGATTATAAAAAGACCCTCCTCTTACCCTCTGGTCTGAACTTCCATCCCAACAACTCCCATTAAAGGGTTTCAACAATTAAGCTCAACATTCCTGTGCCCCTTCTTGTCCTTCCTTTATTTCGATCTTGAACAATCAACGCTGCAGTGGGGATGCCCTTTCTGAAGATGGTGACGGCCGCACTGGCTGGTAGCTGGCTCCTGATGGTGGCTCGCAACCTGCAGTCGCGTGCTGTTTTTCTCCAATCCTTTGCGGTGATCCTTGCTGTTGAGATATTGTTGTGGCTGATTTGGAGAGTCCTCATCTATCATCGGTTCTTCTCGCCGTTGAGAGGTCTTCCTCAGCCAGAAGGAAAGCACTGGCTATGGGGACATGGACAGACGATTTTGGATAATCCGTCTGGTGTTCCGGCCATGCAATGGTTCGTTTCCCCTAACCTCCTGCATGAATCTCTTGGTATGATAATCTAACGAGAGGGGGTTTAGGATCGCCAGTGTGCCAAATAACGGTCTCATCAGGTACTTTTGGTTCTTCAACATTGAGAGGATCATTGTCTGCTCTCCCAAGGCCTTGGCAGAGGTTCTTGTTACCAATCATGCTGCCTTTGTCAAGCCCACTTCCATCAGGGTTTTGATTGCCCGTATCTTTGGATGGGGCCTTCTGGTGACTGAAGGACAAGATCACCACGTGCAGAGACGCAAGTTGCTGCCAGCTTTTGCTTTCCGCCATATCAAAGACCTGTACCCTTTGTTCTGGTCCAAGTCGTGTGAGGTGGTGCAAGCCATGACTGGCGCCTGTGGGCCCGTGAAGGCTACCGACATGGAGATTTTCGGATGGGCTTCACGAGTTACGCTCGATGTGATTGGTGTGGCAGGCTTGGGTCGCGACTTTAACGCCATCCAGGACATCAATGGCGAGCTGGTGCAGACTTACAAGCACATGGCCAAGCCATCGAAGCAGCAACAGGTCTTGCAGTTTCTCTCTGTTTTCATTCCCATGACCATTCTCACACGCCTTCCTCTCAGCCACAACAAGGAGGTTAGAGCCGCGTCTCTGGCTATTCGATCCGTGTGCCTGGACCTTGTTCGGGAAAAGAAGGCCCGGCTGGCAAAAAAGGAAGAGCTCGGCGTGGATATCCTCTCGGTAGCGATTAAGAGTGGAAAATTCTCTGACGAAAACCTGGTAGACCAGCTGATGACATTCTTGGCTGCTGGACAAGGCACGACAGCGACGCTGATGACGTGGGCTGTATACTCTCTATGCCGATATCCCGAAATTCAGACACGCCTACGAGAGGAGGTTCGAGCAAGACTGCCCTCAGTGGATTCCGCAAATAGCATTAGTAGCGCAGACATTGACACCATGCCCTACCTCAACGCCTTCTGCAGCGAAGTAATCCGATGCCACGCGCCGCTCCCACAAGCCATGCGCGAGGCAGCCTACGACACTACGATTCTCGGCCAATCTGTACGCAAGGGCACCACAATCATCCTCCCTGTGTCAGGCACCAACATGAACAAAGACTTTTGGGGAGAGGACGCTAGCGAGTTCAAGCCCGAGCGATGGCTGGTTGATGTGAGCGTCAGCGAAGCTGAGAAGAGGAAGGCAGCGAGTGGCGGCGCCAACAGCAACTTTGCGATGATGACTTTCTTGCATGGGCCCCGAAGCTGCATTGGGCACGCCTTTGCAAAGGCCGAGTTCGCATGCCTGGTGGCAGCGTGGGTTGGAAGGCTGCACTTTGAGCTATTAGATGAGCGACAGTTGGACCCCAGTAACATTGAGATTAAAGGGTCCACGTCGAGGCCGTCGCAAGGACTTAATGTTAGGGTGAGGGTGGTTGATGGGTATTGATGTACGAATAATGAAAGGGTTATGGGCATTTATGAATGTTTGTGATGTATATATAAATCAAATTAAATGTAAACTACCCCCTAAATCTGACTAAAATGCAACTGCAAAGCCAATGCAAAGTAGAGACGACGATGGATGCTTCAAACATTATACGCTTAGTCAAGAGATATCTGCGATCCGCTGCTATTATAGCTAGCAGCCGCTATAATCCTGACGGTATTTAGTGACACTGTCATGGTCTGAGTGCTAAGCCACAGACCGTAAATCACAAACATTGTGTTTTTATTGCATTATGCATAGTTAGGCGCATTATAATGCTTGCCTTTTATAGAAATATTCTGTTTGTCGCTAGAGCCACTTGACCTGGGTATTACGGAAATAAGCCGCTCTACGGGGTATGTATGCCGTACGGAGTACCCAGACTATGCCCGAATTTCCACTTGGCCAGGCACCCTGTGGCTCCCTTTTTTATGGTATATGCACTGCAAATTATGTGAGACTGACCAGAGACCACTTGCTCACAATATGACCACCAAAGCAAGGCGCAACCCCTGAAGTCACTGCTCTCGCAGGAACGCCGCTTGTATTCTTCACGCTTAATAGCAAGGATTACTTGTTCCTGCAAGCGTTCCATCCAGGTGGTTCTAGGTTCCCGTCCCCGGAGTACTGCTGGAGGGAGGTTACCATGGATAAAGCGGTCCAAGGATTGGCATCAAGTCATTGTCTCCATATTTTCTTCTATTAACCAACACCTAAAAGTCTAGCTACTCATGGGTTGGGAGCCATTAAGCTTCAGGGCAACAGGAGAGAAACACAGAAGTTGCAAGATGAGACAATGGCTGGGAATTAAAATTGAATTAGGTGGCGATTCATGGATTATCCATTATTTGAATCAATGGCCAACCACATTAGGTGCTCCAAGATGAGGCTCTGTGGCGGCGGTGTTGGCGGACAGTTAGTGGACAGAAGTTCGTAACCTACAGATTCACGGGAATCATCATTATGATGCTCCCATTTCGCCACCGTCATCTCACTTGACCTTTCACTCCAAACATCAAGTATTCTCCCGGAAGAAAACATTATAAAGGCCTTGGGTGAGATGAATTAGATATGATGTAGCGGTATGAATAGGCGGGACTAATGACTTGCACTTGCAGCAGTACACGCCTGGTCAGCACATTAACCGTTGGGCTGCAATCTGCGCCAAACCATGATGATGACGAACACGGCAAAAAGTCTAGACAGCTGCTCTCCTACGACATCAACAACCGGCGTCACCCAGTTCACGCCAGAGACCGACCCTACCGTCATCAACGATCTCTGGGACGGCCGTAGCTACTCCATCCCCTGGGCCGGCAACACCTACAACATCATCGAGAAGAGCACCGGCCGGGCTCTGGTCCTCAAAGACGACGGCTACCTCTGCCTGCGCGACATTGGCGACGACCAGAGCCCGATTCACCGCTGGCTCTGCGTCGAGAAGAGTGGTTACTTTGGCTTCGCCAACGTGCAGACGGGGCGGTACGTCGGCCACGATAACAACTGGGGCATGCGCGCCTGCGCCCCTCACCACGATGGCTGGGAGCTTATGACCCCGAGGAGGCATCCCGATGGTGGGTATGAGTTGCTCGTGCCGCATTGGTGGCACACGCTGAGGAAGGTTTGCGTGGGTGAGGATGGTTCGAATGTGGTGCTGAGACAGCACGGGACGACGACGTGGGAGTTTGTCAAGGTCTGAGTGTCGGAGCATGGAGACTTGGAATGAGGACGCCAATCCAATACTATCAATGTGGTATGAATAGGTAAATTGGAATATGTTTTAGTGTAGACTGGCTGTCAAGGTCTTGGGTTGGTTATTTTAGTTTATTGGATGCATTATCGATGTCAAAATTTGGCGTCGTCCACTCCTTCTCTTACATCATTTGCTATGAGATCACTACAGCTGGTTTACATTATTTCCCATTGCTTACCATCATATGAACATGTACAAACAAGGTTAACTTTGACGTATAAGCTCAAATATAGAACTGGTAGTCGGCGGATGGAACCATCTTCACATCTTGGTGCAAGTGCGTATCCGCCAAATGAGAGGCATCTTAACATCATCAACTTGTTTTCGACAATGAGAATACGACGTCATGTCTTTCAGATATTGGAGAGCTGCCCTCTTGTGGTGTTCAAATATGGAGGGAGATTTACTGTCAGAGCTAGATTTATAAACATGTCTGCGTCGAAAACTCGACATCTTTCTGGTCATGAAGTGGCAAAAATCGAATGACCCCAGTATTCGGCAAGCAATTGAGATACTCAAAGTTCGCCTCGCCTTCCTTGAGCACCGATACCTCATGCCATGTCCGAAACTTTCTTTCGGTTCCCCACACTTTTGCATGTTTCATTGCGCCTGTATAAATTGCCAGATGTGACGGGTGAGTCTTGGCCCATCTCTCTAGGCTGTGCAGACTGGTGAAGAAGCCCGCGGCACACGTCTCTTTCAACGTGCTATTTTCCCTAACGACCATCTCATCGCTATCGTTGGTGTTCCTGAGATAGCGCAGACCCATGGTGCCGGTGCCAGACGGGTTATCCCATAGATATTGAAGCCCTGCTTCGAGTTTCGGTTTCAGCATCGACTCGTACGCCTCACACTCCTCTAGAGCGCAGTTTTCCCAGAATTGACCAGACCGTATGTGTACAACGTTATTGTAGTTGCTTCCGATCAAGTGTTGCCCTATACCACTGAGCCCTTTAGCTGGCGAGTGAACGGAATTTTCGTCCTGCTCAAATAAGTCATGGGCCGAGTCAGGAATCCGATCCCTCGCGGCGCCCCAATACGCCGTGAGAGAATGCTCCTCTGTATCAACTCCAGGCAATTTTGCCAGTCCTGGAAGGTAATCCAAACCAGAGTAGTTCGTCTCCAGCCGCGACAACGGAGTCGAAAATCTCTCACACCATAAGCCGACTGAAGCGCGGCTGTCGGTTGGCAAGTCTGAGAAGATTGCGCTCAGAGAGAGACGGTCAAGGCTTTCCTTGTACTTCCCCTCTTCATCCCAGTAGCATACCCAGACTTTTGAACGTGGAGCGTCGTTGCCATCCAGAAGGTCAAAGGACTCGAAAGCAAAGGATTGATCAGAAGTGTTGCGGTCGATCCAGCTGCGAATTGCGCAGATGGCCTGCACTACTTCTCGTGTTGCCGCCAACCTTTTCGAGTGCCACTGAACACCCACGTATGCCGTGTAAACATGCGTTGCCTCATGTAGAAAATTTAGCTTCCATCTCGGAACCGGAGGTCGATGGCCCTGTGGTTTTGCCAAGGGATAGGTCCGGACTGGGCATGCCATGGCCTTGAATGTATAACGCGACACTGTGCGTTTGCTGGACAGGATGAAGGTGATGTATAATAGTAAGTCTTCTTAGGTAGCCATGCGCTGTTACTATCCATAGGCGGGGTTCTCGTTTATATAACCGAGCAGGCAAAATATGTCGTACGTTACCTGCACGGCATCCCCCATGATTGGATCGAAGCCCTATTGTAGTACTCCTTGCGCCCCCTCCTTATTAGCAGAGAAGAGGTCATGCTCCACTGTTTGGGCGATCCACAATTAATCTCTAGAGATCAGGTTGTCATGCACCTCCGGTACCGCAGGAGATGTTGAATGCATGCATGCCTAAGCGAAGATGTGCAAATATCGGTCTAACCTGGCAGCTACAGCCGTCTTAGAGAATCTAAGTATGTATTTCTTTTCGTGTGCTCTATATAATATGTCATCAGACCGAACCGACCTTGCTATATATGCAACGGCTAAAGTCAGTTTAAGATAAAATAATGTGACCATCATGAGTAAATATACTGAGGAAGCTATTGTGAGAGTGGCACCAGTAGTAAAAGACAAACTATTCGCCAGTGCTCCCTCACTCTCTGAATCCTTTCGCTAAAACGCCGTGGGCGTTGAAAATAAAAATTATCGCTATGCTCTGTGGGTTCAAAGCCACCATGTCCAAGACACCATTTTGTTACACCCGCTCAACGGGCAAATTCCTTCTATTTTCAGAACTCTTAACCCAACCCAAATGCTTGGGAACGATTACGCCCTGCACAATACATCGGGCTCTGGATTTAGCGCAGCGTTTCGGCGTCGTAGATATCCTTATAGAGAGAGCAGTGACTGTCAATATTGGTGGGGTTCGCAACCTCCATGACAGGCTTGCCGGCCCCATCATCGCCACCGGACCGCACGCCGGCGCCAAATATAGAAACCTGGGGTGCCGCAGCCCAGCCGGGACCCCGAGACGGATTCTTGGCAAAGTCAGCCCACATCTTTTGCATTGCCTTGCTTACCTCGGCCTGGTAAGGGGTGGAGCCGTTGCGGGGGTAGGTGCCGAAGACGGAAGAGATCTCGGATGAGTGGTAGGCGCCGCTGCCGGGGAAGATGTCGGTATTTGGGAAGCCGACATCAAAGTAATAGCGCCATGAGGGAATACCAACCGCCGCGCTCTCCTCAGCAACTGTTTTAACGGGACATTGGAATCTGAAGTCAGTTACAATGGCGGCGAGCTGCACATTCAAGAGGCCGGCGCTGTCATCATTCGGGTATACGTCAAACAGCTGATCGGTGCGGTTAGCCAGCTCGGGGAGTGACTTGTCAAGAAAGCCCTTGACATCTGTCTGGCCATAGACAAACAAGCTGCTCTCATTTGCATTACTGCCAATGAGAACGGGAACGCGAGCGATGCGGGAATTCGCCGGGGTCGATGAAAGGCGGTCACGGCGACCGGTGCCAGTGAGCGTGACGCCGCCATCATAGACGGGGGAAAAGCTGAGCTGCTCCTTTTCAATAATGTCCTTGATCTTCTGGGCAGGCAGTGCGCGGATGCAGGCGAGTGATTTATCAGGGTCACATTTGGCAGCCTTGGTTAACGTTTTCCACGAGTCGGCTGAATTTGTGTTGGGAGACTCCATGGAGATTTGACCCGAATGCATAATCGCACCAACAAAGGGTACGGGGGTAGGAGGGTTAGTGACGAGGATCTCAACACTAGCCGCGCCAGCGCTTTCGCCAAAGATGGTCACGCGGTCAGGGTCGCCGCCAAAGGCGTGGATGTTGCAGCGAACCCACTCTAGGGCAAGTCGTTGATCGAGAAGCCTATAATACCAAAGTTAGTGGTCTGTCTCGTCTCGTCTCGTTTCATGTAGGAAAACTGGGCTCGCAGCTCATCACGGAGGCGAAGATATTGTAAAGGTGCACACTACACAATACTTACCCGAGGTTCTGCTCTGACCTGGGCTTCTCAGGCGAGCCAGGGAAGCCAAAAACGTTGGTGCGGTAGTTGGGCGTCACTACAACAACATCCTGGTTTGCGGCGAAGCTTGTTCCATCGTATAACGGGAGCGATCCCGTGCCAAAGGAAAAACTACCGCCAAAGAGCCAGAACAAAACGGCCTTGGAGCCCTCCTCCGCATTAGCAGGCGCGTGAATATCTAGGTAGAGACAGTCCTCACTTTCCCCAGCCGGGGATGGTGGGGAATTAAACCACTTCATAGTCAGATTGTGGGCGATCTCTGGATACTTGAACTCCTGAATACAGCCGGGCTTAGACCGAGACGCATCGTACGTTCCCTTCCAATCGGCAGCTGGTTTGGGAGGGTCGAAACGGATGGGCGGCGCGCCAAAGGGAATGCCGAGATAGCGGCGCACCGAACCGGTGGATGTTCCGACTACGCGGCCCGCCGAGAGTGTCACGGTCGGTCGGTCGGTAGTAGCACTCCGGTCAGTTGGTGGCAGCCCAGCGACCATCAGCGTAAAGAGGCTGGCGACCAGGAGAGCAGCGGACGCCATAGCTGTGATTGATGTGTTGACGGAAGCAGTACAGCGACGATGAAGCTTGATGGGATTGAAGATTGTTTCACCCACCTCTTGCTAGCTGCTCGTCTTACTGCCTGAGAAGGGATAGAAGAAAAACACTGGCCTGGATCGAAAGAATTTCAGTGCATTTCTAGTGGCATGCTAGGCTTTATAGGACGTCGGTCATTCTATTTCAAGGGGTCGATCGCAGACCAGCGCCGTGCCATCCATCCAACCACCTGTCTCACTGCGGGCGAGTAAGGATGACGCAGGGCAAGTGCCTCGGTGGCAAATTCACTCATTCAATGACGAAAGACCCATCACTTCTTGATCGTCAGGTTGGATGCTGCCCGTACAACTAGCTGCCAAACGCCTTATAGGACTCAAAGGGGTCTTCCACGTATAGTACGTCTGATATTATTGCCTTACAAAGTGATTATAGCACTTCTCCATTGACATCATCCCTTTACGGTTAGATCGCTTCCAACATCTTGGCTGCCGCTTCACTAACACGAAGTGCTTGTCCGGAGTACACTTCGCCGAGGTAGATAAGACATAAGGTGAGACTGCTGAAATGAGGACGATAATTACATCCGTCCTAACTCCATTAAGATGATTCTTGCCTCACTTTCTTACATGTGGAGTATGGCAGACCAATAATCGGCCTGCGCCAATTGAATAGCTTGCTTTAACTCCGAGGCAGGGCGTCCTCTTTTTCTCTGTAGGGCGCAGCGTCGCTTATTAGCTGATCTGGTGAAGAACCTTGAATGATAATGGACGACCAGATAAGTTTTATTCTATAAATAATTTAATTTATATGCTTCGTCTTATTGATGATGGAGTGACTGGCCCGTTACTCCTTCTATGACCAAGGGGTCAAGACTACTCGATTGTCATACCGACAATACTCTGTTACTGAGCATTGCTGTCTGAGATGGCTATGGTTCCTAGTCTCTGAACCATCAAACGGTGTTGATACAAGTGCTAGAAGACGAACTAAAAAGTCCTGTTTCATTAGAGAAGATGGTCTTTGGGGGTCAGGGAAGATGCAATCGCTTATGAAGTCTTATGAAGATATGCGGCTGAGATTTTAGGCCAAGGGGAGTCGGATATCAATGCCATCGTTGTATAACTTGCTTATGATCTCGGCGTTGACTTGTCTTGGTCAAGGAGCAGTAATCAAGGTCTCTTTAGCCATCGTTATTCTGCTCCCTTCGTGAAAGCATGGTATCCAATCCCTTCGTATACGAGACATCTTAGAGCACTGACCAGCATCTCCTATCAAACCCACTATTTATTGACTCTCTCTTTCAAGCATAAATAACTAAACTATTCAAAGCTCTAATCCCATTTCGCTTCATATCTCTCTGCATAACTTTATTTCAAATTTGTGGCTGTATGCAATTAACACTGAAGCATCCATGACGAGTAGGTAGCCCAAGCCTGTGCGCTTACCCCGCCGCCCGCATATTAACCTGCCAATGTTACCCAACAAGCATTACAAGAGGCCGTCATAGAAAGTTGTTACCGAGCTTGTCCTCTTCGATTAGGCAGATCCACAGTAAATCTATGTCTCTGTCCAACCGATAAAGCTTTGTGTAGATACATCGTTTTTGGATTGTTCTGTGGATGCACGTATTATCTATGTACGATACGGAATAGTCATAAGATACTATGGCAAAGTAGCAATAGTCAGTGGTGGCCTAGTATTATTTGCTTGCTTGTTACGGAGTACTACCCTTGTCTGGAATGTTAATGCCATGCTGCGGGTATGGATGCATTGGATTTCAGCTCCAACTCCACTGAGCCGAGCCACATCGCGGCGCTGATCCCCTCAGGTGTCTCATCCACGGATGTCAAGTCCGTCCATACAAGGCGCAATGCCTGCGTCATACGTCATATAGCCCGCAATCTACAAGTATCGAGACAATCGGCACGCGCTTAAGGCAGCTTTCGTAGCAGACTGGCTTACTAGCAGAAAATAAAGAGAGCCGTTCTGGAACACCAACGCTGGCCATTACCCACTTAAGCTGTTGTATTACGTGATTGCGCGGTCGCCCTACAGATGGCGATGCAGGTCTAGGTATGGACATCCACAGATCTTGTCACATGGTTACGCCAGCTAGAGATGGATTGACGGTAGTGATGTCTTCATATTACTCATACCCATCACTTCAATAATATAGACAGATGGTCAGCATCTTGACTGCAACGTCATGTAAAGTACACACATCCGGTGCACTAGTTCCCATTATAACCACCTCGCGTCTCCAGGTTAAATACCCCTCAATCCCCCCTCCCTCATGTGTCAGATTTCGAATCTTGAAATTATATCACCTCTCCAACCCTCTTTGCCTTTGCAGATAAAACCCCTGTGATTTATCAATTCTTCTCGTTGAACTGTAAAGTACAAGCATTCGAAATGGCAGGTAAGTAAAACACCATCCTCTCAAGGAGGTCCGAACGAACGAAAAATTATTGACCACGCATGCACCAGACTTCAACGCCATTGCGAGTATGTGTTCCCTGGCGGGGTTCATGAAAGAGTCTCTTTTCTTTTCTTTTCTCTTTCTTCAATTCTGACTTGCATTCTCGTATAGTGGCATTTGTTAGCCATTATTTCCGTACCTTCGACAATTATGAAGCGCGTACCAACTTGGCCAGTCTCTATGTATTCAGCCTTCCTTACAATCAAATACAAAAGACTATTGTACTGATTCTCACAACAGCGGCCTGAATCTATGCTTACCTGGGAGGGCCAGAACGTCCAGGGAGCCCAAAACATCATCCAACAACTGCAGGTCAGTCAAAAAGCATGCCTTGATATCCCATAGGTTCCGCTAACTGAAATTCAAACAAAAGAAGCCAGAATTGAAAATCATCAAGACAATGGTTGAAAATACTGATAGTCAGCCTGGCCAAGGCAGCTCAGTTGTCATTCTCGTGTCGGGCAAACTGGCAGTAAGTTCAAACGCGCAGAAATACCCCCACATATGCCCTTGGATGTGCGGAAACAATAGTTTGGATTCTGATACATCTCGATTAGATTGACAACGCGTTTGATAAGCCCCTGCAATTCACCAGGTCATTTACGCTGGCGCCCATCCCCGGCCAACCAGGTGGCTACTTCGTCTACAATGATCTTTTCAGGCTCATATTGTGATAAAATTCTTCGTATCGACAGTGCTGGTATAGGCAGACCTGTAAACTCACTCCAGATATACTTTTATCACATTGGTTGAGAGGCAGCTGGAGGGGGGGATCTTGTCAGTATGGTCATGTATCTGTAGGCTATCAATACAAATGTCTTGCTCTTCTAGATACTGTTTTCATGATTTATGAAAACTTGTGCCTTAATTCCTCTCCATCTATGATAGTGAGCTCCGTTTCAAAGATGGTAGCTAAAGCGTAAGTACGTAGTAATCTGTACTAAGCGATGAACAGCATCGAAAATAATCTACCATGACCCTTGAAAGCTGAAACTAATGTAAGGCATGTAGGTAAGAGTAATTTCATATCTAGCAATATTCACCTATATAAGAAAGAAAGTAAAGATTGTGAGTAACAGATTCCCAATACATCACGAAGGCGTTGGTCGGGTAAGCAGATTTTTAGAATAGCTAAGTTATCAATGAATGGACTAATTATGCTCCATCATAGTGAGGGCATTTCTCCTGGACGATGGAGGTGCTGTTTTCATACTCCTCCTTGGCGATCCACCTCATCTGGAAATCTGACAACGAGGCCAACTGTGAGGCACCAATCCAAGCCGAGTATTTGCGGTCGGGAGGTGCAATAATTCTCACAGGAGAAGACGCGGCCTTCTGCAACGTCTTTTGAAGGCGGTCTGGGAAATTATTGAAAAGACTTGTTGCACCCGACTAAATAATTGTTCGTCAGCCAAATTTTCCTGATCAAAGTGCCTCTATTGGGCCCAGGGAACGGAGACTTACCAGAAGAATGTTGCCATATAGATCTTTGTGGAATTTGCCATCACATTTCTTGATGGCACTTTCAACGGCATACTCAATCGAAATGCTCTCTCTGTTGAGAGGCGAAGGATCAAACACTATTTCCGGAGCCTGTACTCGCGATGCTCCGGGTGAGACCTTTGTTCCGTCGGAGAGCTGGACTGCTTTGCCGCCGGATGTCTTGTCCTTGGTTAGGGCGGCGACTTCTTTGTCAAAGTCAGTAGCAAAATAGCAAGCCTTCTCTTTGATTTCCTCCACCTTGGCTAGCTCGGAAGAACTGAAGTTATATGACTCTTTACCCAATAGCTCCCGTAGATAGCTTGTCAGAACGCGTCCGCTCGCCTTGCCGGAAGCCAATGTGTGAGGCACGGGGTGTCCCTCAATGATTGGGACAACCGAAAGGTGAGTCTCTCCGGCGTCGATCACGACACCGGTGGTTTTTTCTGCAGCGTGCAAGGAGAAATAGGCGGGGATGGAAGTGAATGTAGCCGGAATGTCGAACTTTTCAAACATTAATTTCACCATCCTCTCCTGGTCGGACTTGGAGATGCGATGGCCGACGGTGAATAGAACCGCATGCCCACTGGGGTCCACGTCGAGCTGTTTGAAAACATCGCGCCAAAGGTTCTCCAGACCGGCCCAGTCAGTAATTGCGTCGTTGGTAACTGGGTGGCCTGGCTTGGCGGCTGAAGCATGGTAAGCAGGCCATACAAGAGGAGTGAAATAACGATTCGTGTGTTTTCTCTCATTCACTGGCAAGGGAGCGGGATATGGTTATAACCTACAGATTATCACACGTGGGGCATCATCACCGGCGAACCCAGCTTTAATGGTATGCGAGCTGCATTGAAAACTCATTTTAGTAACTAATTTCCGCTGCAACGCGAACAGGCAAAGCCGTAAGTGTGAAAGCATACCCATTGTCAATAATAACAACTTGTTGTTCGCCGTCTTATGTAGTAGAATTTAATTAGTCATCGAGAGAAAGAAATACATACAAACACGCCATCAGGATGTGCTTACCCATTGCAGTAATGTGTCGAAGCGTAGAATCGAAATAATTACAGTATTGTGAGCAAATATCTTTGTAGAAGGAGTTGGATGAGGAGATGCGAGAACGGGGACAAGGATAGGACAATTAATTATATACTACACTAGATGCGGGGGGTACGGCGGCAGAGATTGAGTGGGAGTAGACAATATTACGTGTGCTACCTGTCTGTATGCATCATACCACAACCCGATGTTACCGCATCGTACACATGATTGGGCATCGGACGTTGAAGCTAGAATCCATATTTAGTACATGCCACTTTCCAGCAAATGATACCACGTCATGTTGATAGAGGGTAGGATGCATTGTCATCTAGTATCATCACCAGATAGAGAGACAATGATGTAAGTGGAGTGAATACTGTAAGACAAAAGCTGAAGTTGAAGATATGAGTAATAACCATGTTCAAGACGCCATTGCGATTGTGCTACATATGAAAAGCACGTGTTCATCGTCGATATTGGAGACTATTTTATAATAATGTGGGCATCCAACTTCTCTGGTTCGTTTATAGGCTCCATGGGATCGAACACAATTATTGGCGATTCGCAACATATCCAAATAAAAACTGGATTTCATTCTCCAAAAGGAAACTACATCACATAGTTGGTATCTAAACCGGACTCTGCAAGAACCTTGACGCCGCTGTACAATCCAATCAACCCTCACGTATAGTATTGGCCGCTCAATGGCCAGGACACTTGGCCAGGCGACGTGATGGCTAATGCCTGACTGGAACTTGCAGCCTCTCCCGACTTCTGATGAACGACCCCGTACTTGACCTCTCTTCCACCGACCTGCCCTAAAATGACATCCACCTCGGCATTGGAGCTCGCTCCGGCCGTCATGGGCGCCTGGAAGGCTTTGGCGATTTCGACCGGGCTCATGGACATCCGACGGCCAA
Source organism: Hypomyces rosellus (assembly GCA_011799845.1). Taxonomy (NCBI): domain Eukaryota; kingdom Fungi; phylum Ascomycota; class Sordariomycetes; order Hypocreales; family Hypocreaceae; genus Hypomyces; species Hypomyces rosellus. The sequence continues at coordinate 577,066 of WWCI01000003.1, forward strand.
GAAGCCAGTACTCGTTAAACAACCAGGCGACGGACAGCGCACCGAGAACTATGATTGCCAATGCGCCGCCGAGGTATGCGCCTCGCAGGTCATACCTGTTGACTGTGCGCTGCTGGATGCCCTGGACGGGCTGGTAAAACGTGTCGTTGGAGAAGGCAATGGCGGTGCGGAAAGTCAGCTCGCGCACCGCGTCCAGCACGTACGGCATCGGATCCGTCCACGTCATCTCTGTACTCCCGACGGCATTGTCATTCGATGTCAGGTATGTGTAGCGCATTGGACCACTGCCCTGGATGGCAAACATGCCGGCGGCGTACAGCTGCACGCTGCTCTCGTACATGTTTTGGATACCCATGTAAATGCCACCTAGCTGGGAGGGAAAGCGACCGAGCCCAGCGATCTCACGGTTCAGATACCGCAGCGATATGGTGTTGTTGACGCCGGAGTTGCTGGGCTGCAGACTCGCAGTTCCGTTGATGAATTGAATGGGATATCTGACCTGAGCGATGTGCAGGTTGCACACATTCTGAACCAAGTCACCCACCGCCACCGCGGATGGTTTATAAAGCGTCGCCAAAGTGATGGTGTTGGAGTCAAACGTGAGGCCCGAGGTCACGTTTATGGCTCCGACAGTAGTTGAGCTGCCCGTCTTGGTGCCGTTGAGATTGTACGGAACTTTGGTGCTTTGACACCTGACGTCAAATCCTGCGCCGACGACGGTCGCGGCGCAAATTCCATTACAGCCCCGTAGGTCGAGTCTGATGGGACTGTTGTTGGCAAAATCCTGCACTATTTGGGAGAAGTTTGAAGACATCGTGTTGACCTCCGGTGCGTGCGACAGGTAGTACGCCGTCGGCTGGTTGAGCATGTCTGTAGACAAAGCCACCCGGAACATCTCCAGAGTGCTTGCGGGAACCGGTATGCTGGTGCCAGCTCGCTGGAGCAACGGTCCATCTATGAGTAGAAGCACCAATACCAGCGTTGACAGCGAGACCTTGTTGACATATCGCAGTTCAATGAATGATTTCCAAGCACTCGAGCCGTGGTCCCAGTATCTATGGGTATCTCGTAAATCACCACCCCTCAGCATCCTAATCCACCAAGATATGGTAACCCCTTCCGAGTGGGCGTGCAATAGAGTCGCGTTGGCAAAGGCTACGAGAACGGCGAGCACAACTGCCAGTGGAACGGGATATCTCTTAGTCGGCCATGTTTCCGTCGCTTCCCCATCGGCTGCGACAAGCACCACGGCCATGGCCACGGCAGTGAGAAGAGCCAGAATGAGGGAACCGATTCCAGCCCATGGTAGCGATCGAACCGCATGTGGTCGCCATTTTCCTATCGGATTCTGCATAAACTCTGATGGAGCAAAGTGTACATGAGTGGCAAATTGAGGCTTTCCAGTATTGCTCATTTCATCAAGAGGCAACTCTTCGTATAAGGGCCTTCCGGCGGTGATTTCCTCTTGATTCATGATTGCAGCCGTCTTATAACTTTGATACTCTTCCGATTCTGTCGATGTTTTAGGGTACATCTGAAACTGGGTCAATTCAGTGGCTGAGGTCCGGGCATGGTGCGACCTATGTCTTGAGTTCATCGCTGCATTATTGTGACAGTAGTGTCAAATTGAATATGTATCCGCTTCAGGTTCTAAAGATGGAGCAATGTCAAAAAGAACTCTTTCCCCGCTCCAGCCGTAAAGGTCCTACGAATGGTTGACGCAAGACTGATGAACGATGCTATTGGATGTGTAAACCTTGCCTTCAATCATTCGACTGAAAAGTCCGGCGTATATCAGCTGATCCAACCAAACCAAGACGCCCTTGCGCCTGAAATGCATCTTCAAGGATCAAGACTTGAATTTTCACGCGCGGGAAGGTAAATTTAGTCCTACGCCCTATGACATGTAACAGGACGTCTTCCCTCATTTCGTTAGGCTATTGAGCCACGCGGCTGCGGTGAGATTATGCGGGCTGACATGATTGGCACAGCAAGTTCTGCTGCATCACGCATCATGGGGGCATAAAAGGTGCTGCTTCTGCTGCTGCTGCTGTCAAGGGGTTGTTATAAGCAGTAAAACATAGCAGTCAATAGTTCTAGACTAAGAGCACTACTTACTTTGAAGCAGAAGGGAAGAGAAAGTTTCACTGGGTGACCATGGAGGGATCTTGATACACTTAGCCCAACGGCTACTGTGTCTCAAAACTTCAAACGCGGGACGCATTGGGTTTCAAATTCACTGCAACACTGCGAGGATATAAATAATAATAACTCACAAAGCCAATGCAAACAGCTTACCTTGGCATCATTACTCAATGTTCATGTGCTGCATGATGTCAAATATTAAATCATCCACAAATGGTGATTCTAAACAGTTCACCCAAAGAGTCTCGTTAGCAACTCCAATGAGGCCATTCACAGAGCAGTCATCCATCGCGGACATGTCCTTCAAGAGCTCATGGACATATACCCCTCTTCCAACTGGATCCCGAAGCAACGCTGCGGTAACGAGAGCCCAAATTCTCAACTCATGCCATTGGTCTGTGAAAAGATCCGAGTGCTGAATCACCAGCCGCTCAAGTTGTTCTTGCAAGCCAACCCACTCGGCGGCGAAAAACGAGAATTTCTGCTTGAGCTTTGACATGATCATGAGGCACACCAACCGTACCATCTCTCTTGCGACGAAATGGTGTGGATTCTCCTCAGTGCTTATGTCTGCCGGCAAACGTGGCATACTCAATAAGAAGTGGATCGTAGGACTAATTAGCTTGAGTGCATCAACGTCGCTTTGCCAGAATAAGAGGGAGTGGCTTTTCAGATTAACCACATCGGCCACTGATGAGACCATATCCAGAGCTCTTGCAGCGGATACCAGTTCCAAGGAAGCTTGGGATAGATTGGCGATGATAGCCTGCAGCTTTGGTGGCGCTGGTCTGATAGTCCTAGCTGGTGTGGTAAGATCTAAAGGAAGAGGGAAGCGCGGGACGGAGTCGAACTTCATTGCGCCGGTCAAATCGTAGCTTGGCCGTGTTAGTCGCGCGACAACGTACATCTAGGACTCAGGTTCACTCACAAGAGTATCATGAGACGTGTGTAGTACCCCAGATCATCAAACCCGCCCCGAACTTTGTAGATGAGACCAAGTCCATTCATATGTGCCCGCCAACTATCCCAGTAATAATGCCTCATCTGGTAAGCACGATTAGTTGAGAAGGATCAGGTTTGTCTACTAGCAAAAGGGAGATACATACATTGAGGCAGATGTGAGCCAACACATTGGCTATGGTTCCTTCAGTGATGCTCTCTTCAACGCTACTCAGACGTTTTCTAAGTAATATTAATGACTGGGCGTAGTGACCCCTAAGCTCTGGATCATGAATGGTTGCACGGTTCTCAGTGACGACTTTCCAGAGGGCGGCAGCGTTTCCAAGAGTCACATGGAAAGCGCCTGGGTCTGTTGATGCTACCTGAAACCAGACGCTGCTGAAGGGGGTATACACAGTTGTCGTCTCCATGGCTGGCGCAGGGTTAATCTGAGCAGGTGTCGACAAGCAGCCTTGATTGAGGAACAGAACTCACCAAAGCGCACGAGTTCAACAATGCGTAAATCGCCTGCAATAGGGAAACTTCCAAGAGGAGCCAAAGATCGATTTATCGAGTTGCTAGTATTTGCCCCTACGACCATTGATGAGGAGGAGCCTTCGTTGGAAGCACGAGGCTGCAGCATCCGTGGATGATGTACACCTCCCGGTCGCGGACGACGTCGCTGTTTGCCAATATCCTTCATCACATGACGGCGAATCTCTGTCTGGACATCTTTCTGGCGTCGAATGTCTTCCGGATGAGATAGGATGACGAATTTAAGTTCTCCCGAAGCAGGTGTTGTTCGTCCGGCGGGCATTAGGCTTCGCGACGGGCCGGCGGACGCCGAAGCGGCCCCTCCGCCCTCCACCTCATCCGTGTCTACCGGGCCGTCTTGCTGATGTGGTGTGGCCATTTATATAAAATAATATTATCACATAACGTCGGGACACATAGATGGTTAAGAGTGCGGCAAAAAGTGGTCTTTATTGTGCGTCTTCGTGACGCGATTCAGTTCCTGCAAGGTTACTGCTGCTACTCGGGTTCGGTCACACTTTTCTACGGCGCGTTCGTGTAGAAGGCCGGGTAACAATCGTACCCTATATCATGATGATTTTATAGTAAGTCTGACGTCGCCGCACTGATAGATTTCGTAATGCAGCAGGGGCCAATTTATTGCCTTCACCAAGAGCTTTTAGATAATACATGTAGCTCCGCCAAAATTTATAAAATATATTTCATTCTATAACCTCTTTAGTACTGCTGTAGAACAAAGTCCGATTTTGTTATCTCTGATTCTATCTGGAGATATTGGCATGAGATTGTAATAAACAATAGTAGCTTCTGGAAACACATATCCCACATTGAACTTTTGTCAATAATAATGCCATTTTGCAAGTTCAGGGTCCATGACATGGCGGCATGGTGATTCTCCCACTCTTATCCGTCTTTCCCACGCCGGGGTGCTTCATTGGATGCGCAAGGGATGGATTTTGCGTGACATTTCGGATTGAGACTCTTCGTAGGGCTTAATCCACCACGAAGCTACACTAAATTTACCACTTTTACCATCGTCTTGAGGCGCTTATTAGTTAAACTCTGCCGTTGGAGGCGTACATGTTCTGCAGTGACCGTTGGCCTGTGGATGATTTGACGCGGGCCATGTCATCGCCTCCGCATCAACGACCCCCATAAATTGCCTAAACAAGAAAATGGTGTTGAGCGAGTCTAAACCAAAAATAGACAATGGTCATTGCCGGGCTCGGAACGTTGCATACATGATTGGTCTATAGTTGTATCATGGTATGCATCTACGAGCGACATTACAAACGCGCGATGGTGGTTCTGAAGCTCAGATTTGTCAGATAGCTTTTGTAATTGAGGGGAAGTGATATTTGTCATCGTTTGAGAAAGATGGAGATGAATTCACGTTGTTTCTCAAGTTCTAGTATAAAAAGCTACGGTGCTCCGTCGTATCAGGGAGTTGTATTCACAGTCAGATCAGCATCTTAACTTAAACCTATTTCAACGAACAACAAACTCGATCATCAAATCCTTTAATATTAGGAGAGCAACATGTCACAACTCATCGTCGTTCTTGGCATCACCGGCGTGCAGGTACGCCATGCTCTGTGTCCTCCTTCCACCCATCGGGGGTAATATAATCCCCTTCTCATCCCGATACTCACACAAAGATCCTAGGGAAGCTCTGTTGCGGACACATACCTAAACGAAGCAGGTTGGAAAGTCCGTGGCGTAACCCGTAACCCCAAGTCCGCTGCTGCAGAACAATGGGCAGCAAAAGGAGTCGAGATTGTCCAGGGTGACCTCGACGACGTGTCCTCGCTCAAGAAGGCCTTCCAAGGCGCCGATGTCGTCTTTGGCGTCACCGACTTCTGGACCATCTGGAGGGACCCCGAGAGCAGCAACAAGAAGAAGCCTGACCAGGACATTGTTCACTACAGCTACGAGGTTGAGCTGCAGCAGGGAAAGAACCTTGCTGATGCTGCCGCGAGCATGCCTGGACTCAAGCGCTACATCTTCAGCTCCATGTCCAACGTGACCAAGGAGAGTGGCGGAAAGTATTCCAAGGTGTTCCACATGACGTCCAAGGCAGAGGCAGTTGCTTATGCTCAGACTCTTCCGGGTCTTGCTGGCAAATTCTCACAGATACAGGCTCCCTTTTACTTCCAGGTGGCTCTCAACTGGGGACTGCCAATGACACCAAAGAAGGTATGACAGCCCAACTGACATCTAGAGTTTGCGGACAGAGCGTGCTAACATGTGAAATGCAGCAAGCTGATGGTACTTGGCGTGTCGCTGCCATTGGCTCTGGAGACAAGAAGCTTCCTTTTGCAGATGTTCGCCAGGATTACGGTCCTTGCGTCAAGGCAGTTGCTGAGGCCAAGCCCGGCGTAAACTTCTTTGCCGTTGGGCAGTACGTCTCATGGGTAGATATCCTCAAGGCCTTTTGCGAAGTGCACGGCCTGAAATACGGTGGCTATGATGAACTTTCCTACGACCAGTTCATCGAACTGCACCCGGGAGGTCTCGGTCACGAAGTTACTCAAAATATCCTCTTTGCAAACGATTTTCCATACGAGGGAGCGGATCCTAACATTGTTCGACCGGAGAAGGTAAGGGACATCAGTCTGCGCACCGATACTTGTGAAAAATACTAACTCAGAATGCTAGGTTGGTATCAAGACCACCTCTGTCCGAGACTATATCAAGAAGGGGGACTTTACATCCATTTTGAATGCCGCATAAGCTGAGCTTTGGAATGTGGTGATGGAGGGGTATGAAAGAGAGTTTTGGGGAGGTTGATGAGAAATTCACTTCCTGAAATGGCCAAAAAGTCAGCATCTTACAGTGTTGATATTTTGACACCGGCTGTCACTGCCTATATCTTTTCTAAATGTGCGCGTTTTCTTGATGCCAGTTTCAAGTTCATCTAGCCTGGTAATCCGTCAGAATCGGTGACCTTAGTGTAGCATGATAAATGTGGTAAAATAGAGAGATGGCACAATGATGTATCAATATGGCAAAACTTCTCTTTCCGTAACAAATCTCTACAGAATCCTGTAATGTATCTAGGTATCCTCGAGAAAATTATATCATTGTTAATTGGATGTAGGTATATATATCTATGGACGTAAACCCACCGACCCCCCCCCCCGCCCAAGACCAAGATAGGACAGCTTTTTCCAATTTTCCATCCCATTTTAGTATCTGTACTTGTATATGAAATAAACCTGAATATTTAAGTAGTGAGCTGGATTTTCGTCTCTTACCATCACTGATAGCAAGAGTAGAACGGACTGGGCCATGTTAGTCTTGCAAAAACATCCAAAAAGTTATCAACGAGGGACTTACTCTTGCTCACCCCTCCATCCAACACATTTATAGCAGTCAAAAATGTGAGAGGGATCATACTGCTTCTTGACCTCCACGAGCTTGTTATAGAATGAACCAAAATAGGTTTGCTGCCAGTCTGGTTCCAAGTAATGCGCTTCGTTGAGGTAGACTCCACCACCAGGGCTCAATTCCTTGAGAGGATCCAGCAGTTTCAAGAACCCGTTCGCGGTACGCTGCAAAACATCGTCCTCCAGTGGCTCCAGCCACTCTCCAACGTGGATTACATGCCAGAGCGAGTCGCGCCATGCTGGATTGGCAGACGACGATTGATTCAGGTCGAGATTGCTGACGGGAGTTTCCAAGACGACCTGGGTGCCTGTGAGATTAAGAAAACTTCTCGCTGTTTCAATTCCTTGCGCAACACCTTCTGCCAGCTCATCAATTGTACCAGGAGCTTCAAAAACCTTGCGGGGAATGAGTCGGGAACCCAGAATGGAGAAAATGCCCGACGGTTCAGTGATCTTGGCATCGGCGGCAGTGACGGAGAGATAGTCTGCGTAATTTTTGTAGGAGGTATAACCATTTGCAGAAACGGACAGATCGGTTCTATTGCCTAGGAACTGGGCAAAGGAGGCGGTAGCAGCTTTCAACTTTGAGCCGTCGTCGCCATAGACTGACACCAGACTGACGGCAACTCTCTCGGGGAAGTACTCAACCTGGCCTGTCACTAGCTGAGCTGACCACTCGATCTGATTCTGTGCATGCGCGGTAAGGATCTCGCGAAGTGCAGCGTTGGTTGTCGCATTGGTGCCCTTTCCAACGCCGGTGATGTTGGCGGTAAAGGTGTAGACATGAATGGGCAGCGAGGGATAAACTTGGACTCGATACTTGGTGAGGATCGCAAAGGTGCCGCCTCCTCCGCCGCGCATGGCCCAGAAAAGATCGGGGTCATTGCATTGGTTAATGATGCGCACCTCGCCGTCCGCAGTCACCACCTCGAACTCGACGGCATTGTCGGCCATCAAGCCATAGGTCGTTGTAAATGACCCAACACCTCCTCCCTGGGCAAACCCACCTGCAAGTCCGACGGATTGCTCATAGCCTCCCGGGATGTCCATGCCATGGTTGCTGAAGAAGCGATAGGCGTCACCTGCGATAACTCCAGCTGCCAATTCCCCGACGTTATTACCATTGGCAGGAGGACAGTTGTGCGCAGTGAAATTGGAGTAAAAGTTCAGGGCACCGAGATTGTGAGTCCAGATGGCGAGGGTGTTTGGCACCGAGGATCGTCCGAAAAAATCATGACCAGTGTTCTTGATGCTGATGCGAATGTTGTGGGCCTTGGCAAATTGAAGTGCCGCAGAAATGTGAGAGGTCTCTCGGACATCGACATAATACGACGCCAGCCTTCCGATGGAGCAATTGCCATACACAGTCTCCTCTGGGTTGGATTCGAGCAGTGTACATCCAGTATTGCGACAAGTCTCCCAATTCAACCAGTACGTTTGTCCAAAGTGCTGCCCTCGAGTAACGCTGTCGCCATAGTAGTCTTCAACGACTTTGCAGGCGGCTTCGTCATAGTATGGAGAGTTCTTGTAACAGGGAGCAGCGATTGGGACGGTTTCATACAGATGGCCGCTGATGCTGGCATTGAACTGTTGCCATTCGCGCAAGGACGGCCAGCATTTCTGGCCCGGGCGACAGCTATAGCCGGGATCAGTGTTTGCCGATGCCACCAAGGCGAAAAGGGATAATGAGAGTAAAGAGGCTAGCTGAACCATTTCGATGTGAGGTTTTGCTGTTGTGATATTCTAATACGAACCCTGATAATAACGAGACGAAGTGCAAGACGTCTTATATACGCGAGGCCATGGCATCAACCGGCTTCAGCAGAGAGACGCATTTTTTCACCAAGCTGGTAATGCGTTGCATGCGATACGATGCGTATGTGCTGACCAGATGCGTAGCGAAGGCGTATTTGAGTGATGGCTGTGAGATGCATGTCCGTTTCGAGTGGGCATTTCGACACTAATGCCCTAGCAAAACGCAGAGACATCATTGTAGAGGCTGAGCGATGAGATTTATCGGCAGAGCGGCAAAGTAGGAGCTGCCATGACGAGCGCTGAGTAACAACGGAGTCACCGCTATGCACCTAGATTGTGGTACAATGACTTTGGCGGAAAGAACTCGTTCATTTAGAGAATACACTAGTATTCTTCCGGAGGATTCAAACTGTAGTAAGAACAGGTTAATCTGTCCGGCTGTACGTGCCGTTCAGAAGTCGCTGTAACAGATGAGACTACGGGCTCTGACATCACTGCCTGCAAATTGAACTGACTGTGGCGGTGGAAATGACTCTGCCTGTGTCTAACTAAGATGCACTGTCACCTTTGTCGTTAGCATGTGCGCCGCAAGAGAGTAATTACGTAGGGTCATAATCGCCCACATTGAACATGGTGATTGATGCCTTGAAACTGAGGAATATACTGCCGAAGCAAGTCTGCCAGCGGCTCTAGCATATATAATGACCTGCATCCATGATCCAGCTATCTTTTGAATGGAAAACGCGACGGGTAGTCATCAGTTGTTGGTAGCAGACTTGGTGTCCTGGTAGTGTTCATTGTCCCCCTTGACGAGCTACCCCACGTGGTCGGGAGCTACAGTCAGATTCGAGATGGGTTAATGTACCGAGTCGCTGTGGCTTCATTGTTACCCTCAGTTCTTGCTACTCTCTAGCACATCGACGGAGGTAACCTTGCAAGACCTCAGCGGGGCGACAGGCTTCCATGAGGAGGCATTCGCCGCGGCGGGCCGTTGAAGAGAGAATAAAATAGAATACTCCGTAAAGTAGAGCAGGCAACATATTCTTGTGGCGATTCAATGGCATTCATCGATGAAAACCAATGCAAGCAATTCAGCCCTAATGCCTGTTTGATCCAGATTATCAGATCGGATTACTTTGCCGGTTGAAACGCGGCCTGGGCAAAACCAGATTTATGCAGCACACGCACAGGGGGGGATAAAGAAGTGGAGTGTGCAATCTTAATACATAAAAGGACCCTGAAAAAAAAACCACACACACAATCGAATTTTCAAAGGGAGATCCTGTTGATGTATACTTTCAGTGACCAAGTTTTCACGTCATCAATGCTCCTCAAAGGGTCCCCCCCCTTCTCATGCACTATCCCGTGTGCGACGACAACACAGATACACACCCCCTCCCTCTGTTCTACCCGATCCGAGCTTGACAAAAAAAGGCAATCGAGAGTAATCTATACAGTAGAAAATTCTCGACCCTGCACAACAGCTACGGGGGTCACAGAATCGATAAAGAAGCGAGCAGCGAATCACATCTCCGGCCAAGGCAATGCCAAGTATCCACACCGGTTAGGCGAAAAGGAGGTTTAGCCCCTGAAGTCGGCCGTCACCTTGTTGGGAATCCCAATGCAAAGGGAACCATAAATTACACACGCCAGATAAAAGAGTTTCGAGGTCTCAACTCTCTTGACAGCGCAGCGCGAGCGACCATAAAAAGCGCAGCGTTGCACCTCTTTTTTTTTATTTTATTCTTTCGCTGGACTCTTTTCTGTTTGAAACCCTCTCAAGGCATTTTTCTAGGAGAGTATTTTCGTTTCATCACCGCAAAAAAAGGGCGGTATACCAAAGATGGCCGACGCCGTGGTGTATCACCCCGAGCTCACCAAGGCTGATGTCCTGCTCCTCCGGAACCTCGCAGCCGACATTCAGGACCAGACCCCAGAGGATGTTTCAACACCAAATGGCAGTCTTCAAAAGACAGATTCACACACGAATGGCCATGTGTCAAATGGAAATACCTCATCAACGGATGCTGGAGCTGGTCTGCGAGCCCGTGCTCCTGCGGCGGAGAACAAGACATCCCAAGGTCGCGATGAAGAAACCATCGAAACGCTCGCCGCCATGAATGACCCGAAAAGCGCTCACTTTGAGCCCACAGTCTTCACCAGCGTCGACGTCGATAAAATCCAGCTGCCCAAATTCATCCACAAGTGGGTCTTTGAGCCCTACGTCCGGACGGCCCGGTCCATTGTTCGAGTCGAGACGGATGTCGTGATGCTCACCCATCTGCTCCTCTACTTCACCACGTCCGTCCCCAGCGCCATCTTCCTGTTCTGGCAGTTCAATTGGATCCATGGGCTGCTTCACTGCGTGATGCAGGTGAGCTACATTGGCTCATACACGCTCATGATGCATCAGCATATTCACATGCGGGGTATCCTCAACAAACGCTTCGCTCTCTTTGACGCATTGTTCCCGTACATTACGGATCCACTCATGGGCCACACGTGGAACTCGTACTTTTACCATCATGTCAAGCATCATCACGTCGAGGGCAACGGTCCCGATGATCTCTCGTCCACCATTCGTTACCAGCGCGATGACGTTTTCCACTTTCTTCATTATCTCGGTCGCTTCTACTTTTTCGTCTGGCTTGACCTACCTTTGTACTTTTTGAGGAAGGGGAGGTATGGGGTTGCTGCCAAAGCTGCCTTTTGGGAGCTGGGTGAATATGCGACGTTGTTCATGCTGTATCGACTGAAACCGCAGGCTACGTTTTGCGTTCTTTTGCTGCCATTGATGCTCCTTCGTCTGGGTCTCATGGTAGGAAACTGGGGCCAGCACGCCTTGGTTGATCATGAGGAGCCGGATTCAGACTACCGCTCCAGCATCACATTGATCGACGTACCTGTAAGTTGCATTCCTCGAATATGAGCCACTGTCTCAGTTCTCCGAATATTTGACTAACTCGCCACTCAGAGCAATCGCCATTGTTTCAATGACGGCTACCACACCTCCCATCACCTCAACCCCCTCCGACACTGGCGTGAGCACCCAGTCTCCTTCATGAAGAGCAAAGGGACATATGCATCCCAGCACGCCCTCGTCTTCCACAACATCGACTACATCATGATCACGGTCAGGATCCTGATGAAGGATTACCGCACACTTGCAGAGTGCATGGTGCCCATCGGTGACCAGATCTCCATGACCATGGAGGAGCGGATGGCGCTGCTGAAGAGCTGCACGAAGAAGTTCTCGGAGGAGGAGATAAGGCAAAAGTTCAAAGAGGCGAAGCAGTAGTTTGCATAATGACGGCGCAGGCGCACATGGTTTTAATGATAGAGCGATGCATGCATGAATACAGAATCATAGACAACACAGAATCATTTCCACATTTGACCATTTCTGACACAGTGATAAGATTTGACTGGATGCTAATCGTTTGGGGAAGAAACCGGACTCATAATGACATTCAGAGAGTCCAAAGATTGAGCTTTCCATCAAGGCTCATTAGGAGATGCCCGTGGGGTACAGCACATGAGCGAGATGAAACATTGATGCTACCTCGTATCTGTGGGAGAGGAACGGCAATTCGGAATGCAACCAGCCTCCAACAACCTATTAGCATGCGTCAATCTAATCGGCAGGGGTAGGATGAATCTGCAGCCTCAGCTGTAATGTAACCCGTTCAAGAACTTGCAGAGCTCACCCTTGGTGTGGGGTGTGCCTAATACTACCAAACGGAGGAATACGTTTCACTGGCAATGCCTTTTTGCTCCCCTTTCATCGCATTCTTCATTCTATTCGTATGAGATGAAGTGTGTATAAGAAGTGCTCATACGAGAACTATAGAATCTGGCCCCAGATTCCCAAAAACGCTCAACGTTGCCAATAATAGTCAAATATAGAAGGAACCAGGGAACCGCTACTACAGGTCCTTGCAGCATCAACTACTACACGCTTGCAGGCTTGGTATATACCACCAGTTTGTCGATAACCTCGGAATTCCCGTGCGTGTATGATCCCGTCAAGATGGGAACGTCCCCACGGCGCAGCTCCCACTCGCACCGTTCATCATCAAGATCCGACAGCACCATGCGAAGCAGGTGAAGTTTATCATCGGCTTGTCGCGCGACCCATCCAGGAGAGAGCTTCCCCCGACCCCGACCCCGATCACTCAGCGGTTCCACAATTAGGCTGGCGATGATGATGGCGAGACAGAAACCAAGCGTGATGGCCAGGCCGAGCACGCTAAGGTTTTCTACCTCGCCGGCAATGCTGACCAGCTGGTTCCTGCACTGGCCATCATGTACGTTGTTCAACGTGACGACGGAGCTAGAGGTTTGTATACTCTGCACATAGTTGGGACTCTTGGTGGCGTACTCAACCACCCTGGCCTGGATCATTGTCAGAGTGAGCTGGAACCAGCCAAGAACCTCTCTCCGCCATTGTGTATCAGGCATGCCGAGTGTCTCAATGTAGTACAGGGGCATTTCATTAATGTAGAGCGCCTCCACCCTAAGATTCTCGATGAGATATGAGAGCTCATTTTGCTTAATGCATTTCAATATGCGCTGCGCTGTTGTATTCTGCTCAGAATTGAGACGTAGGGTGTCAAGGGTGCTCCGTATTTTAGAAAATCCCCCTTGGGCGTACACTGTCCCAAGGCTGGATTGCACATGGTCCATTCAATAGCACAGCCCATGACTCCGAAAAATTTATTAGCCGTATACCAAATCGAGTGATTATTATCCGGCTTGATAGCGAGAAACCAGGAGTCGTGTACGGGCTTCTCATGAGGGATGGCACCCTGGCTGAGGAGAAAGGCGTACAGATCTGCATGAGTTCTATTAAATTCGGGGGTAGGAATCCAGCTAGCGTCATCGTAGTTGCCATCATTGAGCTGTATCTGTCTGCGATGTGTAAGCCTATTGTCAAGGGTCGATAGCGAACGCTCTTTAACATACTCTAGGTAGTAATAGGGGATAGAATCATTACTAGGCTGATTAAATTCGAGAATGTTGGGATCGTTTTGCGCAGCGGGCGTTCCGGTAGTCCCAATGTTGACCATGACCGTGGGCACGGGAAGCGTATTATTGCTTGGCCTGGTAAGGTCCTCGACTTGGAGCGGGGAGCAGGTCATGTTGACCTGAAAGGAAACTCTATCTTTTGACCGACCATTAATTCCCAGCATCTGCGAACTTATCATGCCAGAGGTCATGGCGAAAGCTCCATCCGGTCCCAGGGAACAACGTGTGGCATTCGGGAAGGGACATGGGGCATCTACCGAGACTTCGTACGGTAGTGTGGACCGTATAAATACAGGTTGCATGCCGTTGATAACTGAGTTATTCTGGTATTTCTCAGGAAGCATTAACCTGACTTGGTGAGCGTTGCTCCTCGTCCAATAATCTATTTCATTATCTGAGCAGTGCATCGGATCACCGCAGAGATACGGAATCAGGCGGGCAACGCTCCCTTTCGAGTTCACAACCCGAGACACAAGGATCGAGGCGGCCATAAAGGTGCCGAAAATGGCAAACGACGGTAAAAGTAGACCCAAGGTGCGGCGTAGTAGTCTGGGTGGACGCCGTTTTGCCCAAGCAAAATACAATTTTATGAGGCTAATGGCAGAACTTGTAGCGCTTCCCGTATTGCGCAGCATCACTCGATGCTGAAGGTCAAGTGCGTCTAGGGATACCCTCCCGGCTCGGACGTCGTGAAGATAGAAAGCAAGGAGTCGCCAGGCACTAGTAGAGGCGACGGTTACTATGACCGTGAGGGCAGCCAACAGATAATTAGCACTGGTTTTTTTCAGTGTCAAGGTGGCCCCCAGAACAGGAGAATTAGAATAGTCGGTCCAGAAACCCGTGGCAATCTGATGCATGGTAGCTGCTGGAATCTCCTAACGGCTATATTCCAAATATAGACTCAAGGCGTTTGTTTTCGCAGGGGGCTGGACTGATATCGACATGAATCTATTAAATAAGAGAACATGGAAGTGATGAGAGTGAGGATCGTTCTTTTATTCTCGACGTGAGAGGGGACAGGAACAATGAGGCTGGTAGGCTGTGTAGCCTCGTTTGTAGCAACGTTGTGCTGCAGCTTTGAGGCACAGCAGGGTCACATCGTGATCCTCGCTCAACGCTGATCGCATCCAAACGACCCAATCGTGTAGAAGAATAGAATTTTCCATAGCTTGATACAAGGAACTTGATTGGATCTTAGGGTTACAACCTGTTGAAATGCAAAGAATGCTCATTGCAGAGCGGAGGAAATTCGAACATCATTCGAAGCATGATGCGTTGCAACGCAATTACATAAGGCAGCCTTCTGAAATTCTAATAAGCGGTTTATGAATAAGTGAATTATTATCGAATGCAGCTTTGAGTTGCACACAGCGAGTGTCAACGTATTAAAGGAGAGTTATAACTTACCCTGAAGCTGGTTCCGAATGGCGACCAATGAAGTAGTCGAGATGCAAAGCTGTATCTTAGAATAATCTTGGCATTTTATAATTCAATTAATAGAACATTCCTACGCAGCCATGTCTCATCTATTGCTGTTAGTGTAATTTGTTTCGAGAATTGCATCACCACGTTGTTTTACATCTAGCCTGCCTGAGCTTAGGTACATCAGACTGCAACAGGATTATGTACATTTATAGATATTTATAGATATTATGTTACTCTATTATGCCAAATAAGCGATGGATGTGTTTGTGAGGGCATTAAAGGCTGAGGGGATTCTGTCATATATTGCGTGGTGCATTACTTGCATATATCAGTCAAGAGAAGCCCAATGTGCAAATTAAGAAGACTAGGGATTAGCATATTCTTGAAGATATTTGTATAATGTTTATGGTCTGTGATACGTTATCATATAAATTTATATTCTCTCCCATAACCTTTCACTCTTGTCATTAAACTGGCTCTCTGATCCAGTATTCTACTACCCCAACAGCAGTAAAAGTTTCCTTGGTCGGGTTCAGTGCACTTTTTCACCCTCGACTCTACCATAAAGTTCCTTCAATTCAAACCTGTGATAGTGCTAGGTGTTTGACAGTCGGGCCGTGGTTCATGCGGGCGTCTTGTCAAGATATCCCTCATCATATGCTTGTAAGATTGAGACGGCAGTCTTGAAGACTATGCTAGAGCTAGTCTCCATATTAAACTACTACGACTACAGATACCCGACGCTAATTAGGCAATGAATATGATTTGAAGCTATGCTAGCAAACATAGTAGATAGTCAGATTGAGTTAAGGTCATACCTAGCCATAGCAGTCGAAACTAGAGCAAGACTACTTCCATTATATCTGATTACATCCGGTTCCTGGATGAGACTCATCTACACTACCTTTCCACGGGGTTTGCATTTTATTTTCCGTTTCCAACCTTCTCCTATCCAGTCACATATGTAATGAACCATGTTGACCGCACTTGTGCATCCAAACGTGCTCGCATGGGTTCTGTTATTGTAGGCCAGCCACCCAGAGTTTGTCAAAGAAGCCAGCTCCAGTTCTCCTTACTTCATGGCATGTGCACGGCGGAGAATTGAAAATATGCCTGCGGACAGATGGTTAAATGCCTTTTTGATAGAGACGGAGATGAAAGTTCCGTACAAGGCACCCATCGCCGTCGGGCGACAACTTGGTCAAGGTCTGCACAGTCTTCACTGAACCCCGTAGCGTGACTCATGAGAAACATGTTGCTATTCATAAATGTTTAATTTTGGCCTCAAAAAGGTTCTGCAACATAGAGATAAGGGGAAGTGAAGGTTCCATCTGATTTGTATTACTCGCATCGTTGAAAACTCCGACTCTCAAAAATTTAGGGGGATCGACAAAGCCAAGGCTCGTGTAAGTCAATTGAGGGCTTACATATTCTAGAAAGCGCCGATCCCTGTTGCGTTGAAGACAAATTACAGTGACATTGTTGAAGGGGCCAGAATGCTCTGGTTGTCAAACTGAAGCCTCAGTAGCGGAAAACGTTCAGCATCTATCTAGATAAAATGCTAAAAATAAAAATAAAAAAAATAAAAAATAAACTAATGTTGCTATCGCTGTGCCTAGAACCGCATCCGGCCCGGCAAAAACAACCTACTAGGTAGTGACACCACATTGGGATCGGATTGGGCAGAAAGCCTGGCTACTCACTTGGAACAAACAGCCTGGAGTGCCCGGCCGAGACACCAAACGGGAATAGGGGTCCCGTACGGACTTTTGCGGAGATGATGGGACGGGCGCCCATGGCGCACACACCGTCAGCCACCCGAGGCAGCACCGAGATCTACCTCGAGATTGATTGATGATGATTCTGACAGCCCTCTTCCCGGTTCGTGCGGGCGATTGCCAAGGTATGTAGGACCCTTCTCGCAGCAGAATAACGCATCGCGCGCAAGGAGAAACATGTCGCCAAGCTGAAAAGCCTTGGACTCCATTTCGCCGATTTTACGTACCGGCCCCAATACCAGGGAAAGCAATTGGTGGGAATAGTCTTACAGGCAAAATATACCTAGACCATGTCGGCTCCATGAATGCGGGCTTTATTATGCATGGGGGTACGTGTCCTCTAGGCAGGAAAAAAAAGACATCTAGATCTCAAGTTGGTCAAAGTTTCAAGAGGGAATAAAAAAAACAGAAGAAGAAGAAGAAAAAAAGAAGCGCCGCTCTCCCCCAAAGAAAACTAATGCAGGCTTCATCAGACTTGACTAAAGCAAAAGGAGGCGCACACCAAACGGAACAAACGGCTCGGATCATTGCTTCCATTCGCTCCATCCTTCGATGACGAAGAAGAAGGGGGGGGAGTGGAAATCATGGAGAGAGTGTGGGCTCCCCAGGTTTTCCTGTGGGCGATGAGGAATTCGGACGGTTCAATCTCTCCGGAGATTCAACTTATCTATCGTGTTATCCTCCAAGCCTACTTTCATATCGCAAGAATGCGGGGGGATGTGGAGAAATGGACTGGCAAACTGGGAACTTGTCTGGGGTAAAAATTCTACCATTACCCTAATGCAACCAAACCCTGTCGTCATGAAGGCCATCCAACCATACTCTCTCCCCTCCTCCGCCCCCGGACCTCCCAACCTTGCTCTCTTCGAGGCAAAAAGAAGGGCTAGACGGAACGAGCCCAACGAAATCTGACAAGCAATCTAGAAGCCCCCTGCCGAGGCACGGATATAAATCCTTGTTTTCGGGGGCAGGGTGGTATTGGCTCCGCGGGTGGAAGGGGGGTCGAGACCAATCCCTGGCCTGCCTGCATGGATGATGCCTTTTGAGATTTTATATCGCTCTGCATCTATATAGATCGAGCTCATCGCCGGTTTCCAAATTCTCCCAAATCCCACATTGCAACTCTCTTGAGACACATTGTAACACCAATCACTCGCAAAAGATAACACCAAACATGACGTCCTCACCGTTGGACAGACTGCATA
The DNA here is from genome assembly GCA_011799845.1 of Hypomyces rosellus. NCBI lineage: Eukaryota > Fungi > Ascomycota > Sordariomycetes > Hypocreales > Hypocreaceae > Hypomyces > Hypomyces rosellus. The sequence continues at coordinate 595,264 of WWCI01000003.1, forward strand.
CCCATGATTGTGAGACTGCCTCCTCCCACAAGTCAGGGACCTCTCTGAAGCGTCATTGGGCTCAATTAATATTAACAACCTCTACAGTGGAGTTGGGTGCTACGGATGCCATCCAGAAGCACATATCCCGACATGTCGTGCCCCCGAGGCAAGTCTCCCAGCGCAGACTCGACTTTGAGCGTCGCCGACCTCGATGGCTGCGAGAATGCCTTGCAGAGGCAACCGGTGTCTTCTTCTACGTCTTTCCCGGCATCTCGTCCGTCGCATCCTTCACCTTGAATGCCAGTTCACCCATTGGGGCCACGGCTTTCGGCAGTCTCTTCCAGATCGGCTGGTCCTTTGCCTTGGGCATCACCTTCGCCATCATCACCTGCGCACCCACCTCTGGCGGTCACTTCAACCCGGCAATCACAATCGCCCTGTGCGTCTGGCAAGGTTTCCCCCTGAGAAAAGTCCCCTACTACATCATCAGTCAAATCTTCGGTGCCTTTGTCGCTGGCCTCATCGTCATGGGCATCTACTGGCCGCAGATTCAAGAAATGAAAGCCGCCTTTATCGCAGCGGGCAAGCCGCTCGTCATGAACGGCGGCCCGGCTAGCATTCTCTGCTCGTTCCCGAACGCCGACCAGACCAACCTCGGATACGTATTCATGACGGAATTCTTCGTCTGCGCATTCATCAGCGTGGTCATCTGGGCGTGCATCGACCCCGCCAACCCATTCGTCTCCCCCGTCGCGGCCCCCATTCTCATCGGTATCGGATACGGCGCCATGGTCTGGGGTTTTGCCGACATCACCATCGGCACCAACATGGCTCGAGACTTGGGAACGAGAATGGTTGCCGCCATATTCTTCGGCAAGGAGGCATTCAATTACATGGGCTATACGCCCATCGCCGTCCTCGTCAACATCCCGGCCACCTTACTCGCGACGGGGTACTACGAGTTCCTGATGAGGGACAGTTTGCTGACCATCAATTCGGGGCACGCCGTCCACGAGGGTGGAGAAGAGGGACTTATGAGGCACATTACCAAGATGACTACGGCAGAAGGTGTCGAGGTTGAGGACAGTCCGGTATCGTCTAGTTCCAACAACACCAAACACGGCTGATGAGCCTCGCCGGTCTGGTGCATGTTGAACACGGGACGGATATGTTTTGGATCATGATTTATTGACTTCTACGATTGGGATAGCATAGAATAATTAGACATTATTAGCGTTATAACACATTTGCATCTTCTTTCTTCATTATTGCAGCCTACATGAGATGGCACCAATACTACTTTTATAATCCTCATTTATTTTAAACCATAAATGCTTCCAGGTACATTGCCCAGAGACCATACATCATCACTCTTGATTCGCTCCTCGACGTATCACATCTACATCCGCCCTTTCCCGACATGCCCGTTTCAGAAACACAGCGCACGGGGGGTGGTCAGCCGGATCAGGCACTCAAACCCTGTATTTAGCCGTTTCACAAGAAGAAGATCCGTTCAATTACTTCTTGCCACCAAGTGCGACGGAATGAATGAGAAGCGTATGCATCCAATGAATTTAAAACTAGCGAGATTCATGTTCACCGTTCGGCTATGCTATGCCCCAATTTGGCAACTTTTCACGCCTGTTGCCACATTCCATTGGCCATTTCTTCGTGCACTTCGTCAAACTCCGCCGACGTGAGCTCATGCGCTAACATAATACGAATGGCGTACGCCGTCGCATTGAGCGAGTCAACCTTCAGCTCGCGATCGCGAACGACGCGCATAATCTGGAACAGAAGCTTCTCGACCGGGAAAGGTCGCTGTGCACGAAAGATGTACCGGTTGGAAGACTCGTGCATATTGGTGATGACCATGTCGACGGCGGGCGGGCCAGAGTATTCGTATCCCGTTGCGGTGCGAAGCTCGCCCGTCGCCGGGTCGTTGTACTTGCCATCGACGATGGGCCTTTTGGCGTCTTCGTCCCACCCGGGAGAATGGAATTCATCGGGGTGGTCCGGTTTAAAAACGCTAGACATTGTGTTCCGTCGATATGATGGCTGATATTTTTGATGAGACTTAAATTATTGGGGATGAAATGGATAATTTTGATGGTCTCTTTGATGGATTGTGTCGATGAACAGGTCATGTTTGGGTGTAAGTTAAAGGTGCAGCTTTTATATGGGAACAAAATGCCAAATACGGCAAAGCCCAAGGAGGTGCGCTCTATGACTTCAAGCTGCTTCGTGAAAAATATATATACATCTAATCAGAAACAGGGATCTGATTTAAGGTTAATAAAGAAGAAAACTAATCAGATTCTGTCTGTAATAAATAAATATTCGATCACTAATCCATATAGCAAATCTATACGTTGGTACCAACCACTCACGTCCAGGGCCAAGACGCAAACTTATCAATAACAGAAAAAGAAGAGAGAGGGTATACCGCGCTTATAAAACATCTAATTATGATATAATGAGGGAGGGGCTCGGGATTGAATACATGAGAAAGTAGAAGATATGCGATGGCCAGCTGTAACGGGGGAATATTGCCGGCACGCCATATTGGACTCTAGCTTGCACTGGAAAGTTCTTGGCATGGTGCATAACGAACGACGCGCCTATCTAGCCATCGTATAGATAGTATAGGAGGGAAAGTATGGGCTTCGAGCCGACATTGGGATGGACCAGAGGTGTCAAGTTGGATGCAAGTATCTCGTGGACTCACGTTGATACACTTCCTACCAAAAGTATTTTGCCCTTTACCGGATACTAGAGAACGTGATGCGTTTTCCTCCGATGTAGTTAAAAGCTCATATCTTGGTCGTGCTTGGGTTTCTGACGATGTCCATTTTTATATGCTGGTAGAGTTGTGATCGATCAAATATCCAATCTTGGATTGCGATGATACAGGTATGCTAGATTTCGATGTGCGCGACAACAGGCCCATTGTCAGAATGGAATGGTGGAGTCTGTTTAGTCTCATGTTCTACATTGTAGGTCATGAATGTGTGGACAGCTTATCATGATGCCATGAAAGTGTGGGTAGCCAGTCAAACCTGTTGCCATCCTCATCGCCTCACCAGTTATTAGCTAATGATTACAATCAGCCTCTAAGCCAACCGTCGGAAACTTTAATAAATAACCATCTACACCAATCTGGCACAACCAATATTCCAAAGTCCAAAGTCCAAACGGCGGATATGTCCAAACAAGGTTAATCGAGTAATGTTGGAGAAAGGCGAACCTAGACCAGAATGCCTCCGGGAATAAGAACTAACCATAAACACCGAGATTCCGATCCCTGAACACAATGGCATCCAATTTATTCGCCCCATGGGGAAACAGAGAGGATGATCAGCCGCCACCAACACTCCCAAATCCCTCCCACCCCAACGACGCCATCTCCGAAATCTCGGGGTACACATGTTGACCTATCAGAAGAGGGGTAAGAAGAGCTGGTAAATAGTTGCGGCAATTATAGTCGTCTTCATGTTCTGCAGGGAACGAATACGAGCTGATGGAGAAAGCTGGAGCAAACGGCCCGCGCACCGCCTTGTCAGCGTCAAACAAACAGTAAAGTGAAGTGGACCCTTGGATCGGCATCCATGTCTCCCCGCATTTCCCCAACAAAAAAATTGAAAAGGCACAAGTGACCGGTTTGCCGGTATGTTGGTTCGACTGAGTTGGGTTCGATTCCTAACAGCGCTATTGGCATTCTCTTAGCTCACCTGCAAGGGCCAGCTTGATCCTTTGGCCGGGGTTGAAGACGCGGGGTAGAGTCCCATGAACATGGATGGAATGTTTTAGGAAGCTCTGCCTAAAACGAACATGTTCCCGAATGTACCGGATCAACCATTCGGACGTTGCCGTTTTAATTCCAGCAACGGAAATGGTGTGGTTCGGCGATAGCTGCGAGCAGGATTTACACCGAGTTTCTGGGATGAAGTGTGTGGACTGTCAAACATGCTCAGTAAAGGTGCCGTCAAGAACACTGAAACCCACGCTGCTACGGGTGACAGTTGATTGGCTATCCGTTTCATCAACGCCGCATGATTACATGAGATGAAAGACTCTTAGTAAAGCCTAGCACGTGGAATCAGAAACGTGGCTACCCTGTCACATACAACAGACGATTCATTTTAGATAACTGATACAAGGGCCATCTAGAGACTAGAAACCCGGATACCGAGTGAGGTTCAGGGTCTTACTACTCATTTAGATAGCTTAATCAGATTATTGAAACCATTATTTTAATTAGAATTATCTGCTCTATAAAATCATAAAGTTACAATTTAGTGACCTCGCTCTAGCAGGTCCGCAAATATTGACCGTCCCCATGTTCTTGGACTATCATTGACCTCCATCCCCGAACAACGGCGTGATGCTCCAGGGCTTGCATGAAAGGGTGAGAAAAAGATCTATTTATTCCATATCTAGCCATATTACTCCATATACGGTTTATCTAGAGATTCCGTCGCAAACTTTGATATGTGTCAGGCTTGGAGGATTCATGAAATGATAGGTGAGGGGAACGTTATGGAGTTGGGCATCCGCAGCCCAATATCGCTGCAATGAAGAGCAGTTGGTCGTCACTTGTACCTGTCGCATCGCCCAACTTCAGATACAAACTTGACAGCAACATCGTCTATTAGCATAGGAGTAGTCTCGCTCCTCTTATCATCCATTTGATCCCGCATGGCGGACATGAGTGCCATATCATTCAACGGTCCAATCCAAGCCCGCAATGTCGTCGCGGGTGTCAACGTCTCAGAAGGAGGTACTTTTAATGCCAATTTCTACTCTTCTTTACTCAGCTTAGACGAAGAATGCCTCAAGGATCTACGCTTAACGGATCCGCGCGATGACAAGAAGCGCATCCAGCAGGCCAAAGGCGATCTGCTTAGGGACTCATACTGCTGGATTGTTAACCACGAAGACTTCCAAAGATTACACAATGATCCACAGTGCCGATTACTCTGGATCAAGGGAGACCCCGGAAAGGGGAAGACGATGCTGATATGCGGTATCATTGAAGAGACGGAGAAGCTTGCAGTGTATCGTTTGGCCTACTTCTTTTGCCAGGCAACGGAACCGAGATTAAGAAGCGCAAACGCCGTGGTACGCGGGCTCATCTATAGCCTTGTCGTTCAACAACCGTCGCTTATATCCCATGTCCAAAAAAAGTATAAGCACGCGGGCAAGAGCGTTTTTGAGGACGGGAATGCATGGGCAGCCCTGTCTGAGATGCTGATAGCGATCCTCAACGACCCAGGCCTTGGGAATGTCGTACTATGTATTGACGCTCTTGACGAGTGCACAGACGAACTTCCTCGCCTTCTCGATTTTATTGCTCGGGCATCTTCTTCATCTCCCGCCAAGTGGATTGTATCAAGTCGCAATTGGCTAAATATCGAGGAGACGCTTGGTGCTACCGGGGCTGACAATTCTAGGCAAAATGTTAGCATATGCCTCGAGCAGAATCATGATGCCATTTCCGTCGCAGTTCAGAATTACATCCGGCATAAGGTGCAGCTCCTGACGGAACGAAAGAACTACAATGCTGAAATGCGAAATACTGTCGAACAGTATTTGATCACCAATGCCAACGACACTTTTCTATGGGTGGCTTTTGTCTACGAAGGGCTCGCAGATCCAACTGTTCGGAGGTGGCATACGCTTGCCAAGTTGGAATCGTTTGCACCGGGGCTTGATTCCCTATATCGGCGGATGATAAAGGACATCTGCAAGTCGACCGATGCAGACATATGCAAACAGATCCTAGCTATCGTTTCGATCGTATATCGCCCTATTACGTTAGTAGAGCTACGATATCTTGTTGGCTCGCTTGAGATCTACGAAGATGACGATATAAAGGAGCTCATTGCACTTTGTGGCTCTTTCTTGGCACTGCGAGAGGGGGTGGTTTACTTGGTACACCAGTCAGTCAAGGACTTTCTAGTCACTGACGAACTTAAAACGATCTTCCCGTCCGGTGTCGAAGACGTCCACCGCATGATATTTTCCCGATCACTGGAGGGTCTATCTAACACGCTCAGACGCGACATGTACAATCTGCATGAGCCCGGATTCTCCATCAATGACCTCATAGTACCAAACCCGGACCCTTTAGCATCAGTGGCGTACTCTTGTCTCTATTGGGCTGATCACCTTTACGATGCAAATTCCGGTGGGAAGAGGGTGCTGGCGGGGATTCTCCTGGACATCGATGCTATCTACTCCTTTCTAGGGAAACAGTACCTCTACTGGTTGGAGGCCCTCAGCTTACTTAGAGACGTATCAAAGGGGGTAATGGGAATTCAGAAACTTGGGGATCTCATGGTGAACATCGACATCTACAGTATCCGAATTCTTGCTAACGAGGAGTAGGCACACATCAACAGTCCTCAATTAGGAGACTTGCTCCGAGATGCACACCGATTCATTCTTTCACACATCAGTATGATAGAGGCTGCTCCGTTACAACTCTACGTCTCAGCACTTTTATTCAGCCCCACCGGCAGCTTAGTAAGACGTCTATTCAAGCAAGAAGAGGCAAAATGGATTGCATTGAGACCAGGTATGGAATCGGATTGGAATGCTTGCCTTCAGACGCTCGAGGGTCACAGCGACATGGTCAGATCAATCAACTTCTCTCTGGATAACAAGCTGGTCTCTGGATCATCCGACGGAACAATCAAGGTCTGGGATGCAACCACAGGCTCATGCCTTCGGTCAATTAATGCTCATAGTAGCTGGGTAACATCAGTCGCTTTCTCAGCAAACGGTCAGAGGATCGCATCAGGGTCAAGGGATGAGACCATTAAGATTTGGGACACAGCTCAGGGCACATGTTTAAAGACACTTGAGGGCCACAGCGGTATAATAACGGAAGTTATTTTCTCACCAGCAAGCAAGCAGGTCGCCTCAGCATCAGGCGATGACACAATCAAGATCTGGGACGTAGCTAAAGGCATATTCCCTCAAACCCTCCAAGGCCATATAAGCCTAGTAACCTCGATCGCTTTCTCAACCGATGGTCAACGACTTGCCTCTGGATCATATGATAATACCGTCAAAATCTGGGATGCAGTTGTAGGTACGTGTCTCAAGACACTCAAAGGCCATGAAAAGTTTGTGACTACAGTTACCTTCTTAGGTAACAACCAACGGGTTGCCTCGGGAGCAGACGACCAGACAATTAAGATCTGGGACATGAGTCTAGGCGTGTGCCTCCAGACATTGAAAGGCCACACCGCCATGATATCTTCAATTACTTTCTCAGTGGATAGCCAGCGACTTGTCTCAGGATCATATGACAAGACAGTCAAAATCTGGGATGCAGAGGGATGCTTCCAGACACTCGAGGGTCATAGCGGTTTCGTCACTTCCGTTGCTCTCTCGACCGATGGTCAACGCATTGCCTCAGGATCACGAGATAACACAATCAAGATCTGGGATATTGGTATAGGCGACAGCTTTCAGAAAACGATTGAAAGCCACAAGGGTTCAGTAACTTCAATTGTCTTCTCGGAGGATGGTCTACGACTCGGCACAGGATCATGGGACAATACAGTCAAGATTTGGGATACGGCTACGGGCGCATGCCTCGAAACCGTTGAGGGTCACGGTCATTTAGTGACCTCAATTGCTTTCTCGGCAAGCCAGCTTATTGCTTCAGGATCATACGATAAGACAGTTAAGATCTGGGAGGCAGGCGCATGTGCCCAAACACTCCAGGGCCACACCAGTTTCGTAACTTCAGTCGCCTTTTCAGCGAATACGTGTGGCCAGCGACTCGCCTCGGGATCAGACGACAAAACAATCAAGATCTGGGATATAATTACGGGCACATGCCTCCAGACGCTCACGGGTCATGAAGAGGCGGTAAGGTCAGTGACATTCTCAGCGGACAAATGCGACCAAAGGATGGCCTCAGGATCGGACGACAAGACGGTCAAAATCTGGGATGCGGTTACAGGCGTGTGCCTCCAGACGCTTAATGTCAACTGGCGGATTACGCAGCTTTCATTCGATCTAACGACCAATTCTCGCCTGTATACCAATATTGGGGTTCTGGAACTGGATCTAGTGCCTCTCAACACACCATCATCCCAGATAGTTCCTTTGCAGCCTATGGGCCGTTATGACCACAGTGGCTATAGTAGCTACAGTATAGGTGGCAACGGTAGCTGGATTCTCAAAAGTGGGCGAGCTATAGTCTGGCTCCCTTCAAGCTACAAAGCGTCGAATTCAGTTGCGAGGGGATCGATAATCGCTATTGGGTGTGAGACGGGTCATGTGTTGATAATGCAGTTTTTAGAATAAGGATGGGTTCACAGAACAGAGACAAAAGAAGCAATTTTCGGTGGTTAATGTATAAGTATATTTATCGTAACTGGTTGGTAAATCATCAAAATCATCCAATCATAAGGAATGTCGTTGTCCATAGAAAATCCTCTGAGAAATCCATCAAGACTAAAAAGTTTCTAACATCAAGCTCCTCCTCCATCTCATCATCCCCCAAAAATCTCCCCCTTTCAGAAAAGCGTTAAGGAAAGTGTTCCAACCATCGATCTAGAATGACTGCCCTTTCGGGAAATGCCCATCATAAGAGATGTCGAGTAGTAGCTCCTTATGGGAACTGGAAGTTGGGGGGAACACAGTAGGGGCTGTTGCTGGGCTGGTAGAACTTGCAGACGGTCTTGGGGGGGCAGTCTCCTGCGAACTGTAGAGTAGTGTGTTAGATGGATATCATGTCGAAGATTCAAAAAGGATATGTATAAGACTTACCACCCACTGACCGGAGGTGTTGCAGACCTGCCAGCCATTAGCCTTGGGAAGGCAGGCATAGGTGCCGGGCTTGCAACCCTGAGGGTTGGGAGCAGCAGCGGCGACGGAAGCGAGAGCAACGAGGGCGGCGGTGAACTTCATTTTGAGCGAAGGTGTTGAAGTGGATGCGGTAGCGAATGGAGTTGTTTGTAAGTTGTTTTGTTGTTGTAGTAGCGAACTGGATGTTTGAGATGCTGAGGATGATGAGAGAGGAGTTGGTTGATGGACGGAGAGAGCTGGGCTTTATATAGTTGATTCCTCTGTATAGGACTTCTCAATCCTACGTGTTGAGGGTTCATGGCGTCCATTCCCAAGTCCGAATCCCTTGACCGCAAACAGTCATTTCATGGATGCATCCATCGTGATCAGAAAGTTCTATAGTGAAGGCCTAGCGTGACGTAGGGGGCGGCCTGGCGAAGCTCGTATAGTTGGACAACACGAACAGCCTCATGCCTGTATACGAAGCGAAACTCTGTCGGACTGACCAGTGCCATTCCAACGCCTATAGCTAGCTACATGAGGTTGGCCTGACGTTTGACCGATACGAAAAAGGTGTTGGGCCTCTAGCTCAGGCTGTCGGCGAGTCGGGGAAGGTTTCCAACGCCATGCACTCAGCCGTCGCTTGTTTTTGCTCAATAAAGGCTAATATTGTATGCTTTCGGCTTCCTGCAAATAATAAACAAATTTCATTTACGAATAAAGAGCTCTTCTGCAGGTTCTTTTCAGCTTTCAATTGCGTGGCCCCATTCCCACCCAATACTCGATACAATGCATCACAAACAATGGGAACCACGTTGGCCAGGCGTCAATCTAGATTCCCCGTTGCTGACTCGACCCTCCAGCCATTGCAGAGTTTGGATATTGCAACGCAGTATTAGAGAAAGCTCTTCCTCCCAGTGAATCCTTTTCCAACGGCGTGGTCTTGGCTCGCGGTCTAACCGTTGCGCTGGATTGGCTGCGCCCTCGGATTCGCCCAGCCCAGGCGTATTACGGCTGAACTAGCGAAACATGACCGCCCAACGAGAGCAAAGGCTTTTACGTATTCTTCAATCCATCTGATTTATGCTAGCATCTTCCTTGGTGAAAATAATTATGGGGGCGCAAAAGATGTCCTTCATCGACCGAGCGGCCCCGGAATCAGCCTTATATCTAAACATAGATACTTTTGTTTTTAAGGTGTCTTTGTTGGCACAAACAAATATGCAGCACATGTGGTAACGTGGTTAGGTTCCATCCCGTTTGCCGTTCCACACATGTACCGATACGGATCCTCGCAGGTGCCGTGATCCCTGCCTCCAATGCCACCACCACAATCGCCCGGCCCGTCGCTTTTGTCCTCTTACAGCGTTGCAACCCGAAGCCACAGAGTCAAACGAAAAGGTATTTTGCAAGATTCAGGTGGCTGGGGGGTGTCATCATGAGGCTATAGCCTACTTGGCAGCACCCATCGTGGAACGCTACCAGTGGTGTTGTCCGACTCGAAGAGGTGCCCGGGGAAGGGCTTTTCGCTGGCCTCTTTCGATAGCCAAAACGGTCATCCGGTGTGGCGAGCTGCCATGCGTCCAATCAATCTGACAGCATGCCACAGTGGCAAACGTTCCCAACTTTGGCTTCAACACCATACCGCAAAGGAGAATGATAAGACGGGGGTCTCTCCAAAGGATCATGAGCCACAACTCACAAACAGGATTTGGCTATTCCTCTTCGTCTAAATGATGGCCTCGGGGGACTTCGGAGCATCATGTAGAAAGGTTTAGAGTTCAAGATTAATGAATCACGTCAGATTATCGTCCACAATGGAATTATTTGGCCAGTTTGTTAACCTGCGATGATATGATAAACCTCGCTACTCAGTTGTGGTGCAAACGCAGACATGTGACGGGTGCGTTTATCGTTCGGGGCGTCATGAAGTCCGACATGTTATCGGGCATCTACCGTTGGTGCTCAGAAGACATGCCGATTGATGTGCAAGTTGTTCCGCCATCAGATGAGGGCGTCCTGCATCGAGGTAGACGAGTTCTTTAGCATCTGACGACTTGTTTAGTCCGAGAAAAACAATAATCAGAACCAGGTTAGCGATCAATGCATGGACAACTCGAGGCACCAGGCGCTCAGCCAGCCGCCGAAGCGCATCGCTCTTCTTTCAATCTTTGTTGACCATGTTACACATCGTTCAGTGAAACCGAGGCTTGCATAAGGTTATATTAACCTCACAGAAATTGGCCAGATGTATCAGCCGGTCTGGAGCTGGGGTGGGGATGCTTCAATGTCAAGGCAAACGAGCGTGCGAAGCCAAATCGTGCAGCTGAGCGGTAATAAACAGCAAGTTTGATGTTGTTGTCTGCGCAAACAATGTGTAGCCAAATACTATCAGCTCTCTAACTAGGTCTAGGTAAGAGTATCTTACTCTTCCCCTCAGCGTGTGATATCGTATGACACGCCAGGCGAGTCATTAAGCCTGTAATTCTGCTTTCACCAGACCCGAGGTTTCTTGCGTATTGCGGCAGCGAGCCGCCAGCGATGATGATTCGTATCCTTGTTCCCTTTTTAAATCGATGTGCGCAATCCCGTAGCTCCATTCGTAGACTTTCTGAAGCATCGCGCGGACCATCGAGTGACTGGTACGCTTCCGTAATGTTGTGAGAAATGCCTCTCTCATTGACCTCACTTAGTCTAATCCAAATATCTACAAAGGGCGTATCACTCGAGTGTGCCAACTCAACTACCGGCTTACCAAGGACTTCCATGTCTTCTTCTAGGGGACTACCCGTGTAAACCAGTACATCAGATCTCATCGCGTACGCGCTATCATCGACTCTCCCACCGTCTGTTTGAAGCGGACCACCGATGGTTGGGGTTGGGTCACTGGGGTTAAAACCAAAAGAACACGGCCCGGCATCTTCTGGTCTCTCGTTCATGTCTATCGTTTGGTCGCCGTGTAGATAAAAAGTGCATTCTTGAGTCGGAGGCGGCCAGCTTGGCAGCGACCGCCATACTTCAGCACCAGTTACAAAGATACGAACCAAGGGGGTAATGTGTGTGGTTTGGCGACTGGAAACATGATGATCAAGGAACGTGATGATGGCAGGCATCGAAAGAACCCCCGATGCTCGTTTGTGCACCCACGGGCCAATCGTCAGATAAACAATACAGTCTCGGTCGCGCAGTCGAGTGTACTGTCGTAATGTCTGCTCAGTAAAAGTGTCATACCAGCCACTGATGAGAAACACGGGAATGTTAACTCGCTCAAGCGCTTCATCATGCCGCAAAGGCTCCCAATATGAGTCATTGGGGTCAGGATGGGCCATGGCGTCAGACACCCACGGCGCACGTCCATCGAGATGTCTCTTGATGCTATCGCCCAATGGCAGTGCCATGAACGTTGACTTGGCAAAAATCTTATCGGAATCCAGGCGACTTGTCGGTGGGAGAAAACGGGTTTTCGAACTATCCTGAAGAGCGACCATGTCACCCCAGCCTACGCGATCCAGTCGAAAGGAACCTGTGCCCCAGTGATGGCTGGCGTAATTATGCGGCCCGACTGGTATGCAGGCTCCCACGCAGTCGGCAGGCGGATCGTGAAGCAGCGCCCATTGAGCGTAGCCCAAGTACGACGCGCCGCACGTAGCAAATGAGCCCGGATACCAGGTCTGTCGCCGCATCCATTCCACAATGTCCTGGCTATCCCTCTGCTCTGTTCGAAAAGGCTCAAATTCGCCCTCGGAGCCAAACGTACCGCGAGTGCTGACCAGCAGAACGGTGTAATTGCGAGACGCGAAGAAACGGGCATTTATGAGAGACATGATGAAGCCGCGGCCGTAGCATCCTTGGGCGAGCAAGACGGGTGCAGATTTCGTGCCTGAAGGCAGAAGAGGTTCGTACAAATCTCCAACTAAATTGAGGCCATCGCGCATGGGGATGTGAACTGCGCGAGTGACATGGTAATCACATCGCTCCGACGGAAGACCCAAGCACCATCCTAGCGATCGGTCAACGATGCTGTTCAAGAAGCCTCGTTTATTTGCCATTGGTGAGTAATGAAAGGAGAGATGGATGCCAATGAGGAGGAGGAAATTCGCCAAACTGAAACCGAGAAATAATGTGCGACGCCTCAATGAATGTGTCTTGATTGGCATGTAGAAGCATGGAATTGCTCGATCGTCCGCCAAGGTGATGACGTCCTTAGTGACGTGGTAGATGCATGAGATGGGGAACAGAGCCCTGAAGATCGATTGGCCCAAAGCCGTGACCACAGGCTACACCCACCAAGATTCAGCTGAGGACATAAATATTGCGTTGTGCCACGAATATGACCCCAATGATGCATTCATGTAGCAACAAAAGAATTTTCATTGTATAATAGTTTGGCCCAACAACCCAAGTAAAGAACTCGTAAATGCTACACATGTGTTATCAGATTCATCATCCTATTGGTTCAGTAATCTAATTGATCTTCCTTTGGTGTAACGTAACGTGACGCGGGATGATGGGGTCATAACACTGCCATTACTAATAATCTCAACAGTTCAATATGCTACCCCCAAGATTGACAAATAGCCATGGATGACAGCTGGTGGGATGACTTCTCAAACAACCTTGCAACGGATCTTGCACCTCTCGTCTCTCTATTTGGAGAGTTCCCGACAAAACAGTACCTCAGCGAGTGTTTAACCACGGAAGATATCGTCATCTTCGCCGTTGCCCCCCTGGGAGTCATCACGGCCATTGTGTCCGCAATCCGAGTGTGTGGAACGCCGTCGCTCAGGGCTTTCATCGGCAGAGCCCAGGAGGGAGCAGGCACCACCGAAGCAGAGCTATGCTCGTCCACCAGCCGCGATGTTTGTGAGCTTTACAACAACGGAGGCATCGCTCGCGTCCTTGGTCGCCCCAAGCTGCTCGAGATTGTGCACGATCCCCAGGCCCCTCAAGATGCCTTCTACCCCCAGCCCAATGGATTCACCCCCACTTCCGAACATGAAGCAACAGCTGGCTTATACTCGTTCCCAACGTATGTGGAGAAAAACAAGGGAAGAGGGGAATGGAAATTGCAACAGAACTCGTCACGGAGAAGCAAGAATACCTTGGATGAAAAGGAGTTTGTACGACAAAGGCCAGCGCGATTCGCTCCGAACCCAAATCTTTCGCTTAATATCGGAATCAGACCACATGGCAAGATTTGGTTCATGGTTACAGCTGCTTTGGGGGTTATGATGCAACTATTCATCTTTGTATGGGCATATCTCACACAATACTATTATCGTTGGGTAAGAAACAATCGACAGGGTAAGAGACGAGTCCAAGAACCGCAATCTGGGTAATCTCACACCTTGAAGCATCTTCTTGACCAAGTATGTTTCGCCTACTGGTCAACAGAGGGTAAAAAGATGCGACACAACAGATTCTGTATTCTCAGAAGACCAGAGCTGACTTGGATATTTCCAGATGACTATGCAGTTCCATTAACCGTCATTGGAACCGTATTTCTTTGTATAGGAATGGCCCTATGTGCCCGCCTGGTCGAGAGTAAAAGCAATAAACGAGTTTACCAAAGAACCATCTCAGAGGACCAGAGACACCAGGCTAGAATGTACTGGATCCAACCAGGGGACCAGACCATAGGAGATCAGGTATTTGACCCCTTTGCGTATTCGGACGCCAAATCCCCATTGCAGAAATACATCACATCTTGGAAAGCCACCAGCGGAGATGACATCAACATGGGCTGGACTTGGACAGCGGTCGCGACAACAGCAATCGGCTTCATCTGTCAGTTTCTCGGTCTCAGAGCTTGCCATTCATCCGTGGCAATCGCCCAATTCGGCGTGACTCTCATCATGAGCGGCATCCGTTCAGGTCTTAGAACTCAACGACTGCGTAGACATGACAACTTTATGGCAGATGACCCGGACTTTTTTCAGGGAAACGAACTAGATTTCCTAGCATTAAAAATCGGGCAGTCCCAGCCATCTACCGCGAAGACTAGCCCCTTGATGGAAATCCAGTCTCGTCCGGTATGGAGGATATTCAGTGCTTCCAGACCCGTCGGCGCCACAACCCCACACAATTCCGACAGAAACATACCCCCCAGGTCCGATACACTTTCCAGCTTAGCCTCACAAGAAAATCAGAGCTCCAGTGTCTTGGAAAAGTTGCCTGTATTGGAGAGGGACTCGTGCATACTTTCCGGGTTCCGAGTAAAGCTTCCATACCCAATCAACTCGCTCGATTCCACAGATCATCTTGAAGCTGCGACAAACGGTGAGCTCTTCAAATGGCTGTCGATGGAGTACTGTGCTACGTGCAGAAACAAAAGTGAGTGTGCTTCTAGCGATTTCAATCGAGATCCAAGGGCCGCTGTAAAGACGTTCTTCTACAGAAGTCGTCTTGCTCGGATGACGGGGATAGATGAGCCGAAATCTGAAAAGAGCAGCCATTGGGGTCAAAGATTGGTTCCCGTGCGAGATGCGGCTCTTATTCTAGCGCATGCTATTGAGGATACCATGCAAATCCTCTTCACTCGCAACTCAGAGTCGCCGATCAGACTTTGTGAGCCCTGGGAAGATGCATGTGCCATATTTTGGACAGTTCAGTGCTCTCTACTAGATCCTCTCATGCGGACGCACCAGAGCAGTGATATTCACATGTCATTACGAAGAGCAACGGATCAGAGCGGAAGTCCCGAGGGATCATGGAAGGCTGACAGGTCTGAGTTGGAAGCTGTGCTGGGCCTATGGTTCTGGTCCTTGAAGGAGCAGCACAAGGGACAGGACATGGAAGACACGGAATTCAAAGAGAACAAGGAGCGCATAAGTCGGATTCTCACAAATCCTAAAAGTCCGCAGGATGAGTTGAGTGAGACGCAAGATTTGAACGTTTGGCGGCGAGACGGTGTCAAAATTCGACAACGACGACTAGAAATATTTCCAAACATGGATCATGTATTTGTAGCCAATAGAAGAGGCACTAATGATTCTAGTAATCAGGCATTTTACTACGCATTTTTTCAGAATGCAATGTGGGGGAGGAGGAAGTCTCATAAGGAGTACGTCGCTGGCCTGGAGGGACCACCCACCCCTTTCAGCGATCACCGGCGATTATTTGGATGGCACAACATAACAACGAATCCACTAGAGGGAGAGCTTATCGTCTTGGACGTGGCCTCTAAAAGCTCACTGCTACTCAATTGCGCACAGGAACTTTATTCGCTGTTCTTTAAGGCCGTGACGCAAATCGTCGAGGACATTGGTGGGAAGACCGAGGCCATACGATACCATGGAGGCTTCAATCTCGCAAACGACAACGTTGGCCGTATTCAGAAAGCTCTCAGCGCTAGAGGCTTATGTGACGCGGACGATGCCTTTGCATGCACGATTCCAATTTTGAAGAGTCAGAATAAGCTACCGTTTCCCGATGGAGCCTCATCCATGGATCACAAGCTATCCTCTTTAAGCAATCAGTAATCTTGATCTAAACTCATCCTTGTATTTTTACAGAACCCACTGCAAGAGCCTCAAAGACCTAGGATGATTAACCTTGCCTCTCAGACAGGCTGGCCTATGGTCATCAAGACTTGCCTTGAGCTTGGTGCAGCAATCTTTCCGGAAGACAATGACGAATAAATTGCATTGTTCCAGAGATTAGCTGCATCATCACAGTGAGAACACTCGGAGACAGGTGCCAAATGAGATAACAGGGCCCCATGATTACGACGAAGGGGGGAAGCTTGTCATTATACAGATGATGACACCGTTGAGTTGGGTAATTACATCGAGGAATTTAGCTGCCGTCCAAGCATTATTAAACCATGGCCTTTCTACCTATCACGACGATTACCATATAGAGAAGCTGGCTCTTCATTAGACCATCTAAGAGGAGAGGAGAAGGGCATGTGTTGGTAGAAAATGAGTGCATGAATCTAAATCATAATCGCGGCAAAGGAATCAGCTCGCCACCTCTTTTTTGCATCCTCAAACTCAAAAATGAGTTTCTATTTGCAAAATTTCCACGTGCGAAAAAACACTGACGAGGAAGATGTAACAGCTCTTTGATGAGCAACAACTTTGAGTCCAGATCCTTACGTGAAGAAGGTTCTCTACTCTGAACAAGTCTACGCGCTTGACACAGTTGCGACCGAGGGGGTATTGGCTTCTAAAATGAAGGACAAATGATGGCTAAGGCAAATATTGAAACCTCTTGGATGTGAAGGCATGGGTAACAATAGATGGGAACTAGTGTCTGTCACCCTATCGCCGGCCGGTGATGCGTTAATTGCCTTCTTTAAGCGACAGAAAGAGTAAGCTGGACAATTCGTTTGACAGAGCTGGGGGTTGGGGTTGGCGCGGTGACAGGAGTGGCTGAGGATGGCATCGTTGTGCCCGCCAAGGAGTTTACTAGGCAAGCGGTCGCCAGCAGCGTGTCTAGCTAGTCAGGCTTCAGTTAGTTGTGATAGTGGGAGTATGATAGACGAAGGACCAAACTGACGTACATAACGAGTTAATGCCGCAGCTCACCGGCCGGACAGCCATGGCAGTAACATAACTAGATAAGAGACAGCTGTTATATATGTTACGTTTGAGTCCATTTTACACTGTTTGCACAACTATGTGGATATTCTTTAGCTCACCTGCGCAGACTGTTAAATTAGCCGCATTGCCTAAGTCAAGACACGGGTTAATACAAATCCATTTACAGAGTAAGCTACTGAGAATAACAAACTGGCTTGAGGTACAATTTCATTTACCGCGTGGTGGAAAATCGTGGCGTCGACGATATCCTCTGTCAATGTGATGAATATAAAGATGTGCCGAGAATAGAGGGAGAAAACGACTTGGCGATCTTTACAGTCACAAATGGCTTGCATAACTTAACGAGACGGAAGAGGAGGACAAGGAAACGCGGGAGGTCAGGAAGAGGTTCGGGCAGCGGGGGCGGCAGGGGCAGCAGGCACGGTTCGAAGGGTGGAAGGCGCAGAGGGAGACGATAAAAGCAGAGCAAGAGGCATTAGAGTTTTCGAAGCAGCTAGAAAGCGAGGTAAGATATTGTATATCTGGTAGTGTACGGGTTAAGAAGAGCATCGGGCGTCTACTGTAGGTTAAACGAGTGCCTGTAGAAAGCAACGAAGAAATAAGCAATAGTATAAGAAAACATAAGGAAGGTATAAAAAGAGATGTTTAGAAAGCAATGGTTTTTAAGTTATTCAGGGTGTTTCGAGTATAGGTTATTACAGACATTAGATCTTTGTCTAAGGATATTCTATAGTTTGCTTCTCGATTAGCTTAGCCATACACCATTTTCCATAAGATACACGCTATTAACCATCTAAGAAATTGGAGAAAAGAGAAGTCAAACGAAGCGGACAGAATTATAATGAATGGTTAGCCAGAATCTGTATGTAAACAATTATACAATAGTTCATTCCTGTTACAGGATTTTGCTATTAAGATACATTAGAAACGAAGACGTATAATGATAATTAAGTTATATCACTTCCAAATGACACTGTTTTATGAAGGACGACCATCAAAGACACTTGTGTAGTATTTTTCTGAATTCTTTTGTATGAATAAGGAATGTATATTTTGACAATCACAAGCAGATGAAAACTACAATGTAGCCCGGGAAACCTCAAAACGAAAACATCATGCCGATTCACCATTGTCCTGTCAACCCATTTTAGTGCTATTCAGATTGCGTCACCATCATCTGATGAGAGTGGTTTCATGCCAATCATCTAAGCCAGTACCAATTTGACAAATAATCTCAGACGACTACGGAAACATAGAATCCCTGAGGAGCCACTGCACTCGACAGTCGTAGGCGAATATTACACCTTGCAACATCCAGATGTGCTGTCCGTGAAAGATAAAGATTTAGACCTAGGCTAACAAGAACGCATAAAGGATCCCACACAAGCAGGGCTTAGAGTGGCTGATTTCTCCAACAGCCACGGCTTGAGCGATGGCTTCGAGAATGATGTATGAACGCCTAGAGATGATACGTTACATAACCTAACGTTGTTTTACAGGTTTCAGTCAGAAAAGTCTCCAACAGAAGCCTCCGACAATAAAACAAGAATATGCGAACAACTTACAAACCGGAATTTCCACGGGCACCACATGCTCCGCCCCGCAACTCCGCTGCCTTTGAACTCGGGTGATGGATATGAGCCGAACCCTTCTCCTGCCATTCTAGTTTGTACTGAGACATACATACTAATAAGTAATAACCCTTGTCATTCCGGACTCCTTCTCCCTTCACACACGGATGCCGACCCGACTCCCGAGATCTGAACTAGCCAGGGTGTGCGGAATATTGTCACTCTTGTATGTTTCTCCGTATTTCACCATCGGATTCACTTGCCTTCGTTTATGCCGGAAGTCCATATCAAAGTGCTACTATCAAGGACCCAAAGGCCCGAAATCTCCGATAGCGTATTCAAGAACACGCACCGTGGTGGAGAAGGCAAACCGTCACGCGGCCGCACGAGCGAATTACTCGCGCTCGTATTAGTAAACACGAGATTAGGTAAAGCTGATGAAGCGTGTGGATAGAGTAGAAGCATAGCATGGGTAGGTGCACTGAATCGTCCAACGTGATGTTTTATGGGTGCATTATAGAAACCAGATCATGTATCTGGCGAAAAAATGAATAAAAATAAATAAAAAGACGTGATAGAACAGTTCAACAGCTAATGGTTCTTCAGAACGCAGGACAAAAAGCAATACATCATATACACATGTACTTGTAAGCCCAGCATGCTCCCATATTAGTGCAAAAAGGAAAAGAAGAAAACAAAAAAAAAAGAGAAAAGAAAAGAGGAACCCAGATTTTAGCCCCCCAATTTTTGCCAGGGTAGCATAAAACGGCAACCAAATAAAATCCCCAAAAGACACAAAAAAAGATTCGACGCAGGCCCGGTTCGAACGGACGCTCCCGAAGGAACAAGATTTCAAGTCTTGCGCATTAACCACTCTGCCACTGCGCCAAGTGCTTTGTTGAAAACGATGCGTCGTAAATTGATATATAGAGATACTTACACAAGATGTCATAGTTTGATATCGTAAACATGCTATGGTAAGCACGCACAGGATGAGTTGAGAAATACGCGTAATTTAGACATGCATGATGGATGCTCATTACCAAGATGACTGCTTACTGCCACAATCATTTACCTATTTAGATTTCCTCTCAACTCCCGGGGTCGCATCAGATCTTGATCAGATGCAAAAGAATAGCGTCACCTGTTAATTAACTCAACATGGGACTACAGTACCCTAAACAACGTCCTTGAATAGCATTCTGCGCATCCACCCACCCACCTTGTATGCAGTTATCGACACGGGGGTTATATCGCGCATGATAAAGGAAGACATATACATGTGGACATGATCTAGATGCCTCAAAGACACCGAGTCTGGATCTTGGCCGTTTATTTTTATTTTTATTTTATTTATTTCATGATTTATAATCATGGCCTTTTTTAAACTGCCGCTGCCTGCTACCGGGCTGCATATGTCGTTCGCAAACAGAATGCGAACGAAAACGAGAACGACGATTAGTATTCTAGGCGTTTTTTCGAGGTCCATGGACTTGGCCACTCTGATTTGTCTTGATCTGATTCATAACAAGGCAGGAGATAGTAAGACCGCCTTTTTTCCCTTTCTTTTCGACGCAAATAGACAGACAAAGCGGGCCCAACGGCATCCCTGCCTAAACTAATCTCGTCAGCACCATAATAAACGAGATTGTAGAAAACAATGGGCATGAATCATACTCTGTGAAGCTACCCCGGTTCGGATACCAATTGTCAATAAGCATCCATGGATGGGAGGCGGGGGGGGGCTGTCGATTGCCGTCGCCCCAGCGGCAAAACTGGGAATAGCATCAGCACATCAGCAGCCATCTTCCTCGGCCGAGAGATCAGCAAATCAGCAATCAGCCCTATCGTCAGCCCCCCCAAAAAAGACCATCTTTAACTTGTTTAATTTCATCAAACTTCTCATCCATTCCAAATAACTCTTGCAGTGCCTCACTCAGATTACCGAGCAGCCTATTGGTCGAGCAAGCCCCCATCCCCTCCCCTCCCCTCCCCGCATCCGCATCCCTCATCCCAGGCTTCTGGACCATCCGAACCTAAATAGGTAACTTGTACTTGGAGATACATCTTCTCATCGCCTTGCCCCATCCTGGCTAAGCGGAGCGGCCGCGCCAAGCGCTACCCATGTCTTAGACAGCTCGGCATTTTTTGCTTGCGACACGTTGTTGAGGCTTGCGCGGGCGAGCCATCACTAGAAGGGCCGAGAGAAGCAGGTCATCCCACAACCCAGGGAGACACTGCAGGCAAGGGTTGTATTTCCGCTATAATGTCCGCAAGTAATATATATTTCGTACTACCAATCGGGCCCGAGTCACAACCGCTGAGGGGCTTTGGGGAAGGGGGGGGGGGGGCTTGGGCCATGGGATCCCCTCGAGGGGAGATCTTGGATGAGATCGAGTGGTGGTTGGGAGGCTTTGAACTTAGGGTTACAGCGGTATTTGGTTTTGTCGGGACTCGGAACTAGGAAACCGGTAAGCATTGATCATTACAGCGAGGCGCATAATACTTCTTTTGGAAGCTGTGGGTAATGGAAGATCGACCAGTTGGTAGTTGATGATTTGTGTTTATGTCTTAGCCTATGTGGCCCGTTTACTTTATAAACCAGCGTTTCCCTCTCCCCATCCATAAGCTTTTGAATCATCAAAAACATTCTATTCATCTCTACCCACTAAACCCCTATAAGCACACTTGTGTAATCACATAATGGCTTCAGAAACTTCTCAAGTTTACGACTTCATCGTCGTCGGCGCTGGTCCCGCTGGCTCAGCCCTCGCTACCCAACTCGCCAAAACCCCTCAAGCCCCTAGCGTTCTCCTGATCGAGGCCGGATCAGACAATAGCAATGTTACCCTTCGTATCGAGGGCCACAAGTGGATCACCCACATGAACCCTCCTCAGGCTTGGGGCTACGAAAGCAATCCGGATGCCCACATGGACAATCGCGTGCTCCCCCTCGCCCGCGGCAAGGGCCTTGGTGGTAGCAGTGCCGTCAACTTTACGGTCTGGACCGAAGGTGCCAGGGCAGATTGGGACCGCATGGTCAAACTCACCGGTGACGGCTCTTGGGCGTGGAACAAGGTCAAGCAGCGATACAACAAGCTCACCACACATCACTGCACCCACCCAGATGTCGAAAAGGAAAGACAAAGGTATATTCACCAAAAGGAAGGAAATTACGGCACCTCTGGGCCAATTCACATTGGCTACTCCCAAGAACCAGATGAAGAAGCCCTGAACATGGTTGATATCTGGGAGCAAAACGGCGTCCCGGTCCGACCTGATCCCAACGATGGAAACTTGATAGGCTTTAGTGTCTACCCAGCATCTGCCTGGCGGGGTGTACGAACTACATCCGCTGATCTTTTGTACGATGCCCCAGACAACCTAGACATCATCACCGACACACCCATCCGCCGTGTCATTTTGGAGGATGGTCAAGCCGTGGGCATCGAATCCCTCGACGGCCGAATCTTCAATGCCTCCAAGGAATGCATCCTCTCCGCCGGCGCCATGGACTCCCCCAAGATCCTCATGCACTCCGGCATCGGCCCCGAGGACCAGCTCCTCAAGTTCAACATCCCCGTCGCGCACGCAAACCCCAACGTCGGGCAAAACTTCCAGGACCACGTCGCCGCCATCATGCGCTACCAACGCGAGGAGCACAGCACCATCATGCCCGCATTCTTCAAGAGCAAGGACGCCCAGAAAGCGGCCCTGCGGCAGTGGGAGATGCACCGCACAGGACCCCTAGCCACCATCGGTTGCACCCTCCCCCTCGGATTCATAAGGAGCGATGCCCTGCTCAACAGTGCCGAGTTTGCTGCCCTTCCGGAAGAAGAAAAGGCGTTCCTTGGCCAACCCGACGTGGCATCATACGAGATCGGCTTTGGTCTTCCGGACTTTGGCTTCTTCCTGGACCCGGATAACACGCCCGCCACGTTTTGCGCTTTCCTTGACCTGCAGTACTTGCAGAGCCGCGGATCATTCACCCTGAAGTCCTCCGACCCCAGCGTGCCCCTGTCCTTTGATACCAACTACCTGAGCCATCCCTATGACCGACGCCAGGCCGTCGTGTGCACGCGGTACATGCTGAAGCTCCTGAACAGCAAGGCCATTGCCAAGGATACCATCGCCGCCATCGACGCCCCCGCGAGTGACAGCGAGGAGGACATCCTCGCCTGGTGGCGCAAGAGCGCGACGACGAGCTGGCACATGAGCGCCACCTGCACCATGGGCAAAGACCAAGTCGAGGACAAGGCCGTCGTGGACCCAGACTTTAAAGTCCATGGAGTAAAGGGCCTGAGGGTGGTGGATAACAGCATCTGGCCCTTCTTGCCGGCCGCGCATGTGCAGGCTCACGCGTACCAGCTTGGCTTGATTGCGGCGGAGAAGCTGGCCGAGGAGTATGGATTAGCAAAGGTTGTGAATGGGGTGAATGGGGGTCATTGAGTCAAGATATGGACCTAGATACATGACACAAGTAAAAACTCTAGAAATATGTTAGCATTAGTATGACACTCATTGTCACCATGAGAGACGAAATAAACCATTTTCATATTCCTTTCAATTCAAATTCAAACTCGCGCATTTCTTCCTTAAGCCACCGTCTCAGCGCCCCAATAATACGTCAAAATGTTTGTCCCAGCATACTCATCCCTATACGTCTCTACCTTCTCCCCATCCAGCGCCGCTCCCGCGCACACCACCAGCGGCATAAAGTGCTCGCCACCTCCCCTCGGGTGCATGTCATACGCATGCGGCAGCTCCCTCCACGCCTTGACCTTGCTCCATCTCTCCCCTTGCGCCTCCGCGCCCACCGCCCCCGTCAAGGCGCCGTTCCACTCGTCGACCTTGTCCCTCCACATCTGGATCTGGTCGGGCCCGCCGGCCCTGACCTCCCGAAAGACCCTAAAGTTGTGCAGCGAGGCGAAACCGGAGCCGATGATGGCGATGTTCTGCCCGCGCAGCTTGGACAGCGCGGCGCCCATGCGGAGGTGCTTATCCGGGTCTTCAGACTCTAGGACCGAGACCTGCACGATGGGCACGTCGGCGGCCGGGTTCACCAGCAGCATGGGGATGAACACGCCGTGGTCCCACCCACGCTCGCCGTCCAGCGTCGGTTTCAGGCCTTGCTCCTTGAACGCGGCAGAGACAGTCCGCGCGAGCTCGGGCTCGCCCGGCGCGGGGTACTTGAGCTTGTAAGCCTCGGGCGGGAAGTTGTAATAATCGTACAGCAGCTCGTGCGACGCCTCTGATGAGATGGTCGGCTCGTCCGTCGTCCAGTGCGCCGTCACCAGGACAATCGCGCGGGGCTGCTCCGGCGTGCCCAGCTTGAGAATCTTGGGCACGCGGTTCTTGAGGGAATAGACAATGTCCTTGTGTCCAGGATCTCCCAAGATGGGCATGGGACCTTTCAATTATGTTAGCCAGAGTTGATGGCAGTATGCTCAATGCCTGTACTCGTGCAGTCAATTTGAGCAACATAGTTCGGATTTCACTCACCTCCGCCATGGGAGAGCGCAATGACCGGTGCAACGGGCATCTTGCGACGAAAAAAGTATGTTCTCGTAAGGCGAAACAGGATGAAGGCGAACAAGAGTCGAATGACAAGTGAAGCAATGCGTCTCGGCGTGATTCTCATGAAGAATGAGTCTACTTGCAGTGTGAGGCGGCTTCTCTTTATAAAACGAATGTTCATAGACCAGTGAAAAAAACAGCGACACCCCAATCTAGATCAGCTGTAATTGCACTCACGGTAAAACCGTTGCAACGCACGTCATTTCCCACAGTCACCTAACAAATTGGCATGTTTCCCCCCCTTCCCCCGCCACCACGTTTAGCTTCTTCCATGGTGATATTATTGATGAGATCGCTTACACGCGGTCAATGGCAAGCTTTGGGTAAGCCAATGGGCGTATCGCCAGTGATCTGATGATACGGTACTCCGTACACGTTGCCGAGCAAAGGAGCCTGTCAGACGGTGCAGACGCCAGCCACTGTGAACTTTTGTCATTGCCGCGCGGGGCAGCCCACCCAGTGGCCGCATTTGTCATCGCCAGATCTGGGCTTCGGGACTCCCACTCCTCCTTCACCCAATAAAGCCAAACCCGTATGTGGGTATGGTATCAATGAGTGTGCGAATCATTTTAAAGCTAGATGTGTTAACTCATCATTTACAGTGATAAAACATCTTCATCATTACATTACTATCTCATCGTTACCCAGCCAGTCATCATTACCATTCCACATCCAGTTCATGTCTAGATATACACTGCCACTGTGCCTCTGCCCGCTCCAACCGCCTTCACTTTAGAGCCAATGTTCAAGGGACTTCCCTCACTCACAATAAAGTGTTCCTTGGCCTGGTCTTTCGGTACCTCTCCACCGAGGATCTTGTGAGGGTTCACGCTCACGAGATCCAAGGCCTCCTTCTCAGTCAAACGGCCGTTGCCGTTGTGGTACGCAGCTCCAGCTTCAAAGCCCAGGTCGCGAACGTACCAGTCCTCAGCCAGACCAATTGCCACAGTCACGCCAGCATCCAACAAAAAGTCAATGGTGGTGCCGTTTGTCAATGGCGCGCCGGGCAATGTGCGTCGTTGATCCCAGTTATTAGGGTGAGCTTGCAACGGCAGCAAAATGACTCCAGCATCAGCAGCACCAAGCTCCTTGGCAACAAGATGCGCCTCGGCACCGCCAATGATGGCCAACTTAATCTTGGATGTCTTGGTAAACTCTTCAACCTCAGACTTAATCTTTAGCGCTGTGGCAATGCTGTCGGCACTGTTAATGGTCAGAGCCAGAACATGCTTGCCCTCAACAACCTTCTTCAAGTATGCCTCCTCTGAGAAGGGATCCTCCGCGGGCTTGTCCGCCTTGGCAGCCTGAATCAACTTCTTTCGGAGCTTGCCAAACATTTCCGTGTAACTACCAGAGGCATGAACGTTGACGTCAAGGGTGTAGTGCACAGCAACATCGGGGGCAAAGATGGCGCCCTCCTCTGCAATGGTCTTGGCTGCCGTAACGAATCCGACACTGGTACCGTGATGAGTCTTGAGATCCGTGTACTTTGGTGCGGTGAGGGCCTTGGTGACACCATACTTTGCCGCCACCTGCAGCTTCTGGCCGTCCAGCTGAAGACCATCCACAGCACGGGTAAAGGCATCTTTATTGTTTCCATTGTCTGTCGAATCTTCTGCGTCAATCTCGTTCAAGCCAATCAGTCCGGCCACGCCAGTGAAGGAATTGACGAGATACCCGTTCTTGAGCTCGACACGGTGCTCAGCGGCACGAGCAGCAGCCGCAAACTCAGGTGCGCAAGGGCCAATGCAGGCAATCTTACCCTTGGAGACGAAGACGTCAAAAGGCTTATCGCTTGACTCGTGAGTTTCATCACCCAAAAGAACCTTGGTGATGCCATGGAAAACTACGTCTTCCACCTCGGTCGGCTCTTCAATAATCTTGGCCAATGACTCGTCAGGGACAATAGGCCCGGTCTGAGGCTTGGACAGTTCAACAGGGTGCTCAAACTGGGCACTTCCATCAATCCACACTTGGACCGGTGCTGCACCGACGCTCAACGGGTCACTATCCCAGACCACAACGTCGGCGTCAAAACCTGGCTTGATCTTTCCGAGACGCTCACCAAAGCCAAGCAATTCTGCCGGGGCGGTAGTCACAGCAGCAAGGGCCGCATGGTAGGGTAGGCCGTAGTGGTATCCCTTGGCAGCCTCGAATAGGACATGCTGGGCGTTGATGACCGGGTTATCGCTCACATAAACGGTGGTGAGATTGGCATCCCACAGGTATTTGCCGGCATATTCGGATGCGACAAATGCCTCCTGCTTGTAGAACATGTTGTCGGCGAATAATGCGGACGCTGGTGGCCGGCCGCCCCAGGTTCGCTTGAGGATCTTCACTCTCGAGTCAGTAATGTAAGCATCATGTTGCATCCGCAACTGGGAAACTCACCTCGGGCACGAGAAACGTCTGGTGGGCGTGATGGAAAGCTCTAACAGCAAACTTGAACTCGTTGGTATGGTCCACCATGGCTTCAAGATCGGCAATAGTGTAGCAGTGGATGTTGATGTGAACCTGGCCACGTAGTGCAGCACTGAGGGATTCCCATTGTAGCTCCTGCGGAAGATAGCCATCCACCTTGTCCACGCCAACATCTTCCACCTTATCGCACCAGTCGTCCTGCTTCTGAATCAGGGCACGAGCTTGCTCGAATGCATGCCTGAACTCGTAGCTCTCGCCCATTCGGCTGGCCGGCCCCTTGCCGATACCACCGTACAGCCTCTTGGGATTCTCTCCGCAAGCCATCTTCATGAATCGCCAATTGCGATCAGGATCAGCGAGCATGTCTTCGGCGCTTATTTCCTTGCGACCACTCTGAGGGCCAACGGCGAGTTTCACAACAAAAGCCTCGCCGCCCATGTTATTGGCAGAGCCGGGCAGGATGAGAGACGTGGTAACGCCGCCAGACTTGATGACCTCAATCTGATGGTCCAATGGGTTGAGGCCATCGATAGAGCGGGCCCAAGGAGTGATGTCGCCAGAAATTTCGTTGGTATCATCGTAGCCATTGAGAGTGGGAATAGAGTCAACACCAGCGTGGCTATGCATGTCAATGACACCAGAGGTCAGCTGGCGACCCGAGGCATCAAAGACGACAGTATCTTTCGGAACGGAGCTCCGCGGGATGGCAGTCTCAACCCGCTTGATGAGGCCATGCTCAAGGAAAACATCGCCGTTGATCCATTCCCAGCCCTTGCCAGCTCGGGCATCTTCGTATCCGGTTCCTTTGGCGGGCTCACCAACCCAAATGGTAGCATTCTTGATCAGCGTGGGCTTGCCACCATCGACGTATCTAGCGCTCTTGTCACGACCCAAGCCAATTGGGTCCTGAGGCTTGTGCCGGAGTTTTCGACACGTCGCCAGGTCATCATTGAGCTTCTCTAATGACAGCCTAGGGGCCTTTGAGTCGTCTCTCCAAACCTGCTTCCACTGGCCAAGCACAATCAAGGCCAGACAAGCGACAGCAACAAACTTGAGCACGCGAGATCGACGCGCGCTCAGTTTCCTGCCTCGAAACAGGCATCGCTGTTTTGAGCCATTGGGAAGCGGCAATTCCGCTGCACTATAGGGCGGAAGCCCAGCTTTCTCATCCATGGTGATATGATATCACTCGCAATAGCAAATTGGCCGTAAACGAGGAGGGGGGATGATGATGAAGAGGAGAAAAAGGAGCTCGGATCAGGGACGGACGAGCTCTCCAAGCTGCTGCCAGGGATGACGCCACCGCCTCGGTACCATCAGAACTCAGAAGCTTACTCAGACCGGCAGGTGGTTGGGCCGCTGGTGTGCATGACTAAAGACGGGTGGGATCCGACCTCCCGAGCCAATGGATGCGCTAAGCAACGACCCTGAAGCAGCCGTTGATTACCTATGATGTATCTGAAGGCCCGTTGCTGGGGAGGCTTGGATGGATCTCGATAAGCAGAGATCAGGTAGGTTCATGAGTCAATACGAATTGAGCTGATCAATCACTTTTAATTTGCTTCCGGTTGTGGATTTTACAGCACGTTGGTAATTACGCAGCGCTCTAAAGGGGGCGGCGAATGGTCACGGGAGGCAAAAAAGAGATTAGAAAGACAAAAACCAGCCAAAAAATAACAGTGCCCCCACACAGAGTTGAACTATGGACCTTTGCATTACAAGTGCAACGCTCTAACCACTGAGCTATAGGGGCCTGGGATTGAATATGCCCATGATCTCTGTCTAGCGGCCCTTGTTAAACAATCCATAGTTTAATGGCTGCCAACGCAACCCATCAAAACACGAATCAGGCAGGCCATTATTACTGCTCGGTACGAGGAACTAGGGGTAATGCCAGATACCTAGTAGTTCTGAGAAAATTGAGATCCATGGATACTCGAATCATCCACCTGATCCCTAATACATTTGGTCAACTGTCCGTACGAAAGAAAGTACCCAGTCATCTTACCCCAGACTTTCAACCCCACGTAGCAAGTATCCATACCCAACAACATATATGGACCCTGGAAGCAAATATTGCCAGGGACTAGGTACCTACCCAGTAGACGCCAGGATATCAGATTAAGAAAGTCACGTTCTCTTACTTTAGATTGCTATCCTAAAGCTATCGAATCAATAGCCAAGCGCTCCAATTTCGATCCTGGCTCCTTTTGTCATCCAAGCCGTCACTCCTTTATTTTGTATTTGGTAAGCTCCCAACTACGTGGACATATAGGGTACCTACGTTTCCATGCCAAGGTTACACACATTGGTCATGAGTCGTGGCGCGTTGGATGTGGTGGCTGGCTCCCGCCTATAGCAAGCTGCGGGATGGGGTCGGGCCGCATCATACTTATACATTACTCACCAGATCAGATGATTAGGTCTCCAGGAGAAGACACACCCCCCCCCTTTTCAAATCCCCCTCAAAAGCCGTAGACGGAATAGAAATTTTCATTTTGTTCAACTGACATCATCTATCCTTTCTTTCATCGTCCCATCATCCATCATCCATCATGCCTCGTAAATCTTGCAGTATCGCCTCAAGGGAAAGGCAATTCCAGCGCGCCGTCAACTCCCTACCTCGACCACATCCCGATCCACAGCTGGAATGGCACCTCGAGCTATACCAGCAATTGACCAATCTCAAAAGGCAGCTTGAGGGATGCACAGACACACCGCTCCTATCCAGTGAAGACCTCAAAGAACTCAATGTCGTTCGGGGCGCCGAGTTTGATGTCGATGAGGCACAGCCCATTGACCTCGAGCCCAGATTCTTCACAGCCCGACCGTCCCGTGAGGTGGAACAATCCGCCCGCTGGTTCAAGGAGAGCAATAAACAATGGCCACAGCCCTGGGAGCCTTCAAAATTTCAGTATCACGATGGCAGGAGGCTGCCGGATCTTCGAAGCGTATCGCCCTTTTCATCAGCCGCCCGCGAAACACTGCAGGGGGACGAATATGTCTCACCACTTGGACAATGCCACAGTAGTAACCGCAGCCCCTCCTGGGACTCGCATTCGTACGTACCATGACGAAATATCCTACGCTTCAAGTCGAGTGAAATTGGTTGCTAATCAAGGAATTTCGTCTCGATTAGCTTCGTCTACAATCCTACTCGTGTCACCTTCCAAAGCCATGATGTCATTGCTGCATCAGGCAAAGATTACTCTCACCAGTTTGGCATCTCCAAGCTGTTCTACTGGATGGGCTCAGAATCCAGTGAACCGAATCCAGCAATCTCACACTCAATGGCCATCGTTGAGGACACGGTAAAGCCTGACGACAGGATTTTGCGAAGTGAGCTCCTTTCAGCGGTGATGCTATTGAGACACGGTCTCGGCCTGCGATACTGGGCCAAGCATCATACATGCCCCGTAAGTTGACCCCTGTCTCCCCCTCCCTCCCTCCCCCGCCGTAATCCTGATCAATTTTTTTGGCTAACGCTGCACGATTTATAGATGCTTGTGTTTAGCTTCCACGAGGGTGGTGGTCGTATTCTCCAAATCCATGTTGCCGACCATAAGCTGCACGTCCGGGTATCACGTCGATTAAATCTCGTGGACAAGGACGGCGCAATCCCAGCCGATGGACTGCTCAATATCCGATGGCTGCTGGCCAAGCCTGTCGGCGACACATGCTTCTCCGATCAGAGGAGAGATGCCAATCTTCGTGTAGAAGACTGCTTCCAGCGCCAGCCCCAAGATCCCGGGGTAACGTCAGCCATACCCATCCACCCGCCGCATATACCGACAGTGTCGCGCCCTCTGAGGCTATAAGCCGCCCGGAAACCCCGGAAGCCATTTTTTCTTTTACGACGGAAAGGGATTGCCAAAAAGGAAGCAAGTCCCCCGTCTTGTACTCTTTTCATGTATCTGTATGTAATTAGCAAGCAGCTGAACTTCTCTCCGCGGCACGGTCTGTCGCGCTTTGTATGATGCGGTCGCATGTAGCTTTAGTTCCACATTGGAGGATGGTTCATCAACATCTCTAACTGACACATCTTGACGATGTCATTTTTCACCAAGTAACCCCTTTGCCGCATTCCGAGTCCTTCATCGTGACACCATGTTGTGCCCTGGGCTAGCTTTTGCAGGCTTGTGATACAATAGTTCATAAACAGTTCATCTCGGCTGGTCGGGTGCCGTTTCCCCCCATTGTCCCATGCCTTTAGGCTTATTTCGACTTTCCTTGCAATTATTTGCAGCAGAGCCTGTTCCAGACTGCCCGAACCCCAGAGATACTCAAATACCCCAGGTGCTTGCTCGGTCGTGTGACAGGGACCCAATGCAGCGATCGCTCTCGTACCGTCCTCCAGCGCTACCGGCCCTGTGGTAGCAACTCAGTGAGCCCACCATAAGCCAGCTAGTGGTACCTATGTCACGATCCTTGATACATTTAGCGGATCTCACCAGCAGTCGTGGCCCTCGGCAATGTTGACAATCGTGAGGGATACAGCACAAGAATCTATATCGGAGATGATTGATAATTTCCTCGCCGCAGTGACTTGGCCTCACTTCAAATAGAAAATTCTAAATATATTACTAAGCCTCCCGGCAAACAGGAAGAATTCTACGTCCTTGCGGTGATGATCCCTACACTCTTGTTGTCATTGGTACCCAGGTTACGATACGAAAAAAACCTCTGTGATGAGACGTTGGACCATCTCAAAGCAAGACCAACAACGTTCCTCAAGATTGTAGTCCCAAACGGCAGCATTATCACACTGTATTGCGGGCCGGGCCGTGGGCTTGAGCAAGCCACAAGATGCCCCAAGCTGAATCTTGGATGCAAGGGATGAAGGAGGGCTTGGGCGATTATTTTGAATGTGCCTTTTCAGCCCTCTGTCGGTACGACTCGTTCCAAACTGCTGTTAATATTGATGATGCGATAGTTTAATGAGTTTCACTTATTTTGTATGAGATTGGGGTCGAGGCCATTGAAGTGCTTGATCGAATATACTGTATGTACTCTGTACGGACAATTAAACGGGCTCTATGGATAGAGATACATTATCCCAATGAATCTTTTCTTTCAATTCTCTTTCATATTGGTTCTATTCTCTTGTCTGCATACCCTGGCTACGTCTTTCTCTTACCATACAACCCTGTGCGTATGAGATCTACCGATACCTTGATTTTTCTTTCTTCTTAAATCTATATTTTACCCAGCCTTCTTCAATATTCGTAGCACTCGATCATCCCAAGTCTCTCGCCATTGTCATGTTTTCTACACTCACCTTCAGTCAGGATCTTCTAGGGTAGCACACGATGCGCAGCGTAGCATTCGGACACTTCCCCATCCAGCCTAACTCGACACCATCCCCCATCAGGTTCGGGGTGTTTTAGCGACACTAAAGTCCGTTTGTTCGGTGAAGATTTCGATTCCATCCTCGCATGCCCGCGGAGGAATTTCTCTGTGGATTGAACAAGACTCGCCGACTCTTCGATATCTAGTTTTATTTGGCTGTATCGTATGAGCAGAATGGGCTCTGGAGTCACTCAGCAGGGAGCGAATGGAGGCGACGACGATGGCGGCAGAATCGAGGAGGGAAGCCCTCTGCTTGGCGACCGCTGCGAGGATGACGAAATCGCTGACAATCTTCGCCGCCAAGAAAATCTCAGGAAGCGCCTGGTCGTGCCAATTCTGTTTATCATCGTTATCGGGCTGGACTTTTCCCTCTTCATGCTCAACTTACCCTTGACGAGGGTGTACGAGAGCATCGCTTGCTACCGGTACTACGAAGGCCGGGAGCCCTCGCGATTCCTCAACCCTGGTTCTATCCCGGAGAGCCTGTGCAAGGTCGAGGCCGTCCAGTCGGAGCTGGCAATTGTTCGCGGCTATGAGTACCTCTTCCAGGGCTTGCCAGGTCAGTAAAAGCCCGTTTGTTTGATCTTTGCATGCATCAATTGACTGGGATTTGTTTTAGGCATGTTTCTTGCTCTGCCATACGGATCCATGGCAGACCGTTGGGGACGCAAACCTGTCTTCTCACTCTGCGCAGTGGGATTCGCCGCTGCCATGACTTCCGTGTTGCTCGTGTGCAGACTCTGGTGGGTATTTCCTCTGCGCTCCGTGTGGATCGCTTGGCTGTTCATGTGCATTGGCGGAGGAGGGTCCGTCATGACATCGACTGCTTATTCCATGCTTACAGACGTCACTGCGGAAGCTGAAAGGTAAGCCGTTCCTTCCGACGCAGTAAACCCATTTGCATTCGTGAATGGCTAACTTTTTCTATAGAGGCAAAGTGTTTCTTCGGATTGGCGTCGCAGTTCTCATATCACAGGCCTTGGCTCTCCCGCTCGCTTCCATGATGATGGAAACGTTTGGGACCACTGTGCCTATTTTGGTAGGCTACACAATCGGACTGTTGACGTGCCTCATCATATTTGCGCTGCCAGAGACACTCACCAAGAAGGTTGCCGTAGAGACGGACTCGGAACCCGACGAAACGGCACCAGTTGTATCGAATGGCCAGCTCTCGCATTGGTTGAGGATCATAATTAGCAAGGCAACCGAAGCAGTTGACTCTTTCGGGTTTCTTCTAAGGTCACCAGCTCTGATGGCCATGGTCCTCAGCTTCTTGATGAACACGCTTGGGTCATCGTCCATCAACCTCGTCATTCAGTACATCTCAAAGCGATTTTCGATTTCCATAGCCAGTGCGGGCTATCTTCTTACCATCCGAGCCATCGTTACCATCGTCGTATTTCTTTTTGCTATCAATTTGCTGGGAAAATTCCTGACGCACAGATACGAGCTGAGAGGTCCACCCCGTGATCTCTGGCTCGCCCGGCTCACCGTTCTCTTCTTCCCACTCGGATTCCTTCTCATCTCAATTGGTGGGCATATTGGTCTGGTTGCGGTTGGCATATCCT
Organism: Hypomyces rosellus; assembly: GCA_011799845.1. Classification (NCBI taxonomy): domain Eukaryota; kingdom Fungi; phylum Ascomycota; class Sordariomycetes; order Hypocreales; family Hypocreaceae; genus Hypomyces; species Hypomyces rosellus. The sequence continues at coordinate 629,089 of WWCI01000003.1, forward strand.
TCACGGCGTTTGGTCTCGGAAGCGGTAGTTTGATGCGAAGCGTTGCGACGGCGTTGGTTCACAAGGATCATGTCGCTCGACTTCATGCGGCTATGTGTTTGGTTGACAACATTGGGACATTGATTTCGGGGCCTCTATTGGCGGAAACATATACGCTTGGACTGCGCCTGGGAGGTGGATGGATAGCACTGCCGTTCATTGCCGCGACTGTATTGACAACTCTCGGATCTTGGATTACGTGGCTTGTCAGAATGCCCGAGACCAGCGATCCAGAGGAGTAATCTTTGGCTATGATAGAGGTACATATGACATTTACATTAGAAGATAGAGTATTATTAAGGGAGTGTTGCATAGCTTTTACCACACTTGTTTGTCAATATAGGTATTGATACGCTTTCATGATGGTGGCGCTTTCGACTCCGAAGACCTGCCTCCATTTCACTCACCCTCACCATCGCTCCGCAATTGGACTTTTAGCGAGAAGTTTCCAGTTCTGATCTGTCTTATGGAGCTAAAGGATATAGCGACGTCTGCTATGCAACTGGGGCGGTTTTGTCCCCGCGTTTCCTCTATGCTGCATGATGCACTCCACCCATACAACATCTTGAGTGCGAGGGGTTTGCTCAGCCCTGGACCAGCCTCAACCAGCGACTTTCCTGATGTGGACTGGCTGGATCGGATCTTTTAGGGTGTGCGGAGAAAAGGAAGAATTGTGACGGAATCTAGGATCACAATAATGGTGGTCCATGCAGTTCCACTTGATTGCATGCGGTGCTCCATCACGATGGCCGAAGATAGTGAAAAAGTCCGAAATACGCAAAGAATTGTCGGATTGAATGTGGAAACACAACGCATAGTCTACAACTCTTACTTTAAGAGCTAGCTCGCCCTCCATAACGATTCAGCGATATAGTTGCCACTCCAGACATCTTTGAATTTAGTGACTGGTACGTTGTACGGAGTAGGGGTATGTAGATCATGGCGGGGTTGACTCATGGCTGAGCCGATTCGGAAACTAAGACGGAGTGAGTCATCCATGATTCCTTGGTTTATTAGTTAATAAGAGTGTCCAGCCTTCATCTCATTGAACAGCCTAATCCTTAAGTATATCAACTTGAGAAAAGTCAAAGAAAGAAGTCCTGTCTAATGGCTGCTCAGAATAACGACCTCTATGGGGAGGGAAGACATCAATCCCCCCTAGAAATGGTACGCAGCTCCTAAAGTTGGTAGAAGGTTTGCTGAAATCGGGGAGTAGATTCTCCCTCAACTTCATCGCACAGAGCAGGATCCCAGGCCAGTCGTCGTAATGACATGCGGAATCGCTGGTAAGGATCAAACAGTTCACCCTGGTTGCACACCTCAATTCTCAGTATTTCAGGGGCCGGAAAGTCGACACTCTCCAAAAGCATAGTTGCCCAGCTACCCAACTTTACGAGGCTGTCCGGCGACGCCATCATTCACGCGAATCATGGCCTCTACGCCATCGACTACCCAGCCGATAAATATGCCGATTACCAAGACGAAGCTCAACAGCGCCTCAAGACGAAGCTCGTCTCTCTCTTGCAAGAAGGAAAGAGAGATATAGTTCTAGATCTAGCGTTCTGGAATAGGGAATATCGCAACGAGTATAAGGAAATTGTGGAATCGAATGGCGGACGATGGCTGCTTGTGTTTCTTGATGCTGAGAAGGAGGTCTTGTGGAGGAGGATACAGGAGAGGAGAACTCTCAGGGACACGCTGAGTGTAGAGGATGGACGTCGGGACGGAGACTCGGCGTTCAATGTTGAGCAAGAAATTTTTGAAGTATATTGCGAAGGGTTTGAAAGGCCAGTGGGGGAAGGAGAAGTTGTTATCAGGGTTGTTTGAACTTGTAAACTACATACCAGTAGAGATAACCAGTTGTGATTTATTTTCCACAAGAGTTTGAGTTGAAAATCTTGACGTAGCTTTATATGTTGGATGTTCAACGAAGGCGATTGGCTTGCGCCGGCCATGGGCTTGTCAGACGCTTAAGCACCCTGCTCATCGCCCTAACTGTTCAAGACAAATGGCAGAGATGGCAGGATTATGGGCATAGCCTTGGTGAACTTAATGCCTCGTAACCAATACCCTGCAGCCATCCTTCATCCCTGGTCTTCGTTGTAAACATCCCTTAAAAATATCGCAACGATCAGGGACTATTCAACTCAGAGCCCACCAAGGTAGTCGCTGAAGGATCTGTTAATGAAACGGAACTTAAGGAGATGGCCAAGTCGCTTCTTCCCATGGTGGTACGGCTTTATATGAGCAACCAGGTACACTCTCATCCCTTAGATAGACGGGGGTTCTGGAAATTATGCCGGTTCAAATCGGGGTTTGGCACGGGCTTTCATCAACCCGACTATACCGACCGGAATTAAGCTCAAAGTTGCAGGGAAGCCTGGCAATGGTAAGCTTACCCTTGTCTCGGCACTCGTTGCATCCATGGATCTTACAAGTAGTATCCTTAGACATCACAAACTAATGATGGGCGTGGAGACACGGGAAAGATTTGACGGAGCATGATGAACCTGCAAGCCGATCATAGTCTACAGGTCGGCTACAGCTGCTGGATTTAGCTCGGCTACTCTTAAAGCTTAGCGACGCAAGATCAACCTTGAATCATGTTGAAAGATACTGATATTTGATAGGACAATGAGCACGTGGACCCTTTTACTAGAACCACATGATTCGCCCGCGTTGGCTTATGTTGAAGCAATGCTAGCTCCATAAACAAGAAGCTGAAGAGACGAACAATGTATATCATATTGAAAATGGCGGTTTAAGACGAGAAGATCCTTGACCGGACTTTCGGATTACATAATTTCATCCATGTACATAAATGTGATGATGTGGTGAATGACTTTGACCAGAACATTGTCCTTGATGGCAAAACGCCTAATCGCTGAAGCTTACACAGAAATGTATGAAAAGAATGGTTGAATGAGTGAATGCAAATTGAGAATGCGGATGGGGTTGGCAAACCTATGGATTTAACCTGATGAGGAGCTTTCATCCATTTACAATCTTGACTTGCCAAACACTTACATCCCGGAGCATTCTGAGTCAACGTCGGCCAAGAAAATGTGAAAATTGAAGGTCTCAATTAACGCCACAAGAATTTAATACGTTCAGCCTTTTGTTATTATATCAGGAGTCCCAAAAGGTGAAGCTAGATTTGCCGGGAACTTCTCAAAACCCCACGGAGCCAGCCCTGCGAACGGCGCGGGATACTGGTCGTACAAGTACTCCGTAACGAAAAGAGAAGACAACGAAATCTTCACTGCGATGATAACGAATTCTAAAATTGTTATTGGGCCATCTCGTCATCCTCTCTCGCCTTGTCCGAAACCCTGTGTCACTGTGGAGGCTTTGAGGTAACTTCGCGTCCGCAACGACACACACGATCGCATATCCGGGAATGAACATGCTCTAATCCAAACTCCTTTTTACGTCTCACTCTCGCCGCTAACATGAATCCCGTAGTTTCAGATGTTGTTGATCTCTTTCTTTGTGGCACCCGTTTTGCCGTCATGGTATTCGGCGATTTCTTTCCCCTCTGCGGACTCTTGGAGGTACCCACTCACCGAGAGGTGTTGATGAAGTTTGTCACTACTATCCCCCTGAATAATGATCTACTTGTAGTTATACAATTGAGTACTTGAGCATCTCAGCGTGCCAAGTTGCAAATGAAGTCTCAATTTACGACCTGGTGACTTGAATAGGTGGAAAATCTGCAGACTTCTCACCGCGCGGGAACGATTCGGCGAATACACTTTTCCAATTCCGTTTTATTCACCGAACATGAATGCCCCCTCCCCATTGAACGGATTTATGCTAATTCCACCACTGTCTTACCTCGTATATTGATCATCGGCGCATCGCCGGCATGTCGGCCCCGTCAGCAACAGTGGGCACAATAGTGTTCACTAACCACAGCCGGCCTCTCGGGGTGCTCCCGAGATCCGTTCCCATCTGCCGTCATCTTCCATTTCGGAACAACTCCGTCGAGTCTAAATCCTTTTTGTGGAGAGGGGGAGATAGTTTTTGCATGGCTTCTTCTTTAAGGTTATGTAAATCATGGATCGCCAGCTGCCGTCAGCTTATGCGTTTGCCTCACCTGGGTCACTTCGCTATACCGACTTATACATTCGGTAACTGAACTGGAAGATCTCTTCACGAACGGGGCTGCCATTTCCACCGAATTATCCGAAAGAAGGGGGTAGTGGTAGTTCAAATTGCTAAAGGATGGATATATAGCATCTGGTCATTCCAGACAGTAGCTCATTTCTGCATCAAACCATCACGTCTTCAACTCTAAGCAAAAAAGCATACTTTTACTACTCCGCATCTCTCTCTCTCTCCAAAAACAAAACCTCCAAACATCAAAATGAAGTTCATCGGTGCCCTTTTCGTTTTTGCCGCCACCGCTGCTGCCGGCGTCACTGGAATCAGCGGCGATGTGAGCGGCTGGAGCGTTGCTGGTGACCTCAGCAAGCGAGGCGTGAGTGAAGACTTTTGACCCTGCTCCTATAAAACAACTTTACTAATTGTCAAATAGAACTGCCCTGCTCACCACTGCTGTGTAAGCAAATGAGAACTACGCTTGTTCCGTAAAGCGGAACTATCAAGATGAGAAAGCCAACTAATATTCACCGTCTAGGTTCGCTCTTGTGGATGCAATGCTTGCACTGCCGACGGAAATGGCAACACCTGCTGCACCGGGGTAAGTGTATCCAGCCGTATTCGAGGGTTGTAGTTACTAACAGCCATTCAGCAAGTCGCGTCCGTCTGTGGACCCTGTCCCTTCAACTAGATGCATTGTAGACTGAAAATGTCTTGCTTTGGTCTTCTCGGCCCGACGAAATCCATGATGATGGATGTAACGCGGGGGCTGTTATCACAAAATTAGCTGATAAATGGATTTCGCGGCAATGTCGCGGTCCACAGCATCTCATTTCGAGCATCTTGTAAAATAAACAAGAAAAAGACATTTCTGTCTTTTATATAGATAATTTTATCGAATTTATAAACAAATACTAGATTTCATACCATAGGTAAATCCGCTAAGGTGTTGGCGGCGACAGGCTCCAACTACCTAACCCGGCCCGTGCTAGCGGTGGATCTCGGCACTGACCGGCCCCACTCCCGGCACCGTGATTCGGATCTTCTGTTACTGTTCTCGTTCGGTCCACTACTTGCGAGATGAATAAAGCTTTGAGGCCGAGAACCAGGCCCAAGAAAAGTTGGGCAATGGATGTGTAGCAGAGCTGGCGACTGGATTCCAAGCCCCTCTAGAATCCCCCCCACTTCCAGGGGAGGCAACCAACAAGGCTACCAATAAAACATGAACATCTGTTGACCAGGCAGAACCTGCATAGGCAATTAAAGATGTAGACTAAACACATTTTGATTGATCTTCTTAGACTGCTGCATGCGTGAAATATGGATCGCTGCATTGCGCCACACTGATAGCCAGTGATTGGCCTTCTGACCGCAATGTCGTGGTCCAATCCGTTGCAATCAGCGCCCAACCAACAGCCCTACGTTAGGAGGCCTCCACTGCGGCTCTTTTACGGCCTGTTCCGCATTTTCTGGCAAGTAAAATCTGTGGGAAATGGTTGTGCAGAACAAACTGGATGCAGCTACAGGATTTCATGGACTTGGTTGAAGAGATCATGACAACGTATCATCAAAAAGACACACATTTGTTGGACATTGATGGGATGATTTTATCGAATGAAAATATGCTAGACCGTATCATGGCTTAGTTAAAGGTGTTGGTCATTGTACCTCCTCCATTCACATGCATTCCAGTAATAACATTATGCCCCGTAACGGGTCCCTTGAATGTCACCCTCGAATAGCGTTCAGGCTCTTCAATCGCCGCCTGTGGTTCCTGGCCGGCTATGGCACCCGGCACCCCGGGCTGTGCCCAGTTTGAACTGCCTGTCCTTGGAGCGACTACTCCATTCTGCTCGCTGATCTGTCTCACTACCCTGTCCCTCTTTGGATACCTCTCAAGAAGGGCTCTTGCAGCCGCAGCGGCGGCCGCAGCTGCAAAGGTTTGCCAGCTCTTATTCTTGTGGCTGTCGGCATAGTCGCAAACGCCCTTGACGATGATGCAGGGCACCTCCTCCCAAACACCGGCCCCCTCCATCTCAAAGGCAATGACGCCGGTAGCTTGCGCGATTTCGTCGCGATCCGTTCCGCACTTCATAACGATATCGCCCGAAGCTACAGCTCCGATATGAATCATGGGCTCCTGCACCTCCTCAATGCTGCTCTTCTCTATATTTTGCTTCTCTCTGAGTGCGTCTCGGAGAATGACTTGGCTCATTTCGCAGCCGAGGTCCTCGCAAGTTGCGTGACGAGCCAGGTCACAGACGGCATCAGGGCTGCTGCGACATTTGTCGCAATGAATAAGGCGATGCTTGTGGATATATCGCGCATCGAATAATCGATCCATGGCTGTTCCTGGGTAGTGGTATGCTGGTTTGGCTCGCGCCTGACGCTTCTTCCCTTTCACTCTGCTTTGAAGCTGCACCAGGAACTGGGCCGTCTGGGCTTGCAATAGATCCATGCCCCGCTCGGTCCTCAGGTTCGCCAGCAGAGCTCGAATATTCTTGTTGGCTTTGCCTAGATTATCATCAAAGGTATCTTTCCGCTGAAACCTATCGGGGTAGTTTCTGCCAAAGTCGTACTGAACTACCGACTTGCTGATGATGACATCGCCCAAGAGAATGTCGGATTCGTCGCCCCGGCCATGAGGCACACCCCCGCAAATGCCGACAAGAAGCACCAGCTCTAGGCCGTCATAGCTGGATCGAAAGCTGGATGCGGCAGAGGCTGCGTTTGCTTTGCCCATCTGTGGGAGGAGGGCAACGACGACGTTGTGCTTGCCAATGCGGCCTGTGGTGTAAGTATTCATATCCCCTATAGCCCTGCCGTATCGGTCGCCGCTCTCGTCCCAGAATTCATCAAAGATGTAACAAACTGCATTGTATTCTGCGGTAATCGCGCATATAATGGCGATGTCGAACTCTTCGCGTCCAGCTGGCGCAGTAGTGGCCATGATGACAATGTGCGAGTTGATGTGCTATCTTGTCACGATGCGGACGACCACGGGACAGGGTCTCACGTATGGCCGTTCGAGGGTTTTATAGATTCATTCACTTCCACACTTGTCTCAGTTGCTGAGCCTCTTTGGTGGGGTCGTTTACCGTCGCAATACGACTTATTGGTTGATGTGCGCATAACAAGGATCATGATTGGTGCGGAAAACATATCAGGCTGTGAACTTTGAGTGTTAGGCATCCATGGCTTCATCCGCCTCATTTTCACAGCCTGTATTTGTTTACAGTTTCACGTACTGAGGGAGGTTTTCATCCCATCGTTCGTGTGGAGTTATTTTCTCAAAATTATGAGTGAGTTCATGTATCAAGGCGACATTCATGGGAGAAATATCCCCGCTGGTATGCATGGGAAAGTAATCTATAACAACTTCTATGCCCAAAAACCCCGAATATGAACCTGCTCAAGTACAGCGTCGCGAACCATGCGCTACCATCCCTTTCCCACCCGACCCCGGGTTTATTCATCGCCCTGACATCTTGGGCTGGGTTCACGAAAAGTGTACAGCACCGGGTGGCAGGGCTGCCCTCTTTGGCCTCGGGGGTATTGGGTAAGTTGAACCACCTCCTTGTTGGAAATGTACGAGATGAGTATTCTAAAACTGGCGAAGCAAATCGCAGATTGTTATTTATTATGCACACGAAACACGAAGAGTGTCACCTAGTACCTGGGTGTTCTGGGTGCATGCAGGCTCTCGAATGCGATTTGAGTCAGACTACAGGAAAATAGCAGACATCTTGCATTTGCCTCATCGAAACAACCCGAATACCAACGTGCTGAAGCTAGTGCATGACTGGCTGTGTCAGAAAACGGAAGAGAGGTGGCTGATGATTCTTGACAATTGTGATAACATGGATGTTTTCATCCGTCAAGAAGGCAACGTGGAGCCTTTGATCTCTTACCTTCCAAGCTCAACAAACGGAACCATTCTAATCACATCTCGAAATCGTAACGTGGCAGAGAGAATAGTCGGTGGTTACAGAAGCATATGGGAGGTTCAAGAAATGTCGGATCATATCGCACTCCAAGTTCTCAGGGAGAAGCTTGCCCAAATGGACCAAAATGATGAAGAGGAAGTGCTTAAACTAATACACGCCCTTAGCAACATGCCACTTCTGATAGTCCAAGCAGCAGAGTTCATTAACCAGAGGAAAGGGCGCATTTCAGTTTCCGACTATGTGCAAGAGTTTCTAGCCAGCCGAGACAAAAGTGTCGTTCTTCTGAAGAGAGATGCCACCAGCCCCTGGCGAGAGTTGGAGGGGCAGAATTCGGTTGCATACATTTGCGAAATGACATTTGTACAGATCAATCGCGACAGAAAGTCAGCAGCAGAGCTGCTATTATTCATGAGTTTTTTTCAGCCGCATGCAATCCCAGAGTATGCTCTGGTGGTGTTTGTCTGCGAAACTGGCGGCGACCGGAACCAATTTGAAGACGACCTAAACTTACTCCAGGCCTACTCGATGGTAACGGCATCAAAAGAAAGGGGGTTTTTCGACATACATCCCCTTATATCAGACTGCATTCAAGAGAGAATCCTATCAGCCAGTGAAGAACGCACGAGGAGAAACACATTTGCGCGGGTCATGTCGTGCACCTATCCGTGGGTAAAATATGAGAACTGGAATGAATGCGAGAGGTTTGGCCCTCATATTGAGTCGCTTTTTCGAGAGCCGCCAGATGTAAAGGACGAAGATGAAGAGTACGCCAGAATTTGAGCGTCCTTGGCTACTCGGATCTCGCTGTATTGGAACGATAGAGGAATGAATGGCGGAGCGGAAACGTTGCTGAGGCATGCCCTAGCTATTTTGGAACGACTCGAGGAATCAGAATCGGAGATGGCAGTCAACGCTCTGCCTGGGCTTGCCTGCTACGTAGCGTTACGAAACGGGGACTGTAGACAAGGTGAATCGCTTAGTCGGCGTGCATTAAGCGCAAGTCAGAAGGTGCTTGGAGAGGAGCATCCAATGACATTTATTATCCTGGGCAACTTGTCAGTTTTCCTGATTGAACAGGGCAAATACAATGAGGTGGAATCAACGCTTCGGGAACTCATAGCGACAGAAGAGAGATTGCTGGGAAAGGAACACCCAGAAGGCCTCCGAAACCTACAGAACCTGGCTGCAGTAATGGAGAGACAGGGGCGATTTTCAAAGGCCGAGGAGGCCTACAAGGAAGCGTTTGCGTTGGAAGAAAGAGTCCATGGAAGGGAGCACCCAAACACACTAGTCACCGTCAAAGCCCTTGCGAAATTCCATCACAACCAAGGCCGAATGAAAGAAGCGAGCATATTCTTTGCGTGGGGGGCCGCCGGGTTTCAGCGTGTCTATGGGTATGACCATCCAGAGATACAGGAGTTTATGGAGGAACATGCTGCGTTCAACACGGAGATGAAAAACGCGTTCAGTGTAGATGTGAAGGGCATTGTTGGTGCAGGATAGGTTGAAAAACGGTGCCGAAACTGAAAGAAAATAAAGAAAAGGGGCAGGCCAACGACATGAATCCGAGCAGGAAAGCGGTCACAAATAGTCGGATGCGGAAGAAACCTGGAATTATGGGATTGATGAAGAGGTTTGTGTTTACCGTGGAAACTAAGGTGTTGTCATCGAGATCTGGCACTGTCTGATATTAGATCATACGATTGAAAGGACTTTCTCTGAGCGTTTATTACTTGAACTTTGTTTAGTATTAATAGTTGGGTTACATGGGATAGTGCCATGGTAATTGATAGGTCATTTGAACATTTCTCATGCTCACCTCCTTCTATCTTTGAGCCGACTCGCATGCGATTCTACCTCCGTCATCCACATCTTTCCCTCCAACACGCTGTTACGGTACGCTATGAGATATAGAGAGGAAGGGGCAGATGGGCAAAGAGGGAGTCAGTTCATACAGAGAATCTAGTGTCTAGTACCATTGGGTTCATTCAACTAAACGTACAGGTACTCAACAACTATGCCTCGAATATCTAACTACTACGCTCGAGATATCTACTCGAGGGTGACCGTGATCAGAAGCATTCGTCGAATTCAGGCTCACTTGCCATGTACAACATCAGAATGAGTAGTGCTCCATGGAATCAAGATACACTGTCCTGTTTCATTATGAGAGTATGAACGAGCTCAATCGCTGATGTGACCATAGTCTTATATGACGTCCATAATTTCCCCCAAGCAAAGACATTACTCCACTTGTGGTACCGGTTGTCTCTAGCAATGCAATATCTTGATCGCTATTTTCTCTTCCATCAATTACTTCTATTAGTCTTCTTCCATTCTTGACCGCACAAGATGGCCCACAGAATTTCGCTGCATCCTTCTAAGAACATATTGTCGCTCTCGGGTAACTGTTAGGTGACATGGTATCCATAACCAACCAACGTGCAGAATCCTTTCTTGAAGGACCAACTCCCAAATCCATTGTAATGATGTAACATGACCCTCTGATTGGGTGTTTGCAATGGTGAACATATGACCAACAACATGCACTGGAACGCAACTTGCATGGCTGCAGCCGTATCCACACGGGCGCCAGCTTATTTAACATTGGTTGGGAGACTCTTGTCTTCCCAAAAATTATTTCTTATCACATCGTCTTTATTTTTCGGACTCAGCTCAGTAGGAGATAAGTAGCAACGGTATTGCACTATGGCCAACCTGTCTGTAGTTGACACGGGTCCCGCACCCAATCTCCCGTTCAATTCCGTCTGGGAAGCCTTACAACATGGCTACGACCTCAATCCGGACAAGACGGCATTGATTGCTCCAACTCAGCCATCCGACCTCCTCCAAGAGCTGGTAGGACCCACTGCTTCGCCGGTTGACCACCTGACTTGGTCGTTTAGACAGATTTGGCGTGCGACGTTTCGCCTGGCATCCGTGTTTGAAGCACACGGAATTACACCGGGCTCGACGGTTCTGCTCCTTGTCCCCAGCTGCGCGGAATGGACCGTTCTCATGTGCCTTACGGCATATAAATGCTACACCATGGTACCCCTCAATACCGTGGTGTTACAGCCAGGAAACGAAGACAGACTGCAGGGTTTCATCGAGCGACTGGTACCATCTGTTGTCGTGGTGTCAAACGAGTCCGAGGCAGCGGCGGTGGATCGCTTCAGGAACAAGCAAAACGGTCCCTTCTTGGGACTCACCCTTGACCCGCTCTCGGAGCCACTCCCGGGCTGGAACAGCATTCCAGCTATCACCAAGCTTCCATTTTCTGACGAGATAAAAGTAGAACCAGCTGTTGACAGCATGGAGCGAACCGCTTGGATCATCCACACCAGTGGCACTTGGAGCGGCACACCAAAGGCTGTTCCAAGACCGACCATGTTCCTCATGCGCGCCATGATGTTTCATGTGCCTGTCATTGATGAGCCGCTTGTGCTTGTCAATACAAAGAATCATCAAGTGATGGCGCCGTGGCTATTCTTCGTGGCCTTGCGTTCGGGCAACACAGCCGTTCTCGCTGGAGGAAAGGACTTTGACCCCGCTGCGACCTTGCATGCGCTGGCTACGTGTCGACCCAGACTTACCATGCTGTTCCCCATCATGGCCGATCTTCTTGTCGCTCACCCAGATTTTTCCCCAGACAAGGTCGATTCCGTGATTCACGCCACGGTGCTTGGGTCAACCACTACCGAGGCCGTGATCAGAAAAGCACAACAAGCATTCCCAAAGGCAATCATCGACCCGGGATATTCCATGACCGAAGTCAACGCTGCATTCCGGTGGCCGCCGCCGGGCCCGCCAACACCGATACCGACATACAAGGGTATTGTATCGACCGGCGTAGCGAATCCGGGCTTCAAGTTCAAGATTGTCGATAACAATGGCAAGATTATGAGCCGATATGAGCCGGGAGAGCTACACATCAGCGGTATGTATGTTACCAAGGGCTACCTCCATGGCCGCCCAGCCGAGACGTTTTATGAGGAAAACGGCGAGTCTTGGTTCAAGACAGGCGACTGTTTGGTAATTGACGACCAGGACCAAATCTATGCCCTGGGCCGCATGGACGAGGTGATCAAGCACAAAGATACCATCATCTCTCCGGGGACGGTTCAGAACTTGCTCGTAACGCACTACAACACCTCTGTAAGTTTCCCTTTGCGTTATCATCTAGGTAGCCAGTATTAATGCTCCCCCAGGTCATGGTTGTGAAAGCCACATCGTCTAATAGCCGAGAACTGCCCTTTGCAGTCTTCGCCAAGCTGGATCAAAGTCCTGCTGACGTAGAGGCGCTCGTCTTGAGGGAACTTGGGCCAAGCTATCGTCTCGGTGGGGTATTGGATCGCCAACAGATCGGTTTTGAGGAGTGGCCAGTCAATGGCAAGTTGTTAGTCTCCGAGATTAGGCGAGCTGTTACCAAGTATCTGGCTGCAAATGAGACTCAAATATGAGGTCGGATCCAAGAAGGCAGCCTTTGCGACGAAAAACTCCATGGCCCCGTATGCTCCCATCCATCAGAAGAGTGGGGTACTGCATTGTCAGAATATGGTGGGGGAATGTGTAACCAGGCAAAACGGACTCTAATGCGAGTCTCTGAACCGTCTATGTGACATCATTTTACCTGTTAATGTGAGAATATCGCGAAAACCCATCTTATTCTTGGCTACGCTGTGACGTCGGTGGAGATGGTCTGGTGTATGGGCCTTGCGTAACCACACCATGAATCCATTGGGGCAGGCCGTGAGTGTGAACTGATGCCCCTCATTCTTTTCAACGAAAATTTACCCCTCCCCCTCTTCAGTCAGTCTCACCATTCAGATCTGGTTAACACAGTATGTCTCTGCTGCCACCATTATGAAGTCAAGCTAATGAGACAACATACCATTTTCATTTCCACCCAGTCATAAACCCAGTCTCACGTCTACCATGGTTTCCCGATTCGCCCTCATCTTTTACGCCCCATCCTCGGCCATTGAGGCTTGTAAAGCGGCCATCTTCAAGGCCGGCGCCGGTCGTTATCCCGGACTGGGCAACTACACGGAGTGCTGCTGGTCTACATCCGGAACAGGCCAGTTCCGTCCCGGAGACGCTGCCAATCCGCATATTGGGACTGTTGGCGTGCTCGAGGAGACTCCCGAGGTTCGAGTTGAGACCATTTGTGTAGGCGAGGATGTTACGAGACAGGCTGTCGCAGCTTTGAAAGCGTACGTTGTTGGCCTATTCTTTCGAGCGACCTTGCTTTAAATATTTCTTTGATTGAGGCTTTTGTCGCGGATTACTGACTGTGGTGTAGTGCTCACCCCTACGAGGAGCCCGCGTATCACGTACTCAAATTGGAAGACTTTTGAACGGAACGGCCTGATTTCAAGCTGTCGCTTTGCTGCGTCGGCCTGACTAGGAAGTGAGATTTCAGCCAAGTAGAGAACTTAGAAGGTATGGAGCATTAGAATCAGTTTGAGTCCGAGGAGCCAAAAGTATATTGCATCGCCACGTGCAAACGGGGCGTATCAATCACACATATCGACTCAATACAAGCTTTTCTACGGGTGGTAACAGCATTCGAGTGCCAATTGTACTGAATCGGGTACCACTAATTCTACAATGTGCATCCAAGGGCGCTCAAGATGTAGCTAAATGAAGTAAACTGTTTAAAAATCCTCATCAAGCGGAATATTCGACTGAAAAGCCTCCGCCGACTCCTTTCCAATCCCAGCCGTATCAATGATAATCTTTGGTCCCTTGAAGTGCTCGCCGCTAAGAATCTGGAGTCAAAGATGTCAGTGCAGGCCTTTCGTGGAAGAATGGGGGACGTACTAGGTCCACCCTCATTGTGAGTCTCCGTAAAAGCCATAAGAAGACTTTCTCAAGATTGAACCTGGAATGCGCGCTGATATCATAGTATTGCATATTATGCCGGCGGGGAAAGCGGATATCCCTGGGCTTTACTTGGCGGTTCTTGACGTCGACTTTGTTGCCGCATAGAATGATGGGAATCTTCGGGCACACTCGATTGATGTCCTCTTTTGCAAAATTTGTGAGATGAGGAGGCTTCTCTAGGAGATGAGGATAGAGACGTACTATACCAAGCAGAAACGTTTTCGTAAGTAACGCTCGATGAGACATCGAACATGACGATTGCGCATTCAGCGCCGGTATAAAAGTCATCACGACGATCATCCGGGATCTCTTGATCCATCATATCTTAGGCATTAAAGGCAATCTTACCATAGTTCTACGCAAGATACTGTTAGTAGCGACGAGATAGCAATCAGATACAAAAAATGCATACAGTAGAGAAGGCAAGAGGAGAAATCTCCGCCTCAGTCGTGAGGGCATGCTCTTCTTCTAATTCTCCAAGGAGATGACTCTTGATAAACGTAGTCTGTGACAGCCATGTTAGCACAAGTTGTCGTTCGTAGAGCATCCGCGTCGCATATCCGCGCAACCGCCGATGTAGCCCACAGAGGATCTTGAAGGCGTGCTTCGACGGTGAAGGAGCCAAGATGTTGGGAAGCACAAGCAAGAGAGGGGTTGAAGGGCATGGTGCGCCGACTTGCTCAACCCTCCCTGTGATAACTAAACATGCGGGGGCTGCATCTCTTGTACGGTAGATCTTCAGCTGAGATGCAAGCTGGTGTGCGCATAAGACACTAATCCTTTCCAAGTCCTAGCTAAGAGAACGGTCGCATTGAGTGGAAGCTGGATGCTGTGGTGGGGTAAGATGCCTACGAAACGAGATACATTCGTCTATTATTTCTCGTTCCATGACGTCTAAGATTCAGTCTCTGCATCCAGATCGTTGGATCTGTGCAATATGTAATTACAATATGACTGTGGCTCTCTCCCCTTATGTGGCTTCGTGTTCAGGGATTCCATTCGCAGGGCTGGCTACCAATAATCACCAAGAATAGCAACCGTGCCAAAACTTCAGCGATGTAGAGGGAGAAAAAGGAAATATGAGGGGTTCGGATTGAGGGAAGAATATGTTGTGAGCTACATTAACTATATATATATATATATATGTAATTAATAGTATAACACTGATACCTGATAACATCTTACTATAGGTAGTATCCAGCCCTACAAGATCGGACACTGATGATTCCTTTGTTTCCACCTTGAAGAAATAGCATTGGCTAATAGTGCAACATCACCCCATCTTAATGAAGCTGTCGCGTCTGCGATCGCAGAACCACTCGATCGTTGTGTGCGTGGCACCGAGGAAACATCAAGAATAGTCATGAAATATGGAGGGGTGTTGTAGGACTTCCCTAGTGTGGTGAATCTGAGAGAGAGGCAAAAGAAGGATATCGGACGTTGCAACAATTTATTATATCAGTTCAGCATTTCAGTGTCATCAAAGGAGACTTGGGCACATTGCTTCCACTTCGGCAGAGATACCGAAACTACGCGCTCGGCCAACGAAGACGGTGTTATTTTGTTTGTATATTATGATGTAATGTGTAAGTGACCAATATAGGTCTCAGTATCGACAGGGATCTAGTAGCTCTCAAGAGGCTTTGCGTCTTGCTTGATGTATACTAGCATGGAGTCCACAAGGAATCATCAAGAAAACGATAAACGATACCGAGTTCGACAACGGGATAGCTAATCTGTATTACACAATAGATGCAAAGGTAGAACTAGATCCCTTTGTCCTAAAAATCCTCCATACTTGGCCCACCTCGACGAATCTGCGTCACCACGCACAGCATCAACAGCCACAGCTTAAAGTCAAAGTGGCCGTGCGGGAGGGCCGAGCCAAGTGCCCCCCCAATAGTGGGAACGAGGATGGGGGGAGACAGTAGACATGAGCCCTGACTAGAGAAAAGGGGAGGGGGGGTCACACATCCACCATGAAAGGGGAATCGACGGCCCGAGGGATGACACTGAGGCGAAAGGTTATTAATCATTCAGCAGCGTACGGAGTAGGCTCGAACCCATCATTTCCTACCTATCTTAGGTAGTTCAGGGACAACACCCTGAGGCATTAGGGAGGGGGCAACAGAACCGACAGGGCACAGGGACGCCGAGCCATCGATGACGAGATTGATCCCCCCATCAATCCATGCCACACACACACACACACCAAGTCAAGGCAACCGAATCAAAAGCCAAACGACAAATGCAACATGTCATTAGGTCGCCATCTAAAAGTTCCCTACATTCCCGTGCGGATCTCCCGGCAATACCACACCCTTCCTACCCAACCCAACTCCCTGCAAAAACAAAAATTTCTTCTTCGGCCAAGAACTAGTACTAACAAAATGGACAACACATCTAGATCGTATATCCGGTATATCCACGGCTCTAAAAAATGGCGAGGTATGTGTGCATATGTGTGTGTGTGTGTGTGTCCACTTACACACAGACACTTACACAGACACAGACACACAACAGCTTCACTCCACCTCATCAACAAACCAGTGCTCCTCATCATCAATAAACCCGTGCTCCTCATCATCAATAAACCCGTGATCCTCATCATCAACAAACTCGTGATCCTCATCATCAATAAATCGGGACTCCTCCTCATCAATAAACACGTGCTCCTCATCCCCTTCCTCAAGCAGCGGGTTCTTCAGCACAATCTCCTCGCAATTCTCCATCAGCCACCGCCTACACCTCCACACATCATTCTCCTCGCCCTCCCCGATCCTACACATGCCGGGCCTCTCCCAAAACGCCCCCTCAAAAAACGCCGGCCAGAAGCCGCCCATGTCCCAGTCGATGAGGGCTTTAATCTCCAGCGTCTCCGGGTCGACAATAACGTTGTGCTGGCCCAGGTTGTTGTGGCAGAAGACAAAGTCGCCCTTGAGGCCGGGCTTGGGCCTCCAGGCTCTGTCGTGCTTCCAGTGGACGTTGGTGACGCGCCCCGGCGCAAACATCAGGTCGGAGACGGGGACGCCGGGGGTGTCGGACCGCAGGGCGTGCAGCTGCTCGACAATCTTCCGGACCTCCTTGATGACCGTCATCTTGTCCTCCTCGCTCCTCTAGAGCTCGTCCAGACTCACGCCCTCGACGTACTCCCTCTAGTAGTTAAACGCATCGTCGTCCCAGAACGAGAGCTCCGAGCCCGATATGGGTATGTCCGTATTCTCCCTGACGTACCGCGAAACGGCGGCGTCGTTGGTCCACCTCTCGTGGTATATGCCGGCCGGGATAGTGATGCCGCCAATCCAGCTCGTCTGCCACTCGTGGCGACGGAGGGTCCTCTTGATGAACTAGTCGCCGACTTGGTAGTACTTCCTGTCAACGAGGACGTACATACAGCCGGGCTCCTTGTCACCGTTGAGATCCCAGTTGGTGACCATGATGAATGACTTGCAAGGTGATTTTATGGTGAAAAGGTATATATATATATATATATAGGTAAGGCAAAGGTATAGTATATAAAAAGAAGGGATGCAAAGGTACAGTTTTCTATTGCGAAAAGAGCTCAGATGTATAGCCAAATTGTGTTGAATGCAAGATAAGATGAAGAACAAGAACAATCCAGCGACTCTCTACTCTTTTATTCACCGACACCTCATGTTACACAAACATCACCACGCCCATCAGGTGACGAGGCTCTACACCTCAAGACCAATCAAGAACAGAGCAGAGCAAACATTCCAAAATACCCATACTCTTCAAACTGCTTCTATCCGTTTCTACAGAACCAAAGGTAATCTTGTTCTTTTTTACGCGTTGTGTACGAAAAAACCTGTAGGCCATCCGATTTGCCCAACCCCTTTCTTTCTGTCACGTCGCCAGTGGTGGAGAAAAGGGACGTGTGATGAAGCTGAAGATATTCAAACAAATCGGAACAATGATTCTTTTATTTTAAATTACAAAATCATGCAGTAATTAAATTTCCTTGTTTTTGTCCAAAAACTACCCTGTCTATGTTATTTATATCTTCTTGCATGCACTCGTGAATTACGGAGCTGAAACGCCAAAATCTTTACAGAGGTATCTCCGCGGTGCCGCCTCATTTTCACGCTGCTTTGCCATGGTCTCTCTGACATGTTTGAATTCATTTATTCTTCTCCAAACAATTAGCAATGTAACGAGACTTCACGTATCAGGATTTGATGAATAGAACCTCTTTTCTCATTCTAACAGTCTTGCACCTCCACAAAATAAGGCTCAGGTGCTTGCATGGCCCCACCGCCGTGCTGACGATGTGCCCAGCTAGCAATGCTGGAGGTAATAGTCTACTCATCCTCCTCCAGCTCGGGATAGTATCTCCAAATACCATCCGCATACTTTGTCCGTTTCTCGCTAGCCAGGTACTCCTTAATGTTGGGTCTCTCCTTGACAGCTTCGTACAGCTTGAAGACGCCATCATACTCTCCACTCTCCTTCATCTTGGCCATTGTCTTGGGGAAAGCATACTGCGTGCCATCAACACACTGATAAACATTAGCACATCCCTTGTGATACCATCAATCCATAAGAAAAAAAGGAAAGGTTGCCGTCACTCACCTGGAAAAGCACCAGATCAGCATAAGTCAGCTGCCCTCCATACAACCAGGGCCCCTCCCCACTCGCCTCCCCATCAAGCACCCTCTGCAGATACCTCAAGTACTTGGGCAACCTCTCCTCGATAAAAGACTTTGACCTCCTCTTCGCCTCTGGCTTCTGATCCTCGTAGTAGATGCTCGTCGCCACCGGGTGATGCGTCTCATGCACTTCGTTCAACAGCCCGTCTATGATGGTCAACACAATCTGGTTGAGGTAGTGTATCCCATTCCCAGAAGCAGGGGCCAGTCCCAGCTTGGGTGCCAGGTACATCATGATGTTTGGGGTCTGGCTGATGAGCAGGTCGCCGTGCTTCAGGGCGGGCGGGGCAAATATCGCGGGGTTGCTGGCATCTCCAAGGTGGTCTGCGCCCATCAAGGCCAGGACCTTTTTGGCAGCAGCATCAGTCTTTGCATGGTCCGTATAAGGGACGCCGGCTTCTTCAAAGAGCAGACGAATGGGCTCTCCACGACCGGGAAGGCCAGGCCAGTAGATGAGCTCGTAGGGAGCTTCATCGGTCTTGACACGCTTAGTCTCTGGTTCGGCCATATTGAACAATGGTAAGTCGTGCTGGATTGAATCAGGTGCAAGAGGCTGAAGTGGGTAAATCAATCAATCCACCGCTCCGGTTCGCAGTTTATATAGAATTGCAAATGGATGATCCAATAATGATTCCAATCAAACGTCCGACTTCTTGAGGTGTTTTGTGTGGTTCATGCGGATGACGTAAAGCTCCAGGATTGCCTCCAGTCAAATGCAACGCTGGATGACCTCTCGGGGACACTTTTACCATGGAGGCGGGCGCTGTAGGCTCCTATAACATCCATAGCTGAGGGGTTGCCTACGGGTATGTTCCAGGTTATTCCCGCTTTAACTGCAGGCTGACACACAAGAGACACCACGAGTCCACGACCACCCAGATACGCCCACAGCTGCAATATCTCTTATCTAGCCAGGCCCTTTGGCCATCATCAATCACATTGCTTGCTCGCTGAAGCACAATCAAGAGAAAGAAGCATCACTGCATGATGGAAGATTATATCAATCAAGATATATTGTATCAACTTCAACAATACCCCTTCCCATGTCGTCGACAGTTTATTGCTCTCCTCAAACATATACGCTCAAACACTTGATACTCAAATCATATTCGTGATGGGGCGATTCGCATATCATGCACAACCTAATTTATTACTTGCTATTTATCTATACGCTGCAGCTCAATTTGTCAGGCAATGAATCGGAGTGCCGAGTCAGAGTGCGAGGTGCTCAACCCCCCACTCTGCATCCGACACTCTGACCTTTCATCGCCAATGGACTCCCAAGCTCTTGCGAGATGCTTCTGTTGGAAGTTGCACTTCAAGAATACGACACAAACAAAACCGTAAGAAATGATACCAAACACGGACACCCATCCAACTCAACTGTGCCCTGCCGTCACCAACCTTGCTTCCCGGCTTCACCTTGCTCACGCCTTACCATGCTTCTTCTTCTTCTGCTTCAACTTCTTGCCCCTCTTGCCCCTCTTCGCCTTCGTCTTTTGGCCGGGCAGTTCTCCATCTGAATCGCCGTCTTTGTCAATATCTTCAGTCTCGGTATCTCTGTCGCCCGCGGCCAAGTCCCGATGGCTCAAAGACTCCTCCGCCTCCTCTGGTACGTCCAAAGCGGCTTCATTTCTAGCCTGCATGTTTTTGGATGCGACTTTTATCCACTTCTCCAATTCCACATTTTTTGCGTCTCGGACCTTCTTCCACTCTAGCCATCGCTCCGGCATGACGTTGGCCCAACCAATCCACCGATTAAATTCTCGCAAGGTGGGTCTGGAGGTTTTATTGTAAACCAGTCGATTTGGCCATCGAGCAGTGACGGAATTCTTGGTCTTTAATTGGAAACCCAAGTGGCCCGTCAAAAGGACGCTGCGTGTTTCTTGGGGCTCTTCCTCTGTGTCAAGGGAGATAAAGTCAAAGATCTCTCCGCATCTGTGATAGCTAATCACTTCTTTAGCAATGCGTATTACAGATAATTGGGTTAACTTACCGATCAGCAAACTGATCCCAATTGCGCCACACTACAAGTCCCAATTGCCGACGTAGAACGGGTTTCAAGGTCATATCTGTGTCACCCAACGGTGGTGCGTATTCGTCAAGTTCAGTACCTGATGGAGTGTGTAACAACAACCGTTCCTGTTCATGCAAATCCTTATTTGTAGGAACCGGAATTGATACGCTTTCGCGCGTCATTGCGAGCATCGTCGCGAACGGATTCTCATCCTGGTGCCGCAAGAGTTTGGCGAACACCACATGACACAAAAGAGGATATCGATCCCACAGAGGTCCAAGCTATAGAAATCAGTTCACATGCCAAATGGTGATGAATACACTCAACGCTTCAAGAATACTCACCTCAATTCTGTCGAATTGCTGTGGCTTGCTATGAAAGAGGACGTAGTTAGGAACATCCCGAAGATCCTTGGTATTTATTCTGACTGTTAGAGAAAGCGTCTTAATCCTCTGGTGAAACTTGAAAAACATGTTCCTGACGTAGTAGAACATTTTGCCGTAAACGTCGTTCCGAGCATGACCGCCGGCACAATCAAGCAATTCCATAGGCCACTCGCTGAGAGGTTCCGCAACTGCACCAGGAGGAAACCTGCCTTCATTTTGAAAAAAGAGACTGTTGCAAGTCAGAAGTAATCCCAAACTCCCTTAATACTACTTACGGATTCAGAGTATCGAAATCATCTCGTGGGTGGCCATAAGGTAGGAGTAGTCCATCCTCCAACCATTTCCGTAGACCCAATGCCCTTCCCCGAGTCATCCTTGCGAATGATCTGTGAATTGGTTCGGCATTTCGGGCGTCCAACATCCGGATTATTCTGGCCTCGGCCACACTGAGCACCGGGGGCTCAAGACTTGATCTGGCAAACGCCCAATACGGTCTCTTCGCATCGGCTTGAATTCTGACGTTCCCACGATGATTTACCCAGTCCGCCGTAACAATTGTGTGATCCGCGACGTTAGCCTTATTATAAGTCGCTTCGACGTCGACAAAAACCTTTTCGAAGGCACCTCCAACGAGACTTCGAAAATGCTCATACAAGGCCCCAGGCATCTTGGTGGAATACCATAAATGGAGGGCAACTTCGGCATTGAGCACTGGGTCGGAGGACTCATCAAGCAATAACAACAACACAAACAGTGTGCGAGAGAAAACGGTGGGATGTGTTTCGCATAAGATGACATCCAATTTGGGTGAAGCCGTCTCGGGCAAAGTGACAACTGAGTAGATGAAATGTCGTAGCCCGCAACCTAGACTGTCAGATTTTGATATGACGAGATTAAAGAAATGGAGAGCTTACCGCCTGCCAATAGAATACTTAAGTCGTCATCGTACCATGCTCCCTCGTTCTGTTCCAAGTTCAAAATGTCTGTCGCGCCATAGGGGGCCCAGAAGTCGTGCCTATCAAACGCAGGCAGATCCTCAATATCGGATTGAGTCATGGGGGGATGAGATATGACAAGTTGGCAAACTTCTTTATGATGTTTCCAGTCTGTCTCTTGGCATCCCTTCCCACAGTACTATTTTGACAATCAGCTTGGATAAAAGATCTGCCTCGTTGGTGACTTTAGACTTACAGCAACAAGCATGCAATCTGGGCATGGGATGCGTGGAGTACCGAAGCAGGGACGGCCCTGTTGATTTCGAGCTGCACATACCGGTCGAACAAGTGGCGGTGGAGGGGCAATGGGTGTTTTCTTCACTGCTAGCACAAGGCTAGATGAGACGCCCATATTTGGCTTCATTTCAGTCGATTCCGTCTTTGCCGGATCCTCAACAGAGGCTTGATCGTTGATACTTTGCTGACTTTTAGTAGATGCCTCCTCTAGGATAGATGGCCTCTCCACTACAGGCAACTGCTCCTGGTCCGGAACGGATAAGCTCTCAGTTATGTATTTCTCTGGCACCACCTTTGGCTCCGAGATGGTTATTTCTAGAGGTTGAACAAGTGGCTGACCCTCGGTCTCTAGGCTCTCCGACATAGCTGCTGGCTCCGAGACGACCTTTGATAGCCATAAGCTCGTATCCGATAGCTTTTTCTCGGCAGGTATTTCTACCTTGATTGGTGATTGTTCTGGGCCAGGTAACATATCCGCCATCAGCTCCATTGCGGCTATTAGCATTGAAAGGCCTGATTCTGATTCTGGTGCAGTCGCCGGTATCTTGTCCTCTACAAGCATCGTGTCATTAATAGATGGCTGATCAGGAACAGTTGATTGTTCCTCGACCGACAACCTCTCTGGTGCAATTTCAGGCTCCACGGTATCCTTTTTCGGCTGTATAACTGGTGATTTCTCCAAAGTCTGTACACTATCCTCGATAGATGGCTGCTCCAAGGCGGGTGACGGATCCTCAGCTTGTAGGTTCTCCGATGTAGCCGTTGGCTCTGCGATGATTGACACCAGCTCCGAACCAGCCACCGGCACTTTGTCCTCAGAAAGTATGGTCCCTTTATTGGGTGACTGCTCTGGACCAGGTGGCTCCCCTGGCGCCACCTTTGGTTCTAAGACTTTTGTTACCGACTGCAGAACAGGGGACTTCTCCGAGACCTCTATTTTATCTTCGGTGGACGACTGCTCGTGGGCAAGTAACTTGTCCTCGGCTAGCGGGTCCTCAGATGTAGGAGCAGCCGGCTCCGAGACGATTGCTGCTAGCTCTGCAGCAAGTGACGCCTCCAAAATCGGCATAGAGTCCTTGAACTTTACCCCGACATTTATGGGCGACATCTCTGTTATAGGTGATAACTGAAGAGTAGGTGGTGTCGTCAACCTCATAGGCGGGGTTGTCGGCGGCACGAGAGTCAGTGAGGACTCCAAGCTTGAGCTTCGGTCCATCTCCTGCATCGACTCTAGTTTTGGAGACGAGCTGGCAATGGAAATGGCATCGGCCGTGGTCTCTGGCTCCTGGTCAGGGAGGAGCAGATTTTCGTTCTGGTCTGACATGATTGCAGGGTGACAGCACTCCTCAGGGTGGCAAAAACTTCGGGAACAAAATAAAGGACGTGTAGGCAATGTCCAGAGAATAGGGGGGGCGGAAGGATAACTATTCAATGAACACGATGATGATCAACGACGAGCAAAGAAGTCTCTCGATGGTTTGATAGTTTGATTGATGGGTTTGATGAAGGAAGAAAACAAACAGAGGGAAGTGAAATCAGAGTGAGTACTGGAGCACAGGTGGGCCAGCGGGAAGGAAAGGTCCATCCAAGGACGTAGAGTGCGGGCAGCTGCACATGAAGCGTCAACCAGCTGGCAGTAGCCTGCAACCACACGCCATAGATCGCTACTTACCAAGCACCCTTCAATATCAACAACAGCCAATACACATGCACCAAAACACCGAAAGCGTTCAACGTTGCAAGAATTTAACTTGAATTTGCATCTATGATTTCCTTTTTCTCTATAACCCGTCATCATGCAAAAACCCTTGCAACGCCAATCACGTTACCTCATGGCACACATTGAATACCGTGAACCCCTCCCGTCCACTTTTGCCCTCCCATAATGGCAATCATGGTAGCCGTGGACACGACGACGCTCGCTGCCCCATACATGTACGCATGCCGCCTTTTCAGGCTAACCAGTTCGGTTACCCACGTCGAGATGGTCGTCAGACATCCGCAAAACCCGTCCTCGACCCCCTGAAGGATCTGGCACGCAATGACGCCTCCAATGGGCGCATGAGCAATGTCCCAGGCCATACCCAGCATAGCCGTTCCGAATACGTTGACCACAAACGTCCCGAGAGGAAAAGAGGGGATCTTTCCGTTGAGACGCACCGATAGATAGAAGCGAAGAAGACACCCCAATGGTGCGAAGACGAGAGCGAAGAGAACTTCACCCCGCCATCTATCGTGTGGTGGGAAGATGGCCATGAAAATGGCTCCCATCCAGCAACCCCAGCCTAGCAACACTGCCAAGGGGTCGATGATTTTTCGAGTGACGGGATAGGGTATTGATGGCGTATATCGCTCAGTGAAAATAGCCAGGTGAGCACCAACAATAAGTCCAGCTAGCGAAAGTGCCACAGTCGTTATAATAATAGCTATCAAAGCCATGAAAGAATATCCACCATTTCTACCTTCAGGGGAGCCCCCATATCCCGGAGCGACCATGGAATTGGACAGGGCCAAATAAACATCTCGGATAAAGGAAGAGAAGCTTGTAAAACTGCCGCAAAATCCAGTTGCTAAACCGATGTACAAGGGAATCGTCCTCTTGGTTGCCAGGTGCGCTTTTTTCGCCGCCACCAGATCCACCACGTGCTGCGATTGTGTTGAGCGACTCGAGGCATCATGCTCCATCTTGGCCAGTGCGATTTGCTGGTCATATGTAGGCGTCCCCCATTCGTCACGGAAGAGCATGCGATCTTCGGACAGGAAGCCCATGATGAGACTTCCTGAAAAATTTGCCCATAAAACGCTAAAAATGATAGGAGCTCCAGGGTAAGTTGTCAAGGCGGTTAAGCCCACTCGAGCAAGCGTGCCAAAAATGGAAAAGAAGATGAGGTAGGAGATGGTATAAGTCTCGGTGGCAAGCTGCGAGACTGATTCTTGTTGCGACTGTTGCAGTGTCACAACGGGGATTCGACCCTCTTCACCAGACTCTTCCCCAGCAGAACTGCCACTCCCCCTTCTTCGTTCTTGGGTCCAGCTTCTAGTCTGTTCCAGACTGCGATGCGTATAGATGGGTGCCTCGTGGACGTTTTCCACGGGACTTGTAGCTGCCACTTCATCCAGGTTGGCCCAGTCCGGCGGCATGCTGTAGGCTTCCGACTCGAGTCCGGATCTCGGTATCCCCTGACCCTGACCCTGACTTAGACGGCCTGGCGAACCAGAATTGGGAAGATCAACGGGCAGGATGAAGCCAACATCGTCAATGTTTCGATAGGAATCTGGAGGATGGTAGGCAGACGAAATGGACCTTCTCGCATCCGACGCATTGCTTGCGTCTCGCGCTGAAGAAGACTCCATCTTGCGCTTTCTCAAACGATCCTCGTTGGTTGGACTCGGCATTGGTTCCGCTTCGGTGGCAAATCTGAATGAAAACAAGCTACACCTCGCCTATCTGACTCTGGTCTTTTCGACCCTTGCATCTGAGACCTCTTTCCATCTTCCCAATTTCCCCCTGGAAGCGGGAGCGGGATGCAACATGTTATAGAGAAGGAAACAGCGAACTACCAGACATGCCCAGGACATGCCTTGAGTCCTCCAGCTCTCCGGTTCGGAAGGATCCGATATTCAACCGTATTCCGGCATATCCGCCGATAGGTAATCTAGGCATCGACGGCGCAGAGTCTAACAGCTCAAGGGGGAGCCTCTAGTTCCGGTATTTGCGAAGAGGATGAGAAAGAAAAACAACCTGTGCTCCCCCTAATGCAAGGTGTCTAACGATGGGGGCCTTTTTTTCGTGGTTCGTCTTTTCCATCTCCCCTCGCATGGAACACCTGATGTTTTGGGTTGACAAATGACTTGCATGGCACTTCATTATTATTTGAGTCAGAAAGGGACAAGGATTGTTGTGTGTTTGGCCATGAGACATTCCTAAACCCAGGGGACCCTTTCGTGCAGGAGATGAATCTTCTTTCTTTTTCTTTTTCGTCCTTCAGCCACAGATGTCACAGATATTTGCCGAACCAGCAAGGGCAAAAACAACCTTACATCAGCCATCAGCCCATCATGCAGGGGTGCTTGTTTTTGACGGGAGTCTCCGAAGCCCGCCTTGGTCATGTCCCAATGATGGAGGGTTCTGGGAACGGTCTGGAGTCTGAGGGTCTCACTCTCCACTGAAAAGTGTCTCATCACCACCACCTTTGGGCTTTGTCGCTGCTGATTAGGTCACCACTACCACTACGACACTGACCACTGACCACTGACTACTGACCACCACTGACCACTACCGCTGCCAGCCGTAGTACAATGGACGAATCACCCCGCCCCCACCTCATCTCTCCCCAGATTCGTACCCAGTTTATCTAAGGTAAGCCTAACCAGCGGAACCAGACAACAAAGCATAAGGCATCTCGAACATTGTCGGCATCACCAACGCTCTACCATCACACAACCCCGTCTTTGTTCTTCATCGTGTTATTCTTGGGTCAATTTCCCAGTGACTGCACTTTTTCGTTGTGCTCCAACTCCAAGCCATCAAACCTTCACCCAGCATTATCGATCGATAACCCCCCCCTCCATCACCGACAATGACGTCGCTCCCGCCCAACGTTCACGTCTCCCAGCACCCGAGCCTGCTGGCCAAGCTCTCCCAGGTTCGCTCCAAGACGGCAAGCGATCGCGATGTAAAGTCTCTGATTCACGAGATCTCCCTCATCGTCGCCTGCGAGGCCTTGGGTCAGTCCATAAAAGCCGTCGATGGACCAAAGGTAGCTCACACACACACACTCTCTCTCAGCACACCACACACACAAAACACCATTGCATGCACTTGGAACACGGTATACATGTATAGATACTAACTCGAATCATTGTCAGGACCAAACCCCTCTCGGCTTCGATTACACCACAACAGTCTCCGAGCCAAACGACATCTCCATAATCCCCATCCTCCGTTCCGGCCTCGGCATGGTTGAAGGTGCGCAACCCCTTACCTCTCCCTCCCCCTCCCTCTCTCTCGCCTCCTCAGATCTAACACCTCTACAGCCGTACAAGCCATGCTCCCAGTCTCCGTCCCCGTCCACCACCTCGGAATGTACCGCGAGCCCTCCACCCTCGACCCCGTCGAATACTACAACAACCTCCCCAACCACACCCCCACCGGCCGCTCCGGCCCCAGCCCCGGCTCCGCCAGTAGCATCGCCATTATCGTAGACCCCGTCATCGCCACGGGCGGTACTTGCCAAGCCGCCATCCAGACCCTCCGCGAGTGGGGCGCCAAGCGCGTCATTGTCATGGCCGTCATCGGCGCCGAGGAGGGCGTCAGGAGGGCTGCGCAGGAGTGGCCCGAGGGGACCGAGATTTGGATCGCCGGCGTGGACAAGGAGCTGACGGCTGGCGGCATGTTGAAGCCTGGCTTGGGCGATGTCGGTGATCGTTTATTCTTGACGATTGGAAAATAGATGGCACCGATGATTCTTGTAAGAGTCTCTCAACCAAGATAGATCATATTCATACAGGATATTATTAATATTACCAAAAATAAATGACACAAAAATTGACTCGCTTAATCGTCATTGCACCACATACTGCTCCTCATCCAGCAGCGTCTTTTCGGTCCAACTGTCATCCACCCACTTCCCAGAAACAACCCTCGGCATCTTACGCCGTGAACTGAGCTCCTTGCGTAGCCCATCCCCCGCCTCGCCAACTTCCATGGCGTCCTCCCCAACCACGACGACATGTGTGACGGACGGATCGCTCAAGTCATCCGCACACGCACCTCCTCCGTACTTGACGCAATGCTCCAATCTGTAGACCAGCTTCTTCCCTATCCCACCCACGGCATGAAAGTGGATAACACAGCGCTGAAACATGAAGCTTCGGAGTTGAGATAGATCCTTTCCGTGTTCTTCCAATTGCTCCAGGAATCCCACTTTGTCAAACGACTCGGGTTTCTCCAACTTTGGCATATCTCTGAAAAGTTCTCTCAGTTCCTCCATCGACACATCCCGTGCGTAGCTATCCCCATACTGATCCACGTTTCCCTCCGCTGCCATGTTCAGCCCCTCAGTCGCATAAAACAAATGACCGTTTTCATACGGGAGTAAAAACCCTCCATCGGGCTGATCCAAACAGTCCTTGATCCATTTCGGTCGAATAATATCTGCGTCGCCGCTCTTCATTAGACTCGCGACTTTGACCACTTTCTTATCACCAATAATAACCATGTTCGTTCCTGCAGCGGCTCGCTGCGAAATAGTACCGCCATTCTCCTTGATGATTGTTTCTAGCTGAGTTTTGGTCTTCTTGTAAGGCTTCAATGCCTCGGACAAGACACAAAACTCGAGACCTCCGAATAACTTGGTCTTTTCTCCTTCATACTCAACAGGAGCGGCGTCGTCTCCTGCAATAACTAGTTCCCTCTTGATGCGCTTAGGGTTCCTCCTCTTTCGGTCCTCCATAGTCATGGACTTTTCTTTAGTCTCCTCATCCACGCGATGCTTCAACTCTTGGAACTCTTCCAGAGATAAGGCAGTGTCCCAGGTGCGGTCCAGCCGCAATCTTCGAAATCGGGGAAATCGTAGTGTAAATCCCTTTGCAAATTGGTCAGAAGGGCCAACACTGGCTGCCTTGACCGACACAACAACCGAGTCCTTGGGCCGAATCCACACGTCTGGCTTCTCATACTGCTTGGCTTCACCACCGCCTAGTTCAATGTACTCTGAAGGAGGGTTCTTCTGGTCCCACTCAATCCATTTCCCATCCGTGCGATGCCGAACTTCAGCATAGTCTTCCGCCCTGAAACCACCTCCAACTTTGAAGAAGCTAAAACACTTCTCTGGGTTGGCACCAGCCTGGATGTGATTCTGAGTAACGCGGAGACCACACAGAAAGCTGGATAACATTCCACCTCTTTTACCAGAGCCATAATAGCCCCCGATGATGACGCAGTCGAGCGATTCGCCAAATTCTGACATGTACTCGGGCTTCACTTTGAGCCAGTCATCATTTCGGCTATTCAGTCGGTACATGGATCGCGGGTTCTTCAAAACAAGACCCTCTGAGGCATTGGCGACGACTTCTCGTAGGAGCGGCTCAATCGCATCAGCTGACGTGGCACTTGTATATGTATGAATCTCTAGTCTGCGGCGTACGGGTTTGATAGCTTTCTGAAGGGCGCGGTGTCGGTCCCGCAGCGTGTACTGCGTCAGCTGCTTGTCGTTGAGATACAAGATATCAAACACCCTAAACAATGGACGATGGCCAGCAGCATCAGAGGTGGACTTGTTTTGCTGTTCCGAGATGGCAGCCGTCTTGAGTGTGCCGAAAGGTACTATTTTATCGACACCCATATCCCAAGTAATCATCTCGCCGTCCAGAATGAGGTTTCGAACGCCTGATGCAAACGCATTTTTCAAGTGTCTCGTCAGAGCAGAATTGTCATCTTGCAGACCGTCGCCATAAAGATATGTGTAATCTTTGGCCTTTCTCGACCAGAAACAAAATCTCCTGCCACCAGGATGCTCGGGGTCCTCAATCATGTGCACCTGCATTCGTTCACCATCCAGCTTTTCCTCGATCCAAAACTCAGGGTCTGATTCTGTCGGACGAAGTAGCTCAATCATCTTTTGAAAGGACGCCGGCATCTGAAACTGGGCTAATTGAGGTTGGAAACATTGCATCAACGTTATGCCAGTCTCTTCCTGTTCCAGCCTCACTTCGGGATTATGTAGCTCCCAGCATACCCGCCTCAAACTTGAAGATACGTTGAATAGGGCCTCGCCATCGGGATGCCAAAGATAGAGAAATGTCCTCTCAGTGGCACCGATTTTCATTTGCTTCAGGATGATGCGAATGAGCCACATGAGTTCCTCTGCATTCATGCGATTGTAAAAGGTCTCAAAGATGCGCAGATTTTCGGTTTCGCCCGCTGATGCTGCCAACTTGTCCAATTGCTCATTGACCTCGGCGATGGTCATGTCGCCAACACCGGTCCTCATGGGTCGCTTGGAGATGACTTCGAAGCATCGCCCCGCGAAGTCTCCAGCAAGACGCGACGCCATCGTTTGGCCAGGGAGCTTCCAATGCAACAAATTGTAGCCATCTTCCGAGTTTTTGTCGATTTTCATAAGTTTGACGAGTAGCTTCCCTATAGCATTTTCTTTCAAGCCGTAAACACCACGATCGCGATCCTTGTCGGGAAGAATAAGACGTAGTGCCGGATAAAAGTCATGGCCAACTTCTTTGCGCCACCGGACGATGAATCTCTCGATGATGTGCCGCCGCTGCTCCTGGGGAGATAGCTGATGAAAGCCACGGGCGCCCTTTTTGCCAGCTGTACCGCCAGTCTGCGGCTTCTTGTTTTCATTTAACGGGTTGAATAATTCCTTGAAGAGTTCCGAAAACGCCAGCGTCTTGGAGTGATTCCTGGGCTTATTGGGATATCTTCCAAGAACTGTCAGCAAATATTATCAACAGCATTTCATCAATATGATCAAGCTCACTTTTCTTCAAGCGCCTCCTTCGACATGCCCACGGATCCATATTGTATTTCCTCCTCCCTCAATGCATCATCGTCGGCAGCTTTGCGCTCCTTTGCTTTCCATTGGCTCATGGCTGTGTTTTTTGGGGGGGGGGGGGGGGGGGGATTGGCGCCAAGTCTAGATATTTCAACGATTCAAACGATTGTTCATTTCAAAAGATTGCCTGCCGAGAGAGGAATGAGAGCATAATAAGTTTTAATTGGAAAATTTGCATCGCTCAATGGGAGGTCTTGCTTTCAAATAATGTATTGAATGAATCAAAGACATCAGCAAGCATCCATCCAATCGTGAATTCCAGGCAGAGGGTGGATCCTCGTGAGCTGCTGCCTGCAATGACGTTCCGGCATGTGTCAACTTGGGTGGCTTATGTAACGCTGATTGGCTACCTCCAGCTACCTACGTAGGCGATTGCAGCGCTGTAAATGAATGACACCTAGAGCCCTGGAGCCGCTAAAGCAATGGATGCATGGATATGTACACCCACTGTAGCCCTGGAAGTCAAGGCAGCGAAGGTTGTCCATGGCTGGAGCCATCCCATCCGCCTATAGGTCCCGTATTATGGGGATCGCAGCGATCGGCCAATGCTGCTGTTACAGTGGGCGATCAGCGTTGTATAGGTGCACCTACAGGCTACAGGTCCACTGAACTGATTGATCCCACAGCCGGTCCATTCACCCGAGCATCCGAGCCAGGGAACCTTGGAAAACAACCTTGCGGTGGACGACAGACACCTCAACAAACATGGATGGATAGATAGACTGAAACGTTTGAATACCAAACACCAAACACCAAACACCAAACATGACGGCGGCTCCATCTAATATCTCACTTGCAGCTTCAGCAGCCCTTGTGTGCGATTGATGCGCTCCACGTATTCCCTCTAAGCTCCGAGCATCACACCATGGCTGCTCTGCGAAAAGGGCAGATTCACCCATCTCTCCTGTCAGGCATTCATTTCGCCAAGTCTAGATTAGATGATCGACAGTCCGTCAACAGTGCCTTGTGCCACCATCTTGACGTGACGCTGCCTCTCTCTCTCTGGATGCCCATCCTCACCGATACCGCCCATCCTCCCACCATCTGAAGGACAGCTTTGAGTTTTTTCGAAATGCTATAAGAATAGATATCTAATGCATCAATCTAATGCATGAAAGATTCCGAAGATATAATTCACACACGCCCCCCCTCCCGAGGTCGGCTCCCTCTCTCTCCTCTCCTCTCCCCTTGGTGAGTTGATGCCCAAACTAGGAAAGCAATGCAACCAAGAATCGCAAACAATGGCTCAGTGACATCCAAGCTCTGCCATTGGTTCACAACACTCGCAATGCATTCTGACCGACGTGCACAACTGCGTGGGACCGTGAATAGCATAGGAAAAAAATAACAACGAGAGACCGCGGGCATTGAATCACGGCCCACCAGCTCAACTCGCGTTGGGGAAAAGGGAAAAGAATCTACCTGGTACTACGACTCGCCCAACGTACGTCCATGATGATGCCAGAATTTGTGGTGTCACGTAGCCTTGGATCGCAAACCTTCCTCCCCATCCCCACAAGTTTGCTGTTAACCGTTGCCCAAAGCCTCGTACGAGCCTTGATCTCCCTCCCGACCTCTCTCCCTCCCTTACCTACCCATCTGTACCTGCTAGTGAAGCTGGAAGCCATCATCTCGCTCCAGCAGCAAAAAGGGGGGAGATAGAAATGCTCATCATGCGGCCAAGGAAAGCGTTTCCCTCCTTCATGGACCTTCCTAGCGTTCCTCGCTTCTAAAGACTTTAATTCACTGATCCACAGGAGCATCCTTTCACATGCATCTCATGTCCTTGAGCTTGATCACGGCCTTCTTTCCAACGGGACTTGGCTTGAATCGCATAGATTGCGGCTGTGATATTCACCTTTTATCCTACCTGCCTCTATAAGAGTCCCCCCCGTTCTTTCTTCCCCCCACAGGACACTCAACTCTTGATCAATCATTCCTGTCTGCTCTAGCCATTGCTCTTTGAACAAGACCTCAAGATATATAGCCTTTTTACACACCTTAGCCAAAAAACAAGGACAAAGACAAGAAAAAACATGGAGCATGTCGATGCTGCAATGGAAATTCCCCTCGTTCTCACCACCATACATTCCG
This sequence comes from Hypomyces rosellus, assembly GCA_011799845.1. Lineage (NCBI taxonomy): Eukaryota > Fungi > Ascomycota > Sordariomycetes > Hypocreales > Hypocreaceae > Hypomyces > Hypomyces rosellus. The sequence goes on from WWCI01000003.1 coordinate 662,040, forward strand.
TCCTCGTGAACTACTGCTTCGAGATCGAGTTCCTCGTCGCAAAGCAGCGCCCAGAGGTCGACTACTCCAACACCGACGACGACAGCTCCGACATCTCGGACAATGACCCCTCGGAGCTTCGATGGACCTGCCCACCCGACGAGGAGGACCCGTACGGCGCCATCCTCGAGCGCTGCAAGGACCTCCTGGTCCAGAACAACGAGCCCGTCCTCGTCTGCCTCGACCCGGCCTACGACGTCACCCAGCGCAGCCGCTTCAACTCGGAGGAATCCGGCGACTCTGACCGGTTCGGCTACTGGAACCTCGGGCCCAGCAGCACGGCCCGCGCCAGGAGGGGGGCGCCCCTGGAGTACGACTGGTTCGGCGTGCGCGTCCGCAGCCCCCTTTTCCCGGAGTCGGCGCACGACGATCCAGACTCCAACTTGAAATGGGCCCTCGCCGCGCTGCGCATGGGGCTCAACATGCACGTCAACTCGACCTGCCGGTTCAGCGTCCACGTCGAACCCGAGGAAGGGCCCATGACGCTCCTGGCGGCCAAGAAGCTCACGACCCTGGTCTGGGTCCTGGAGAAGGAGCTGCTCCTCCGGCTGTGCCCCAACGCCCAGGGCGTTCCGCTGCGTCACGTCAAGCCCATTGATACCAACTCGCGCATCGCTCTGGCGCACTGGAAGGGACAGGTCGAAACCACCCGGCCCGAGGACCCCCTCAGGGCGGGCATAATGGACCAGTACCTCCCCCCTCTCCACGACAAGGTCATCCACGAGAGGCTCCACGACGTATGGGGCGCCGCCACCCTTCAAGAGCTATCCAAGGGCCTCTGCTGCGACGACGGCTCCCCATCCTCCTTCGCCATCCACATCTACGACGACGACGCCCTCAACGAGATCGACCCCCCGACCGTAGAGTTCCGCTACGCGCTCTGGCACCCCTACCGCCAGCTCGACGCCTCAAACTACTGGATCCAGCTCGCCATCAACGTCTTCAAGGCCACCGCCTACGAGAGCTTCGAGTTCAGGGAGTTTGTCAAGTCCGTCGACCGCACCATCAAGGGCTTCGCCAGGGGCGTCCCCTCGTCGGCGCGGTGGAAGATTCTGCTGGATAAGCTGCAGCTGTCCGAGGACTGGTCCGGCCCCTGGGAGAAGATCATAGACGAGTACAGGGACGGTCGTCGTCTCGGGTATCCGTCGATTGATCGGCAGCCAATGCCGGATCCGATTGACGAGCTTGAGGGCTATGCGTGCTGACGCCTTTGTTTTCTCTTTTGAATTAGAACTTTGTTTGTTTTTTTTTTTTGTTTTTTTTTGTCCTTTTTCTTCCTTCACAGCGTTGGAGTTCAATAATGTGGTGGATGGGTAGATTGGAACAAAATCGTTGGTCGTGTTTTCCGGACTGCATCATTGGGCGCACCAGTACTAGGATAATGTTTAAGCAAGTTTTAATTCTCATATTCGCTTTATGCTGCCTTTAATCAAACGTGTTTGGCTTCATGGTAAAGCATGAATCATATCAAGACATTCAACTTGATGCCTCATTCGCCAGGGTATCTCTCCAAACGCCAAGTATCCGTCCCGTCGCCCCCCTTTTTGGGAAAACATTCAGCCAATTTAGACCAAAAGTCCAGCTCATCTCTGCAACCTGCCCCCGCGCTGCTTCTTTTTCTTCTTGCGAATAGACAAGATATGTTTCCTCTGGACGAATCGCACCGCCCAGTGGTAAATCATCTCTCGCATTAAAATGAGGACCGTCACAAACACAGTTGGGACAGCACACGCCCAGCTATTATCAAGGGTTAGCCGTGTGATGAAAGAAAGAAAGAAAGAAAGAAAGAAAGAAAGAAAGAAAGAAAGAAAGAAAAAAGCCAGTACAAGATAAACACTTACAAATACCATATCCCATGCCTCACATCGGGAAAACCCTCCTCCGGGAAATTCTGCCCAAAAAACCCAGTGATAAACGTCAACGGCAGGAAGATGATGGTGACAATGGTAAGCTGCTTCATCGACTCATTCTGCGTCGCCGAAATCGTGTTGAAGATCAGGTTGATCAAGTTCTCTGCCGATTGCTTCTGCTGCCCCAGAGCCTCGGTTATGATGATGCAGTGATCGAGCACGTCGCCCAGGTATGTGTGCGTCATGTGCGTGATGATGACACCACTGGCGGGGTTCTCGAGCTCCCTGGAGGCTTTCCCAGGGTGCAGGGTGGTTTTGTGATCGCGGAGGACGTTGACGAGATTGTCAATTGGGTTGAGGAAGCGGAGCATCTTGTTAATTTCGCTGATGCAAATGTACAAATCTTTGCACTGTTTGATGCTCGGCGACGTAAGCACGTCAAGCTCCAAATCACCAATAATGTCGTTATACACTGCCGTGAGAGGAATAGCAAGATCGATGATGGCGTCTATAATTGCTTGGACGAGCAATGAGGCGTCGCAGGATTCGCGCAGACTTGTACCTGGGTTGCTTATTCGAGTGACAATTGGGTGTTCCACATCACCAGCCGATATCTCGAAGAAGGAAATGACCGTATTGTCAGATGTGAGGAAGATGGAGACCTGCTCCGCAGAAATAGCCAGGTTATACGGCGCCAGGGAGGAGTGTTCTTCCATAAACTCAGTCCGGATTTCGTTTCCAGAAGCATGATACCTCTGCAGAGTCCGGATCATAGACGTCTCCTGCAGGTTCAAGCTTTCATCAATTTCTGCCATTCTCTGAGCAGTCACACGCTTCTCTGGATCTGCGACACCTGGAGTATCTTGTTGTTTCCCTCCGAAACCTCTAAAAAGGTTCTTTAATCTGCTAGCAGACTTTCCAGAAAGGGTACTGCTTGAATCTGAAGAGCTGTCGTCATCGTCGACAAGGTGGACCAGCTTTTGAAGCGTCATGATGATGAAGGCGTGACTCGGGTACCAATCAGCCTTTGTTCTGTTCCTGATATTCATGATGTCTTCCAGCGCCAGTTTGTGTAGTCCCTTCTTGGTACCAACAGCCTGAATCACATCCCAGCTCAGCCCATTGACATTGATCCACCTACACTTGACCCAGCTCTCCTTTGGCTGCGCCAGAAACGCAATAAAGCTATCGTTATCAAAGTGTCGCTTATCCATATTATCAGGAGCAAAGTCCACGACGGTGATCTCGCAGGGCGCATTGAGCATCGTCATGGACGCATGCCCGCCATCTGGCAAGCTGGGATCAAAGCCAGGCTCTGACCCGGGCTGCCACCCCGGGCGCTCAGTGTAGGTCGCATCGAAGTTGAAATCATCGGAATCGTCGACCGTCTTGAATGTCGCAGTGCGCGTGTTCCTCCGCCTAAGAGGTGAAAACGGCTCGCGATACACGTCCGAGTCCGATCGCTGTCGCTGGTCGGAGCCTCGAGGGACAGGGGAGAGAAGGTCATTGTTGGTATCGATATTGAGCTCTGGACCGTAATGGACGTGATGAGTCCCGCTGGAGTCGCTTGCACCCCGGCCTTTGCGATTGTGACGAGCCATATCGAATGCAGGGAAGGGATCCGACATGATGCTGTAGAGAAAGAAAGGTCGCTCGAAAAAGTGTCGCGAGAGCCGTATCAACTTATCGCGTCGATCGTGATGGATGCGCCGTGGCGCCACTATGTGGAAAGTAGTGATAAGGGCTGAATGAGTGGCTTCGCTTGGTGCTATGGCGGGTTTCGAGACATCAAGAATATTATTTGTGGTGTGAGGCAGCTACAGAGCATTGGAGGTTGGCGCAATGACGGTGGTGCAATCAATTCATGCTATTAAAGGAAGCGAGGACCAAGTTGTTGAAGTCACAGGCCCATGTTTCAGAAGCTCAATGATGACGGCATTGGAACGGCAATTGCTGCCGACCACAGCCAATAGAAACACTCGAGTTGCATCCAACAAAGGATCATCATTACCAGGTCAATATACACATAATTAATATGGATGATCACTTATTGTACAGAACATGATAATCATTTTGAATGAATCATAAGTCAATCATTTGCACAGGCCAACCAGTTGGACAGCTATCTAAAATCCCATGTCTCATCATACACAGTTCGTATCATCATCACCTATATCAAATGGGAAAGGCATCATATACAGCCGTAGCCTCACAGAACCATCCTCCAAAAATTCCACAACACATATTTGCGCTACAGGGTGTAGGTAATCTCAAAGACTTGGTCTTTTTGGTTATCGCAAGCACCCGAGTCCACCCTTGACGAGCCAGCTGTCAGACAAGTCTTGCCATTCTCCGACAACGGCTTCATCACAAAGTCGGTAGCGGTACTATTGTACGGGAACAGCTGTCCGACATTTGTGCCACCTCCTATTATAAAATTAGTCGTGTTCTTCATAGACAGTGAAGCGGAAAAACTTACCACCATCGGCTCTTCCACCACAGGAGAACAGCGTCACAGTATCGCCAGCTGGTCTCCTTCCATCAAAGCTCACACATCCGTTTGTGAGAGAGCTGACAATCAATGCAGCGCCCGACGTGCCATCGTTGTGCTTTCCCTTGGTAATGATGTCGAACTTCTGATTCGGATCATTATTGCACTTGGCCAATTGAACAGGAATCAGGTTCTGTCGGAAATCGCCGGCAGTGGGATCAACAGAGAGACACCGGCCGTCAGGGGCGCGGATGTTGGCACTCTCGACAGCTCGCTTCGCCGTATCATCAAACTGGTTAGACTCAGCAGCCGCTGAAGGGTTCAGGACACCGCCGGCTCGAGATACCGGTACAGGCGAGGTCGGGTCGGCTGTGGGAACGGCTCCGGGTGGTGCCGCCGTGGTTTGGACACCGCCCGAAGTCGCTGCGCCGTTGTTGTTCTGGTCAGCGGATGTAGCGGCAGGTTGTGCTGTGGCTGTGGCTGTGACAAATGTAGTCTGGCTTGGCTGTGCGATCGAGGATGTCTGAATGGCTGGACTGTTGGTTGCAACTCCAGTCGAAGCAGTGGAAACCTGGGTTGCCACAGGTTGGGCACTCGCAGAGGCTGTTCCGTTGTTGCCATTTCCGCCGTTGCCGCCATCTCCTGCAGAGCCACCGAATGTAAAAGACTGGCCTGCGGAGCCGGAATTGCAGGCTTGGATGCCCAGGCTATTGCCGCTCACAAACAGGCACTGTCCAGCCGCATTCTCGGGCTGGAGGCCAAGGGGCCCAGAGCCACCGGCAAAGGCAAAGAGTTGTGAATTGGTAACCTGGCCACTTCCGTCGGCACGTCCACCACAAGAAAACAAGTTCACCTGGTTTCCGGCAGGGCGTCTAGGGTCAACGTTGAAACAAGCCTGTGTAAGAGTGCTCACAATGAGCATCTGGCCCTTCTGGTCATTATGCTTTCCAGCAGTAATGATATCCCAGCCCTGACCATTCGTGGAACCGCACGCCACAATCTGGATAGGTGTCAAGTTTGCTCTAAAGTCACCAGACAGCTTGTCCACGCGCAGACATTTTCCGTCAGAAGTCTTGATTTGGACGTTTGAAAAGGCGCGAGTGGCAGTGTCGTCTCTCTGCTGGGCCTCTTGAAAGGCAGCCTGGTTGAGCGACTGCACAGCCCGACGATCAACGGGGCTGGCAGAGGCAAAAGCAGAAGCGAGAAGCACGAGAAGAGAGTTTTTGTACATCATGATGGGCTAATTGCTGAAATCAATGAATCAAAATGGAGGACGGAGAATCTATAAGGCTCAGTAAAGAAGGACTGAAAAGAGCGTAAGTAAACCCGCACAGCAGGAGGCCTGTCAAAGGCAAGAATAGGAACACAAAGAGAAAAAAGACCGGAAGCGCACTGCACAAAGAATGAAGTTGTCAAGATATCGATTAAAACATCGTGGGTTCGGCCAAAGATATAAGATTCTCACAATATGGGCAATTCAGATTTGCTTATCATCTCAGATAGATTAGCAGCCCTCATCAAGCGCCGTGTGTCCCCCGGTCAGATCCGATCAGGAGCTCTTTTCCCGTCCCTTCATTTCGTAGCTCACACCGTCATAGGGAGGCTCTTCCCTGTCCCGACTCATTCCTTCGTTTTCAACCCATGTCAATATCATGCTGATATGAAGCTTTCCATCAATCAATGGTTGGCTCGGTGGCCCAACAAAGGGCCAGCTCCTGCTTAAGCGCCTATGACTCTGCCAAGGGGGCTTTCGTCCATCGAACACGAATGGTTTCAGTGTGGGTGTTCAAGGAAGCATCGTGGGACAAAGATGAGACGCCGACGGGGTCGCGTCAATGCGCATTGTTTGTTCTTATCGATAAGATTGTTTGTCTTGGCGAATCAGAGCGCCTAGAACAACTCGGGGCCAGCCGGATCTGCAACTCTTCTCAACCAATGGATGTCACGTCGCTCACTCAACTTACAACACTCACCCGTCACTCTCACACAAGCCACCAAACCGTACCTGGTGGATGGGCCTATCAAGCCTACTTGCACTGCTTCTAATTCCGCCTTGGACAGCCTAGATAAGGTACACAGAAGCTTCTGAAACAAGCCAACACTCAAATGTCAAGTTCCCTGGCTATCGGTCGGCTGATTCTTGGCTACCCAATTCAGGATATCCAAGAGTCGTGACACTGCGTCATAGTCGCATTAAACGCGCTGAAGTCGTGGCTGCTTCTTTTTCTTTTCTTTTTTTTCCAAAGTCTTTTATGAAAGCTAAAGTTTCGTGTTGAAGCAGATAGATTAAGTGCGCACTTGTTCGAAACGTTTGAAAGGACGAGCGTCCAGGATGTGGCCTCGGACTCAAGTGGAACAGATCTCAATCCAAGAAATGAGAATATCCTTGGTCAAAGGGGAAACAAAGATAGAAGTGGTGTCAAAAGCAGGCCGCATTTCTGTCGTCCCTCCCCAGCTCTATATGTGCTTCTCTCAGTATCATCTCTTTCCACCAATGTCCATCAATACCATACGCCGTGAAAGAGCTCGCCTCATTGCAATCTGATTCCGTTAATCATCGTGATCATGCCCAGTTCCAGACCCCATTACATCCCTAGCGAATTTTGCGCTTGCGCTGCTTGAAGTCTGGCGAGCGATATGCAACCTCCATGCCAGAACCACTCGCAAACGACAGCTCCACGCCTGATCCATGTATTATGCCAGCCTGGGACGCACTCGTCAGGTAATCTGAATGGGAGCTCGTTTAACGCCGTGCCTTGCCAGGCATCTGGATGGTTGATGCGGTTCATCTCTTCAAAGATGCGGTAACATGTGGTATGGCACACCAGAGCTCCATAACATCCACAGTCATATCTCCAGAGGATATACCCGCACATCTCGTACTTTTGACTCTGGACAAATTTTGCTCGCAGTCGATATTGATTCTGATGGATACGGTATACCCCCATTTCGAGCATCCTGGGCAGCATAACTATATACCCCATGAGATTGATTGCGAGCAGTCAGACTCACCTCTATAGGAGGATGTTTCAGACACCCCGAGCCAGGTTTGCATGCCATCACAACAGCAACGTGACTTTTCAGCATTGGTTGCAATTCTTTGGACGCGGTTTGGTGAGCAATGCGGCGATTCTCCGGGGAGGATAGGATGGCCCCCAAGGTTGCTTGTGTGAGCAGTATCGCCCGCGGTGTGAGCTTCTCGTCACTCAGGACATGCTCAGCGCAACTATGAAGATGGCGTGGTGATCCATCAGGCGATGGAAGGGATATTCTTTTCAATGGCAGAATGAAGGAACGTCCACATTTTCCCGGCATTTGTAACACTGTTTTGCCTGACACTTCTACTTCCGAACAAGGCGACACAGGGCCGAATGATACTTCAAACTATCCCCTTTGACAGCCATGTTTGCACCACTTGGTTGCTCCGCAAACCTCACACTGGCACGGGAGGCTATAGGTGGTAGAGTAGCACAAACAGACGTTGGCGCAACGCTGTATTCTCGTAAGACGCACGCAATATTCACTCTCACAGGAGTGCCGTGTAGAGTCGACGCGTGGCTAGAAGTAAATAGCCTCCCTTTTTTGTGAGTTTCATTAGGTGAATTGAGTAGGGCATGCAGAGAGCACTGGTTAGTTTGTGCAGGAGAGATCATCTCTTCTCATCCGCGGAGCTGCTGAAGCAACAGAGCTGCCAAGTGGCAAAGGTTCCAAGCTGGCTGGCAAAGCAGTTTGAGTCTCCACCTGCAGAGGTCGGGAGACGCGGAAGGGAAACAGTGTATCCCATTGGAGGTCTGCCTAGGAGACGTCACACGACAGGATTCCCTGTTGGGATAAGATCGGTTGGGCAGGCATTGACAAATGGGCGTAAATGCATGGCGTTGTCTTTTGGCTGCTGAGGTGAGTCAAGGATGGAGACCCAGACCCGCGAAGGCAGGCATTCTAACAATGCAGCGTCGTATCAAGATTGAGGATTGAAATTGTTGCTGGATCAAGCCTCACGATTGATTGCAATCCGCTGTGAATTTGCGCTGAGGCTGCAATCAAGAACCTGTTTTTTTGACAAGCTGCGATGATCCATGTTCTATTAATTCCGTCGTCACCCCCTCTGGACAAATCGCCCACGTCGTGACCATAACAAGAGCGGTCACGGGGGCACCCATCAAGGCGCCCTGTCATGTCTCACCCCCCGCAGGTCGCTGCCGTATTTTTACAGGCGGCTGCAGCAGCGCAACGCCACTATGCGGTCAAGGGTTTAGCTGCAACTGATAGGCGCTGCAAGGCTATCAACTCGCTATAGCGGTCCCATTGTCGCCCATTTAAAAGCCCCCCATGACCCCAGCCCTGTCTGTCACTCAAGACCGCTTATCTCAAAGCTTGAGCTCACCCCTACAAATCTATCATTGCACGATAGAGGTGGGCATCATGGTATGTGTTCTATGCTTCACGTTGGGTAATGATGAAGCTTTCAGAGAGGCTAATATGATGTGTGTTATTTTTGGTATCTTAGGCCAACGAAAACAGTCCTCTCCTCAACAACGAGGACTCGGCAGAGAATGCCGGGTCTCCAAAGAACTTCTTCCGCTCTGCACGAGCTCGCGAGCTTGGCTTCTTCCTCTGGGGCCTCCTCGCCACGGCTGCCTTCATCGTGTCGGCCGTCTGGGTCCAGCATGAGAACCAGACGGGCGGTAACCACGACAAGCTCGCCTCCAAGAGGAACCTAGTCTTCATGGTCTCCGACGGCATGGGCCCTGCCACCCTCACCCTCACCCGCAACTACCGGCAGTACATTGAGAAGCTCCCCGAAAACGACATTCTCGTTCTGGACCAGCACTTCTGGGGAACCAGTCGCACTCGCTCTAGCAACTCCCTGGTGACTGACAGCGCCGCTGGTGCTACCGCCTTCTCCTGTGCAAAGAAGAGCTACAACGGTGCCATTTCGGTGACTCCTGACCAGCAAGCATGCGGCTCCGTTATGGAGGCCGCAAAGCGAGCTGGATATGCCACCGGCTTGGTAGCCACCACCTATGTTACAGATGCTACGCCTGCCTGCTTTGCCAGCCACGTCCTCCGCCGAGAGTATATGGACTCCATCGCCTTGCAAGAGGTTGGCGAGAGCGTCCTGGGCCGCTCCGTCGACATTATCCTTGGTGGAGGCCGATGCTGGTTCTTGCCAAACACCACCACCGGAGGCTGCCGCGCCGATGGTGTCGACGTGACCCGCCTGGCACAGGAAAAGCACGGCTGGACCTACACCGACAGTCGGGAGGGCTTCAACTCTCTCAAGGGCGGCAGCAACATCAAGCTGCCTCACCTCGGTCTCTATGCTACTGGCAACATCCCCTTTGAGATTGACCGACAGCACCAAAACGATGTGTACCCCAGTCTCAGCGAGATGGCGACCACCGCGCTAAAGGCTCTGGAGGAGGCCACCGCAAAGTCCGACAAGGGCTTCTTCATCATGATTGAGGGAAGCCGTATCGACCACGCCGGTCACATCAACGATCCTGCCGCCCAGGTCCGCGAGGTCCTCGAGTACGACAAGACCTTCAAGGTCGTCCTCGACTTCATCAAGAACAGCAAGACCGAGACCGTCCTCGTCGCCACCAGCGACCACGAGACGGGCGGCCTCGCCACCGCCCTCCAGGAGCCCGGCCATCTCCCCGTCTACAACTGGTTCCCCCAGGCTCTGGCCAACGCCTCTGCCTCCTGCGAGCTGCTCTCCAACAAGCTCATCGCCCACGTCGCCAAACTCTCCCCCGAACACTCCAAGAGCCAGCTCAAGACGTGGATCAACGAGGAGCTCGTCATCCCCGGCCTCGGCATCGTCAACGCCAAGGACGAGGAGCTCTCCGCCCTGGCCGACGACCCCGTCAACTCCATCAACGGCTTTACCGCCATGATCTCCCTCCGCGCGCACATTGGGTGGAGCTCCCACGGCCACACCGCCGTCGACGTCAACATCTATAGCTCGGGCGGTCCCGGAGCCCACAAGATCCGCGGCAACGTCGAGAACACCGACGTTGGCGGTTATCTCAGCCACTACCTTGACGTCGACGTCGCGGCCATCACCGATGAGTTGAGATCGAAGAAGCAAAAGGTTGGCAGCAGTGACTTTGCCGCCGCTAGTATGGAGGGTGTCATGGCGGGAGGCGATGCCTACCATGCCGAGGAGCGTGTCTAAGTTGGTTTTTAAGGAGATCCATTTAATGTGAACATTTAGAGCGATGAAAGCTCGTTGTGAGATAGATCCGCTTTGATCTAGAGTATAGCATGGTTTCGATATATCATTGTATAGATATAGCGCGGAATGAATAAGTAATGTCTTGTTTTTAAAATAACTATCAAGTTCACTGCATACCTAATGTGATCATATATATATACCCTTGGGTCAGACCCAAACCCATCCCGAGAAGAAGAAGCAATCATGTAACGCCCGCCAGCCCCCCTTGAACCCAATAAGCAAACCCATCAAACATCGATAAATCACCCCATCCCCAGAGACACCTAAGCCATATAAATAGATATATATGTGTGTGTGTGTGTGTGTGTGTGTGTGTGTATGCCATTTACCTCATCCCAACTTACGCCCTCCTCACGCCCTCTCGAGGTTATACCGCATATACAGCTTATCCAAGAAATGCGAGTGCCGAATCCCATTCGGCTTGGCCAGCGCAAACTCCTCAATAGCATCCTGCAGCGCGTACCCGCACCGCTCGACCAGGTAGCACACGATAAAGTAGCCGGACCTGTTGTAGCCGTAGTGGCAGTGCACGCCGACGACGACCTGCGAGGGGTCGTCCCACCCTTCGGCCGCGGCGCGCTCGCGCTGGACCTCCCGGATGGAGTCGACGAGCTTAATAAACTCGTCGACCTGGTATCCCTCGGGGGGAACCTTGGACATGGTGGGGAACTTGTGGTAGTGTATGCCCCCGCGCTCGAGGCCGCGGGGGTCGTACACGGGCTGGTCCTTGGACAGGTCGATGAGGTCCTTGATGGCGTGGCCCCAGTTCTCCACCAGCATCTTGGGGCAGTGCACCTCGTCGACCTCGCGGAGCGTCTTGGTCACCCTGAAGACGGGGGCGCCCCTGGGGCCGATGGCCTCGGAGACGGAGCTCACGCCCTGCCACTTGATGAGGTTCTTGACGTCCCACTTGCCCTCGCGGGAGAGGTGCTGGAGCTGCCACGCGAGGGAGAGGCGCTGCGTGATGCTGCAGGCGAGGAAGTCGGACACGAGGCCGGCGAGGACGCGGACGCATCGGGGCATATAAAGGAGGGTGTGGTTGGCTGGGGCAGGGAGGACGATGGATTTGATGACCCTAGGTGGGTGCTGCGGTTGGGGTGGGAGCTCTAGGGAGTCCTCCACGGGGGTTGAGGGCTTTGAGGTGTTGGTTTCGGGATAGTCTGAGAGCGTAGATGTGCTTTCCTCGAGCTGCTCCCCGGCATCGTAGATGGGATCAGGGATGTGATCTTGTGGCTTCGCAGAGACATTGACCGGTGCCGCGGAATCAAGATTCAGTCCTCCGTTCTGCTCCTCAGTAGCCCCTGACTCCGGAACACCGCCACCCGAGTTCATAGCTTCAAGAATCTTATCCACCTCCTTCGGCGACGTCACTTTATCGCTCTCTCCGGCAATTAGATACACCGGAATATCCAGATCAGCCCATACATCCAGCCCCGGTATCCCGCCCACGGGCTTCCCGTCCTCGTACCTTGTAGGCAGCGCTCCGTAGGCCATCCTTCTCCACACCGGGGTGCGACTCTGCTGGTTGAAGCGGTACTGCATGAGCTTTAACTCTGATTGCGCGCCCTCTCCGACAAATCGCGAAACACTGGGGCTGTTCGGTCCGCCCATGCCATCCCACGCCCTCCACAGGGCAAAGATCCAACCAGGGATCCAGAAGAGCCGCTTGATCATCGTGATGGTAGCTTCGGGCATGGGGCCGGATACGGGGCATATGGCAACCAACCCGACGACATGTTCCGCCAGCGCCGTCCTGTGGGGTATCTTCTTGCTCGCCAGACCGGCGGACAGCGCAGTTCCCATGCTATGCCCTATCAAAACCACGCTCTGCCCAGCCTCCTTATCCCTATAGTCCTCGATGATGACTTCAAGCAACTCCATCAGCGCCTCGGAAGTGTACGCCTCCCACTCCGTCGGCGCAAACTCGGACCTCCCGCCCCCGGGCCAATCCACCGCCAGACAAGGCGCCAAGTCCACCAGACTCCTCAGCAGCGGGTAAAACTGCGCCACCGAGCCTCCCAGGCCGGGGATGCAGACCATGAGGGGCAGCGGCGCGGGGGTCCGGGGGAGCTGCTCGGCCTTGACATGTTGCCGGAAGAAGACCCGGAGCTTCGGGTACTCGAACCGGGAAGTCTTGTAGGCCTTGAGCTCGGAGTGGTCCCGGAGGAGAGCCGGGTCCGTGGCGTGAGGGTCCGTAGCGAGGGGATCCTCGGGGGTAGAGCGTGTGGGAGAGTTGGCCTGGCCGGGAGATGTCCCTGCCATTGCTGCGTATATACGGCGAGTCCACTTCAAGTGACGACTTCGCGTGGCGTGTGTTTTTTTGCTGATGATGATTCGAGCGGCTATGTGCGCTTCTTGTTGATGTAGCTGAAACGCAGTCCGATTCGCTAGCTCAGATAGATAGATTGGAGATGAGAATTGGAGGGAGGCCAAATCAATATCGCCCAATTTCCAGAATCGAAGTCCAGACTGAGAAGCTTCGGCTCTCCTCAGCCCAATTGAGGCGTGCGCACCACAGCGGATTCGAACAGCGATGAGGGCCGATTCAGAAGCAATCTCACATTTAAACCGATGAGCGGCAATGGTGAGGCACTCCCATCACTGATTGATTGCTCCTCAGCTCAGAGTCACTCAAAAACCCTGGTGAGTCACACTTTCGCTGCCGCTGATAAGAAGAAGGAAGAAAAAGGTCCCTTGCAAGAAATAAAGTTGAGAGCAATGCGTCGGGCAGTAATTCAACATTTATATCTCGCCCACAATGAGAACGGCGGAAATGACACAGACACCCAGAACACCATCAGTGTCAAAGACGAAGGGCGGAGGCAATGGGGGGATGAGATTTTGTCTCTGATCATCTTTCGACCAACCAATCGTCACGAGCTCGAGTGGCAGCCTGCTATTGCGCGACTCCCAACCCTGCTAGTTTAGAGCATTTTCCCAATGTTCCCATCTTCTTGCTCAGAGGTTGACAAGCCTACCCTGTAAGTGGTGAGTGACTATCCTGGCCCAACAATAATTATTACATGGAAGTGAATGGGAAGAGTTATTCTTTTTTAGATACTGAGTATGATTGTTGAATTTTCTTTTTTCTTCTTTCTCATTTGATCAATCAGCCTTGTCCAACTGAAGTTCTATTTTAGATTTATGCGTAAACATGGAAATCAATTCCGTATAGAAGAAAAGCCTCGGATGAAGTCATCACAAGCAAATTCAACATTATGTATAAGATTCAATCTGATCGGTAACAAAAACCAGATCACTCTGGTGAGATGAAGGAAGATGCATAAATAATTCACTCCAACTATACCAGCGCGGGAATATAGATTTGCCTTTTGAATTGAGGTGTATTTCGTCTCATATATATATATACTCAAGGTGCACTCAAGATATCTCAAGGATCCGCATGCTATTACAGAGTACATACGCATGGGTCCAACACTCTACATCTTACAGACCAGCCTCTTTAAGAACAAACTGCAATCATGGACTGACTCCGTATCCTTCTTCCCACCCAATTGGTATCAACACCGCCGCAACATCAGACACCCCCCGTTCCGTGGCAAGCAGATTAAACTGCGCCGCAGCATTCCTCGTGTCCAGCACTTCAACCCTCATCCCCAGTTCCGAAATATACTTTCTCGTCTGCGGACTCAGTGGCATATTCTGCTTCCCAACACCAATGACCAGTAGATCTGCGTCTCAAGTCAGCTTTCCTCTTTTCCCCTTTAAATTAGGACACCACCACCCCTTTCTGACGCTCAAAGTTTCTTGCTTAAAGATGGAAAGAGTGAGGCCAAGATGAGGTTGTGTGTGTGTGTGTATGTGTATGTGCGGGTGTGCATACCTGGTCGCGGCCACAGCACATCAAACAGCCCAAACGCCTCCCTCGGGAGCTCAAACTGCCCCTTCTTGTTGACCAACTCCATCTTGCCCTCCACCTCCCAGGGCCGCCATGCAAACGCCTCCCCATTCACGAGCAGCGCGCCGTCGCCCCCCGAAATCGTCACCCCGCTGTTCAGCCCGAAGCCATCGTACATGCAGACATCGACGGATGTCGATGGGACGGGCGTGTTCCCCAGAACGTCGAGCTCGCTAAAGTTGGTGGGCGGAGGGGTGGGCGGCGGCTTTCCCTGAGGCTGCTGCTTTAACCGGCTTGGCGTCGTGTGAAGGGTTTTGTAGAGGTGGCCCTGGAGGGTCGTGGGCTGTGTTGCGGCGCAAACTCGAAGATGGAGTGGTGATGAGTTTTGTGGTAGAGCTTTGCGCATAGCGCGCAGGCTATTGGAATGTCGCAAGCAGCTGCGTATCGTCTTCATGTTGCGCTATTGAATCACACAAAGGGTAAGGTAGGCTTCGTGGGCTTTGTAGGCGTTGTAAAGAGATTGTAGGAGGAGCGCTTGGCGATGGTGAAAAGCTCAAGTTTGACATCGCGGGGGAATTGAATTTTCGGACCCTTCAAACGTCATCATGATCTGGAATCTCTACAATTTACGTTCGCCCTTCTCAAGACCAATCTATAATAGGAAAATTGACACAAACATCTCATCCGAATTCAGCAATTTGTTCATGGTCAATGGAGCTTCTGTTGGAGGGAACGGCATCATGCAGAATCCGAGCTAATTGATCCCGGGAAACAAAATTCTTTTCCCCATACGCCCGTCACATTTTTTCTTCACGCCGGGTAAACGCCATGCCAACTTGATGCTCGTCTAATTAGATCACCAAGAGGAGGTAGCAGTCCTAAAGACAGCGTACGACCAGCCAATATCGACTCGGCCTCGGATGTATCATGCATGTCCCTTTTGCCCTAATGAACACCAAAGCAATGAACCATTTCCCCTCCAGAAGTTCCTTGCCATCCCGCACAGAAAGCCAAATCCATCAGACGAAATCTGTTTTTAAAAATTGTTGCATTTATTTCTTCTTCTGGCTCTGCTCCTGCTCCTTGAGCACCTTCTTGACAATCTTCTGCTCCTCAATCAAGAAAGCGCGGACGATTCTGTCACGAACGCAGTTACCGCATCGAGAACCGCCGTAGGCTCGCTGGACGGTCTTCTGGGGCTTGGAGATCTGGGCGTACTCGCGGGGTCGGAGGGCGGGGATCTAAAGGGTGGATGTGTCAGTGAACTGGTTCATGGTAGATCCTAGGGCAGACATTGTGATAAAGAGTCGAGGGACACATGTGATGGGTGCTGCTGCTCCGACGTCTTGAGAGAGGGATTCGCAAGAGGAATTTTCTGATCCCATCCCAGAGCATCGAATCCCCCACCCATGCGGCCATCTGCTCCCATCCGAATCTGCCTCTCAATTCCGCCAAGGACAAAAAAACTTACACCAGAGAGCTTGGAGCCGCAGTCACCGCACTTGGGGACAGTGCCGCGCTTCTTGATGTGCAGCAATCGAAGGTCACCACCGGGAGTCTTGATGACTCGGGTTCGGTTGGAACGGGTGTTGTAGCTGCCGGGGAAAAATCATCTCGTTAGTTCTCCATCGCAGAAAATTGACATGATGCAGACCGAATCGATGGGATAGAATTCGGTACGATGGCATAAACTCACCCGTTACGGCGGCGGTAGGTGACTCTTTGGGGCGCCATTTTTGCTGGTGATGCTCGGTGGTTGCGATGAGTATCTCACCAAGAACGAGGAATTTCGAGATTTGGGGAAATTTTGTGTGGGTGGAAAGACGAATTGTGCCCGCTAAGCTAGCGAATCAGCGGGCGGTCTAGGACCCACTTTGAAAGCACGTGACCATGCGCATTTCTCGAGGTAGGACCTTGCACGTCTCTGCCTCAATGCAACCGAGTATAAAATGGTTTTGACGACTTGGCTCTTTTCGTAGCTGTGGCTTTTCATCGAAATTGCCCACCATCATTGTTTCACATCTCTTCCTCGCGTGTCAAGCCTCTCTTGTCTCCTTTCTCCCGGCTGAATCACACCGGGATCGAAAAAAAGCATGGTGTCTTTCGGAACCTTATCTCGGCGATGATGAGTCCAAGCTTCAATCCCGGCCATCAAGATCCCGGAGCAACCTCTTCCGTGTAGATATTTTGTTTCAAAGAAAGAGCAGGCAGAAGCCTCGACGTTGAGGCGTTGGGATTTGCTTGGTAGATTGCCTTCATTAAATCATTTCGCATAGTGGTATTATAATACAAATTTAGAATAATAAAAAAAGCAGTGCTGTACAACTCAATCCTTATCCATGTTAAACCAGTCTGGATGATCCTTATGCTTCCAGGGCCGGATACCTAACGGATTCTCCTGTCGACTCTTGTCAGCCCGGGCGAATACCTCTTTGCTGGCATCGTCCCGCATCAACTCTGCGAATTCCCGGACTTCGGCCTGTGCCTCAGCGACAGCCTTCATGAAAGCAGCAAACATGGCATCAGCTATGGTATCACCTGTTAGTGCTTTATTTATTAGAGTCGTGAGAACAGTGGCGTAGGGGGGCAACTAACACGTACGTGACGAGTGCTTCTCAACCAAGGGCTCAATCATTTTTGGAATGGTGTCTCGCAGCATGCGCTCCTATGAACATGGCCTGATCAGTCTCATTCTATTTATCAGTAACGCATGGATAGAGGATGTGAAAAAATACCTTGATATGCAGGAGCTTGAGTCGCTTCATCGCTTGGAGAAGGACCTCTTCCTCCTGAGCAAGCTGATTGGCGGCCGACGCATCAGGCGCCACGGCTGAATGAGATGCCATGACCAGGAGAGCAGGAGAGGCAGGATGCTTTGTGTTAGCTGGTTACGAAAAATGAATCTCCCAAAAGTCGTTCCCCCCGGTTCCAGTGTGGTGGTGTTCCGAGAGGCGAGACAATCAAGGCAGGGCGGAGTACTGATCACACCCCCACGCGTTGCGCGCAGTAACCCGATTCTGAGCGGACGAGTGAGATGGATGGATTTCCAGAAATTTAGGAGGTCGCATGTATGGATGGACTGGATGGATTGGATAGGATGGGATGGGATGGATGGGGATGGGCTGCTGCGCGACGTGGGGCAAGCTTTGTTGCAGGGAGTCAAAGGAGCTTACAGGCGGCGGCGGCTGTAGTGCAACCCTGGGTGTCCTTTTTCCAGGCAGGCGTAGGTAGGAGGTGATCCAATGTTTAATAGCTGTACGCCTACGCCTGGACTCGAAGAAAAGAAAGTTCAACACTTGATTTCCTTGATTTGAGTTTACCTGCGTGAATGAGATTGGTAGTTTTACGTGATCAAGTGTCATGCTGCATCACCTCCTTGCATGAGAGCTGTATGTCGGTCCGAGTTCTGCTGGCTGTTTGTGTCCAGTGATTGCCTCGAGGCTCGTCCATCAAAGCTCACCCAAGGCTTAGGATAGAGGCCGTCATCACGTGCATCCGGATTCAGCACCCGGTAGACGCCCAGGTCGGTTCAGTCCTATTCGGGGGGGTTCGCCCCATCCCATCATCGCATCGTCTACCTAGGGAGGGATGGCTGCATAGCAGAGGCATTAAACCGTTACCCACATATGCATGTGCCTACATGAAACGATGGGGACTTTGAGCAGAATTAGCTTCATTCACAAGGGGGGAGAGCTCATTTAGGATGTAGGTACTATACGTAGGGAGATGTGTAATCTATCGTCTACTATATCATATGTGTACAAGCAATCGATGCGCAGGTACGTACTTGGGCTCCTTGTCTTGATGAACATGTATGTATGCACTTGTAGATGCAGATGCAGATGCGGATGTAGACGTGGATGGATGAGGCGTGCGTGGTTGTATTGATGTTTGATTATCGACGCCGCAATCCCGTTTCCTTTGTTTGCCTCTTCTCGACGAGAGGGGGTACGTAGTAAGTAATGGGCTAGTCAGCCAGTCATCACAGTGAATGTAGCAAGTACAGTAACCTCAGAGGTACTTGCAAGCATTACATACATCCATCCATACGGAGCAAAGCAAACAGCAAACATAATGATCATTTTTAGAGCCCATGTCAAGCCAACAGCATGATTTGATTCACAGGGAGTGACAGGGCAGAGACACCTTTTCGCCTCTTTTTATGTTTTTATTTTTATTTTTATTTTTACCAGGTTTCATTGCTTTCCCATGCATGCAAGCAATCCCAATCTCAGTTCCCAATCACCCCCCATCTCAAATCCCCCATCCCACCACCCCAGAGCTTGGATCTCATCTGCTACTACAAGTACAACGACCCCCCTTCTACCACCACACTCATTTTACTCCCCAGACCTCCTGCACTTGCTTCCAGTCTTTGCCAAGTTCAATCCATTGTCTGCACCCCCCCCAAAACACCAACGCCAGGCCTCCAGCTTGCCCCCCCTCCAGGTGCCTACAGTACCCGAACCACCCTCTGCCCACCTGCTACAGGCAACCAAGCAACCAGCCTACAGTACCTCTATAGTACCTCTAGCGCCTAAATTCCCCATCATCTCTAGCGCTTCTCCCTCCCCCCGCCTGTGAACTGGGCCAGCCCAGTCTTGCATCGCTCGGACCGGATCAACACCAAACCTTGAAGCTTTGCTTTGCCTGCTACCAACAAGTGCGGATTGGAAAAATCCCTTGCAGACTTTCTGGCAACTCCTTCTGATCTTACATTTGTATACAAAGAACCTCGTTGCCGCCAGCTCTCCCCTCCATTGTCGTACGCGATCATTCCTTTCGACCAACCAAGACCCGCCGTCAATTTTTTTGCTCCTTCCGAATTGCTTCACCTAGCAGAGAGAAGACATCAAGCATCTTCTTCCCTCTTACGTCGTCGCCTTTGACGCGCAGCTTTGCACCCTTCTTTTATCCCCCTCCTGTTCGAAAGGCCTGCGCCTTTCGTCTTCGCCACCGTGGCTGAATTCATCACCATGCCGAATACACCTCCGCCGGCGCTGCTGCCCCCGCCAGAAGGCATTTTTCGGACATTTGACGATTTGATGGCCTCGGTCCAGCGCGTCGCAAAGGACCAAGGCTACGGAATCGTCAAGCTCCGTGCCTCCAACTATCGCGACGGAAAGCCTACCCGTTACGATCTTGTCTGCGACCGAGGCGGCGTCAAGTACAACAGCACCGCAAAGAAGCGCAATCCCTCCACGCGAAAGATTGACTGTCCCTTTCGCGCAAAGGCCGTCTGCGAGGTCCAGCTCGGAAACCAATGGAGATTTGCCCTACAAGAACCCAGACACAACCACGAACCGCGCGTTCCCTCGGGAACCCCGGGTCAGGAAAATGCCCCCCTTGCGACCTCGATTCGATCGTTTACCAACAAGCTCGATCGACTAAGTCATGAGATGGCACAGGGCTTCATGCGCATCGAGCAGCGCCTAGACAACATTGAGAAGAGAATGGAAAACTACGAAGCCCGCGCCGGCGGCTATGAGCCTCGCTTCCAACAGATTGAGCAGCGATTGCAAGGCATGGAGGGCCCACGTATGGATGGCATGGGTATGGACGATGTCGAATCACGTCTGTTGGCTTCTTCAGTCATGTAGAACGATGACCAGAATGATCAGCGTGCTTAGAATGGTCAGCAGCCTGGAAATTCGAGCCGCGCATGATCCAACACAACACGACGAGGACGAGGACGAGGACAATACTGGTGCTTGACCTGCTTCCTAGAGCGGGCGATGCTGACAAGCCGAACTGAGAGCCAACATCCTGACCACACTGTCTCTCCCTCCTTCACACTTGTTCAGTCTTTTTTTCTTTTTCCTTTTCCTACGTTTAAAAATGAAATGACCGCCTGCTTGTGCTACAGCAGGCCAAGGGTAGATGCTTTGTACGCTTGTCCACATACTTGGTCGATTTTTACTGCGATGAATGCAGACAAAAAGGGGATTACCACGGACACGGGCTGGAAGTGGCATCTGAAGGATACCGGGGTTCAGGGCGGCACACTATGGAGGTGAATGATAGGCGTTCCGGTCGGATTCACATAGTTTGTGGTCTTATTACTTTGTTCTGTCTATTTTTTCTTTTCCTTGCTTGCTTTCTTTCTTTCCTTTTACTTAAAGATATGGTTGCTACGCTGCACTCAGGGCGCGCAATGGGACGTTGGGAAGGGGGGGAAAGGGCGGATATTCTGATGGACTGTTTTTTTCTCCTTTACTACTATTACTTTACGATGCGCAAGCAGGGCGGCGCGAATCACTAGGGAAATATTCTTTATTCAGCACATGCAAATCTTTTATTTTCTCTCTACAAGGATCCAAGTGGATGGACTCGGCAGGCTTGGGTGTGTGATGTGCTTTCATTCTTCTTGTACAACTCCAAAAACTCACCGCCGGCTGTGATCTACAAACAAGCAATCTATCTATCTATCTACATACTACATTTGGTCCTACATATTACATACCTAGTACATACCACCATCACCTCTTTTGGATTAAATGCTTCCTTCAGCCTCGGCGGCTTTGTGGCCCGGTGCTTGCTTTAGTGTTCCTGCAGTCGAGAGACATGCCATGGGGTGGTCTTCCATGGCATGATGTCCCCAGTCTTCCTTCGTTGTTTACAGAAGCAAAAAAGCACGATATTCTTGATTTCTCCATGTTACGGCCCCCAAGCAAACAGATGGCACCACCAACAACGCCCAAGCGCGTTTCTTGGTCGATCTGTTTTAGCCGCACCAATGCAAATCTCAGACCTGCTGTTCCCACGGTGGAACCAGCCGGCCATCTCTTTTTTTCCCTTCCTCTCCCTTCTATGGGTGGCGTTCCTACGTTGTTTCTCCTAGCGGATCTTGCCGCTCTCCAAGTCTGGGGGAATTTTTCTTTCTTTTTTCTTCTAACAACTATGAAGCTCCTTGAAACTAATGTTCTGAATATGCGAATGGGGGGCACGGATGGGCGGGAGGCTTGTGTCGTTGGAATGCGGAATGGAGGGACAAACAAGTAACGTAACAAAAAAACAACACCATTGATTTCTTTCAATAAGAAAAGAGCTTTTATTCATATACACCAAACGCAAGATATGAGCTGGGGAAGGGGGGGGAGGGAAAAGGGAGTTGATTGGGAACAGGTGGCGTCTCAGCGGCAACTCTCTATCTCTCTCTCTTTTTTGCCTCCTCCCATATACGGCTTCTCAAGGGATAGATGATACTATTTACAGCACAAGCCTCCCCGGATGCGGCATTGCTTCGAGGTGAAGGCGTTTTGCTTTTTTGTCTTTGCCCCCCCTCCCCTCTCCTCCACCTGTGTTTTTGTTTGTGCTGAAAAATGATTGACATCTTATCTGACCTCTTTCTTTATTTGGCGATGCGAGGGAAAAGGGTGCAGGTGATGGATGATGGTTGTTGGTTCGGGCCTAGTTGGGCGAGAGCCTGACCATTCTGCACACCCCTCACGTCTCATCCCCCCTCACTCCTCAATCTATCCATCAGCCAGTCAAAATTACATGGCATGGAGTATATGGATACATGTGGGTTGATTGGCGGGCCAGATAGAGGCCTAGGCGTGGGGACACGCACGCATACGTATACACAAACTTCATTGGGGGAGGGCGGAGGAGAGATTGGATCAATGGATTGGAATTCAGGGAGAGAGGGGTGCGCCATGAGGCTTGAGCCAGCAAGGCAAGACAGGGACAATCAAGCAGTACGCAGCAACCGATGACCAGGAGGGAGGTTTTTAGAAAAGACCGAGATGGGTAGTAGCATGGCGGAGAGACCCCTTTCGTGGCGGGAGGGCGGGATGCATGCGCACACTGCCGACGTCGTGCAGCCCGCCGCCGGAGAAGAAGACTACAGATTTCTTGTCGGATTGCAAGTGGGAAAAGAAAGTTTGTTTTTGCCATCTCCCTCTCTCTCTCTCCCTTGCATATTTTTTTCTTTCTTTCTGTCCTGTCACCTGCCAGGGGAGGCAGCTGTAGCTGGCGTTGAAACATGCCCAGCTTGTCCGCCTTGATATAACCATTGGATGAGAATAGCAAATCGGATGTCCATCCCTCCGGGATGTGTCTCTCCCCCCTCCTCCATCTTTTTCTGCAGGGCGAAAAGAGGGAACGGCGATGATCGGGAGTTGATGGCCAGCTAGGAATCCGGCCGTTTTTTTGGTGGTATGGGTATGAGGTATGGGTATGAGGTATGGGGTTTAGAGAGAGAGAGAGAGACAAGAAGATGGGCAGGGGGGGTTCGAGGGAGAGTGAAACAGGCACCGTCATTCCGCGATTTGTGGCTGGACCGGGGGGGATGGATAATAGCCGATGAGATGGAGATTTGAGATTTTGTGGTGATTTGTGACAAATAGCCCCCCCCCCCCCCCCCCGCCGCCGCCGCTGTGTGATGAGGCTGGATTGGATGTAAGGGGGTCGAGATGAGATGGCATGTGAAGAGGATGGATGGCAAAACACTGGCGGTGACGTTGTTCATGAGCTATGGATGAAAATGAGGAGAGTGGCGGTTACGCAGTAAGGTACACAATGGTTCATGTTATGAACTCCATTATACCCATCATGGAGATGTCATCCAGAAATGATAATTTTGATGTAATACGACCACAAACCCAAAGCCATGGATGACATATTTCCTCAAAGGGGGCAAAGCTTCCACTCCGTACATGTTGCATGAAGCAGATCCCCAAACGTCATATGCGTATTGAACATTCCGTGACAAAGATTTGCCCGAGACAACAACACACACTTATTCAATGCCTGCAGCATCCCCCATTTATGCCTTTGATATCCGAAATCACGGGGGACAAAAAAACCACATGTCAAATTTACCAACGCCTCGTCCCGAGGACTATCGGGAAGACTCTGCCAAATCAAGACAGCCTCTTTTTTTCTTTTTCTTTTTTTTTCTTTCTGCATTTCGGCATCACCCGGAAGTATAACCACATGTTTTGGAGAGAGGGTGGAGATTAAAGCCGGGATTTCCATCCCCTCCCCTAATGTTTTTGTGAAGAAATTCTTTTTTTTGGACATGGATCTGAAGTGATAAAACTATGGGTGATTGTGTAACGTCTGAAAGCAAAAGGCACATTCTCATCACATCCCATTTCAAAGAACCGCAAATATCGGCTGTCTAGGAATGGTGGCTGCAGATCTAGAACCCAAGACATGCACACTCACCACTTTACTTCACTTCACTTCATACACTCAACCACACACATGTTCCCCGGCCATCTTGCCTCGTGCCCATACCACCATCTACATCATCAGCTTGTGTATCTGCTGTCTTTTTTTTTTTTTTTTTTTTTTTCTCTTTTCTCTCTCTTTCTTCTTCAGGTATAATTTCTAGTCGGAGGTTTCCACCCTGCCGGACTCTAAAACATGGCGTAAAGGTTGAACAGGTATTCGTCAACCCCCATGAACCAGAAGTTATGGATGTACATTCACACCAAAAAACAGCCCAATGGCCCAGCTCCCTTCCCTTCTCCCTCCTCAGCCCCCCTACCCTGGTATTTGGGTTAAGGTGCGAGGGTACGAGGGAGCGAGGGAGGGGAGAAGAGACGCGCATATTTTGTGGAGACAACAACAGCAAAAAAATAATAAATAAATAATAATAATAATAATAATAATAATAATAATAATAATCACCACCCATAGGCGAATATCGGCATCTCGTCTGCATGGATGCAGTTTTGCTTGTTTCTGTTTTCGGGATGGGGATGGCTTGCGACATTGACGCACATTAGGTGACGGGCTGATGAATAGTTGCATTCGATTCCGCGATGCGGTGAGGACGACGATCCTGAGATGGGAATCGGCCCAATCATGTATGGGAAATCACACCCTCCGTGTCTCTCTCGACACCACAAAAAAAAAACAAGATTAGGGTGAGGCTGGCGTATCCCGCTTCGGCCCCAAATGGCGCTCGCGGCCGCTGCTGCAAGGGAGGCCTTCTTTTTGCCCTCCCTCTCTCTCTATCCCTCTCTCTCCTCTCTTTCCTTTTCCCACCCTCGGTCGTGACATGGGTCTGAGATCTCGGCTGGGGAGACCCGAACAGGGGGGAGGCAGCATTGGTTCTCCAGTCCCCTTTCCCATCTATCACAAATGTGGTGTGTGTGGTGTGATAGGCGTGTATGTGTGTGTGAATGTGCATACGGACAGCCTATGCAATCTCATAAAACATAATCGCCGATTCTAGTCATCTCTGCGAGACACAAGACTTGGGTAGTGCGACAGACAAGACACAGCCCACCTCCCCCAAGGGGATGTAGACAGGGGAGAGGGAGAGGGGCTCATTTTCCCTAATGGCACGTATGTTAGAAATCCTGAACCAACCTCATGATGAAGTGAATGATGAGAAGAAAAAACGCCCTTCTTTTGATGACATGTTGCTTTTTATTATTATTATTTCTCAGTTGGGAGGTTCGTTACTACCCTTTGTTTTAATAGGGTACTTCTTCGCGTCTCCCCTTGTCAAACCCCATCCATGCATGTTACACGAAACAACCGCTGGCCCTCCGAAGGGGGGGGGGGGGGGGGCTCTGAATTGATTCGTTCATCGAGGCCAATGGATTTGTGCTCAAATAGCAGGCTCGGAGCGAGATGAATTCTTGACAAAGTACCTGAATGTACCAAGTACGAAGTCGATACTCTGATAGTTCTCCTTTGCCCCTGGAATTTGAACAATATTAGCCTGCCCCAACGCGGCGAGAGCCGATTATTCCTCCCCCAATCCCCTTTGGGATCCACGTGGCTTGGGCATCATGGACATGGGGGATGGGAGACAGAAAGGCTTGTTAGGTCATCGTAGTCGTGATTATGTTCTTCGAAAGGTCCCCTTCCCCCCTCTCTCTGAATGCTTGAGTCATGCTGTGAAGAAAGGTAGGTAGATGTATGATTCATGTGAACATTTTGTTTCGCAGCCCTTTTTCAACTCTACTGTCAAAGCATGACGTATATCCATTCTCGGAGATTCATGGGTTTCTCCTTTCCAAAGTTTTCAACTGGTTGGGGTGAACGCGTGTGTGTTGCTTGGCACTGCAAGTAATGAAGTTATATGTTGGAGTAGAGAGGAGTTATTCATAGAAAACAAGCATGCAGATGAGCTTCCCCTCCTAACAGCCATGAGAAAGAGATGAATCATATTAGACAGGAATGATGCTTGGAAGTTGGAAACACAAACAAAAATGGACCCTCCCCTTATCAAGCAAATGAAAAGTGATTGCGCAATCAAGCTGTTGGTTGGTGATCCGTTTTTTCAGAGGCCCGTCCTCTTTTTCTTTTCCTCCTCCACTCTTCCACTTCCCCGGGGGGGGGGGGGGGAGAAGTTGTTTGGTCTCCACATTATACCACGACTGTATTATCCGTAACAACGTCGGTCACAAACTTGGACGCAATGCATGACAGGATGACGAGGTCTGAAAACGCATCATCGCACGAGACGTAGATCTCCAGTCTCCTCTCCGACATGGCCCCCAGGCTTGGTGTATCCAGTCTCGCCAGCGTAGCGCCCGAGTCGTCGACCAAGTGAAGGCCACGGCCGCTCATCTTGTTCTTCCTCCACTTCAGCTCGCCCCTCGACGAACCCTTGAGGGTAAAGTCATAGCTCAGCTGGCTCATGCTGAGCTTGAAGGGTGCGCCGCGGAGGGTCAGGTCTGTGCTGCCAGAGGTCATTTGGTGGTAGTTGCCGTCGCCGATGACTTGGTTGCGCTCTGGTGGTCCCTGGTAGAAGAGTATCGAGGGCTTGGAGTATCTAGCTGTGACGGCCGAGTAGAGGGGAGGTCCATTTGCGGGGGATCCATCTGGGTAGATGAGGACTGTGCTGCCGTGCATGAGGTCGTATCGGAACCAGATGACTCGGGAGGGGACCTCTGGTTCTTGGGGGGTTGATGAGCTGCAGCCCATGATGTCTGATTATATGAAGTTTGTCGACCGTATATGTAGGCTGTAGCTAGTATGTGACTTGATAGGCTCAAGGGGGATATCAAGCTATCACGGAATATGAGCGTCGAGGAATATCGAAGCACACTGCGCGGCAGATGTCGACATCTCGCATGCTTTATACATACTCAATAGGTCGAGGCCTCTTGATTCATTTATACAGATTCGATCCTCCTCTTGCCGCATTTCCACATTCTCAACCCCATGGATCACATCTTCGAGAGGCCAGGCACACCGGAACGTCAGTCGAGACGCAAGGTCAACCCGTCGCAACGAATAGGATTGCTCACCCAACTCCACCCATAAGTTTATTCCCATCGCTTTACCTTTCTTGGATTAAAGTCTCCGCCTCAAAGGTCTTCCAGATACGCAAATACTCCATTTCGACAAGAAGTGATGATGCAGTTGAAGCATCCCGCTGCAGTATTCTGCCGCCGGTTTGTTCGTCCAATCAAGCGATGATGACTTGAGACAATGTACCTGTTCTATTCCTAAATGAGACGAAGCCTGTACCTTTGTATTTTCCTCCTTTGGACTGGCGTCTTTGTTGGAGTTGTCATCCAACTCTTACCCTGTACTTCGACGGATGTCAGTGTCTTTGGTGATGAAAGTTTTATCCAAGTATCCTAAACTAGCTATTTATTGTATCACTCGTCACATTTATTCCAGGCTTAATTGAAATATTAAAGCTCGTTTATATATATATATTATACTACTATTCAATTTCTGCCCTCATTTTCTTAGAAAACGCATCAATTAGCACAACTCTTGAGAATAGTAGCATCTTGTAGTCAACCTTTTTTGCACTATACTCTATAAAGCAATTACATGTCTGATATACAGATAATATCATCTTCCAAACCGTGGCCCCATAATAGTCTCACAGATAAAGTCCCTCCGCATTCAACGTGAAACGCCAAACGTCTACCGGCGTTTTCCTAATGGGGCAATTAGGGACTCGTCGCCACATTTAGAACAGAAAGACGACACAGCCACAGGACTGCGGTGATTAATGTCCAATAAGCATGCCGGATACTCGGTGCGTCAGACTTGCGATCCTTCTCTAGCCACGATTCCCAGGGGTTGATGTAACGTCTTCCCCCCCACCAGGGCACATTTGACATCATGATCATCAACTCAGCCTTGCCGGGAAGGATTGAACACACTTCGGTGATGATGTGTATATGCTGATTTGTTTAAGAAGGAAATGGAGAGAGGAAGAGATTCGTAACTTTACTTTACTCTTTTAAAATATTTCCCTATTCGGAACATATCTGAAAACGACCTTCAACTTGAGCATCGTGGGATATGGCTGGTGTTCCAACTTATAGAGGGTGCGACGCGTGCCGGAAACAGAAGAAAAAGGTCCGTCTGAG
This sequence comes from Hypomyces rosellus, assembly GCA_011799845.1. NCBI lineage: Eukaryota > Fungi > Ascomycota > Sordariomycetes > Hypocreales > Hypocreaceae > Hypomyces > Hypomyces rosellus. The sequence continues at coordinate 689,830 of WWCI01000003.1, forward strand.
CGGCCGTTATCCAGATCAACTTGAAGAGACCCATATCGCTAAAATAACCATCAGTGCGACCAAGAAAAGCCGGCTTGTTCACGATGCACTCGCCTCAACATCCCCTGTGTGGGCTGCGGCCAGATCCGATACAAGTTCAAGGACCATTCTGGCCCGCCGAAAAAGGGCAACAGGTCCTCTTCGCCGGCATCTTCAAAGAAGAGTAAAAGCGCATCGCCGTCGCCTTCATTATCGCCCACTCCCAGCAACCAGGTAATGGTTCGCTCGAGCGTCTTCATCTCGTTGCTTGAAATAAGGGACCCTCGGTACGACCTGACGAGCTATGGTGTGTTCTTTAGGGATCTCCCGAGACGTTTCGGGACCAATGAGGCTTTGGACGCTGCCGTGGATGTCATGGCAAGCAGCTATTCGTACCTTCGAACACGGCAATCTTCCAAGGAGTCGTTGGTCAAGTATGTAAATGCTCTACAGGCCCTGCAGAGATGCCTAAACGACCCTGAAATGGCCAAAAAGTCTGAAACTTTGTGCGCTATATACATCGTCATGATTTGCCAAGTATGATATGACTTGTACCTTGTGTTGCTGCTCTATGAAGTCTAACCATTTCGCAGGGCTGGACAGGCAGAGATGGTGATCAAAAGACGACCCATGGCGAGGGACTTGCGCATTTACTGGATGCCGCTACCTCACGCCAGAATCTTGACGAATTTGAGACTCTTATACGCAACACATTGTACGTTCCTGTGGTAAGCACTCCCTGGTCCAACTGAATCGTCCGGTCTTGGACTGATCCGTGACTGCAGCTTCTGGAGAGCATCTGTAACCCAAAGCTTCGCCTCAGCCAATGGTATAAAAGACTAAAGCAGCAAGCCTACGGCTCATCGTCATCGCTGGATGGTGATCAAGATACAGTAGTACCCGGTCCCTTTATCCACCTGGCCAAGATGCCCGATTTTATCAACGATCCTGTGGCACATTTGGATAACATCATGTCCTCGTACCAACAGCTTCGACAAGAAATGCCAGAGAAGAAGCAAGCCTTGCAATCATTCGAAGCAATGATGTCCAGTGATGCGCCAAAGGACATGTCCTCGTACGACCTTGCAAAGATCCACATACAGTACCAAATCTTCTGGGGTCTCTTATTGATGGCCGGCCTGGTATACAACGGACTCCTGCGAGCCCTCGGCGCCGACGACGGTTTCATGGAGGACGAAGCGATAGCCATGGCCAACGACGCGGTGGAGCTCGCCCGGAGCGCGTCGATATACCGGCCCCTCGGCGCGAGCTTCATGCCCATGTGCCTGATCCCCGCATGGGCGGCCACGGACGACCAGGAAGTGCAGATGAGCGTGGTGAGGGCGCTGGAGGCGTACCGGGCCGACTTTACGCAGCTCACGGCTAGGAGCTGGTATGTGCTTGCTACCTGGCTCAAGGGCGAGTACGATCTCCTGCGAATTGGACTACCGCCGTCGGGCGTGGAGTGTTATAATGAAGAGATTTGGGGGACGATGATGCTGGATGACGAGGGGAACCATCTGGCTGATGGGATTCCGAGGAACTGGTTTGAGGTGTTATGATGTAGCCACTTGAGTAGATTAAGTGGTTGAGTGGGAATTGGATTCGAGATACCCAAACATGGAGTTAGACTTGATTTGGAGAAGGATGGATATGCAACAATCTGGTACTGCAAATTTCGACCTGGATCAGAAACGTGATATGCAGCCGTGAAACAATCGAGTGAGACTGGTAAGGCTACCTTTTAGGTTCTGGTCCAGTAAATCTCTGCCGCTGCTGTCTCTTGATTCACGAGTGCTGATGTTCCACCTAATGTAATTCTTTTGTTATATTCTACATTCTTGAGTATGATGACTTTCTGTTGGCTTAAGGCTTCCATGTCGTTGCTAACCCTCCTTTCCTGCATCTCGTCGCCTGGGACAAGCTCCAGTAGCACCGTTCGATGAGTAAAGGGGCCCCGTATGAGACTTCACTGACCTTGAACAATATGGTTTGATATATAGATGGACTGTTTGCTCCCCATCGTTTCTTCCCATCTCTGATGGATAACGTCTGTATATCTCCGTAGTGCATGGGTGTATTTACGGAGAGACATTGACTCATGCATCGCTGTTTGCTTGCCTAGCTTGACAACAATAACTTTATGATGACGACGCTCCAACAATGTTATTTTTTCAATCAGTTAAGCTAGCCGTTGAAGATGCGTCATATCATTCATGGACAAAGACACCCGATGACTCAAGCCAAAGCCCGTGAACCATTCAGTTTGACCCAACAAACCTTTGGATAGATGGACTGCTTGTTAGTGCCATCTTTGCTGGCCGTCGGACAAGATGATGGACTATTTTAGAACTGAAATGGTATTTACGGATAATAAAGGAGTGGAATATATTGAATTTAGCCAATATTGCTTGAACTATGGATGCCGATTTATTGGAATAAAGAAGGGATCTGTAAAAGCAAAGATGCCTACCAGAAAGAATGAGCCGGTACTGTCCACAGATGAGTCAATAGAGGCCAGTAGTTTATGTCAAACATTTCCCGAAACGAGGATTTTCTATTAAATACCACTAGAATCTGTTTTTATAATGTGTATTTTATAATTATGTATTTGTAGGTAATAATTTGTCCTGCCGTGATGTTTTTCACCAAGGCCATCGTTCAGCTGTTTGGGCAGTGCTTTATTATACGGCACCATGTTTCAATATTCAGCTAAAACCACAACCGCCCACCCGTATCTGCAAGATGACGAATCTCGCAGAAAAAGAACAAAGAATGACTGACGATCCAAATTTTAAATTCTTCCGCCAAAAAAATTGACTTTTTTTGTTCCTTGTTCGTTTATATTGGATTACGTAGCGGCTGAATCCGCTGCAGCGACAAACAACCGTGGCTGCATGGCTGAGCATACCTGCGGGGTCCTCTCGACATGCGACTTCATCTTGCCTACCTCGCCTCACCTTGCACCTTGAAACATTCAACATCACCTTCTCACCTGCAATCCCTATAGTCGTGTCACGAATCGACGACTTTATTTTATTCCTCCATTCAGAGAAAATATATATCCCCTAGACCTCAAACTCAAGCCCGACCCAAACAAAAGAAATGTCCCTCTTCAAATCCCTCCAGCGCGCCAAAGAAAAACTCGAGGCCAAGATCGAAGAGCAGAGACCAAAGATTGAGCAGCGCTTCTCGGCAACCCAGCAAGGGGGGAGACCTCCGCCGCCGCCCGTGCCCCCGAAGCCGCCGCACATTCCACCCAGGCCGCCCGTGATACCGCCGGCGGACGCCCCGGCCATACCCCCGAGGCCACCGAGCGCGAACCGGGCTTACGTGAATGCCGTCTATTATCCTTCCTGGCTGGTGTACAAGGATAAGCCGCCGTCGTGGATGGATGTTGGGAATATTACTCATGTGTTTTATTCGTTCATGGGGTGTGTTATCTGACATCTTGATCTTGGGATAAATCGATTAACTAATGTTGAACCTCATAGCGTCAATGAAGACGGCACTCTTCGTGTAAGTTGTGAAATCACTGATATCTACACCTTCAAATTCTATATACTAAGCCAACTTCACAGCACTTTGACGAATGGGCCGACTTGAACAAGGAAGTCGACGGCGAAAAAGGCGGTCTCGCCGCCCTCGCCAGATTGAAGCACCAGAACCCTCACCTCCGTACCATTGTGTCCATCGGCGGAGGTTCTGGCAGTAAAGAGTTCCCTGCTCTTGCTGCCAGCGAACATGCCAGAAGAAACTTTGCTCACCAGATCCGCAAGTTCTGCGATCGTTACAATTTTAATGGAATCGACAGTAGGTTAACCTGGCACTATGACTCGTTGTGGGATCCATGCTGACTTGGACAGTCGACTGGGAACACCCAAAGAACGCTGAAGAGGGTCATCACTTCTTGCAGCTTCTCCAGGCGTGTCGTGATGCCCTCCCCGAACAGGACTACTTCTTGACTACGGCACTTCCAGTTGGGGAATACGTCCTCAAGCATATTGATCTGTGTGCCGTCTCCCGCATTGTCAACTACCTCAACCTCATGACGTACGACTTCACCGGCTCCTGGACCGAAGTCTGCGGGAACCACGCACAGTTGCATTCCACCGGAAGCGACTTACCCATTCTCAGGACCTGTGCCTCTGGTGGAGTCGACTACATTCTTTCCAGAGGCTTCCCTAACAGGAAGCTATTGCTCGGCATCCCAAGCTACGCACGGTTCTTCCCCAATGCAAGGGGTCTTGGCCAGAAGTTTGAAAATGCCGGAGAGATTGACTATGCCGAGATACCGGACGAGTGGGTTGAGAATGCGCACGTTGACGAGAGAGCTGTGGCGGCGTGGTATGTCGATCGAGGTGAACAGGGCTTTCTATCATTTGACGTGCCGAGGACGGTGCGCATCAAGGCGAGGTATGCCACGTCCAGGAACCTTGGCGGGTTGTTCTACTGGACTGGGACTGGAGACAAAAGGGGTCATCTGAGCCTGGTGGCTGCCGGCAAGCACACGCTTGAATCGGCCTGAGAAGCTGATACGTCATGTCTATCGTCCGGATTTGTTGCAGGATTGGTATTGGGAAGCCCTGTAGATAAATGCTGGGATGGTTCTTACACAATTAATAGATGTATCAATATTGTAGTTTCGTTTATGCATGAATCTCGAATGCAAAGTCATGGTGTCTTAATCATTGGCTGGTCTTTTAGCAAAGAATAAGAGTGACCTGCATGAATCGCGCCATGGTAGCTAATCTTGGCGGGTGATTCACCGCCGTCAATGCTGATTCGAGGTTGGAGCTGATGCGTGCAGCAAGTGCCGTTGGGGTCGAGTGATCGACAGGTTCTCGACAAGGGCTGAGCTCGGAATGATCATCGACAAGGCAAGCTTGCAAGCACGGATGCCTCAGCCAGTCGTTGCATAGCCTGGATCGTTTGGCGATGGTTGGAAAGTATGGCCGCGGCCTGCATTGCCCTCTGTGAAACAGATTTGGCGGCCTCCAAAAGGTGTGTGACTTTGGTGAGTCTAAAGATAACCTTATAGTTTGACTATGATTGCGTGTGATCGTTTGGACGCCACCAGATGCATGGACGACACTGCTTGCCTCCGCACTGCCGCAATGGTGCGTCGTGCCAATCACGGCCTGGTCTTTCCAGGCGTGTATTCAATGGTCTAGAATCAATTAGCAGGAGAGCAGAGCTGAAGGGAGCTTGCCTACTTAACCTGGCCATCTCCCGCTCCCTTCAGGCGCTTTATCCAGATTGCCCTCAGATCCATATCTTCTCCCTATAGACGTCTTCCCGCAGCCGCATCGCTCTCCATCAATCTGTAGGTTGCTCTCATCCTGATGACTCTCGGAGACACAGAGGAGAGAGAGAGAGGGGGGAATGGTGTGCTAACTCGTCAGCTCGTCTGTAGATCTGCCCCGCCACGCGTAACCTCAAAACAAAAACCACATCCTCAGCTACAAAACCTCTCAAAAACAATCATAATCATGGGTTTCTTCTGGTCGAAGCGAATCGGTGGCCGTCACTTTGGTACCAATATTTCTGTCGACAAGAATGGCGTTCATCGTGGTCCCTGGAGATTCTCCCTCGGTAGTTTTAGCTGCTTCAAGGGCTGAAACCTGCAACGCTTCACTATAGCCGGCTTGGAGTTGACGGATCGGAGGACTGAATGATGAACGATTCACGAAATGTTAGATTAATACCTTGAATTGAAGCCTGAAATTGAACTTTCATACCATGTGTGCGCGGCTGGTCATATTAAGCTTAAACTCCTCCCGCAACGCCCATGGCTTTTACTGGACAGGACGGCGATGCATCTACCGGGGCAGTCATTTATCCATACTTGCCAAATCCATCTCCGCTAAGCTGTCATCGTTCACGACTTTACGCTTCATCATGATGCTTGATATTTCACAGCGCCCTCCATGATGTACGAATTGTTAATCGAATAATTGATCACTTGTTTGCTTCATTTACAATGATTGCGTGAATATACATGTTTGTCTGATCCGTCGGCCATCCTCACCATCATCTCCAATGGCCATTTTAACCTTTACACTCAGCGAAGAGGCCGTCGCTGCATTCCGCGACGCTCTCATCTGTTTGAACAAATTTAGCGAAGATGTATCACTCGAGGCTCGAAAGGATTCTGTGAGAAATCCCATCTATCTGAATCTTGCATCGCGTTGTTGCTAATCTTGCCGCAGTTTGTTCTCACTACAATAAACACGTCCAAATCTGCGTATGCCAGCGTCAAGTTTGCCACAAACAGGTTCTTTTCGCGTTACCAGTATCAAGCTACGGGACAGTACCGTGAGAGATTTTACTGCTCTCTTTATATCAGGGTCAGTCGAGCTATTGCGTGCAGTGTGCGGTATGTGATGGCTGAGCAGACTACAGGCGCTCACCTCCCTGTTCCGAAGCCGATCTTCTGTCGACACCCAGAGAGATATTGAAAAGCAAACACTCATCGAGAGATGCGATGTTGCCATTGAAGATGGCGAAGGAGTCAAGAGCCGCTTCATTGTTCGCATCGTATTCAGAAACGGGCTAACGTCTACCCATCGTCTCCCCTTCGAGGTCAGCGTTCCCGTGCATGCCAAGTTCAACCGCCAAGACTCTCCACATCACTGGAGCATCTCATCACGGACTCTGAGACAGCTCATGGATCACTTTGGTCCTGGCATCGAGTATCTCGACATCAACACGGATGGCGATCATGTGAATTTTACGTGTTTTAGTGAGAAAACCGTGAGCGAAGACGGTATGCATTTGCATTGATGGATTACTCTGGAATATGTCAATGACTAACATGGAACAGCCGTTCTCAAGAAACCTTTGCAAACGTCAATTGCCGTCGAAGCCGATGAATTTGACGACATAGACGTGGAAGACAAGCTTCATATTGTCATATCCGTCAAAGATTTTCGTGCTATCATCCAGCACGCCGGGATTACAGGCAACACGATTGCTGCCCGCTATTCCCTACCAGCACGCCCAATCCAATTCTCCTATTCTAGTGATGCTATATCCTGCGAATTTCTCATCATGACCGTTGGCGAGCGAGGCAGCAACCCTACCCAGAAGACCAAGAAGGGTCGTGGCAAGAATGCAGCACAAAATAACGGTCCTCATTTGGAAGCTACATCTCGTAGGACGAGTTTGGCTCCGTCAGAAGCACCGCACCCACAGCCGGAACCTCTACAGCAACAACCCGTAGCATCCCTTCCACCGCCAGCTTCAGTACGACTGCCACCGAACCCCACGCCGCGGGCGAGCGCTGTTAGAGCCAGCGCTTCGCGTATCGGTGCTTTCGATTTGCGTCCATCTCAAAAGCCGCCGCCGCCTACCTTGAGATCGGAGAGTTTATTTGTTGAGGATGAGGGATGGGAGCCTGTTCGAGATGAAGATGAAGATGCAGATGAGGATGCAAGACTAGAGTGGGATCATAGCGCTGACCCTGTGAGTCCGAGTCTTTCTGTGTTGAGCTGTGAATTATATACTAACTTGTCTAGCACCCATCTACGCGCATGTCACATGTAAACGACAAACAGGCCAAGGGCGCAGATCCGTCGCAGGACCAAGATACGGGAATGGCCGAAGCGACGTACCTAGACCCAACACAAAGATTGTCAGAAGTCCAAGGTCTCGCCCTCTTTCCCGACTAAGCAAGCATGGACGGAGAAGATGGGTATTTTTTTGGTCGAGCAGATACACATCGCCTTAGTTGGCTCTGATGAAGACCCAGCTGGTTGCGCATCCAGCGCCTATACTTTCTATCTTGCAGCCCGATGGTATGAATTTTGACGATGCAATCACATTCCATCTACCCTTGACATCGTTGTCTTCCACCTCTGGACCACAGTTTCCATGTTCGCCCCAGCCCCAAGCAAGCACCTCACCCTCTTCTGAAAGCGCAACAACATGCTCGCTACCAATGGCAATTTTCTCTAGTTTAGGGAGGTCTGGAGGCGGTAGTTGGCCGTGGTCATCGCGGCCCCAGCTTTCTAGACTACCATCCTGGTGCAAGATGTAAAAGTTGCCCCAACTCGCACCAACATCAATCCATGGGGAAATCGTCGACGGAGCTTTTGAAGTTAATGTCCACTTGTCTGATCCAAGGATATGAATGTTTTCAGTATCAGGGTCGCCCAAGAAGCATGTAGCCTCTTTGGCACACACTGCTCGAGTAACTTTGAAAGGAATCCCGTCGATTTTTCGAGGGGCGTAGACAATAAGATCAGGTTCCCCAATTTGAGACTTGCGGCAATTGCCCCAACCGTATGCATCCCCATTGTCCAATACTGCAACGACGTGTCCCATGCACGCTGAAAGGTCAACAATTTCTGTCCCAGGAGGCGGAAACGCTTTTATTCTCGTTGCCGAAGGTGTTCGTATGATAAGCTCGCCCAAACCTAACTCTCCCTTGTTGCCAACGCCGAAGCTGAATATCTTGGTCCGCTTACCCTCTTCATCCTTGGTGACGATGATGGAAGCCTCCCATGTTGCTGCGATTAATGCAATATGTCCTATTTCTTCTGCGCTATCTTCTCTGACAAGACGAGCCTCTCGGAAGACTGGCATAGTACGATCCAAAGGTAGTCCGCATGCTCCAGTTGTTGCATCTCCACTCCAGTATAATTGGCCGGATACGCTCAGTAAAAGTGTGTGGTTGCCCCCCGCAGCAAGCCTGATGATGGACGGTGTTGGGGTGGGCGAGCCTGGGTGGAAGACAACTGGCTTTGGCACCGAGACGTCTTGACTGTGATGGATTCCTAGCTGTGCAGACCCATTGGAGCCCACTGCAAATATGGCGTTCATTTTGAGGGGAGACATTGTTATTTTCTTATTTGGCCTGGCAACACAGATGAACGTGAGGCTGTTGGTGTGCTCAATACCTATAAAGGTGGATCATGTTACAAATCGGATATCTGCATACACCTTCAATCATCCCTATCGACGGTATCAGCCCCACACCTCCAATCAGCCATAAATTTTCCCGCCCATTTAAAACGTCAAAGATTTTCTCTTCTCCTCATCCTCAACTCTCAACCATCTCTCTCTTTGCCCTCTTGTCCACCAGCTCCTCCTCACACGAGGATAAGTTCGAGGCAATCTGGGTATTATTGAGTGATGATGTGATGCCTTGAGTCTATGCTTTAGATTTCTCTCCCTCTTTCAAGCAGCAGACGCAATGGCTTCCAACACTTCCACAGTTGTCCCTCCTGGGATGGAAAATTTTGTTGTGGGGTTGATTGGTATGGGCGACATGGGCAGGATGTACGCCGAGAGACTGTCGGAAGCTGGCTGGAGGTGAGTTTGCATCGCAACGATGTGCGCTTTCACCTCTGGCAGAAATTTTCCAGGTAAGCATTTTTCTCTCCATCTGCAACAACACAACACCCTATTTCTCCTACTTTACATGATGACTTGAGCGCATTTGGCTCGAGCACTGTTCAAGACCGCCTGGGCACCGTTCCGGTGTTCAGATTACGTCTTGTGCTCTCAATGATGAAAAAGCTTGCTACCTTAAAACATTTGTCTGAACCTTTACCCTTCAAAAACTTTTCACTGCTCAGCTCTCCCCCATCTTGGCATGGACCCCCAAAGCTAACAGTCTTGGAAGAAAATAGTGAAAAAGGCCGCATCTCAATGCTCCGCCAAGTGGCTGACCAAAACCCTACTTCAACCATGATAGAATCCTTGCCTGCGACAGAGAAGATAAATACGATAGTTTGAAAGAAAAATACAACGGAAATGTACGCAGTGTGCTCAATCCGAATGAACTCTCTCTTTTTTCCACTTCGCCGTGATCGTATAGATGCTGAAATTTCTTCTCTCTCTTCGTGCCAGACAAACATTGAAATCTGTCGGAATGGACATTATGTTTCCCGCGCCAGCGACTACATCATCTACAGCGTCGAGGCTGCCGTTATTGATAATGTGATTGCCCAATATGGACCCTGTAGGATTTGCCTCTTCATGATTATCCCATCTCTAGCTTCGTTTTGTTGCTGTTGTGGTTCTGACGTCTTGTCCTCTTGTTGTTTTTAGCTACCAAAATGGGCGCCATCGTCGGCGGCCAGACGTCCTGCAAGTCCCCCGAGATCCTGGCCTTTGAGGCCCACCTCCCCTCGGACGTCTACATCGTCTCGTGCCACTCCCTCCACGGCCCCGGCATCGATCCGTACAACCAGCCCCTGGTCCTCATCCAGCACCGTGCGCCCGACGAGGCCGTCCGCAAGGTCGAGGCCGTGCTGGCCTGCCTGCGCTCCAAGTATGTGTACCTCACCGCGCAGGAGCACGATCGCATCACGGCCGACACCCAGGCCGTCACGCACGCGGCGTTCCTGTCCATGGGGAAGGCCTGGCATGCCAACAGGCAGTACCCCTGGGAGCTAAGCCGCTACGTCGGCGGCATCGAGAACGTCAAGACCAACGTCATGCTGCGCATCTACAGCCAAAAGTGGCACGTCTACGCCGGGCTGGCCATCCTGAACCCCGAGGCCAGGAAGCAGGTCGCCCAGTACGCAAAGAGCGTCACGGAGCTGTACAAGCTCATGCTGGAGGGCAATCTCGAGGGCCTCACGGAGCGCATCTACCGCGCCCGGGACCAGGTCTTCGGCCCCTCCCAGGCCTGGGCCGCCCGCGCCCTCCTCGAGCCCAGCATCCTGTCTTCCTTTTCCCTGGGCACCCCGACGGCCGACACCCCCGCCCGGCCCAACAGCCACCTCTCCCTCCTGGCCATGGTGGACTGCTGGGCCGCCCTCGCCATCGTCCCCTACGACCACATGCTCTGCTCCACGCCCCTGTTCCGCCTCCGCCTCGGCGTCACAGAGCACCTGTTCCGCCACACGGACATCCTGGACGAGACCCTGCGCACCGCCGTGCACGACAAGCGGTACAGGAGCGACGACCTCGAGTTCACCTTTGCGGCCCGGGGCTGGGCCGAGTGCGTCACGCTGGGCCACTTTGAGACGTGGGAGAAGCGCTTTGTGCACACGCAAAAGTTCTTTGAGCCCAGGTTTGCGGACGCCAAGGTGGTGGGTGATCTAATGATGAAGAAGGTGCAGGAGAGCATGGTGGAGAGGCAGAGGTTGGAGGAAAAGGGGGAGAACTGAAGGTATGGGTTGGCATCGCATTTAAAGTAGAGGTAGAAATATGATGAGTGAGTTGTTAATAACTTTTTTTTTGTATTGATTGACATGAATTATACAAATATTTTGTTTGGCTTTTGTGAGCTCATGCAGGTATCTTTTACCATCCCAACGCCGTCAAAGGAGAAATTATACACACAGCTGGCTTATGCCCCCCCCCTTCCTTGATTCCGTCCGATTCCCCAAAGCTCATAATTCGTTTCTCATCAAAAAAGGTGCTTGATCGCTTTCGCTTGAAAGCACTCAAATGTGTGGACCTCAGCTTTGAGCCTGGGTGATGACGTCTGGAACACCCAGCTCGACGCTCTCCTCTAGCATTGCCACGCCGTGACCTACCTTGAGCGGAGAGGGTGCAAATTTGTGGTCCCTTTTGGTGGATGGTGGGTGAGAGGCACGGGTTGCGTTGGGTGTTGCTTCGATTGTCTCGTCGATGCTTGCCTCGCGCATGTGACCGACGTGGTGACCGATGGATCCAACTTTGTATGGGGTCTCGCTGTTATGTATGTGAGTTGCCTGAAACCTAAACTCATCATCTTACTCACCTCAAGCTATTGGGCATCTCCGATCCCAAGATGCGGCGCTCAAATGTGCCGTCACCTTCATCGAGACCAGTGACTACCATGGGCGATGGAGGAGGGGTCCAAAACAACGGAGTCATCGATCCGGCGCAGGTGATGGGGGCAGTCTCGGCAAAAAGACCCAGGTTATCGCACCGTGGGGAATGCTTCAGCTGGCCAGGGGAGCCGTCTAGTGTGGTGGGTGTCGCTGGCCAGTTGAGATCGTCATCCGAGTCGGTCTCGGTGCTGTCTGTTGAGTCATCCTTCTTCACCATTTGCTTTTGTCCCTGAGCAATCTGAGCATCAAGAAGCTCCATGACGCTAATGGAAGAGGTAGGCGAGCCCATCTCCGAGCTGATGTCGGAAATAACACTCTCGGACTGAGGCTGTGGCCAAAGTTAATTCAATATCCAAATATTCAGAGTTTCCCATCATCTTACCCAAGGAACCGGACGGCAGCCCAAGTTCATGACGATGTTGGCGTCTAGCACAGGTCTGTCGCCAAGGATGTGGAAGCCATAGCCAGCGGCTGCAGTCGGCAGAATCTCCCCCTTTGCCACGGCGTTGAGGCTGAGATAGGCGCGATCCGCGCATGAACATCGACAGCGAAAACAGACACGATACTGGCACTCCTCATGGGGACTGCGAAGCCAAGGCTTCTGAAAGTCATGATGGCATGGTGGTGCTTCAACTGCGCTGGGGTGGGTCAGTCGGTTGAGGATGGCAGCGCTATTTATGCGAATCTTTTCTCGCTGAATGACCAATTGAACCTTTTTTCCATCTCATATTAGCAAAAGCTTTACCAAGATGGAATGAGACATACGTTTTCACGTTGCTTGAGGATCTTGGCAATTTGGTCAGGCTTGTAATGGGCCATTTGCTCCTGAGTGACTTCATTGAAGAAGCTCAGAGGGTCCTCGCGAGCAGCAGGACTTCCTTGACGAATGCCCATCTTTGAAGTCAAGAAACAGCCTAGCTGATCCATATTGGTCTATGAATTATCGTTAGCCTTTCTCATCATGGTACTGGTGAGTTTTCTTGGTTTATGCTCACAAGATCGCCCCGTGTTGCGGCATGCTCCAGCGAGTCATCGCGATCCTGGGTGCATTGATAGAGCCATCCGAATGGTCCTGGACGGTGACAGGATGCACAGAGAAGTTCTGGACTGTATAGTCTTGTCATTGTCAGGTGTGTGCACTGAGGCTCAAAGATGGGCCGCTTCTGCAAGCCTGGGGGGCTTCGTAGAGCCATCTTGAGTCGGAGCCTCGAGGGGAAGAGGTTGGATACAAAGACTCGGCCCTGACGAGAACAAAGATGTTGAATGGTCTGGTTTGACCAATGTGTTTTTTTGGGTAAAATTGTAAGAATATATGTCAAGGATAATTGTCAAGTTGTGATGTTAGGGTTCGAGCTGGGTGGTTGTGGGGGGAAGAGATGAAGAATTTGAAAGATGGGAAAAGCGATGACAGATCAACTCGTTGAAATTTCTAGCAACAGACCAGATTCATGGCATTGGATCGGATGTTGAGGTAACCAAGCAGGCAGCTTTCAGTGTTTCAAGCAGCTGTCTTGCGGTGGCGCGTGACTGTTTGGAAGTGTCAACAGGTGCTGTAGTTGACCTGCAGCTGTCAACAGAGTGCTGGAGAGTGAGTCCAGTGGAGAGCACTGTGGGCCAATCACAGTGGAGGCTCAACCGTTGAAGAGGGCTACATCTCGAGAAACAAACAACATTGGAAGTCTGTCTGTCCGTCCCAAGGTACATATTGATACGCCAAGTTGATCCAAGTGCGGCCGCCTATAACGACCACGCTGAGCCGGGGGTTTGTACTACGACGTCACTCAGCAACTGAGTAGGATACAGCAGAGTTTGACGGCCAATGTTTCAAAGTCCAACACGTACACCATTTATCTAGATACACAAGACGGATGGGTATAAAACGGGAATCGCTAGGCTGAGTAGGAAACGTGTTACATCTCGATGGCTGCCTGTCGCTAATGACTCAAGCTACCATGGTGGTTTAGTTGCTTAGGTGTTTACAAGAGAGCAAAGCAGGATGATGTATGTGTCTAGACACAGATATCCAGCTACACTGTATTGGACCAATGAATGAAACACATGCTGCAAGGTAGTACTAGATAACAACAACAATCATAAACGTAGTGAGGATCAATTGATGATGCATCTTCACATGTTGAGAGACAGAGGTAGCGATAGTAGTGGTGATGGTTGCTATGGCCATGGTGTGCAGATACGACACGACAAGTACATGGGGCAACCCCATTTAAATGCGGCAAAATTCACACATGGAGTCAATGGATGCGAAAAATAGATGACAGACATCTTCCACACGAATGACACGTTCGCAACATGTAAGATTCAGAGTTCCCGGCCGTTGCCGAGCTCAGCTAACAGTTTTCTTCCTTACATACTGACATTTTCCATGTACATGCACGGTTGCTGCAAACAACACACGCGTTTGTTTGGCTGCGACATTCGCAATCGGCATCAGCCCAAATACTCAAAAACGTGAACCGAGCAGCCAGAAATCATTGACGTGGTTGCTGTGGAGAAATAAGACCGCTGGAACCAGGGGGCATGAGAATGAACCAATCACGCCCGCTGATGACTGCGCCTCTACTGCATTCCAGCATCTTAGCAGCTGCAACGGGGCGTCCAAGCTCCCCCCTCTGGTTACAACAGCGCACCCATCAGCGCCTCCAATGGGACTACAGAGCACAATGAGACTCCAGTGGTCAGCCACCAGCCACCCACTTTTAGCCCGTCCTCCACTAAACAGTTCCCTAAACAGTCCGCTAAAGCTTCAGTGCCCCTCCCCCCCTGTAGCCAGCTAGAATTAGCACTGCACCTCGTGGGTTGTGCACCCCTCCCCCCCTCGAATTAAACCCCCCAAAACAGGTCCCCCTTCCAATCCAGCCTATCCAACTGGAACCCATTTCTCGATCTTGCAGTCTCCATCCCAGCTCATATCAGCTTGCTTTCCCGTCTTTGAGAAGTAAAAAAGGACAGGTACATTCTCCAGAGTGAGAGAGTGACTTGATCTTTGCTAACAAATTTGCTGAAAACGCGTCCGCGGAAAAGGTACCTCCAAGTCTCTTGTCCACGCTGCCGGCGTCATCCGTTCATTCACCCACACTCACACACACACACACGCTCTCTCTCTCTCTCTTTCTGACTGCTCATCAGCCATCCAGCTTGCCCAGCCCAACCTCCCCCTTCCGCCCCCCTCCCTATCCATACCATCGTCATCCTCCCTCCAACATCATCAATTACTGGGAAACGTCTTCTAATCGCCGTCGACAAGCTATACGCCGACAATTGGCGACGCTGCTGCTTCCGCCGAACTCCTCATTCGCTCATTTTTCTTATTCGGTAAGTCAGATCATCTCGATCCATCTCCTTTTCTTTCCTTTTTGCTCTCCATTTCCATCTCTCCCGCAACGAGGAACGAACAAAAAAAAAAAGCACCAGGCGAGAGAGGATCGAGACGAACGCGACAAAATCACCCACACCACCACGGAGTCGGAATAATTCGACCCAATCCAAATTAGTACCCTTACCGAGGCACCATCGGCCAGCCAGCCAGCCAACCAGCCTGAAAATTCAAAGACAAACAGGCACAGGCACACAGCGCAGTCAGAAGAGAGTACGAGAGTCAGAAGAAGACCGGGGTGGTTGGGGTAACCCACTCAGCGCAACAAGCTCTGGTCTGCTTGCTGTCTCGCCTCTCCTCGTGTAAACAAATCCATTGGCCCAAGGCCCGGTCCATACTACGACAGCCTCAATTGCACCCAATTCTCTCTTCCACTGCCCGAATTGTTTGCATCTGCTAATCATCCCGCCGTCGCGTCATTGAAGTTTACAGACCTTGCGAGTCGTCTGATGACGACGTTTTGATACCCGCCGTTTCCCCATAACGACCTCAGAGAACCCCCGTCGCCGCGCCGCCAACGTCAGATAAACAGACCCGAACGTCTCCGCAACACGACGACACCGACGCCGCCGCCGCTACCGCCGCCATCCTCCACGATGTCGGTCAAGTTCCAAGAAGAAACGATTCAGCAAACGGTGCAGCAAACCGCCCAAGCCGCGCAAGATGTCGCATCCAAGGCTTTCGACAAGAATGCTCCGCTGCCGGGCACAAGCGGAAAGCACCCAATCTCGGAAGCCGTTGGCACCGCGTTGACCGGTGGAAAGGCCATGGCCGGTACCAAGGGCTACCTTGCGGTACGTTTGCTTTGCGAACGATGCGAAAATTTACGTGTTACATGGGAATCATTTGGCTAATTGACCATGGTGGGGTGGACAATAGACATACGTTAAGACGCTCGAGAAGAACCCGCTGCGCACCAAGATGCTTACGGCTGGCACCCTCGCCGGAGCTCAAGAACTCATTGCCTCGTGGCTCGCCAAGGACCGAAACAAGCATGGCAACTACTTCACCTCCCGCGTGCCAAAAATGGTCGCATACGGTGCCTTGATCAGCGCGCCCATGGGTCACTTCATGATCTGGCTCCTGCAGCGCATCTTCAAGGGTCGCACCAGTCTTCGGGCCAAGATTTTACAAATTCTCGTCAGCAACTTGGTGGTATGTTTCCGCGATAGCCCCTCATTCGCATCATCCATGATGTCGCAATAAGTCGTTTTACACGGTGCATTGCAATATCAATTATAATCTTGCGATACTAACCTCAATTACAGATCGCCCCCATCCAGAACAGTATCTATCTGCTCGCCATGGCCATCATCGCCGGCGCTCGAACATTCCACCAGGTCCGCGCCACCGTCAAGGTCGGTTTCTGGAGAGTCATGCGCGTCTCCTGGCTTACCTCCCCCATCTGCTTGGCCTTTGCCCAGCAGTTCCTCCCTGACGAGCTCTGGGTGCCCTTCTTCAACCTCGTCTCCTTCGTCATCGGCACCTACATCAACACCATCACCAAGAAGAAGCGTCTCGCAGCCCTCCGCAAGAAGCACTTTGGCGATCGCGATCAGCGCGACCCACGCGACCCCCGTGACAACCGCGGCAACAACATGGGTCGTCCAGAGGATTACCCTCCTCCCCCAATGGGCCCCAACCCTCACTACTAAACGGAAAGACGCATGTCTTGCAGCGGCACCCTGATGCAGTTGCGGACAATGGTGGAAAATACTTGATATCCAGGAACGAGGAAGGAAGAGGAAGATATGAGAGGACGAGATCTAAGAGCCATCTACGCGACATATGAGGGTTTGGGTGAAGAATGAAAAAGGGAACGGGCGCTTTCTTTCATGGGAAGAAGGGCTCATCTATTGTATACATCACCCCTTATCCGGGAGGCTCTGTGCGTCAAGTATTTTTCTGGATGGGGCGGGCCAAGACGACGGGTGTTGTCTACGCGGGAGGGATAGGGCAGGGGAGGGCGCGGAATGTTTGTTAGTAATGACTTGAATTGGTTAGATGCTCCCTGTATAAATGTTGGCTTGATTTGTTTTTTTTTTTGTTTTTTTTTTTTTGGTTGCGAAATGTCATTTCATTTGTTCGGTTTATGTCCTATATCCTATATCAAAGGTGGAGTCGGTTGTGCTGGACTGGTCTATACTCTTAAACTGTGATGCTCCGTGATATCGGTGCTTTGTAACACTGCCACGTTTCCCTCTCTGTGCGCCTATCTGTTTGTTCTACTGTAGTTGGAAGTCCTTGCAACTTTCTCGAGGTGGCTCGAGGTGACCTGGCCTGTGTAATCTCGCTCTTTCGAGGGCTGACGGTGGAGTTGATGGGGGGGGAGGTCTGGGGAGGTCTGGGGTTGTTTTCTTTTCTTTTTTTTGCTGAGGACGCCGTTGATTATGATCTGAGACTGTTCATCTCGCTATCGTCAGTCAGTCTTGACCAGCCCTTTCTTTTTTAGTTGAACGGTGCTTTTGTCTGCCGAGGACCCTGTGGGTTTGATGGTCCATACGCCACTTCCATGAAGTGGATTCCACAAAGTGATGCCATGTATGGAGCATTGCTGTCCCCCCACAAGATGTCAAGACATCAAGTTAGTGTGCTCGTTCGCCACCGAATCTGCGCATGATGATGATGAAGATGATGATGCCATATTAGTAGTGATGAATCCCGTGCCATCATGGTCCCCATCAAACAGCCCCTTCGTCCCCATCAAACATGAAGCCAGGACTCCAATACTCCCACTCCCCGCCCGTCTGCGTGTCTACCCACAGCATGCCCCCGGCCACCAGGTCCTCAATCACCGTCCTGCACCTCGCCCTCTCCCACCCGAGGTTGTCGCCCAGCATCCCCACGCTCACGTAGCCGAGCACCTGGGCTGCCTCCACGACGCTCGCCTGGTCGTTGCTCAGCTCCCGCGGCACGCTGCGCACGTACTCCTTGCGGCCGACTGTGACGATGGCGTAGCTCCCGCCCAGCGGCCGGAGCGTCCCCACGGCGCGGCGGACGTCGTCCTCGGCGATGGACGAGGCGCCCTGCATGCGGCCCTGGGAGACCTTTTCGCGCAGCTCCCTCAGCCCGATGAGCCCGCCGTTCTCCGCCCTCGTCGCCCCGCAGACCTCCACCACCCTCACGGCCAGCTCAAAGTAGAAGTCGTTGACCGTCTTGCCCAGCAGCTGCGCCCACACGCTCGTCGCTCCACCGCCTTGGTCGCCGTTGCTCGAGCTCGCGAGGGGGTCTACGCCGATGGCGGTGCACATGCGCGCAAACTGCGCGCGGAAGGAAGGGTCGGAGCGAATGTCCTTGGCGTGCGTCTGGGCGAAAGTCTGGAGCAAGGAGCGGAAGACGGAGAGCTGGGTCTCGAGGGCGAGGGCGTTGGTGGCGCGGAGGGAGGAGCCGTGGGAGGCGAATTGGCGGGAGGTGATGCGGGAGCGGTCGAAGGCGGCGAGGCCGACGCCTTTGCGGGACATGGTGGCTGTTTTTTTTTGGAGAGAGGAGAGTATATGGGTATATAGAAGTTGGGAGGGTCCGTGAGAGGAAGAGGAAAGAAAGAAAAGGTTCAAGTTGGGTGTTGGATGTTGGATGTTGGGAGGTTAAACATCATATGACGTTGGAGGGGTCACTGGTGGGGGTGCTTCCGTTGGCGGTTGCATGCATGAATCACACACTCCATCACGCAGCCAAGACGTCAAGGCCAACAAGGCCAAGAACCAAGATCTGTTTCATAATAATATGGTCAAGTATCGTAAGTAATCCTTATCACGAGCCACAATCACGATATCTCAAACCATCATCCATAGAGACACCGGTATAGATCAATCACCAATCCAGCAACAGCACCCAGCACCCAGCACTCGCATCGTAAGCATTCATTCATTCCAGAGTAGTGATATCCATAAGGCTTTTCACCGATCCATCGGTGCCTAGTAATTACATCTCTATACCCCGGCGTCATGATCAAATCATTAAACCGGATTGTGTGTCCTTGCGATCCCATGTCCAGTTCCCCCCCTTCCCAGTGTCTAGGTCTATCTCAAAGCGCCCCGGGCACAATACTCCCATTTCAAAAAATATTCCGATTTACTGCGTCTGGCACTGAGCCTGTCCTCCGTCTGCTTCCTCATCTTCCCATTCGCCTTGGAAGCGAGGATCTTCGGAGCTTTCGCCCATCTATCATCACACGTTAGCACTACCTTGTAACATCATCATTATGGGCTTGGAATCACTCACCTCTTCAATGTCAGCTCCGTCCTCGTACTCAACCTCGTCCACTTCCTCTGACTCGAGAGAAGGCAATGGTGCCGGCAGGATCTTGGCAAGACTATCGTAGTTCGCATCATCCTCCAGCCAGTCATCCTCGGGGAACTCAACCTTGACTAGCAAGTACAAGTCTCCCTTGGATTCGCCTCTCTTAAGAGGCATTCCCTCTCCGGGAACCTTCAGGCAGTCGCCTGGCCGCAGGACCTTACCCCTCGGTCTATCGATGGAGATGCCTCGGCCATCGAGGTGCGTCAACACGACGCGCTTGAAGCCAGTAAGGGCCTCGCTCAAGGAAACGGTCAGCTCTGCCGACAGGTCGTTGCCGAGTCGAGAAAAGTTATCGTGGGGCTCCTCCACCAGCGTGAAAACAATGTCTCCGGGTATTTGGTCGGGGAACTGATCAGCCTCGCCCTCCAAGATGATGCGCTCGCCTTGCATGGATCCTCTGGGGATATAAATCTCCAACACCTTCTTCTCCTGTGTTGTCCGCTTGCCCTTGCACTTCTTGCACCTATCCTTCTCTTTGAAGACTTTACCAGCTCCCGAGCAGTGGTCGCAAATGACAGTTTCACGTCTCATTAAACCGGGGCCGACCTGTCGGATGGCCTCGACCATGCCGTGGCCCTTGCATCGCTCGCATGATGTCGACTTGGCCTTTTCCTTGCCTCCGGAACCCTTGCAGTTGCTGCAGATGATCTGCTTGTTTGCCGAGAACTTGACAGTCTTGCCCTTGTATAATTCTTCGAGAGTGACCTTGTATTCTTGCTCCTCATCGGGTCCCTTTCTTGGTCGGTTCATGCCGGGCATGCCTCCAGGGCCGCCACCCATGTTGAAGCCAAACATCTGTGACAAGATATCGTTGAGGTCGACCTCTGGGCCACCAGGGCCTCCTCTGGAGCCGTCAAAGGCGGCCATGCCGTGGGTGTCGTACAAATGACGCTTATCATCATCGCTGAGGATTTCGTAGGCTCTGCTAGCCTCCTTGAACTTGGCTTCTGATTCTTCTCGCTGATCCTCGGGGACTTTGTCAGGATGGTATTTTAAAGCGGCCTGGTTGTCGTCTGGTCAGTTTTTTGGTGTCATGTTAAGCGTGCAGTGTCTGTGCGAACCTTGCGATAGGCCTTCTTGATCTGGTCTGGGGTCGCCTCTCTCTCGATTTCTAGGATCTCTACACGAGGCACAGAGGCATTAGCGAAGATTTTTCAAGCTTCAAAAATTGAGGGAAAATCGAGAATAGTAACAGATAGACGTACCGTAGAGATCAATGTCTTCTTCGCCAGAGGCGCCAGCGTTGGGCATATCCATCGTGGCGTTTTTGATGATTTTGGTTGATTGTCGAATGCAAGTTTCTCTAATCACGATAAGTGATTTAATTCTGGAGTGGCTGCCAAAAATTCTTTTGGCGCTTTGGCGCGGGGTCGTTTAGATCTTGGTGTCTGGTCAGCGATAATGAACTGTCTTGTACTGGTCGGCAGGCTTTACATGTAGAAGGTACTTGATATGAGACGAAACAGTTCCCTTATGCCTATCGAAGTCGAGTATTGATTCCCACGAGTTGGAAAAGGAGAGAAAAAAGCAAGGTCTGTTTATTATGCCTCAATGTTTGTCAGGCCGTTTATTTGTAAGGCTGTATCTGCGGTGATTCACATGTACCATCCCGGTCGTCGTTGGCAAAACAACAATCACCACAAGCAGCAACAACTTATAATAAACGCATATCAATGAAGTTCAGGATCGCCCCTCAATATAAATTTATTTATTTATTTTTATCAATTTTCTAATTTATTCATGATTTACTTACTAAATTCTTTAGAAATCACTCTCTATTCAACATCGGAAATTATAATGCACCTTGCCCTGCTGGTAGTTATACAGCTAGGGGGGTTCATGTTCTATCAAGTCTTATCCATCTTATCAGCGATATCCGGCAATCTTCAGCCACATTGTGGCGCATCTTCAGGAACCGCGCCTCAAAAAATCCACCACATTCTTGAGTCTCAGACAAGCATCTACGGCACTGCACTGCATGATAGAATGATAGATTAGCCGCTGGGCGGTTTTCTGTTTATAATGTCTCTACTTTTCCGTCGTTTAAAATGTCCGAATCGAATTCCGTATTCATTGTGCAGTCCTCCAGTTACTCTTCCACGCCGTAGCTGGAGCCGGAATCTCACAACAGCCCCTTCAGAAGCGCCTACCCTTGAGTTAAACGAGAATGGCTCCCAACAGCCAGACCAGGATTCTCATCGACCAGTTCGAAAATCTGTATCAACTTCGGGGTTAAAAGCATTAAGGAACAGGACCAAAAAGAAGGAAAATGAGACATCTCCTGAGCTAGTCCCTCGAACAATCCTCAACCAAAGTGCAGATCTGCCCATCAGAGCTCGATTTGCGCCGTCGCCAACAGGATACTTGCATCTTGGGTCATTGAGAACTGCCCTCTTCAACAAACTGGCTGCAAGTGCATCCAATGGAGGCTCTTTCATCCTACGCATAGAAGACACAGATCAAGTAAGATGAATCACACACTAAAGCTGATGAGCTATCATGTTAATGCTTAACAGAGCCGACTTGTTCCAGATGCTGAAGAGCGTCTCCTTAGTGACCTCGAATGGGCTGGACTTTCATGGGACGAAGGCCCAGATAAAGGTGGCCCTTATGGACCATATAGACAGGTACACATCTTTAGCCTGTCGAGTTTCGACCTCTTAAACTAAACAGTCTATAGTCCGAGAGACTCCCGGTCTACAAGGAGCATGTCCATAAGCTTCTTGATAATGGTCACGCCTACCGCTGCTTCTGTAGTTCTGAGCAGCTAGAAGCCCAAAAACTCGAACTCCATGAAGCTGGCAAACCGACGTTGTATCCGGGCACCTGCCGCTCTATCGATTCATCCGAGTCTGAGCGTCGCGCAAAGGACGGCGAATCTCACGTTGTGCGTTTCAAAAGCGATGATTTTGGACGACCCAAGCTTCGTGACGCCATCTATGGACCGTTTCAGAAGAAGGACGGGGAAGAAGACTTTATTCTCATCAAGACTGATGGGTTCCCTACTTACCACTTTGCAAATGTTGTCGACGACCACCTGATGAAGATTACGCACGTTATTCGTGGAGAAGTAAGTACATGACGGACAGAAATTGGGACAGACTGCTGATTATTAAAGGAATGGCTCATCTCAACCCCAAAGCATATCGCTCTTTATGAAGCATTTGGGTGGCAGCCGCCGACATTCGCTCATCTCGGTCTTCTGGTCAATGTTGATGGCACCAAACTCAGCAAGCGTCACGCCAGTGTCAACATCAGCAAGTATAAAGATGAGGGTGTGTTTCCCATGGCTTTACTAGCATGGCTAGCCAATCTTGGGTCATCATTCAAACCGAATGTCCAGCCACCTCGTACTGTCGATGACGTTGCTGATGCTGTACGATATCTTGCCCCTCATCTCTCCGTCGTTACGCTAACATGCAGCAGTTGACTTTTAAATTCACTAGAGGGGGCATTAAACTAAACTTTGGAAAGCTCGATCACTTCAACGCAAAGTACCGCGACGCCCTGCTATGGAAGCCCATCTCAGGACTGGCAGATACAGAGGCTGAGCTCATCGACCGGCACTTGACTCGGCCAATGCTACGCGAAGTTGAGGCCGTCACAAATGACAGCCTTGTGTATCCCGAGCTGGCCGCCAAGTCCTGGAGGTCTCCCCTGGAACTGGTACCTGCGTTGACCGATCACGCAACCGACGCCTTGTACATCTACAAGGTCTTTGCTTCAAAGCAAGGGGGGTTCCAGGATGCGAAGACGCTGATTATTCAGCATCCTTATCTCTTTTGGCGCGTCCCGGTTGCCATGTACAGAGTTTCTCTTGAGTCGTTTAAGCCGGATAAGCGGATCTTGGAGGCCCTCGATGAAGCAATTTTCCAAGAAGCCGATTGGGATGGCGACGGATCCAAGGTCATGGACTTTTTGCGCTCCAAATTGGAGCCACAAGGCGTGGATCAGCTTACGTTACACAACGTCTTGCGTCTCATCGGTGCTGGCGCGCAGGACGTTTCCTCGCAGAGCAGTTCTAGAATGTTCATGCTCCTAGGAAGAAAAGAATGGAAGCATCGTCTTTCTGTTGTGAGGGGTATTCTAAACGATGAGAAACGAGATTAAATGGCGTCGAATTGTTGATACGTCATTCTTAGAAGATGCTGCCAAGGAATGGAGTAATCGCCGAGTCCACAAGCGAGCGAGGATTCACGGCAGTGAAGGATTACTCGGACCAACACACCCCAGAGCAGAAGGGAAAAGAAAGAAAAATCCCACGATAACGATCCCGATGGAGCCGAGAGACAGCGGAGACTCGGCTGTTTATCTTTCGCTTCGAGGATGGACATTGCGCAATGATCCACAAAGAAAGGAATAACTGTTTCACGCCAATTTTTGAGGAGGGGTTGGAAAAATCTCACGGTATGTAACATTATGATAGATGCGATTGAAAATTAACAAAAGTTCTTTGCGATTCATTTCACCTCAAGTCTATACGTCGTTGTGTCATTGTACAAAAAAAGTGTCTAACATTTGATGGGTAATAAAAAGTTTCGTTCCTTCAAGAAATGAATAAAGAAAAAAAGCATCCCATATTTACTGATTTCGGTTCACAGCCCTTGCAAAGGGTTGCTGGATGTACGGAGTACTGTGCCTCCAGAAATATGATCTCTGGGGATATATCCTCCACTGTTTATTTTTGCTCTTGCCGTCCTGCCCTGATGATTGATCCTGTCCGGGGATAAATGCGTCTATGATGATGGCCAGGCTGACCTTTTCCCAACCCGTTGAACAGCATGTGTCATGGTGTTGGAAAGGGTCTGCCAGGGGTGTTGTGAAGTATCAAGTCATGCTCTCGCTTAGTGGCCTGCAACACATTAGTACTTTTGTACAAAACACTCGAGGGGTTTAAAGTGCTTACCGTTGAAAGTGGCATTGACAGTAATGACAGTGTAGGGGTTACCCTCGGGAGCCCTGGGAGTCCTCTTCTGGGGACGGAATCGTCTCGAGGGGACGCCGATCTTGGGCTTCTTGGCCTCCACATCGACGTCAACACCGACGGTGATGTTGGTGTTTTTTGTCACGAGAGTGGCCTTTGCAATGGCAGTGAGGTTGAGGTTGATGCCGCGGGGGAGAGCAACATGAGGGACGCGAGGAACGGGGGGCAGGTGAAGACCGGCGCTGATTGTGGTGTTGAGGAAGAGTGTTGGCACGGCCGTGGCGACGGAGGCGCAGGCAGCGACAAGAGCGGCGACCTTCATTTTGGGCGGAATGCTGTATGTGATGTATTTGGTATAGGGATTGGTTGTGTTGACTGGTATTTTCCAGAAATACTCAGATCAGAGGGTATCAAGGAGAGAGAGAGGACTTGTGTTGGGCAAAAAGGAGCAAGAGACTTGATATCAACGACACAACAAACCACGAGGAGGACGAGCGAGACAGGATGGAAAAGGACAGGATTGAGGAGGAAGGGGGGATGAGACTAAATAGTCGAAACATTTTTATTATTATCTTTCTCTCTCTCTGATAGCCTTGTCGACAGGCAGAGCAAAGAGATGAGCATAGTTAGGTCTGTTTGGTGGTTGGATTGGGTTGGATTGGGATTGGAGGGTTGGTCTATGCCCCTTCGGCGCTGACGGTGATCGACATACGCACGTTTGAACGTACGTCGAGATAATCCTCCCCCCCCAGTCGCGGTGATCGTCGTCGTGTAAGCCCAACTTTTTGACAAAACAATCCGGAACAAGAAAGTCGACTCATTTCAGAAATTATTCCCTGCAAAAAGTTAAAAAAAAGCTTTTCCCTATCTACTCGAAAAACAATGTATTTCTTACTTTGTCCATCTAGTGGATAAAGGCCTTTCCGAAGACGTCGACTAAAAAACATCTACGCGAACGCGAGGAATTGTTGTTGGTCCTGTTGGTGATATCTGCCATATTGCCCCCCTTCTTATCTGCCGGACAGGGGGGATGAGTCGACCCGCCCAACAGAATTTTTGCATGAATAGAGGGTAAGAAGGGAAGAAAGAAAAAGGCTTGATTCTTGACAAGCTCTGTTTGTCTTGATATGGCATGCCCTGTGCTTGAGCTACCCATGGCGTGATGATGCACCGCTCTTTTGACATTTCTGTCCTGGTCTATTCTGTCCTGGTCTATTCTGTCCTGGTCTATTCTGTCCTGGTCTATTCTGTTCTTGTCTGTCTGTCCTTGTCTGTCTGTTCTTGTCTGTCTGTTCCGGATGCAACGCGATAAGAGAGGGAAATGTTTACTCAACTGTGGCCATGACTCCCCTTTCTTGGTAGTAGTCTGAAGCGATCACGCTGTGACTCGGAGATGGACATTGAAGAGAGGGTTGTAGCATGACGATCATTCTAGGTGATTGACGGAGACGAAAAAAAAAGTCCAATGATTAGCATCTCGTGCTTGTTTCTGTGCGTCTGTGTGTATGTGTGTGTGTGTTTGTTCCAGAAGATCGGATGGGTTTTGTCTGCAATGCCGTCAATGGCTGTTCACCTGCTCTCACCTAGCCAGGCACAAGTCCCAGCCTATGCACGTACTAAGTAGTAGCATGTTCTAGCATTGTCCCATGATATGCAATGGATACAGGCATTAAAAGCGGCCGTTCCGGGGTCTAGCATCACGCCTACATGCATACATGCATAGATATATATTTCCCCGATCCGGTCATGTCAACCATTGCCCCTCCCCACCCCTCTCCCCGGGCACGTCAATCTCCATGCAACCAACAACGCTCAAGCCGAGACAAGGGATCGCCAGACATGTGCCCGCATGAAGAAGCTACATACGCATACCCATCGTTTGCGGACGACGATCCCCGTGGTCCTTTTTTTTTTTATCTTCTCTTTCTTTTTGCTCAAACGGGGAAATCGGTGGCCCGTTGCTGAATTCTCATCATTATCTATGGATCTCCTGTCATCATCAATAGCCATGTTAAAGTTCAGAGTGCATACCATGAGCCACAATGATGCGATAAAGGAAACCCCTAGACATCCAGCATGACAGTTCTCAAAAAAAATAATAATAAAAATTCAAGATTAAATTCTATTTCCATCTCTGTCAATTCATCATTCCATCTACTTTAAGCCTTTTAACCGTCAAGCAAAATAAAGGGTAGGGGTTCTTCTTCCTCCCTCCCATCTGAATCATGTCCCCCAGAGCCAAGATGTCGTATATCGCAACGGGCCAGCAGCACCGCATCTCACCACGAATGATTCACATTGCTTGAATGTGATTCACCGTCCATCCGGCTAGCACACAAGAAAAAAAGAAAATGATGTACATGTTCGAAACAACAAAAGACCGATTGTTTCTAAAATGCCTGCCTGCCAAAGCCATGATCTGCCCTTTAGGCGCTGATCCTCGCACAACGTTCCGTCCTAGCTTTTTTTTAGGGGAGCTTATCTCTGACATTGATCGGCAAGGCACAGGAACGCCCATCTTTCAGGGGTAAAAGTCACCGAGACCAATATCGAACACTCCGGGAAAGATCAACAACTACTACTACAGGCACACGGCTTTCTGCTCACTTGAAGGGTATATCTTATTCCACCACCGGCCACAATCCCAAAGCATGCGCTCTCTCCGAAGTCATCGGCCCGCGCACTCTCTACCTATCTGGGTATCTAGCATCCAATCGTCTGGCCATGACTCTTTTCCACCATGGGAGATCATGGTCATGCTCCGGTCGTCTGGCGGGTCTGGTTGGCAAGGCGGTACTGTGTTATAAGCCAAATGATTCCTCGTCATAGGTACAGTTCTCTGCAACGACTTGCCTCTCAGGGAGAAGATCTTGCTGCTCAACTATTCGGATTATCTTCAAGCTGTCGCTATCCCCCAAAGATCTGGCCAAGTCAAGTGACACGCCCGCAAGCCAGTAAGTAGATAGTAAGTTGGAGACAGCAAAACCCGCCGCCGGTCGGCCGAGATCAAACTCCCCAGATGGAGAACTCCATGCAGCGACCAGAGGGCCACCCCCTCCACAGCAGCCAGACTTCCCCACCACTCATGGCATGGAATTTTGTTTTATATTTATTGTCTGACCCATACACCCGGAATAGCCTCCAGTTCATCGATTGCACCCTGAGTCAGCTCCCTGGCATGCGTTGTAAGCGTGAGCCCTACTGTACCCAGCAGGCAAGGCAAGCTAAGACAAGGCAAATACTTACACGTGATAGGCGAAAACGGGAGGAAGCGCTCTGTTGGCAATATATTCATCCTCTCCTGTATCCTTCTTAAAGATCCTAATAATAAAAAAACAGCAAAAGAATGATTAGTTTTCGGTTAAAAGGGGAGGGGTCAGCGCAACACTAACGATCGAACTTTGGCATCTTCTCTCCGCATGCTCTCCTGGTCCTCATAACCGACCCTGGCGCTAGGCATGGTGTATAGATGGGGGTAAAGTTCTGAGAGATTGTAATACGTTGTAGTAGTAGTAGTAGGGGGAGGTGTAGTAGCAGACGATGAAGATTTTGTCAATACCTTCCAAGCGGGAACGAGAGCTCATTTATATAGGTAATACCTGCCACATATGACTAATATCCCAAGATATTACGAAGCAAAACTCACATGCAGACTCAGCTTCTCTCTGAATAATATTACCTACTGTACAGGTAGTAGGTGGTTCATGACGTGCCCGTCGACGTCACCTCATGAGCCTTTGCAAGCTGCGATGCTCTTGATCTGCATGCACCTACCGATCTCCCTACGCCGTGGCTTCAATCGTTGAATCGGGGGCAGCTGAAAATGTGCATAAGAAGATGGGAAGAGGGGAAGGGGTGCGTACGTGTTACTACATCATTAGACAAACAACCATCGCGTCAAGAGGGGAAACAAATCACCCACCGTCACCATATACCTACTAGGTATGCACATAGACTAATACTTATCGCCAGACCGGCGCTATATCTTGCATTGAAATGTGAATCATATGAGACTTGGACTGGCATTGAAACATAAGGTATCGGCAATTGGAGACAGTTGGCTTATATGGTTGCTTGATTGTGAATATTTACAAAGTGCTTTATTAGAGTCAACTTGGAAGTCTTTGAGGGCGACATCCAATGATAACATGACGAGTGAGTAGCTGTCTGTCTGCCTAAGTGACGGAATGCTTCATTGGCGTTCTACGGATCCAGCGGGCTATTTAGCGACTAACTGGCTTTCCCGGCCGACGTAGTATCCAACTAGTAGCGGCATGCTAACACTCCTTTCAACTCTAGGACATGAGCAGCTTCTCCTGATTCATCAGGGATCTAACTGTTGGCGGTATAGTATAGTACCATAGCTGAACACATACATATGCATATCAACACCCACCATCCACTCGATGTTGCCATCCGCTGCCGCATCTTTCTCCCACCTCAGCTCCTCGCTGCATAAACCGCCGATATGTGAGTCCATGGCAATCCTCATGCATCGGCCTCCGCAGTCGCCCAATAAGATAAAAATATCAAGAACGATAAGAAATGTGAATGGTATCCAAGGGAATGGAGATAGCAACGGGTCGTTGCCGTGTGCGTCTCGCGAGCCACCTGGAAAAGCTCTAAATTTTGCCGATGAAGAAAAAATCGTTTCAAGAATTGAGTTAAAGTCATTATATCGTAAACCAGGTCGTCATTCCCCATAAACGCCAACACAGTGGGTATAATTAGTTGCCCAAACCAAAAAAATCTATATATCAAACACCCAAACCTATAAGCACGTATTGTTAGTAAACCGGATCTCAAACATTCCTCAACGCCACGTAAAGGGAAACATGGCCCACATGTGGGGTTACTCACCTCCATTTTGCCAACATCCAATCGCTCTCGTCTCGCGTTGCTCTTCGCGCTCTCAATGGCCATATCCAGGTCGTCTTGGTCGCCCATAGTAATCATATCTTCCGGCACATCCTCATCCCTCATCTTGATCTTGAATTTAGGTCGCAGGCCCATCTTCTCTTGAATGCGCCCAACAAACTCCGTAAAGTCGCAGGAAGTGCCGATCATGATGTACCTCACTTCACCTGCATGGACCTTGACGCGAACTTTTCTTACTTCAGGCCTTCGTGATCCCGCGCGGGGAGCCCGTGAGTTGGATCTGGAGGGGTGACGCATGTTGGAGACCATCTCAAACTCGCCTTCGTCGAATGACGCCGCATCATAGTCGGAGGCTTCCTCATCCTCTTCTTCAAACCGCGGTTGGTTTCTTGATCGCCCTTGTTTGTTGCCTCGCGAGGTATCGGCATATGGATCATAAGACTCGCCATCATATGTACCCTCTTCCTCAATCGGTCTGCTAGGCCTCCACGCTTGCTCCCTCTGAGAAAAAGCCCTTGATGGCGCGGCCGCAGCCGAAGCCGATCGTGATGGTCTAAGCCGGTCTTGTGGTGAAAATGCCTTGTCTGATCGAGACCCGTCTTGCGGAGATACTGTCTTCGCAGACCTCTGATCCTGCGGCGAAGCTGTCTTTGCAGAGCCGCGATCTTGAGGCGAACCTGACTTCTCGTATTTGCGGCCGGATTCGGTGGTCAAGATACTGAGCTTAGCCAGTGTTGGTCGCGATCCACTATTTCGAAGAGACGCGCCCCGACTAAGACGCTCGGCCTCTGGGGGAGGAGTTGGAGGGAATACGTTGCGATTAGTAGGGGGCTCGGATTGCTGTCTCCTGGACTGGAGGCCTGGCTTAACAAGATGCGACGCCGCAAAGGAGATGGCCTCTAGTGGTCGGTCATCCCTGGTTTCTGCTTTTGCAGCCTAAATCGAGTCAACATAGGAAGTATAAAGGCAAAGTCGTGTGAATTACCTTCATCTCTGAACCGGCAAACCCGGTGAATGCATTACTACGATCCGAAGCTGCTACCAGCCGTGCCTTGCCGAGATAATCCTTGGTCTTGAGGTTGCGAACTTTGGCCTCATTTGGTCGATACACAACTCCAACAGGGATGGAGAAGACGGTATAGCCCTGTGATAACAGTCAGCAAATTATCCTACCAAGAGATTACTCAGAGTGGCGGTATTGACCTCGGCTTCTTCCCGGATAGCTTCGTCAATAACGTTGTGGTCCTCCACCACCTTCTCCTTTACAGCATATCCCAAGTCCTGCAGTCCTGCCTCCTTTTGCTGCAGGTATATGTAACACAGTCCTCGATTAAAGAGCACCTCGCACGAGTACAACTTGAAGAGAAGACCCAATTGCGCATAATCGATCGTGGAGTTGCCGCGCAGGTACAGCAGGGTGTCGTTGAAGTTGGCCAGTGCTTCTTCAAAGTCGCCAATGAGGAAGTTAGACACGCCTTGTTGGAAGTATGCGACGGCAAAGTACTGATCCAGTCGAATGGCTCGTTGATAGCATTCTACCTATTGAAGGTGTCAGATTAACGCATCACAAAGTGGCAATTGGAACGCTCTCAACCAGGTCAACGTACAGCTTTCTCGTGCTCGCCTAATGTGGCATGGATAACACCCATGTTGAACAAGATCTTGCTCGTGTCGGAAATTTTCGAAAACTCGGCAATCGCATCGTCAAACTCATTGTTGTCGTAGCGGGCCAGGGCCGCCACCCAGGTTTCTATTTCCTATACGGAACACGATATTAGAGTCTGGGATGACCGTGCCAGTCGATCCGTTGATTCTATGCTTACCTGTTTCAATGACATGGTATCCGTCTGCGCAAAACGGAACATGGGTCCAATGGAGAATACTTGTCACGAGCTGTTGATCCAAGTCTTACGAGGGATTGGCACCTCTGCTACGAGAAAAGGCCAGGGCGATGAATAGATGGTTGGACGGAGACAGTCGAGACTCGGCGCTAGGGGTGATGGAGAGTATTAATGGTAATGGACAATCTTCCACGTGTCGTGCCGAAGCTGTAATGAATGCTTATTGTGTGCCAGGATGCCAGATTCCCCCGCTCTTTCCTACTTGTAGTTGCTTGTGTTGAGGAGAAGAAAACACAGGACTGGCTCGCATACAGGATAGCTAGTAGATTTAAGGGAGCAGTGGGTATGTCTTGGCAAGGTGTGGCGTGAACCGACGGCGAGCCCGTGATGCTTATGCCGGCTCTTGATTCCAGAATCAAGAGTCAAAGGGGACTGCTGTCTCAGCCCTGCAGTCTCTATCGCCTGACTCCACCTTTGTCCGTCTAATTAGCAGTATTATCGTATGCAGGTCGATTCGCTTGCGAAGATGGCAAGAGCCGAGATTGGGAGAGAAAGTAGATAGAGGCTGGGAAATCCGCGGGGTATGCGCAGGTAGTGCTGATCCGTGAGATGTCACCCGACTCTTTTTGGTTCCAAGCAATGTATGTCTCTCTTGCGTCGTCAACGGGCAGAGTGGTGATATTTTTAGGTTCTCCTGACCTTGTTCCTGCAGAAAAGAGGGAATTAATCGAATTGGGAAGTTGAAGTAGCTTTGGACGTCCAAAGCAGAAAAGAACGGGCTCCCAAAGTAAGGACAATGGGTTCGTGGCGCTATTGGCGAGCCAAGGTGACGGGTCAAGCAGCATGCATCCGAGCTGGGAGCACAAAATTCGGGACAAGAAAAGAGAGTGGGCGAGGGAGAGAGGGGCAATACTAGTCGTAGCGTGCAGTAGTAAAGAAGGAAAATGGGGACTCGGAACTTGGGATGTTGGTGGGACTAACATAACCCCAAGTGACTCGCGTGTGTTGGGCATGGACAGGGACAGAGGGAGCCTATAGTACTACTAGTAGTACTCCGTACTCCGTAGACAACATCAATCCATGACCTGAGAGGGAATCAGCCAGCGACTCAGCTTCGGCCACAAAACTTGGCCCAGGGGGATTGGAGAGGGGGTAGGGGGGGCTCATACGGAGCGTCTGGATGAAGCAACCGTTCGTAGCCAGCCATTGAGAGCTGCCCCGGCCCATCCCCAGTCCCTTTAACGTCATGTCCTGTGAAGATGTGACATGAGGTGCGTCGATGCAGCAGAGGAGAACAGGGGTGGCGGGTATGTCCTTGTCGCGGGACCAAGGTGGTCCGTGGCTTGCACCGTCGCGTGGTGTTGCTGTTGGGCCAGTCTTTTTTTTTCTTTCCTTTTCTCTTTGGGACGGACTCCTTCAGAGGTGTTTTGCTTTTCGCTTATTGGAGGCTGCAAACCTCTAATAGTCTGCTCCTCTGGGCCTAATTACGTGCCGCCGTCGTGAGGCACGAAATAGGGCATCAATCGTGTTGTTGAATGCTGTGTGACCCTTGAAGCACCAAGGCAAGGTACGAGATAGGTGCGTGCAGTGTCTCGCATAATTTTGTACACCGCGTCGTCTGCCAAGTAACTCGAATTAATTAACCCTTACCGGATTGAACAGATATCACACTGTGACGTTGTATGGCTCGGCTCGTTGGTGTCACCGAGGCTGATTGCGGTTTGATGAATGAATGAAACTTTTTGTCATGGTCCGACAAATCAGAGACTGGCGAAAAGGCGCTCCTTGAGGAAGGTTGGATTGGGGGTTCATGGGTGCCTTCCATATTTGCTGCTACTACAAGTACAACCACCACGTGCGGAACAGAACATAACAGAACATTCGAGGTTGGCAAAACTCGATCTCTCAATACCAGGTATCATATCATATCACAGGCACGTATCCATGGATGTACAAGTACCTATTCGATTTGCAATGTCACAATAAAGAGATACTCAAAGCCAAGGTTTTTAAACGATTGTGTGCATTAGTTCATCTATCCAACACAATCTTAGTGAAATTGTTGCAAAGTGACAATTATTCCGTGTGACTATTCATCTCCTGGCTCATCCCTCAATCGGATGAAATGTCCTGAAGCTGTACAACCTCGGGGTCGATCCCCTGTAGATGCTGCCCTAACTCAAAGTGTTTGCGTGCTGGGGAGCCTTCACACACTTGCAGGCGGCGGCCCATTCAGGGGGCCTCAGGGGCGCATCAACTGGGCATTAGCGCTCCCTACCTTGTTTCTATTCCGGGACACAGAACGTTGCAGCCCCAAAATCACCGCTCCCAACAGCCTCCGTGATTGGTCAGGCCAAGCAGACTCTTGAAATTTTTGCATTGAGAGGCGGCGCGTACCTTTTCAACCACCCTTGAACCTTACCCACCCATCCTCAGCCACCAGCAAAACCCTTCTCCTCAACCAAACCACCACCCACCCACTGTGCCACTGGCCACTCATGCCACTGTCTGAGTGTGGGAGAAGCCGAACCAACTGCCCACCCACCCACCCACCACGGACCCAGCCATTTGGGCATCTGCACATGCACCTACAAGCGTAGTATGTACTGGTGTGCGTTCAAGTGTGTGGTGTGTGGTGTGTGGGGTTGTCCACGCTACTAAGCGCCGTGGACTGTGTTGGCCGACACTTCATCAAACAGCTAACCTATCTCAGCCGGCTTGTTCGAATCACCCGTCCATCCATCCAGCATTCCCTTCCCAAGAATGAGATTGGATTGGATATGTTGATGTGCTCGTTTATAACTGGCTCGGCAATAGTGATGAAAGTCTTGGTGTTGAGGCTTCTCGGCCATCATCCAACTTGACCACATCCGTTGCACAACAGACAAACAAGCAAACAAACAAACCAAACCAGCCCGGAGTCCATCTATTTTTAAACTACACACCCGCCCGCAGTTGTCATCGACTAACACGCCGTCGATGGGATGCGACAACGGGACGGGAATCGCAAGCCATTCACCGCCAAATGCTAATCAATATGCGAAAGACTGCAAGGGCAAGGCATTACTTGCATCGTCGCTGACAATGGATGACATTTGCAACTGTTAATCTCTCTCTTCTCTCTTGGCAACCAACTGTTATCTAAAGTCCGCGCTCTCTGCTTCATCTTGCCGTTTTTCATGGATTTCTACAATTCACGTTGAGTTCTGCAGACCCTTCATCACTCGCCGTGTCTTTCAGATCCTTCTTCTAGACCGTTGATGGCTTTTCCCCCCACATGGGTGGATATTCATTCCATCGGATATGGCACTCTGACGGGGACGGATAACCCGGTCTATCCTAGACACCATATCAACCTCACCACCAATAGCCATTCATCATGAGCTCCCATCTTGCCAAAAAGGAATGTTTGGTACCACCATGCCATGCGACGGTAGCTGCAGAGGCACTGAGGAAATATCTAAGTATAGAACCATGTTGGCTCAGACATGAGATAGCCTCATTGCGGCATATGCATGTTGGTTGACTTTGTACTCAGGTTATTAATGGGTTCCTGAGCCGCAAATTATGTGACAACTCAGGCATGCCCTTGTTTCCTGGTGTGATAATGGACTCTTGAGCTTGGCGGGCGAGTCTGTTACTCTGAATGACACCTCGCTCGATCCGTCCCCAGTCTACTCCACTAGCAACCACTCGCATGAATGCTCGACGCGCCGGGAAGCATGCACAGTTTTACTCTCCGAGCCCTCGGCAAGGATCAACTCCGATTGACTCTCTGCTCTTGTGCGTTGTACTTGGATGGCAGTCATCCTTGAACTGCAGCATCATTGAGGACATCTTTGGCACTTCAGCCCACTTTTACCCTGCATACTATACAATGCAGTCGATCCTTACTCCAGTGAGGATATCGCCGGGTTCTTTTTACTACGGATGTGAAGTTAGGTGTAAAGCATACACATGCACGTGCAAAAGCATGGAGCTTTCGACACCATTTCCACCAAGCGGTCTCATATCGGGCCTGATTGTCCGATCATCTGGCCGAGAAGCAGATTTCCGTGCTCTCCTCACACGATTTCTCTTACCATCCTTGCTCTCTATATGGACTTTTTCCGGATCCGTCACCGCTTCATTCGCCAGTGCCGATGCTCCCCAGCCAAGGTTATTGAGTTCCTCGGTTCGGAGGACCGCTCCGGCGTCTCAATTTTATCCACAATCATTGGTGTTTGCAAAGTCACCTGAAGAGTAAACTTAGTTGTGGATGACGAGAAATGCAATGTTAATGACCAGCTTGTTCAATGACCCGGTTACCTTGCCGGCTTCAGACATGCTGGCCATCCTGTAAGAGAGAATTAACAAAGTATCCCACAGTTTTCAGAAGAGAAGGTAGCCCCATTCAAGTGAATGAGCATGGATTTTATTCATTTGCTGGAACGTCATGGTGAGGCTTGTACTTTACAGCATACCCTTCTTGACTTCATCTTTTCTCTCCTCCCAAAGGGTCTTGCCCGTACATGAACATACCGTCTTGTCATTATCCCACATGCCAGCGCTCCGAGCAATGACACCCACAACTGTGTCTTCGTCGTTCTTAAGTGGTGCACTTTCATCCTGCCTCGTAAGTACCAAGGCATGACCAATGACCTCCCAGATCTGAAAATCGTGATCCACAAAGGCGGCACCGCGTCCGTCCTTGGACACTTCTATTACTCCGAGGGAACCTTTGGAGTCCTTATCCCCGCTATTCCAGACAGGGCCAGTTGAAGCAGCGCCATCTTTGAGATCACCGTACTCGCGGATGGTTGCCCGATACGTTCCGGGTGCCACGCCTCTGATGGTCAGGTCCACCAACGTCCTGTCGAGACTCACTTGGACCATTCGCGCAAGGCCTCTTACCGCCCGGTCGGGGTCACCAGACTGACGCTCGATACTCTCTGCATAAGTTTCAAGGATGCTCACAGCGGCGCCTAACTTTTTGCGTCAGTCTTGTTCCCCATAGCTGCCAGACAACCAAGGCATCAGGCCAAATAATCCGGTTCAGGATGAGGCCATCATTTGAGGTTTCGACCATGGAACCTGAAGCCAAGATTATGAAACTTACTGTCGGAGGCACCAGATCCACGCAGAATGGCATCTTTTCCTGTCTCTTGTATAGCTTCAACGATAGCGGATGGTGCGACTGCGGTATGGGCCGAAGCGTTAGTCACAGAGTCTGAAACTACCACATATCATGCTCTTACCGGAGCCTTCAACTGATATCAACTGGTCTTTGAGGTTTCCCTCAACTTTTGTAACGCCTTCCAAGTTGTAAAGCGCATCTGAAACAGATTTGACGCAGCCGTCACAGGATAGGGGGACGGCGAAGAGGGTCTGTTGCCCGGTGTTTCATCAGTGTGTTAGTTCTTCAGATTTCTTGGAAACTTGAACTTGTTTTTTATTATTTATGCTTGAAGTAGAACATGATACACGGAACCAAGAAATTGGATTCATTGTCAGCGTACCTGAAATGAATGTTTGACAGCCATGTTGCCTTATCAATGAAAGAATCAGTACCCCGCCAACATAAAACAACAAAGTCTCTTATAAAACAAATACAGGGTGGCAATTTACTTGAAGTCGACGGTAATGACGTATTCTTTTCAAAAATTTGATGCGATTGTCTGTAACGATATGCTGAATAGCCGGCTACCAGACCGATTGAAGCAGCAGCTGTAAGAAATTTGGGAGTTGCAGCTTTGAGCGACATTTATCACAGTTGAACTACAGAATTTCCGCCCACACTGCTTTGAAATCCATTTCCCCGAGTGATGCCGCCCGCACTTACGACCTCCGGAGCGCTGGTGGGGGCGGGGACACAACTTTGAGAAAAGCCTTGAGTGCTGGATCATGTGATGCGATGACTCAGCTAGAGCAATTGGCGGCGAAACTTTCAGAGACACTTTGAGGTTGCGATATCGTGAGAGAGCAAAAGCATTGACGGTGGGATTCTTGTTACATTGGCGTTCAGCCGTTACTCTTCGTCATTTTCAAGTAGCGAGGCGAGGCATTGGAACCTCTCAGCCCGTCAAGATGTCTCAAACTCTCGGTATTGTACGTTCATTGATGCTATCAACTCTGCGCTTCAAGACCTAACAATCCAATCCAGACCAAACTCGCCTACTCTCGAGTATGGCACTCCGTTTCCGCCTCTACCCCTCATCCCACCCTCTCTACACAACCCAGCGCAACGCCCCCTTCTCTCGGCCGCCTCGCCTCGCGCATCGCCGTCCTCCTCATGGGCAAGCACAAGCCCACGTTTGACCCCTCAAGCGACTGCGGCGACTACGTCGTCGTGACCAACTGCGCGGCGCTGCACACCACGGGCCGCAAGATGTGGCAGAAGATGTACTACAGGCATAACACGCGGCCCGGTAGCCTCAAGGCCGTGACGATGGACGTGCTGATGGAGAAGCACGGAGGGTCCGAGGTGTTGAGGAAGGCGGTTAGCGGGATGCTGCCCAAGAACAGGCTGAGGGACAAGAGGCTGGCGAGGCTGAAGGCGTTTGAGGGGGAGGCGCATCCGTATAAGCAGAACCTGATCCGGTTTGGAGGCGTGGTTGTGGGCAAGGAGGGGTGGGAGAAGAAGGTTGAGGCGATACGGAGTGTGAATAAGGATAGGTTATGAGAGGGTGGATGGCGTTGAATAGGGTGAAATAACGTATATCCGTGTGTACTATATTACAGTGTCTAATGATTTGGCATTCAACATATGATGATGATCTTTTCACTGGCGTTCACGAGACTACAATGCTGTGAGAGCTAGACAGTAGTATGAGCTGGACAGCCGTGAGAGCTGGACAACGATGACATGCGATTGAAGTTTTATTTCAAGGCATTGGCACAAATAATTATTGGCACATGACACCCAATTCCTGTGTGTAGCTGTTTATAACAGCCAAGGTATGTAGTATTGAAAATCAGACGCTCAAGCGTAGGTAGTTCAGAAAATTAGTCTACAAGTGGTATAGCCTTCAATCATGACATCATGAAATCTATCGAATCCAATGCCAAATTCCAAGAAAACGACAAAGACGGCTTCTTTTTTCAAAGCAGAAACGCAATGCCTGTTTTTTACAGGTGAGAGCGTGGGGGGGCCTCGGCGCGGGAAACTTCACACTTGATGAGGCCGTTGGGGCTGGTCTGGGGGACGTACACTTCGGCGTCCTTGCCGGTGTTTTTGATGCCATTGTGCCAGCTGAGATCTGTGTGAGAGTTAGCAAAGGTTTCTTCTTTTTAGTAGGGAGGAGGAATACTGACCCAATTCGAAAAAGTGCTTGTTGGGGAGTGAGTAAGTGATGAGTTCCGTCTCAGGAACCGCGGCCAGAATCTGCTCGCACATCTTATACATGGTGTTTTGTACACTGGCGCTCTCATCCTCGCAGAATAGCTTCAGGGTAATGTCTCGCGCCGACTTCCACGCATGGTCAAACTTGGGAGCAGCACTCTCCACCTCCTTGACGTTGTCAAATGTCTTCCACTTCCAGCTGGCATCGACATCCGTGGACAGGATTCGGTCCCACGTTTCGGGCAGGGTGGTAAACTCGTCCCGGACGAAGCTGTGGAAAGCCGAACCCGTGCTCTTAAGCACCGTTAGGCCGACGATGGAGCTTGTGATTGAGATGCCATCCTTGCGACTAACGCGGGCCTCCACGTTGCGCGTCTCCTGACCGTCGCGTAGGAAGCTGTGGGGATGCGGCTTTCCGTCAATGTCTATCCGTGTCCAGCGGTGTGTTGTGATCTTGATGTTTGCGACGTGAATATGGCTGTACTTCTCAATGAAGTGGCTTCCGAGAATAGCGGCGTAGAGCTCCGGGGGGTTGACGGGGTGCTGCTTGGCCTTGATGTAGATTGTGTTCTTAATTGAGTCTGTGGCGACGACAACGCTGTTGTCTGCTTTTGTGTACGAGGTTTCAATATCACCCTCTAGCAAGCAGCAGACTGTCATTTCGGTGACTGTTTGAACGCCGGTGACGGGATCACGGTCTGCCTTGAGGACGCGGACATTGTCCTTGCCATAGCGCGCGGATGATACGAAAGCCATTGTGAATATGAAGTTTTGTGTTTTGTATAAGTTATTGTTAAAAGAAGGGGGAGTGTTAGGAATGCGATATGGCTTTATAGTGGCGTAAAACAAGTCTCACGTTAAACTTCGGACGTCCAATGGCTAAACTTTAAGACTCGATGGATAGAATGGAAAGAACTTCACCAACATTGGAGACACATAGGCTCATATATATCCTGATTACGGGGAAGAACTCCGACGCAGCTCCGCCTCCTCGGAGATGACCTCACCCGGGGTTTCAGAGACAATCTGGGCAATAGTACTATGTGGTGTGCACGAACCCACCAGAAAAAATCCCTTTGAGACGGGGAACCTTGATAGGAGTGAGAGAGATCAAGCCTGGTTCCGCCGGGGTCCGTGGGAGGACTCAACGGCGGCATAAGCGGTTGGTGATTGAGTGTTGGTGCGCAACGCGTCCGGAACCCGCCGAACTCCCAATGACGCCGCACACCGAATCATGGGCCCGAAAAGTTGCTTCTGTACGACTGGTTCGGGCGGGAGGGCGATCATGCTGGATTGGAGTCATGCAAGGACCCCGAATTCCCATTGAGACAAAAAAAAATGGGTGGGCTGTTAGTTGGCGGCAGAGGGGGAGAGAGGGAGTAGGGAAAACGAAGCATGATGGCTCTCTGATTGGAGGACAGGGGAAAACGTGGTGTGCAAGACTAATAATTGATGCATAGAACATTCCGAAGGGAGCAGATAAGATACCGTCTTTGCATTGGATTTCGAACGTTTGTTCATTGATGTCTTACACAATCGTTCTAGGGTCGCATCCGTAAGTTTGTTATCAGTTCCATTTTGTTATCAGTCCGCATTCAGTAGATGTTTGTTGAAGAATTATCGCTTGTCGATAACGGCTCACTAGCCACAGTACTTGGAGCAATCTAAAGGTGGGTTCAACTTTACAAGTATATCTAGATATAGTACCTAATAGTAGCCTCTATGTTCCATGTACGGAGAAGGAAGATGAGATTGTTCAGCTTGCTCGTACATTCAGCTTGGATTACCCCGCTCATACTTGTAGTAGAAACGACGATCTTTATCTCTCAAAGTCCGTAGCTTATCGTCCTCTTGTACTCCGTATCGAGGCCGCAAACAGTGGAGCGCTATTATCGAAGGTGGCGTGAACCACTTCGAGTACCCCAATGCTGTGCCACACTCCAGCCCCGCTAGCTTCTCTACCAACCCAGCCCTGTGCTTTAGCATCAACCAGACTCATTGGTGAGAGTGCGGAGCCCAAAGCCTTGTGCCAACGACGTCTTGCTCGTCATCATTCGCGACTGTAAACATGGAATCTGTTGTTATCGAGGAACCCTAACGATCAGGACGCTCGCTTGAACCCCATCGTTTCGTCCGTCACTCTTTTTTGGCTCTCACAATTGCATCCCCGCCTATGTTTTGATCTAAACAGGCCTGCTCGAGTCGCTCGAA
Organism: Hypomyces rosellus; assembly: GCA_011799845.1. Taxonomy (NCBI): domain Eukaryota; kingdom Fungi; phylum Ascomycota; class Sordariomycetes; order Hypocreales; family Hypocreaceae; genus Hypomyces; species Hypomyces rosellus. The sequence goes on from WWCI01000003.1 coordinate 730,493, forward strand.
CCGAACCACTTACTCCAGTTCAACTTGGCTCTCACCACCCACTCTAAACTTTGGGCTCGTATCCGCGCTCGAAATCTACCACTTTCTACTGCGACTTTCTTATCTATCCTCAGCTCCTATCCGTTGCAGCATTTCTCCTTGTCGAATGGGCCTCGAGCCGTACGAATCGAAGAATTAGACAAAAAGACTAAAACGCCGCAAAGTCGACCCGATCGAAACAGACGAATGCACAACGACCACCAGAGGGCATAGTCCCTTTCGGTGGGCTGGTCACCATCGCCATGTTGGCTAGCTCCTCGACGAGTCAGAAGGCTCCGACTTCATCCAGCCAACCTTCGCAGCCGACGTTGAAACAGGCTGACATTGCTCAAGTGGTTGGCCGAACGAGTTTGGATCGCGATGGCTCGGGACTGCAGCCTCCTAATGGCGGGGCTGCAAGGAACCTGTCGGCTTCGGCCATACCTCATGCTACTCGGGGGAGCAGTCTGAACCCTAGCGTTGCACCCGGAAGTTTCAGTTCTGATCTTCGCAGCCAAATGATGCCGAGTCGAGCCGGGAGCAGGATGGATGTGGGGTCAATGTATCCCGGCAGCCTCATGGAAAAGGTGGACGAAGACGACGCGATTTCCGTCATGGAGCAGACCCTCTCTGTTTTAAAGGACAAACTGAACAGGGAGCTGAAGATCAAGGAGGGTAGCGAGAATATGCTCGAGGCGCTGAACCTTAAGAAGGCAAAGCAGACCAAGGAGCAGAGGCAGAGAGTCGAGGCCGAGCTGAGCGCCAGCAATATGCGCATCAAAGAGTTACGGCAGCGAATCGCTGATACCCAACGAAATCGAGTACCACCTCCCAGTACCCCGACTAGAAACCGAACACAGGATGTCGTCGCCATTCAGTCCCGCTCGCCGCATAGTGCCCGATCAGCTGGAGGCTCAGATATAGATGAGGCGACTGAGAGTCCGACGTTTGCCCTAGCGGAACTCTTACAAGCCCTGGAAGTTGGAGGTATGGTGCCGGAGTACTACGTGAGCCGGGCCAATCAACTGGTTGAACTGTTCAAGCGGCATCCGACTCTAAAATATGACCTGGTATGGTCTGTCTTTGGCATGCGCATGCAGATGATGCTGCTTAGCGAAAGTAGGGAAGTCGTTGCAGCAGGATATCGCATGACCCGATATGCCATTTCCGATAGGGGATCTTTGAAGAAAATTCGGAGTCTAAACACAGACTATCTAGTGATACGGTATGCTGGAAAATGGCTGACTGGGTTCAAGAAGATTTTGTTGACAGAATAATTAGGTCGTTAAATAATTACCGAAAAGCCGACGTTGAGCGGGAACAAGCCCTCAAGTTTGTGCGAGCATTTCTGGACGTTAAGGACGGAGTCAAGGAAATCTCACGGGCCGTCGTGCGGACCATTGTAGCGGTGGCAGAGTATGGAGAGGACCGACCTGCAGGAACACAAGGCTCTGAGCAAAATGTCGATCGCTTACGGCCAATTTGCATTGAAACCCTCGCAGAAATTATGGTACGAGATCCCCGTCTTTTACTGGCTTCCGGCGGTTTAGGGCCGCTTTCTGAGGCCTTGGCTGAAGGGACATACAAAGCGCCGGAGAGTCTCACAGCTGCTTTCCTCTTTCTCTTGGATACCCCGCAAAGGCGGAGATATATACAGCCCGGATATGGTCTGGATGTTGTCTTCAATGCTTTTACGGATCAGCTGTCTGGCACCGAAGCCATCTTGAAACAGAATTGCAAGGCTATATCCATCGCCCTGAGGTCATGGTCAGGCCTCATGACACTATGCATGTATGACTTTCGATCAATACGCTCCCTCATTATGAGCATGCTTCTTCCCAATGTCATGGTACGAGAAACGGTTTTGGATTTGATGTTCTCACTTTTGCGCATCAAGCCACCCGCCTGGGCGGTATCTTTCCTAGCGGGACGCAGGTTGACAACTTACGGACGAGTGACCAACATGAAAGCCGAAACCAAGGATAGGGGATACCTCGAGGAGGATACTGGGGAGCAGAATTTTGTGGATCATTACATCGCACTCATACTAGCAATCTTTATCAAATCAGGACTTGTGCAAACCCTCTTGCAGGTTGCACGATCTGAGGATGATTCCATGCTGAGACGAAAGACTACTTTATTGATTGGCGAGGTCCTCAAGCTTGCAGCCAAGTTACTGCCTCCATCATGGAGCGCAGAGTTGCAACTCTTGCCTGAACTGTTCTCGGCTGCCTCCAGTTTTGGCAACAATGATCGATATGTTGCGTCGGGCATCGTCTATCAAATCAGCAGTGTCAGCCGAACTCTATATAGGAGTGCTCCAGCGGATACCATGGCAGGCATCTTTCCCTCTAGCGACAACATGAATGACTTGGCGCTGCTCGATGACCAACGAAAAGCTGGTTCCTCCATGATCTTTGACGATGCCACATTTCGTCAACTACTCCTCGACACTGGAGTGCTCAACAGCTCTAACTATACAAAGTGGAACTGGGAAAACATTATGAAGATGATTGATGGCCCACTTCAAATTGGGAAGCGTTTGGAAGAGGCCACCAAGGCCTCTAAATTCATGAAGAGAATCATGAGTTTCTATCGACCGTTCAAGTACAAGTTTGCAGACGTCAGAAACACTCGGAATACGCAGAAATACGTCAGAGCTGGATGTGCTCTGATGCGCTCTCTCCTCCAATCGGCCGAGGGCATCAAGTTTTTGGCGGACAGCAAGTTGCTCAGACAGATAGCAGAATGTCTGGCTCAGTGTGATCCGGTGAGTTACCATCATACAACTATCACAAGTGATAATCATTAACAAGATGTAGACCAGTGGACTTACTGCGCAGTTTCCCATGTTTTCCAAAGACAGGCTAACTGACACGCTCTGCGTCGGCTACTTCTCTATGCTGGGGGTTTTGACTGGCGATCCAAAAGGTCTCGTTATGATGGAGAGGTGGAGAATGTTCAACATGATGTACCACATCGCTGAACTAAAGCAACGACCTGATCTTGTCAAGCTTTTGCTCTCAACTTTTGATTATAGCCTACATGGGCATCCTCGTGTTCTTTTATCCAAAGCTTTGACTGCTGGCACAAAGGATATTCGAATACATGCCACAAACACACTCCGAAAATGCACGCTGCGAAGAGTTCCATCCATCAATGATCAGGGTCAGGTGAGCGATTCAAAATGGGCCATTCAGCTTTTAGTTACCCAGTTGTACGATCCGGAAATCGAAGTCTGCTCGACTGCGGTCAAGATACTTGAAAAGGCATGCAACCGAAAGGCATATTTGGCCTATATTGTCGAATGTCGACCGGCGCTTGATCATCTTGGTGAAATTGGCGCACCCCTGTTATTGCGATTCTTGTCTACATCGATTGGATATCATTACTTGGACGGTTTGGATTATATCAGCAATGAAATGGATGACTGGTTCTTGGGCAGGAACGATTCCTACGTCGGTGTTATTGAAGCCAGCTTGGCGAAGGCATTCCTTTCAGACCAGGATGAGCAAAACCATCGCATGAGCGTATTTGAAGACACAGAAGCGGAGGCTGAGTTTCATGATAGCCATGTGCCGCCACATTTTTACCGAGAGCTCACACGAACACAAGAAGGCTGCAGGCTGTTGAGTGACAAGGGCCATTTCGAAGAGTTTGCCAACACGATTCGTGAACACGGCATGCAATCCGAAGACCCTGAACTACTCACCAAGGTCAAAGGCTGCTTGTGGGCTGTCGGCAATGTTGGGTCTATGGAACTTGGTGCCCCGTTCTTGGAGTCTACTGATATGGTCGAGCAGATTATTCGAATCGCAGAAGCCCATGAAGTCATGAGTCTACGCGGAACTGCGTTCTTCGTTTTGGGCTTGATTTCTCGATCTACGCATGGTCTCGAGATTCTATCAGAGCATGGCTGGGATGCGAACACGACATTAATGGGTTCGTCCCTTGGGTTGTGCATTCCTAGCGAATTATCAAGACTTTTCTCGCTCAAGCCTTGGAGGCATGATACTCCTGCATCCATTAAGCTACCAGAGTCTCAATGCACCATTCAACAACCACCTCCAGCCAGCGCAGCACGCCCACCGCTAGAACTAGCGGATATGCCGCCACTCTTTAACGATGCCGCTATAAGTGAGCGGATCCTCGAGCTTGTGGTCGACCTAGGCAATACAGTGCTGTACAAAAAGGCCGTAACAGAGCTTCAAAAGCTTAAAGTACGGAAGCCAATTGCCTTTAAGAGCGCCGAGTTCTTCAAGAAGGTGATGGGCTTGATGGAGTGGAATCATTACAGGCTCGGCGTACGCAGAATGGTGATTGACCTCTTTGACAAGGACGTCATGCGGCAAATAGTTTTTGACGAAGAGGAAAGCGACAGCAGTGAGAGCGCTAGCGGCAGTGAGACCGGTGGTGGTAGTGGCCAGGTGGAGGAAGAGAGTGGTGATCTTAGCTCCGAGGACGATACAAGGACGGAAAGGCAGAGGAGTATAAGCGAGCCGGCGGATTTACCACCAGATCTGATACCCGCGCCCTTGAAACTCCGACGATAGATGGGGAGACTAGCGCCTGAGGGGTGGTCTCACTTGGCAGCTTCATTGGCGCCAGAGGCCAAAAAAAGGGAAAGGGTCAGAGTGACAGCATCGGCGTCTATTGGACATGTCACGATTCAACAGGACACGGGTGGAGTTTTACGGCCCCTCGCATTTTTACAACACTTACTATATATAAACATCTCTTGTCTTCTTTTTGTACTGGACGGGCAGGCAAAGGGTTCTACAGCATGGATAAAAATAAAAGCCGTGGGTATTTTCGGCTTTTTCGGCGCGAAAGGGGCGGATGCACAATTCTGGCGCTGGTGAGGGAAGGGACGAGCAATGATTTTTTATTTATTTGCGTTTACCTCTCTTGATCCCTCTTTGGTGAAAGGAGACAAAGAGGGTTTGTTGTTTTTTTGACTTGTGTATCCTTTTTGGTGCCTTTTGTGTATTTTCAGGATTTGGGGTTTGCGTAGGTAGAAGAATACTACCTAGTACTTCTTGACTTGATATTGGTGTCTGTCTGGGGGTGATGTGATTGTCTTGAGGGAAAGATGAGCTTGATGTGAAGATTATTTGCGTACATGTATATATAACTGAAAAGAGGATTGTTAAAACTTCAATGTCTGAATGTCAAGTCTCGAGTCGTAGTTTATAGCTTGCTCGATCAAACCAACACGGCTGATGACGTGAAGGTCTCAAACCCGTCCGCATATAACCGACCCCACATTGAACGTCTCTCGGCAGGCTGCAGAAATCTGTGAGGTGTTTTCAAGTCGTCGGTCGACACTTTTTCTTTTTGAATCTTTCTCCCTCGAACGTGTTTTCTGTACATTGTCAATTGCTTTTTATTTTAAAGAGGAATATCAAGGAATATGGCGATCAAGGGAAGGGTGCTGGTCATTGCTGGCTCTGACTGCTCAGGCGGGGCGTACGTTTATTTTCCTTTTTTGGTGGTTGCTTGCTCGTCTCATTACGGAGTACATGCCGCGTGGTCGTGGGACTGTTTTATGCGTTGCTTCATTCATTCCTTCATTCCCTTCATTGATTCATTTGTACTATGTACTTGAAAAGAATGATCGGCAGACTAACTGGTGCAGCGGCTTGGAGGCGGACCAAAAAGTCCTCGCGGCGCATTCCTGCTACGCCATGACGGCGACGACGGCCCTGACGGTGCAAGACACGATGAGCGTCAAGGGGGTGCACGTCGTTCCGGCAGAGTTTGTGGGGCGGCAGATTGAGGCGTGTATTGAGGACATTGGCGTCGATGTTGTCAAGACTGGTGAGTGATTGGGTTGGGTTGGGTAGGTCGAAGATGGACTGGGGCTTTGGTTCTGATGTGCGTGTAGGGATGCTGGGTTCGGCGGAGACGATTGAGATCATCTCCAAATTAATCGTCAAGCACAAAGTCCCTGCCCTGGTGGTCGATCCGGTCATGGTATCAACATCCGGCGACCAGCTTCTCCCCCAAGAAGCCATCAAGGAACTCGTCCAACATCTCCTCCCCCACACAACAATCCTCACCCCCAACATCCCCGAGGCGAACCTCCTGCTCTCTCACATCGACTCGGCGCAGGATATCCGGTCCGTGGACGATATCGAATCGGTCGCTCGCAAGATCCAGGCCCTGGGGCCGAAGTGGGTGCTTGTCAAGGGCGGGCATCTGCCGTTCAGGGCGGACCTGACGGTGGCGCGGACTGATGAGGAGAAGAAGGTGATTTTTGATGTGCTTGTGGGGCCGGGTGGTGAGGTGTTTAAGCTGGAGAGCTCGTGGCAGCAGAGTACGAGTACGCATGGGACGGGCTGCTCATTGGCATGTAAGTCAGACTGACCTCGAGGAATGGTTCTCTGACTGATGGTTTATTGCAGCTGCAATTGCTGCTCGTCTTTCCCAGGGCGCGGATGTTCTAACAGCGGTTCGGGCCGCATGCAGATATATTGAGGCTGCTATCCGGACGGCACCGAATCTAGGTGCTGGGTACGGTCCGTTGGATCACTTTCACTCTACGTATACGCTGCCCTTTTCTCCGTAAGTGTGATTTCTCTCTCTCTCTCTTTCTCTTTCTCTTTCTCTTTTTCTCTCTTTTTCTCTTCTTTTTTCTCTTTTTCTCTCTTTTTCTCTTCTTTTCTCTCTTTTTCTCTTTTTCTCTCTCCTTTCTCATCGTCAAGAGTCATGATACTGATAATATAATAGAGGATACTTTGTTGAATACTTGCTGGAGCATCCTGTAGTCAAGGACGCATGGAAGGGATACCTCCATCATCCATTTGTCATGGCCTTGGGCAATGGCACATTACCCCTTGACTCATTCAAGGGCTACATAGTACAAGATTATTTATATCTTGTGAGTTCGCCAGGCCTCGGATCTACCGGCCAGGACTAATTATGACCAGATTCATTTCGCTCGCGCCGTTGCACTGGGGGCATACAAGTCAAAAGACCTCAAAGAGATCGGAAGAGTAAGATCCAAATTCTCATCTGCTACAACGCAAGTCTGATAATCCGGTGTAGTCTACTGAAGTTGTCGCGCACATCATAAGAGAAACGTCACTACACGTCGAGTACTGCAAATCATTTGGCATCTCCGAGGCTGAAATTCTAGCCACAGAAGAGCATCCGGGTTTGCTTCCTCCCTCCCCCCCAGCAATATATTAAGACCCACTGACATCCCCACCCCCGCAGCCTGTACCGCCTACACACGATATGTCCTCGACGTTGGGCAGAGCGAAGATTGGCTAGCTCTGCAGATGTCGCTCGCCCCATGTCTACTGGGCTATGGCGCAGTGGCCAAGATGCTAGAGGCCCATACAGACACCATACGCGATGGCAATGTGTATTGGAAATGGATAGAGAGCTATGCCGGCGCTGAATACGGGGAAGCAGTAAACATAGGAAGAGGTATGTGACATTACTGATTTGTGTACTATCCCCTAAACTAACAACTGACCGTGGCATTCAGAACTTCTGGAGAGATATATAGTACTGCAGTCGCCAAGTCGTATAGAAGAGTTGGTCAAGATATTTGCGCACGCTACCAAGGTATGGCTTTGCCGGTCTTTTTACGAGGCCACCTTTAGGTCGAAATCGCTAACCATGTGCCGTAGATGGAGATTGAATTTTGGACGATGTATCCTAATAAATAATTGGTTGTAAATGAAGCATACTGTCTACCTGAACAGCGAAAGTGGGGAGGTTTTGCATGTACGCCGACGCAAGCAAATTAATGCCAATCATAACCAGCGAAACACGATTGACCGCCTGTATTTTACTGTAGACTTATCACACCGAAGAAGTTGTATGGCAGGGAGGGGCCTGTCCCACATCTACTGAACACAGCCTCTCTTTCACAGCCTTTTGCCGCATTTCGCCACGATTTGGGCATCAATTCTGCGGCTATGTTGTTATAGGCGTTCTCGCTCTCCTCGGACCCTTACAAATTACCTTCACACGATCAAGCTCTTCTAGCTAATCTTCTATGCCAACAGTATCAATTTTATCTGCTCTTATCTACTGGAATATTCATTTTCTATTTACAGACATTCAACATGGCCTCAAACCCGAAAAGAAAGAGGGACAGCATAAGAGAGACGTATGAACGACTCACAAAGCGACCGTCACCACAGCCGTCATCGTCGACAGCACCAGCTGTGGTGCATCCGTCTTCAAATTTCCCATTGCCAGCTAATTTGCATCAAGGAAATGTAATCACGGGAGTTTCACCTCAAACACCTTTACCGCAGGCACTTTCATCTCATGAGCCCTTGCTTCAAAATACCTTTTCCCATACAGACTCCTCAACACCGTTAACTCCAAGTTTATGGAGCGTTGCCGTGGGGAGGGCCAGTAATGAAGCGAAGAAATGGGTCAAGGAGCAACAGCTTGAGTCACTAGATCTGGTAAACGCTGGCCAACAAATAGATGACCTTGTGAAAGGTGTCCAAGAAATGCGTTTGGACTACGAAAACAGCGCCACAAAACTGAAAATTGGCAATCAGACAATCATTCTTCGTGAATATATCGCAGATGCGATTGGTGTTCTCACGCGAGTGGGCGATACAGCCGCAATCTTCGCTCCACCCCAAATCAGTGGCCCCTGGGCCGCAGCAAAGGCTTTCCTGAATGTGAGCTTGTGTTTTCTTGTCTCGTTTGGAGTTTTATAAGTTGACATATGGGGGGGGGGGCTATTTAACATTGCGATCAGCATTGAGTTCAAGACTAACAGCTCTAGATTCCCGTGCAAAAAGTCGAACACATGGCTGCCCTTGTTGGGACACTTGAACTGTTCGTGCGAAGTATACGCAGAGGCCAATTATACGAGCAGTTGTACACCTCTGAGTTAACAGATGAAGGGGCGAAGGCGAATCTACATGAAGCCCTTATTCATTTGTACACCGCTGGCATCGAGCTTTTGGCCAAGTCAAATTCTTTACTAAAGAAAGGAGAGGCTCGCCAAACGCTGGATATGATTTTTCACCCGAACCAAGCTCATGGTCTCGTTTCAAATTTATCTAAGACGGAACAGAGGCTTTTATGTGAAGTCCAGGCTTGTGCATCCTCCCACCATGACAGTTCCATTGCCCAAATGACGGAGAAATTGGAAAGTCACCTAAATGAGCTATCAGCACCCCTTACTCGGATAGATGAAGAAGTTGCCCAACTTCTACAAATACTCAATAAAAACGAGATCGAGGAGCTCCTAGATTTCATCAGTACGGAGAAGATCGGCAACAGGCATGCAGATGTGTGCGATTTGAGACTTGATGGAACGGGAGAATGGCTGCTGAACCACTCTAGTTTTCGGGATTGGCGATACATACCGTCTTCATCGACGGTACTGTGGCTCAAAGGAACCGGTATGTCACTCTGAATTCGTAATAAAACAGGCTTTTACTTAATATCTAACGGGATACAGTTGGCACTGGCAAGACCTGCCTCACTTCTAGAGTAATTGATGACACTCGAAGAGTCCTAGAAGACACATCCAAGCATGATGAGGGGTTTGCATACTTTTACTGCACTCGATCTGCAATCGCAATGCAGGATCCACTCATTGCTTTGAGAAGCATTGTTCGCCAGCTGTCTCAGAAAGCCCATGATTCCCATCAAATCCAGACAGCTCTTAAAAAGCGGTATGAGTTGGCCCGGAAAGAGCAGAGAGACTTCAGTTACAAGGACTGCGAAGATCTGATACTGGAATCCTTCAATCTTTATTCCAAAACAACTCTTATTCTGGATGCCCTGGACGAGTCAGACACCACGGCCCATAACTTGGCGGAGACCATTGTTGGGTTGATGGAAAAGTCCATCAGACCAGTCAAGGTTTTTATATCAAGTCGTCCGGACCGCGAGTTCATGGACGTTTTTGAAGCCAGGTCTGCAATAGAGATAGACAGTACAAACCAGGCAAGCGACATTGAAAAGTATTTGAACACGCATGTCTACTCTACTCTATGGTTTGAACGGCGTGACGTCAGAGTCAAGTCGTTGATTAAGGAGACTTTCAAGTCAAAGAGTAATGGAATGTAAGTCGATATAGAAATCTGACTCTTGTGATTTCTCGATCTGATGCTAACTGAGCATATTATAAAGGTTTCGATGGGTACATCTACAAACACAAGCCCTTAGACCATTGACGACACAAGCCGCCATCGAGAATTGGGCCAAGAATGTACCCAACGATCTGAAAGGAGCATACGACCAACTCTGGGGAAGGATCGAGCAAGGTGACCCGAACGATCTCGCACTTGCTGAGCGCGTAATTAAATGGGTCATGTGCTCATTTGAAACTCACAAAAGTGTCATCCTCGACGCCGTTCAGTATGCACCGGAAGGGAGGGGAGTAGTGTCGAGATCGGAAAAGCAGACTCTGGAACAAATCCTCAATCTTTGCCAGGATCTTATCACCATCAACAATAACGACTGCCTGGTATTTCCGCATGCATCTGTTGCGGAATATTTTGAAACCAATCGTTGGGATCTGGCAGAGTGCGACCTGCTTGCCTCGACCGTTTCCCTTGCTCTTTTTATGTCGCCCGAGCTAGGTTTTGACGAGTGGATAAACTTGGAAGACGATGAGAATGAAAGCTACTATGACTTTCAGTATACTTACAATTATTACACCTACAAAGACAGTCACTTCCCATTCTACTGCTACGTTGTAGAACAATGGTACCGACATCTTGGCAGGTATGACAAATGGCTTGGGACACAGCATGAAGGGCTTGCAGACGCGGAAATATCAGCACTTCTCAAAGGTTTCCTTGTATCACTTGACGATAGTAGTCACCAATACAGGAAATGGATCGGAAACACTTTCAAACACCCTGAGAATGGTAGCATATTACTGCCTACTATATGCAACCATGGGTTTTATTACACTTTGAGAGACTGGTGGGAAGGCGGTCATGATGGCAAGGGGGCAGCTCCAGACCTAGACGGCACGACGATAGTGGACTGTCTTGCGCATGCTGCCAAACACGAAAATTTTAAGATGTGCGAGCAGTTGATAAGGTGGGCTTGCGACGAGGGATTAATTACGAGAGAGTTGCTCAAGATATTATGCTCTCTAATTGAGAGAGAATGCATCGACATAGCTAAGCTGTTCATCGCCAACATCAGGTGGGATTTAATCCCAGACAAGTGGTTTACTGTTGCATCTGTCCGCCAGGTACTGCTCGGAGCTGCTCGAATGGCTACTGAGCGAGGAGCTTATTGTGGCTAATATGGAGCGTCATCCGGATTATAAATCCAATGGAGATTACAGTCTGTTGATTACAGCACTACATGGCAATTGTTTTGCCCAGGCCGTGAAGCTTCTCATCAAAGCAGGGGCGGATGTGAATGCCACCATAAAACGAGGCACATATGGCAGCGTTCTTATGGCAGCAGCATCGTGGTCGGGGGGGGGATAGTTTTCAAAGAGTCATGTTGCTCCTTGAGCACGATGCAGACGTCAACTTTGTGGCGGAGAGCGGAGAATATGGCAGCGCGCTCGAGGCAGCCATCTTCAATATGAGTAATGCAAACGACAAAATAGCTTCCCTTCTACTGGACAGGGCCAGCGATGACCATCTAGCAACAATCTTCAGCGTCGGGGAGCATGGCAGTCTCCTGGCCGCCACCGCGTACTGGGGCAAGGTGGAGCTCTTGAGGACCATGATCGGTAGGTTGGGCCGAGAGCGTGCACTGGAAACCCTCCGTCGGAGTCGGTATAGCGACATAGTGTGGGATATACATGATTTCATAGGTGAAAGAAGAAAAGACGTCATCTCTTTGCTCAGGGAAGAATTACCAGGCGTGGATGATGAGCTTCTCCGCAAGATTGGTTTTCATCCAAGGGAGATACAAATACGACTTCACACAGCTTTACAACGAGAGATGAAAAACTAGAACATTTGAGCACGAAGAAATACGTGGAATGTAGTATACGTGGAATTGTCGCTGTCAAATCACACACACATCACTAAGCGCAAAGACCATAATCTGATTAAAAAAGGAGTATTGATATAAAAAGGTAGCCAGCCCCCTAGAAAGAAAAAAAGGGGGCTAAGAATTAAATTGTAGGAATTGGTCCTATGAGAACCACAGACCGTTGTGTAGTAGTAGTAGTAGTTGTGATTTTTTAAGCAGCTTGACTTCCATGGCTGTTGGGTGTATCAAGCTTGTTGAGCTTGCTGAAATCGCTTATATCTCTCCTCCCTCCACCCGGGACCCCATTTCCGCACCATCAGCACAATCGGACTCGCCGCCAGGACAATCATGCCCATGAAGAGGTAGGTGTACCCATACCCCCAGGCATCGATGATATACTGCACCACCGCCGTCCCCACGGCGCTGAGCGTCGCCCTCGTCAGGTTAAACGAGGAGGACACCCGTCCGGGGCTCATCGGGTAGAGGTCGACCAGCAGCGTCGTGAGGATGGATATGGGCCCGCTCATGCCCATGCCGGAGATGAAGAGCATGATGAGCGGGACGGCGAGGCTGGTGCCGGAGCTGACCACCCAGCCCCACGAGGTGATGGATATAATCGCCAGCACCGTCCAGGGCCACATGAGGTCCAGCCTGGCCTTTTCAATGGGGAACTTGCGCAGGTCGTCACCCCGCTTGCGGTCCGCCGACATGCCGATACTCTGCGCCACGCGCGCATAGTTCCAGTTCATCAGCTTGCCCACAATGACGGAACCGATCACCGAGCCCACGGAAAAGGGTATGTAGCACAGCCCGACCTGCAGGTCGTTGAAGTGGTATTGCCTGCGTATGACGTCCTGCAGGGGCACCAGCATGGCGTAGTTGGCCATGACGAAGAGGGACATGAAGAGCATGAGGGGACCGACGTCCTTTTCGAAGACGACTCGGATGGCGGCCCAGATATTGGGGACGGGGATCTTGAAGGGTCGTTTAACGGTGGTCTCTGGTTTGGTGTCGACGTTGCTTTGGAGGGTCTTGGGGCGCCATTGTCGGTAAGAGAGGAAGGACATGTTGAGTTTGGGTGGTGGGAGGGAGCCATTGCCAACCACATTTCTTGCCGTCTATTCATTCACAAAGTCATTAGTTAAAAGTCCCCCCCGATGTAAACGTCTCCGTGTAAGTGTAATCACATACCTCTGGCACAAACGGCACATACACCATCAAAAACACACCCGCCCCAATCAACAAGAACCAGAAATTCGACCTCCACCCCAGATACTGCGTCAATATCCCGCCCAAGACGGGCGCCAGCGCGGGAACAAACTGTATGCTCGCCTGCACCGCGGTGATGTACCCGCCCCTCTCCGCCGCCGTCGTCAGGTCCGCCACCACGGCGCTCCCAATGGCCACCGTCGCGCTGCTCCCCGTGCTCTGCATGGCCCGAAGCACCAGCAGCGCCGGGTACGAGCTCTGCAGCGCGAGCCCGACGTTGGCGCCCATGTAGATGGTAAAGGTCAGGAGGTAGACGGGCCGGCGGCCGATCTGGTCGCTCAGGTCGCCGAAGAACAAGGGGGCGATGGCCTGCATCACCTGATACAGCGTCACGGTGAGGTTGATCTCGGACAGGGACTTGCCGTAGGCTTCCGAGATGGGCGTTATGGCGGGGAGGTATATGAACGAGGACAGGGGGGAGAAGACTGTGCTGAAGACGGTCATGCAAATGACAAAGACCTTGATGCGGGAGGAAAACACAGAGTGCAGGGGCTGGTCTGTCAAGTCATCGGGTTGCTCAGTTTGGTTGACGGCGCCGCTGGCATCGGTTCTGTTGTTGTTATTATTCTTGTTCCCGTCGTCGTGAGTGTCTTGTTCTCTCAGCGTGTGTAAGTCGTCATGGGGATCAACACCACCCGGCGCTGGTGCTTTTCCCGACATATTTCTTTCCCTCCTCAAGGACTTGAGATGATGTAATTGATGCCGAGACTTAAATCTCAAGTGACCATTTCTTCTTCTTCTATATTAACACAGGCATTCCAGATGCTTTTTATAAAAATATCCAAGTCCATGGCACAATGGACGATTGGATAGTAACTCCGGGTGTTGGTATCACTAACATGTAGTCATGGATGTGTTTCTGCCGATTCGGCACCGAAAAAGCAGCGGTAAGTCTGCCTCCCCCCTCTCAGGGCTGTTAAATATGGGGGGGCTCAATGCATCCGTCTACAGTGGAAACGGCTCAATCTGTTTACCCTCCCCATGCTCTTCATTGGCTTAATGTGTCAGAACTTTCGCATTCTAGCTAATTAAGTGGGTTATTCGAGGACAAAAGCATTGTGTTATGCTTAAGCGTATGCATCACGTAAGAGATAGGCTTGCCGTTTGAATGCTCGTCACAACCTCACGCCATTGGAAGATGCGCCAGTTCCGGCCGAAGAAGGGAAAATATGTATGTTTATTTATGAATAGTGGGCTACTTGAGACATGTCTTGCTGGCCTTTCATCCGCCTATTGTTGAGGCTATTTTGTCGGTGAAGGTGAGGGTGAGGGTGAGGGTGAGGGTGAGGGTGGCAGGCTGGGCAGTGATGGCCGATGACTTGTGCGTGTAGATGGGGCGAGCAGGTTCATTATCGACTGCCTGTTTATCGCACTGCGAAACACAATACCGTACGAGTTGACTCTTATGCGTTCCGGCGGTCGTGGTTCTCCCGTCGAGACGCTGCCATTTTTCTGTTCGAGTATAATATCGAAATCAGCTTGGTCGTCGGTGCCGGTCCTAGATTTGGTCCAAGGCATCTTGTTGGCGATGCTTTTGAGAGCACGCTTGGGTCCCACCGATATGCCGCCGTATGATTTCCAGACTCTGGGTTTGTTATGCGATGATCGCTTGGAAGATCTCCATATGAGCCAAGCAACGGTTATGAGAATGAGTGCCCCGACTGGACGAGGATTAGCTATACCCTTGTACAAGCAGGCGGGTTCTTGGGTTACCCACCAATTGACCCAGAAGCAATCAGAGCCTTTTGTCCTGCTGGACTAAGCCCTGCGTGGCGATGAGCTTCAGGTCCGTCCTTGAATGCCGTTGCAATCGGCGCCACGGCAGTGATGGTCTGGCTAGACGGGAGCGTTGAGGTTGTAAAGGTAGTGGGCGAGGCGTCCGATGTTATCGTTGAAGTTGGGGTCTGGATGGCATGGGTGAGAGTAGGTTGATATCTTCTAATCGAGGAAGTCGTGGATTGGGATGCATAGGGATCATCTGTGGAGCCCGACAGAGCGGCACTTGGTGTGGTAAGAGTCTGCACCGTCGACGTGGTGTCCAGAGTTGCATAGCCATTGGCAGCGGTAGGTGATGATGAGCTCGACAGAGATGACTCGTCGTCGGAGGGGTCTTCGGAAGAGTCGTCGTCTGGGCCGTCAAAGCCGCCCACTCTATTTTCGCCATGTCTCCAGTATGGTCGGTTCCTCGGGAGTCTTAAGGTTCTATCCTTCTCGTCACCCACAATCATGCTAGGAGTCGAGATGCCTGCTCTTGATTTGGCGCCTCGAAATCTCCTGCGATATCGCCTTGGCTCTATTCGATTCGGGATCTCACCATCACCGTCTCCATCAGTCCACCGAGGGAATTCGTCAATGGATCGCCATCTTGGCGAGTTTTTGTATTCCGTCTTCTCCAGGGTTAGCGCCATAGTCGTTTTCTTTGAGCATCAACTCTGGATTGAAACAGTCTTGTCGCAAATCGTCAATGACGAGTGTGTAGTCGTAATATCTAATATGAGTCTATATGAGATTGGATGTGCAATGGGGTATCGCTGGGGTATCAGAGTGGCATGAGACGGCTGTTCATAAGAATGCACGACAAGATTAATACAAATAATGAAAAACAACATCAGAAAAGGTCCTGCCTTTTCTCAAAAGAATGAATGAAGAGTAAAGATGATCTCCGAAGGCTCTAGGCATTCAGCCACGAGCCGAACATCACGGAGAGACTAAGGTAATTGTAGGTAAAGACGATCAATGTTATAAGTAGGCGAGCCTGAAGATATCTAGACTTGACAGCGGGACACTATGAGCCATGGCCGATATTTGTCTCACTAGAGACTACGTTACCCTCTAACCTGGCCGACGAAAACGCGCTCAAACCAGCGTCGGCATGTCCATGACTTGGGGAGCATTGCATCGCGCAGTGAATGGACGCTTGTCAACATTGGACGATTAATTGCGCCAAGTATTATAGAAAAGAACCCCCATTTGGAAGCAAACTGTGACAGTCTCGGTTCCTCCAGTGTCAGAAACCACCAGATGGGTGTCATTCCGTGGTGACAGCAGCCAGGCGTTGAATGCATGTCTAACTTATAAGGCGATGGGGGATTCACGATCAAACACACCGTCCAGTCCGATTTGGGGTTTGTGGAAGCTTCCATTGGCACGGAGGGCAAGGAACTGTAACCAGAGAGAGGGGACAGCGGTGCGCTCAGACGTTGGGAAGAAGGGTTTTGCATGGCGTTTCAGGTGTGTATCGGGTGCGGACGATCGTCGACACTTGTCAAGGCCTTCAAGGCAGGGGTTTGCGGGGTTCTCCGTACAGAGTCGCATTCAGATCCATGGATGTCACTCTGGGTGAGAAGTGAGAAGTGAGGCGTTCAGTTGTTGGAGTGGCTTGTGAGGAGCAGAAATGTGGCGTTTCTCTTGGTGATGCATGCAGCGTGATGACGCATCGTATATGCATGTGGATGTGGATGTGAAGCGTTCCAGAGAGTGACATGACTGGTGCCTCTCATCACAATCAAGGACGGATTTGTTGATAGATGATAGGTATAATGTCCATCCCACATGTAAATACTCTCTAGATAGAGACTCAAGGTCAGCAGCGGAGAGGAGAGGCGTCATTGATTCAATTCATTCCCTATCTTCGCCGAAGCCCCACGCTCAACAGAACTCGGGATTCGCTCGGTAAGAGATGATGCATCGCCAAATGGATATCCAGAACATGCCGATAACGCGAGCTTGTTCCACCTGCAATCGACGCGCATCAGCAGCATCAGCAGCAGCAATGCGTTCGGGAACATCGGTTAGGTAGCCAGTAGCAAGCATGTAGGTTGACGGGACAGTCCGCTTCGGAGCTCCAAGACCGGAGAATAACGGAGAGAATGAAGCTGAAGCTTGAGGAGCTACTGCGACCTATGACTTGAACTCTGAGTGGTGTGGTGGTGTCGTGTGAGTGCAACACCTGAAAATAGCTGTATAGTGTTGACTGATGTGTATGTAGCCTTTAAAACACCATCATCTCGTACTCCGTACAATGGATATCTTCATTCTCATAGAAATGGAAGGAGTGCTTTTCTTTTCTTATCATATCTTGATAACATTATCGTGATAATACAATGAAACGTGAGCGGTCCAGCTCGAGGGTCCAATCAATTCTTCTGCGTCATTAAATTTTTCGAGGGACGAATGGAAAAAAAATTCAAGGCCACCAAAAGCTGTCAGCGTCATTCCCTTCCCTTAACCCTAGCTTGAGCGAGCCAGTCATCCATCCCAAGCAGCTTCACTCTGCATTCTGCACTCTGCACTCGTTGCATATCCATCCTCTCAATCGATAGCGCAAGCCCAATTGTTGTTGGTGCAGCGCAAACGTTGAGCATTCTTAGTGGTGGTACATCATATTAATCATCCACTGATTCGCAATTGCGCAACGACAAGAACAACCCCTCCAAAGTTCTTTTCCAGCGACGCTCGCTGCCTGACCTGACCTTTTACACCACACACCACACATCACCAACAATGGCTTCCACATCAGCCATGAGGGGCCTCGCCAGGGTTGCCCCATTGACTTCTGGCAGTCTTATCGCTTCAAGGGCCATGTCTACAGCTACCAGAAACATGGTGCTGCGATCTGCCGCGAGACCGACCGTCGCAATGAAGCTTCCCAGCTCTGGTCGCATTGCCTTCCGACGGGCCTACGCCGACGAGGCTCCCAAGCCCAAGCCTGGCAAGATTCGCAGGACATTCAGGTTCTTCTGGAGACTCACCTACTTGTCGACGCTTGGTCTCGTTGGTTATACCAGTTACAGCATCTGGCAGGATCGCCATCCCGATGAGCAATTCGAGGTCGATCCTAGCAAGAAGACCTTGGTCATTCTTGGTGAGCAATATCAAAACTCGTACAGTACGCATGCACAATTGGGTCACATCTCTAACAACAACTCTCTACAGGCACTGGCTGGGGATCCGTTGCCCTCCTCAAGAAGCTCGATACCGAAAACTACAACGTCGTCGTCGTCTCCCCCCGCAACTACTTCCTCTTCACCCCTCTTCTGCCATCATGCACCACCGGCACAATCGAGCACCGCTCCATCATGGAGCCCGTCCGCGCCATTCTCCGTGGCAAGAAAGCTGCTGCCAAGTTCTACGAAGCAGAGGCCACCTCCATTGACCCCGATCGCAAGGTTGTCAGAATCGCCGACAACTCTGAAATCAAGGGCGCCACCTCGGAGACTGAGATTCCCTACGACATGCTGGTCGTTGGTGTTGGTGCCGAGAACGCTACCTTTGGTATCCCCGGTGTCAGGGAGCACAGCTGCTTCCTAAAGGAGATTGGCGACGCTCAGCAGATTCGCAAGAAGATCATGGACTGTGTTGAGACGGCTGCCTTCAAGGGCCAGGCCCCCGAGGAAGTCGACCGTCTGATGCACATGGTTGTCGTTGGTGGTGGTCCCACTGGTGTCGAGTTCGCTGGTGAGCTCCAGGACTTTTTTGAGGAGGATATCAAGAAGCTGGTTCCCGAAATCAGCCCCAAGTTCAAGGTCACCCTCATTGAGGCTCTGCCCAATGTCTTGCCTTCCTTCTCCAAGACCCTGATTGACTACACCGAAAACACTCTCCGCGAAGAAAAGATTGACATCAAGACCAAGACCATGGTCAAGAAGGTTACCGAAAGCACTGTTGAGGCCGAAATCTCTCGTCCTGACGGCACCAAGGAGCATGTCACCATTCCCTACGGTCTGCTTGTCTGGGCTACCGGAAATGCCGTCCGCCCTCTTGTCAGGGATTTCATGGCCAAGATTCCCGCTCAGCAGGACTCTCGTCGAGGTCTCGCCGTGAATGAGTACCTCGTTGTCCAGGGTGCCCGCGATGTCTGGGCCGTTGGTGACTGCGCCGTCGCTGGATATGCCCCCACTGCCCAGGTTGCCTCTCAGGAGGGTAACTTCCTCGGCAAGCTGTTCAACAACATGGCCAAGACTGAGGCTCACGAGGCC
The DNA here is from genome assembly GCA_011799845.1 of Hypomyces rosellus. Lineage (NCBI taxonomy): Eukaryota > Fungi > Ascomycota > Sordariomycetes > Hypocreales > Hypocreaceae > Hypomyces > Hypomyces rosellus. The sequence goes on from WWCI01000003.1 coordinate 749,707, forward strand.
CGTATTGCCGAGCTCAGCAGCAAGCTGAACCTTCAGAGTGGTAACACCGCCGATGCCGCTCGCGAGATTGAGCTCCTGGAGAGGCAATTGAAGATTGTGCGCGACATCAAGCCCTTCCACTACAGTCACCAGGGCAGCTTGGCCTACATTGGCAGCGAAAAGGCTGTCGCCGATGTTAGCTGGTGGAACGGTAACCTTGCTACCGGTGGTAGCATGACCTACCTCTTCTGGAGGAGTGCCTATTTGTCCATGTGCTTCAGCTGTAAGTTTAAGTGCTTTTATTTACCTATTTCAGGCTTTCTTGACTAACACATTTCTTAGCACGAAACCGTATTTTGGTCACTCTAGACTGGCTCAAGTCCAAGGCATTCGGCCGCGATATTTCTCGAGAGTAAAAAATGGCCATCATTCGTTAATGAAGCAACAGCCAACAACCTTTTTCGTTTTTTCCTAACCTCAAGCGATTGACATTGGCATTTGCTTGCGGCGTCTTGTTCTGGGCATTAAGAGCAGAACAATTTTGGAAGACCTCCTTTTTTCAGATTATGATATATAGAATGGGCTTGGCCTACCTGGGCGGGATTGATAGATTTGCGAACCAAAAAGAGCCTGGGGCTCGGGCTTAGGGATGCCTCTTTTGTTCATCTATTGTTTTTGTACTGTACTTTGTTTTTGGGTTGGGGAGTAATGTTGGAGTCTCCCAAGAAATGTGAATACATCGATTCTCTACGCAGATGATCTCGTGCAAGATGATCACCAGGCCGCCCTGGAACGTCGCCATTCTCAAGTTGGTAATCTGTGTATATACTACAGGCTTGACAGAACAGGGTTTTCAGCTATTAGAAGCACTTAGCTTCCCACCAATGATTCATGTTCCGCATGCCCGAAGCTGCAGGTCAACTAACATACCAAAATCCGATTCGAGCTATGATGGGTCGACGCTCTTACTTCCCCAAAAAGATGATGTATTATTGCTCCTCGCCAACGTTGATCAATATGAGAAATGATAGACTGTTCGCATTTACAGGCGACCAGAGGCCAGAAGTCCCAGACCCTCACATTACCAAATATGCCTATTAATGACTGTTCTTAACGACTGATCATCACTTACAGATGCCATCCCGCCTGTAGATTTGAGACATTCGCGGGGTCATACGTGGTGAGATATACACGGCATACCTTTTGTGCATTGGTGAATGGTCTCTATGATACAGCGACGGGGTTTCTTGCCAGCTGCCAGGCGTATGACAAGTTACCCTGACCCTAATACGCCTGCAGCTGAGATACTACGATGTGCTCTCTTGGCATGGAATAGGTAGCACGCCCTTCAAAGCGCTTCACGATACGCCGCTATATGGATCCTTGTATACTTGGACAGATATAATGAAGTCTATCAATATAGATTCGATATAATAACGAAGGCTTTAACTATAGATGGTTCTTGTTCATTAACTTGATGCGGGAACAGATCTCTTGCCAAGGTTTAGATAGAGCAAACGGGGGTTATCTTTGAAGCTATTACGCTGCAGGCGCCGATACCGCTGAGGGATGGCATCGTCCTCTACCCATCTCTTAGGACAATAAATCCTGAATCCTGAACCCTAATGGATAATCTCATTTGGCAGTTAGGGTAGCGGTAGGTTGACGATGCTTGACTGGATGACCTCTGAAAGCTACAGACTCCGGTTACGATAAAGAGGTTTGAGATGAAGTGTATCATGACGGGTATATGGTTCGTTACAACGGCTCAGCGAGAGTTTACTAGCTACATCTGCGGAATGAGTATGTGACTGAACTAGCAACCGATTTGCGCGCAAAGTACATGAGAGAATGCTTCAGAAAGGACCTCGTTGGCTGCTTTGATCGAATAGACATAAGACCGAATTCTCTGCGTGTAGGTGTTCCATATGTTATCATGATGAAGTTTAGCTTTCGATGCTGGGTTATCATATAGATAGATCTTTCCCATTAGTAACTCCCAATTAAGTATGCCTTGGCCAAAGGGTGACTCTCAAACTTAGGAGCTGGTCCATATCTAGAATAACCTCATTGATACCATGGCCTTGGAAGCTTTTGAGGTCGCAGTGATTAAAACAAGCCGACGGCGACAGAGGCTTGGTTGGTCTGAAGAGTCTGTATAGCAACGGATCAAGTAGTCTGATCAGAGTATATAGGAACAGAAGCGGAGCGAAGAGAATGGATAGGTAGAGACCGCTAGCCTAGGAACGTAAAGAGCCCCATGAAACCCTCAAGAGAGAGAAAACGAATAAAAGGGCTTTGACCATGCCGGATGTATCGATCATACAATGGAGTAACAAAAGCTCTCGTCCTCTGGACTGGCCATGGTCTTTGGCTACTCAACGCCCGTGGCAACCAGCCTTCCTCCAAGGAACCTTTCCAGCAATATCGCCACAAGTGTCTCCCATACCACCCCCAAACAATATCCTTCATTGAACAGGTGCTTTCAGGTAGCAAGTCCCTGCCTTTCAATACCCAACACCATAGGAGCCCGTCGCGTAAGATGAATGTGGGATAAACAGTCGATTGGGTCGAAAGCAATCGACAATGGTGAAGTGAGAGACAACGCAGCTGAAGCGATTAACCAATTATTTATTACTGTTTTTTAAGCATCTTGAGTAGCATCTCTCTTTGGCCAATTCCATCTTCAAACTCCAACTCCTCCCACACTCCTAAAATCGTAACACAAAAAAGCGACAGGATCTACACTCGAGTGTCCATCCTACTCCGATACGACCTTTCTGCAGCAGGACCAGATATCATCCTAAATGAAATATATAAGTCAGTATACTAAACTCGGCAGCCCATCACAAGTTCAGGTGTTGCTACGTACGACTAAGCGAGCTTCCTGGAAAACATTTGTGTTAGCAAATGTTGGATCGGTATGGGATATATATATATCTTGGAGCGACTGAGGAAACTTACCATGCGAAAGGGGCATCCGGGTGCCTGCTTGGACATCTCGGACAGGCACTCGGTATCTCGCTCAAGGACAGGTGCGGCCATGACGGCGCTGGCGAGGAGGGCAACGATAACAGTGAAGGCCTTCATTTTGAATAGGTAGCGTAAGATTGAAACGAATGGAGGTTTATTTAATGAGTGACAGGAATATACAAGTTAACAACAAACAAAAGAGCGTGAATGATGCGATTACATGGACAGAGAGAGTAAGTTGTGAGACAGCCTGAGAGGGAGAGGGTCCTGTCTGCTTATTTATAATTTGAATCGCGTCTCATTTCATCCAAGGCTATACTCTGTATGTAAAGGGCCATCTAGACTGGACTGGGGAGGGGGCAGTGTCCGAATGGGGTAGCCATCATCTTACTTCTATGCCCTCCTCCGAGTCAATTATGCAGCGTCCCCTGGCAACGCGATCGGTTAAGCCTGGGCTTATTGACACATTGGATGGATACATTAATTAATGATTTATGCAGGGACAAGGCGGTGGTAGAGCCATGGGCAAGAGAGAGAGAGAATGTGTGTGTGCCCATTTCGCGCCCCCCCCTTGTGAATGGCTAATCAACGTTGGGTCAGGTTCGTATTAATTTAAATGAGGATCCACGGCGACACGGCCGAGAAGCTCCCCCTCCACCAACAGCATGGGAGGGGTGAGAATGGACATCTTCCCACCTCGGTTGACGCGTCCAGGATCTACTTGTACTGAATAGTTTGCATTAAAAGAAGGGCATAACAACGTGAATATGTACGGAGTATGTAACTTGTATGCTATACACGTTGTTTTATTCGCGTACATGTCGAAATTGTTCATGCAAAAAGGAGTCAGAGGGGGAAGAAAAGCTTCTCGATACGAAGATGCACATGCACCGCACGCACAACGCCAAGGTCTCACATTGTCGTTGACATTATTGCTCTGAGACACTTTTGAAAATAGTGCATCTGCAGAACAATGGCCATGACCCTAGAGTGATTGGCGGACTTTAGATCCGATGCATGGGGCGGTCCCCTCTTTGGCCCCTCTCAGAACCCCCAGATTATGGATGTTTCCCCGGGCCAGTCGCCGTTGAGAACACAAACATAAACATGATCTACCCTTGAACATCTCACAAGTATACGGGGCACTCGGTATTTACAGGTGCAAGTATAGATATGTAGTACATGATGGCCTGGTGTAGCAGGGAGAAGATGTCATCTGAGACACTGTAGGCTCTTCTTATCCAGTAGAAATGAGCTGCAGTAAAGCCATCGCTCCGACCCCATCCTCGCCGTGCTAATTTCACTACAGAATTGAAACCGGTTGGGGGCGGCGATGGGGGAGGAAAGTTTCCCATGGTGGCGCGTCAAAGCCCTTGAAGGATCATAGCATTTCATCTTGAACATCAATTGGATCCGTTATTATATCGACGATACGATGCCATGGCAAGTGGTGACATTGCAAACATAAAGCCCGCATCTCCTACTCTTTTTTTGCCCCTTCTTTTTCCAAGTAGTTGTGCCGCCGCAGGACCCCGATTTGAGCCCCCGTCGTTTGTATTCATCATGCATGGCAATTTCATCTTCTCCAAAGCGCCTCGCATCTGTATACATACACGTCGCCAGGGGGCTACTTACATCGACCATCTGTTGCTCACAACTCGGCTCGATTCCCACTTGAATTGCCCCTCCCCCGCTTCTAGCTTCATATATCTTGATCGCGAAGCAAACTCGTTGAGCAGATGGGGCGACATCTTCTCTTTCAAACACATGTCTTTGATGTGCTCTGATGTGCTGCTTTACAATGGGCATCTCTTAACAACTCGATATTGATCTTATATAAATACCAAAGCTTTGGGCTACGTTCTCGGTAGATTATTGCTGCCATCGTAATCGCTTGCTCTACGCAGCAAAGGAAGTCTGGAGGTCCATCACCGACCATGGCTCTCAAGCTCAGGGTAAACGGTATATTCTCTAGTGGTATTCATGACACTCTACTGCAAGTAATTACGAGCCAGCTTTGCTACTGCAGCCGCTCATCAATAGCAACCGCCGACACGACAGCCGTAACTTCCTTTGTCGACGCCGAAATCACTTCCTCCTCCGCCCTGCCCGTCCGCCACGTCCCAATCCCCCGGAACACACCGTTGACCGAATAAAACGTCCCCGTCGCCCGGCTCACGCGGACCCCGCGCTCTTCGTCCCAGAACCAGCTGACGAGCTTCTGCCTGACGACGGGCTGCACCATGTACTTGCTGACGTTTGGCGGCAGCAGGAGCTTCGTCTCGGGGGTGGAGCTGGAAGAAGAAGATTGAGATAGGTGCAGTAGCGAGGTCCATTGCTCGAGTGAGATGTTTTTGCCGAGGAGGATGCCGTTGCCGCGGGCTTCGCGGATGGGCTTGAGGATGTAATCGTTTTTAACGTGTGCCGTGGCTTCGTCGCTGCTGCTTCGGAGGAGGGTTTCAAACTCGTCGGATCCCGGGATGATGGTTGGGATGATGTGTTTGCGCAGCATCTCGGCCTGGGCTGCGGTGAGGACGTGGTGCTTTTCCACAAGAGAGTCGAGCTCCTGACGGATAATACCCAGGATACGTTTGTCGTGGGCAATGAAGACGCTGCGCGGGTCATTAACGCTGCGCATGGCAATGTGTCGGACCATGTCGGGGGACAGGGAGAAGAGCTCGTAATCGTAGAGCTGTAGTCCGATTTGGTGAACCTCCTCGAGCGCTTCACCATCTACGGTCACGAGGTCTGGGACTGTAGATGAGCCCAGGCTGGTATCATAGACGGAACATAGGATGAAACCGGTTTTGCTAGTCGACGAGGGCACCAGACGAAGTTGGTGCGGTCCGATGGCCCTCGGTCTCATTCCCGTTCGCTCCTCTATGAGCCCGAATAGAGCACTTCCTGCGGAAATATCCGAGCTCTCTCGGAGAAAGTGTATGGGCGCTGTGGGATCGAATAGCTCGGATAAGCTGCCCAGCAACTTGTTGTGGTTGGTGGCCGGCTTGATAAGCAGACTGCCGTATGTAGCCCGTGCAAGCAAGTCATAAATACACGATACATGTTGAAGATAGCTGATTGGAAACCGGGCATTGATCTCACAGACTTGAAAGTCCACTGGCCCGTTTGAGCTGTCTGCCAACAAGATGTCGGGTCTCCAATTGCCTTGATGGCCCCTGAGTGGTTTCACGATGCCCTCGTCTGTACTCTGCTCTATCCACTACAGTCAAAAAATAACTTAGTCAGCATCTAGGGATATCAAACATTGCATTGAATTGTTCCTCTCACCTTCAAAAGGGTCTCTACTTGAGCATCAAGCGGCATGCGCTGGGGGAAGCAAGCCTCTGTATCTTTCCACCACCTCTCCATGATGTTGGTCAGCGCAAGGACCAGCGCGTCATTAAACAATTCCAAGTCTTCCATGAATTTCTGGGGGACCAGAGCTGGATGTGGATTAATTCTACGTGATGCTCCGGAGAGTTCGCCATATTGCTGGGCATAGTTCAAAAGCATCTGCTTGAAATTTTCTTGCTCAAGGTCTCGGACGTTGCGATCAACTTGTGATGGCATCACTGGGTTCTTTGGATCCTTCGTACCAGCGAGAGATATCTGTAGCAGCCATGGCGGCGCCGCAAGAACGTTGGGGATTTCCTTCTCAACCAATGCAATCCGGTTCTAGTTCCATTTGTGAGTATGTGTACCTATATATATATATATATTAAGGTATAGAGGCGGGGAGGGAAACAAACTTACTTTACCAACAGAGGCACCCATTCGCATCCTCATAAAACACTTCAGCGGCATGGTATCTTTGACAAAATAGGAATAAATGTTATTTCCGACGGGACTATCGCCTTGCTGAAGAATACTAGAGAGCTCAGAACGAACAATGGCCCAGCCGTTACCAAAGCGTTCCAGGTCCAGCGCATAAAGCATGTATCCGATATTGTTCTGGATGAGTGCATGATGCACTCTGTCCCATACTGTATGAACATTATCGGTCGAGATGCTTGCATCAAGGCTCGTAGGAGGGCCCTGCTTTTGGAAAGTAGGCCCATGAACCTGAATGCCAGCCAAATCACGGATTGCGAATCCTTTAATCTGCTTGGTCTCCCGACAAATGCGAGCGACGGTGTTTTGTGCGTGAAACTCAAACCCGACACCATGGTTTTGCAGAGGATCCATCGCAAGTCGCAAGAGGCATCGTACATAGCTGTCAAGCGTCATGTCAGCTTAGCTTGGGGGAAGGAGATGTACTGTCCTGTCGTTCGGACCAAACGTACCTTGTGAACCATTCTATTTTACGAGCTGTTGTTGTCAAATCGAAAAGTATCTCAGCATGTGTCCGATGGTCACCCATCGGCTTGTCCATCAATGCAGACACAAGAATCAACGCCTCGTTGTTGTCTTGAGCCCTTTTTTCAAGATTCTCTCGCAAGATGCACACCAAATGCCCAGCCTCTCTCGAACCCTCCTGGCTACCTGCCACGGAGGCGACCTCGCCAATCAGCCATAAATCGGCAGGCAGCCGTGTACGAAGGGCCTCTGTTATTCCGGGTGCAATAGACGCTGCCCAGCGTGGGAGCACGCGCACAGCCGAGGTGAGCAGACATGCTAGGGAGAACTTTAGGTCAAAATCGAAGCCGCTGACGGAGACTGTTCTTATGGCTGACTGGGCCACTGCGGCGCCGGGGATGGATTTGAGAATCTCTGCCTGCGGGAAGTACTTTAAGATGGCTGGGAGCTGTTGAGAGAGGCACGGTACGACAATGGCACTTTCCGAAGCAGAGGATAGAATTCCAAAGAGGCCCAGAAGAGGCTGTGTGAGCTCCTCAAAGGGGCCAAAAACCTGAACAGCGTCATGTGGAAGCTTCACAAATGACAGTCCAGGGTTGAGCATGTCTGGAAGATCATCTGGTCCGACGGGTTTCAAGAGCTCACTCGCAGAACACGTTCGATGAAACTACAAAGATATTAGTGGTGATATCTAAAAGCACGCTTCCATGCAGAGTCGAATACGTGCCGGATGGGTAGGGTGGCCCGCTATGAGAGCCCGCTCCCAGGCAAGAAATGAAGACTGCAGGTCTAGCACCGGCTGTCTCGCAGCAAGATCCATCCATTTTTCTTTCAAGCGTAGTCAGTAGTTTGTTTACATAAAAACAAGAAGATGAAGATGAAGATGCTCATACCCAGCATGGCGGACGAGTTGCGCAGCTCGAGAACAATTGCATCCTTGGTGGCCTCTTCGCAGAGGGCTTTTGGCCAGAGAAACTCGAAAATAGAGCCCGGGTCATCTTCTCGGACGTCTTCGATGTCGCTCCGTAGGAAAACAGGAACAGCAAAATTATTTGGCCGCCAAAGGATCTGGTCTAAGCCGGCGAGGGAGCTGATGCCCACCACACCGACTTCCAGTATGCATCGACTGCCGCCACCGTCAATTGAGATGCAACCCTGCCAATGCTGAGGAGCTTCACGAGCTTCCACCTCCAGTTTGACCAGTCCCTCGTTGATCAATTGGGCAAGCAGACGCTTTGTCGTCTCTGCCCTGGCCTGGGCTCGGTATGTCGCAGTGGCGGTCATGGTGTCAAAGTATGAGGCACTACTCGGCACTGAAGGCTGGGGATGGCAAACTGATGGTATTTCATAAAGTCTAAGGGGGATTCAGCAATTGGCCGCATCTGTGACACGTTCTTCTCTATGATGTAATACAAGTAGTAATTAATAGACGTGGAAGCTGTTTCAGTCCTGACCGCAAGATTGAGGTCGGAGCTTAACGCCCAAAGATCTGCAAGGGAACTAAGGTAACTAGGGCTGAAAAGTATGATGCGACGCGGCAACGTGCATACCTATCATCGGATATTACTACATTCCAGGTATGACTAGATACAAGTACATAATGAATACGACCAAGTATTACTACATGGTGCCAGCCATTATGCCATATTACCAAAGATGTGCTCACATTATACCTCTACATTTCGAATGGTCGTTGGTGGTATAAAGAGAGTATGGGGACAACACCCCCCACAGCGAAACAGATAGATAACAATTAAGCTTAATTCATCCTCTCCACTCACACTCACACTCATACACACCACCACGGCCGTTTATTCGACCTTATCTTAGCCAATATAGCCATGGGTGACCAAGGAACTGTTCCACAAGATCTCTGGATGCCGCCAGCCGTGCCCAAAGCACAGGCTCTTGGCAAGGCCAACATCTACCCCTTGGGCGGGCCGCATGTAAGTGCATCATCATCCGTCAACCACAGGGTGTCGTATCCGCATTCTAATCCACCATCCATCCATCCAGGCCGTCAGCGTGTCTCTGCCCACATGGGAATCGGTCATCGGGCTGTCCCGAAAGGAGAAATGGGTCATTGAGAACCTGGATTGGAGCTATCCACGGTAAGATTGTCCAGCCAGTACAACGCAAATCTGGCATGGGGAACAGAAGGTGCTGACTGGAAGTCGCAAAGGTTCTACATGAACAAACCAGTCCGCGATCTCTCTGATGCTGTGCTGCGACGACTGAAGACGGCGACTGATGGCACTGTCTGCTGCATGGTCTTCTCATCGGCCAACGACGCTCAGAAATGTACTGCAACCCTCAACAAAGCCGCCCTGGTCGAGAACGCACCTGCTAGTGATGTCATACACTTTTCCGTGCCCTCAGGCTCGGATTGGGGACAGACACTCATCTATTGGAGCACGTTCTCTGCTGTTTTACTCCCATCAGACTTGTGGAAGCAGGCAATGGCTTTCTGGCGCGACTCGGGCTCGGGACTCTCCACAAGGCATGCCGAATTCTGTCTCAGCCAGCTGAACTATCTAGACAGCGACTCTGAGAACCCAAATTTCCAATCACCCGCTCCTCAAAAGATCAACATCACCCAGAGCTCGCCGTCTTTTAGCTGGGCACAGTCAGAAGCTGCCGATCTGCACGAGGTCAAGTCGCTCATTGCGCGGATAGCCACTTCCGAGCAGCCAGGGCAGCTTGCCGTGCAGCCCGATGATGTTTTCCTATATCCGACAGGGATGAATGCCATATATGCCCTCTCCGAGACGCTGGGTCCGCGCTCAAAAGACTCCAAGGTTGCTGCGTTTGGGTAAGAAGGCTCCAGAAAGATTGCCTATATAAATACTCCCTTGATTATGAAGCCACCTGACATTGAGGACGTAGATGGCTCTACCCTGAAACGGTCCACGTCGTCCGACAAGGCTCTTGGGGAGCAGTTCTCTCATATAAAATGGGAACAGAAGAAGAGTTGGATCAGCTGGAAAGTATGCTCGAGTCCGGCCAGCTGATTGATGCTCTATTCTGCGAGCTGCCCAGCAACATCAAACTGTTGTCGCCCAACCTGAAGCGAATCTACAGCCTCGCAACAAAATACGACTTCATTGTCGCCTGTGACGATACTGTTGCTGGCTACATCAACATCGATGCCCTCCCTTATGTTGATGTTATGATGTCGAGTTTAACTAAGACTTTCAGTGGAGCTTCAAATGTGACTGGAGGCTGGTGAGTTGCAAACCCTCATCCTCATTTCTTCCTCCATCTAATTGCTAATCTCGTTCCAGCCTTGTCATCAACCCCAGTTCCCGTCATTACGATATGCTCCATGCCGCCGTATCAGCCAAATATGACAACATCTACTTCCCTCCAGACGTCGCCACTCTCCGAGAAAACTGCCAGAACATCCATTGGCGCGTGAGAAGATGCAACAAAAATGCCCTTCCTCTCGTCGACCTCCTCAAGGTCCACCCCTCCGTCGCCCAGGTCAACCATCCGTCCATTGGGCCGACGGCGCCAATCTACAAGAGCCTGATCCGCAAGGACGGCGGCTACGGCAACGTCCTGAGCATCATCTTCAGGGACCCGCGCAGCGCGGAGCATTTTTATAACGCCCTCGATGTCTGCAAGGGCTCCAGCTTTGGGACCAACTTCACCTTGGCGATCCCGTACGTTCAGCTGGCGAATTACTGGGACCGCGAAAAGGTCCCCAAGTACGGCGTGCCGCAGCACATTATCCGGATCAGCGTCGGCCTCGAGGACAGCCAACAGCTGGTCAAGGTCATGGCCGCGGCTCTCAGGGAAGTTGAGAAGTTTGAATCAAAAGGCGGGGCGAATGGTTGCTCTTAGTAATATGTTTACCCATGTCCAGGCGGAGATCTGGTGACATTGTATTGTTAACTGTAGTCTATTAATAAAATCTACCTCCATGATTTACGGGGCATGGAGGTTCGGGCTTCTCTCTTGAGCCGACCATCAAGACATTGAATTAGAATCCCGAAGATATAAGTGCCATCGTGACGGTCCTTGCTAAGTAGATCTCATGCTCCTATTTCTGGCCTTGGGCTTGTGATACATATTAATATTAAGGAATAAAAGGAATGCATCTACTGGGAGTAAACTATGACTGTCATCGTAAACTTCACCACACATATATATGGGTGAACCTCCAAATATGCACACACCATGTCAAGAATTCCTCTCACAATATATCCACGAGGTTCCACCAGCACTATCCAACCAATGAGATGTTCAAGAGTCTCACCCCCTCCAATCAGAAGGAGAACCGTGGCACCAAAAAGTAGCGCGGCTCCTTATATCCAAATAGGTTGAATATGTGAATGCCGGAATGGTGACAGGGGTGGATGCAAGGGGGTGGGTGAGTGACATCAGCAAAGTTTGGGGCAAGTGACTACCTCTATAGAATATTAACATCAACCCAACATGCAAAGCAAGTCTTATAAATACATGATATTTCAGGATGGTTTTTTCTATAGTGCTTTTCTCTTTTAGTCGTCAAATCTCATGTCATCTAAATAATAAAAATCGTCGAGCAACATTCCCTTGCAACAGACCGCTTGGTCAGTCATAGTCTCGCAAAACCCATCTCTCACGTTCTCATCAACTTCCCGAGACAATTTGGTCCACTTCATGTGGATATAATTCCAAACAGCTACATCTTGATGTTATTAACCACGATTTACAAACATGACCTTGGGAACCGAGCCTCAGAGCTCTACCGGTTTTTTTTTCTCCCAGAGTGTGGTTTAGATATATGATTGAAGCTGGTGACGAAAGAGCCGAGACATGGTCATTTGGACGACCAAGGCGATGATTGACGAAAAGTTCTGAGTCGACGAGTAAATGCCTTCATAGCGAGAATCATGAAAGATTCTTGTTCCCTGTTCATTCCTAGTGAGCCCAAGGCATACATAATGAGATTCTCCTCTCCAAGCCAAAAGTTCATCAACAAGCATCTCAAGAACTACATCAACAACCCAATCAATTTTCCACCCACCAATATCAATTCCAACACTTCATCAATATGAAGACCTTTATCGCTGTCGTCGCTCTCCTCTTCGGCTCTGCCATTGCCAGTCCTCTCTTTACCCGTCAAGAGGGGGGGGACTGCCTCAAGGACCGCGTCAGCGAGGTTCCTCACTGCGCTGATGGATGGGTAAGTCTCTCTCATGCTCTTTTTTTCCCCCTTATTATGGGCCATCTACTGACAAAAACGTCTCCAGCACGCCGTTCAGAAGGTTTGCAGACACGTCCTGGCATGTGCTTTGGGAATGAAGCTAACAGGTCTATAGGAGGACTGCCACACCTGTTGCAAGGATGAGGAGCAATCCCTCGACAGTATCTATATGGATCAAATATGAGCGATAGTGCGGGATAAACCTTACTCGATGGGATACAGTAGCCTTGGAGGTGATGTTTTCACAGCTTTATTGGATCTCGTTTTTGTGATGTAGGACGCATAAGAAGGTATCAAGAAGGCCAGAGTAGGGCGAGTGCAGCTAAATGAATTAGGAGAGGGCATCATTGTCTCGTTGCCAAGTGCTCTCTCGCTTGAATAAACCCTGTTCCCGCTCGTTGTGTCCGTGTAAATCGTTCCGCTACTCATCATGCAACTATTCTCAATGTATAAAATCATGACAGATTACCTATGCTACCTGTCTGTTCCGCCGTTCCATCTGTTCGTTCCACTTGAGGGTCATAAAATGCAGAAACTCGTACCGTCAAAATGGAGTGGCTTCTGGGACGATACCTTGGAAGGTGATTTCTACGGTATATGGTAAACTGGGTTTATCACGATGTTTGTGTGCCTTGGTCGTCAATGCAAAACTCACCACTCGTTGAGCGGCTGAGAATGAGGTCTCAATCTTGGCCGAAATGCAAGGGAATGGAGATGCTCCACTGCACGCATCATGGCCCATGTGCCGCAAAGATTAACATTGTGAATAAATGATAGGGCGATGATTAAGTTGGGTTCAAACCTGGTCAGGCAAGGTTTCTCACAATCATTCGTCTTCGCTGTCCCGACGACGCATTGTCACTTTGGGCAGCAACTCGAAAATTGCAAATGCCCTGCTTTGTCCCTTTGAGACTACCTGACGTCCACGTCCATGAGCTCGGAGAAATTCCTCTCTCCTTCCAAGTGTAATCCTTTCTCCTTGGTACTCAGATCATATCGCTATCCGTCAAAGTGAAGGCCTTTGTTACTATGATATCTCTCCGTGTTAGAATCGTCTTTGTCAAGCCAATCGAAGCCGGATATATCCAAGGTAAGTTGTCTCTTTGTTTCAATACTCCCTTGAGCACGCGTATGACAAGACTCTTGGCTAACTTGGATCCCATAGGCATCTATGTCCTTCTCATCGCATCTGTAACGCCAGCTCATATGGTGTAATCAGCATGGCTAAACTAGCTGACATATGCAGTTGGATTGAGCATCGATGCAGCGAGAGGAAGCGAAACTTGTAGCTCGAAAAGGTGCATTATGGAGAAGAGATAGGAAGGGGAAGGGCTAAACAAAGTGCAGCGTCAGGGCTGTTGATATATGAAAGTCGTCTCATCAACAAAAAAATACTTCAAGGTAGAGATACAATGGACCTTTTGGGTCTTCATACTAGATGATTAATATCAACCTGGTTTGTAACTTGTTGTGATGTGGCAAAAGAAGAAACGCTGAGTTTGACTACTAGATACATAAGTATCTAGGTAGCTGTGGTTGAAATTCCACAGTGCCTGCTGGCCTCGAGTAGAAGGCAGAGCTCACAAGTGCTCTGTTAAATTCATAGATAAATTTAATAGAATATTTAACATAGTTAAGTAATAGTTTATTACTTCAGTAGTATGGTTAATGTCCTTGTGAAAAAGAAGTGACTACATTCTCAATTCACTACAGGGTAGGAGACGATCAGAGAAGGAAAAAAAAACTTCATCATGCTTATGTCATCGTCTGATTGCCACCTTATCGGAGGTACGTACCTTTCAGCGCCAGTAGATTTTTTTCCTTAGCGCTGAAAAAAAAAATTGCAAGCAAAGAAAAAATCAGGTGCAGTCGGTGTTGCCTTGAGTTCTTACAACAAACACCAACAAACTCTGACCCTCGAATCTGCACTCTTTTGTTCTTTCATCACCACAACAGAGGGATTTCATCAGATTTGCTGTTTATTCACCCTTCCATCCCATCTTCCCTTCTCTCTTTTCCCCCAGACTCCTTTTTGAACCGACAGCACCATTCGAGTCATTCCTTCTAACCGCTTCTTCTCCCTAAAGATGTCTGGCTACGAGGGCGGTCGATCCAACGGTGGTGGTGGTGGCGGCTATGGTGGCCGTGGAGGAGGCAGAGGCGGCGGCGGCGGCGGTGGTTACGGTCGTGATAGAGGTGATCGCGACGGTGACCGAAATGCTAATGGCTTTGGCGGTGGCTACGGTGGAGGGTAAGTTGTCTCCGCCCTTTCACGCGCCGCATCGTGACGTGGTTCTAGCTTCTGTGGGTGCTACTTGCATACCCAGATAGCAAACCCTTCACTTGCGCGTCTTCATTATCCAAAAAGGCACACATAAACTAACAGTTCTCGAATAGTCGTAACGGACATGGCAACAGCAACGGCTATGGCGGCGGCGGTGGTGGTGGTGGTTTTGGAGGTGGTGGCTACGGCGGCGGTGCTGGTGGTGGTGACCGAATGGGCCACCTTGGTGCCAATCTGCAAAAGCAAGATTTTGGTATGTATTATGTCGCAAGATTCACGTCGCTTCCTTTTGCTAACTGTCTTTTCTTTCCAGACCTCAATTCCCTCCCCAAGTTCGAGAAGGATTTCTACAAGGAGCACCCTGATGTTGGCGCCCGATCACCCGCTGAGGTAGATACCTTCCGTAACAAGCACAAGATGACTATCGCTGGTAGCGATGTCCCCAAGCCCGTTGAGACCTTTGACGAGGCTGGATTCCCTCGATATGTCATGGATGAAGTCAAAGCTCAGGGTTTCCCTGCACCCACAGCCATTCAGTCACAAGGTTGGCCCATGGCCCTTTCTGGACGTGATGTCGTCGGTATTGCCGAGACAGGCTCCGGAAAGACCTTGACCTACTGTTTGCCCGCCATTGTTCACATCAACGCTCAGCCTCTCCTCGCCCCTGGCGATGGTCCTATTGTCCTGATCCTTGCTCCCACCCGTGAGCTTGCGGTCCAGATTCAGCAGGAAATCTCCAAGTTTGGTCGCTCATCACGCATCCGCAACACCTGTGTCTACGGTGGTGTCCCCAAGGGACCTCAAATTCGAGACCTCTCTCGAGGTGTTGAAGTTTGCATTGCTACTCCTGGTCGTCTTATCGACATGCTCGAGGCTGGCAAGACCAACCTGCGCCGAGTCACTTACTTGGTTCTCGACGAGGCTGATCGCATGCTGGACATGGGTTTCGAGCCCCAAATCCGAAAGATCATTGAGCAGATTCGACCTGACCGACAGACACTCATGTGGTCTGCTACCTGGCCAAAGGAAGTCCGCGCTTTGGCTTCCGACTTCCTGCAAGATTTCATTCAGGTCAACATTGGTTCCATGGAACTGTCTGCCAACCACAGAATTACTCAGATCGTTGAGGTCGTCAGCGAAATGGAGAAGCGTGATCGTATGATCAAGCATCTCGAGAAGACCATGGAGAACAAGGAGAACAAGATCCTCATCTTCGTCGGCACCAAGCGAGTTGCCGATGATATCACACGATTCCTTCGACAGGATGGCTGGCCCGCCCTTTGTAAGTTTGATATGCAGTTTCTCATCGTTTTTGTACATCAACTAATTGTTTTCTGCAGCCATTCACGGAGACAAGCAGCAGAACGAGCGTGACTGGGTCCTCGACCAGTTCAAGACCGGAAAAAGCCCCATCATGGTTGCTACCGATGTAGCATCCCGTGGTATTGGTAAGTATCAAACTTCCCCTATCCCTAAAGCAACTTCCAGCAAAGTCACTTGCTGTACTTTACTCTCGCGTCTAGGGGCTCTCTTGATTGTGCGAATCTGCCTGATAAAGCCGTGTCCACTTGTGTTCTCATTCCGTGATGGAGTCTTGATCCGTTGTGTAGCTCTCTTGTTTGCTATACTCGTATTTCCGCTCTTGTACCTTTCTTGCTTCCGTGGTACAAGCGTGGAGGTGGGCATTTCTTGACCTGATCAAGCTGTCTCCCAAGGCCCCATTCCCGAGGACCCCAGTGACCGCATAGTATCCCTAGGATGGCATTTGACGCACTTGGATTGCCCCAATCTACCAAGGAGTGAAGTACACCGATGGTCTATATATACTTAGCCGTCTCTTCACATTCCCGCTGGAACGTTGCTATACAAACCCCCCATCTTCGTCTGCTAACCCTTGTGCTGTAAAGATGTTCGCAACATCACACATGTGTTGAACTACGACTACCCTAATAACTCGGAGGACTATATTCATCGTATTGGTCGTACCGGCCGTGCTGGCGCGAACGGAACCGCTATTACCCTCTTCACAACTGACAGTGAGTATCCTCTTTCTTTTGAAATTTCCATTTCGTACAAGCGTGTGCTAACCATTATCAACAGACCAGAAGCAGTCCCGTGATCTTGTTAATGTCCTCCAGGAGGCCAAGCAGCAGATTGACCCTCGCCTTGCTGAGATGGCTCGGTACGGTGGTGGTGGTGGCGGCCGTGGATACGGTGGCTTTGGACGTGGACGAGGAGGTGGTAGAGGTGGGTATCGCCGATACTAGGACAACAAACAAGCTCCGCCCGAGCTGACTGCTCTATCAGCCAACAACTCCAACAACATGCCTCTCGGCAACCGACGATGGTAAGAGATCATGCGCACGTCGTCTTGAACAGACCGACTTGCCCCTCGCAGAAAGTTCATTATGCATGGTTCAACAATAACACCCTTACGTGATGGCACGATATACTCAATGGCGTTTGATAGAGGACAGGACGGTTTCAATTAGACATGACCTCGCTCTGATGCGTGGTCTCTGGGGGTATTTGGCTTGCCGTTGACGGATTTACCCACCATTTTTCATTGTTATTAATCTTTTTTTTAACGCATCATGCGAAGCACTTTGGAGTGCTTACTTAGTGGCCAGGATTGGGGCTCATTGTCATTGATGTTAGATTTTGGAATCAGCATGAGCTACCTTGCAATAGGTTGATGATAGCATATTGATAGAAGAAAAAAAAATAGGAGCGAAGTCCGGGGGACTACACGGCCTGGTGGCTAACATACTCTACTGAGAGAATGATGCTGGCAATGAGTCGATGATTATTCTTTGGCTTGGCTTTGGGTCTTTTTGGTTGTCCTGTCTTGAACACTATGTTCTACGGGCACCAGTGGGAGATGCCATCCAGGTTGATGAACTCGAGAAGTTTATAGACTACTTGTAATTTGCAAAATAAAAAAATTCAAGTCATGAACATGTTTACCTGTTGTATTCTATGAGTGATGGAGTCTATGGTTAGAAAGGCATAGATATTCAATTCAATTCAAATTCAATGTTCATTCATCTACGAATACCAAGTGAACGAAAAGGAGGACGGGAATATTGGTCATGGCCAAAGACAAGGCAAGGGAAACACGACACCGAGCTGTTTTAAGTTGCATGACGATTCCATTGCGTCTGCCTCGGGGTATGTTAATTTCTGATATGGTCCCATCTGCATCCGTCATTGGGCGAGATGCCGGTCTCAGTATTGAATATGCAAAAACAAAAACAAAAAAAAATCAATATTTCACCTGCCTGCCAAGCCCCAATTATCGTCTCAATATCAAACAACTTGAAACCAATACTCCATACACCCACACCCAACAAAACAGATGGTACCTACGGGGAAAAGAAGTTTGCAGAGTACAAAGTCACCCATCTCACCGAATGTCCCCCTCTCCCCCCTTCTCCCCTTTCAAAAACATTCCCCCCCATGGTAACAAGCAGCCCCCCCCCATGGTAACAAGCAGCCCCCCCTTCACTCCCCTTGTTCAAAAAGAACCAGGACAAGAAAACGTGGCGAGTTTTTTTGTTGTTGTTATTTGACAACTTGGGGAATAAAGTTTTGTTTTGATTTTTTGCGTTCATGGCAAATTCCGGAAAAGGGGGGGAGGGAGGGTTTCCCTGTGGGTATTTTATTTTATTTTTATTTTATTTTGCAAGTTCAATTCTTGTTTTTGTTCCAGATCCTCGGGATCTCTGGCCGTGACTTGATTTCCTTGTTTTGTTTTTTTCTGAGTGTTTTATTTTTACCCCCAACCCCCGTTTTTTTTTTTCATCTCACCAAGCAAGTCATTTCCCCCCCTCCCTCCCTTCTCAATTCTGTGTGTCAGCAATCCCTACGCCCTTTGACCCTCTATTTGAATCAGAAAGAAAGAAAAAGACACAAAAAAACAAAAGAAATACCCCACACAGTTGGAAATTCTTTAGGATTGCATTTTTTTTCGGGGTGGAGTCGGGTTGATGTTGTAAGCTGGGAAGAAGCAAGGGAGGTCTGGGAAGAAAAAAAAGGCCACACACCCACACGCACGCAGCAAGGAGT
The DNA here is from genome assembly GCA_011799845.1 of Hypomyces rosellus. Taxonomy (NCBI): domain Eukaryota; kingdom Fungi; phylum Ascomycota; class Sordariomycetes; order Hypocreales; family Hypocreaceae; genus Hypomyces; species Hypomyces rosellus. The sequence goes on from WWCI01000003.1 coordinate 768,501, forward strand.
TCAAAGCAAGGAGGCGAAAAGAACACAAAAAAACAAAAGAATTCACAGCCCCCTCGTGCATTAACTTTGTCCATTCACGTCAATCATGACGCATTCGACAATATGGGCAGAGGAGGGGCGTGAAATGATCAGAAAGGATAAGCGGGGGGGGAATCAATAACAAGAGCTGGCATGTTCCATCCCCAGTTCTTGGGACAATCCAGAATCCGTGGGAGAATTGTACAAGTAATAAATTGAGTCAGAAAGAGGGGGGAGTCCGCGAATTGGTCGGAATATTCCGTGTCAGGAAATGGAACAAAAAAATGAATAAACAAAAATCAAGTCAGAGAGAGAGTTCAGGTCCCATTGTGTATGGATGCACGTCCCCCTGGGCCTACAGACGAGGTGCCACTTTCTGAGCACCCCCATCCAATACGATCAGTCAGTTTTCTGGGGGCTGAAAAGAAAAGGAAAAAAAGGGACTGGAGACAACCTTTTTCCTTTTCTTCCTGACCTGGCACACCCCGGTGCATTGATCCCAATTGTCAGGAAGATTGCCCTGCCCTGCACCCAAAGGGAGTGATTCCCAGTCCGCTGACGCTCAAAGGCTTCAGGTCCTCTTATCAACCATACCATGTACGGTGTAGAACGCACGTGGAAAAGGTGGCGTCGTGGTCGAAGGGCCTGAGGGGAAGACCACCACCACCACCACAGCCCAGTAAAACTCTGAAATGGCATGTGAAGCGTGATCGTCATGCTCGGACACATTGCAGCATCTGAACAGGGGGTCAAGGCGTTCATTTCAAGCACATACAACACACACACACGTCTACACAGTGCTTGCTTGCGTGCTGCAAACCCGGGGTTTGGTTGGAGGAGAGAAAAATCAATAATTCCCTCCTCTCCTCGGTGCAATGACCTCGGGGCCTGAAGACGGAGAGAGGAAAAGAAAAAAAAGAAAGGATCATAATAATTAAACAATGCAATGCCTTGCATTTCCCCGAATGGCAAGTGACCAATACATTGACAAGGTAAATGAATGATGACGATGAGTGATGTGGCAAACACCTTGTTCCTGTCTCTCCCTCCTCTGACTTCACAAATTGCTGTGGGGATGGTACAGTTCAGCTCGTCAGTGTACCGCTGCAAAAGGGAGGAAGAAGGGGAGCTGAGTATGACGCTGTCACGCGTACAGTTGCGCTCCAGGCAGGAGAGAGGACAAAAGGATTGTGTGCCATGCTCTTTTCTTCTTCTCTTTCTGCACCTTTGACCGTCTTTTGCCTGCGCCTCATGGGCTGAATAACGAGCCCACAACCTGTACGGAGCAGTTATGCCATGGTTTGCCGATGGGGGGAAGACTCGGTGCAGCACAGCGCAGCGCAGTGCAATGCAGTGCCAATGGGCAATCCAAAATCCAGTCATCCAGGGGACCCATATCGGACATGCCGAGATTACTGATACCGAACAGGAAGTATGAGCCAGGATGTTCTCTGCAAAAGGTACGTACCAGGTCCATCCGAAAATAATCGGATAAGGAAATAGAGAGGTTTATCGACATGTTGTCTCGTCGGTACAATGAATAGACAAGTTAGATGAGGGGAAAATGGGAGGGAGAGAAAAAGGGAGGGGAAGGGGGGGGGGGGCAGGTTGTGGTGGAGGAAGTGTGTGGACGTACATACATAATACATACACGACGATGTGGATAAGATAGTGGTCAGCAAAGACATACTAATTGAGACAAAGTGCCAAGGTGCATGGGAAAATTGCACAAAAGAGCCCATTGGATCTGCCTGGTGGCAGGGCGTAGGAAGAAGAAGAAGAAGAAGAAAAAGAAAGAAAAAAGGATGCCATGCTGATGTTTGGGTTTGGTAAGGTGGCTGGGTGGATGGATGGATGGATGGAGTGGGATGATGGGGATTCTCGATACTGATGAGGGTGTACGATTTGGATAGGGAGGAGGTTGCAATCCAGTCTAAACTTTAATAACATGAGTCGTTTTGTCCATGATCATCAGAGATAGTAATCTGCTTGCCACACTCTCTGATGTGGCAGTAGCCAGAAACAAGGTATTGAAATCAAACGCTTGTCTTGGGCGGATCTCCAGCATCGATTGAGCCGGAATGAAATGACTCTCGGTCCAAGTGGTACGTACTGGATACATCGTAATGTGTCCTCGTATAGTCTACCTTTTGAAATTATGCCGATGAGTGTGATTGAGTTATCAAAGGGTGCAATCGATGCTGGCTCAACAGTGTGTGGTGGTCTGTTCCATGGCTTCCCTGTTTTCCGTCACCCTTTTATTTGGCGATGCGACGGCCGCGGGTGAATGTGTGTCAAAGTACGGAGTACCATGTTTCCATCAGACTGAGCCAATTTGATGATAATTGTAGACCTGGCAATGTGTGGTATCTCTAATGTACCTTTGGCCTATAGTGCCATATAAGGAAATTAGGGGAAATGAACCGACACGACATGGAAAGCCTCGAGGTGACATGGCGAGTGTGCGACATGAGGGGTCCTGTCAGTCCAGCGTTGTTGATGAACGTGATCAATCGCCCAAGCATGACATGCCATACTAGTCTCTCTAGTGAATCGTGGAGAGAGCAAGGACTCGCGCTGCTTCAGGCACCATGTGGGTTGCCCGTCGTCTGCCCCAGATACTCGCTTGCTGGCCGCGCGGCTGAACTGAGACTACACGCGAGGGAAACCAACAGCGGCTCGCCAGAGCAAAAATAAAAAATAAAAGGCTTCTGGTGTATGCTGCCCAAGTACTCCGTACATGCCTTGACTAGGAGGCATGGACGCTGCATTTCCAACCGTACCGTACACGTCTGCATGCATCCGCTGCCCACAGGTCGGCACCTCCAAGACTGAAGGAAGGCCCAAGCACCCAAGATAGCCTCCGACAGGATCTGGCTAATAGGCAGAAACCAAGGCGCCGTCACAAAGCAAGCCCTGGCGCCACAAAACCCTTTGTCCCCCCTGGCCTTCGCCCCCAAATATCACAAAAGATATGCGCTCAAAAGCGTCGGTGAGAATACAGAGAAGACCAGGTTCTTGTGTAGGTACTCCATACGTCTTCCAGGTATGGCTATCTCTGCTCCCATTCAAGTACGATCTACTTGGACGAGTGCGGCAGGTCGTCGGCTTGATGTCTTGCAGGGATCGGGGGCCTAGCCCCAGCTTACTCCGTATGAGAACGAACGACCTTACCCCCGTGTGGCATGGGATGCAGCACACCAATTCCAAGCTGTCTCCCATCATGCCCCCCTTTGTCTGTGCAATTCTCAAACCAACAGTTCATCCAATGTTACCTGATTTTCAAATCTCAGGGACCAGCCGCTTGCTACCCTACCCTGAAGAGAGAGAGTTGAATTGTACAAGTACGAAGTGGTTCAACAACCCCCCTAAATCATAGGTATTGTTGAAATATTGCACGTTATGATGTTTTTGAATGATCATCCCTTGTGGACCATGTTGATAGGGAATTGTCCATGGAATTGCAGATACACAGATCACAACTTCTCCAAATCATGCTCTGTGTTTAGCTCTTTCGTTCCTCTGAGACATGCCCCACGAGCTGTTAGGGATATCTAGAATTCCCACACCCATTGAAAAATATTTCCGCTTGTATGCATGTATGTGTTGAAATAGTACAATATCCGGGATGCATGTTGCTTTGGAAACATCACCCTTAACCCCAACGCATTACGTCGGCGGCTGTTGATATTGTACTGAGGCTTCTGAGTGCATTGGGTTTGTGAAGCACAATAACCGTAAATTGAGGCCATCACTTCAAGGCTATCCCTATAACTATCGTGCGAAACTTTTCCAGTTTATGGAGGAAACGTAGCTGAAACAAAGAAAAGAATATATATAGATATGGGAAGCAAACCGATACACGAGCACGAAGTCTTCATGTTTCATTTCTCCGCGTATTCACTTGACAGTCGAGTTTGGGAACCGATGACGCATGAGTTGCGGGATTGTCTCGACGGCCATTGTGCCGTCTGGGTTGGAGTTTTGTGGTCCGTGCAGAAGATGAGCGCAGGGATTGACCCATTATGTCTCTGAATTCTATTGCCTCGTGATCAAGGACAGCCATCTCTGATACGCCGCCCAAGCGTCAAAAGCAATTCTTGCATATGCGCCAATCTTTGTGGCACCGTCTTTCCCAATTGCAAGGGTCCCTGCTATGTTCAGTGTGCGCAGGAACAGCAAGACATTTGCAGGGATCTGAGGCATATCTCGGACACTCTTTGCTTGGTGCAAGATCTGAAAGTACGTTGTTGGAACTGCAAGTGTTTCGGACATATCACAGCTGCTTCGCGTTGCTTTCCTTTGCTTATCCCGTGTACGCTGTAAGCCTTCCCTAATTTGGTTGTTTGATATTGGCGGCACTGTGCCTTTGTCAAAGTTCTCTCTACTTCGGTTGCCAATATGAAGCATATTTTTGTCTCTTCTGCAAAGTGGATATCTATTAGGTGAACTGATAGATATCCGTGAGTAGGAACAAGGGTTGGAATTGTTGTCATACGCGTATGAATAATCAACTACTATGCGGTTGGTAACCCGTGTGTTGTGTGAGCCCAAGACCCAGCGGTTCTTCGTTTGGTATGTGTGCACTAGCTAGATAATGCTGCCAGTGCCGTTCATGGATCTTGTCACTTCAAGTGCACTAAAAGCTTGAAGACATCTGAGCTTTTCGCTAAACGGAGGAGGACTCAGGCTTACTCGTTGGGCTTAGTTTTTGATTCAACATTACAAAATGCCTTGCATGCCTGATACCACCCTCCTACGTCGATATGTCTTGATCTGTTCATCTCGCAAAGACACGTTGGATAGGGGAAAATCTCTCTCTGGTTCAAAGTGGTTGGAACAAGGTCGGGTTGACATCATACTTCGACAAGAAACAGTTGATGCGGAGCTTAAAACATTCGATTGAAAGTTTGTCTTGCCATAATCCGGGACAGTTTTGAACGGGTGCTTCCGTTTATCTGGTGTAATTTCCCTGTTTCAATGATACTAGCAACGCCACGAGAATGTCGTTATTATCTCGGTCCAACTTCACCGAGTATGGCCGGTAAAGGCAATGTGACCAGCTTGTCCGTTTGATTTTCGTCTTGCTTTGTGCGTATGGGGTTGGATGCTTCCAGTAATCTACATCCAACAATGAGTTGTGGCATATATACAGTCCCTCTATGATTATCAGTCAAGGTAAGGAGCTGTCGTTGGTAAGAGAAGGATCCTCTGCTGCGATCGAGTAGCAATTGTGAGAACCAAAGCAAGCAACTTGGCATGGAGCAAACGATTCTCCCCCCCCCAATGCTCCGTCGTATACTCCGTAATACTTGTAGCATTCAACACCTGGCGAGTGTCTTAGACGCCCCACTCCAATGTAGCTCTTCCGTCTCTGAAGACATCGCCTATCGCAATTTGTCATTGGGCAACATTCTTCTGATTGGACAAGAATACGACCAATTTGTCGCATGTTCACACAGTAACCGTGACCAAAACATCCTTCAAGCGAGATAGAAAGTTCCCAATCAATGGCTTCTATCTCATTGCAGCCTTGGTGGTGACTCCTTAGCATGGTGCTGACAAGAGTGTATAGCTGAGGATATGACGCCACTCGAGCAGATTGATTGGAGGCGTGCTTGTACCCCATTCAATGTATCTCCGGCCAAGTGGCATTGTGGCGAGTTACATCAGCATGCGGCTAAGTGGCTAGGGGGGTCTGGGCTTGTTGACAAGGGTACAACAGACAGACGAAAAGGCGGTGCATTCAGGGCTCCAAGTATTTACTGCAAACTCCTCCCGGCCGAATCTCTCATTTGTGAGAATCAAATATTCAAAACGAGACATGTACTCTCCGAAACTAGAGCCACTGCTTCGGTGGTTTCGGGAATGTTGGAGAGCTGTTCCTGGTTTTTGAGCCTTTGTCGTACAAGCTTTAACCGCGCTGGCGGGACAGTATTAGTCGTCAATCTCACCCCGTGATGCATTCTTGTCTTAGTCGTAAACTGTGTGGGGTTGTGTGGTGCCCAATGCAACTCTGGCGATGTTTCTTGGCGCACGCCCCCCCTTCTTGGAACCAATAGTGATTAATCATTGACTTCTGGTTTACTTTCGGAACGTGTTGAGAATTGTCGAGGAGGCTCATGTGGAGACTGAAGAATTCATAGCGTTCTCTTGTCCGAACTCGGGCAATGTACATACTTTTTCTCTGGAATTTGTGATTGAGGCGCTGAACACAGTAAGTTTGCCCGATAATGTGATATCAACACCTGAAGGCAAAACCCGGCCACTGCCAGCTGAGATATTGAGTGAGGAGATGAATCCGGGTTTGGTTTGCCACAAGAGGAAAAAACAAAATTGCCCCCCCCCCCCCCCCATCGTTAGGGGATCGTGTCTCATTTCGTCCTGATTTCTTAGAATGCGTAGCATCGGAGCCCAGATTGCTACTTTCTCTTGCCTAAAATTGCAGACATGGCTGAGATGGTGGGCATATCGAGCTGCCTTTCTGGTTGAATGGGAAGTTGATTGAGGCTCATTTCTAGTGTTTCTCTGCAGCCGTTTCGCGTATTTGTTGACCTGAACCATCTGGGACGGTGGCATTTCCAAAGGTACATTGTATAGCGTCTTGTCTGAGACAAGTAAAGTTGTTGAATGAAAGTTGCCGGAATCGACGCTATCCCGGAACACATGCCGGCATGTTCACGGCCTTTCTAGCTGCCCACGTTCGTTATGAGTACTAATAACTACTTGTAGGTAGGCTGATGCGTTATGGGTTCGTGCTGTCTCATCTTGGCGGTTCAATTGGGCAACATATTGTGCTTGAAGTGGCGTAGCGAACATCTGAAAATCGAAGCTGAAGTTTCAAGCGCGGCTGAAGAGTGGATTGACTGCTTCAGAAATCCGGCGTGAAGTCGTCTCTAAGGATGACTGGAATCAACAGTTCACAGGCAGTATTTATTGCATTTATCCGGTAACTTGAGAAGAAGAAAAAAGAAGAAGAAGAAGAAAAGTAGTCTCTTATTTCATGTCTTGGCTGAAGCATGCGTTTGTGAGAGATTGATTGTGCTGCGTTGATACTCGACACTCGGCTATCATAGGGCGCTTATGGTTTTTGCGAGTATATTTTCCAGCAAGCCAGTGTCGTACAACGCTAAGTCAATGGTCAAGCATTATCGACATGCGCCGCACATCAGTGGATACACCACGTGAGGCCAAGCCCTGGTCGTATTGCAGACTCGAGGGGACACAAAGTTTAGCCAACACACGTGGACCCTCAGGAGGGGCTCCCATTCAGTCTTGTGCGACAAATAACACGGACAGGATGGGGGGCGTCGCATTTAGGGATTTTATCCAGGACAATGTTGCGGTGAGGGTCTTGGATTGGGCTCGACGGATATGCCGTCCAATCCCGACCTGGTTGTCTCTTCTGTGTGCACCTCGGCACTTGGTCGGTGTATTATCGAGCCGTGACTCCCATGAGCTGCTGAATTGAACCAATGGACGGACGATGAAATGTGGTAGGCAACGAAAGCCTGCATGCGGTCGGACCCTTTTTTCCTCAACATGGTTCTGCCATGTCTGTGCTGCCTCAATCGCGACGGATACAGGCAGAATTATTCTCTTGCGTGCAAACAAGGTTTCATACTGTACCGAGTTTCTCTGCATACTGTACTGTCAGGGAGAAAGGGGGAGGCCCTTGAGCTGAAGGAATAGGATGTGTCCCATCACTCGGATATGAGAGGCCAATGTCATGTCTTTTTTCTTCTTCTTGTTTTGTCTCGGACACTTGGGACTGTGCAGGAACAGTATTAGCCAAGGTTCGACACAGCGCCAGCAAATGGGCCACGGTTTGCCTCTGAGAGGATTTTGACCAACGAGACATCGCAGTTGCGCCCATTCGGGGCATCGGGGGCCCTGGAGGCAGTTTTTAGCCTCTCCCAGAGCCTCGGGTCGATTGATCTGTCAACCTAAGCTTCCCTGACATGCTTTTTAAGACGACGCTTGTCTAGTCGACCGAGATGCCGGGACACCAGTAACGTTTGACGATATTCCCAACGCCACGCAACGAAGAGAGAGTTGAAGTTTTGCTGAATGTTGTAGGCAGTTGATGGCGCCCAAGGATCCAGGATATGAAAGGTGACGAATATTGCGCATCATTTTTGCAGTTGTGTGCGTCGGACAGGGTTTCCGTCTTCAATGTACCGGTACGATGTGCATACCTTTGGACTCCAATATGAGTGGCGCAATTGGATGTAACTCTGAGGTTGCGATGACATATGCACCGTCTTGGCAAGTTCAATGGCATGCACCTGACGACCCAGCAACCAAGCAATCAATCAAACTACGGTAGGTACCTTTCCCAGCAAAGCACTGACACTGACAATCGTACCATGCGAAAATGCTACAGTGTGACCGCGCAGTGCTGTGCAGTGCTGGGTTGGCACTTGAGAGGTGCTGTAGGGAATCTGAGACCAACATCTCGGTAAACAGCTTGGTTTTCAGACGCGATGAAAGCTAGATCTGACCTGCCACCGCTTGTGGCGGCCCCTTGCCTGGGGGGAAGGGAAGGGGGGATTTAGAGCCAGGTAAGCGTATGGAGTGAGTGTCTAACAAGCCTCCCCAGCAGCAGGGCTCTCTTGGCTGGCAGCATTAGTATTACTAAGGAGCCTTCAGGGAGGAATGATGGTGGGTGGGAACCGAGAAACGGTGAGGGGGGGAGAGAGCGAGAAACGATCAGAGCCAAGCTTTTGTCCATCATTCTTGGAACCAAAGACATTGCATAAAACTTGGCACAGGCTACGACTCCCTCCATATTAGGTACTCTCTGCACGGAGTACTCCTTACTTACTCCCTACAGAGAGCACTGACTGTATACAATATTCTAGACAATTCTGAGTTTACGTGTGCCATGCTGAATAAGAAAATATTAAATCAGATGCATGCATGCAGGGCCTGTTACGAACACGCACATGTTTACATACCTGTTCTATTCTTGGTAACCCGTGCAACCAACCACTGCATCGTATTTTTCGTGTTTGCGTCATTCTTCGATGTCGAAAGGCAAACTTTGGTCATGCCTTGGTTTTGGGATTCGCCGTGTGGAGCCCCCAATGTATGTATGACTGGACAAGCCCACATACATCCGTACGTACATATTGGGGTTATTTAAACATCAGCACGCCTTATACATACATGTAAGCGCGTGATCCTGCCCATATAGGCATGCATTCTACATTGTCTGTTCGCAGCCTACTATTAGGTAGGTATATATGGGGTACAGGTTAATAATCATCCTGCTTCAACATTGATGGCTGGTGGACAAAGTAGGCAATTAAAGTCAGCAAGCATCAGCACACACACCACAGACGTTCTCGGCCACTCCCCAACATGGACATCAGTTTCAAGTTCCATGACCAATATTTACACAAGAAAACCCACATAAAGAACGAAGAACAAGTATACATAGGATACTGTCATAATTTTATAACTTCTATCAAAGTAGATACTCCTCCGTAAGTGCTAAGGGATCTCACCAGCCGCCTTTTCTGCAATCCTATCATCGCCAAACCACCACTCCAATTTTGAAGGGTGAGGCGAATTACTACATGTTGCTCGGCAAATGTGATTTTCTGTACTCCGTAAATCCCCTTTACTTGTGGTGCTCCTTCGGCCAACTAGAACGAATAATCTTACCAATGTCTTCAGGCAATGCTGATAAAACTGTAATATGCTGTACCTCTTGTACAGTACAGTACAGTACAGTACAGTACGTACACGCACCCACACCACATCAACACATGCCTGTCTCTGGCAAGAACATCCATCGCGGTGTTGCCTGCCCCTCACTTCAATGGCATTCATTCATCAATGAAGAAATTTTCTCTGGTACCTGTACATTTACGTGTGGGCGCGATGGCAATTTTACCCATATTACATATCCCTACAGCGTACATACAAGCAAGACATGTCTTTTCGATCAAACCACACACCCTCAACTCAACACACATTGCTCATCGGGATACATGCTAATTTTGATTGGCGTTAAGATTTCGATTTTCTTGCGATGCAAATACATACGCAGCGAAAAGTTCAATGCGCGAGAGATTTGCTGGGATCCCTGGCCGGACATGCCGTAAACGACGCCGTTGGCAACGAGCAAATCGCGCGATGCTGACTGGAGCGAATGCACAGAGCCGACGCCAACCTCGACCAATCGAAGGGTGCTACAGGTATGTTTTCAGGGCTTGGGATCAGATCACAACCACGGGCACGGAGACACTAGCTGGCGATCCAGGGCAAAGTTGGCACCATTGAGGGCTGATCGCCTGCGCCTCTAACTACAAGTCCCGATCCTTGACAGCCTATGATTTGGCTTTGATGGATGTTCATCGGATTTCAGCAGTCGCGGTTCATCGACAGACAGACAGACATTCCAATACCGTCGTCGCATTTGTGCAGCATACATAATAATTTCATATTATACAAGCATGATGTGTGTTGGCGCGCGTGCACACACACACGCACACATATATATGTACACATACATATACAGCCGCAGCCACAAAAAAACATTACGAAACGAGCCTTGGCGCGGAGAATCAAACTTCTGGCAAAATCTGTTGTTACACAAGAGGTTGCTGTGTGGATCCCTTTTAAAATATGATACGCGCAGAGCATAGGGTTAATGCGGAGAATATCTCGTCGCTACCTTGTTCACACTCTTGTCTGTACTCCGTACCTCACACATACATATACATACACCCGCCTCTCATCAGCGTGGACCTCTCGCGTGCGACTTGACTAGTGCCATGCTCGAACCACAAAGCTGGGCTCTTGGTTGTCGGCCTTCCAGCTTCCCAAAGGTTGTGTGGGTAGGTACTCCGTACGCTTCGATTGAACTTGATACGTGGAAACTCTGGCGACTCCCATCTGATCATATGCAGAACGCGCTCGGAGAAATTTCAGGTGCCACTGGGATGTCCAAGAGATGGGCATTATGACTTGTTCCAACGACAGAATCTGTACAAGTATGCTGTTTCTTGGTTCCCAAACAGGCCTTACCCACATGCCGTTTGCAGACCCTTGAGTTCTCGTCGTAGCGCGCGCGATCGATCAAGTCTTTGAATCAATTCTGTGCTGGAGGTAATTCCCCGTTATTGGCACTACAAATACTTGCGGCGTAACATTGAATCGCGAGGGTCCAACACAACCCAGCCATCATTCTCCCACCCCTCATTAATTCACACGAGCCAAGCCTCAAGCAGAGCTGCAGCAGTCAGTGACATCCTGGCTGGAACCCTGCACACCTCCTCCTTGGCCGTTTTTGATTGGCCTATGATTTCTATACAAGTACGTACAAGCAGTTGCATGTCTTGGGACACCCTGGCATTACCAAAAGATCTGCGCCTTTTTCATACGTGCTATGCCGCACTGTACGACCAGCACGTCTGGGTTCATTCCTACCTGCACTTGGCTCGGCTGGCATCCCCATCTCCAGGACTCAGCTCCGGCCGGAGTTGTCTGAACGAAATGTACCTACCGTATGGGATGGATGGACGGATGGATGTACAGCGACAGGTATCCTGGGAGTACGGAGTAGGTAGCGAGAACGGCACCCACCCACGCGCTCACACCCCCCCGACCACCTGGTAGCCGGTGCTGAGATTTGCTCTCGCAAAGGAGCGCCGTGCTCAAAATATTTGTACACTTGCACAGGCATCCAACGCAATCAGAAAGAAGTGAAGCTTTCGGTAGGAGGCAGCAGCCCGTAGATATTGGATGCCGTGACGGTTCATTACATCAGACCACCGTCGCACACTCCGGCCTGACGTTCCCATTGCCACAGTTCCGGTGTCCGATAACGCCTCTGTCTTCCGCCACAGCTCCTACCTGCGACGTACACATTGGAAACGACTGGGTCCCTCTCTGGTGTGCTGAAGCTGGGTGGCAGGGGGGGTACAGGTGGAAGTTGGGCAGGGGACAGGGTTCACATCAACGGGGAGGAGGAGGAGGAAGGGAAAAAAAAAAAGAGAGAGAGAGAGAGAGCGAGAGAGACTGCCAGTTCATACCTGTCCTGTTTTTTTCCTTCTTCCGCATACTCTGTCTACGGGGTTCTTTTCATGTCACCCCCGTACACTTTACACAACTCCGCTCACCGCGCTTCTCCTCTTCCTTTCCTTCCTCCCTCCCTCCCTCCCTCGCTTCTCTCCTTCTCTCTAACCATCTCGGGGGCCTCCGTTTTGTATTTCACGTAATTGTTGCCAACAAACCAAACGCGTTCGTGCGCCGATTACCAAGACGAAGGGTGGAAAGTCATCGTCGTCTATCATTCGAATCGCACGCACATCAGAACAAAGTACGACATTGAGAGCGGCCCTGGGGAACTACCGGACAGGCTAGCAAGGCGGCGTTCCCAAACGGCCGGAGCCCATCTTACCTCGACCTTCTCTCTTATCCAAATTTTCAAATCTCTCTGGTTCACCTCAGCTCGCGCTAGGACGGAAATAGCCCGATTAACACACACCCCTCGAGTTCGAGTCTTGTCTACTGGGACCCCAAAAAGAGAGACGAGGGAGAGAAAGGCAGCATACTACTACAGACACCACACCACACCACACCACACCTACGGTCTACCACCTGCCTACCTACCTACCTGCGTACCTCCTGCTTGGGTCGTTCCTACGTACGTAGGTACATACATTGTTTGCCCACTACCACCACCTCCTCCTCCTGTACCTACTGCTCTGTATCCCTTGCGGTTCGCCATTCGATACGCACCCCCGTCGTTCTGAGGTCGTGGCCCAGCCCAGCCCAGCCCTCACAGCTCGCAGTTGCTGTCCTGTCCCACCCTTGTAACTGCAGGGAGTTTTTTTTCCATCCCCGTCATTCATTTTTTTGTGCCATATAAAATTCTTCAGGCCCGCCACATCTTGCGCCGCGCAAACTCGCCCCGTCATTTCAAAAGACTGAAAGCTTTCCAGCGGCACGGACACCCCACACCCTTCGACGCCTCCCTTGGTAGAGTTCCTTGATCGCGCCTCTGGCTCTCGCACTTAGTCAACTCTCTCCCCTCTCACCACCCTCTCCTTCTCTCTCTCTCACACACACACACACACACACATACACTCCCTCTCTCTCTCCATCTCTCTAGCCGGCAATCGTCCAACCAAGCTATCCAAGTATCCAGCAAGTCCAAACCGAGAGGCGCTTTTTCGCTTTTCTCCCAATACACACCCCCAAGGCCTCAGGCGCTAAACTCTCTTGGAATTGGGAGTCCACTCACACCCAAAACACACTATATTAGTGTCGCAGTCCCCAAATCTGTACAACCGCCGCTCTAGGCTCTAGTCTTCTTAAGCAGCCACCTTCGACCTGTGTGATCTCGGACCATAGCAAGAAAAAAAAACAATCCTGGCTGGATCCGCGCACCAAAACACTCTCAGGCCCTTAGCTCCTACTTGCAGGTGTCTGGGTATCCGGTATCCCAGAAGCATAAGACTACATACCTGCGAGTACCTGCCTACCTACACACGCCGGGCCCTTGATCCCGCGCTACCATTCTCATTGCCGCCGCCGCCAACAACATATACCGCTGCGCCGCCGCAAGTTTTCCCGGCAGGTCCAGCCCGTCAATCATCCAATTCTACTCTAAAAGTCTCCCCTGCCACCGGACCAAGCACCAACTTGACACGAGCCTTGGAAGCTAAGTCTGGCCGGACACCGCCTTGCCATCCAAGTCTAGTGGAGTCGTAGCATGTTCCTGGTGCCAACACAACAGCCTCACGCTTTCGTTGACAACCGCATACCACTACGCTCCATCACCAGCATCATTAAGCCAGGCTCAAAGTCGACCCTTGGCTCCATCTTCGAATCTTTCACCTCTATGGACCGCAGTGCCCCCGAATATTCGCAGTCAGGTTTGCCCTCGCCCTATCCCAGCAATTTCGGCGACACCAATTCTGAAGGTTCGTCGGCAGATCACGCGTCTGCTGCGCAATACCCGGTCAAACAAGAGGTTACTTATCCCGCCTCGGCCACTCCCACCTCCGAGTACGGTGTCTATCCTCCGTCCGCTCGATCAGGGTCCTTCCAGGAGCACATTCAGCGTTCATACCATTCTGCCAGCAGCGCCAGCAGCGGAGGTATGGCGCAACAACAGAACAGTCCGTCAATGTCCCAGGATGGGCGAAGCCATCACCATCACCATCATCAAGCCCACCAGGTCAATTCTGACAACGATGTGCCTATAGATCCGTCGATTGCGGCGCCAAGTCCTACCTACCCCTACGGGCAGCACTCGTATGCCCCGAATCCAGACATGGCACATGGCTATTCTCACCCAAGTGGTGGCATGTACGCGCAGCCGCGTCCAGACTGGTCTGGCTACAATCAACACGGGGGTCCGCCCTTGACTCCAGGCCACCCGGTTTACACCCAATCGCCAGCATCAGCACCCCAGCAAAGAACGAATCAGGTAAGCAGTCATGAATGCGAGGAGAAGAGCGCCGAGAATGGGAGCCCAAAAAAACAAAAAAAAAAACAAGACAGAGAAAACAGGGAGGCTGGTGACGGAGCGGGGTAGACGGGGGAAGGAAAAAGAGCGAGGCGCAGGGGAATACGATGCGACTGTCGGAACCCCCTCTGCCATCAGCCGCAGGAGAATTGGGCTTCCCATTTTTCTTCGAATCACTTTGTTGGCTAATTGCGATGCTAATTCTTGGCTACCTTACAGGTTTATTCGTTTGTACCGATTCCAGGCGCCCAGCAGCACAAGAGACCCAGGCGGCGGTATGAGGAAATTGAGCGAATGTACAAGTGCGGCTGGAACGGCTGCGAGAAAGCTTACGGCACACTCAATCATCTCAATGCCCATGTAACGATGCAGTCTCACGGTCAAAAGAGAACCCCTGAAGGTATGTTGCAATTTTTCCTTGGTGGCATTTTGGCGATTGTTCAACACCAGTATCTGTTTGTGTGGGTTCTGCCACCTTGTTTACCTGATGATGCGGTGGCAAACCCCTCCAAACCAAGGACTAGAGGAATTTTCCTTTTAACGCTTCAACTCCAATTCCGTGATGCGCCTTTGCAAGGCATTGATGTCTGATTTTGTCTTGATCAAGAAAGCTAACCAAATGCATAGAATTCAAAGAGATTCGCAAAGAGTGGAAGCAACGTAAGAAGGAGGAAGAGGCACAACGCAAGGCTGAAGAAGAGCGACAAAGGGCTCAGGCGGCAGCAGCGGCAGCGCAGAACGGTGGTGCTGAGCCACAGGGGCCCGATGGGACGCCTACATCGACGTATCCGGGCCCAAGAGCTGTCCAGCTGCCGCCCATAGGGTACCAGCCGGCCCAGTATCCTGCACCACCCTCAGGAAACGTTGGCCAGCAGCCAATGGCAGAGTACAATACTGGCCACATGTACTCGAATTACCAACCTCACTCACCCTACGGGCAGCCGAACCAGAACCTCTACAGCCAATGTACGTCGAATCGTCCAGAAACTCCTTTGACAACGTAGAATCAGCACTAACCGAAGTTTTTTTTTTGTAGCAAACGGTGGTCAGCCTCCAAGCCACTGACGGCCTCGCTGAATCATGACACAGATTTAGTCTGGGAATTAACCTCAGACTGGCGAAGGCTCACTCACACAACTGCAACACTTAAACGAGAATGAAAGTCACTGTATAATACATTCTACGACACCACACAATCCCCTTATTCCCCCTGTTCATACTCCGACATGTGGATCTCTGGGTGCCCAGACATGATATCCAGGGACTACTGTGTTAATGAAGGAGGAGGCTCTAGTGTTTTTATTTGCTTTTTGGAACGATGCTCAGTGTTTGAATTTCCTTTATTTTATTTTTTCCCTTTCAGTCTTCTTTTTCAGATCTGCTTTTTCGGTTCTTTTGCACCCAAGTTGTGCATGGGGCAGGGTTACGGGGAGGAACTGCATTGGCAAAGGGGGGGGGCGGCATTTGGGGGTGGGCTGGGAGGCTCTTTTATGGCGTGATGCACTTTCGAGGACGGTTTGGCGCAGTGATTACGGAGTACTGAATTCCGGTGAAGCTCCATGTGTTTCATGGTAGCTTGGAGGGAAAGAAGCTGTCTCAAGTTTGCCGCAAGGCGAAAAAGGGCTTTCATCTGAGGGAAAAGAGCCCATCGTGAAAGATATGCTGGGATGAGATGCTCGGAAGATGGCCCGGTGTGCCGCTGTGACAGGATCAGAAGCCGAGAGTGCACGACAAGAGGGAAAAAAACCCAAAACAAAAACAAGAGTGTACGCTTCGAGAAAGTCGACGAGATCGAGAATTTGTGTACTGCCGTTTTGTGTAAAGCTTTTCGAGAGAGAGAAAAAAAAATGGCACAGTCTTTACCGGCACGCAACCGTTGATAGTTTCTGAGTGGTAGTTTTCAAAGATACACGGAGTGAAGACTGCGAACAAGTTATTTGCGCCTCAAGTACTGTGTATGTTGTAACGACTAAACTAGTCGTATAAATCGTAGCATCTTGCGTGAAGGAAGCCCGGCCCAACGATGGTGAGGCGCATCATCGCCAAAGAACCTCCCCCTCCTTTTGCTCTAGGCTTATGCCATGGCCCCCATTTTTTTCTTCCCTCCCTCGCTTGCATGCAACTAGTTATCTAGACAATGTTCTGTTGGGACGTATTAAAGCTAGCATGTTTTGAGGCGTAGCGTGTCCGGAATCTGAGGTGTGACAAACACGGTATGGGAGATACGGTGCGGTGGTTACACAAGACATTTGGGCAGGGGACGAGAGGAATCTTGACGTTTGTTTGGGTGGATGATAGACTACGGAGTACTCCAGGTACATGCTAGGGGTGGCAGTGGTGCGCGTGGGTAGGCGAGCCGCTAGACTAGGGGGCAAGGGATTTTGGAAGAAAAGATGGTAACCAAAAAAAAAAAAAAAAAAAAAAGAATGCAAGGCCCAACGGCGTAGCATGGCATGGCATAGGTAGCATGGCGGGGGAACCACATGGCAAAATGAATAAACAAGAGTTGTGTGGGATGACCTGCATGAACGGCGTCAATAAGGTGTGGTGGTGGTGGAGGCCGGTTGGGCAGCATAGGCGAGAGAGATTAGGAAGAATAAGAAGAAGCTTTTGTTGCCCGGCTATTTTATCTCTCCGAAGCACGCGAGTTTGAGACAAATGGTGAAGCGATGGAGGGAGGGTGGTTTTTGTGACGCCCGCAAAGAGTCAAGTATAAAAGCCCCGTAGGCCTTTTATTATTAATTTTTTTTTTCAAGGTACAAGGGGTGAGGGAGCGTGCAGGCCGGGGAAAGCGGTATGGTGATACGAAAAGCTTAAGTGTGTGTGTGTGTGTGTGGGCGGGCGGGCGAATTTTATGCATGTCGTAAAAAAAAACAGGTTTGTTGGAGAATTTTATCTTCCTGTTTTGTCTCTGTGCGACGAGAACCACGAGGAGGGAGGAGGGGAATAAATTGTAAGACATGGGAGGCGGAGGGAAAAGAAGTTGAAGAGAAAGAAGCGCCATGTTTCTTTTCTTGGAGTTTCTAGAAGGTCGTTTGCGGAAAGGATGGTTTCAAACGGTTCTTTTTTTTTTTTTTTTTTTTTGGTTGCAGTTGCAGAATGATGTCAGTGATTGAAACGGCGCCGGTTGGAGAGACCAAGAGAACTAGAGCAGAGGGCGTGCTGATAAGATGATATTGCCTCAAGCGCGCGCTGCTAAAAAAATCAATTAATCCCCAGGGCCGGATAATGAGACGAAACGACGCCAAAGAAGGGAAGGGAAGCGGATCGAGGGGGGGTGGGTTGGTTGGTTGGGTTGGTTGGTTTCGAAGCTATAGTTCGCAAGCCCGATGTGATATCGGGGTGGGAATGATGGGCATTGGAACAAAGCGCGCGACCAGAAAAAAACGATGGATGCAACTAATGGATGGTACCTAGGAAGGCGGGATAATGGGTTCGGGACGTAGGCCGGTTCGGCATGGCGCGCGCCCGTCTTCGTGGTGTGACTGCAGAAAAAAGACAGAGAGGGGGAGAGGGATAAATGGTACCGGCGATTTCCAGACTGGAGATGGATGATAGATTGGCGAGTCCGTGTGTGCATCGAGAGGTTGAGAGGGGAGAGAAGTTGAGGAGGTGAAGGAAGAGTGAAGTTTTCGATCGATGCAAACTCTTGCTGTGGAAAGTGGTACTTGGTACTTGCCTGATATTTTTTCGCGGAATCAACAGCATCTGCAACTGCCATACCTCAATGTGACCAACTGCAAGTTGTTGCCAATAGAAAGACTTGGAGTAAAACTCTTTATTTACTATGAGCAGTTTATTTTTACTCAACATGTCATTATTCCTCCATTTTCCTTCATCTCTTCTGCTTCCCTCCTATCCATCTACTTTGTGAATTCATCTTCTCGCACAACTTCGTCCTATTACGTTGGCAACGGTTTTTATCCCCCCCCGCATGGGTTATGCTTTCCACAACAGTTGATTATCTAACGGTCCTTCTAACGAACGTTTCTCCTACCAAGTACGGAATTTGCTATTACTAGCAAGGCAATGCAAGTCACATCCTCCCTTGCAGAATCCTCTCCTGACCTAGACGTGAATAGGAATCGTCCCAAAAGGCTCCCGAGGGTCTGGCACCAGTGGCACCACACACACTCACACGCCTACGCAAAAAAAAAAAAAAAACGAACCGAGCCGAAGCACACGCCCATACCTCCCTCCCTGATAAAAAGATGCTAGCTAGGTCGATCTAGAGCTTGCGCGCAAGGCCAAGGCCTGGCAAAGTTAAGGACGGGACCAGGGGGGCTCGAGAATGTGACAGCGGGAGGCTCGGGCCCGGGTTCGGCTGCGCGCGGGCGCTTGATGGATCCATGGATCCTCATGGGGCCATGGAAGTGTGTGTGTGTTTGTGTGTGTGTGAATGACTATCTGCGTGTGTGTCGAACATCTTGGCGAGTTTGTCGTTTGCACCCCCCCTTACTAGCTTCATGCATCGTTCCTAGGGGGAAGGGCAACCGAAAAAAAGGACAAGACCGAAAAAAACGATACACAGTGTTGTTGTTGCGGTCCTAGTTTAGTGCGACCCGGAAATCCGGATCCGGTGACTGAAGATTGGAACTGTGGTTCTTGGTCGAGTCCGGTCTGCAGACGGTTTGTAGACCGGCTTGGTGTTGGTGAGTGACTTGAATAATGTCCGGTTGCGAACTGGCGGGTTGGCGGTTTTCGGCCTGGTTCCCCTAACCCGTTCGACTCTCCTCCCCCCAATCGTCTAACGCACCGCCGCCGTAACGGGCTTTTCCTCTGCCCTGGCTACAGGTGATGGATCACTGACATTAGGCAAATTTTTAGAAGGGGGGAAGGGAAGGTGGCCACCTGTAGTACATAAGGCTGCACCGCACTACGGCGCAACAAACACCAGCACCCCTCCCTGGCCGCTGTCCGCATACTGCCCTCCTTCGCTTCTGCGGGCTCTGCCGCCTCCGCTGGGACTAAGCCTTATGCAAGATGGGCGAGTACCAATTTTTTTTGGGCTAGGAATGTTTTGTTGTAGGGATTCTGCATACTTACATGCTTGGAGGTACTTTGTGCACGATGTGGATGCAAGGGGCTTTGGCAAGGCTGAGAATGTGGCTTTTGCGGGACGTTTGTCTTAGGTAAGTAGCCTTGTTCCTGACGGCATGTCAAACCTGGAAACGGGATACCATCATCACATGCTGTGTTGTGTTGGGGTTTTGAGGTCAGCAAAATATGTTTATTCTAGTCATGATTCATTACAAGAAAATTGAACTTGTGATCTGCATACGTGTCCCTTTTTAATTTGGAACCTTTTTTATGATTTCTTGCTCGAATTAGGTTTTGCGTTGGAGAGGAAACATGGTATCAGGGTTCAGTATGAGAAGCCATACTACATGTACAGCGTGCGTAGAGCGCTTATCCCGCGCAGAGTCAGTGCTCATGCAGCGTGAAGATATATCTTATAACGAAACCATGATTTAGAACTTGAGGCTACACTTTAAAACTATGCAAGACTCCGATTAGCCCCAAGGGCGTGTCCATAACGAGAGTACTTGGCTGGTACTTGAGCATCTCGCAGGTGCAGTCTTGTCAGTCACGAAGGTATCGTCGAGTTTCTAGGCTCTAGAGTTAACTTTGGGCTTGCAGCGATGACAGCCTTGAAACCATTGTTCAACCACCCTGAACTACCTCAAATTGCTAAATCAGGAAAAGAAAAGAGAAGAGAAAAACTAATCAATAAATAAATGAGCTATTTTTAAAGCCTACTGAAAGCTTGCATGTATTAAGCCTTTCCCGCAGGCAGAAGGGTTGAAGGGTCGCTGCGCCTACAAGGGAATAAGCAACATGCTGATGATGGATAGCTGACGTGCGGTGCCTGGCAGGAACCCCGCAGCCCTACCTAGACCCTACCTGCCAAAGTTACCAGTCGCGATGACAAGCTCAAACCTTTGAAGTGGCAAGTTAATTTTCTCTTCCTCTCTCTCCTTCTCTCCACTCCTCAAGCTTCAAACCATCACGCAGACCCTTTGTTGCCATCTTCCATTGTTTACAAACTTATAGTTCATGACACCACATCATCATGTTGGTCTGGAAAATAGTAAATACGCGTCGCCCATGAGATGAAACTAGGGGAGGTCATTTTTGAGGCAGCCGCGGGCAAAAAGGAACAATTACTCACCATCCACTCGGGCGTACAAATGAGCTAGTTCTCAACTTCTCCCAACTTCATCACTTCTTCTGCGCTTCAAAAACACTCTTCGTTATAGAACCAGCCACAGCATTTCCCCGCCAAAGACGCAATACTGGCTGAGCCTTTTTTTCCATTTCTCCAACCACAAACCCGAATAATACGCAATACCAAAGTCTCATCATGGATGAGCCGGAGGATACCGCTGCCAAATCCCAACCCTCCACCCCCTATCATCCAGCAGAGGGAGTCGACGGGACCGGCGGCCTCACAAGGCAACAAAGTCTGAGGATACCCGAGAAATCTCCGCCAGCTTGGAGGCCTGAGGGCGTCAAAAAGTCTAATTCAAACGCCTCTGCCCTCTCAGTCAAGTCCCATGACTCCATGACCGTCCTTGGGGTGCACCCTTTCGGTTCTCTCCGCATGCTGGAAAACGACGAGGATGCATCAACAATTGCTAGCAACGTGGCGGCACTTGGCTATTACGAGGACGATGACGACGAGGATGATGATGCCCCGCCGCCTTTGGAACCACCAGGAAGCCCTACGCCCAAGGGGTCCCCTTCCCGCCGGGAGAGCAAGTCGCCTCCAAACAGCGCGAGAGACCTCCCCACTCATCACATGGGAGGCGGTGATGTGGTATTGATCTTGGAACTGCCTGAAGTTTATACCGTGGGATATGATTCTGTGTCGTTCACGGCTAGGCATTTTGGAGGCGTCAGAGACCTCCCTCCTGGGGCACACTTCTTTTGGGTCACTCATCCAGGTGGCGAGTCTGCTCGTACTGGCTTCTGGATAGTCTCTACCGGATCTGACAATGTTCACGTGCTTCAGTGGGACAAGTTCCAAGAGGGCCTTCTCGAGTCGTCGCGGGCAGAAGCACGTATCCAGACTGAGAATATTGAAAGTTTCCACGCCAAGCTGGTGCCTTACCAGGATCCCGCGGCGGTAAACGGAAATGGGCGTACTGAAGGTGCCATACCAGCTGGTCCTGATAGGGACTTGAGAATATGGCAACCATTGACCAGAAACATTACCGTTCAGGTGTTGAATCGTGTCGTGGGACAGCAAGGCACAAGCTGGCATGTCCACACGACCGACCGTATCAAGGGGGATTTCCTTCTGGCAGCGGAGTTGGAGCTTGAACTGAGATTATCCAAAACACTGCTCCATTCTAGGGAACTCAAGTTCATCTTCTCTCAGCATGCGAGAACATTCTCACTCACAGAGTTTGGGTCTGATCGCTCACTCGCAGCCAAGGATCCGACCTCCTATATTATCCAAACGCTCGATGCATCAGATGGTAATCTGACTGAAGATGATGTCGTGGGTGAGCTCCAACTTGCATATATCCTGGGAATGCATCTCGGCAACGATTCATGCATCCAACAATGGTGGTATATGGCACTCAAACTCATCCTGAAAGCGGATGCACTAATTGAGGAACGGCCAACCCTTGCCGCTGCCTTTTTACAAACAATTGCCACTCAACTATCGTACGGTTCCGACTGGTTGGAGGGTTCTATCCTGGATTATAGTGAGGCCAATAACCGCGACTTGCGACTTGCTCTCATCGTCTATAAACGGCGACTCGAAGAGGCACTTGGTGCACTTGACTCCGACGCAGCACCTAACAAACGTGTTGTGGGTAATGAATTTGCAAGGCTTGAGGCAGCCGTTGTGACATTTGGCTGGGACATCCAAGGCGACTACCTCCGCAAGGGCATAATCATGTTGGAGGATGGCGAGGAGGTAGAGCTGGAGATGTCCGAACTGGAGGCCGAAGATGAACGTGGCGAATGGGCACCCGAAATCGTTGAATTTGATGAGAATGGCCGTGAGCGCGGCTTGGTGTCATGGGGGGACTAGGTGAACGCCAGTATGAACGGCCTAGGAGCAGCAGACTGGGGCGGACTCGACATATCAACGGTTCCGGGGCGACTGCGCCATTCTTGGCCGGGAGCGACAACAGTTCAGAATGGGAAAGCAATCCGGGGCAAAGAGAAAAAGCCCCGAAGGGTAAGTCTATTAAAGAAAGCAACAGAATGGATGAATTTAGGAGGAGACTCTTCGAAGTAACCGACGCTATCGGATGGTGTGTTATGGAGGATTGGACAAGTCGGTTGTGTACACTTGTAATATGCGGCCCGATCCTTTGGAGTTGAAGGCAAGGTGTTAGATAGGAAAACGAGGAGTTTTGGACTGACGAGTAAAGGAGTTGTATACTTTGTCATTGATATGGAGTTGGGGCTGTCGAGAAAAGCATTATAACGATGTCATGCCCTGTACTTTGAATCGACCCTACTGTGTCGAGAATAAACATCCCTAATTGAACATGAGAGAACAGTCGATGATTTATGCTCTTGATAGTGATGGGGGTATTGTAGTGTCAATACTAAAGGTACTGGCGACTGTAGAATGTGCTGGAGTGGTTTACAATTAATACACAGGGTGGCAGTTTTCTACGCTCCAAGACCTTGTGGTCTAAACTTTGGAGTTGTGCATGCTGGCTGAGCTCGTCTCGAGTTGGCTTTGAAGTGCTGCTTCGACGCTGATGGTGCGTTTAGCAGACCTTGTACTGGGGATTCGTGGTTGTGCTGGTCTGCTATTTTACTAGCATACTATTTCGCCAGTATAGATATTCTACTGCATTATCCCTTGATGCTGATGCTACAGAGAAGCGCACCTCTTTGGAATTACATGCGCCGAGGCCATATTATATCATCAATCATCACATGGACCGAGTCATTACAAAATAGGGTTTTGCGCTCCGTGAACGTTTGAAGATTTCATTTGCCTGCCAGACCCGTTACAATCCGCCCCAAGGCAAGGCCATGCAAATGCCAATTGGGGGAAACCGTTTCATCCCCATGCCAGGAGATGTGTGTGACTCCGGTCCCTTTTTGTCCACAGCCTGCCATCTGCAAGCGAACCGCCAAAGCTTCTCCGCCCCGCGGTCGCCCTTTTTATTTCATGGCCTTTTGTCTGATCATCCTCACTTTCAACGTCCCCGAAACAGCGCAAGACCCCAGAAGCTAAAATACCAACAAAGCAAAGAAGAAGGCCCCCCTCCCCGGAAGAAAAATAAATCGGGCCAATCCTTTATCGGTAAGACTTCTGGTACCTGGCACGGGCGCCGGGACCACCAAACTTCTTGGGCTCGCAGCGGCGGTTGTCGGCGACCAGGAGGGTACGGTCGAACTGGACGAGGGCCTGCTTGAGCAGGTTCTTGGAGTGCTCGTCGACGTACTTTTGGTAGTAGGCGATGAGGGACTTGGCAATGGCCTGACGGATGGCGTAGATCTGAGAGGTGTGACCACCACCGGTGACGCGGACACGGATGTCGACGTTGGCGAACTTGTCAAGACCGACGACCAGGAGGGGCTCGTAGACCTATGTGAAGTTCTTAGTGATTGATGTTCTCCCCCCTTGTGTGTTCAAGGACATGTGCATCTTGAACAAGCATATATAACCCCCCCCTTGCAGAATGGCTCAAAAAGTTTCGAGATTCGGTCAAGGTATGGGGGGAGCTACAAGGTTCTTCGAATGGACGGAGGTTGAAGGTTTCTGATTTCGTACCTTGAAGCGGAGGACCTCAGGCTGAACGAGGGACAGAGGACGACCGTTGACCTTGATCAAACCACGGCCAGTCTACATCATCACCCAAAAAGTTAGCCATTTCAGCTCCCATGGTCACAATTCTTTGTGCGTCAAAGGTTCTCCCGCCAGCTCTCTCTCTCTCTCTCTCCTCTCTCCCCTCAAAAAACGAACTGGCAGCATTCCATGACAACATCGTCTCCAAGGAAGAAAAAAAAACGAACCTTGCAGTGGGCGACAGCGGTGGCCGTCTTCTTCTTGCCGAAGCATTGCACGCTCTGTGTTGTCGACATGGCTGCTGAGTTTTGGGGCGGGTATGTCTGGATTGTGACTGCGTGGGAGGAACCGTTTCGAGGGTCAGCGGGACGTCGTGATGAGAATTGGGCCTTGCAACACAAACTCGCCTTAGGGGGGGAACTGGATTTTTTTTCACCCGGACGATTGCTTCTGCCCGTTTGCGCGCAACTTGCTCGGAAACGAAGAGGGTTTGTGCCCTTTCCATATGCCCTATTCCTCTTTCGGTGTGGTGGAGACTTCTCAAAAGGCTGTTACGTCAGCAGACGAGGCTCTTGCCCCCCACACCCACCAAAAGTGATCTAGAGAGAAAGAGAGAGAAAAAAAAATCGGATACACGTGACGCATGCCCTAAACCCTTGGATCTAGCGATTCCGATTGTGGCATCCGCCAAAATTTCGCCTCGAGTGAAGCATCACGTCGGACTAACTAACAACAGCCCAGATATACCGCCGTCAAGGTAAGTTGCTGTCGCTCAATTACGTCGTTATCGAAGAGGCATTGAATTTGCTAACCATATCGTCAAAGATGGTCGCCGCCAAGAAGCACGTCCCCATCGTCAAGAAGCGTACGTTTTGAAGCCCTTTTTGAAATCAATCCCGAGAGAGATACCAGGCCCCCCTCCATGTTTTCCTCCACGACTGCATTCGAAGCCACGAGAATAATGAACCGAAGAGGGTGATTTTGAAGTGCAGTTATGGGGAAGGGGGGAGAAACAGTGGAGGGGAAACGATTACAACCTTGAAGAGAACGGAGTATTGACTGGGAGTTTACTATAGGCACTGCGCGCTTCAACCGTCACCAGAGTGATCGGTTCAAGTGCCTTGACCCCAGCTGGAGAAAGCCCAAGGGTATCGACAGCAGAGTCCGACGACGCTTCCGAGGCACCATTCCCATGCCCTCTGTACGTTTTGAGCCTTGCCCTTTCCAATGGACAGAAGAAGAAAAGTTTGGGGAAAAACTGGTTTGCTGATACGCGAACGATTAGATTGGCTATGGCTCCAACAAGAAGACCCGCTTCATGATGCCTTCCGGCCACAAGGCCTTCCTCGTCAACAACGTCAAGGACCTCGAGCTTCTGCTCATGCACAACCGAACCCACGCTGCCGAGTACGTACCCTCTGAAAAGCTTCCTTCTCCCGACTCGATCCATACATGATATTGGGAGAGAGAGAGAGAGAGAAGTTATGAAGCTCAATCAGAACTCTTTACTAACATCAAACTCCAGGATCGCCAGCGCCGTCTCTTCCAGAAAGCGAATCGACATCATCGCCCGCGCCAAGCAATTAGGAGTCAAGGTCACAAACGCCAAGGCCAAGGTCACCACCGAGGTTTAAATGCATTAGAGCAAAAAAGAATGGCAAAAGTAGGCGGGCGGCAGCGATGGTGGAGGGAGGTGGAAAGCACACACATATTTCCGGGTTTTTCGGTTTCTTGGGGCGTCAAGACATGCGCTGCTGTCTACTACACTTTACACGGTTAAGCTGCATTCGGGAAACGTTTGGGTTGCTTTGCGAGGGCTCTGGCAAATGTATAGTCATTGATGCTAGGGGAAATATGACGCACCGTTGACGACACCAATTGTGGTTTTCTTGAGTCCTTTTCGCTTGTGAAGGTAGTTGGAAGGTGATGTCCTCTGATTTCTGTCAGGCAAGTGTCTTGCTGGAGCACTTTGGCGGAAATATGTCCTCCATGCAGTGATTGTGTCTGTGGGATGTTATTCAAGAAGGCCAAATGCTGTTCAAGAGCGAACAAGGGTTATGCTTGATCTTCTAGAATCTACCAAGAGGAGCCCATCAAGCCCAAGAGCAGGGGTTTGGTTCCCCAAGGAGCAACATCATCAATATTCTACCATGGACTGACTCAAAGACTTTAAGGAAATAAAGCAGCCCAAAAAAAGAAAAAAGAAAAAGGAAAAAAAGACAGACTTTTACAGACTCTACGCTGTGACAGGAGCCAATCTGGATCCAGACACGCAACCAGGTCACACACACCCAATACCGTTGATTAAAAAGACCTGTAAGTACGCTACGGAGTTTTTATCCCGTCGTTTACAAAACACAACTTCGGCCGTTCCATATCTAGATCTCAGCGACATTGAGAAGTTATATATATATATATATATATTTACTCATTCGTTATAACTAGCCCTTGAACACCTCACCACCCGTGAGAAAATGCCTCTTTACTCCCATAACCTCGAAATAACCCTCCCAATCGGGCTCTCAGTGCCATCATGGTGAACTCTTCATAGGCCATCTGCTCCTCAAACCAAGTTGGTTGGCACAGTCGTTTTACTGCTTACCCAATTTGTATCCCATTAAGGCCCCCCTGGCTCGGCAATAGAAACGACGCAATCAAGGGGGAGAGAGGGAGGAGAGGAAAGAAGTGCTGGAACAATAGATATGGCAGGCGGCCAAATGAATGCAAAAAAACTTCATTCCTGTTTGTTTCTCCCCATTGCCCTCCCCCCAATTCCCTTTAATCCATGTCATTTCTTCCTAACCCCTTCTTGTTTTTCTATTCTTCATAGAGAGAGCCACAGTAAGCTCAGACCGACCATATTATATAAGACCCTAGGTGCTTTGTTAAAACCGTACATCTCAGAGCCCCCCCCCCCTCCCCCCCTCCCCCTCAACTTGTGCGAATTATATTATCATCTCTAATAAGGAAAAAGTTTTCACGCGTAGCGGCTCAGCCTGGCATGCAGTTTACAACGTTCGCTTTTGACTTTGCTTTGAAGCATTTTTGGGCGCCCATGTCCGCATCTACTAGATATTTCCCCGAAGCTTCATCCAGAGCAGATATAACCGGTATTTCAGGGGCATTGCCATGCCATAACTCTCAAACAGCTTAATTATCGCCATGCTGTACGGTAACCCGTGGCCTCCTTCTATAGGGACGATCTGGCCGTAACCTCGTTGTTTCTTATCCAAAGAGTATCCCAGTATCAGCTCTTTATGGATATCCAATCGCTTCAAAGGTGATGTCGAATTACCACCACCATCGTCAGCCAACATTCTAATAAAGCTGGCCGCTAGCTGGTATCGCCCAGCGCCGTTATAGTTTATATTATTGTCAATAAATTCCCTCACGAACTCGGTGTTCCTTACGGCCACACCGTATCTCCTACAAAAGCGAGCGACTCGCTCGTTTGTCCTGCCTCTTGGCATTCCAAGCACGAGACGCAATAGGAGATCGTTGTTATCATCTTTGATCCCAAGGTATTCAGGATTCGACATGACTTTAGCTCTGACGTATGGAACGACGCCCAATTCGGCAGCTAGGATGACAAAGCCACACCGCTGCGCGGAATGGGAGATGAGGAATCTAGCTCTAGTATGCGGTGCGTATCTTGAATAGAAGACGGTTAGAGCACTGGCTAGATCATCAAGAGATTTAACCAGACTATCGCAGTTTTCAGAATTGTCCACAACTTTTGATGCGAGATAGAAGCTTCGCAACACCCACCTCCCGACCGTGTCGTCAGAAGGTAATGGCTTCGCGGCGTTTTTCCAGTCAACTGACCGTCTGTTCAGTTGGGCGGCGGCGATGGAGGCTACGCCCCTTAAGATTGCGAGGTGCACATCGAAATATTCGGGAGCTGCTGATTGAATGTTTGGCCAAATTTTATTTAACCACTCCAGTGCTGTTCGGTGGAAATAGTCTACCCGATCAGATGAAATCTCTAATATGCCCTTAGTGCGGCTGTCGAGCCTTCTTTTCAACTTTTGAATGATGTGGTGCTGTTGCATTGAAGTGCCACCATCCGCAAACCACAACATGTCAGCTGGCATGCCAGCCGGTTTCGTTCTACCTGTATAATTATATGAAGGATCTGGTGACTGTGTGTAGGCTTGAAATATTAAAAAGATTTGAGCTGCATCGTGTCGATGATCTGGTTTGACTCTTTCCCAGAGTCCCTGATAGAGAGACCCCAAGTCGCTTGGGAGATCCGTAAGAGCCCTCATTAAAGTTGACAACATATCTCCATCGGTAAGCCCCGCGAGTATCTCTCTTGTGACCAGGTAGACCCAGATAAAGACACCCTGGGCTTTCTCCACAATGCCCTCTAGCAGCTCTTCTGCATCCGCCGGACACGCCGCCTGAAGCTCCGCAAACCCCGTGTTTGCATTGAACTTTCCTCGCACGAACTTCCCCATGTCTTCCCTAGTAAGCATCTCCATTCGCATTTGTGGACAATCAGCAAAGGCATCCTGGAAATCGTTCCACGGACGGCTGCTGACGCAGACTTTGATTTGAGGACGACCGTGCAACTGTTTGATGAGGTCGATGAGCTGACTGTGATCGCCGTCAAACTCATCAAGTCCGTCCACAAAGATGGCAAGATTGAATGTTTTCTCAACAAGAGATCCCAGAGAGGTGATGCTTTCGAACAGCTCACGCCAAGTCCACGGGATCTTCGGGGCGCTCTCGCCAAAAATCTTACGCGTCGCCCACCTGCCTGGGAAAAGTTTGGGTGCAACTTCGGGTGCCTGTTCGACTATCTGGTACAGAAGCGTTCGTAGAAGCCCAAGTTGTGTTTTTTGTAACTCAATGCCAGCGTTCCATGAATAGAATACCGCGGTGAGAACTGGTCTTGGGGATGCCCATTCCGCAAGGAAGGAAGTCGTGCAGCGTTGTGACAGCAGATACTTCATTATAGTTGATTTACCAGAGCCTGGTTTGCCCGTGATCCAGTAAACGTTTTCTATTTCATTTTTCAACCAAACAGGAAAACTACACCATAAGGGTTGATCCTTTCCGTCTTCCGATCGGCGCGGCTCCTCAAATGCCCAGCTAAACGTAGTCTCATAAGCGTCGGGAATGGCATGAAAACGATTTTCTTGCGACTCGAAATGTAGTTCATTGAGCAAATATTGAGCGCAGTCGACGTCACTTATGCCAGTCGTCCCTTCTTGCCGATGATAGGTGAAAATCGAGTCCAAGATGGATGCATGGGCGATGCCACTGTTGTCCGAATGAAGCTGTTGGATCAGCGTCTGATGACGGGATGGCGTACCCTCGTTGACGGTGGCTTTCGTATGCCCCGTAGACAGCTCCCTGGATCTGTTAGAGTTGGATAAGTTCCGATGAATCAATATGAAGAGTACCATAGATATGAGACCATCGCGTCTATCAGACGTGATTTGTTGTTTTTCAACCTAGACTCCATCTTCGCAATTTCGCCCTTGTTCCAAACCAATCTCAGTGCTTCCCTGAAGCTCTTTTGATTTACTTTCTTTTTGGAGACGGCTGTCCTTTGTCTTTCGTCGTAACCGATATTCCCTACACCATGACCCTGGATCTTGGTGATTGAGTGTAGAATCTCTTCGCTAATGGTCTTGCAGCTGCGGCATTCTTCAAGAAGAGATTCTTCAAAGATGGCACGAGGGCGACTTGGACTGGTCAGAAGAGTGATTTTCGCTTCGACCGCTCCAGTGAGCTCCGTCAGGTCGCGAGATATCCTTCCAAGCGCAACTACCTTGATGGCGGTATCAGAGGTGCCTTTGTAGGTCTGAATAGATTCAGTGAGTAATTGGACGCCAAAATCTGTGAACTGGACGGCTGCCTTGACCACAGATATAAAATTGAGCGGATCCATGGCGTTGAAATTGCTGGTATCGATGAGGTGAATCGCAAGTTTGAGTTCACATTACCAGAGAAGACCCCCCCCGAGATACAAGAGGCTCTGGGCTGCATCTTGGGCACTCTCTGCCCAACCAATATATAAGCCAACCAATAGTCTGGCAGCCGCCTCTTCATCAGTTGTTGCCTTTATGCGAACCGCATGACATGACAAAGCATGCCCGCGAATCAAACCCGAAACTTACATCGGGTAGATGGAGAGGGCTTCCATGAGTTCTATGCTCTGCTCCCTGGAGATTGCCTCCCCCCGCGAATCGCCCTCGCTATTTGTAGTTCCCCTCATCGCCCTTAAATCCATTTGACGCTCTTGGTTTCTGTTGCATCCTTTCGATTTTATGGTTATTATCATGTCCCTTCAGTATGCATTAACATGGTCGATGAGCTGACAACATCGTCAATATGTCGTCGTTTGCGGACTTGGGCGTTTCCAGCACTAACGTCACCGGCACGTCCCGACGTTGCATCCCACCATACCGCTAACAGAGTAATTAGTGGAGTGCTCTTATACTGCAAGGCGACATACTGACCATCAAGAAAGTCGCTGGATGGACCGACATGAAACTTTGGTTGACTCGGAATGTTTTCTTCAAGTTGTAACTTGTAGGTTGGAAGTGATGTCACGGAAATCCTCTCCTCTGGCAGTGCTTTCCTTGGCGCATTGGCGGAAAGATACACCATCATTCGACGCACCTGCTGTAATCAGTCATCATATACTCCGCAGCATCCTGTGGTCAACCAAAAGCCTGCGTAAACACCAAACCCATGGGTCAGCATTGATCTTTGGGAGAATAAGTGAGGCCTCATTCATGCCATAGACCTCAGCATCAGTCAAGTCCAAGCATCATATAAATCGCAAGATTCATCATCATCAATCACCTTTTCATTCACCACCCTCTCACTCCCAATACTATACAAAACAACATCTCCCTCCCTATCAAATCCATCTCATCGCACAATCCTGGGTATAACACAAACACACCCTCTCACCCCTCCTCCTCCACTCATCCTCCAAAATATTAAGAACCTAATAGTCCCCCTCCCAAATAGCTACCAAGCCACCAGGGCCAG
Source organism: Hypomyces rosellus (assembly GCA_011799845.1). Classification (NCBI taxonomy): domain Eukaryota; kingdom Fungi; phylum Ascomycota; class Sordariomycetes; order Hypocreales; family Hypocreaceae; genus Hypomyces; species Hypomyces rosellus. The sequence goes on from WWCI01000003.1 coordinate 799,799, forward strand.
TACCATTCAAGTTCCAAACAAAAGACTATCAAGCAATCCTCGGAAAAATCCCAGCCCGCGCCCTGACAGAAAAAGAGCTCAACGGACCAGCAGGATTCCCGAGCAAGAAGAAAGAAAAAGCACAATAAGTACTAAACAAAACATGTATCCCTCCTAGTCCCCCGTAGTCCCCCTTTTTGGGCCACGTAACAAAACAATGTTATTTTGTATATCATATCATCACCATGCAACAAAAGAAAGACCCATTATACAACAAAAAAGACCAAATTACTCGAGGAGACAAAACAAGGAAGCGTTGCCTCGTCCACTCATAGTCATGTCCGATTTATACCCAACGCCGAAGAAATATGTCCCAGTCCTGATAACGAAAAGCCGGTTTGATGCCATGTCGGAGGATGCAGAGCGTACGGTATGCGATTATGCAGTCATCTATATCGTCCCTCGGTGCCGTTGCTTTCGTGCTAGCCAATCTCCGAGCATGTTATCAAGTTGCTATAAAAGTTAGCGTTTTGCCATCTCATACAAGCACACACAATACTTACCGTCGTTATCTCTGCCAACTTGGCGTTTTGCTCACGGAACAGTCCCCCAACCACAGGATGATCATGGCCCGCAGGTATCACGTCTGACTTGTCATACACCACAGTTAAGAGATCACGAATATGATCGCCCTCGTCAAAAAAGGCTCGCAGCTTGGTGTCGTCCCAGACTTGCTCCTTGCCGGTGCTGGAAGAGTTGCTACTCTTTGGTATGTCATCGATGGATGGCACCAGTTCTGGAGATGGTGAAGCTGTGGGTGAGCGGTCTGCTGGTGATTCAGTATCAGCCATGAGAGCTGGCGGGTTAGAAGAGTTGCCAGGAGATAGGGGAGACATGGGCGCTGGTGAGTCGGCATAGCGATCCAAGGGACTTTGCAGGGACTGGCGAGGTGTGATTGTCTTGTCGCTGGACGCTGATGTACTGGACTGGAAGCTATTGGGGAATGCTCCGGGGAGGACAGGGCGTACAGGCTGGTCCTTGTGCTCCTCGCCTGCCGCCGTAGAGGTTGGTGCCGGTGGTTGGGGAGCCTCTTGCATGAGGGCCTCGCCCTCATCTGAATCGTCAGAGTCGTCCAGATCCATACGAGTAAGCGCCCTCGTCGCCTTTTGAGGTTTCGCGTCCGGACCGGCACTTGCACTCCGCATGCGCGCCGACAAGACTTTGGGGCTTCCCACGCGCTGAGCGGCAGCGGAATTGGCCCTTTCTCGAGATGCTTCGCGGACCTTTTGCGGCAGACTGGACGGTATATCTCGCGCCTCATTTGTCTCCGGATTAACAATGCGCATAGACGGCGGAGGCACGTTGGAGACGTTGTTGATCCGGCTCTCAGCCAGATACGATGCAAGCTCGATAGTTGATGACTGCGCCGCAGCAGGCTTGGCGGAGAGCGTGGGCTCTACTCGGGCCTGTGGCTTCTGCAGCCTGCCTGCTTGCTTGGGAGACTTTTCGGGTGATGTTGGTTCTGATCTTGGACGTTCATCGCTGTCCCGAGGTTCAGACATGACCTCGGCCTGCGCATCTTCATCAGACGATCTCTTCTTATCCTTTCTGGAGAAGAAGCTGCGGATGGCGCTTGGTTTCTTCTCCTTCTCCTTCTTTTCCTTCTCCTTGCTAAGCTTCTTACGCTCCTTGTCAGATACAAGCTCCTTCTCCAACTTGTCCATACTGGTTCTGGCCTTGCCATCCTTGGTGAGAGATTCACTAGACTGCCTAGGTGTGTTGTCATCCCGTAACAAGTTAGGTGTGAGGGTGATCTTCTTTGTCTCTTCATCTCTAAAGAACGAGTCAGTATTCCTGACGGTGCCCATTTTAGATCTGCTTGGGCTGTTTGACTTGTCGTCTTGCATCTCGCTGCTGCTTCTGGATTCCTCATCGTCCGAGGGCTCATCCCCTTCCACCACTCTAAGATCCTTAGCCTCCTTTGACGCCTTGGTCCTGAGGGGCTCCACCCGAGCGCTTTCGTCGGCGCCATCGTGACCCGTGCTCTGCTTGGATGTCTGGTCCTTGTCTGTTTCTTGAGATTTTTCGGAATTCGGACCAAAGAGTTCGTCGATATCTTCTTCGTCAGTAGAATAGTCGAAATCGGAGTAATCAACATAGGTAGGTTCCGCAAAAGTAACCGTTGCCTTTTTCCTCTTGACTATTGAGTTGAAAGCACCGGGTTTCTGCTTCGGCCCCTGGTCTCCCAACATGGCGGCAGAGAGCTAGCTCATGTCAGTCATGTCCTCGAAAGTAAAAGTAATGAAAAAAATGCATACATCAATGTTCCTATGCTTGTTCAAACGAGCTAATCTTTCGGTTGGCGTCTCGATGTGTTCGGCCGGTAGGTAACCTGCCGTAATCAGCCAAAAGCCCCCCATTGATATATGGAGACGTGGAACCCACCAATGCTACTATCCTTGACTACCCTCACCAGCCACCAGTAGCTGTTACTGTCATCCAGCAAAACCATGGTGTCACCCTTGGTCGCGTTTGCCTGGCCCTCGACGGTGGCCACAAAGGTGTGGAGCGCGTAAACGAATTCGAAATCGATATCCTCTGATTCATGTAAGCATTCAGCCGCCCAGCCAGATTCAATGAAGCGTGGATCGTCAGGGAGGGAGAAGTCGGAATCATCATCATCTTCAAAGGATTCTTCGTAGGGGAACATGAGGGGCATGTCGTATACTTTGTCGTATTCGATTGCAGGGTCGTTGTCGTCGCCGTCGTCGCCGTCATCGTTCGGATCAACTGATTCAAGCTCCGGTAGCTCTTCAACCGTTTCGAGTTGGGTTCGGTAGATCCTCCATCCACGATATACATCCTCCTCAACCGCAGGATGCTAACCCCCGGTATCCAAAGTCTGCCTTGCATCATGTTTACTCTCCAACACCACTTCCACCTCCTCATCACTCGCATCGTCCGTTTCGGATAGGTGGTATGGGCCGCCGCCTTCGTCGTCGCATTCGTCGTCGTCGTCGTGTCGATGGTACTCGTCAAACTCACCATGCGCAAGATGATCATGGCAAGCGCACTGTTCTGCAGTCGCCATTCCAACCCGAGGGCAATGTGTATCTGTGTTTGTGCTTGTGCTTGTGCTTGTGCTTGTGCTTGTGCTGGGAGGTGGTAGGGGGGAGGACCAGAGACTCCTCTGGGTGCTTGAAAGGGACGATACGCGCCGCGGCCAAGCCCTAGGCGTGCCGGGAACGGGGCAGCACCCACCATCTTCAATCGAGGGCGAGCTCGAGATCCTATCCATCATATCATCGTCCATGTCGCCATCGTCCTCGATGTCTTCTTCGTCTGCATTCGAGGACACGCCGCCGTTTTGCGCCACGGCCAGCGCATCCTGCTGCTGCTGCTGCTGTCTCTGCTGGTAGACGTCCATGCTGTCGATGATGGAGGCTACTGCGCTGTAATCTGTGTCGTCCGCCCAAGAGAGCACACGCGGGCTGCGAGATTCCTCCTCGGCGGTTTGGTGGGCAACCTCGCGCAGTGTCTCTGCTTGGTGGGGGGCGAAGGGGGAAGTGGATGAGGTGTCGTTGTTTCGATGAGCAGATTGATCCGAAGCCGACGGAGAGTGATGATCTTGGAGATCGATGGTGTCTATTTGCCGCCAAAAGAAGAAGACACAAACGACCGGTCAGTGAGAAGGAGAGAAAGAAAGAAAGAAAGAAAAAAGAAGAAGTGAAAGAAGCACGGTGTAAGTAATCAAGTATTGATTGAAGTGAAAGGAAAAAGAGAGGCCTGCTTTGATGCAATCAAGAACGGGCCTCACGTGTCTCGCGTCAAACGAGGCAAGAATGGATGGTGGTGATTCCTTCTCGAAACAAAGACAGACGAGACAAGCAAGGGCGCAGGGGTTCGTTAGAGGAAGGAACCAAAAACGGCCAATTGGAAGTACAAGTAACAAGTAAATAGTACTACAAGGGGAGAAGATGAATCTTTGGAGGAATGGAAGCCCCAGAAAATAGAAAATAGAAAATAAAATAAAATAAAAAATAAAAAAGAGAGACCCCTGGTCTTGTTCTCGTCTTTTCTTGGAATAGAGTGAAATTGGAACCGAGGAGGTTGAAACGGGGGCTGGCTGGGTGGGTATGGGTAGGTGGTCCCTCTCCGTCCCTCTCGGATATGGAGAAACGATGCAGGGGATTGATTATTCTTATTTTTTCTTTCGGGGATGGATTGTCGCGGAGAATAAAGATGGACATTTACCTTGCCTCAGCTAGGCATAGATAGGCATAGACATATGTAGATGGACATGGCATAACATGGGACTGGAACCAAAACTGGGACTGGGAGGGAGAGCAAGGACCACCACCAAGGAAAACGGGGATTTCGAACCCAGCTGTGCAAAGCGGGCGCAGCTTGTTGGGTTGGAAAACGAAAAAACAATAATGCCAGAAACTATTTGCCAGGGAGAACATAAAATAAAATAAAATACGTACCGGCACGAACAATTGTTGCCCTCGTCATGGCGAATGACGATGATGGTGACGATGACGACAGGTACTGTGACTATGAATGCGACAGTAATGATGATGAATGCGTCTGCGTCTTGCGTCTCCGATGACAATCGGCGTGGGGAACTGCCAAAAGCATCCAATCCAAACAGGAATATCAATCAAGATGATGGGAGTGGATGAGTGGATATGCGTCTCAGTGTGCGTGTGTGTCCCTCTCTCTTCTCTCTTCCTCCAACCCCAGTCGGTTAATGTATCCCGACCTGGTTTCAAACCCGTGGCGATCTCCGAAGAAAGAAAGAAAGAAAGAAAGAAAGAAAAGAAAGATGATGAAAAAAGGACCTTAAAGATAACAAGGCACAGAGTTTATAGCAGGTCGAGTCAAAGATGTGACAAAAAGATGGATTGTCAGATATTATAATCTCTTTTTTCTTCTTCCCTTTCACACTTGTCAACCGTTTGCCCTCTTCTCTTCTTCTCTTCTTCTTTCCCCTTTATTTAGCTTAAACGGCCGTTGCGTTTAGTTAGACCCCCCCTGTGGCGCGCGCGAGGCGTCTCTTTGAACTGACAAGAGAGAGAGAGAGAGAAAGAAAAAAGAAAAGGATATGATGGAATGCGGTAAATGGGGTTTCGATGGCAGACACGAGTCCTTGTCTTGCCTTGTCTAAGGTTGTCTGACTGGATCGTCATGGGGAGGGTGAGAGGGAGGGGGTTGGTTGGCTTTGGCTTTTTTTCCGAGAAGAGACCCGACAGACAGAGACTGAGAGACAGCCCTGAGAGACACAGAGACAGAGACAGACCAAGACAGTGTCAGCAGCGTCAAAGGCCGCCCGCGGGTAAAGCTTGGGGCTTGTCCTCGGGCTTGTCCACGGGCTTGAGCACAACCTACAAGTACAGCTAATAAAAGTCACAGTGACTAAAAATAAGAGACATAGATAGAGTGATAGCCACTGATAGGTACCTTTGGGCCCTTCACCATCAAAGACCCAGCCTAGCATGGATGGAAGTTCCAATCGCCAATAAAGCCCGGGCTTGCATTTGCAGGCTTGCAGGCTGGTGGGTGGCGCAATTTGGCAATAAAGTGTCTCAGCATTCAAACAACTTGGCACACACACACACACACGCATCGCGTCCGCCCGTCACCCGCCCGTCTACTGTATTCTAGCCAAGACTTTTTACTTGTATCTTCTCTTCTCAGTCCCCGTCTCTTGTCTTGACTCGGTCGTTGCGTTTGTGTGTGTGTCGAACATGCATTCAATCCTTTCTTTGAAAATCAGGCAGACGTGGCATCAAACCTAAAGAAGAGGAAAAAACAAAGAAACAAAGAAACAAAGAAAGAAAGAAAAAGAAGAAAAGAGTACAAGTTGGCAAACATGATTGGCAAGAAAGGGGGCCAAGAGGAGGAGGAGGGTAAGCGGCCGCTGACGATCGAGATGGACAGATACAAAATCATTCGTTGTGGCTAGAAGCTCTCTCACTCACTGACTCGCTCACTCACCCTCTGTTGTTCTTCTTCGTCTGCTTCTTCTTCTTCTTCGTCTTCTTCTTCTCCAACGACAAGGACACACGTTTTGGGAACCCCTGCATTCCCCCAGACAGACACGCGCCACGTAATAAAATAAAAAGACAGCGACGTCTGCCGAGTACACGTACTTGACATCCATTTACCTACCTTATCTATCTATACTCTCCTATCAACATCATTCTCATTCTCATGGCCTCATCTCGGGCATCAAGACACAAATAAAATAAAAAACATCCTATCAAATTTCCTCTCACATTTCAACTACAACTACACCATAATTTAACCAATGGGTAAGGCGAATCATATCCCTCCGTCTCTTCCTGCATGCATGCAAGTCCTCACGCATCAATGCACCCGCATATGCATCCCCCCCTCTCTTCTCTATCCCCCCCCCTCAATGCTCCCCTCTTGAGACGCATTCCACCTCAGCCTCATGCACCCTCAGCTGTTCCCGTCACATCGCCTCCCTCCTAATCACATTTCCCGCGCTCTCTTTCATCATCACCCAACCGGCCAGCCACCAGTAAAATAAGTTCATCTAACCTTTTTTTCCTTTTTTGCAACGTCAAAAAGTTAAAATTACCACGTAGCATTGCCGCCCGGATGAGGCAGATATCACGACATACCATACCACTATCAATGCGAGGCATCAATCAATTCACCCTTGCTTGGAAGAGAGCGAGAGCCCCTAGAGGGAAAAAAGCATCGCAGTACATACCTGAAAAGACCCTGACACGCTGAAATGCAAGTCCTTTTTTTTTTCTTTTCTTTTTTTCTGTAACAGGGGTTCCACGTTTCTCGGTGAGTGTCGTTTTGCAGGGGTGGTCAGACGCATGATGCTATCTGCCGCGGTACATGAGATGGGACCCAGAATTCATCTTTGCCTGGCGCGCATGGATGGTAAATTCGACAACAGACGATTCCTTGGCCATCCCATCGAATGAAGTTGATAGTCGTGGTGTATCGGGAGCGGGACGAGCCATCGACATTATGACTATTCTATTCCATATCATCGCTACCTATTTTTCCCTACTTAATACAAAGTGTCATCTATGATAATCAAATAACAGAGGTCCACGCCCATACATTCGCAGTAGTACCAAGGAGGTAAACGTAGCCCATATCAGTTACACAACTTCACTCACAAAACACAAAGCTCAAGTGACAAAATCATGTTTCCATGCTTCAACAGCTGTATTCAATGAACCATATAACGATAATTCTATTACATGATATTATCCTCATAACTCTAATCCCTTGACCATTCATTCGTCTTTTTGTGCGTACCCATCGAAGTGAATCAAAACACGCTTAAACGCCAAACAAACCAGAAATCAATCAATCAATCAATCTCGCAAAAACGCTATCCCATTTATCGACCGCTAACAGACATTCGTCGAACCTGCTCTGTTCCATTCTGACCCGACAGTTGCGCCAACTTCTTTGACATACTATTTCTCAAGTTAGCATCATTGTCATCGTCTCTTCCATAGGGATAGATATATACTTACAAGTCAAAGAAGGCAAACTGGCTGGGCTGGCTGCCAAATTCGTAGACGAATCGACTGGCCAGGTAGCTACCAAAGATGGCCCTCAGATAGCTATCGGGCACCCGAGAGATGATGGTGTCTACACCAATCTTGTCCTGGAGCAGCTTGGGCAGAGCATCCTTCAATACGGCGTGGCGAATCTGCTCATTGGCCCAGAGATCAGAGTGCTGGAGCTTCTCATCAAGATCTGTAATGGCCCATGAGAGGTTATCGGAGAGAACCGATCGGGGCAGACCAGTCTCTTCATGCTCACGCCAGAGGGCCTCAAACTCGAGTCTCGCATTCTCCTGAATCTTGGCCTGCACCTCCTTCACGTAATCTTGGTAGAACTGGGGAACGGCACCAGTGGCATGGTCAACGCACATGTTGTCGCTGAAGCCTTCATCGTCAAAGGATAGCGAGGCAAGAACCTCGAGAGACGATGATGTGACACCTCCCTTGTTGGCAGACGCGTCCTTGTACAGGATGCACCCGGCCGCCTCAAGACGCAGCTTGGCATCCTGGGTGATGAAGAGATTGGCACCCTCGACAATATAAGGGATGGTCGACTTGCCCTCATTGATCAGCCTATTGACCGAAATGAGATCAATCGACTCGGGACGGCCACCACATGGCACAAAGGCGTCCGTGATGCCGGTATCCCGCAAGTGGTAGGTGTTGCGGAACGAGGTACCATTGGCGACAACCTCCCCGCTGGGAAGAGTCACGTTGTTCTCGTCGCAAAGCACTCGGAAACCGTCCTTGGATACCTTGCTCATGTCAAACTCGCTGATCATGACACGCTTCTTGGCAAGGCGGACAAGCTCTTCCTTGTCAAGTCCGTTGGGGTCCACCAGCACACCGGAACCATCCACGATGGCGGTGTACTTTTCATTGCCCAGCAGAATTTCATTGCTTCCCAAATCACCATCAGGTCCACCGGTCTGCATCTTTCGAACCGTAGAGGGATCGAGGTTAAGCTTGCGGTAGATACCCTTGACATACTCGCGCACCGACAGAGTAGTCATTCCGTATTTGTCGTGAGGAATACCACCGAGTCGCTGGGACTTGCCGGTGAAGAAAGACTTCCACCAGGGTGCACCTCGGGTCTTGGCGTGCTCAGTAGCCCAGTCAACCAAGTCGGCAGTGTTCTCGTCAGGGCCCATGAAGAGGATCTCCTGCTTTCCATAGAGATCCACGATTGGGTTCTTGATACCGGGAGTCTCGGCGGGAAGCAAGAGATCCAGGATACTATCAATGTACTTCTCGAATGCCTCTGTGGCCTTATCCTGTTGCTTGGGATCCAAGAGAATGACACCCTTGGATCCACCTTCAGGAATATCCTTGTTCTTGCGCTGCTGGGTGTTGGCAAGACCGTAGTTTTCGTCAAACAAGTTACGGGCGTTGATGCCGTAGGCTTCCTTGCTACGAGACTTGACAATACGAATACCACCGCGAGAAATGTCTCGGAAACGAAGGTGGAAGCCTCGAGATTCAGCGCTGATGACAAGGAACATGCCGTACAAGGACTTGGGGTATTCGGCCTCGGGCAAGAAGGAGGGGTCCAGGCGGAAGCTGAGAGCGACCTTGGTCGGTGTGAAGTAGTTGGTCTTGAGAATGGCATTGTTGAATACTCTAAACGCAGTCATGACCATCTCGTCGTGCTCGTTGGCCACTGTAGTGGAGATCTTGAGTCTGAGCTTCTCATCCGACATCACCTCGACAGCGGGTGTAGGAGCAATGAACTTCTTGTCGTAGTCCGGTCCCACACTAAGGTGGATATTAGCAAAGGCGGCGTACAGAGACCGGACGAGGTCGGGGTATGACTGAATAATCTCCAGGATGTAGTCGGGAGTAAAGGTTTCGGTACGCAGACGGCGCTTGAGCTTGGATAGCAGAGTCGTATGGGCGTTTTGTGCGGGGTCCAAAATCTCCGATAGGGAGGCATATTCGGGGCCGAGTCTGTTGAGGAAATGCTGGACAAAGACCCATGCGGAGTGCGCATAGACGGATTCCTGAAGACTGAGCTCACCAGCGACGAAAAGATGGTGGAACTTGTTCAGGGGCAAGCAGTACAGCAAGGAGATTTCCTTGGTGATTTGATGGATAGACTGGTCCATGGATGGGAAGTAGCCATCCACGGACTGCGCAGGGCGAAGGTAGACACTCATGATGGTGATACCATTGGAGAATTGTTCCACATACTTCCTGGAGGATGTAACGCCATAGTAGTGGTACAAGTCACTGAGAGTCGAGAAGATGCCGCGAGCAGTTCGTGTGCGGAATGCAACGACCAATCGCTTCTCAGCAGAGTCCTCAATGTCAAAGACCTCAATGACAGGGCCTGTTCGGTTGACGGCAAGATCAATGATTTCTTGGTAAATTTGCTTGGTGTTGGTGGTGGCCTTTTGCCAGAAACCACTGTCGGAGATGAGCTCGAGGTTGGTCTCCTTGGGGTCGGTAGACTCGGGGCTCTGCTTGAAGTGGCACTGGTAGACGAAGTAGCATCTGAGGGTGGCCTTGGAATTAGGGCTCGCGCCGATGACGGCTGGCGAACGGAAAGTCTCAACACGGTACTTTGACTTGCCCTGGTGATCCAGATACTTTGATTCGAGACGAGACTCATATCTGGGTCCGCTTGCGTGACCCTTGCCGGGCTCGCTGGTGTCGATGTAGATGGCGTGGTCATGAGCTTCCATGTCCAGGCGAATCTCCTCCTGCTTGTCGTCCCTGGAGTGGGCAGCAACCTTGGCGGCGTAGAGAGAAGTGATTTGGTTGGCAATGACATCAGGGGTCTCAATGTGGAAGTAAACGTCATCAATGCCAAGCTGGCCGTAGAACCACTGGATCTGGTCGTCGACCAGAGGCTCGGGAATCCATCCTGACTGTGTGATGATGGTCTTGACCGCTTTCATCTGCTCGACCTTGCCCTTGAACTCAGGGGCAATGTAGCCGACAGTGGCAGACCGCAGAATGCGGTGTCCATTGCCGTTGGCAGGGAGAACGCTGAAGTGGGTGGGCTGAGGTGAAGGACCCCTGCTGGAGTCTGAATCCGCGGTCTGGATCTGAGCCAAATTCTTTGGCTTGGGGAGAATTGATGAAGACATGGCTGGGAGAGGATCTGTATACTCTGGGAATCTATCCAAGGCGGGAATGTTAGTGGTGTCGAGTGCAAGTGCCAACATTTTGGAGAGTGAAAATTAAATATTAATAAGTTAAAAAAGAAGAGGAATACGTGAAGAAAGCAGAAAGCAGTGTAAATGGAGAGGACTTGAGGATAGACGGACAGAGGCATTGGGTTGCGAAGGGAAACTCTCAAGATATACTCTTTCAGTTTATCAAAAGGGAGGAGAGATAAGGGAGGTGAGACGGATAACCAGCCACAGGTACGTATCCGTGCCAAAAACGGTTGATATCATGACTCAACAGGGCGGAACATGGATGATGAGAATGAAAAAGATAGCCGAGCTGATATGAATCAAGGTTTCCCGCATCTTGGGACCAAAGATAGATATCTGACGCACCGCCACACTTGTGGTGGTGATTAACACGAGATACCAAAGATAACAACAGGGGGGCGTTTTTCAGAGAATTGCGGCGTTCGCGAATCCGGGGCACAGGGACACTTAGCCCGGATTGCTTGGTGGCCGAGGAACCGGTGTAAAAGCAGAGTCTGCATTCACCGCCATGGTCCCTCGAGCGCATGGGGTTTTGTCAAGGCACCATTGTAAAACATTGCCCCTTGCAGCACCGAGCATGCGCATGACATATTCTGACGGGATTGACGGGAATCATGGAGAATGGGACGAGGGTTTGGGCTATCTGACGCGCATCATCGGAGGAAGCATGACGTACCTAGATTATAGGAGGTAATTGAGTTTTTCTTTCTTTTTTTCTCAGTCTCAAAGTCCGTTCCTTGTATCAGTCAAGACACAGAAACAGAAACAAAGAGAAAAAAGGAAGAAAAAGAAAAACTCGTATAAAGCTGTTAATACAAGTCTATGGTTGCTATGCAATGCAAATGCAGATGCAATACCGGAATGCAAGCGGCTGCAACGTTGGCGGGGCACCTTTTGGCGGGGCAGGGGGTCAAAAAGATAGGATGGTGGATGGATGGTACTTTGCTCTGACAATGCAGAAGATAAGAAAAGTCTCAACACGGCGAAGCAATTCGTTGGTGATTGTGTTGAGACAAGGAGTATGAGTAGTAAGTAGGGATGAGGCGTAAGTACTACCCAGTAGGTAGGTAGGTAGGTAGGTAGGTGGGTGAGAAGTAAGGTCAAGCAAGTAAAGAGTAAGCGGTAGTAGGAATGTACTGCTGAGAGGCGGAAGGCAGATAGGAATTTGAGGATTGGACGATCTTTATAAGTCAGGAGTCCGTGACGATGCGGGCTGTGTTTGTCTCGTTAGCACACACAGCTTTCTCCAGTCTAGCTCGGAACCTGCACCCAAAAGAGAACAAGGAAAACACGGAGACGGCGGCGAACCGCGGGAGAGGAGCAGGTGATTTGTTTCCAGCTCCTCTCTCTCTCGTTTTTCTTTCTTGTTTCTGTTTTGGTGGCTCCGAATGCCGAATTGCCGCTGTTGTCCAACTTACAGATCTGTGTTTGAGAGACGTGAATTTAGCCCCCCTTTTTTTGTTTCTTTCTAGGTGGGCGTGTGGCAAGTGTTGGGGGAGCAATGAAGCAAGGAGTCAGGAAGTAGTAGTAGGAGGAGGAGGAGGAGGAACTTTGTTGTAAGTCTGGTGAGGCAAGGTAGGGAGACGATGAAGAAAAAGGGTCGAGGTCTCAGAGCAGCAACTGGGGGCGTGCAATTGAAGTTGCTAAAGGTGTCTCTGGCAGAGCCTGACTAGGAATTGGAGAAGGCTGATGATGTTCAAGATGTTGGCACAGGGCAATGCAGAACAAGACCATGGCGGCGCTGGCCTTAAGTACTCTGGAGAGGCTTTGGATTCAAAGGAAGTGTGTTTTTCTGCCCATGCCTGCCCCAGCCAGACCTTGGGGAAGAAGCTAAACAGACAAACATGCACGCTGGCTGGCTGACGTCGAGTCAAAACACGCACGTTCGGCAACTCAGCAAATTACAAGTACGTACGTCGCAGGATGGGGAATTTGTGTTGAGCTCCAGCTTCCCTAATGCGGGTACCGTTTCGTTTGGACGTGCATGTTGATGATGAAGGGTGTGCGTGTCCCAAAAAGAGCTTCAAGGTTCAAGGTTCCCAATGGGCTCTCCAGCGCTCCAGGGCTGTAATTTTTTTCTTTCTGACATGGACTCTCCACAACTTGCAAAAAGTCACTTGCCAACCGGCACTGGTGACCTGCTGGAGCGGACTCCTCATGCGGTGGGCCAAGGAGGCCTGGAACTGGAGCACCGCACCCTTGCTTTGGACACTTTTTGGGGCCAAGAGGGATACGTAGCTACGTATCTTTTCCCAAAAACCCATTTTCCACCTCTATACAGTGCGTCAAGGGAGTACTGTTCACCGTCCAAGCAGAGGTCCTAGTAACCCACACCCTCGATCCCCATCCCATCCCTCAAACAAAGGGGTATTGATTCCGTATCACCATGAACCTAGTCACTGTGGTCACGTTGGGCCTCTACCGAATATTAACGTAATCTTTTTTTCAACATGCCCAACCTCTAGCATTGGCATGTCTCTTTTTTTTTGTCTCTACGTTTTCCAAGTAAAAACTACGTATTCCGTAATTTAACAATGTGATAAAATTTCAACCCAACCTGTTGACGAAAAAAGGGGTAAATGTACAGAGTACGGAGTACAGCTTTGTTGAAAAAAAAAAAGTTTGCACAGTATGCGCACTGAGAAAATAGGCAATAAACACGGCATCGATCGTGATCATGACCTCACCCAACTTGCATACAGTTACCAGTATATTACCAAATAGCGAGCAACGGCTAGACCGCAACAGGCAGTAGGGGTGGTCCAGGCGTCTGGTACCTGACCGATCAAAAGTCAGGAACCACACCTTTGGGCTGCAGGCGCGCAGGCGCAGGCAAATGCAATGCGGCGGCGGCAACTCCCTGCCAGAACAACCTTTTTTTGGCACCGAACAAACAGCGCTGCAGAGTCTGCTGTTCTTCTTGTCTGCACCCCTCCCTCCCCTCCCTCCTTGCCTCCCTCCCTCCCCCCTAGTCGGCTATTCGAGGCTCTTTGACCAGGTAGCAAGTTTTTCACTTCTGCGTGTGTCTCTCTCTCTCGCTCCCTCTCGCTCTCTTCGTCGGGTATTCTTCTGTCAATGTTCTTTGCAAGCTTCCATTCTCTACAGGCGGGCGATTGGATTGGGTGTTCTGAACCTGGGGAACCCGTCGACTGCTACTACTGCGAGTCATAGCCAAATCACCAGACTGTCTAAAATATCCATGTTTCTGTTACATCTAGTACGCAACAAGAAATCCATGACATATTCCTCATCCCTTGCAGTGAAACACACAATTCCAACTCATACTGTATCCAACAATTCGTTCTCGTGCTCCTTTGTTGATCCGCCCTTGCTGCCAGCCCGCCGCCCACCTGCGTCGATCGGCCCTCCGCCGTATGCGTTGTGTGATGTGAGGCCATGCTGACGTGCGTACAAGTATGGATTTGACGATTCACAAAAACTCTAGTCTCGGATAGCCTGAGCCGCCTAGCCGATTCTATTTCCCCCTTGGGTTTCCGGTTTCTCCAAAAATAAAATAAATAATAAATGATAATAATCCCACTCGTATAGACGAGATGAAATGGTGTGTCATCTGGCATTTCCGGTGCTGACGGAAAAGCCGAAATCTACTAGACTTGTTACAATTGACTTGTTTTACAAAGAACCATCGTGGCAATGCAGGGCAACAGGACGAGAGAGAGAAAAGGACAGCGAGACAATAGCTGAGCTTGAGAAGGAACCAGTCAACCAGTTACCGGTGCACGAGTCTTGGGCCAAGGGTAAATCTCGCCTCCAAAAGGGCCACCTGACGACGCCCGGCCTCCACAAAGCGGCTCTTAGTTAATTGCGGGAAGCCCAGCTGCCCTCTTTTTTTTGTTTTGTTTTTGTTTTTTCTTCAAGCATGTACGGACTATGTCCGCTCATCAAAGAGTTCGTTTTTTCTCTCCCACCGCCTCTTTCAAACTGCGGTCATCCATTGGTATTGGTACGAATCGGAAACGGCCACTTATAGACATTGCATTGAACTCATACACACCCCAGCAATGGCCGCGTCTGCAGAATCCATGCAAGCATGCAACCATGGATGGATTGGATTCAAAGACAAAGTAGCCGACAGTTCCTTTGCTTTACTAGGGAGGGGAGGGGGCCAACCTCCATCCAGTCACTTTCTGACCCGTTCAATCCGGCTAGAGGTCCCGAGAGACCAACATGAAGTCTACATACAGCTAAGACCAATGGACGGGATGTTTTATGTCTGCTGTTCTTTATTTAATTTTCTTCCCTTTTTTTTTTTTTGCTTTTATTCGAAATTGGGAGTTCGGTTCGTCTTTGAAACGGATTAGCGAGCCAATGGATCTGTTCACGTGGCCATGAGGGTCGATGCAAGGACGGACGCCTCTGGACTCGACTCATCCGTCTAGGTTAGTTAATGTTTTCTCACTCAGAGTTACTAAAGTGATGTATGTCCGTTTGTGTGTATGTACATACAGCAAGTACCCGCAAATACATGCAGAGTACAGCGCATACCTTGCAAATTGATTGCCTAAAAAAATACCAATGCAGTAGGTTCTTCTTACGCAAAAAAGAGGTACGTAGCTACTTTTTTAATTGAGCAAAGACAAAAGAACCCATTTAAAACAAAAAAAATACCTACCAAGAAGGGCGTGGGGAACAAAAAATTTTCATGCAAATACGCAACTCCAAAAGTTTCTAGCCAAACAAGAATCAAAGCGAACCCACACACTTTTCGACTCGGGCAACTGGTCTCCACTCACCGGCCCCCGTCGGAGGAGGAATGGAGGGGCCACATCGGCTGACCCCACTTGAATGGCAGAGCCGTCGGCCGGCAGGACCGAGAAATGGATTTCTATTACCCCCAGCTTTCTCACCTGTCGCACGCCTTGTTTGTGCCTTGTGGTGCTTGCTTACCCCAACTTTGCTTGGGATCGTCGCCCATCCCCAGAATTCGGCTCCAACCTTGTGATTCCACTGATTCCACTTGATTCCATTGTTGGGTCTGATGATGGACGAGTACGTACAAGGTACCTAATCTGCCGTACTGGGTACTCTGAGTGACAAGTTTACCAACTACCTAGGATGATTGAGTGCATATGTACTCCATACCAGCATGTGTACTCCGTAATAATGTATAATATAATAATAAACCTTGAAGTTATTACCTCAGCCAACACCAACCAACCAACCATGCAGTCCACGGGTCAATTCCAACTGGATCGGACTCCTACCTTACATAGTACCTACACACACACACATACCTACATACATACATACATGCGCATGTATGTACCGCCAGCTGTTATTTCACTTTGCGTCCGCAAGGGTCCCTTTCCATTGGCCACTTTCCGCCATGCAGGTTTGCGATCCCGTCCTGAAACTCACACCCTTCAAGTCACAGCGCAGCTCCAGCCTCCTTGGCAAAAACAGAAGCTTGGGTCAATAAACCCCAGAAACTATAGCCCCTAGTTGGGTTCTCCGTGCCTACTTTGTATACTACAAGTACGTACTTGTACCAAGCAAAAGAAGAGCAAAAGCAAAGAAAGAAAGAAAAAAGAAAAAGGGGAGCCTGATACAAATCTCAGTTTTGACCCTGATCCTTTGTCCCTTCCCTTGCCTTGCCTTGCCTTGCCTTGAACGAGAGTCCGAGTCTTTTCAAAGAAGCGCTGAGACCAAAAGAGCTTTAGCGAATCGTTTGAAGCCCTACACCCCGCTTACAAGGGGTTGCGTTGCGTGGTGGCTTCGGGACCCAGTAATTTCCTTGCCGGCACTGTACCATCACGAGGACGGCAGAAAAAAAAAAAAAAAAGACCAAACCCATTCCTATTCCTATTCCTGCCCTTTCGCAGCTTGAAGCCGCTTTTTTTTTTTGCGAGTCACGATGGTCGTGCAAAGACCTTGTTTCCCTGATCCATCTTACGTACAAACGAAGCACCTCAGTCTCACCGTTTCGCACGCCACCTCAAGGAGAAAAAGAGAGATTGAGAGAGATTGAGAGAGAGAGAGAAAGAAAGAAAGAGAGAACAAGAAAAAAAAGTACCGAAGCATCCGCCCAACTCCTTTTTTGTCCTTTCTGGTGGTTTTATTTTTTCTCTCTTACATTCATGTTCGGAGGTTTGTTGAATCACTCCGTAGTCCATCGTGGATTATTGCCTACCTAGCACTTCAACCACAGACTTCTTTTTTCTTTTTTCTTAAACCAAACATGATCAGGAGCCTGGTATGGAGTACACCATGCATGACTCTTTTAGTCTCAGTGTAAAAACTTGGGAACTCAGGGTCCAATTGCCTTGGCCTTGGCATCCAACGACAAGGCACTTTATGTCGCATTGGACGGGGGGGCAATGGGGCAACTACAAGTACCTGTCCATATAGTTGTTTTTGTTTTTTTACCACCTCCAGGGCTATTTTGGCTTCCCGCCGCCGCTCTTGTAAAATTTTGTGAAAGGGATGGATTGGGATTGTGTGCTTCAGTGGCGTTTAGGCGTTGGTTCCTGAAGAACCTCTTTGGAGAGTCTGAGACCTTGAAAAAGCCTGCACCGCCACTGCAGGTAAAAGTGGAAAAAACCGGGGGAGGAGACGAGAAGAAACGGCTGCCTCTCCGCGGAACGAAACGAAAGACTCTCCTCTCCCTCCCGTCCAAGAAGCAGGCTATCATTACCCCGGCCTCCCGCTTGGATCTGCTATCTCAAGTGTGTGCGGGCAAGTATGTATCAACTAACCAACAGACAGATAACCTCCCCCGTATTCTTATTGTCTCAACTAATTTTAATTTTTACTTCTTTTTCTTTTTGCTTTTACCGTTTCCAAAATGACCGGGGAGGGAATAAAAAGAAAAGAAAAAGAAGAAAAAATTACCCATTTCGTAAGACCGTCCGAGTCCGGGGAAGGGAAGCTTAGGTCACGAGTTCACAAAATCCGAGGCTGGCCAAATTGCCCTACTACAAGTAGTATCGTGGACGACAAAGTATCAAGTGTGTGCAATTTTGTAAGCCACCACACCCCTCCCCCTACCAGGTAGCCGGTTCCCTCCCTCCCCCAATCGAAACATGAAACTGCATCACGAGACTTGTCATTGGGAAATTACACCCCTTCGGAAGCCGACCTTTTGGGGGATTAACGGCGGTGTAAGAAGAGAGAAATTAACCAAAAAAGATAAAATTAAACTATACAATATAAAATAAAATGAAAATATTAGTTGAGGATTCCTACGAAGCGTTTCCAGGCTCTTCAGGTGTGACTACTTTTTAGGTAACAGCATGAAAAGTTGGGGTAATACGGAGAACGGGCTCCCGTGCAGGAAAGGCGTGTGTGTCTGTCTGTGTTTACAAGTCTGTCTAGAGGCAAGTTTGAATTGTTGAGACGAGGAGTTGACGGAGGAGGAGGTTTTTGTGACACAGACTTTGGGAAAAAGGGCAAGTATTCAAGAATGCATGTAAGGGAGTGAGAACTTTAACGTGGTATCATGTAGGTCATATTGCTAAAAGGCCTCGTAATCGACTCTCTCAATGGGTAAGCTGCCTTGAAGATCAAATCAGCCACGGCTTAGCTTTACAATGCAATGCCCATTTTCCTTACGTCCCGAGCCGTACGCCATTTGGGGTCCGTTTCCCCCATGTCCCGTCTCTTATATGCAAAAACTCTTTGAGGAGTTGACATATTTGGAGACTTAGAATCACAAAGAGCACACAAACACGCACACACACTCTCTCTCTCTTTCATCAGAATTCTTTTTATTTTTATTTTATTTTTATTTTTTACCTCTCTTCCCGCCGCCGCTGCCGCTGTTCCCGCTCTGCAAATCTTGCCCTTAACAAGAGCTCGACAGCAACAACAGCAAAGCCAATGTACCCGCAGCGGTGTGATGAGTAAAATAATAATAATAAAAAAGAGGGGGACTTGCGTGTTGTCACTCGAAGGGGATGCCACGTTTTGCGCCATGCAAGGTGATTTCTTTGGTGGTTTTTCTTGGGGTTGGGAGGGGGGTAAGATTTGGAGCTGTTGGAGGTGTTTTTACTATGTATCATGCTCACCGTTTTTGAAAGTACATACTTGTACTTGTCAGAGGGTCACGATGCCCCTTCACTTGAGCTTCGGTTGTTTGAAGTGCATTTACTAGTGACAACAAACGAACCAAAAAAGGGAGGAATCTGGGAGTTTCATGCAACTGTCCTAGTTGGTGACATGCTGCCAAGTGCCGGAGTTGATGATGACACTTGTGACTGCAACTCTGACATTCCATACTTGGGAAGTCATGTCAGCACCAGGTTCGGTGTTTTTTTTTTTTCTTTTCTTTTCTTTTTTTCAAAGACTCATGACAGTAAATTTGACTTTTTCAAAAGGTAAACGGACTACTCGTCGAGCAGACCCATATTGGTCATCATGAGAAACAATGCGAGTGCCATTGCAGATGGGTGTCTCAAACATGCTTAAGCTTAAAAAAAAAGTTCCTACTGGCACGCACTTATATCGGTATGAGGAAGACATGAACAGCTAAACTTAGCTTTGAACCCAAATTCATCTCGTCTCATCTGTTATGGGCTAGGAGTTGTTGCAGGGTGTGACTCCAAGATGGTATTTATGGGTATATTGTACATGACTTGTTGAATCAGGATGTAGGCGAGGTGATGCTGCATCAAAGGATGGCAAAGGTGTGGTTTCACGTCTTTTTCGGTTTGGTTGCTGTCCAGTCGGTGACATTATGAAGACACCCAATTCTTATAGATGCTGACACTCATAATAGGTTAAGCAATTTGGATTTGATTAACCACCCTCCTCAATGAGTATTCCAGCCAAAATGAGGGTGTAGTATGACCGTCAACGTAACATCTTGAATCTTGAACTCGAGGTTTCTTTACCTACCCTATTCCCGGCGGAAATATCACACAACTATCCAGAATATATAGAGTGCACGTGACATGTGCGTTATCTTCGGCTAAACTAAATCATCCCGCCAAACTGGGGCGAAGGCCCCATGGCGGCTAGGTTGGAGAGAAGGACGTCAAAAATTTGACACAGAAATCGTGACGCAGCATTTCGCCTTACAAACGAACCCTGGGATAACCATTCGATCCTCATCGCAAACGATAATTCGGGGGCATATACTCTTTTCCGTGCGACTCCTAATTCTCGGTGTGATACCTCGAATAAAGCATTACTACGTGGGCGCCGATTTGCGATTTTGATATACCCCATCATTTGGCGCATAGAGGGGCTCTGGAAGAATTTACTTTGGGTTATCTTTATCTTTTTTTCCTCTCTCTCTCTAGATAACACAACTCTCTGAGGCGCAAAACACCTCAATTCATCTTTTACTCCTCTTCTATATCTCATAAAAAATCAGCCAAAATGGTTGTCCTTACCGAAGTTGAGGACGAGCACTTCCAGACCGTCCAGCCTGGTCCCGATGAGGTTGACGAGGATGATTTTACTGATACCGGTTCGTCATGCCCCCCTGGAACCCTTCCTTAGTTAGAGAATGTAATACTCACATTTTTTTTTTAAATACAGACTCTGAAATCTCCAACGAATCCGACTTTGACGCCACAGAAGAATCCCTCGCCGACCGCCTCTTCGCCCTCCGCGACATCATCCCCCCCACCACAAGAGGCTGGGTCTCCAGCCGCGTAAACGCAATCTCCAGCACGGCCTGGTCCGTCCTCTCCTTTGGCGGCAAGGGCGCCTGGGTCATCACCACCTCGGCCCTCTTCTTCGGCGTGCCCTTTGCCCTGTCCTTTGCCGAGGACCAGCAGCTCACGGCCATGGAGCAGGAGTACAACATGCGGCAGGCGGGCAGCGAGCTTCTGACGGCGGGTGCCGAGGGGAGCACGGCGGACCAGGTGAGCGCCGCGCTGGGGGATGGGCAGGCCCAGCCGGCGCTGTAGATTTGAATTTCATTGGGGGGGAGGGGAGACACGATGATTTCGGTTTACGCTATCATGAAGCAAAGAGAGAGCAAAAAAAAGGAGCGCTGCATAATGAAATGAAAGGGCTTTGTTTGAGAAAGATTTACGAGCTGAATTTCGTGTACATTAACTTGAGGGGGGGGGGAGAACAAGGGTCGGTGGGATGGATGGACCGCCCATATATACAACCCACCTGATGATGAAGAAGAAGAAGAAGAAGAAGAAGAAAGAGAAGAAGAAAGAGAACTTTGCAGCGGGAAATGGGTGTGTGAAATGGGTTGGGATGGGGGGGGGAAAAGGGAATATCGGAGGGATGGAGGGAGGGTTATTGTAAATTTGATGCCATCTCATCTCCTGGAAGTGAGTGTGTTTTTTTCTCACATGTATTCTTGAGGGTTAGACTTTTTTTTGTTTGTTCAACTCTGGCATGCCGCTCAATGTGATGATATAGCCTGGTTTCTGTTTTTGCAATCTGCACGAATTGACACTGTGGCGTTGGGTCAAATTGTATTGGATAGTAATACCTAGGAGGGGTATTCTTTGAGCGAGATGCCATTGCGGGGCTACATATTCGGGCATCAACTTCAGAGACCTTTAAGAGGGCAACGCCTCAAACTCACAACACAAAGCTTGAATCGTCACTGCAATAAGAATCCACTCTGGCATTTTAAACATGGACTATTATGTAGCTCTTCCAAAGATTGAAGTAGGTAACAACCTGTGCTGTCTTTTACTCAACACTGAGATGCACAAATAAGGAGGGATTATATATATATATATATATGTGCACGTATGAGTGTGTATACATGCTAACTTTGCGAATAGCTTCACGCTCACCTCACGGGGAGTATATCCCGCCAAGCCCTTCACGAGGTATGGCTCAAGAAGAAAGAAAGCGGAGAAACGGACCTGGAAGACCCCATGGTCGTCATGCCGGTAGACAAACACGACTACGACGTCAAGACGTATACATTTCCCTGGCCCACTTCGTCTCGTCTCGTCTTATTTGTTTGATGGGGCAAAAAGCTAATAGCAAGAACAACATGGTTTAGATTCTTCCCGCTGTTTAGCAGTTACATATACAACCTCCTCACGGACGAGGCCTCCATCCGCCACACCACAACCTCCGTCCTGGCGGGCTTCCTCGCCGACGGCGTGGTCTACCTCGAGCTGCGCACCACCCCGCGCGCCACGGGTCAGCTCACCCCCTCGGCCTACATCTCCGCCCTCCTATCTGCCATCTCCTCCTTCGAGTCCTCTCACCCGCAGATGCACACCCGCCTCATCCTCTCCGTCGACCGGCGCCACACCCTCGAGACGGCAGCCTCCATCCTCTCTCTCGCCGAGACGATTCCCCACGGTGGCCGTATCGTAGGGCTGGACCTGTGCGGCGATCCGATGGTGAGGCCCCAGGGAGAAGGAGAAGGAGAAGGAGGGGTGGCGCTCTTCACGCCCGTGTTCAGGGAAGCGAGGGAAAAGGGCTTGCAGGTGACGGTGCACTTTGCAGAGGTGGAGGACAGCGCCTCGCGGGATGAGTTGGATACGCTGCTGAGCTGGGAGCCGAGGAGGCTGGGACACGTCATACACGAAGACCAAGGGACGAAGGCCGAGATCGTAAAGAGAGGGCTATGCCTGGAGCTGTGCCTGAGCTGCAACGTCCAAGCGGGAATGGTAAAAGGCGGGTTCGAGGGACACCATCTCGGATACTGGAAGGATGTTCAAGGCGTCAAGATATCTCTCGCCGTGAGTCCCCCCCCTTTCCCCCCTTCTCCCTTCTCCTTCTCCTTCTCCTTTCCCCGTCTCCCTTCTCCCTTATCCCTTCTCCCTTCTCCTTTTTATCAGAATCATCGAGCACATCATCAGAACACTCGGAAAAACAACCGTGAAAAACAAAAAAACTCGGCTAACAACCCCCCCAGACCGACGACGTCGGCATCTTCGGCAGCCCCCTATCCAACGAATACCGCCTCGCCGCGGAGCACTTCAAACTAGACAGGGCCCAGGTCTGCGCCCTCGCCCGAGACGCCATAGACCACATCTTTGGCGGCGAGGATGAGAAGCAAAGGCTGCGAGAAATCATGTGGGCATGATACAAGGGCACCGCACCATGTCGCAAAAAAAAGCGGGACAAATGTTGAAAGGCAAAAGCATCAAGCAATGTTAGGAGTAGGAGTAGGAAATATAAATATGCTGCAACTGAGCGCGAAGAAAAGAGCAATATAAACAAGAAGAGGCCCCGAAACATAGGTTCAAAACTACTCGTAATAACGCTATGCCAGCACAACTTTGACAACCCTATCAACGAGAGGAGAGCAATCTTTCGCTCAGTCATTTTTTTTCTTTTGTTCCACAAAGTTCCAATTCAACCAGCAACCAAGTCATTTCATCGTAGTTCTCTTTTTGTGCACCCTTCCTCAAACGCCAAATTTTTGTCCCTTCTAGCCCATCATGCAATCTCGTTAAATCCGTTTAATGCGCACCCTGAGGTGGGGTGTCGAGGTCCACTCCCTCAACCATGTTCTTCTGTCCCTGAGACTCGCCGGCCAAGCTGCGGAAGAACTTGAAGGCCCGCTCGCTCTCACCCTTGACCTTGACGGTATCGTCTCGTCGGACACCGAGGGACTTGACACTTTGTTCGAGTCCGACTCGCAGGTTGTCGGCTGGGAAGCGGAGCACTGTTCGAACAGATGTAGAAATGCGGGATGCGTTGGAGTGAACGTAGTCTATCTCGGCGAGCTGGGCGGACATCTTGCTGGCAAGTCGAACTGGCAGCGACTTGGGAATCTGCTGAAGAATATATGCGGATGCGGCGATAGCTAGAAAACAAATTAGTATAAACAAAGCCAAAGGTGTTATAACGGTTACTTACTAGCAATGGCAATACCGGGAAGGATGAGCCTGCGCAGGTTCTCGTTACCAAGAATGCGTCCAGCAGTCATTGCATGATCTATCCATGAGTTCATCCCCAACATGCGAGGTACAAGTGCACCGGCAACAGTAAGAGCCATGCCTGTACCAGCAAACTTCTCCTGACTCTGCAGCAAGGTAGACCAATCCACAAAGTCACTGAACTCGGTGGAGATTTCAACCTGGCGTGCCAAAGCATCCTTCTTTCGTCGGAACATGACGTCTGGCCGGAAGACAATGTTCTGGAACTGATCGCCAACATGGAGTAGACCGAGCTGCTTGATGGTATTCACTCCTCGGACGGTTTGGGCGCGGGCATGTTCCTCGCAGTTGATAACAGCGTCGGCAATGTGAGACAGCATTGCCTCCTTGAGGTCATCGGCATATGAGAAAGCACCAAAGATACCAGGATATGGCACATCGTATTGTGCGCTGCCTGCATAAGTAATGGCCGAGTTCAGCTGGCCACGAGTGTGGTCATAGATCTCCTTGCAGGTATCCTCGATATTTTGAACGACTTGGTCACCAACTTCGCCTCGGGCCCTCTTGCTTGCCTCCAGCTGAGGTTCCAGCTCCCTAAGTTCCCGAGTCACACGTTCCAATTCGGACTGAGCAACTTCTTGGTTCACTGTGGCAAGAGACTGGACATCGTTCAGGATGTTGAGGAGATACGTCCTCGCAGGTGCAAGCTTCGATCGTGCTCGCTTCTCGAGAACGAATCTGCGCAATGACTGTTCCAGAGCCTCAAAATCTCGGATCTTATCCAAATCTTTGCCTTTTCCTTTGCCATCAGAGTCTGGGTCGTCTCCGCCGCCACCTCCACTCGCGCTCCCGCTACCGCCACCGCCACTTGGTCCCCCAGGAGGCGATGGTCCCATAGGAATAGCATTGCTAGAAACGAAATGGACAAGCTCAGAAGACTCCTTGTGGGTTCGAGGGCTGAGACCGGAAACCTGATCCAAAATCATCTTTTGGCACCGTTCCTTGTCCCTGATGAAATCGTACCCATTGACGACAATGAAAATGTAGGCTTTTTCGGCGGCAGCTGCCCAGATAAACTCCTTGGCGGATTGCGTGAAGTGGTTCGCCGCCGAAACAACAAATACAACAACATCGATTTCCTCTTGTCGGGCGAAGATGGCTGTCGTCTTTGTCGTATCCGAGTTCAGGCCGGGGGCATCAATCAGAGCAATGTCTACGACGCCGTTGTTGAGAAGAGACTCGTCGATTGTCCTCACATCCCTGACATACACCTTGCACTGGGTATATGTCTCGTTATCAATGACAATCTTCTCCAACTGCTGCAGGGGGAAAACGTCATAGGTCGACTCATCATTTCGGTTATAGATGGTTTCCTTGTGCACGGCATGTACTTCTTCTACCCCAGCATTTTCCCTCGCATCAAGAACTTCGCAAAAGATGGCGGTACATGGCTGCTGGTCCTCGGGCAGGACCTTGCGTCGTAAAAGAGCATTGCAAAATGTCGACTTGCCAGCGTTCAAATCACCCGTAATTAGGACCTTGCTCGAGGTATCCTCGATACGTTCCCGCAATGAGACGAGATGTTTGATGCTCGAGCTAATCTTGCCATCAAGGAGGGAAGCAATAGAGCTCTTCTCTAGGGAGTGAACAAGTTCGGTCTGATGAAGCGCTCCCAATTTCAGATCCAGCTTCAAAACGGAAAACTCCTGGGCAATTTGAGGTGAAACCAGACGAGGCTCGGGAACAGGTCGATTCTCAGCCTCTCGACTGGACTCGGCTGCGGCATCCTCAACGTTAGTCATGGACCTTCGAAGAACCGGTGGTGGCTGATCTGCAGGCCCATTCATGTCTCCATAGGTAGAGTATCTCTGTAATAATCCTGGTTGTGGGGCATTATCGGTGGTCATAGATGCTGCTCGCTGTACAGAAGGATAATGCGCTGGCCATTGTGTGTTCATTTCCCGGAGGTTCTTTAGCAGTTCCAGCACCTTATTGATCGAGCGGCCAAGGGTAGCTCGCTGGGAGTTGTACCACATCTGCGAGATGGCCGCAGCTTGCGGGCGGTCGTGGTGCGCCGTCGACCCATCCCAGGTAGATCCATCTTCGCCCATGATGCTGCCGCCGTATCCAGAATCAGCATCTAGCAAGCTCTGAAGACGAGCAGCGTGTTCTGACGTAGATCCGCTGCCGACAGTCATATAGCCTGGGCGACTTGGAGATGCATCGGAGGACTCGGTGGTGCCCTGGTCTGTGTCCCGCGGGGCAGGTGCCTTGCCTTTATCGTTAAAATATTCTTGGCTCATGATGAAGAGGGTCCCTCGAGGAACATTGTTGGGCTTGAGCTATTCGTCGGGCTGCAAGACAAAAATGACGATGATGTCAGGTTGGAGGTGTGTCGTGCGTCGGGCTTCGGCGAAGGCGATTTGCCCATTCAAAAAAGTTGCATGATATGACGGATTTTAGAGGGAGCGGCAAAATCACGCCTCGGATGGCCATACTGATTATGTGATTGGTGGGTTGCATCGGCAGAAAATCGGATGAACTGTTGTTATCTTATCGTCGATCCACATTGACCCGGTAAGTCATTAGTGGCTGCTGAAGGAGCCGAAGCGCTGAATGTAGGGAACGCTATGCCTGATAGCCTACAGCCAACGAGCACGCTACCAAGAGCAACCATCGACAGCGCCGGTTACGTAGTTTACCATCCATTCTTACTATCGCCAGGCAGAACCTTTTCAAACATCTCCTGCGGACCGGAGCTTCGTCTACAAACACACACGTACTCCCGTCAATCCCTTTACTCATTATTCTCGACTCGCGCAAACCACTCGCCCGTCCATCAACATGAATGTGAGCCATGTCACCAGATCCCCCACCTACTCGGACGAAACCAATCCTAATTCGCAGTTCAGATCCTAGAATGGGCCTTTGGCAAGCGCATGACGCCAGCTGAGCGTCTCCGCAAGAACCAGCGCATGCTCGACAAGGCCATTAGAGAGCTCGACCAGACCCGCGTTAAGCTAGAGAAGCAGGAGAAGACCCTAATACAGCAGATCAAGACGAGCGCCAAGAATGGACAGATGGGAGCATGCAAGATTCAGGCAAAGGATTTGGTCCGTACGAGACGATATGTCGAGAAATTCTATAGCATGCGGAGCCAGTTGCAAAAGATCTCCTTACGACTCCAGGTATGCACTGCGTCACGGTTTCCCCTTGAGACGTGCGGCTGACGAGATGGCGACAACAGACCTACCGAACCAACGAACAGATGATGCAGGCAATGAAGGGCGCAACAATGGCATTGGGCAGCATGAACAAGTCGATGAACCTCCCCCAGCTTCAGCGCATCGCCATGGAATTCGAAAGAGAAAACGACATTATGGAGCAAAGACAAGAAATGATGGACGATGCTGTTGACGACGCCATGGACGTTGGAGTAGAGGAGGAGGGTGATGAAGTTGTCGAGCAAGTCTTGGAAGAGATTGGCATTGATCTGAATCAGGCTGTAAGATTGGGACCCTACTTTCCCAAGTTTGGAGCAGGCATACTGACGCATTTACTTACAACAGCTCGGTGAAACTCCAACGGCTTTAGGAAACTCTGCTGTCGCGGAGGGTAGAGTAGCCCAGGCCGTCGGTGCGGGTGGTGGCAACGACCCGGTGGATGATGATCTTCAAGCACGTCTAGACAGTCTGCGAAAGTAAATGTTTGTGGACCGTCTACAATGCAAAGTGGACAGGCATAGAATCGGTTCCTGGTCCTATTTCAGCCCAAACCCCGTTTTAGGGCATCCTAGGCTACCATTTAGTCCGACCATCGGAAACGCATATGCCGACGAGATGGAATATAGACTGGCGCAAAAGCAGTGAGAGAGCGCGTGGCCCCAGTTGGTCAAGATTGGCAGAGTGATGGTGTTGATGGTGTTTGTTTTCCAGACATGGACTCGTCATTGCTGCGTGCCATGATTCATATTTGGCGCAGAGGCGTTAAAGGGTACTCTAATTTGATGGAGGTTTTTTTTTTTCATACATTCTTCGACGTTGAGAGAAGAGGCTATACTACAATGTTATCAGAAAGGAGTTTGGGTCACTTGAGCGTATTTGACCTATATGGCCATGGCCGGCATTGAATCTATGGATATGATAGTTGTGCACCAAAATAGCTTCAAGGTAATATTAAGCTTGGCCATCATTGCCAGATCACCACCGAGGACAAGAGATGGCAAAATGCTTAGGGTAACTACCCAGGTTGTCTAATAATAGCAGTTTGAGGTCCATCTCATACCAGGGCCTAGAAGGTTGGTGCTTGAAACAAACTACTTGTACTATAGGCTGGCTGGCTGGCTGGCTGGTCTTGGATTAGCCGTTGAATTGTCTGCAGTGGTTTTTGTGTCAGATAAATTATCGCTCACTTGCACCGCCAAAGTCTCAGTGGTTAGCTGTCCTATCCCAATAATGCCCAATGATGATGAGACTTGACGGCATACTTGCTTGTAATTACCTTACCTGATTCAATCCGATGCTACAGTACACTGCTGGGGGACCCCACTGACAACTCGGAGACTAGTGCATGTCTCTAAAAGGCTTGTCCACTGAAACACAGAATCTGGAGCTCTAGATGGATGCATGAATGCTGGGCAGTCCTAATGATGGATCTATGGATACTACAAGTAGGTAGGTCCTGGAGGTATTAGGTACCTAGCAGTTATGGTGGGCGATTGGGTTACGTGAGTGACGTGAGATCCCCCCACTACCCAACAGCAGCCCAGCCGGGGCCACAGGGCAGCTGGAAACCCACCTGGATAGGTACCTAGGCATGTTCAGCCGTGTCCCACGGAGTGCAGTGTTCCCCCCCCTCACCATGTGTCCCTGAATTCGTCATTGTCACTGTCACAACCTGGAATGAATGCAGTTGAATTGGCGCTAAGAGCTCAGCGCAAGCTCAGCACGTTTCTCTAGGCACTGGCCTCGCACCATCACTGCAGCATTTGGAACTCTCAACCTGGAACTTACATACATATCAACCAACGTCGCCCCTGTTGGCTTCTCGCCTCCAGGTTACCTTTTCATTACGTTTCGTTTCGGTTCGTTCCAGGTTTCGTCTCGTCTTGTCTGTACGCGTTGGAGGAGGCTTGGCTTGGGTTCCGAACAACCCCAACGCATGACCGTTTTCTACCAGCGTCATTGAGAAATCAAACTCATTCAACATCTTGACGTCGTAGTTTGACAGCCGCCCCAGGTACGTATGGCATCCCAATTAGCTTCCATCAATGCGCCTCCCGGTTGTCCGTGTTGCGTTCCCCCTCAATCACAGCCTACAGACCGGTGCTGTTGGGAGATGGAGACGACCCTACTGCTTCTTTGCCACGTCGTGGAGCACCTGTCTCTTGTGCTTTGTGATGCACTGCGCTGCACTGCACTGCCTTGCCTTGCCTTGCCTGCCATATCCCCTGCAGCTTTTGCTGTGCGAACACTCCATCAACTGCCATATTCGGCATCTGGTACATTCACTTGCACGCCTCACCTGACCCGTCACCATGTCACCACCATGGACGCTGCAAGCATCCCAATGCAAGCAAGCAAGCAAGCAGGAGGCGGGAGGTGCCTATTTGCTCTACCATTCCCCCCCCACCGGTCTGCCACTACGTCCCACCGATGTCATCTGCCATCTACTCTGCCACTACCTACATGCACCAAACACTCTAAACTTCGCGCTTGACGACTTAGATACTCATGCTTTATAATAGCTCTCTTTAGCCTAATTATCTCTCGAATTGGAACCGTTTCATCGTCTTCAACAACTCGTCGTTGACATAACCTCAACAACAACAACATCGATTCGTTCCAGTACACAGCCTCAATCATCACCAACGTCGACATTATCAATCAGTCCCATACACGACAGACCGCGACGGCCTTGAACATTCCCTCCATCTCGATCCAATCTAACGTGACACTTCGAGCCGTGGCAGATCCAAACCTCTACCGGCCGACCTTTTCTTCTCTAGAATTCATTTCCACTCCACAAACTGGCAGGCAACAAGCGTCGCAGTCTCTCCTCTCAGGGAGGAAGTCTGCTGAATAGAATGTTTGGCGGAGCTTCCAACTCTAGCTCATCAGGTTCAAAATCTGAGAACGATTCCAAACTTGACGGCAAATCTCCCTCTCCCGATTCAAGTCCGGATTCTGCCTCCCCAACTCCGATCAAGACTACGGATCAGGCCGCTAGTGGTGAGAAGCGCAGCGGAAACGGCAGCCCCCCAACTCGTCACGATAATGGAGGCTCTACGGATAAGAAGCGTAGGAGTAGCGGCGTTGGCAGCAAAGCCAGCAGCTTTCTGGCCTCGGCTAAAAACACCCTCAGCTTCTCCCAGGTTACCCGCTCCAACTCGGACGTGAGTGCGCAGACGCCCATACAGAAACTTGGAAAGCATGACCCCGCCCTGGCTGTACCACAAGGTCAGCATAACAACTCGGCTGGTGAATCGATTCCCGGTCCGAAATCCACCTTCCGGGTCGGTGTTTGGGAAGATAGGAACAAAAAGTGTCGCCGGACGATGGAGGATACCCATGCCTTCTTGTACAACTTTCTCGATACCCCGGCTCCTGCAACTGACGGAAGTGCCGGGAAGCACAGGTCGGAAAAGGATGAAGCAACCGCTGCTCATCAAGAAATTGTGGAGTCCGACAATGGCTACTTTGCCATTTTCGATGGGCATGCCGGCACCTTTGCTGCAGATTGGTGCGGGAAGAAGCTCCACATTATCCTGGAAGATATGATACGGAAGAATCCAAATGTTCCGATTCCCGAGTTATTCGATCAGACCTTCACCTCGGTCGACGCCCAGCTCGAAAAGCTGCCCCTTAAGAACAGTGGTTGCACCGCCGCCATTGCTGTTCTACGTTGGGAAGACCGCGTGCCGAGTGATCGTTCTGCTACTGGCTCACTGGCCATCGCACCAGCAGCTGTACATGCTGCCGCAAACAAAAATGCAAAAACCACTAATGCTCCCCAGTTAGAAAAGGGGAAAGATGGTCCCGTAGAAACAATGCAGGCACTCCCGACCGAAGCTGTAACCTCCAAGCTAAAAGGAAGTGCTGACCGGCAACGAGTTCTGTACACAGCCAACGTGGGAGATGCGCGCATTATCCTCTGCCGCGGTGGCAGAGCTCTACGTCTATCATACGATCACAAAGGCAGTGACGAAAATGAAGGCAAGCGCATTGCAAATGCCGGTGGATTAATCCTCAATAACCGTGTTAATGGCGTTTTGGCCGTCACAAGAGCGCTTGGCGATGCCTATATGAAGGACCTTGTGACTGGCCACCCTTACACGACGGAGACGGTAATACAGCCGGAGATTGATGAATTCATCATCATTGCTTGCGACGGTGTAAGTGGAGCTCTGAAGTTGGACAAGAACTATGTGTGCTAACCTGTGTTGTAGCTGTGGGATGTTTGCAGTGACCAAGAGGCGGTTGACCTTGTTCGAGAGATCCATGACCCAATTACTGCATCCAAGTTACTGGTTGATCATGCTCTTAACCGATTTAGCACCGATAATCTGTCATGTATGATTGTTCGCCTGGATCGCGAAGGGCATTTCCAAGGCCAAAAAGGCCAATCTGCTTCTATCGCTGTTGCCGCGGAAGCGGACAACAGGGCTTCCAGAGTCAGTGAGGCGGACAAGATTGTCATGAACACGAGGCAGAAGATTGCCGAAGGCATAACTCCAGCCATGGGTGTGTCAGCTAGCAATAGCGGACGTGGCTACGAGACGCTATCAGCGCAAGAAGGCGAATTCGTCCCGACCCTGCTAGATGGAACAGTCGAAGAGGAACCTTCTGCGATTGGAGAAGGGGACAGTCCCGAGTTGGCTCCAGTCAACGATGCAGCCTTGATGCGAGAAACAAGAGAGGATCTGAAACAACCGGCAACATCCTAGGGACGATGCGCGATTTCTTGAGCGATCAAAAACAACCCAATACTCGACGGTGGAAAAAGCGACGAGATTATAAGGGTTGAATGCCATTTTAGTATCGCAATGAGGCAACCGGTGCTTTGATGGATTGTTTTAGAGTAGGACTACGTTCTGGGGATGAGATTTCTGCTATGCGAGATGATGGATGCTTTCCACGAGTAATGAGTTTTAAAGCAAACATTGCATTTTGAGGAATGAAGACGATGGAGCTGATGGAGGCTTGTTAATCAAGTCTCGTGTAAGCCATCTATTTGTACATGTAGGGAACGCCAACAGAGTTTTGTTCACGTGCTTTGTGCTTGACTACTACCCTTTATATACAGCCAGGACGAGCATATTGAAATGGTAAGCTTCAATCAAGATTGCAATCTTTATCAAAAATAAGCTGCATGCGTGGATGCGTATGTTGGCGAAGAAAACGGAGAGGGGGGTAAAAAGAAATCACTCAATAGTGTACATACGTCTCCGATACGGGGAATCGAACCCCGGGCTGCTCGGTTCTTCAATTTGAAAATTGAGAGCGAGCGATGTTAGCCACTACACCATATCGGATAGATGAGCGTTGCAACGCCAATATTGAGTTATATTTCTGTGGTGGAAACCAGTCTAAGAATAGATGCGTAGCCCAAAAATGGGTTAGACAACCTGCCCAGATTCTCTAAAGTATATATAATAGGCATGAATGATATTGTTATGGTTGCCGGTTTGATCATTAGTTCATTATGCTATATTTCTATAGACTTTCTATTTATTAATACAGAAACTTGATGATATTCCCCCCGTGGCGTATTAGTTGTCTGGATATTGGTCCCAGAAATCTGTCTCTCCCCCGAGCAGCCTGTCTGCATTCAACCGCACACTCCACCTCACCATGTCCGTCGAGCTCTTCTCCCGGAAACCATCCCCGTGGTCGCCAATGTCGCTCTCCGCGCTGCTCGGGCCCGCCGGTCGGTGGTGGTGGAAGAGCCCCGGCTGGACGGTCAGGCAGTTGTGCAGCCTCCGGCCCTTGGCGCCCTCGCAGTAGAACCTCAGGAGGATGTCGAATCCGTCGGTGACGTCCCCGAGGCCGACGGCCTGTAGGAGCTTTTGAGCACCCTTCTGACTGATGGCGTAGCCGAGGGAGCAGACGCCTTCCTGGGCGTGGTGGACGGCGCGCGTGTGCTCTGGGTACTCCTCCTTGAGGGTGAAGGGGGTGTTGAACGTCCACAGGTATCTCTTCTGCGCCACTGTTTCGTCATTCCCCTGCACGACCCGGCCCTTGGGGATCTTGTTGTCCTTGAATGGGAAGTGCATGCCGCAGTGGCCGACCCAGAGGAGGTCCCAGTCGTCTCCGTACGGCGAGGTCGTTGGGGCGGCTGTGGTGGGCAGATGGTTGAACGACAAGTCGGGAACCGATGCCGGCGAGTCCGAGGATGGGGCTAGGTAGGTCGGGTCTACGTATGACCTAGAAGATCCATAAAGTGGTTGTGTGAGAGCCTGGCTTGAGCGAGCAAAGTCGAGGAGTTGATGCCTTATCCTAATGTCCCAGTCGACGTCATCCTCCAAAATCAGTGCTGATGATAGATTCCGATGAACAACCCTGTTCAGATAATGTCACGGTTAGAATGTGAAAACAAACCAGGGGAGAAGGGGGGCGGTCATACTCTCGGATAGCATTCATATGGGCTCGCCACGATCCGATGGAGGCGTCGCTCAGACGTTGATGTTTGGTCTTTTGGGGTATTGCTTTATCAGGTACGTCTTTCCCCAGGACGCCGTCAACGAACTCGATGTTGAGATTACTGAGAGCGGCTTGCAAGACCATGCCATCACGACGATCTGAGCGAGTGGGCAGGCCAACTACGAATATCTTCTCAAACTGTTCCCGAGCGAGGCGTGTCAGTATAAGGATTCATCAATCGCATATATCACAAAACTCACCCCCAAGGTGCTGTTGTATATATCACCCATCAAACCAGCTGGCCTTGACACTTGGATGTGGCCTGGGCGACCTAAATAACCTGGAGCCATCTCATGGACCCGAAGAGAGAAGAGAACAAAGATGATAAACACAGCTCCCCCAAAGGTAACCACAACTCGTTTAGACGGATATGGTTGAAACATGCCAGGCAACTTTACCGACGATAATAAGGGCATGACGGTACTGGAACGAGTAGTAGGTTGGTAAAGGGAGAAAGAGATTTTGGGAGCTGGAGATCTGCGAAGAAACCCAGATAATGCGGCTGCCGTGCGGTATCATTGATTACTCCCTCAAGTGAGACGATATTTATGTCTTGATCCGCACCACTCTTATCGTCGAATCAGAATACAGTGTGTCACACAGTGAGGCTTCGAGGAGAGAGGACTGAGCGAGAGGCGGGAAGACCGCTTATAATCGCCCGCAAGGCTGGAAGCCTCCATTTTTTTCGAAATCATGCCTAGATCTTCGGCCATCGGACGCGATAACATATAGACAAAACAGTTGCGACAATCTTCTTCAAGAGTAAAAGATAAAAATAAAAATAAAAATAAAAATAATAAAAAAATCCAGAAAGATTAAAAGAAAGAGAAGAAAAAATGCGAAATATGCTTCGCGATGCATTCACAGTTGTACGTACATTGGGGCTGCCGTTTTTTCACAAAACCTCCTTTGTTCAGCTTATGTTCCATAGAGGTAAGCTGAGGGGGCCGCAATCCACATATAAACTCGCACTGTGTGTTGATCGTTCGCATACACCAGCATGATGCAGGCAACACTAAACCGAAAGCGACGCTGAACCCTGGAAGACCTTGGGACCTTGGGAACAACTGTGGGGGCCTTTGCAACCCAAATAGAAATCATTTTTTCGGGTAGGAAGCGGCAGCGTTAAGCCACGAGGGCTGATTGGGCGGCCGCGACAAGGGTTGTTGATGCAGATTTCGAGACAGCCTCAACCAACAGCTTTTACTCCTGAGTCTCGAGGATAGGATTCGCCGATGGTCATGCGCGGTGCAACCGACCTTGTTTTTTTCCCCCCATGTATATGTACCTGAATGTATGTAGCCTCTGAACTGAATCCCGCCAGTCTGAGATGAGCTGTAGGATGAAGGGGGGAGAGGGGGCTCTTCAGTCATTATATGGGCGCCTGTCGTAGCATGTGTTGGGTATACCGCAGGTTACCCTCCCCAAATGTCCACCAGCCTGGTCCAGTTATTTATTCCTCACGTGCAGAGAAACACCTCGCCACAGTATAAAGCCTTGTTCCCCTGGGGTCAGGCTTCGTATTTATAGTATCATCCAGATCAGGGGCGCACGTATCCCAGAGGTTGCCCAGAGTCGCCAGCCGGGGCCCCTTTGCGCCATGTTGATTCACTCAGTCCTTCCTCTTCCTCTTCCTTCTATTCTTCCTCTTCTTCTCCTTCTTCTCCTTTCGGGGATCCCGTGGGCATGTGCCGAGTTTTTCAACCCCCCGATGAAGGGGCGAGGCGTATTTAGGCTTGGGGAGATTCAGACGATTCAGTACAAGACGAGCTTTACAAACTACACGATAGCTCTGTGGCAACAGTCTTTGACCGAGGGTTCTGCGGCCCTTGGGCCTATTGTCTACCGTGAGCACACATCACCTTGCCGTTGAGAAACGTTGTGATCCGTAAACTAACAAACTTTCGCTCCTCAAAGAGACTACCAATGGCCCCGATAACAGTTTTGCCTGGGTGGTGCAAAACTACGACCTGAGTCTGCGCACCTCGAATGTATTCTTCTTTTGGCTTTTCGAGGGCGGTCCTTCTATGCAGGGCAACCAGTCGGCACACCAGGTAGTATCATCCTTCTTCAACATCACCAATGCGCCGCCGCCTCCAACTACGACCACGTCATCCGTCTTCACGAGTTTGACTCCATTGCCCCTCCCAACAACTTCAACTACAACTCCAGTTACAACCACGACTACGGCTACAACTTCGGCAGCGGAACATACTTTGGCAGCAGGCGGACTCTCGACCGGGGCCACTGCCGGAATCGGTGTGGGAGTTGGCTTGGGCGTTGTCGGACTTGCTTCCATTGCTGGCGCCATATTCCTTGTCAGACGTAGGAGGACAAAGTCTGAGGGACATGACCAAATTGTCGACCCTAGCAGCAAGGACTATCCCATGGATATGACGCGAGGGTGGAATGGATCGTACCCAGCGCAGAGCTATCCCATGCAGATGGGGGTATCTGGTCGGCACCAGCCAGTTGCTGAATTGGGGTGATTCTGTAAAGTAGTTTTTGTTTCATGTATGTAGTTAATATGATGAATGTACGGAAAGATGATGTATGAGTTTGAACCCTTGATGAAATACTTGTAAACAGCGGCGATGCATACCATCGTGCTTTTGTGCCTCGCACGTTGGAACTAAGCTCCCACCTGCCCCCCCCCCTCCCATACGAGTAGATATTGGCATTTTTGCCTCTACTAGGTAGTATTCTCTTGACTGCTTCGTAGTTTCATCAAGTAGCATCTTCATGAACCTCGCGTTTCGACTTCAACACATATTGCTAGCGGGTTAGTTACAATTACTAATAAAGAGTGATAACTGTTGAGGCATCAGCACAATACCATTTTCTACAGAGACTAACAAAATTCACCGGCAAACCCAATACTATATCACCCCTAACTAATTCCACGGGGCCGTTCTTCATTCTTTTCATCAAAGACAATCATACCTTGACAGCCAGATCAAGAGACGGCGTCACAGTGGGAGCAGCAGTCATAACGTGGCTGCTTCCTGTGGATTCAAAGGCATCGTAAGCCAAATGGATAAGAAAGAAAAAAAAAAGGAAAGAAAGAAAGAAAGAAAGAAACGTAGAATCTGAGGAGAGCGCTGCGTGAGAGAGGATGCTCATATGCCTCACAGTGTGTTAAAATAAAAGAAGAGATGTCACTTTAGGAGAGGCAAGAGCACTCCAAAGGTCCTTGGTATTAACAAAACATTCTCGAAAAGGTACATGTAGACTTGTTGGATCAAAGACCGATAAAGAATATTGGAAACAGATGTGTAGGATGCGATCATATAGTATAGCTCATTGGGTCAAATAGTAGATGAAGATACCTTTGCGAGATGGACTTGGATAGTGTCAATAAGAACTGAGTAGACGAAGACACCCAGAAAATCGATAGGAAAAAGACTGAATAGGCTCAGAATTGGGAGAATTGCCATGGATGTGTTGTACGCCGGATTAATGGTCATTTCATCAACTCCGTAGCCCAAACTCTTTTTGCTGTTCTCTTCCTGGGTGGAGATTTAGAACTCCCGTTTTGAACGCTTCCTGCTTAGGTAATTGATGATGTAAACTTGGAAATGTGGGTTGAGAACATTCTTATACCTTGGAATTCCTCCCAAGGAAGCCTCGTTGATGTTTACTCTACGAAGCAGTTGTCTAGGTAGGGTTGGTGAAGGAAACTATGATGACAATGACAAATCGAGTTATATATGGTCAAAACTTTTAGAGCATAAGTATTCAAGCTCGCCTTACTTTGTATATCTTAATACAGCACTCCGCATCCCTTCAGCATAAAATTATGTTTTCGTGATCTTGATAGGGTAGGTCTAAGATTTGATGCCAGAATTCATGGCGTTATTCTTGACATGTCACCACAGGGTTTAAGACAATGGGGGGGAGAGAGACAGGGATGGAGCCATGGATACCGTGATACAGCCAAATTGGGTTTTGAAGATTCGCTCCTTTTGTTGGCCTCCACTTCTGCAAGCAGGTTCCCCAGATACCGGGCATGGGGGGACTCATGGGCCTTTTTTCTGCAGAGTGTAAGTGTGTACATACATATGCATCTCATGATCTGTGCCTAATCACCTGCATGTTTGATAAAGATCTACCGAGCACAGCAGAGTATGGGACGGCGAACCGGCGGGCGAGTTTGTTGATGCAATATGCGTGTAATGACGAATGCTACAGAAACAGACACGCGACAGATGAGACATGGAAAGTAATCTTAATCATCTGAATGAATGATGGGCGTCGTCGTGTTGATTAGCGAGCAGGCGTATCAATGCAGATTACATACTTGTAGGTACTTGTGCAAATATGGATGCTCAGGTCATCATCATCGTCATCATCATCATCCATTGAGCCAGGGGTTTGTTTGGTTCCCATGCCATCATCAATCAATGCATGCATGGGTGTTTATTAATCCCATTTCCCAATGACGGCAACGATGAAATAAGTAAACAAACAATAAAAAACAAACAAACAGAGCAAACAAGCTTTGATTCGTTTGCAACAGACGAGTGTGCACGGGGAGGTGCCATTACGGATAAAATGGAGGTGGAGTGGAAGAGGAAGAGACCCGCGAACCCCTGGTTATTGATTCACCACTGAGAGCCCACTGAAACTTCAGTGCATCACATCACTTTCCCTAGGTACATAGGTGGTGGTGGGCAGCATCCAATGGAAGATGGATGGGGCTCTCCACTCCACTCCGTCCCCTGTCCCGGCTCCAGGCTTGGGTCCACTGGGGCTACTGGGTCTACAGGGGTCTGTCAAGGGTTGTTTTAGTGTTTGGCAGCCCCCTAAACGGGCTACATCTCCCCTAGCGCGTGTCTCTGGTCCCGGGAAGGAAAGGTCAGGCTGCAGTGAGAGGGAAATGGAATGGAAAATGGAAAATGGAATGGAAAGAATGAGGGAGACGGGCACTTGCTGCATCGACGGAGTTGCATCTAATTTGTTTCAGCGGGTTTTATTTTATTTTAATCCCTCCAGCCTCACCAAATTGCTTCATGGCTGGCATCATAATAATCTGGGGGTTTGGTTTGTACAAGTATCTTTGCTCATCATAAGATGATCATCTTAATCTTATACAATTTACAACTGCCATTCCTGGTCAATCAATCCTATCTGATTACAAGCACAAGTACCTATTTACCGCTTGGCGGCGGCACGGGAAAGAAGGAGGAAATAAGAGAGCAATAAGAGAGTAAGAGAGTGAGAGAGAGTGACAGAAAAGCTCAGACGCACAGAACTTGTGGCGCCCAGTTTGCATCACCTTGACAGATGCTAGGCTCTCGCTCTCTCATTCTTTCTCTCGCTCTATCTTCGTGTCCTCCCCCCTTTAACGCTCTCGCCCTACGCACTCGTACTACGTACTACTACTGCTGGTACTAACGAAGCAGCTTTGCTCGGCCAGTCCCCCATTACGACACATTCTTGCTTTTTCTTGGTGTTTGGTGTGTTCCAGCTCAGAAACAAGCTTGGTTGAGAGGAAAGAAACGGAGAAGAGGGAGAAAAAGAGAGACAGACAAATCAGGCAAAACGAAGCAAAAGCAGGTCGTCGTGTCTCGGACCCGTTTTCCCATCGAGCACGAAGCAACGCTCTGGACCTGGCTAATAATTCCGTTCCGGGTTGGCCTGCTCACCACCATTCTTCTTATCCAGTCCACCACCCCCCGGCTTGACAAGCGAGACGAGGGCAAAAAAAAAAGAGAGAGTCCACTTTTTGCCTTGTCAAGGATCTTGATCGAGCCAGAGAGCACAGTAATACAGCACAGCACAGCACAGCAGAACACAGCAGAACAGAGACGAGAGACAGACGAGACGAGCAACAACGACATCCAAAGCGGACCCAACAGCTATCTTCCATGTTTCGCGCGCCTCCCCCTCCCTCTCGACCCTCCCGCTAATACCACAGCCGTCTACATGTAGTACAATTATATGTCGACGACGACGACAATCCACCACGTCCCATCTTTTCTGTTACCTGCCTGGGCACCCCCTGACACTTGGAGGTAGACGCCTCTTCTGAAGCCGACGCAGCGCGCCGACTGCGTGTCCCGCCTTTACTGCTGGGTAACGCAACAGAGATCGGGCTTTCAACTGTCTCGATACTCTCTTTCGACTTCACTTTTTTTTTCCCTTTTCCTTCTCTCTCCATCTCTTTTTCTATTTCTCACTCTGTCGTCATTCTTTCTTTGCTCTCGTTATACCATTCCTTCTTTTCGTATTTTCTCAATTCCTTCATTTCATTCTTTGCCTTGTTCTTTTGCTGTTATTTCTTCTTTTTGGGTCATTCTTTTCTTCTTTGCATTGCATCGCATCAATTCGTTTGGATATTTGAAAGAGCGGGCGATCGACGCACGATTAATCCCAAAAGATAATGTCGCTGAACGGCCTCGACGAGCCCAAGGTTGTAGAGGCGCACGAAGCCGCCGCTGCTGAACCCGGAGGATGGTATGTGCATCCAATGCCGACAATGGTCATCCATCCGGGCCCAAAATGGCTAATTGCTTTGCGCCCATAGGTTTCTTCTCAAGTACGCGAGTCGCGATGAAGTCGAGTTATTAGACCGAGGAACTGGAGGCATTGTCGAAGTCCGAAACACAATCTCTACATACGACGAGGAGAGTCCATTATACGGCTTTCTGAGATACCGGAGGAGGAACGTTGTCATCAAATACCTTCCAGAGGATTGTTCCCGGTTGATTCAAGGTGGGTGGTTCTATAGCGCCATGCCGATACCGACACAATATACTGACAAGTGACATCTTGTCCATCAGCACGTGTTGCCGTTCATTTCAATGCCATCTGCGAGCGATTCTCTCCATACGATACCATCTTCGAGATTTCCACTGCGACCGAGTTGAGGGATACAAAGTTGTCAGCTGCGTGCTCATTACATGCTGCATCCGGATCGACATCTTCATCCACAAGCTCTCTTAGGAGGAGACGTTTGATGGAAATTGCCGAGGAGGACGAGGAAGAGCAACGAGCATTGAAGCGCCAGTCCATTGTGCCAGAGGCGGATGGGGAGCGGCCTAAAACCCCAGCTGACAAAACCTCCCTGCCTTACCCTGTCACTTTGAATTCCGACCTGGCTTCATCCCCCGAAGCCAGCAAATTTTCAGCTGCCACAACATCAGAAGTGCTCAATTTTGTAGGTGTCGGCGACGGACCAACATCACCTGCACCGTCAATTGAACCGGACACGTACAGCTACTCCCTGTACCCCACGGGTAAACCAAGAGTAAAACTGGGCCCGCGCCCCTCTGCATCTGTTGACGCGACCATTCGTCCACAGACGGCTGGCAACTTTAGACCTGTTTCTTCCATCCCTGCGGGATTCAAGTTATTTGGCAAAGGTGCAAAGAAGGGCAAAGGAAAGGACGGAAACCCCGCCACCTCGCCCCAGGAAGAAATTCCCGAGCCCATTTTCCCCAACGTCGCTGCCTCCACCGAAGACGACGCGAACGACGATTCGTCCCGGCCCGGCTCCAGGACTGGTGTTACGTCCCCGTTACCAGTGCCGGCGTCAACGCCGACCAAGCCTACCATCTCGCCGGAGAAGGCTAGATTGATGAAGGCTATGCAGTTACGAGAAAAGAGAAAGAAGATGGCTGCTGCAAAGGCCGCGCAAAAGCTTGATGCGCCCGTAGATGAAGAAGAAGAGAAGACAGTTCTGGACAATACCCAACAAAAGGCCCACGAAAAGGAAGCCGAGGATGTCGACGACATGATTATTGAGGAGGAACCCGAGGAAGATGAAGCCGAAGACGATGCCAAGGACGATGTCAAGGACGACGCGGATGAAAGCCAACCTCAAACCGAGGCGACTGACGAAAATAAGCGAATATCCCTTGTACCGGCTGACTCTGGCGTGGTGTTCGACAGCTTGGAGTCTTCGGTGCACACTGATGAGGCGTCGGAGCTGACGCAGACAGAATCGCGTGCTGAAAGCCCGGGTGTTGTGTCGGTTGAGGCAGACCAATCCACCATGGCGTCGTCGCTCTCGGAATCAACAGAGGAAACGGTGCAAGCAAAGGATGACGCCTCAGAAGCTGAGAAGGATGCGAAAAACGATGCTGTCCCGGCTGCTGAGACGGTGGATGTTGAATCCAACAAGGAAGAGGAGGAAGCTACACTGGTCGAAGCGCAGGATGATCAGAAAGTTGAATCTGAACCTTTCGCAGAGCCTATCGTAGAACCTGTTGCCGAACCCGCCCCGGAATCAGTCGCAGAACCAGTCACAGAACCAGTTGCAGAACCAGTTGCAGAGCATATAACAGAACCTGTTGTCGAATCAATTGCAGAATCAGTTACCGAACCAGTTGCACAATCCATCGCAGAACCCGTCGCAGAACCCGTCGCGGAAACCGCTGTAGAACCTGTTGTAGAACCGGAAGAGTCCGTCAAGGTCGAAATCGCAGTCGAAGAAAAGGACGCTACCAAGACGGAAGATGCTCCTGAACAGATCGCCCCCACAGCCATTGCAGGAGCTACTCTGGAAGTACCCGAAGTCGACACTGACAAGGATGAACCGGCTCCGGCCGAGCCAGTTGACGCTCTAGGGTCAGCAGAGAGAGAGGAAGCCCCAAAGCTAATGGTTCCAAAATCTAAATTCTCTACGCAAGATCTGGCCGCGGCCTCCAAGGACGGCTCTCCCTCTCACTCTGCTGTGGTGACGCCCCAGCTTGAATTGGAGAGCAATCCCCTAGAGCAAAAGGTGGAAGCACCCCAGGAGTCGAAAGAACAGACGAAGCAACCTATACCCATCAAGACCGATGTTGCCCAGACAAGTTTGGACGATTCAATCGATGCTGACGATTCTGACCTTGTTGATGACAGTGCGTTGATTGAGGAAGCCAAGCCTGTTCCCTTGTCCAAGTCCCCGCTTACATCCTCATTCCCACCTCCAGCTCTCCGTGCCGTAGTGGCATCAGAAAACACCCGAACAGTGTCAAACCCTGTCCGTGGCAACCTGGCTATACCTTTGGAGTCATCTCAAGCCTCAGTGCGCTCCTTGAGCTCGGGTGCAGCCTTTCTGCACAAAGTGAACCAACACCAGCAACCTAGCAATACTATTGCTACGAAGCCCATTGTCGGGTCAAGCATCTCTCAGAGGATCAAGGCTCTGGAAAAGCTGTCTGCTGGCGCTGTGGATCAATCTAGACCCGCGAGTCGGGAGCGTCCGTCCTCCACATTCTTCTCCGTGCAAAAGAGGGAGACTTCGAGGTCACCATCAGTGGCCGATAGGGCAAAGTCATTAAAGGGACCTCCTTCTCCCGAACAATCTCTCACCTCCTCTCCAGAGATGAGCAGAGGCGGCCGGAAACGATCGCCATCGACAGCAAGTCGGTTTTCCAAGTTTGAGGTGCCCACCAGCGCTGCTCTGGCAACAGCCAGCCAGCCGCGGGGCCGACCAGAGTCTATCTCGGTCACAGCCAAGATCATCAGGGATCCACAGTCGCAAGAGTCGAAAGATGCCTCAGAGTACAACTACCTCAATCTCAAACAGTCACCACTGGTGGTTGATCATCATGCAGTGGAATCAGATGGCTCAGAGAGACGGTCGGGATCTCTGGAGCGTGACGCCAAGGATGGTAAGCGATCTTCTATGAGTATTGTCAAAGGGTTTATCAGGGAACACCGGAAGTCGGTAACAACCTCGGCTGACGTCCAACAAGCCCTTGGCTCTGGAGCATCTACCAGCCGCCCGTCTTCATCTACACAGAACAATGTAGCCAGCCACCGCCTTTCCATCAGTAGTCGCCGGTCTTCCATCAGCAAGGACCGCGACAATGCCTTGTTGCCATCAGCCATTGTCGACGACGAAAAGTCTGGTGACAAGGTCATGTCCCGCGCTGGACGCTTCATGCGCCGTCTGTCCAACTTCTCCGGTGCTCGTGGTAAGGGTGTTATGTCCCTCGCATCTCCCGTTGCTGAGGAAGGTCCCAGCATTGGCTCCAAGCGATCTCCGGCTGCTGCTGCTGCTGTTGGATCTGCTTCCGTTCTTTCTGACATGGGCGATGTTAATGTTCAGTTCCCGGATAACCTCCTATGGAAGCGTCGCAATCTGTGCCTCGACTCGCAAGGATTTTTGATTCTGAGTGCGTCTTCGCAGAACGGCAAGCCTGCTGTTGGCACTAAGCGTTATCACTTGAGCGAGTTTCGACAGCCATACACGCCGGACGTGGAGGTGCAGGAGCTTCCCAACAGTGTGGTGCTCGACTTTGTCGAGGGTGCCGGTATTCAGCTGGCATGTGAGGATAGAGCTGGCCAGCTCAACGTTTTGAAGGGTAAGCTTTCTGCAGATTGGAATATTTACGAATAAGCATGCTAACTGTTGTTTACAGTACTAAGAGATGCCCATACGGGCCATTCTACTTTTGGACGATAGACGAACTAGACCAAGATTTCACTCCAACCGGATTTGAGAGTCGTTTAGCTTCCTACCATCGTTGAGCGATCTTCATTTCGCAACATGTTATGCGTCAACCACCTCTTACCAACCAACCTCCTTAGCAGGCACGAGCCTCACTCTGCTTCTCTCTGACATATCGGTCTTTTGAGCAAAATAAATCTCACAGATGCCCTCACGCTGGAAACGATGCTGACATATTTCTCTTTTGCAACATCTACCACCCTTACCTCTACCTCTGACCTTCCTTATCCCACACCTTTCTTTTTGGTTGACTTTCTTTTTGGTTGACTACACATAGAAAAAGAACGGTATGGGCAAATCAAAACTCTAGAGACTTCTTCTTTCTGGTTATCTACTACTTAGTTTAGCATATACACATGCACTCTTGGAGCGGAGGGACAACAGGATTTTGATCTAAAATACCCCCCCACCCCTTGTTTTGCTCTTGTCCTTCTCACAATCTTGACGATATCTGTTTTTCCTTGCACACACACACACACACAATCGACCCCCCCTAGTTGTACTAGTTATTTCGTTTTTTAAAACTGTTTCTTTTTTTGCGAGACAGTCGGAGAATTAAATGATACCACATAAGCTCTTGCTTGTTTGTTTGCGCCGAGTTCCGTTTACCTGTTTCCGCGTTTTTGGTGCGATATGTTTTGTATTGCTATAGTTTTTGATATCAGCGGAAGAATTTGATAAAAGATTTCTAGCTCTTTGGTTGGGCATTTGACCTTTTGAGAAAAGGGGAGTTGTGCGATGTTTTTGAAGTCTTGTGTCTTGACTATACTATGCATTGCCCTCTCTTGCCCTTCCTTGCCTTTTTTGTG
This sequence comes from Hypomyces rosellus, assembly GCA_011799845.1. Lineage (NCBI taxonomy): Eukaryota > Fungi > Ascomycota > Sordariomycetes > Hypocreales > Hypocreaceae > Hypomyces > Hypomyces rosellus. The sequence goes on from WWCI01000003.1 coordinate 844,258, forward strand.
CACCCTTTCCTGCTACTATTTTTGCCACCCCTTTTTTGGACGTATTTGGTGTTTAATAACAGGAAGTTGGGGAAACGGAGCGTTGTATTTGGAGATTATTCTAGATGAATGCCTAGGGAAAAAATAGATGGAGGAGATACATCTGGCAAAGAGAGAAAGAGAGAAAGAAAGAGAAAGAAAGAGGGTGGGTGAGAGAAAAAGAAAAGTTTAGAAAGAGTTGTCACCTTCTTCCTTTCTCCCCCTTCTATTCATGTGAATCCAAGGATGATGCGAATATTCTACCTCTTTTTTTTCTTCTCTTTCTTCCTTTCTTTCTTCCTTCCTTTCCTACTTCACCGACGCAAATACAGTTCTACAAGTTAAAACAACAACAAACCCCTAACTAATCCAAGGGCTTAGAGATAGGGATATGCAATGCTGTAGATTACCCAAGAATATCCGGATAAAATAGATTTATATACCCACTACTCAACGAAAAGGGGGCGATATAAACATGAACAAACACTTCATAATCTCTTCATTCAGTACTCAAGTGCATCATCCACTTTTACGTTGAAACACAAGAACCAACAACCTTTTCGACCAAACAAACAACACAACGCTTAACCATTCTCTCCTCAACATCTCCACGTATACATATGTATACATATGTATATAACATTTCAAATCTCGGTTTCCTCGCCCGTCCTATGACGCCAAGTACTGTGTGTGAAAGATAACTAAAAGTAATGACAATAAAACCCATCCTCTGCGCCAATAAAACGTATACTATAGGGATAAAAGGCAAAGGAAATAACATGATTGAGCATCATCCCATTTTCGAAACTTTTTTTCAGCCCAATTCAACAAGCAAGCAAGAAAACAAACAATCCACCCTCATCCCAGATAATTTCGTCAAACTTTTTCTTTTCCTCGTGATTCTCACACGTGGTCTCGTTACTCGTCATGACAGTAGAATAGCACAAGAGAATTGCAGAGCACTCGCACAGAGCTTTACAGTCCTGCGGTGCCTCCAGTAGCACTGCTCGTTCCATTCGCTCCAGAAGGTTCCAGTGGGAACTGCACCGGGTCCATGGCCATGTACTCCAGAAGATCTAGTCCACCAACGTTGACACCCTCGGCCGTCATGGCAACAGAGCTGTTCTCCATGTTCTGGAAAAAGGCAGGTCCTGGCGGGAGGTACCACATCTCGTTACCGGCATTGTTCCACTCGTCAAAGAGGTTGACATCCATGTTGGGCCCTGAGCCAGAAGCGTTGTTATCGGCAGCAGGCGTAGAGGGTCCAAGAGATGCCGCGCCATGGTACGGGAAGTTGCTTGCCGAGAGATCGAATGGGGTGGCCGAGATGTTGTTCGCCTCAGTCGTCGGAGTAGGTGCCCGGACTACATGGCCATTAGCACATCTTGTCGCCGCACAAAAGGGGAAATCAGACTTACAATGTCCGTTGAGACCCTCCCTCAGTCTCTGAGCGTGACCACTAACCCAGTTGGTGCCATTCTCTCCATTTTCTCCATTTTGATGCAGCCCAGGATTGACACCATTGACCGTCTCCGGAGCTGGGCTCCGAGCGCTGCCAGAAGCGTTTTGCATCGGCGCCTGAATAAACCTATTTCTCAGCCTGCTGGTCAACGACTCTAGCAGGTCCGCAAATCGTATTCCCAGATGCACATCATCCACCACGCATGTGCGCAAGGCCTCCACCGTAGCATCCATCAACTCAATGCTCATCTTGACATCCGAGCGAGGAGCACCAAGAGCGAACGTCTTGAGAAGAAACATGGCGCCGCTAATGATTCGGAAGTATGTTCTCACAGGGGCATGCTTCAGATAGCCGCCTGGAAGCAAGCCCTCCACCACCGTCCGGAGGAGATTGCGGCTTCCGTCAACGACCTCACGTACATACTCTTGGTCGTGAACGGTGAACCCACCCAGCTGCCCCAGAGGCAGCTTACCGTAGTTGATCATTGTCTGCGGCGACAGGTGCGTGGCGTGGCCCTGCAGCCCGTTGCCAGAGTTGGCAGTGTTGCCCGCATTATTAGTGCATCGCTCGACTACCGCCTGCAACGAGAGGGAGTTGATGTAGATGCGAACGTATTCGTACTCGATCGTCAGGATGTGCCTGATGTATTGTGGAAGTCGGAACAGCTCAAACTCTCGGTACCAGTCCCGGAGCATCGGGGTAAACTCCCTCAGCAGCTCGACATACTTTCCCGATTGGATAATCTCGGTCGTGTGCTTGCGCGTCTTGAATAGCTTCTCGTTGCCAATGTGCATGGCGTTGCTGATGCCCGCCCAACAGTGAATGATTTGGTCGTCGAGTTCCAAATCTGGGACATAATTAAAACCATTCACCAAAGAGGTCGGGTTTGTACTGGGAGTACTACCATCGTTGGTTCTCGGTCGCTGTCGCGCTACGGCTGGATCAGCTTTCCTGAGATGCTCTGGGGCCATGCTCGTCCATCCAAGACGGCCAGCCAGCTGGCTAGTGTAGATGAGAAGAAGTCGCTTGATACGGTTTGCTCGCTGTCGGTAGACCTCTTCCTTGTACTCTGGTCGGGTAATAGCATCGTCCTTGAGCATCTCATCAATGTCGTCAAAAACGCCGAGCTCGTACGCCAGCCCCATGGCGGTGCTCAGAAGCATCCAGCACATGCGGTCGCTCCTCCAAGCCGGCTCGAGCCAACTTTCGATCCTCTTACCACCAATGCCTGGAGCACCATTCCTGTTCATCTCGTCTTCGGATGCCATGAGGGGGCTGGCTTCTGCAGTAGGGAGGACCAGCTCGTCAGTAGCCTCTTGTGGCGGGAAGTGCAGAGCACGAGGGTGCCATTCAGTCAAGATCAAGAGCGATTCAATCGTGCCCAGCGTTCGAAGACTCCCCTTGCGAAGCCCACGCCAAGGAGCGGTGCTGCTAGTCTGCGATTCCTCGGTGAGCATGGCGGTCGAAGCCGAGCCCGAGCCACAGAATCCGCCGCCGAATGCTTCCTGCCCCCACAAACATCTTTCTATCATGCCTCGTAGATATGTCCATAGCTGTTCTGGTATGGCATGCGACCTGCACATGCCACCAGTGCCAGGCAGTTGACGATATCTCGAGGCAATGGTTAGCAAGGTGACTGTGAGAATCGGCTCTTCTGTCAAAAGGGTCATGTGAGAAGCAGGATTACTGAAGGTGGGAGGGGAAATGGGTGTAAGTGGGGACAGGTATTTATAATAGCTAGGTAGCGAGTGGTTAGCAATGGGATAAAAGGTGGATGGGAGTAGATCAGACAACTGAACTTACTAGTCAATGTACTCGATGGCTTCTTGGGCAGTAAACCAGCCAGCCCGGACGAATCGGAATCGTGACCACGCTTTCAGAGCCTCTTCATAACCCGGTTGGGTGCTCAGGTTGGGCTGCGCTAGAGTGGGATCAATAGGTTGCTCAACCTTGACGGACACGGATGGTGCTCTCGCAGTGTGTCTGGGGCCCTGGTCTTGGACAGCTTGGGGCTGCGGAGGGGGCACAGCGATGACCGACGCGGTGCTTGGTTCACGTCTATGGCCATTCGCAGCGGGGCTGAATGGGCCGTTAGCAGAGCCATCGGGAGCCAGGAAGTGGACAGACGTGGTGGTGACAAACCTATCCGTTGCAGCCTTGTAAAGCAGGTCGAGGGCGTCGTGGGGCCCATACATGCCTCGCCGCATCACCGTCTGAGCCTCGAGGTTCTCAAGCGTCTGGTTTCCATCGCCGTCGCCGTCAAACTCGCCATCCCTGTGTCCATGGCTGTTCTCCCTGCTATCATCCTCGGGTCGCCTCAAGGGTTCCTTCCTGCCATGCGACCCACCGGGTGTCAGCGGCACATCGCTGTAGTGACGTCGGTCGATGCGGGAGTAGGTGGTAGGGCTGTCATCAGCGTGCAGCTTCTTCCTCCCGTTCCGGACGACGTACTCATCGACATCGCTGGCGTCGTCGTCCGTCTTCCGCTTGCGGCGCGTAGCGCTGAAGAAGCATTCTTTACTCTCCCTCCTGCAGCGTACGCAGGGAGGATCGTGCGGGTTGTCTACGCTCCCTAGGTCGCAACGCACCTTTCTCCTGCGGCATGGTATGCAAGCCTGATAGACGCGCTTGTGTTGGGATCCCGGTCCTCCCTGTGATTGCAGGTCGCCAAGCTGTGACGACGGCTGCTGCTGCTGCTGCGACGAGTGCTGTTGCTGCCCGTTGGTCGCCGATTGCTGTTGCGTCGGCGGCTGGGACTGCTGCTGCTGCTGGGTCTGATCCGGACTCGTCGACGCCTGAGACGGGTTCGAATTGGGCGTGAACTGGGCCATTGTGGTCCCCGGTCTCGGTAACAGCACGTCAGCCAAAATACCACCACCACAGCGTTCAGTCGTTCAGAGTTGCTTGAGATGTCGGTTTGCGGCGGTTGGGGGAGGTCGAAGGGGGCGAGTCGTAGGCCGAAGTGAAGCGCACGGCGGCGGGGTCCTTGTCTCGGTGTTGTAAGAAACCCAAGCAAAGTAAAAGAAAGAAAAAAGAAAGAGAAGGGCGCGCGCTTGGGATCGGTCTTTTTTCGGTTGCAGAATAATACCAAACAACTTCTCCCCAGTTTCAAGCCTTTTCCTCTCTTACTCTCACTCACTTTCTAGCTGGTTCCTTTTTTGGAGCAAAGAGAGGAGTTAAACAAGAATCATGCAGCAATAATATGCCCGGGGGAAATGATGGGGTAAACAAAAACAGTACGAAGTACAAAAAGAGTGTGGCCAGCGTATCAAAGTGCAAGTTATTACTTAACAATTTTTCACTACGAGGTATCCTCCTCCCTCCTCTTCCGCCTTCCTTCCTTTCTCACCCCCTACACACACCCTACAGTGTACACCATATACAAGGGACGGACCACGCACTGCACTTTCCCTCTCAGCAGACGGGCAATTGGGGGGGCGTCTCGCGCCTCCTCTTTTTTCGAATCGGTAAAACGAAGCAGCCTCAACTTGCGTCAACACGTACCCGCACCTTCCCCCCATATATTCAACCAATCACAGCCCCCAATCTGCGTCCTATTAGCCAATCAAGACGCCCAGCCAGCCAATAACAGACGAACCAGGGTGTTCCAGAAAAAAGGTCACGTTGGCCAGCAATTCTTTTTGGGCGATTTGGGCCATGGGCGAAAAAAAGCAAAGAAGACAAAAGAAAAAAGGTACTTTCACTTCAGCCTCTTGCATTCTTTTTCAAGGCAGTGCTAGAGTAACCAAGTACAACCATCGTTTTTGATCATATGCATCGTACAATAATACAATACAGTATGACGATAATAACAATTCTTTGCTCATCGTATGTCAGCCGGGGTCTTTTTCTCCCTCTCTCTTGTCTTCTCTCTTCTTTCCTGCTTCATTGTAGCAGTACTTTGTTGATTATCTACACATCTTCGCTTCTATACTGTGATGATAGCAAAATGATGCATCCCAATCTATGCATGTAATAATCCCTATTTATCCGCACAATCTTTCTTTGTACCTACTTGTACTATCTGCCAAGTACCCAAGGTAGTGCGTATGGGGCACGGAGTACAACACAGAGTACGGTGATTTATTGCAACACTTCTCCTCACCTGCAACCACAATGCATCGTCATCATCACCATCACCAATCAATCAATCCCACCGGCACGAAGCTAAACCAATTGGTCATCCGCCGAATCAAACAAAACAAAACCTACTGTATTAATTATTGGGTGGCGACACATCGCCCTCCTCCACAAGCTGATCTGACTAAAAAAACCCCCTTCTCCATCCATCCATCCATCCCGTGATGGCGCACCGCCGAACATCTCCAAAAAGGAACCTCGGACCTGCACCGCCCCGAATTTAGCACTGCACCATCCTCCAACAAATACATCCATTTTGGGACATCTGCAGTAACAGCTTGTCTCAATTCCCCATCATGTTTCGCTTCTCTCCGGATTCCTATAAAGCCCACCACCCCCCAGTCATTATCTCCTGATCACACCGCCTGCGAATCCATCTCGATCCAGCTTCGGATGCTGCACTCATCATGCAGGGGAATGTACACATCATCTGCCGAGTACCGTATACATCCAAGACCATCCTCAAAAGTCTGGTGTACCGCACAAGCACACGCATGCAAACCGAGCTCAAGGGTCCATTCGGTTATAAGTCCAATAATTTGCATCTACTCAATCAGTAATATCACATCTGCCAATGGTTCCGATACGAACCTCCTCCCATTCCATCAATGCCATATCAACCCAGTCCCTCTTCCAATCACCCCATCTTGAGACTTCCCAAGATAAATTACCTTTCCACCCCTTACCCTCCAACCACATATTCGTCCAACAAGAGGCGGGGAAGAAAAGAGCAAAGAGAGCAGCCACCCAAGTCAAACGAGGTCTTCAAGTAGCCCTATACAAGCAGATTCCATCCTCTAGCGATTCGGCCCCGTCGATTTTGAAATGTCGTCGTTGTGCTTTTGTCCCTTTTTGTCCCCCGGCCATGCAAATCCTATTACCATCCCTCGTCGGTTTCCATTCTTGACTGTATTCTCATAACGACCCAACCATAATAACTCCCCAAGTCCTCTGCGAGCCCACGCCGTGTTCTCCCGAGAGGAACAAGATAGATGGCACTTTAGGTAACAAGACCCTTCTTGGACTGGACTGCCGTTAGTCTTGCCGGGCACCCAAAGACATTCTTCAACTTACCAGGTGCTCCCAGAGCTTCGTCGTCAACACATCGGGCATCGTATAGAGGTCGATGGAGAATTCGCCAGCTTCACAAAGGTTACCCACTATAGCTCGCAAAAAAAAGCATCAACAAGGGGGAAGCTCCTTGTCAAATGAAAAAAAAACATGGACCATTTCAGGCCATAAGAGAGAAGAAAAAAAGCCAAGAGGGGGTTTACTCACCTTCCACATCGCTTCTGATATAAGTGTCCGGTCCCTTGTTCTCGTTGATAAGCTGGATGACACGGAGCAAATCTTCCTCCTCCAGTTTCTCAAGAGCTTCAGCAATCTTTTCGTAGTCAAACTTCTGGGCACCCTTCTTGCTTGCCAGACTCTTCTTCTTGGGACGATCTTCATCCGAGGGCAGTGGACCGGTTTCCCGAAGTCTCTCTTGAAGAGCCTGGGAAGGGTTCTTGAAAGTGACGGTGTGAGTCACTTCGTACTTTTCCTTTAAGAAATTGAGGTCATGAATGATGGGGGCCAGCTTAGTCTTCTCTGTGGTGTAGCAGTCGATGCCTATTTCGAACTCACCCCAACCTTCGTTGGAGCACAGGAAGGGTGGCTTTGAGAAAGCTATAAACGCATGTTTGTCAGTAAACAAACAAATAAACAAACGAAAAAAAACGTAGTAAAGTCACATTGCCCGTAGAAGAAGAAAGCAAGGCTGCACGGTGGACCAAGACCTACTTTGAACAGGATTTTCAAAGGTGGGATGCAGGTTGTAGACAACCTTGGTGAAGACATCGGCAGGGCGCTCATTGCCATCCTCGTCCAAGAGCAACAACTTCAAGCTCCATTCTCGCATGGGAAACTCGGCCACAGGAGAAGGCTTGTCACTATCATCATCCAACAGTCAGCACCAGAAACGACTAGAGCTTGATAAATCATGACATAAAAAGGGTGCCAACTTACATGACATGTTGTTCAGTGACAACCTTGATTTTCCTCTGCATATTGTTAGTCACCTCAGTCCCAATAACATGGCCATCTTTGCCGAAGCGAAGCGATCGTTTCCTCGTCTGTGGTGCCATGGCAATAAAGAACTCTCTTTATTGTTGTTTTTGGCGGTTTGACGATGAGGACTCAAATTCTCTAAAAGTGCACGCAAGTCGAACGCAACGTGTTGTTGACGAAAAGTTGAACGTTTGGAAATGTGAAGCAACAACAACAAAAAAACACAAGAGAAGAGAAAGAAAAACAATGCAGTGCAGTCCAGCGTGAAATGCTTGTGAAAGCAAAACAAAAGACCATGGCAGCTGTCTGCCAGATTCTGCAGCTGGCAGACAGTTGCTCGCGATCCCATCCGCAGCTGGCAGTCCCAAGGAAAACCTGCGTGCGTGCACTTCTTTTCTCGCTCTCTCGTTCTCTCTCTCTTTCTCTTTTTTTGTTTTGCTGCTGCGTGCCACGTCCCGATTCCATCACCACCACACGCCAACCACCAACCACTAACCACCAGTCTTCCCCATTCTTCTCCCTCACACTGACTGATCCTTTCAAAAAGCGCGGTACTCGCCTCCCCCTCCCAAAAAACGCAAAACAATTGAGAAAAACAACATTGGAATACGAGTAAAAGAAAAGGGAATTGATTACTTACTTCGACCAACATGGCTTCCTAATTTCTCTTTCTTTCTTTCTTTCTTTCCTTCTTCTTCTTCTTCTTTCCTCCTCTTTTTCAAAAAAAGATACAAAAGCTGCTAAATACCCGTGGCAAAACGCAGAACGAAATAAAAGACTCCGTTACAAGAACGACGAACAAAGAAACAAAAAAACAAGAATAAAGAAAAAGAAAACGAAGAAACAAAAAGTATCCCACAGCAAAAGAAAAAAAACGCGCGTCTCTTCGTGTCGGATGAAACAATTTTTTTTGTTTTTAGTTCACCAGAGAGCCTCGCCGTGGACAAGAAGATAGAGCAAAAATAAGCTGGATAGATGAAATTGACAGGCAGAGAGAGAGGGGGGGAGAGACGTGTACGTGTGCGTGTGCGTGCGTGTGAACAAATACGTTTGACAAGTTCGATTCAGAGGGTGGAAGAAGGGGGGGTGGAAAGAAGGAGAGATGGCCGTCCTCTCTGTGTACAAGTAGAACAAGAGGGAGAGGGAGAAGTGCGTGAGAGTAAGAGAGAGAGAGAGCCTGATTGCAAATGGATCCCTTTGTGGTGTGAAAGGACGTGTAAAGGCTGAGGCTCTCTCTTCCTCTCTCCGACCCTCCCAGGTTCTCTCTTCCCTTTTTTTCTTGGTTACCCACTTGTTTGTAGGGTCCGTCATTTTAGCACCAGCGCAGGTCGCCCCGTCACCCTTGCACGCTTTCTCTCTCTTTCTCTCTCTCTCTTCCAGGTCTGGCTGCCTGCCAGTGCATGTGCCAGCGCCTGTGCCAGTGCTCTCTTTCCCACTGCTTGCGGCCTGCCCACCCTGGAACTGGAACTGGACTGGACAGCACCCCTAAGCCACATTTCTCTCCAACCCCAACCCTTGTGCCAATGTGGCTTGTCCCAAGTCCAAACCTAGTGGTAAATAATTCGTGATCATGACGAATGTGATGAAAATCTACTCTGTCCTCTCTACTCCGTACTCCATATCAATACTTGCACGGAGTAGGCAAGCAGGCAAGGCAGGGTATAAATTATGCACGAAATATCTTATACAGCATCTACCCCCTTTGCATATCCCTTCACAACTCTGCTTGGCGTGATCTGTGACACCCTGTCAGTCCTTGCTACTACACTCAGGGAGCGAAATTACCCCCAGCTTATGTACTCGAACGGAGTACGGAGTACACCAGCCCCAAAATGATACGAGTAGCTCCCTATCAAGCAGCGGCCTTTTAAAACACCTAGAGAAGGGAATTTTCTTTGCTGCAATATCATCATCAACTTCAGGTATATAGTATATATATATATATATATAAGTAGGCATCAAACACCTACATACAGTAAAGCAAGGCATAGACTCCAGGAACAATCAAATATTCACCTTCACCACCTGACAAAAATAAGGCACAGTTTACTATCTAATTTTTTTCATATTTTCTTTTCTTTTACTTTGGGGGTAGCATTCGTGGACCTGCTATTTGTTTGTTGCGCTGCTCTTTTGTGTGCAAAACTACCTCTTGTTCAAATGGGAAACACCACTTGGTGCCTTTCCCACACAGCACTCTCCGGTCTTTGTGTCTTGGATCAATTTCCTTCCGACAAAATCGGCTGAGTGTAGTACAAGTAGTTGAAGGGAGGGAGTGTTGTCGTTGCGGGGAATCTTGGGGAAGGGGATGGAGGGATTCAACGGCGAGCATCGGTTACGTTTTTGACAAAACGTCGATGCGTGTCGAGACGAGGACGGGGGGACGGGGACGTGGTGAGGGAGCGAGCATTGGCCACTGCTTTGATAAATCCACAAGAAATCCCAGCTTAAGCGGCCTCTTCCTTGTTATCCTCCTCCTTATCCTCCTCCTCTTCCTCCTTCTTCGCGCTCTTCTTGAAGAGCTTCTCAGTCTCGGCCTGAGACTTCTCAAATTCGGTCTTGAACTCGTTGGCCACTGAAATTATTCCATGTTAGCATTGACATCCTTTCTTGTCAAGATGTACTTGCATAGTATGGTGGGGGGGACGTACAATCGGAGTTGCCAAATCGAATGGCCAGGGTCATGGCCTCGGGTTCACCCTCGCTCACATCGGCGGCCGCAGTCCAAACCCAGCTTCGGTCAGATCCAACATTGGGCGCGAGCTTGATCTCCGGGACAACTATTGCACTAGTCAGTAAAACAAGATCCTTGCTCAATATGCCATGTTATGCTTGGATGGATCAAAGCGCAACGGGCTCGGAGGGCAGCGGGGATGGCGTAACATACCGTAGTGGTTTGCGCAGACCTTGAGGGTCTTGTCGCGACGCATAACCAGTCTAATCTTTCCATTCTCCTTGTGCTTGAGCAGTCGGACGTCGCCAGTTCCACGCTCCTTCCACTCATTCTCGGTGGCACCCTTCTCGCCGGCCTTGAAGAATCTGAAGAGCTTGGCGCGCATCTTGAGGAGCTGGTCCTCGGACTCCTCGTTGGTCTTGACATCGACCTTCTCGGTCAGCTTGATAACGGGCTCGAAGTGGACATCCTCGCTCTCGGGGGCCTCGTCAGCCTGGAGTATGTCAGTCAGTATTGTTGCTTTCTCTCTCTCGCGTGTATGCGACCAAGGTTTTCTCTGTAGATTTTGAACCGACCTCGTCACCAGCCTTGGCCTCCTGCTCGCGCTGACGCTGAGCCTTGGCGCTGCCAGAGTTATCGCCGCGGTCCTCGTCCGACTTCTTTTCCTTCTTCTCGCCACCACCGAACATGGAGAAAACGGCGGAGGTAGTAATGGAGGAGTTGGCCTGGAATGGTTTCGTTAGCTATGTGCTTCCCACGGAAACGAGAAAGAAAAACACGAGGAATATTTCTCGCAGAGCGTATGCCGACGACGACGAGGGCACAGGGACTGGACCGCCGGTGCCCCAAGAAAACGGTGGGTGGAAATATGCATACCTCGGTGGCGGGCTTGATCGCCTCGACCTTGGGCTCGGTAGCGTCGGTAGAAGACATGTTGATTATAACGGTGAGTTGTGGCTCGGGATATCAAAAAATAAATAAACTTCCTATCACGAGAAGAACCGTCGTTAGCCATCAAAGCCCAAAAAACAACAACTTCCAGCGCATATTTGTCTTGTCTCCCCTCCCCCTCCTCTCCCCTCGCCCCCCCCGCCAGAGCCAAAAGGGAAAAAAATATCAAACCCCCCCCCCCCCTCACAATCTTCTCGCGTATTCGATAGAAAAAGAAAAGAAGAAAAGAAGAAGAAGAAGAAGATAGAAAAAAAACTCACAAGAAATTATGCTGTTGATAATTCGATCCACGAGCGCTGTCGCAGAAGGGGCTGTTCAAGTTTTTTTTTTTCTTCCTGCCTGGGAATGCCTTGTGCCTTGGTGGGATGGTTGAAAAAGATTGGTGGTTCGTTGCGAGGGGTTGCCTTTTCGCCCAGAAAGTGGGCAGCGAAATAAGTACCTATAGTTAGCTTGGCCATGCCTTGCCTTGCCCCTCCCTCCCTCTCCATCTACTACCTTATTAGTCGTTTTTTACAAGTAGTAGTGGCGGCGGGGGCAGCGAGAACGATAACTGGACTGGTCCCTCCCCAAAATTAGTAGTGGAACAACGCTCTCTGATTGGAGACAAGTTTGGCAACCCAAGTTCAAACTGCTGGAAGCTCAAAGTCACTCCGCTGCCGCTGTTTGCTGCAAGTGTACTTTGCAGAAGGGAGAGTGCCATCAGAGGTGAGCCACCCGCAATGGCACGTGTGAAAACAGGTTGACCCAGCCCTGCCTGCCTTGACTGTTGAATGAATGGCATGACGCCTTGCTCAGGGGCACAAGGGTCCTTTGATTGCTTGATCTGGCCCATCCTGTGACCATGACCCGGATAGACTCCACAGTGAAACAATATATCGCAACCTCTACGGAGTATTCTGTACATTATAAGTACTACAAGTACTAGGTAGGTATTCTGTTGATTTTCCGCAGATGCCGCCAGTTCCATTTGCCTGTCATCCATCACCAGAACATAATTGCTTCCGACTCGAACCGTTCCACCGTTCTACCACTTCGCCTCACGTGGGGATTCAAGTTCCATGTGTATATAGCTTAGATCATATAGACTCGTGTGTTGGAGCAACCCTTCTATTGTCATCATCATCATCATCACGTTACATATAAACCCCATCATGATTCATAAATCGTACAACCGATAGCTCTGTATTGCTTTTGCCAATGTCACCAAGTCATCGACCAAATTACCTCGTGTATACCGATATGGAAAAGACAGGATAGTAGTAGCAGTAGTGCACAATTAAAAAGAGCCCATTCCTCCAGATAGCAACTATAAAGAAAAAGAAAAAGAAAAAGAAAACCCTTAAAACTCCAATTTCCATAAGACTCCAACCGTTACCTTACCGTTTCCCAATCCGCTAGCCATGTTAAAATGAAGAATCATCCATTCCATGATTGCATCCCGCCGTCGCTTCAGGCCTTGTTCCTCCACCACCATGGTCGTGGGACCGGCTTGGCTGGCTGCTCCTCGAAAATATGCCTTCTCCCTCGGCTTTGCTCAATGGCGGCTGCTTGCTTCTTAGCAACAAAGGTCTTAGCCTTGCGCTGGTAATCCTCGCGTTCCTCTTGTCGACCAGTAGCTTGCAGCCACCAGAGCTTGGCGGAAATCTGTGCATCCAAAAGTTGGAGCTGTAGTGTGTTTTGGAAATCCTGCACCTTAGAAAGCTGCTCCGAGAGTTGGTCTGAAACCTGTTGTTGGGCAGCCTTGACCTGAGTAATGGCATCCGATGCGATATCCTCCAGATTCTGTCGGGTTTCCAAAAGGGTAGCTCCAACGTTCTTGGCCATGGACTCCGAGGCAGATTGGACATTCTGGCAGACGTTCTGGCAGACCGAGTCCAATGACCGTTTAGCATCCGCAAGACGCCGCTCTGCTTCCTGGGCAGTAGCAGGTACAAGCTTAGAGAGGTCCTGCGCGAGGTTCTTGGTCATTTCCAAGGCACCCTCCATGATTCCCTTGCCAAAGTGAACCTTAACAACTTTGTGAACCTTGGGTCGGCATGTAGCCTCTAGGAAAAGGGTAACAATTCCGTGGACATCTTTCTTGGCAAATTTGACAATGATACCCTCGTCTACAGAAGACATGGTAGTGTCCACAAGAGTATCGTCTCTCTTGGCTGTCAGAGTGAGGCAGCCCTTTGTCTGCCATGTGTTCTTAATTTTTCGAGGTATGTGAACCAGAATGTCATGTTGCGACTGAACCGTGAATGAGATGGCAGGTTTGTTGGCACCAAAGAGCCACTCGTCAGAAACAACATCACCGACGGGGATTAGACCCACAGCACCAGCAGAAGATGGGCTTGGTTGCATGACTGAGGTGGAGCTGGTGCTGGAGCTGGTGCTGGTGCTGGTACTGGTGGGCGAGTAAGCAGCTGTGGTGGTAAATGTTGTAGTGGTGGTGGTTATGGCAATGATGGGTGAAGCCTCAGGTATAACCGAGGGGACTTGTTTGGGGGTATGAACAAGTTGGAGTATCAGCGCAAATGTTAGGATAAACATGCAGCCTGGAAGCGCTGCAGAGGCAGCTTCCGTGACGTAGTCTTTGACCTGGGATTCAATCTCCCAGAATCTCTTCACCTTCTTGTTCCAATTTGCCTTGAAGCCTTTGGGCAGTGGTGCCACTAGTACTCGACTTGCCTCCGGGGTGGGGAGCGAAGGTGTACCTAGACTCTGTTGAGTATACTCCAAGGAGCACCGGGAACGGGCTTCATGTTCAGAGTCGGACAGGGACTCGACAGCAGCATCCGATGTCTGCGAGGCCATAATGGTGTCCTCGTGCATATCATCTTCTTCGTCATCCTCTTCATCGTCCTCATCTTGGAACGGTGTCTCGGCTCGGTATGAATCGTCATCGTCGGGAACAGACTCCTCTTCGTCGTATGTATGCTCCGTCCCAGCCAAACTGTGGACATCGTCGGGGCGATGGAAGTCGAGGGAGCCGACGGATTCACTAATGGACTCGGTGTACTGGTCGTCCTGCTCCTCGGTATCGGTGTTGGCGGCGGAAATGATTTCGTATGTGGACTCGGCCAAGCCGGCGTCATCGATCGGTTCTGAATGCATGATATCTGGGTTACTGCTAGAGACCCAACTAGCAAGCTGCGTATTTCCCTGTGGCCGGGGGAATCGAAGGGTCGGTTCTGATGCCCAGAGATTTGGGCTTGTCTGGGATAACGACGGCGGAGTCGAGGATCGCAGAGGAGTAGAGGCTGAAAGGTTGGTTTGGCGGGTGGAGATGTTGTTATCTTGACGAATAGCAGGCTGCGGAGGTGGCGACGAATCGGACGACTGCTTTTGCTTCTGCTGTTCCATAACGAGGTGAAAATGGTCAGTTGGGGACCACGTCATATCAAATTATAGGTAGCTCGTCGGCGTGCCATGAAGAATACCACAGCGCAGGCAGGTAAGCTTCATAAGCGACAGAGGAAGAGGTGGGAGGCGGGAGGTAGGAGGAAGGTGGTTATTCAGGTTGTAAGTAGGTAGGTAGCTAAGGTGAAAAAGGATGATGCGACGCTGTCAAGATGAGGAGGAGAAAAGACGAAATCGGAGGAAGCTCAAGCGAGAGAAGCATGAAAGAACTAACCACCATGTAGAGGGAAGCAGGCCCAAATCAGAGTTTCAAGAGGTAAAGTAAAGATCAAGGAAGCGGGAAAACAACAAGACCTGGCCAGCTGCTGCAGGGAAGCACACGGTGCCGAGTTAAGCTGATGAATGGGAATAAAAGGTACGGAAAAGATTAAATGGCGATGGAAATAGAAATGGATCATGAATAATGGAAAATGGCGAAAATGCTAAGCTTGGATCGGATCCATCCATCCATCCATTCACCCATCCATCCAAGGAGAGTAAGTAGAGTTCCAGGGCGGCTGAACTTGTTGCCTTTGGTTGTCGCGGACAAGGAACCTGAGGCTGCCTGAATTGACTGACGCAAAGTATCAAGGGCTCCAGCTAATAGTTAGCAGTAGATCCGCAGCCGAGGGGTGGGAGGAGGAGGAGGAGAGTGGGGTAAAGTAGACACGGAGCATCGCATCCATAGGTACTAGGTAGCTCGTAAAGTCATACATATTCTCTGTACAGTAGGTACATACAGTATTATTATTATTTTTGATAGAGCGAGTCCGGAGAATGACTGAAACGAATGAATGAATGAGTGCATGCATGGATATGGAATAGCATGGATGGATTGGTAGACAGAGATAGCTAGCAGTATGGAGTATGCACTATAAGCTCACCTTTCAAAAGTGGTAGCAGTGGGCATAAGAAGGCTGCCGCGTGACCTGGTTTTGCATTGGACGGCGCGTAAAAAATAGCAGGGTGGTGGCAGTGAGCAGTGGCAACGGTAACCTTTGACTCTTTGCTAGGTATCTTTATTGATTTAAAAATTCCCCTTTTTTCTCCTCCTTGTTAAAATAGGCTTGATTCCAGGATACATCAAGTACAGGCGAGCTAGACAAAAATGACAGATAAGCCAGTTGAGGGTTGGTGGTGATGGTGATGGTGACAATGATGATGATGACGACGATGCCCTTTTTTTGCTTTTAGGGATGGCGGGGTTGGCGCACAAGGTGGCGGACGAGGGGCAACCGAGGGGCAGCTCTGTTAGGTTAGACGAGCAGCTTGAACGGGGCTCACTGTCGCTGTCACTGTCACCACTACTCTCTTTAGTTCACTCCGAGGTTGCAACGTGGTTCTTGTCCATCCGTCGAACCAGATTGTCAGGTTCGGACTGGGCTGGGCTGGCTGGCTGGCTGGAGAGGTGGAGAGCTGGTCTGTGGGCGAGATAAATGGTCAGGAGGTGCAAAAGAGAGGACCAATGAGGAATCACGAAACGGAGAATGGCGGGAATGGATGGGGGATCTAATCCCATCGCCTAGATTGGATGTTACAAGAGAGAGAGTGTGAAGCGAGGGAGGGGGGCTGTTTGTTTTGGTCGTGATTCATCTATTCACTGTGCCTGGCTAATATGAATTCAATCTTGACTACGAAATACGAAAGTACCTCTGACCACTAGATACAAGTATTGCTTTTACAGAGACACATTTCACGCCTACACGCTTCAAGTCAAAAAGGCAGCACGATTATCATCATGACAAGAATTTAATACGAGATCCTAGTCAGCTTCCCTTGTTCTTAATCCTTTCCCTCTCCTCTTCCTTATCACGCACTCGACATCTGACAATGGCTTACCCCCTTACCTACGTCAATGCACACAAGATTTCCCATGCGGTGGACCCTGCAACAAAACAAAGCCAATGAGTAGTAGTAGTGGGTCTATGCGGAGAAGGGGGGCGGCAATAAGCAAGGTGGACAGTGACACCATCGTCGTGAACAACCTCACGATAACCTCCCTGTAATAGGCCATTTACTCTGAGTCATATCTGGCAAATGCAATGACCTGTCGTTATTGTCTCATCCCGTTGTTCAAAATGCCTCTTTTTGCATATCATAATAATGCACATCTTATGAGACACATTGTGTATGGCAAGGCTTTTGCTGAAACATGACTCGAAAAATCATCCGAATACCAGCGTCAACTTATTATGCACCAGATTGCTCCGTACTTTGGATTTAATTATGCACCCGCAGCTGTGGCGCCAGACTACCAACTTCATCCCGTATGACAACATTAGGGTATATTTTGTTGACATTTCAAGCGTATATTCTATCTTTATACATATATCCATGGATGTATATGTACCATGTAGAATTAGTAGTAAACTTTCATTCTAAAAAACAACAAACAAGCCAAATATCCTATTAACAGAGCCATATCATGCTATACCCTCCGAATGAGCACCACAAGACCACTCTTCGCCTCTCCGTCATCGGCCAAATATCAGGCATTCAGAAACTTCAACTGCTGCCCCTCCCCCCTCGCCAAGTCCAACAAATCAGGGTTCAAGCCATGTTTGCCTGATATGCAACTGCCTTCCAGCTCAGTATAAGTCGGCGTCTCCAAGACCGGCCCTATTCCGAACCTTTTATAACGCCGGTCCAGTTGATCATTCCGTGTTACCGCACCGAGGAGGGGGATCAACACCGGAACACCGATCACGGCAAACAGGTTTTTGTGTCGATGATTTCTCTTTTTCTTTCTTTCTAGCTTCTCTTCTTCTTGCTATTTCCTCCAATTTTCTCTTGTAGGCCTTGATTTCTAATTCTGTATCCGTGGTGCCATGTGTCGCCTTACAATGCGCCCCCCACTTATTGAGTCAAACATCCAATCCTCTTCCAAATTCGGTATAACATCTACAACACATCACCGAAAAAAGACACGAAAAAAGGCATCCAAATTTAGGTCTTGGCTTTCTCCATATCATTGATCTCTCTAACATAATAGCTCATAAAAAAAGTAACAGAAAAATTGTATACGTTTCCATTCAAAAGCAAAGCCGAAAGTTGCCACCGGCATGCACCCAGCCCTCCTGTAAAATGCAATGCCCAACTATAAAATCCAGACCCAAACGCACGGGAAAAAAGAAAAGGCCCAATGTTTAAGCTAGGTTTCTATGCCATCATCCGATAAGCAGATGTTCTAGCAAACAAAAACAATCCCAAGGCCAGTAAACAAGCATACAATAAGAGTGCCGTCCCGTTCTTTTTATGTAGTCCCTTTGTC
This sequence comes from Hypomyces rosellus, assembly GCA_011799845.1. NCBI lineage: Eukaryota > Fungi > Ascomycota > Sordariomycetes > Hypocreales > Hypocreaceae > Hypomyces > Hypomyces rosellus. Next base: position 862,207 of record WWCI01000003.1, read on the forward strand.
TCCACAACTCCGAACCAAGAAGAAGAAAAGATGAGAAAAAGCAAGGAAAGGATTAAAAAGAATTGGTGTAAAAATAGCAGCAAGGGCAAAGCTTCTTTTTTGTCCTTCTCACGGACCAGGCCGTGATCCTGGCCCAGATGCTCGGGTGCAAAACGCAATGCAAAAAAGTAGTGGGGGTATCGTTACAAAAACAATTTGACGAAATGTCGTACCAACGGCGGGGCCGGCCCAGGCGTGAAACACGGTGATCTCCAGTTTGTGTAATGTTGTCCGACAAGGACGGACAGATAGACAGATAGACGAGGCGGCAGTGCTAGATGATTATAGCACACGGTGGGCCTTGAAGATGCTCTCGAGGCCATCAGACCCGAAGCTGTCGTCGTCGGGCATCATCTCGATAATGCCTGTCAGGTTGGCGACCAAGTCTCCCTGGTTGCGGTATGCTAGGATGGCGGGCACAGCGGCGTTGTCAAACTCAATCTCCTCGTAATGGACCTTGACGAAGTGAACGGCAGGGTACTTTCTGACAAGAGGGTAGATGGCCGAATCAATCGTAGCTGAAACCTCGCACTATCATCTCATTGTTAGTATGCTGTGTCGGATCAAGCAGGGGAGCGAGCTTCTCTTACCTCGTGGTCGTAGACAAAGACAACCACAGTAGTCTCTCTGCCAACCTTTTCAATGGCATCCAGGTAACCAAGAGCATCGACCTCATCCATACGGCCATAGACCCTCACGCTTGGGCTTGTCCTCCTTGTGCGCACCGCTCTGTTGGCTTCGCCCTCGAGCTCTCGCCTCCGGGTCTCGCGCCACTCTTGTAGAAACTCTTCCTCGTCAGATCCCTCGTTGCTGCTGAATGCCTCTTCGTCTGACTCGCTCTCACTTCGGGAGCCGCCACCGTTCTGTGCTCCGGGGGCACCAAAGATGCTCCTCCGGACGGTCTTGGCTCGGTCGGCCCACTTGCTCTTGCGGGCAGACTGATAACTCCTGGCATCGGCGATGACGCCCTTGACGCCAGTAGAGTGGCCGGTGTCAAAGGACAGAGGGGGGAGGGTCAAGTCTGAGGCTCCTGTGGGCATACGCATGGCTGCTTCAATCTGCGCGTTTCGAAACAATTCTTCTTCAGATAGGTCTTCTGAGCCGGCTTGGGACTCGTTGTCGTCGTCGCGATCTTCAGGGTGAATGGTGTCACGGGGGTTGTTGCTTGCGACGAGTCTGTCGAATTCTTCTTGGGCTGGAGTAGACATGGTGGGCAGGACGGTCCGGCGGCGCGAAGTGGGCAAACGAGGTGATATATATGTTTGAGGAGATTTTGGAACTAAAAATGGGAGAACGGTTATTTTTTTTTCTCTCTCTCCTGCTTCGAGTCGGCTTTTGGGGTTTGGTTTCGTCAACGGAGAGCCGATGATGGAGGGAGGGTGCGTCGTGGGTGGCTCAGACCACAAGACACTGGCACACACACACTCAACAAAGCCGCGCTTCTGGAAGATAGCGGAGCAGGGGGTGCGAGTGCTTGAGGCGTCAGGGGTGTGCGCTGGCAAGCGATAAAGCTGAAGTGCCAGAATGTTTTATTGGCAAGGGATGGCTTGGGCAAGGTCGAAACCAAAAGGAGTGAATACGTGGAAGCTCTAAAGGGTGAGTATGGAAGGAAAATAGAACAAGAGGATCCCCCTCTCCCCGGGTTGGCCGGTAGTGGTCGACACAGAAGACGGAGTCCAGCCCTGAGCCCCCGCGCACAATGGGAGGAGTCTTACCTGTACGCCCCTCCCCCCCCCCTTCTGATGCAACGCTGTGTTTCAGCAGGGGGAGAAGGTGAAAAAGGGCGATCCAGAGAGCTCGGAGTAGGTATCTAAAAAGAGAAATGTAGCGAATGGATCACCAATACGGATGGATGGGTGGACGGACGGACGTATTACTGGGTGATGGCAAGCAAACAAGTTGAGTTGGTGAGAGAGCAACTACTCGGTAACCAACCACTAGCCAGTGATGATGACCTCCGCCCTGCTGTGGCGTCATAGCTGTGGCACCGGACCTTTAACAAACGACAACCATGGGTATCACAACCACTCACATGACACCAGTATGAAGCACCGGGAGCTGCATCCCAGCGTAGTAGAAAAACGGTAATCTTCAACGTCGATCATTTCGTGATTTTGTCTTTTTTCTAACCAACCCCCAGCCTTTTAACATTACCAACCCTCACCTTGGCAACCACGTAAACCCTGCGAGCTGAGGCTGAGAGAGAGAGACGAGAGACGAGAGCCGAGAGGCCAAGGACTAGACAAGACGAGACAGGTAGAAAGAAGGAGAGCGGAGGAAGCGCCGTTTCGATCTGGGGCTGGGCTGGGGATGCGCTGGAATGCACAGAAAACAAACCATGAAACACAGGGGTATGGCGGTATGCCAAAAGTCGTTGGACACGTTGTGGCTGCCCAAGCGAAAATAACGACCTTTTTTTTTTGGGACAATTCTGTTTTCAGGCGACAGGTCGGCGCATGCGGCTTACAACTGGCATCATGGATCATGGATCAGGGGGGTCATCATCCACCAAGTTTTGGGGGCTTTGTTGGGTTTCATTGCTTTCCATTTCTAGGGTGAGCGCATTCTCTCACCGCGGCTACGAGAGTCCTCTCTCTCTCTTTCTCTCTCTTCTCTCTCTTCTCTCTGCTCTGCCCCCCCAGCACGCTAAGTCCGTGACAAACGCAGGACTGAGCCCTTGTTTGCTTCCCTTCCAACAGCAATGGGCAAGAAATCCAATGGGTTCGTGTCCTGTTTCACCATGGCAATTAACTTCAGAAGTCGTAAGCTCTGCTATTATTGGTTTCTTTATTGATTCGCAAGCAAAAGATCAACTAATCATAATAATAATGATCGTCATATCGTTATAGTACATACACCCCAACATATAGCGGTATGGCAATCGAGAGAGATGACGACAGGGACCGAAAGAGAAAAAACAAGTTGTCAAACAACTTCCTGTCCCGTTGTTACATGGCATGAACCCAACAGACAATCTCTCTATCTCGCTCTCGGTCGCATTTGCCCAAGTGGCTGCAGAGTTGCAGTCACAGGCGACTAAATGTGTCTCCGGCACGGCACTTTGGGGAGAAAAAAAGGCTGGCGCTATTAGACGCGCATCCTGCTCCGATGCTACGGGGACTTTGGCCGTATTCCATCGTGACCATACATGGAGAGCTGCGGCATGAGCGAAGCCTTCTTCTTCTTCCTCTTCGTCGTCTCCCCCCTGCTTCGTTTCATATACTGTTGAAAACGTGGCGTCCTGTTGAAAGGACGAGTCGCAAGCCCATACCTGGGGAAACGGTCAGCAATGGTGACGAGGGCACGAAGAGGGAATATTTGCTTTGATTGCTTGCTTGCTTGCTCAAGGGCTGGGCTACCTAGTCAAGATGATGGTCTGTGACTAGTGCCCAAGCCGACCAGTCACATAAAACGCATCGTGCTCTCAATCATTAAGAATCAGGCAAGCAAACAAACAAACAAACGGGCATTGATCATCATTCATCTCCCTCAGGTTCAAACAATCGAAGAAGCCCTACACATGCACCGTTGCAATACACACACAGGCACACACACACACATATAGCCCAATAAGTCTGTGATAAAGAACTGAGATATTACAGGAGTCTTGCGTGGAGAATCGAAAACGGTGAGACCCTGAAAGTAACGGCGGGATGGGATGGGATGGGTAGTGTAGTGTGTGTGTTGGGCATGCCCAATCTACAGGCATCTTGCTGCTGCTTGCCGCTGGTTTCTCCCCCCGGTCAATGTCTTGGAACTCCCGAGAAGCTCAAGTCATCTCGGAGATGGACGAAATGTCACTGTTGTAGACAGTCAACTACGGAGTACTACTGCATGGGCGGAGTATGCAAGCCCTCTTTCACTACTATGAGTTGGCAGTTATGACTTCAGTGGCACTTTTCTTTCTTTCTTGCTCTCTCTCTCTCTCTTCGCGATGACTTCAGTCAAACTAACTTTTCAGTTGAAAACGCCTCGCTACTAGGGGAGGAAAAGCCACGATCCGTCGCTCCTGTCACACTAGGGGAAGACCTCGTGATGCTCCCCTCCCCTTGTGGTTTTCAGCTTTCTTCAGCAACTCCAAATTACATGCATAACAGCAAACACACACACACATATGTGTCATGAAAGCAAAAAGACTTGACATGCATCTTTAAGATCTATCACAAAATAGCGTAGTCGTTTAGATAAATTGGCCCTTTCAGCCTTCCCGTCGCCCTGTCCACTCCCTCCCCCCATCTTGTTTAATTTTCCTGTACATGCATGTTTCTCGAGAGGAAGCCATCTTACATCACAGACAAACACCCCCCCCCCCTTTCCAAGTCCAAGTCCAAGCCCAACATAGCAACGATTTAGTCCAGAACAAGAAAAACGCGGGTTGTTTCAGGATTTTTGGAAGGAGACCCACGTTTCATTTTCTCCCCTGATACACCAAAATCGACCTGTTGTCATGTAATGGCTTACGCTGATTGGTTCCAACTTTTTTTTTCTTCATAACATCTGTCAAGACCCTGTTTTTTATTGATTCATTTTATGCCCTTCAGCCGCTCCACATACAGCCTCAGCAGAAAGCCTTGTCCCCATCCAATCACAACACTTGAAGGACATGTCTTTTCGAGCAAAGGGGATAAAAACATGGATAGCATAACTTTTTTTATGACCAGGTGGGCGCTTATTTGTTGTTGGGGGGGGGGGGGGGGCGCTTCCGTCGGATTGCGCTTCGGTGGGGGGGATTATTTAAATATTTACTTATTAGTATTATCATTGGGTTGTTTGATGAAGATTTTTTGGCTTGTCCTAGTGTTTGCGTAGCTTTTTTTTTTTTGTCATGTGTTACTAAAGATATCTCATGTCGTCCATGTATTGAGAAGGACCCTTGATCTGATACTCTCTTCGACATGTGTCATTTCTTCTTCTTCTTTTTACATCCCAAGTTTTTACTCGTATTTGTTCAGTGACGGAAGTTTCCTTGATGGCTTCTAATGCAGGGGTAAATGCAATGGAAGCATGTCCGCCATCCGGTCTTGGGATCTCAGACATCCGAGAGAGAGAAGTTTTGTTACCTTGCCAATAAACCGACGATATCTCCGACAACTTCACGTTACATACTCTGTACATGCACCATTTGTTTCTACCAACGGGACACTTTCCTCCATCTTTTTGTTTATTCCTTTTTGTTTCTTTTTTGCTTCCTGCTTGGACCATGTTCACCCATAATGAGCATTCGCTCGTCACAAAAAGTCTCAGTTCCAGCCTCGCATTCGACACTCTCATCTATAATAATACCCTCCCCCTCCCCATCGGCATCCCCGATCCTTCGATGCAACAACACTAACAAACAGGAAAGTGCTATTTACCTAAACAAACAAAATAGTAACACATCAGATGGATATCTCTGTCACCATCTCTCTCTCTCTGTCTCTCTCCATCTCCCCTTTACCCCTTGCATACTACCGGCTGCAACCTCATCTGGGCCTTGGCAAAATCTTTGTTCCAATGCCACTTTCTGCTTCCTCTTCTTCTTCCCGGTGCACTTAGAGAGTCTCTCGGACGGCATACCCGGCCCCCCCTCCTTCAAAAACATCCACTCCTTCTGGAACATTTTGATACAAGCCGGACTGCATGTCATGACACTCCTCCGGCCAGGCTTCCATTAACTAACAGGGCAACGGGAAAAAGAATGCAACTGCAACTTCGGTCCCCGGCGACAACATCAATGTCAGGGACCAAAAAGAAAAAAAACCCTAGGATCAACAGCCAAGAAAGACAAGGGCAAATCATACCCCCAACATCACACGGTGATATTCTCTTCCCACATTGCATTTGTCCAATTCTTTCTCTCAATCCGATTCGTTTACACCTCTTCCTCCCCCATCAAATCGGATAATTTCTTTGCTAGTTCCGGCGGCGGGAAATGCCGTTATGGGATCCGTTACCCTGAAGGGGCAGCAATCCCAGAAGATTTATTGAACAGGGCCATGTTTCGTCCAATTGGTGAGAAAGAGAACTAAAAAAAAAAAAATGCAACGGCTTTGACCGAGCCCATCGGAGAGTTCCCATCATGCATCAACTCACAACGAGTCCCCCCCGTATCTGACGAGGATAAGAGTAATAGGAGGCATATATTATCCCTCGAGATGCATGTCACGTTGCTTTGCTTCTGCTGCCTGCACCGCTTTTTGTTTCTCTGATATTGGGCATGCATCGACAATCACAATGCCTCGAGACCAAGACCTTTGATGAGACAAGACATCTTGATACATCGTCTCAGACACTGCAGCATCATATCCCCTCGCTTTCATTTTGGCCAAGGAAGCCGTGTCTCTCATCAGCCAGAACAATGTCGGGCTCACTCTCCATCTCATCACGGTGGCATCTCCGCTTCACGCATCACTAACAAGATCATCACCACATGAGCACGTCATATTCCCTATCTTACAACTTCCCTTCTATTAGTTCCACAGACAACAGGTCAGAGTCATCTTCTCTCTCAACAAGCCCTCACCCTTCTACAGACAAAATACAGTTTTCTACTTGAACAGTTCAAACAACGTATCAACAGATTAACTCCTACGGCCTATACGACACAAAACACACAATATGCTATCCTCCTCCTCTCCCATTTGGTATCGAATCCTCCACCAACCCAGTCTAATCCTTACTGTTAGCTCACTCACTCGAGTTCCTTTACTTCTTCCCTCTCCCCCCTGCCTACACGATCCAACACTTCTTTTTATATACCATGTCCGGGGACCTTTCCCACGCCACACATTCTTCCATCTCAACAAGTTTCGCCAATCTCCAAAACAAAACAAAAAAAATAACAACAAAAAAAGACAGGTCTTCTGAATGGTTGAATCATCGTAATGTATTATCTCGAAGTTCTGACTGCTCTCGGTATGGCCGCCGTAAACCCCCTTCACGAGACCATGCATCATCCCGCCTCCACCAAAAGGCCTTCTCCAGAGATTTTCATTTTTCTTCTTCTGCTTCGCCCCCCACCCCCTTTCTAATGAGAAAAATATGGAACTTTCACGGCCAACTAATAAAAGGAGATTCGCCGCGAACAAAAATGAGAGATAGAGAGAGAGAGAAAGCCGGAACGCATACATGGGGGACTACTGAAGACATAGAAAACCGTCAAGTAATACACCCGCCTTGTTACCAACAACCCTGCGTTTGTCAGAAAAAGCGGAACTATTGCGCAAAATAATCTCTGAGCCCGAAGCGGAAAGTAGACGGAAGAAAAAAAAAGAGAAAAAAAAAGAAAACAGAATCAAGGAAACAAAGAGAAGAAAAAGAAAAACAGAGGTATCAAGTCGGCCGTCGTCCAGGTACTACGGATAGATAGAACCAGGCTATGGGGCTTCCGGAGATCATCGGAGGCGTTGGTTTCGGCCAAAAAACATGCTATGTTGCGTGAGAGAAGGTACGTTTCGTCACTTCGTCCTGCGTTCGCTAGTATCGCATGCTAGATATGCGTCATCGGGATCTCCAAAGATCGGTGGGCAATATAGTCGTTTGAATGCAGATGGTAAAAGAGGTCGAGGGGGCAGACTCGAGTCGGCATATCCAGACAGGACTTCTATCGGTCGTTGCAGACGCATGCATCTTAGTAGGCCCAGATTTTAAGCTATGGTAAAAGTCAATCGTTGTGCCCAGAGTAGTATAGCTATAGCATGCTTTGCATGTAGAAAGCTCCGGTAAAAACCTACCAATGAATCCCAGGAGCCCGTGCATAAACTTATACCGTCGTTGCTCACTCCCAAGCAACTGACACGGTTCTCGTGGCCTACCAGAGAGCCGACCTTTTCGCCTCTTGTGATATCCCAAACCTGCACCCAAGTTAGAACAAGCCATTCGTCAGTTTCTCGCGCGCGTCTTACCTTGCACTCAAAATCATCATAACCAGCAAACAGCAACCTCCCAGAGACCGAGGTAGCAACGGAAGTGATACCGCAGAGAATGGACTCGGACTATAAAAAAGTTAGCTGCCATGTCTCGAAATCATCACCCATCTCTACCTACGCCGTAAAGGTTTAATTCGCGATCGGCACGGATATCGAAGAGTCGACAGGTAGCGTCGTCGGATCCGGTAACGAAGGAGTGGCCATCGGGGAAGAATTGGATGGCGTTAATGTCGGACTCGTGGCCTGCAAAAGTCTGAACCGCCTTGCCGGCTCGAATGTCCCACAGCTTGGCAAAGGCGTCACAAGCACCGGAGATGAATGTATTTTGGTTGGTTGGATTCAGGCTTATGCTCATGACGTCGCCAAGATGGTCGGCAAACTCGGTCACCTTCTGGCCAGTCTCGATATCCCATTTCATACAGGTCATGTCGCCGGATGAGGTCAAAATACTTCGATCGTTGATGAATCGACAGCATGATAAATAGCCGGCGTGTCCGGAAAGCTCCCGAGCTACTCGTGTCGGTCCGTCGCGTTGTTGGTTAAGATTGTAAATGGAACAGATGTTGTCGAGACCACCGCAGGCGACAAAGTTACCGCTCGGGGAGTAGGCGCAGGTCATGACCCATGATGACCGCAGGGGAATCGCATGGACTTTGTTGGTGGTGTATGCATCCCAAATGATGAGTTTTCCATCTTGCGAGGCGGAAACCAAGTGTCTTCGATCGGTCGACCAGTGCATGGCGTAAATCTTGGCCAGATGGCCCTTCAACGTCCGCTTCGCCCGCATCAGCTGGTTCCTAGGGATCGGCTCGTGTGCTTGCTGTGCCACAGTCCGGACTAGAGCAAGAATCATCGTGTTAGCATCGCGAAAGCCCAGGGCGACGGCGGCAAGCGTCGCAGAATCGTTCAATTGAGCAACATACGTGAAGTGTCGGCCAGCTCATCCTTCTTCCTCTTGATCCTGTCCTTTAACGTCTCAGCCTCGCGACGCGCTGCCTGAATGCGCGCCTGCATGGCCTCTGGAGAAACATCGTTTGAGCCCTGCGAATTCATCGTGACTGACTTCCTTCTACGAGGGGGGAGACGAGACAGTCGAGATGCGTCGGACTGAGGAGGATGGGCGGGTTTAGACGGATGCGTCGTCGGGGGATTGAATTGACGAACTTGGGTGTGGAGAGCGAGCGGAGGGAGAGGAGAGGAGAGGTTGGTTGGGGGGAGGATTGCGAGCTGCTGCTGCTGCTGCTACTGCTAGTTACAATGACAATGTACTCAGCAAGGTATAGTACACTGGACCTGGACTGTGTGCCTTGGGGGAGGGGGGTGATGGGGTGGTGCTGGCTGCTGGCTGCTGCTGGGCTCTTTGGTTAGAAAGCGAATTAGCTGCCCCCAGGGGGTGGTCGATTTGGCTTGGTAGTGGTCGGAGGTAATGGATGGTAGCGGTACTGATAGCGAGAGAGGTACTACAGTACGGTACAGTACAGAACAGTACAGTACAGTTAGGCGGACGGACCAGTAGTTTAGCCAGCGCGCTGGGGCCCTGTGCTCTCGTTGCTCTAGCTCTCCCGGTAGAAAGAGGTAAGGTTAGCAGGAAAAAAGAGCCCTGGATAAAGAGTTGATTGAGTTTAGCTGCAGTTGGTGCACTTGTTCGCTCAGTACGGAGTAAAGGTATGGAGATGAAGACAGAGAACGGCGCGCGACCTGGGGGGAATAGACAGGATAGGACAAGCTTCTGGGAAATTGGACGGAAAGATGGAAAGCAGAAAAAAAAACTTACCTTGAACAAATTTGGGGGTGGATGCGCGCACAAGCTCTCCACGAAATCTGGGTCCCAGCATCCAATGCAACCCGCAAGTACAAATACCTTGCTCTACAGTGCCTAAGCCGGATGTACAGACATAGCGCCAAAATTGGGCGAATTAGGGACCTTGCAGGAGGCCTGGAGGCCCTGGAGGAGCACATTCTAGGGTCGGTTCGCCGCCCCAGCAGCCCTCACTAACGGCGGCCACTACGAAGACACACAGTAGATGTAGGGACTGCTAGTCGGCACATACAGGGCAGTTAGAACGGTGGATTCGGAACCCGCACCAAGCAAGCCAGGCTCTAGTGGAGGCCAGTCCCCTTTCTGCCTCCCCAGGTGTGCTAAGATACAGGCTACCTAGCACCTAAATAGTAGGTACCTAGTACCTAGTAGTCAATGTAGTACTGCTCCGTACGGTAGCCCGCCCTCCATCTCATCATCAACCCACCACACCATCCATTCTGTGCCGCGAGCAAACCAGCCGGGCGAGAGAGCTAAAACCATCAGTCGGAAAGCCTCACAGGAATGAATGGTTTTTCTCAAGATACGTACCCCGCAGATAGAAAGGCTCTGTATGGCTTCTTTTTTCGCTCTCCTCTACCGGATGAGTGTGTCACTGTTCGGTGATATGTCACAAGCCCTCCTCCTCTAATCAGTAGGTACAGAGTAGGAAATGCCGTAAGAGAGGAAGGAGGGACTGGAGGCATGAAAAGGAGTGCACAAACTCGCACATGCACACGTACGCACACGCACAACCTTACTCTTTACCAAGACGCATACCTCACGGCAAGCAAACACGCGCATGCAAGCAACACAACACACACAGCGCAAGCAAGAAAGCAAGCAATGACAAGCAAGCAAGCTGCCAAATGGCGGTTAGGCTGATTAGCCCGGCAGCATGAACTGCAGGCCATTAATGGATATTTGTTTTCCATTGAACAAAAAACAGCCTTGAGGTCTCCTTCTCCCTCCCCTTTCGCACCAAAGATGCCGAGCTGCAGGTAAGATGGGATGGGATAGGATGGCTGATTAAGAACCGCAGTAACTCGTACTATGTACACCGTGCGTCTCAGGACGCATACTTACTGTGCTACTTTGGCAGGGCGCTTGACTGATTCTATTGGGGGGCCGTCATCACTCCCTCTCTCTCTCTCTCTCGCTCTCTCTCCTTGCCGAGATGCACAATTTGGTTGAATAATAAAAAAGGGTGAGTGTGGAGCAAATGGAACACGCAAGAACGTTTTGTTGCCTACACCCATGCCTGGAGATTGGAAGCAAGAGAGAGAGGAGAGAGTCAGTCGTGATAATCATCTACAGGAAGCAAGCAGCACATCTTTGAAATCCTGATCACCAACAACACCAAGTCCAAAGCTTTGTTGCTGCCTTTGGCTTGGCTCGGCTCGGCTTGGCTGTTTGGCTATGTCTACATAAGTTCGTCATCAACTAAAAATGTTTGCTTGGCTAATGCTAATACCGATGCAGCCTAACAAAACAAAACGAATGAATGAACAAACCTGCGAGCTTCTACAAGTACTTGTAATAGCCAACAGCCTTTACAACGGAACCAGTACAATGGCGGCCGCCGAACAAGGCCGTGCGGATTTGTTCACGACTCGGCACCGGCTCCATACATACAGACATGGCTCCGGAGAGTATGTATGCATGTTTTAGATAACCACCTTGTCTTAGCAGACGACAAAAGTGCACCGGGCACCACCCGCTGGGACGCTACCGCGGTCGTCGCCGCCCTGCAGCTCCCCCCTAGATCAGATCAGTGGCTTACCATATCCAACTTGTATCACGGGATTCCTTCAAGGCTCACTCCTCTGCTACAAGTATATGCTCCGTGCCAGGGCATACTACGGGTGCCTTCTTTGGACCCTTCTCCGTCAATGACGGGCGCCAGCTGCTCCCGCCAGAATGCGGTCTGTATGCACTCGCAGGCCTCTTATTTCATCTGGTCGTGCCAGCAGAGCAGACTCGTACGTTCGAGAAAGGAGGCAAATTACAACTTCTGCAAGACGACCCGCTCTGAGTCCACACTCTGGGTAGCAGTCCTGCTAGTACCTTTTGCACTAGGTACTAGGTAGCTGATGAGCATAACGACCCTGACCTGGTTCACAAGCTCCCTGTATTGTTTTATGCACTCAGATGCAAGCCTATCCGCTAAATGCAGCAGTATCGCTTTTCGTTGTCTCAACGGACGCTGATGCAGATTTCGTCCGGAATCAATATTCTCGGTATATGAGCCTTCGGTCGCCGTTTACGGCTTGGTCTTGAACTTTTAGATATCCATCAAATTGCAAAGCAACAAACCAGTTTCTTGCATACAGATTAATACTTCTGGATCTAGATTTCGTTGGCTCCCCAGCCATGCATGGATTTTACTAATCTGCCAATCTGCTTCCTGAAGGAATACAGGCTTTAGACACACTATACGGAGTACTTGAGGATCGCATCGCGCCCCCAAGCCGCCCCGGAGCGTCCATCCATCCAGGCTGTCAAAATCGCGTCATGGGAAGAATCCCTTGGCGCCTGTGCCCCCGTACAGTACTTCCTGTACAGACAGATCGTTGTTCTAGTACGGCTGGAGCAATTACAAAGCACTCATTTATAGAGACCCAACATGACACCGAGATGGCTCTAGGCAATGAGAATACCAAGCAAAAATACGGACAGAGTTGTATAACTCTATTTCTAGCACAGAGACCACAAGGAGGACAATATTTTTTGTTTGACCCCGGGGAATTTTCTTTTTTGGTTCCACGAATCTGACAAAGCCAGGCCCAGCCCATGGGTGAGTACATGTCTCAGTACCTTTCCCCTGTCCTGTGTTCGAGCAACAATTTGGGGACGCATTTCGTATATACTATTATTCTCATCGGCATTAATTCTGGCTTTCAGGTCCTCGGCAGAGTTATCGTGACATTGGACGGGTCATCAATCTCCTGGATCTTGGCAACCCCCTGTGACACAACTTTGGCCAAAACAAATGGAGGCTCCGACGGATGACGAGCATGACGAATCAACAGCCTCCTAGGCCCTCGGGCTTATTATAGGATTCCGACTATTTGCGCGGTAGACGACAACTCGAGGATTATTTTTATTTCTTTTCTCAGTACGCGAGTCGTAGACCTGTCGACCTGCCAGGCAAGGCAAGTCAAGCGGGCCGTACTCCGTACGTTAGGGAAACATATTAAAACAGTGTTGCAATGCAGTAGTGCAGAAGCGGCCCTCGCCACAAATGGAGCACATCCAATTCGTACCTGCGTCCGCTTTTCTGCACCCCTTGAATCTCCAGCGCCGATACGGCAATGCTCTTCAGCTCTTGTGCACTAATCTTACCTCGCAGATCTTGCTACGAAGTTCGGAGTAGATTTGCTTGCAATATACGAAACCCAGAAAAGCATGATGCTTTACTTACTCGTACCGGTAATGACTTGGGGTATTTGAGCACCCGGCTTGTGCACAAAGCCCGATTGCCCTTTTCTTTTTCCTTCTTTTCAGCCCTGTCGGGAGAAAGATGGATCAGCCTCGAACGGCCGCTTGTGTCAGCGCTCTGATATCGAACAACATTATAGCACCTTCAGCTGAGGGTGTCTAAGCGAATTACACCAAATCCAAGGTCCCGGGATCGATTTAGTACACAGTAAGACGCTTGGCAACTGCCGTAGACTGGTTAACGACTAGGCACGGCTCAAGACCTCAAGGGCCAAGCCCAAGGAGCTGGATGAACCAGATGACGATTGATTGTCGTCGGTGTTGATGCCGTCATCGCCGGCAAGCTTTGAGGTTTTTGGGAGATGTTTGACATCTTCTTTGACTGGTTTGTCGGTACATCATAGCTTAACGAGGTGTGACAGGAGAAGTGTCGACTCAGGCGAGCCAAGCGACCGTATTTGCAGGGAGTCTTGGCTGACCGAGTTTGTCATTTCGGGTTGTGGGCTTACCAGTGGCTCTGGCAGAAAGACCTCCCATTGCGGATTCTCCTCCCTGCTCTGCAAGTTTGAGTCAAATCAGATATTGCGCGCAGGGACTACGGGAGTACGGAGTACGTGGCGAGACATCAGGTCGATGAGTGACAACCCGTTATGGTCCGCTCATGAACCTTGTCAGTCATATCACCCAAGCGCCGCAACCTTAGTAATACCATGCCCGTCATGGCGACAAAAAGTGATTCGAAAAGGATAGAAATGTGGCCAGTGTCACTCCAACACACACCCTTCGATGAACATCTATTGGGGTTGGCCTCAGTCTGATTCTCTCCTAGCTAACCTATAACAAGGGGCGAGCGTCTGGATAAGCGTATAGATAGGCTCTGGTTGTGTGTGTTTCATTTAATTTGTGACAGTGAGGCAATATTATTCGAGCTGAGGATATTCAAACCATGCTATCGCATGCTGATTTCGTACCCCAACCTAGAAAGGATATCATACCTTGCTGCTGATATAACCTGGCCATGTCAATGCTAGCAAACATGCCATTAAAACCCCTTTACGCACTTTGAACTGTTCTCTTTGAAGCTTCGGAAACACATTCACGACTAAGTTTGCACTCAAATAGCCTTCAAAAGCCTGCTATCAACCCTTTCTCCCCTATAGATTATCATCAGGAGTCGAGCAGGGCCAGTAAGGGGGCAAATGTCCATTTTCTTACCCCCAGAGTGAGCAATACATGAGTTATTTGAGTCAACTCTGGACAACCTTGCTTGATGGCTTGCACATGCATGATTTAACATACCCTGGATACCGTCTCGTGAAAGTTGCTCATTATACAAAATCAAACTTATTGATCCAACTAATATTCATAGACAACGTTCAAAAAAAACATCTGGCCAGTTTCTGGCAAGACTCCGGCACTAGTAATCATCTTTCATGAGAATCACATTCCTTATCCAAACTTCGTAAACGTCCCAAAATAACACAGGGTCTTTTGCTCTCATTACCATTCGTTCCAAGCCATCTATGACCCAACAAAGGGGTTGTCCCGACTAAAATCTATTCTATCAGTTCCTTTTATCTCTATTAGTGTGTCTTTGCCCACTCCTTGAACCAATCTAGTGCCTCTGGATTAGCAACGCTGGCGTTCGTCTTGACGCTCATGCCCGAAAGAATTTGTTTAACGGCAACCTCGATCCTGCAATACTGGTTAGCGTGAGTGAACTTGAAGCACTCTCATGGATTGACTTACTTCTTGCCGTTACCCGTCTTGGGGATTCCGTTTCCACACTCCTCTACCACGGCGGGAACATGTCGAGGGCTTAGTTCGCTCTTAATCTTGAGCTTGATGGCGTTCTTCAACTCCTCGTCAAAGGTCTTTCCAGGAGCCACGACGACAAAGAGACAGACCGTTTCGTCTTTGTCTGTTTCCCGCCGTCGTCCCACACAAACCGCATCCTCCACCTCGGCGGCAAAGAAGCGAATCAGAATATTGTAAATTTCCGCTGATCCGAACCGAACACCTGCCGGTTTCAACACGCCATCAGACCTACCAAGCATGAGAAGACTGCCCGTCTTGGGATCTGGGATCTTGACGAAATCGCCGTGATGCCACACCGGGCCCTTGACCCCACAAATGTCCTCGAAGCGCTCAAAGTAGGCAGACTTATACTTGTTTTGCCCATTGGGGCCAAAGAATGTAAGAGGTTGACAGGGGAACGGCTTGACGCAGACCAAATCACCGGCTTCTCCTGCTGGGATATCCTCGCCCGTGACCGAGTCTACAGCTTTGATAGCCATACCGAGTCCAGCGCATTGGATTTCCCCCACGTTGACTGGTAGTAGGGGACTAGGGGCACCGAATAGCGAAATGATGTCGGTACCACCGGTGATGGAGCCGAGATTTATTGTCTTGGGGAAAGCTTCGTAGACAAACTGGAAGGTGGACGGCGGCAATGGTGAGGCTGTTGAGTAGATGGCTTGGAGGTTAGACAAATTGATGCTGGGATCCCGAACAGGATAGACCTCATTCGCCTCGAGAGCTGTAAGATATGCTGCGGATGTGCCAAAATGAGTAACTTTGAGATCCGAGAGCACACGAGGAATGGACATGAAAGAGTTGGGCCGGAATGGCGAACCCGAGTAGACAATCACTTTAGCACCAACAGCGAGGGCGCCGATGCTCCAGTGCCACATCATCCACGATGTGGTGGTATAATAGAGCATGCTTGACGACGGTGTAAGGGAACAATGCAGCATATGTTCCTTCTTGTGTTGGATCAAAGTGCCCAGCGCGGTGTGAACGATGGCCTTGGGCAGGCCAGTGGTGCCACTAGAGTAGAGGACATAGAGAGGATGGGATGGCGGCAGTTGTTCAAACTTTAGAGAATCCGAGGGCGAAGACTCGAGGAATGAATCCCAGCTAACAGCCTTGACACCAAGGGCCTCGATATCCTCAATGCCAAGATCGGCCTTGATATTGTTGATGACAACCACTCTCTCCAGTCCAGTTTTTCCAAGGTCGGCAACAATTTCGTTCGTCTTGGACGTGCTTGACCACTCCTTTCCATTGTAAACGGTACCGTTATCCGCGAACAATACCTTGGGGCTGATCTGACTTAGACGATCCAAGACGGCTGACACTCCGTTATCGGGGCTGATTCCAGTCCAAATGGCGCCGACGGATGCTGCTGCGAGCATGGCGACGATGGCCTCGACATGGTTGGAAACATAACCGGCTACAATATCGTTGGGTTTCAAGCCGACAGCACGAAGGGCATTGGCGCAACGGCGGACGGACTCGCGAAGTTGGGCCCATGAAGTCGAGCGCAAATCGCCAGGAAGCTCTGTGGTGGTAATAACAGCGGTGGCAGAGGGATCAATGGGGGTAGCGGTCGGTGGGAAGAGCAGATTTTCGGCAAAGTTGAGGCGGGCTGAGGCGAAGAAGTCGGGACGCGGGAACATGGGCACATCAGGTGGCAGCACCTGGAAGATGCAGATCAGCTTAGAAGCCCAGAATGTCGGTCATGGTGCGATTGCGATTATCATGCATGAATACGGACCTGATCAAAGGATTCAGAGGCAACGATGCCTACGAAATGCCACACTTCCTCCCAGAATAAGGCAACATCGTCGATTGACCACTTGTAGAGATCTGGATATCCTTTGAGATGCAGTCCGTGCTTTTTGTTTACCGTCTGGAGAAAGTTCCACATGGGAGTGGAGGAGGGGTCTGGATGACGCCAAAGCTCCTTGGGTTGGCCATTGACAGCCTTGCTATTGAGAATTGAGCCCATGGTTTGAGTGTGATGGCGAGGGAGGAGGAGGCGAATGAAGGTGTCGGGTTGAGAATCCTAACAAGTAGAATAGAAGGTAAAGATGCGTCAATGGCCTTGGGCGATGGCTGACGCATGAAAGAATTCGGACCCCCAAATAGTGAATTTCTGTTGGGGTGACGATGCGAATGCGGCCAGCGGAAAATGAAAACAAAGCCGAATCAATCCCCTTCCTTTCCCTGTGTCCCGCTTCAACCCGCACCCTCTCGGTAATCTGCTTGTACTACTCCGTACATACAGAGTAGTACTTGGTACCTGTATCGATGTTGCTTTGAGGCTTGAATTGTCTGTTGTGGCTGCTCATGTGGCTTGTGTTTTGTTTGGAGGGGAACGTGCGTAGGAACTTGACAATCAGGACATGGGTTTGGATGGATGGCAATGGTATTAGCGTGATGCAGGGGAACGACAGGGAAACGACAGGGAAATGGAAAAAGGAAAACCTTTGTGATCGTTTTCGTTTGTACGAGTTATGACAATTATTACAAGTACTTGTACAGGTACATATAAGTATGATGGGACAGATGACTTGGCACTCGGCCATGGTCGGAATTCTGGATTCGGGAACCAAGACGGACAGCCAGTACGGGGTACGGAGTAGAGATACCTCTGATTAGCATATTGAGGCTTCTCGGGTCAATTTGTACCGTACATTTACATGTAACTCTAGCAACTGGAAAGCTGACCTGCTATATCTACTTACCTGTAGGCCGACGGGTCGGGTACTTTGCAGAGTTGTAGGCACACCTCCAGGGCTCTCTTAGCTCTCCAGGGCTCTGCTGGGGGGGAGATGCGCAGTGACGGCTCAGTGCATTAGCGGTGACACTGTTCCCTTCGGGTCCATTGTTTAATCCAATTTGCAGTCCCATGCAGCTCCTCAGGGACGACGAGCTGCAGCTTGAAATTGGTCGCCTCTTTTGCAAATCTCGCCCATGCTTGTATTGATCGTAATGATAACCGCCCGCCCAGAGATATTCAAGAGGACTAATATACCTGGTCCAAGAGGGAAAAAAAGAGAAAAAAGCACAGAGCACATTGTACTAGGAGCAACATGGCTAGTCGGCAACTACGGAGATTTCACCCAGACACTGTCAAAATAGCATGGAGCGTGTGGGATCCAATTCCATCCATACATGCAATCCAATCTAGTGCCCGTAAATCGGCCCCTGAACGAATATTAGACTAATACTACTTGGACAAGTAATAAGAGCCCAAGTTGGAAAGGATTGGATGAAAAAAAAAGAGCTTCATAGCTGTAGGTACTACATGTATGTTTGTGCAGTTTCAGGGCCAATGTCAATGTCCTCCATGGGTAGGGAGAGGGACCATGTAAGATGCCCCTGTAACTTGACGAGGGAGGGAACCAATCGAACGGAATCAATCCACCCATCCATGGGTGTTTGTTGAGCCAGTCCAGTCCAGTCAAGTCCAGGGTCGAGAGAACAAGAGAACAAGAGGACAAGAGGACAAGAGGTCAAGAGAGCAGCAGCATCTCTCCCAAGTCGGTCAAGATGCCAAGCTTGAACAAACCGATTACCGCCCCAATTTAATTTATCTCTCTCTCTCTGTGTCTCTTTGCCCTGTTGATCCATCCATCCATCCATTCATTGCGCTGCAACTCCTGAACCCACATCAATTGGATGGACGGATGGAATTGGTAGGTACCGATCAGAGCTGGAGCCCACTCCACTCAGGCCACTCAGTGCACTCAGTGTACATACTCAGTGCACTACAACGGTTTTAGCAGTGGAGTCTAACCGCTTTTCTCTCTAATACTGCTGTGCTGGGTGGATGCCGCCCCCTTTCACAATTCAATTCTCTAATCACAATCACCACCCTCACCCTCACTCCGTCCAGGACATAACTTCAACTTTCCCTCCTCATCTATCCTACCAGTCTGTTCCCGGCTGTTTTTCTTCTTCTTTCTTCTTTCTTTCTTTCTCTGCTTGCCGTCATTTTCTTCCTTCGTCTCCGGTTCCCCTCGCGTGGCCATTCAATCCTTATCAAGTCTCCATCTGCCACTGCTTGGGGTCCTTGACGGGGTTTGTGCATCGCAGCAACAGCAAGCACAAAATAACAAATTCTTTCTTCCCCCTCGATTCGATGCTTGGTATTTAGGTACGTTGTTGAGCCGATCCCTTTTCTTATTCTGCGTCTGCTCTGGCTTGTCAACCGGTGGCCTATTGGTCTTGATTGAGCACTGCCATCCCATCCTCCTCCTTTGAACCTCCTGCGCAGCATCCATCTAGACGTCAAGCAACGCCCGCGACCATTGCACAGGAATCCTCAATTCGATTTGCTGGCGCGTCTATTACGTCCAAGGGCTTGGAAGCATTACCAGGTGGCGTCATCTGCTAAAAGTCACCTGCAACCTTCACTTTTACTTTCACTTGCGACTCACCGCAATGCCTCGTCGCTGTAGCGGTACCTGCGGTGCCTGGGTGTGCTGTGCAACTTGGGCGTTAGCGGTTGGTGGGCACTGCTGCAGGTCGCCGGCATCCTCCTCCGCAATGCAACACCACACACAAACACACGCCCCCCGTTCCCACCTCACACTTCACGCTTTCAACCGTGCATCCATCCATCCATCCATCAGTCACAACATACACAGGCAGACGCATCCTCACCTCCCAACTCCACTGCCAATTCCAGTTGTCGCTTACCTACCTTTGCCGCTTGCTGACCCCACTGACTCTGCAGGGCCCAATTGCTGCCACCTAAAGCTCCCAACAATCCTGTTTCCCGCTCTCAATTGTTTGATAAGCCTGCATCATTCCATCAATCGCTTCGTCGCTAGGAGAACATGCCTCGCCGGCTGGCGAATCCATTCTCAAATTCGTCCGCCATGTCTCCGTCTGAAAAGACGAGTCAAAGACGCCTCTCTACCTCCAAGAGCAATCGACTCAGCCAACTCTTCTCTTCCAGTCCAAAGTCCAAGGACGCCCAGCTCGCCATGCAGGGCCAGGCCAACGGCGTCTCGCCGTCGACTGTTTCGCTACCTACCATTTCTCTCTCTTCCGACGATACGAGCAATATCGACCCACCAACGACAACTCTGTTCAAGCCTCAATCTGCAGAGGAATTGGACCGCCGGAAGCGTGCTGAAGCACAGTTCGGTCCCTTGATCCACCCCAGTCACTTGTACTTGAGCAAATCCCATGGCGACCCTCTCGAGGCCCCAGTCGAGGACGAGCCTTCCTACTACTTCCTCTTGACCACCTACTTCAGCTACCTGGTTCTCATTCTCCTGGGTCACATTCGTGACTTCTTTGGCAAGCGATTTGGCGACAAGAAGCAGTATAACCAGCTTAAGGCTTACAATGGATACGCTCCTCTTACGGATGATTTTGATAGCTTCTACGTCCGACGGTTGAAGCGTCGTCTGGATGACTGTTTTGCTCGCCCTACCATTGGTGTTCCCGGCCGATACATCACCCTCATGGATCGTCGCTCAAGTGACTTCAACTACTCTTACCAGTACACCGGTACCTACACCGAAACCCTCAACATGAGCTCCTACAACTACCTTGGTTTCGCTCAGTCCGAGGGCCCTTGTGCAGATGCGGTTGATGAGTGTGTCAAGAAGTACGGTGTGACTTTTGGCAGCCCCCGAGCAGAAACCGGCACATCCGACTTGGCCGTTGATGTTGAGCGTGAGATTGCCGCTTTTGTTGGCAAGCCTGATGCCATGGTCTTTTCCATGGGTTACGTCACCAATGCCAGCACCTTCCCAGCTATCGTCTCCAAAGGCTGTCTCATCATTTCTGACGAACTCAACCACGCCTCCATTCGAATTGGTGCCCGTCTTTCTGGTGCCATCATCCAGTCTTTCAAGCACAACGACATGCGTGATCTTGAGCGTGTTCTCCGCGAGGCCATTTCTCAGGGACAACCCCGAACTCACCGCCCATGGAAGAAGATTCTCTTGGTTGTTGAGGGTCTTTACTCTATGGAGGGTACCATGTGTGATCTTCCTGGCATTCTGGCTCTCAAGGACAAGTACAAGTTTTACCTCTTTATTGATGAAGCTCACTCGATCGGTGCTCTTGGACCTCGCGGTCGTGGTGTCTGCGATTACTTTGGTATTGATCCCGCTCAAGTCGATATTCTTATGGGCACATTGACCAAATCATTCGGTGCCAACGGTGGCTACATTGCGGCCGAGAAGCACATTATCGAGAAGCTCCGTGTCTCCAATGCTAGTACCATTTACGGAGAGTCTCCTGCCCCGTGCGTTCTCATGCAGATTCTTGTTTCGCTGCGATTGATTACTGGAGAGGTCTGCCCTGGCCAGGGTGAAGAGCGTCTTCGACGTATCGCCTTCAACTCTCGCTACCTCCGTCTCGGGCTTAAGCGTCTTGGCTACATAGTCTATGGTCACGATGACTCCCCCATTATTCCCGTCATGCTGTACAACCCTGGAAAGATGCCTGCCTTCAGTCACGAGATGCTTAAGCGCAAGATTTCAGTTGTTGTCGTCGGATACCCTGCCACTCCTCTCATCAGCTCCCGTGCTCGCTTCTGCATCTCTGCGGCGCACAACAAGGAAGATTTGGACAGAATGTTGGCCGCTTGTGATGAAGTTGCAGATCTTTTGCAGCTCAAGTATTCTACTGGTGTTGCGGGAGGTCTGGAACCGTTGCCCGAGGGCGTCACTCCCGAGGAAGAGAAGCAGTGGAGAAAGGTCAATGGCATTCCCATCAAGCCTCCGCGCTGGGCGGTCGAGGATATTCTTCAAAATGGTGTCGAGGACGCCAAAGCTGCTCTACGATAAATTTTGCAATCGTCAGCAGATTTGAGCTGGTCCGTTTGTCTCTATCATAAACCTCATGGAAATGGATTAACGGCTTTTTTGGTGTTGGAGGCGCATACGGAATGACCATTATCTGAGGCTTAACGGCAGTTACGCAACCTGGAATTTCTCCACCTTCTATCGTCAGGCTCTTGGCGGTGAACACATTTTGTTCATCCAAGACGCTTGTGGGGTTACTATGAAGACCCTCTTTTCATAAAAAAGACTTGACCTGTGCACAACAGGAAACGTGGTTCTGTTACGGGAGCCATTGCTGGATGAGGTTTTGAAGACTACGACAATTAGAAATACTAATAGCTATATGACAGCAATTCAGATGAGGGACGAAGTCTGGAGAAGGCTGTACCGGGTTGGATGCAGGTACATAGAGATCCCTGGCTTATGAAGTATGAGCCAGTGTAATATGATCAGTAACTGTAGATATGTATGTAGAGGAGACTAATGAACTTGTATAAAATATTTGTCCATTCAAGTGTCTTGTGAACTCGTGCTTCGTTATTGCGAATGGGAAGAGTGATAATGATATGATGGATGGAATCTAGGAGAGAGAACTTGAGAGAAATAGAATTGATAAAAAAGAAGAAGGGAAATATAATTATCTGTAGATTATATGAAACATATCTTCAATCCAGGAGAGGATCTAACCTCCAACTGGACGTTGGATGAGCCGGTGCTAGTGGCGGTTGTGTATATGGGATACAAGGAATTCAACGCGATGTGCAGCGGCTGAGATCTTGGTTTTAGCACCCGTTATGTTATTTATCAAGCGAGTAGCTTCTTGGAGGTCAACGGCATTCATGTCCTCGGCATGAAACACCCTTTTGTGGTGATATTGTCACTTGACTCGCGGGCTCCCAATCAACGTAGGTGATCAACGAGAGAGAAGCATCGACCCCTCTGGAACGAACTGTAAGGGCCCGTGCAAGTAAGAAGCTTTCGTGGCTAATTTTTGTTTATAAATCTAGTAGTTAAATAGAAGAGGTACTTGAGTCCTTGGCACTTAAATTCTTAAATATTAGGACTCACACCCAGCTCTAGTAAGAGCACTACAATGGACTCATGATTGTTCGTGACGGCCAGGTGCATCGCACTTATGCCCTCACTGTCAACGACGCCAGGGTCTGCTTCATGTTCGAGTAGGATTCTGACCACCTCGCAGTGCCCCTTTTCAGCACCGTAATGCAAAGGGCTCCGGCCCGCCTCGTCCGCCACGTCGACCTCGGCCCCACCCCGAATCAGTATCTCGAGAATCTTGTGATTCCCCGTGGCTGCGCAGACATGCAAGGGCGTCTTCCTCCGTGAAGAAGATTCAGCCTTCTCTTGCTGTTCATGGACTACTGCTTCCCTATTATCTAGACTCGGGTGTGGGTCTTCGTTGGACATGCTACCTTCTTTGCCAGAAGCCAAGTGTGTGTTTATATCCCGGTTTGCACCTGTCTCAGCTAAGGGTTGAGCTGCGTCAAGTGTCGTCAGTCGGGGGTCGAGTAGGGCTAACGAGAGATCTCCGTCAACAGATTCGGAAGCAATGTCCTGCCTGGTGAGGAGGCTACTGCGAGTCCCTAGAAAGCTATCCTGTAGGTGGGCTGTTGGCGAGCCGAAGATCTCCATGTAAAGTTGAGAGTCTTGGTTCACGCCCATCGTCATGGTCTGCGGTGCAGACGGCGATTTAACGGTTTTGGGGGTCATCAGAGCCGTCTCCATTTGTTGCAAATTCGAGCAAGCATTCTGTGCTAGTGACAACACGACTCCTTCCGGTTCTGCGGGAGATGTCTGATGTTGACAGCAGCAACGCCGGTGCATGTGGTGGGCATCTTGGGCCGAAATCTTTTGCTTTTGTGCTGCCCTCCTCAGGCCTGTATACCTAATAATGTTAGAAAATCTCACTCAGCGTTAATGCTGGATGAGAGCATAATTATCTTGGGGGCTCACGGGTGTTTCGCTGGGCGTTTCTGTTCTGAATTCGCCGTCTTAATTTCGGGTCGTTTTGCAGCTGATCTGGATCTACCTCGTGAGAATCACGGGAAGAAGTCGGCATGATGATTGCTGTTATATCAAGACACTGGACGATGGCGAAATACGGTTATTTCGCCGTCCGAAAATGCATACAATCCGAGATGCGAACACATGGAAACACCAGAACCGAGACGAGTAGGTGATAGGGAGGGGTTATAGAGTGAAAGGAATCGGAGGGGTAACTGTAGCCTGTAGGAGTAGAAACGGTTGTTGGTTGTTGGTCGTTAGCTTGGAGGTAGGAGGCGAACATCCTTACTATCACCAGCATCATCAACAAGAAGTATTCCAGCTTAGGCTCGGGCTAATGCGGGGTCAGCCAGGCGTCTTCTTACATTGCCTATACGATAAGGCTAGCTGAAAGAAAGAGCGAATGAGTGTCCGTCGACCAGGCTCGACGAACTGAAAGGGGACAGTAGTGTAACCGTCTGTTGGCTCCCGGCGTGGCTCCGCCTCGTCGGTGATTTCCGGCGGGAAGTGGGTGGATCTCCGGGGCAGGGAAGGAAGGGAATCATCAAAGAGGGTGTGACCAATTTGGTCGATCTTAAGTAATCTATCTATATTACAAGTGACTGAACACAGATAATTTAATAAAATAATTTGTGACGTAGAATAGCCAGTAAATTTACTATACGTTATATGCTTGGATAATTTTATAATATTTTTTATTTTAAGTCATTTAATTTTAATTATTATGTGTAATTACTGTTAGTTTATAGTTTTATCTATAAGCAACATACGTACTTTTTTATATAAATTTTTAATTTTATAGTTAAGTCTTTTAAGGCCATTGTATTATATATATATATATAAATATATATATAAAGTATAAACCTTTTCTAAACTTCTTAAATTTTATTTATTTTTAGGTCTATTAATCCCTGATGATTTTTCTCCTTTAGAAATTGCTAGCTACTTATACTGGCTTGCTAGCTGTTACATAGCTACTATGTAGCTACTAAGTCTTAATTCATACAATTAATTCATGATATTGTAATCTGTTAGTGACCGTAGCTTTTGTTAATATTGTGACTTTGATTGCCGATTTGCCGGGACAAAGGTTAGCTCATTAGCTTTGTGTATTGTGCTTATGACAGCATGCATATTCTTAGTTCTGTTTTGTATTTGTTTCTGTTACTATTTACTTATATAATTTACCTGATTTTCTAACATTTATTATAAGCTTTTCTTTTTAAATTATGAAGTTATACTTTGTGTATTTTAGTTAATGTTATGACGACCCGACCTTACACTTATGTCATCGACCAAGAAAGGACCCACTTTTAGTGACGCTCGTGTAAGCTACTGATTGAAACGCTGGTATGGCAAAACCTCGGATGGTCTAACCAATTACAATTAGCTTAAACAAGATTAAGTTAAATAAGCTCAATAACTTAAATAGAATCGACTGTCATGAGCATAATCTGCGAAGTTAATTAGCCGTTAATTACCCGGTAAGATCGGCGATCAAAATCATAAGGCGTAATTAAGGCTGGACTATTAATAAATTATAATATTATAGATTAAGATTAGGTATTTAGAATGAAATAATGAGATTGCTGTTATATAATAGCTAAGAAGCTATTATAAGTAGATAGTGATTTCCTGAGAAAAGATACTTTTTAGAGATTAATAAAATTAATAATTGTTTTTTTAAAAGTAATTAACTAGCTACTTTTAAACCTTATAATCTCTTTTACTTAGATTATTTGGTATTTTATTATTCTTTTTACGTTTACTAGAATCCGGTTATAATAAGTTAATCTCTTTTATATTTTTTATAAGATAGATTTAACTGTTAGAGATTGCAATGACTTAAGGGAAAAACATATAATTATTCTCGCTTATACCTAATACTTAAGATACTGTTATTAAGCGGTAGAATAGCTTTTTGATTAGTTTATTATCGTAAGAATAAGGGGTATAATAAAAAAATTTTTTAATTATAAGCTTTTATAACTTATATAATATAATTAAGGAAAAAACTAAAGAAATATTTAATTAGTATATTAAGGTTTTATAAAAAGTTAAAAGGATTAAACGAAAAAGAAATATTTTTATAGTTTTAAAAAAAAAAAAAAAAAATTTTTTTTATATTTTAAATAAATTAAACTATTTATTTTAATATTATTAATATTATTATTATAATAACTTAGGTAAAAAAAGTAATAATATATTAATGTAAAAATAGCTATTAGATAGTTTTATTTAAATAAGTTTTTTTATTCTTAAATATAAAGGCAAATCTTAGATAAAATTATAGAATTTTTTTATTAATATAAAAGATTAATTTAAAACCTAGTAAAGTATTTATTTAATAGATATTAATAAGGTATGATTTAGTATTATATATATTAGATTTAATATTTAAAATAAATAGATATATTATAAAAGAAAAGAATATTTTATAAATATATTAATTACCTAAGAAACCTTTAAGTAATAGCTTAAAGATAAATAATAGGATAAAAAGACTTATAAAGATTAAGCTTATAAAAGGCTAGTTAGTTTTATATAAGCTAAAGGATAAACCTTTTAATCTTTTAGTAATATATATTAATAAATTATTATTAAATTTTTTATTTTTTTTTTTAATTATTTTAGGATTTTAGATTATACTTAAAGACTAAAAATAGTATTATAGAAGAAGTTAATTAATATAAAACTATCTATTATTTAATAAAAATATTTTAAAGTAAAAAATTATATTAAAAATCATTTATACTTAACAAATTTAATACAAAAACCTATAAACTAATTAACTCTATTTATAAAAAAAAAAAGCCTTATTATTATAATTAATAACTAACTTATTAAAAAATAATTACTTTATTAAAGACCTAAAAGACTATTATAATACTTTAAGTATAAAAGTAGCCACTATTAAATAACCTATAAAGTAATAGATTATATAATATATAATAATTATAATTATATTATAAAAAAATATAAAAAGCTTATTATTATTTTAAAAGTATTAGCAGTATTTATTACTAAAAGTAACACCAAACCTATTATAATAGTATAATATATTAGTATAAAAGAAAACCCTATAACTAGACTTATAAAACTACAGTTAAATAATAATTAATAAATAGTAAATATTATCTTTAACTCCAGAAGTAATGTTTATGTTTTAAACATTAAATTCATTAAAGACCTCTCTAAGCTAAAACTATACCCCTTAAACCTTTAATTAGTATTTATAAATATAAAAAAAATTATATATAATATTATTAAAAAATTTTTAGAATTTAAAAATAATTAAAGAGTAAATAAAAAGTATATACTTATTTGTATTATTATTAATATCTATAAAAATTTTATTTTTAATAAACTATAGTTTCGCAAAATAGACTTTTAAATCTTATAGTTAAATAATTATTAAAATTATTCTTTTAATAAGTAATCTATTATCTTATATATTAGTATTAAATAGATTTATATTATTATAAAAAAAGTAAAATATTTGTTTATTATAGTATAAATTAATCCTAAGAATCCTTTTATAATATTTACTTTTAAACTATTAATAATATTAAGTATTAATTATATAAAAGCTATTATATTATTAAAAAAATACCTTAATTTTATAAATATATTTTTAAAAAAAAAATTAAAAAAAGAACCACTTTTAATAAAAAGAATATATATTATTAAAGTATAGGATAAAGTATAATTATTATAAAGATTAATTTATAGCCTTATTAATATAAAGCTATAAGTACTTTATAAATACTTTATTAAAGTATTAAAATATAAATAAATATGTTTATTAATTAGTTTTATAGGTATATTTATAATATTTATATTAAAGAAAAGCAAAAAGCTTTGAATATGCATTAATTACTATGGTTTAAACTATATAACTCGCAAAAACCAAGCACCTATTCTATTAATTAACGAAATATTAGATAGACTAAGAGGTATAATAGTTTTTATTAAGCTAGACTTAAAAAATATATATTATTAAATACCAATTTGTAAAGGAGATAAATAAAAGATAGCGTTTTGTTATTACTATAGACACTTTAAATATTATGTTTTTTTATTTGGACTAACTAATGCTTTAGTAATATTCTAAGAATATATTAATAATATATTAAAAGGATTAATTAATTATATTTATATTATATACCTTAATAATATTTTAATATTTAGCTATAATAAAGCCTATTATAAGTAGCATGTTTATAACGTTTTAAAAAGATTATATTAAAAGAAATTATTTATAAACCTAGAAAAATATAAGTTTAATATGATTTTAGTATCTTATTTAGGATTTATTATAACCCTAAAAGAAATTAAAATAAAAAAAAGTTATGTTTAAGTAATCGTAGAATAGCTAATATTATAAAATATAAAAAAAAATTTATTTTTTTTAGGTTTTATTAGGTTTTATTAAAGATTTATTAAAAATTATAGTAAAATAATAGTATTATTAATAGATTTAATAAAAAAAGAATATTTAAGGGTATTATAATTAGATGATATTATAATAGTAGTGTTTAAGAAGCTTAAATAAAAGTTTTAAAAAGAACTAATTCTAGTATATTATAATCTATTAATTAAAATATAAATTAAAATAAACACTTTAAACTTTACTATTAGTATAATATTAGTATAGTATTAAAAGGGTGCCTAATATTTAATAGTTTTTTTATTATAAAAACTAAATATAATAAAAATATAATATATAATATTAAATATAAAAATATTAATAATTTTAGAATTATTTAAAGTTTAAAGATATTATTTGGTATATATTAAAGAAAAAATAATTATTATAATTAATTATTTAAATTATTTATATTTAGCTAAAAAATAAAAAATATTAAGCTATTAAGTTATTATTATAAATAAACTATTATTATTTTATTTTTATATTAAGTATTAACCGAAGAATAAAAACTTTATAAATTTATTATTATATTAATTAAATTATTTTAATATATAAGAAATTAATAATATATATTAAAGACTATTAATAGGATTTTTATAATAATTTAAAAGATAAAAAGAAAAAAAAACTAATAATATACTATTATTATTAGAAATACCTATTTTAAATAAATATTTAAAAAAATATAAAAAAAAATAATATTAAAAGCATAAGTAAAAAATCTAGTTATTATAGAAACTAGAAAAAAGCTAATATAATGAGATTTATTATAGAAAGTAAACGATAATTAATTAATATACTATTATAATTAAGTTTATATACTAATAATTATTAAATATAAAATTATTATACTTTTATATAATAATATTATTATTAGTTATTAAAAAGTTAATTATAGTAAAAAATAAATTCTTAATTTATATATATAAGAAGGATTATAAAAAGATATAAAATATTATATTTTAATATATAATATTTATTAAACTATTAAATCTTATTATTATTATTTCTATAGTTTATTAGTTATATTACTAGTATTAAATTAATTATAAATTTTTTTTTTAATAGATTTTATTATAGACTTATTAAAAATTCCTAACTTTAAAAAATAATCCTATAATACTTTATTAATTATTATTAATTGATTTATTAAATATATTTTATATATACCTATTATTATTTATTTAATTATTAATGAATTTATAGAAATCTTTTTAGAAAATGTATTTAAATCTTATAGAATACCACGAGGTATTGTATTAGATTAAAATAAACTCTTTATAAGCTATTTTTAGTAAGACTTTTATTATTTATTAAAGTATAAATAGTAATTTAGTATAATATTCTATCTATAAACCGATAGTTAAATAAAATATTAAAACCAATAAGTTAAATATTACTTATATTATTTTTATAATAAAGATTAAGATAATTAGGTATAGCGGCTTTATTTAGTCTAATTTATATATAATTTTATATACTATACTTTTACTGGTAAAAGCCTAGTGTATTTATTATATAGGTTTAATCTAATTATACCTAGAAATAATATTATAATAATCTTATATATAAACGTAATTATTAATATAATAACTTAAGTAAATAAGCTTAAAAAAAACCATAAAAAAGCTATACGTATATTATTAAAAAGCTAAAAAATATATATAAAATACTATAATAAAATAAAACTTTTAAAATCATTTACTATTAAAGATTAGGTTTTTATTTTAATAAAGAATTTAAAGCTAAAAAAACTTTTAAAAAAATTAACTTAAAAATATATTAGTTTTTATTAAATAGAATATTATATTAGATTATATAATATTATATATTAATTAAGATTACTTTTTTTAATAAAAATCTATAATATTTTTAATATTATAAGCCTTAAGCTATATATAAGCTAGAATAAAGAACTATTAAAGCTAATAAATTATTCTTTTATAAAAAAAAAGACTTTTAAGATTAAAGAAATTTTAGATTATAAATATTAAAAAAATAAAAGATTATATTTAATAAAATAAAAAGGCTACTTTAATAAAGAAAATATTTGATAAAAAAAAAGTAATTTTATAGATTATAAATATATATAAAAATATAAAAGATATATTATTAGTAAATAAATAATAAAAAAAAAATAAAAGAGAAACCAAGGTGTATTATCTATAAATAAATTAAATAAATACTAATAAATAAAATAACCAAACTATTTATAAAAATAAACAAAAGCTATTATATTAAGCTATAAACTATTAACTAATAAATTACTTTTTATTATCTAAAACTACCTTATAAGCCTTAAACATTATAAAACATTTATAAACCTTTAATATATTAATAATCTTTTTATTATAATATTATTATATAACTAATTAATATAAATAAATATATTATTAAAAAAAAATTATATTTTATTAAAAGTTATTATAATAATATAAAAAAAGTTTATTTAATTAAAAGCAATATAAAAATAAAATATCTTTAAGTTTTATTAATAATATACTAGTTCTTTAATAGTTTTTTATTTAATTTTTTACTTTATAATACTAAACTTCTTATAAAAATCTTAAAAGACTTTATAATAAATAACTTAAAAAAGTCTAATAACCTTTTATTAAAAGCTATTAGCGCTTAAATAATATAAAAATAAATAAAAATAAAAATATTAATAAAATCAGGTAAGAAAGCAAGAATAATACTAATAAGTTTATGTAAGAAAAAGATTAATAATAGGGTAATATATTTATATAGTTTATTTAGCCTAAAACAATAATTATATTTTATAGTAATAACTACTAGAACATTAGTACTAAAATAACTATCTATTAGTTATAAGATTATTATTTATTAAGATTATTTAAGTAAACAATAGGCTTTATATTATTATTAGACTTTTAAATTATAAAAAAACAAAGGTAATGTTTATAAAAAATAATATAGCTACTATAAGTTAGTAGTATACTAATAATAAAAAAAAGAAGACTTATAAAATAAAAAAACTAAAAGAACTATCAAGAACATAATAATACTTAAGGGTAAGCGTAATAGACAGGGTAAAAACATCTCTTTTATTTAAAAATAGTATAATAGCTTTTTCAGAGAAATTAAACTTTTCCTTACGCTTATTAAACTTTAGTTACTTAACTATAATAAGAAATTTATTTCTAGAATTATTATTATCTTATTTTAATTATAAAAAAAAAAAACTAAAAAAAAGCTTACGTTTAAGAGTTAACAGGTAATTAATAATAAAAAAGTAATTAAAAGATATATATAATAAATTAATTATTTATAAAAAGTATTAATAAAAAGAATAAAATATATATTAAATTATATATAAAAGATTAAAGATTAGTTATTAATTAATAATTATTAATTAAAATATTAGAAAGAATATTGTATATCTAGGGGTAGAATTAATAAAGCCTGAAAAAAAAAAAAAAAAAAAAAAAAAAATATATAAGACAGGCTTTAAATAGCTATAAAAGAATTTTACTATACTATTATAATTACTTAAGTATATTATTTTAAGCCGTGAATTATTTTAATAGAAAAGTAAAAAAGAGGTTATTTATAAAATAGTAATAAACCTTTAAGTATATTAAATTATATCTTTATAGTAATCTATAGGCTAAGTACTTATATAATTTAATTATAGATTATTAAAAATTTATAAATAAAATAATAATATTACTATAAAAATCATTTATAAAAAAAAAGTAAAGTCCTTAAGGCTTATTAACTAAGATTTTATAATTAAAAAGCTAAGATATTAAGTATAGTTATTAGATTTAATAATCTATAGTAAATATAAAATAGTAACTTAATAGTTAAATTACTTTTATAAGTAACTATAAAATGGTTTATTATTATAAAAAATTAATAAAAAGATATTATAAAACTATTACAAGGTATAATATTAATACCATATATGGTCTAAGGGTAGTCTATAGTAAAGAAAGGTAGCCTATTATAAGCACAATCTGCGAAGTTAATTAGCCGTTAATTACCTAGTAAGATCAGCGATTAAAGTCATAAGGCGTAATTAAAGCTAGACCATTAATAAATTATAATATTATAGATTAAGATTAAGTATCTAGAATAAAGTAATAAAATTATTACTATATAATAGCTAAGAAGCTATTATAAGTAAATAGCGATTTTCTAAGAAAAGATACTCTTTAGAGATCAATAAAATCGATGATTGCCTTTTTAAAAGTAGTTAACTAGCTGCTCTTAAGCCTTGTAATCCCTTTCACTTAGATTATTTGGCATTTTGCTATTCCCTTTACGTCTGCCGGAATCCGGTCATGACAAGGACTTAAGTATATATAATAACTTAAATATAATTAGTTTAATCTATTATAATTATTAAACTATTAGTTTATTTTTATAAAAATAAAACCTTATATTTATTTAAATTATAATAAACCTAATTATTATATATACTAATTTATATTTTTTTTATATATTTAATTAATTATTAATATAATTATTTATTATTAGTATTTAATACTTAAACTATAATATTTTATCTTATTGCTTAATATCGCTTTGATTTATTGTTAATATTAAACTACGATTTAAGTTATTTCTATTAGGAAACGCCCGGAACGTTACAAAAACCTAACTAATATTATCATATATATATTACAATTCAATAACAAGAATAAATATAGGTAGGAAAATCATTATGTTTAAACAGAGTGTATTAAAAATAAAGCTACTAATCAGAGGCGTAGTGTTGTTAAAATGTTTGGATGAATTATTTGCTTTATAATAGTTTTGGATATAAATCACTACTTTAATATATTGGCTTTTAACTTAATATATTATAGTAATAAGGGGATTATACATGGAGATTCTATTTCTCTATACGTACTTATATCTCACTGAAAAAGTGTGTGTTTGGCTACTCTTTCTTCAATACCATTTATGTAAAGCTCAATTACAGACGGTAGCAGAGGGGAAAAGGGAAAGATATGGCAAAAGCTATTGGTAGGAGTATTGAAAGATTAGTTGGTGAGTAGAGCTAGATCTATTTGCATAATACGGTGCGCTGTTTATCATGGGCGGACGGATGAATGTCCATTGAGCAGTTTGGCAAGCCGAACATGAGCCGTTTGTTGGCTCTCGGCGTAGCTCCGCTTCAGGCAACTCGGGGCTCTTTGGTGGGTGGGTTGTAAGTGGATCTAATGTTGATCTCTGGGATAACGGGAGGGAAGCTGTGACAATGCTGACATCTATGGATGCCTTAATTGTCCCTCCGCTGTCAGCAGCTTACTTCTAATGGATGTCATGCCTACTCCCGTCCTCAACTACCTGTATTATTACTAGTTGTTTCCTATCCCAAACATATAAGCTCAATCAGCATCTACCTGTGGTGAAATAATGAATATTAGTTCTTAGTATAAACTTGCATGCTAGAGTGAGTCCTTATTTACCTCCAAAATATGCATTATACCTACGTCGCCGTTAGAAGTAGCGCCAATGAGGAGGCGGCTATTGATAGAGGTGATTCAGGAAGACCACAAAGAAAATGTCTCGACTCGAAGCTTACGGCTAGATTTGTGTATTGGGTCTCATGGGTTGTTTTGTTTACCACTGCCATTTTTATCATCCTCTTATTGTGGCATCCCTGGTATTCACCTGATTTGGCGTCACCACCAGCTCAATGCGGCAACTCCTCAACCGAAGCTATGGAAGCTGGCTGCCGCTTCGACATCATGTCGTTCACGTGGTCCCGCCCTGAGTGTTTCGATGGGGAACTTATTGATGAGTTTCTGGCCCTGCAGAATTGGACGTGGTGGCTGGATCCATACGGCACTCAGGAGGTTCCACTGGAAACGGTGGCTCTGGGAACATACTCGCCTTTGTTTGTGACGTGGGAGTATCACCTGTTCCATTGCACGTACATGTGGAGGAAGATGCACCGCGCGGTGTTGAACGGGGCACCGCTGGATTCATACATCCTGGATCTCGACCACACATTGCATTGCGGTCACATGCTCCTTGATCGCACGGCACAGCTGCAGGAGAGGAATACGGCTATTATTACGAAGTATCCCAGCTGTGTCGAGAACTAAAATACACACGTGTCGTCGTGGATAATTGGGAGGAGGTTTAGTTGATATGGAAAATCGTGGTGGGATTGTATTAGTGGTTTTATTTCTTTAAACACGGAACTACGACTATTTAACGGCTCTTGATAATTTGATTATGAATGTGATGGTATACCTTCATACTGAAAGATAA
Organism: Hypomyces rosellus; assembly: GCA_011799845.1. Taxonomy (NCBI): domain Eukaryota; kingdom Fungi; phylum Ascomycota; class Sordariomycetes; order Hypocreales; family Hypocreaceae; genus Hypomyces; species Hypomyces rosellus. Next base: position 896,701 of record WWCI01000003.1, read on the forward strand.
ATAGGCAATATATCTTGGGGATATTCAGGTTGGATGACATATTTACATAAGCCATTCTGGTGATGACTTCGTTTGACCACCTAACGACAACATTTCGACACTGAAAAGATACACTAAATGTAGCGCACAATTATCTTATCACCTGGACGATAAATACTCAATATTGATAAACACTGCGAAGTCCTGTAGAGTGTGAATTGGTGAATAAACGAGTGTTAAGTGCTTCTATACATCTATCATCGCCGGCCCAATATGATTCCCACCGGCCTCATTTCTCCCTCAGACTTGGTTATCCGCTATTCTGAATAAAACGTCTCTTAAACTGCATCCGCAGAGGCAGCATCCTTCTTGATGATCGACCATCCTGAATAAAGAGCCTCCGAGATTAAATCTACAGTCGTAACCTTCCCGTCTGTGAGTGCAGCACGTTCATCCCCCCCGTGCGCTAAATGGGTTTCAAGTTAGCGACTCTATTCCCTATTACGGTATGTGCAAGATAAACTTACGGGTAGGAGCGGCGGCCACGAAGGCGGCGAGGGAGAGGATAGACAAGACGAGGAGCTTCATAACGTTTGATTGGTATGACTGTGTAAAAAGTAGGATGTATGTTTGTGATATGAGTTTTGTTTGCCAGAGCATAAGTTGGAGTAAGAAAAGCGGCGGGCTATCTTATAGCTAAGTCTTTTGTACGAGTGAGTATTAAACGTAGGCCGTCTGGGGATTGAATCGTTTCCATTTCTGGGCGTTCGCTGAGTCGCGTTCGATTCGATGTGCTGACAGGAATTGTAACTTTCGAATGTCTGATGCTAGCCAGACTGGATCTGGAGTTTGCTGACATCTGGAGGTGTTGCAACAGCAGAATGTAGGCGGGACTGACGCATATGTGGTCAGCACACCTAATCATTCTGTCTCCGGCAGATTGTGAAGGAATTCACGGAATCACACGTCTGTCGGGCCTTCGACTTACCTCTAACTGCCTTTCTATTCGATAAACCTGAGCAAACACAAGGGATTTCCATTCACCTTCACTCTATTTCGGCCGCTATCAACATGGAGACGAAGAACGAAGACTATAGTACGGCCTTGTTGGCAGAAGAAGATCAGAATGGAGATGAGGGCGACGGTATATTGATAACACGTCCCTCACGAGCACTTTTTAGTTCTTGTCGTAGATGTCTGCTCCATATCCTGGCCTTATATGTCTCCAATACTATCTCTCTTATCATTATCATACTGCTGTGGAATACAAAGTCAAAGGGCTTCTCTGCAGGCGACCCATCACTCAGAATTTATTGTAAGTTAATGCACATCTGGCATGGCGGACTTAAACTCACTATTGGATTTGCACAGCGCCAGCAAACGAGGCAGTCGAGTATCTTGAGGCCTTGCACTTCCGTGCCGCCTTATTTAATACTACCGAGTACATGGGATATCCAACCACTGATGGAAGGACGGACAAGCTATGGAGTGATCTCTATAATTGTGAGTTGTTTCGTGTGCTTGATATATTCATCACAGCACTCATGACACGTGCGCAGTTGGAATTTCCAGGATCACGAAAGAGCAGGCGGCGAAGCTGCACACGCCAACGCTTGCCATCCCAGGAACCGAAGACTACCTGATCGAGCTCGATGTCTGGCACGAGCTGCACTGTCTCAACGACCTCCGGAAGGTGCTCTATCCCGAGGCTTATGGCGGTCTTCTGGAGGTAACGTGGCCGAATGGCACCATCAACCGCAACACGGACGCCTTCCGCCACTGGGACCATTGCATCGACTCGCTAAGACAGGCAATCATGTGTCATGCCGATGTCGCGCCCATCCCTTTTCATGTCAATGTTCCTGTAAACAAGGGAATATTCCCTAGACTGGCCACAACGCACACGTGTCGCAACTTTGAGCGGATTCAGCAGTGGGCACGAGACAACTGGGCCGGGGAATGGGACTTTAATCTGAACCCGGAAAAGGCTGAAGAAATCATTGCCGCCAGTGGCTTTGATAATGCACCAGAAGAAGATATAGAATTCCTGTGGCGGGACTTTCCTGGAAACCAGTTCTTTAAGCACTGGCGTGAGAATCCTGTAAATTAGATACGGGAGCCTTTTATCATCATTAGGTTATGGGAATACAGCTGATGAGAAGGGGATATAATGCCAGATTGAGCCACTAGGTTACCTGATGCGAGCTTGTGTGACCACCAAGTATTACAGAACCATGCTTTGTTTCCATCTTGGAATCTGTCTCTAAGGGGTTAAAGTAATTCTACTGAAATTTTGTTGGAGACATGCTGACACAGAAGCTGGCTCCCTAAGGCAAATCTGAGGGGGAGTAGAACATTGAATACCTAGGTTACACATATCAAACAGCACACCAGAAGTTGTTGCACTGTTCAAATCACAGGACATCCTCTCGCTTATATACTATATCCTGTGACTCTTTGCTTCTAGCTCTTCACTGCATAGGACATCTTAAGAATCGTCCCAACCCGAAACTGATATTCTCTTATGCTATCTCATCCCCATGTACCCCTGTATCAGCATGCGTCTTAAACCAGCCATTCAACTCTTTAAACTCCCTGGACATCCGATGCACACGCGCCCCAGATGGTGCTCTTAGACTGACAAAATTATTGACATCTACCGCATTTTGATCATTCCAGGACTTGATAGCATCAAAATCCCGACACTTGTGCTGTGCGCTAAAATCGGGGAAAGGATATTCGACTCCATCGGTCCAGATATGCGTGTAGACGTCGGTGGTGGCCTGGCATAGAATACCATGTAGAAGATACTCAAGGCAGTGGCTTAGATGAAGCCTGTGCATCTCTGTGGTCTGGTTGAAACCACCAGGGTAGATGTCGCCATAGTAATGTTCGAAGTAAGCATCGCGACGCAGACTGTCGAGACAGTGGATCTGATGGAAGACCTCAAGCCGCCCGGCGTACATATCAGGGCCAAGCCCGAACTCGCTAGGAAACTTGACGGCGTCTTGGGGATCTTTGCCAATAGCCTCGACCTCATCGCGGGTCAACGGGATAAGACGTAAGTCGCCTATTCTGTCCCATGCCAGATCGACTTCATGGCTTGGATCCTGGCGATATATGCTTGGAGATGGGCCAAAGAGTAGGGTTGTATTACCAGGCTTATCTGATAATCTCATATGAATGGAGGTCAAAACAGGCGCTGTGAAAGTGTCAGTGAGCACCCTCAGGTCGTTACGAGTCTTGAGTTGAGCTTACATGCTGCAGAGACCTGTTGAAGGGCCCAGTTTCTCGTCCAAAATCGATCCTTGTTCAAGTAAAGAGAGGCCGAAAAGCACAATAGAGAGATACACGTTATCAAGACGTTCAAAAATATCCAGAATCTGGGAGAGGTAAAGAATTTCTGGCTCTTTGGTTGAGTGCCCATGGTGTCGCGGACGAACCTGGAATACGGGCTCACAGCTAAACTGATTGATCGTTGACCAGTGGAATAAGGGTGGCAATACGTTGTATTGTTGTTCCAGCTACCTAACGTCGGAATTCCTAGTACACCTAAAGACCGAGGTGGTCATGGCTGCCTAAGTGTGTGTGGCCACGAGACAACCAACACTTGCGTGTCAGCAAAATGTCAGCATCGAGGGAGATGAGAGTTGGGTTGAAAGACTTGTTAAACCCTCGCCGCTTGACTTCAACCCCAACAAACAACCTTGGAACCTAGTCAACCCACATCACCCACACAATCAGGCTCAAAACTCATCGACTCTTACCATGGCATCTACTGCACACAAACAGCCGGCAACGGCACAGGCGCCCAAATTTGAATGGGACTTCGATGTCCCCGACACGCCGTTTTGGAAGGACATGGAGTTCACTGTCGTGCGCAATTTTCTGACCTGCTACCAGCCCGAGGAGCTCGAAAAGATGGAATTCAACGGCACGCTCTCTGTGCGCGATCGGCTAGGCCATCTGCTCTCGCTGCTCCAGTCGACGCTCTCTGCCCGTGAGGCCGCAGCAGCGCCCCAGAAGCTCCATATTGCCGACTCGGCGATATGGGGGAAATTGCTCCTCGGCATCGCCACGGTCCAGAAGTTCCTCTTCATGCCCAAGGAGGAGGAGGAGACCATCCGCACGCTGGTTGAGACCACCGAGGGCAGGGCCCGGGTCTCGTGGCTGGATATGATGGCCGATCTGAGCCTGCGCAACGGCAACTTCGCCTCCGCAGAGACTACAGCGCGAGAGGTATTGCCTGTAATGCAGACTCATGAAAAATGTGGCCCCGACTCCCCGCAGGCTTTGGGGACGACCAGGACCCTCATCGCAAGCATGTGGAAGCAGGGCGGGGTCAAGGAGGATGAGGCAAGACTTCTTCTCCAAGAGACCTTTGCCTTGATTGACGGCATGGGAGACAGCAAGTTTGTCAAGTACCAGGAGGAAGAACGGGAGATGCTGCAGGATCTCAAGGACAAGCTGGAGAAGGGAGAAGACATCGCAGTATAGGGGCCCTAAGGAACTCATATGTGTAGGTTCATGATAATGAGTCTTGGACAAGCATACCGGCTATACCTAGTACCTAGGTAGTCAAATGGTGATGATATAGCTACATAGGCTCTCTATCAACTAAGATCAAATACAGGCGATTCACACTAAGAAGAAATAAGCGTGTACATTATATATGAGGCATGCCACCATTATATTACCGCCTATCCACAGAGTATCTATCCCTAAACTCCATCAAACTATTCCATGAGCGACAGTTGTGGATAACACCCCATCCTCTCAGCGGGCTCTGTCCGATCTCCGGATACTCATCCGGCCCCTCCAAGGTGCCATCAGCTGAGCATAAGACACCTTGCCTCAGGTAATTAAAACAGTGGGATACATGATTACGTTCTGCTGTGTTGTTCCACGTGCTGCCTCCTCGCACGAACGTCTTCTGCAACTCCTTCAAACAATGAAGTTGGTGCATGGCTGAGACCATGTATACGTTTTCGACCCTCGACACCACGCCGCGATTTGGCTTGAGTCCTAGCTCCTCGGGCTTCTGGATATGGACAAACCCAGAATTCGCTGTTGGCGTTATTAGCTTAGTCTTGCTGCTGGATATATCATCATGTGCTGCTGCTGATCCAATGAAGATGAATTTGCTTACGGAGACCGTAGATGCTCCACGCACGCTCGACCTCCTCCTCTGTTGTCGCTGTGCTAAACGGGGCCTCATCTCGAAAGATGAGACTGCGAGAGAAGCTTTTCGTTATTTGACTTTGTGTGACCCAAATTAGAGCCAATGACTCGAGGAGACATATAGCTCCCAGCATGATAACCAATACCCGGTTCCTGGATCTTGATGGCTCGGGCTGGATATCAACGGCACCAGCATCGCTGGCATTGGTCTGAAGCGGCGAATACTTCCCTAATCCCATGGGTAATGTATTCATTGTCGTATAAGATTCAGCATACCTCTTTTTCATACGGGATTGAAACGTCGGAGGTACTGGCTGAGAGAAGACTGGACTGCGACGGGGATGGAATGCAGTGCCAGCTTTCCTACGTTTGCTGATCTTCAGCATCCATGCTTTGTGGTGTATGGCATATCAACAGGCCAAGAAAAAGCCCTTGCCGAGTTATGCTGTCACCCACTCCTACCCACTGTCATCTACAAGTGCCATACGTCCCACTCGATTTGGACGTGTCAGCAATTTTCAATGGAATGTTTTGATGACAGTCAGCACGAAGGGCATGACAAGACTTGGACTCATCGTCCCACAACTTGAGACTGTCTACTTGCGTGGCACTGGGTCTTATCGACAATTCGGGGCATTATGATTGGTTTGGGATAGATTCTGCATCACAAACGCACAACAGTCACAGTTTCCCACCCGGAAAGCATTCGCTGCTTCTCAACTATCCATCCACATCAAGTCTATTCTACTTTTTCTCTTGATGACTTCCTTGGCCTCGATGGAGAAGGATCTCCCTGAGTTCAGAGGACAGGAAGTGAGAGCCGCGATGGGTTATACCGACGCTGGGTTCCGTATCACCATATATACTGCTTATGGCTGGACTATGATGTTAGAACTGGTATAGTAAAGCGCAGTACTTTATAGCTGTTAACCCTTGATTGCATATTTCACCATCGAAAAGCGAGCGCCTTGACCTGTACGGTATCTGAATGTACTGCCAATTCCATTGTCTAGCTGCTCTGCGAAATACGATCACTGGCCACAACGTAGAGGAGCTTCGCGACCTGGATCACCTCGTGCTGCGCATTTGACTATATTTCACAAGTGTATTTCTGTTGCCTTAGATATCTATGACTCGCCTTAATCAACATCTATGAATGTAATAGGGTAGAGGATTTCCTTCCCCAATTCGGCGCGAGCGCTAATAAAAGACCTTTCCACCCCACCACATATCTCTCATCCTAACGGCCTTGACTGCATTGTTTTCTGTCCACCTTGCGACGGCTTCAAAATCACGGCACTTGTGTCTTGTCGCGTAATCCAGCGCGCTGTCAGGTATTGGATGCCCCGGTACTCTCGTGAGATTCTGCAATATCGAGCTCATATCGCCCCAACACATTGCAGCTTCTCGCAAGCGATTGAGGCATAGGTCTGCTCTATACATGATGTCCTCGTGAGGGCCTTGGAAAGCTGGCTTGTCGGAATAAGTGATATTATATCTTTGGCGATTAAGGTGTTGTCTCAGCAAATTGATACAACCCAGCTCAACAAATACTTCCGGAAGTGCGAGGACTCTTGATTCATCCCTGGGTGGGTGCAATAGACCACTATCCGGTGTGGTTTTAAGATCGCGAAGACGTGACTTTGGTATGGCTATTGGACTCTCTGCAAAACTCAGTTTTTGTTCATGTGCGTCGTCAAATGACAGCTGCAGGCTCCGTCAAAGTGACCTCTTGAGTGAACCCACCTGGCAGAAAGTCTTGCCAATTCTTATCAGCTTCCTCGACTGGGTCGCCGAAGTAATCGGACTTTGTGAAGAGCGTTAACCAAGGAAACATCTGCCACTCATAGTCGAGTCCCTGGTCAACAGGTGTCCAAGTCATCCCATGCAAACCGCAGAACGTGTTGTTTGGGATAAGATGTAACACATGGTAAAAATTGAAAAGGGTTAAGAAAAGTAAAATGAATATGGAGGCCCAAGCCAAGGGCGAGATCCAAATCGATGCAATCATGGAATCATCAGGTTGCCACCGTGTGGACCTTGTATGAGCTTAAAACTTGAGAAAAGGCAAGTATATGATGGGGGAAATGAGCTTCGAGTCTCCCACAGCTTCCTTACTTTGTTTCTTTTTGTTTTTATTTTCGAGGGAGGGTGTAATTGGCTCTTGTCTGAGTCGCGTAGTCGCTGGCTGGACAGCTCCGAGATATCGTCTGATACAGACGAAGCTATTCACTGCGAGGCTTGAACAGAATCAAGATATTGCCGAGGCCATGTGGTTTGCTCTACTTGCATTTGGAGTGTCAGCAAAGGGGTGGTGGTCACCGTCAGCTACAAAAGTAGTTGTCAGCGAGCGTCAGCACACTCTAGGAAATCGCATAGACTCCGCAGCAGCTCAAAGTGCTTGAGATAAGCTGCCAGTGGTGGGCGGTTCCAAGTTTGAACAAAATTGAACACAAACTTGACTCAGTTCCGACCAGATTCTCTCACGGTCCGCCGCCGTAAGGGTCAGAGGCTCAGAGCATTGGTAGTGACGGGGTGGCGAAGCTTTTGACACACGAGTCCTCTCTTTATCCGACCTCACATAACAATTATGGGCACTCTTAAGTATCAGAAGTATGTGCCACTCACGACAACAGGCGAGTTCAGGCATGGGAGAGGAAGCATCGACCAGAAATCATGGACCGACAGAACTTCATATCGAGACAGTTCCCCTATTTCACGGGATGATTCGGACACCGAGGGGGGACTTGAGTTAACTGAACTACAGAAAAATGGACTGACTCGATGCCAAAAATGGCTCTTGCTCTTCTCTGCGGTTGCGTGTGTGATTTCTTCTGCTGCGGTTCTAGTCATGCGACAAAGACTCGATAGGGCGTGTTTGGGACTTATGGAGCCCTGGCGTGAGTTATCCCCAAGAAGAAAGACGCCAATACCGGTGGAGGATCTGTAACATTTTGAGCAGATCCCTTTTCCTCCGCTGTCACCTACGAATCGCGCAGGTTCGACTGGGAGGCTTGTCCAAAGGAATACTGTGGAGGCGTCCAGGAGGAGAGAGAGAAGACGTGGGAAAATCTTTGGAATTGTAAGTCTTCGCCAAATAGGTTATTAGGGCCCGAATTCTGATCAACTCTCAAGACGGCTATCCAGCATTTCCAAGACAGATGATAACGGAGCTCAATAAAGACCCTGAGGCAGATTGGTTGCATCCATTGGAGGCTGGGGAGGCCAACAACTTAGTCTCATTACCAGAATGTAAGTCATAATTCAGGGCTCATCATTATGAAGCAAATGGGTCCCAAATGCCCTCTTACTAAGTGTCCATAGTCGCTCATCAGACCCATTGCGTTGGCCTGGTCAGAAAGACTTTGTATGGGGAGAGGGTTTCCCATGGCCTGACCGAGGACCTAGAAGGGGAGAGACTCTGGTACCATACCAACCACTGCCTCTTATCGCTGAAAATAATGGCAGAATGCAAAGCGGATCCGACGCCTGTGGTGTTTAGGGAAGCGGGCAGTAGTAGTCGTGTTGGAGCCTGGACGTTAGTAGATGCGCCGAGGCGATGCAAGGATTACGAATCACTTCGAGTTGCTCTACGAGATTCGAAGAAGATGTGCTCGATAAGCTGCAATGCTGAGGAGATTTATGGTGGATCAACAAAAGGGCATTCAAAGTAGAAGGCAAACGCACCGATCTCAAGAAGTCATCCATTCCTTTAGTTCGTTGTTGGAGCAATGACTATGCCTAGAGGTATTTCACATTTTACTATCTACTTCATGCCTATCTTATCCGGCACTTCCATTACAAATTTGCCTTCTCTTTTTTTGTTTAATTATAATAAAGCCTTGATATGTAAAATTGCTATTTGATTATTTATAGTATATCTTATAATAAACATGACTTCATTAATTTTATTATAGATGTTTAAACATGTGAAGTTTTATTTGTAGATAGTCGTACACTACCAGGCCGGCGCAAACTACGGACTACCTACCTACTACCTAGGTAGGTAGGCAGTAGTCCGCAATGTAACCTGGTTGTACCTCGACACTGCGCTTGTTGGCAAATTGACATTTGCACGTCCTCGCCTCAACGCTTTCGCTCTGCCTGCCTGTCTGCCTGTCCAACCACACTGCCCCTCCTCTGACCCTTACAGGTAGGCATCGTTGCAACAACATCCAGTCCTTTGAAGACTCTCCCTCGCCAGCGACGTCGTCATCCCATCCTCCCTCTTGCCGACAGAGCCTCTTCTTTTCGTGCCTGCTTACCTACATCCGTGCTAAGACAATCCCGCCACAACATACCTACAGAACGCACTGCGTACATGCTACTACTGCAACGCATGTCGACGACCTATTAATTGCTGGCCTCACGCTCACGCTCCCGCCTCCGCACCCGCCCGAATCCGGCAGCCTCAATTTCCACCATCCCCTGAAAAAAAATACGAACCAGCTACGAAAAAAAACCCTTCGACTCTGGAGGCCAACAAATCCCTTCCCGAAAGCCGGGTCCGCCACGAAATAATACAATAGACGCTTCAATCCGCTCCCCCCCTTCCCGTCATCGGGGCGCGCGGCCAAGATGATGAGCTTTGATGGAGGCACGGCCTACGCCGAGTCGGACGCTGATGATGAGTACGAGCGCAGCATGGGCGGACACTCGCCAGTAGGAGATTCGGAGGCCTCACCCATCGATTCAGAGCTATCGACATCCGCAGAGCACACGCCGACGACGTACGGGCATCGAAATAGCGCTGGGGGGCTGCCAGAGACCATCATTACAGAATGGATGGCCGAGGAATGTGCTGATTTCATCTCTGCCATCGGCTTACCGCAATACGCCGATACATTTCTAGGTAGGTTGGGAGGGCTTGTCTGTGGATGGGATACCAAGGAGGCTTGGGCTAATTGAACCCGTCAACCGCAGAAAACGACATTGTTGGAGAGGCTTTGGTTGCCTTGCTACATGACGATCTCAAGAGCATGGGAATTGCCAGTGTGGGTCACAGGCTGACAATCCTAAAGAGCGTCTACGATGTCAAGAGGGCTCAAGACATTCCCATGGAGAGCGATCACTACATGCCACTGTGTAAGATTCTCGCCCCCATCGCCCTCATCACCGATCGCCGTACTGACTACAGCTGTCCTTCCGCCGCCTTGTAGCCGCCGATGCTGAAGCTCAATACGCTACCGCTACGATTAAGGATATCAAACACCTGGTGGAACAACTGAGACTTCGAGACGAGCGGATGATTCTACTGGAGCAGGACCTGCGGCGGATGACGGACGATTTTCGACGTCTGAGGGAGGATGTATTGCCCGCCCTTCGACTCGTCAAGGATGCACAGCACCCTCTGCCAAACGTGAGCAGCACAACACCCTCGTATAGCTACGATGCTACGATTTCACCGCCAGTGCCTACCCCGCCCGGTGCGCAGCCCGGTGACCGCGCAGGAGTCAAGAGACAGTATTCTCAGAGAAGGATATTGATTGGGGCCACGCCAAAGAATGCATCTCCGACACAAGCGACGCATGAGAGGTCGATAGCGGAGCAAACATTGGATCCGGCCAATGCGGCAGAGCGAGCTGTCCTGTCCTCTTCACACCTGGCAGCCATGAATGGATCCAACGGACAAAACACGACATCATCAGCATACCCTTCACCTATTATACCATCGCCAACATCTCCACATACCCATATAAGCGGAACAACGCTTGCCTCCCGATCATATCGCTCTGACACACAGCCTTCATCTGCGAGATCGACATTTGCAGAATCCGACCACAACTACAATTCCCGCGACAAAATCTCAGCCAATGTGCCCCGACGGCGAGAAACCCCGGTTCCCGATACCCCGAATACAAACAACTCCTCGGTCGAGATATTCAAGTCGTTCCGCGTGAGCATGGACGACCCTTGCTACAAGGTGCTTCCGGCTGCACTGAAGAAGTATCAGATCAACGCGCCATGGGACCAGTACGCTTTATACATTGTATACGGTGACCAAGAGCGCTGTTTGGGCATGGAAGAGAAACCTTTAATCTTGTTCAAGCAGCTGGATAAAGAGGGCAAGAAGCCCATGTTTATGCTTAGGAAGACAACCAGCGCGCAGACAGATGGAGACCCGGGAAGCGCGGGCATAGGCAGCTCGTCTAGGAGTGCTGGAACGCCTTACGATCCTCCAGGAGGCATTATATGATGAAACGAAGTGCATTTACGAAACGACGGAGCTTATTTGAACGGGAATCAAACGACATTGCTTATGATTTTCCTTGACCATTACATGGGAAACCCCTACGACCAACAACGCTCTAATGGCTTTGGCATGGGTTTCCTGCTACATCGCACAACATCGCCTTCCATACAATTATTACACTAATACAATACACTACTCGATCTCTCGACAATTTTCCTTGATTCATCAAACTGTCATCTTGGATTTGTGGTGGCTACCACAAGGATTCTTTGAAGAAAATAGGAGCAAAGGGATACGACCGTTTCATCTTTTATAAGAGAGCTGCCCGAATCTCACTTAAGAGGGGTCCGTGGGCGAAAAGGGGGATTTGCAGTGTATGAGAGCCGAGGAAGAGGCGTGGGCATTTTGACTTGAAACTTTGCAGGATGCAAACTGTTTGCACAGGGCTTTTAAATAAATGGGATTGCTTGGCATGTATTCATATGCGAGGTTCAGCGAATTAGGGCGGGATTAGGTCTTGGATACAAGGGGACTTGCTTGACTATTTTGAGCGCAAACTGTTAAAAGCTGTGTAGCTGGAAAGGGTCAAGGGAAGAAACTGAGGGGGAACACCCAAAGCCATCTTGTGGGTGAAATTAGGCGGGATACCACTGATATTATTAATCGATGAGTTTACGCAAAGATGCGTACTCGAAGGATGTCCAAGACAACGATGAAGTGTTTAGTTGAAGGGAATGCACATTCCCGTGATGAATCTGGAGTTGATCCCTCTCTTTTTCGCATTACTCGCTCATAAACCACGTCCACCCCTCTAGCACACCTCCCCCCTCAGCTCTCACTCTCACCTCGTCCAGAAACCCCACAATGGCCTCCCATGCCACCCCCCTCCTCATGCCCGTCTCCTCATCCCAACTCGAATGCAAGCCTACCAACCTACCCCTCCGGCGATCCGTCAGGGGAGCACCAGAGTGGCCCCAGTACGTCCAGCAGGTATGCTTCAGGGCGCCAATGTCTGAATTATCTTGCGGGTCTTGGGTAGAGGAAAGACCGCGGAAGGAACCCGTGGAGATGACGAGGGGATCGTATCCCGTGGGGGTGTCGGGGTCTGAAGATTCGAGATCGAGGGGCCCAGGGTGGCCGGTGCAGAAGAGGGGGGTGTTGGGTTTGGGGGCGGATGATGAGAGAGGAGTGTGTGGGAATGGACCCGGAGCAGAGGATTTGGTGATGAGGAGCAAGGAAAGGTCTCGCTTGGGATCCCAGGCTAGGAGCTGAGCAGAGACGAGCCGTCCATTGGAGAAGAGGAGCCAGTGCGGTTTCGTCCAGGATAGTTCGTCGGGGGACTCGGCGACGCAGTGCGCGCAGGATAGGACGAGGCCGTTGGGGGATATACACACGGCGGAGCCGGCCTCTTCCTGGGCGAAGAGCAAGGTTGAGGGGATAATGTGGGGTGGGATGTGAGGAGGGGAAGAAAGAGAATGAGAGCGGGTGGGGGGGAGCTGGGAGGTGTTGACGGTGTGGGTTTGAAGCCAGGAGCGTTTTTGGAGGAGGGTGCGGTGGGAGGGCGGGGAGAGGTTGGTGGTTCGGGAGGTGATGCGGGAGGGGAGGGGGGATGGGATGGATATGGGGAGGAGGGGGAGGGGGAGGGAGGGCGAGAGGTGCAAGTCGGTGGTGGTTTGGAGATGGGGGTGGGTGAGGTCATCACCGTCTTGGGTGAGGTCGATGATTTGTACCATGGCTGTGATGAGTAATGAGGGATTGCTTTGTGGAAGGCAGTAGAGAGTGAAGGGGGACAGTGGGGGTATTGGAGGGAACAGATGAAGACTTGGTCATAAGTGAGGCTACTTACCAGCAATATATGGTGTCGTTCACGCTTTCACGATGGTGTTGATTTTGGTGTTTGCTGCCTGAAAAAATAGTGGCTGAAAGCTGAAGAGCGGTTGCCTAAAAGCAAGCATTGAAAAAATGGAAGACATTGAAGTTGATTTTTCTTTTGGACGCAAAGCAAGCAAGCAAACAGAATTTCTGTCTTATATATATATATATGGCCAAGGGTTCTGCTTTGTTTGTCAGATGTCAGATATTTGGTGACAGCATGTGTTGTCTCAAATCGCTGGGCTTCCTAGGAAAGTCTGACTCTCTCGGGTGGTTTTTTTTTTCCCCCTTCTCTGTTGGCCAACATGGTCTTTTCATCCCAGGATATCTTTCTCCGCATTCTTGGTAGATGGGTGGATGGAAGATCTCTTGGCTACTTATGCACTGATACACCATCACCCTGTAAATGAATACCCTTTCCTTGTTTGTCGAAATAAGAGTTTAGTAATACCACCGGGGGGGGAGCTTGTCAGGGTATCTATCAAGGATGGCTGCATCGTGAGCAATGACAAACGTGCAGTCATCCGTTTGAGTCATCGGCCATGTACCCTTTCACACATACAAACAGGGCACTACTACTAGGTACCTACATCTAGGGGTAGTGGGGCAGGCACAGCACTGAAATCCTTCATAGAGGAAGATGCCACCAATCTGTCCAATCGGAATAAAGACGTCGATCAAATGTGGTGCCTATTTAGGCTTGGAGAATCCATGCTTGGTGATGTTTTTGTTAGAGGGGGAGTCACTCGCCTTTGCCGTGCCGCAAGTCCCGTTTTTCGGGGGGAGGGAATGCAAACGAGATACGACGAAAAGAAAAGGGCGCGGGAGAGGCTTGATGAAATGGATATTTAACTGTTGGGTTTGCCTGTTTTCTTAATCTTGGTGGTTTGTTTGCCTGTGTTGCATGATTCTCAAGTGCTGCCTATAAAGAAGTTGCTCTGACTGCTCTCTGCCTTGAGACTGCAATGACTGTTTCTGCGAGTAAGAGTCATTCCATAATGGATATACAAGTCTATACATTTATATAAACAAGGTAAGAATTATCTAATTCAGGTATCAGCCAACATATTCAATACATCGTTATCAAAAAAAATTTTAGCATCAACTGATCTTGGTGAAGCATCATGGTGCAATCCGGTCTGCCCTACGACGGGCTAGGCAATCCGCTCTCCCAACCACCACACCACCACACAGACCCCGGAAACGGGACTTCTTCTACTTCTTCTTCTTCTTCTCATCCAATGTCAATTGTTGTGCTGGCGGCTTCCGGCTCCACCGCCGACAAGCTCATAAAGGGCTTCCTAATCGGCGCAGCTTTCGGGTTGATATTCGCCGTCATGATGTGCTGTTGGTTTCCCTGCCTGTCCGTGCGGCGGCGGCGGGCGAGGTTGCGGGATCGACGAGAGGACCAGAGCAGGAGTGATTTGGAGGGCGGTGATGGCATGGTTGAGGCTTGGGCGAGGAGGAGGGATAGGGAGGAGGCATGAATTGATGATGATGACGAATTAAGGATGGATACTAAGGGATTGGCGTTTGGAGTACGTGTCGGGACATGGAATTGGGATCAAAAAATAGCTGTTGTTGCTTAGACGCGTATTGGTTGTTCATAAGGTGGTAAAGCAGCTCTGGTTATTGTTTAATGATACAGACCTGCTTCATATTTTAATCATGATACTATCAATCTAGTAATCAATTCAAGTCATTGATCATTCTACAATAGCATAAAAAGTTACAACGGCTGAAATATATCATCTTTGACAGCTCACCCAAGCCAACATATTAACCATCCTTCAACTGAGCAAGCCTATAGGGTAGTCGACATTCATGGCCATCTTAGCAAACCCCACAGCCACTCCCCGGCAAAATGGGGCTCCCAAGACAGCCAACCAATGGAACGCAGACTGTCGCGCGGCTGTGGCGCAGCGATTTCAGGCAATGACGTTTGCAGCAGCCACGTTCTGCGAGTGCGTGTCCCTCGTGCGTGCCTCTTGCCATCTCCAACGCTTTTCTATCTTTAGCATCCAAACAAGGATAAGCGCCGGTTTCAAGTGATTATTCGGCTTGGGATATTTGAAGCTTCAACTCCCTTCGTCTTCCCCTCTTGCCCCCCTTCCTCTCTTTTCGTTTGCAGTATTAATCATCATCTCATCACGACGACCCTTTATTCTACGTTGCATTCCTCTGTAGACTCTGTCCAGTTGACCTTGTTTCCTTCATCTTCTCCATCCAATCATACACCCCCGTCCGACCGTTGAACCGCTGCAGCCTTGAATTATTCCCCTGCGTGACCTCCAGCCAAGACCAGCTATGACGGGACGGGAGACCCGCTGATCCCCGCTGAGATTGAACCCTTCCTGTTGCGCTTCAACTTAAACTTGAAAAGAACACCTTTTACTTCTTCACATCATCGACTGAAATATCAGAACCGTAATCATGCTTGACGAGAATTTCCCTTCATATCGTCTTCAACGGTCCACCGACGATCCCCTCCACACTGTCCTCTTCTTTACACACAACGGCTCCGACCCTGCGCCGGAATACCTCATTAAACGCCCGTCACCGGCCAACTCGAGGAATCAGTATGCCCTCGCTCTTTTCGACGCCCACTACTCATCCATCATCTACGGCGAAGTCTTAGTCAAGCCGGAATGGGCGCAACCCACGCTCTCAGCCGCTGAGGCCCGCTCTCAGAATGGCGCAGGCGCAGCGACGCCCGTAATACCGGATTCCTTCTCCGTCATGCTATACAACCCGGACCAGAGCATCGCGGTCAAGCGCCTCCAGGGAGGTTGGAACAAGTCCGATTTCTGGGGGTTCGAGATTCCGGAGCGTACCTTTAGGCTTCCCAGCGCGAGCCAGCTTGACCAAGAAGCGCCCGACAGCCAATTGTCTGAGCTTTCACCGAAAATCGTCTTTCACTGGAAACGCGATAGTCGTCTGAGCAGGGACATGACGTGCTACATGGCGGGGAGGAGTGTGGGAGGCAAAAAGAGCAAGGAGCCAGACATCACAATAGCCATGTACAAGGCGGGGAAGCATGACGGTGTTGTCAGCATCTACGAACCAAACATGGCCCGTGTCGAAGTTGAAGATCGCAAGGGACTGGAGGTGGTGCTGCTGCTTAGCGCAGTGGTTGTCAGAGACTTGTACATATCACCCCGACAAGACGTCTTCAACGCGGCCGGGGGACCGGTTCCTGCCATGAATGGGGCAAGAAACGGCTCTCGGCTGAATGGATCCCACAACGAGCCAGCCATGTCTGGAGCTTTGGGCAATGCGCCTGCTCCACCGGCGAAGCAGCAAGCGGAGATTGATGCTGAGACAAGGCGGCTGCAAGCCATGGTTGCCGAAGAAGAGCGCCAAGAACGTGAGCGTCTCGCTAGAGAGGAAGAGGAAAAGACTAAGAGGATGCTTGAGCGGGAAGAGGAGGAATTGCGTCGACAGCGGCAAGCCGATGTGGAAAGGGAGACTGAGCGACTACGAAGACAGTTTGGCATGCCTATTCCTGCGAAGCCATCGAACAATCCCGGGTCACCACCGCTGCCGCCGAGACAGAACCCCAACATAATGCCCAACATCCCAAACATGTCTGGAGCCTTGAACTCACATCCAAGCCCATGGTATGGCCCGCCTAGCGGGGGGCTGTACCCACCTCCTCCCCCAAGGCCGAGCAGTGTGGGCCCTCCAGGTTACCAGCAGCCTATTGCGCAGGACAATGGACGGAAGAAGTTTGGAAACCCGCTGGGGGTGTTCAAGTCGAATAATCCGTACGGGAATGCTGCCGCTGGGGCGAGTATGAGTAACTTTTTCAGCGGCAATAGGGAGGATGATAGGAAGAAGAAGATTAAAAAGAAGCAGAGCGTGCATTTTTAGGGGGCTTAGTCTAGATTGAGAATGGGTTGGGAAGGATGTATTTATTCATTGTATGGCGTCGCGAGGGATATACCAGGGAAATTTGATGGTGGATGGCATATGTATAGGAATGTCAGCATTTACAATTCATATTTCATTGCAAGCAGTCCCACGGGAACCATTCACTTGAAGCATTGTATAATTTCACAGTTGCAGAGACACTCGAGGTGAGACGAATTATTATGTATTAAATGTTATCTGCGTCTCAGCAGAAACCCCTCTCCTCGTTATTCTCTATTGTGTGTTTATCCAAATCCCTCCTTTTCTGTATATCCAACCAAATGGGTATATGTATTCCGAAAACTTTTCCCAAAACTTTTTTGTAAAACTTTTAGACTCCGCCCATGTTGTAAAAAATCACTTTTGTGTTATCCGTCCCAAGTTGTATTCAATATCTTTGCCTTTCCATGAAGCACACTTGTCAAGTGCCGATGTGGCTCCTCAAAGTGTGGTTTGCTCCATTTGTTTTGTTTGGAAAGTAGAAAAGATGTGCGTGTGTGTGTGTGTGTGTGTGTGAAGCTGGGCTTAAGCAAGCTTGAGCTGGGGAAGAGTCATGCGTCCACCGCAGGCGGCGGCCTTGACCTGTGGGCGGGGGCGGGAGGTCTTCTTGGGAGGGGCAGAGGAAGAGGCCTCGGAGATGGAGGAGCGGGAGGAGGAGGTTCCCATGTCGGTCCTCCTGATGTCGAGAGAGGCTCGGATGTACATGAGATCGGCCATGAACATTTTGGCGGTTGGTTTGGGGGTTGAAGTTTTAAAAAGATTGTTGTTTGTTGTGGAAGAGAGAGAAGCTTGAAGTAGCTGAGAGTGTGTAAGTGGTAGTGGTTGTTGTTGTTGTTGTTTGTGTGTGTGTGTGTAAGTGGATTGTATTGCTTGTGATGCTGTTGATGATGATATTCTAAAATCTCTCTATTGAAGGCATCCCCGCCGACATCTTATATAACAGAAAAACCAATCCATGAGATACGTATCTTTTTCTCGTGAAGACTTTTTCTTCCCGCTGTTTTCCATCCATCGTGAAAAATTTCCTTGTTTAACGCCTATACAACCATACGCCCACGCACTCATTACACACCCTTGCAAGGTACGGTACCTACCTACCAGGTTACCTTGCGCGCATCATGAGATCCGAATCAAGACTTTGCAAATTTTTAAAAAAATCTGATTTTCTTACGCCGCTCTCTCCCCTTGGTTGGGCACGTTGGGGCGGCGTTCATGGGTCGCCTGCATGGACTTTGATTGGGGCTGGGTTCATGCACGGCCACACACACGAGTTTTGGCTCCGGTTGCTCTCGGCCGGGTGGATCAGACCTGGGCTTGGTTTTAAAATGGGGGATCCACTGCTACCGAACCGTCGAACCCGATCGTAGCCAGACCTAGAGCTTTAGAGCTCCAGTGCACACACAGCACAGTCACAAACTTGGAGGGGGGTCTGACACCAATACTAATTGCAGTGTAGTATGTAGGCCTACATACGGAGTAGCATTCATGGGATCCACTGGGTCCATACATGGATCCATAATAAATGCAATAGTTAAAATTTTTAACCGGTTCAGCTCTCGTTCTGGTGGATCGTGTTGAAATTTTCTTTTTCCTTTCTCACTTGTGATGGATCCATTCCATTTAACACAAAGACCCCCCTGCATGGTTTATTATTAGGACCTGTCCAATCATTTTCGACAATGTGCTGATTCACATGTTATGTATGTTGGGACTTGCTCTTAGTAAGGCAGAGAGAGACAAAAGAGACTTGAGACAAAGAAGGTACGGGTACGGGTACGGGAGTACGTACTTGCCTTTAAAAAGCTTTTGAACGGTAATCCGCGGGTTAAACTTCTCGGCCCGAAATTGTTACCTGTCTCTCTCTGCTGCTTTGTTTCTGCTGAGGCAGCCTGACTTTTTTGTCTGACATGTTGATGATCCATCCGTCATGCCCGCCGCTCACCACGCAGGAACAGCTCTCGAATCTTCCAATGAACTCACTTGCCGCCCCCCTTTTTTCAAGGAGCGTTGTCAAAAGCCCTGGACTGCATGGGCACACGCACACGCACACGCACACACATACAGCACGTTCCTGAACAACGGGACGTCGGCTACTCACGCCCCTCCCTCCCCTCCCCTGTTCCCTTTTGTCAAAAAAAAAAAAAAAAAGCTGCCCGACTGACCGGCAGAACCGTTCATCGACCGGACCAAAGTTGCATCGCTCAGTCGGGCCACTGCCGGCTGCATGCAACGGTAGCCCTCCAGCTGCATGGTCAGGGTAATTTCCATGACATAAGCTAAATACACTGACTGGCTACTAGGCAGTCTTTTTGCCCAAAGGTGGAAATTCTATCCTAGGAAACAGGTTTTTTTTCGTCCAAAGATGGAATTGATCCTAGGTAACAGGGATTTTCTTCTCTTTTTTTTGTGGTTCGTACTCCTGGTTCGCTGAAAGAGAGACATATGGGGCTCCTCGTAAAAAGAGAACGGATATTGAAGGAGTTGTGATGAATCATGAACATCAGACAATATGCGATGCTCAGGAGTGTTGCATTGCAAGGTTTTCTTTTCTTTTCTTTTCTTTCTTTCTTCATCATGTCGAATCCTTTGACACGTTTACGCGCTGCCACACACACCGGATCCACAGTTCTGGAATTTGCCCCCCCTGAGTTCGGGCATCCGTCCAGAACATCCATCCTCTTACATGACACGCTCGTCAAAGACATCAAGACATGCAACATGCAAAGGTTAATCTTCGCCCGTCGTTGCAATGCTTCATGCCGTGTCATGCGTGAGAAACCATGACACCGCTGTTACGAAGACAGATATCCCGGCCTCATTCCGAAAATTGTTTGCTCCTTCGGGCACATCCTGTTGGTCCTTGATGACCTAGGCCCTGCTTGATCCACAGAAAGCTTTTTTTCTCTTTTGTTCTTTCTACTTTGCGCACGGCGGCAACTCACGGCTTCTTGAAAAAGATGGAGCTTCTGGGTTTTTTGTTCTTCACGATGGCTTCGTGTGGGATTGTTTGGGAGGTGGACGTGGATCCCACGTGGATCCGCGGTTGTTTGCTTCGAGGTGATTGGAATTAAGGAGGTGCACGTGGAGTGAAGAGACTTCATCGTGAGAGGGGTCGGAGAAGGCCTGATGCTGTCTAATTTTCTCGGTCAAGGATCTATTGGCGGATACTGAAAGATGAGAGAGTCTAGATGAAACTGGTCATTTTCAGACACCTCCTCGTGCCCAGGGGAAGCGGGCTCGAGCTGCCCGACTGATGTGATTCCTTTCGGACCGCATTGTTGATGATCGCCCGATCTGTCGACCCATTACCAACCATCCTGGCCTATGCCTACCTTGTGGGATGGCTGGAAAGGGCGGCGAGGGCTCGAGTCCTTGTGGAGTGTCCTGGTCCATGCTGGAGTTGATACCTGGTGCTTTCCGGGTGCTCTTTTGTCTACTCACATGTCAGGCCACGGAAACATCACCAGGAACATGCGATCAACAGCCTACCGTTCGAGGAACCCATGTTAACGAGTACACACCACGACACCCTTTCTCACCAGTTTGCTCATCTTTGAGTTTTGACCGAGTCCCTTTCGTCCCTCGGAAAAGCGCCTGGAAGCCGACAGCACCCTCAATATAGGCATTTATCTACTCGTTGACCAAGAAGACAACTTGCTTT
The DNA here is from genome assembly GCA_011799845.1 of Hypomyces rosellus. NCBI lineage: Eukaryota > Fungi > Ascomycota > Sordariomycetes > Hypocreales > Hypocreaceae > Hypomyces > Hypomyces rosellus. The sequence goes on from WWCI01000003.1 coordinate 917,499, forward strand.
GTCTAGCTATCCGCTCTTTCCTTTATGACGACCCCCTCCCGGATGAGAAGACGATGTCTCTATGATGGAGCCCCCGAACACATCAACCTGCTATGCTGTACTATCGATTACAATATGGCAGGTTTACAGTTCAATGAGGAGCTGAGGACAGTTTGGTGCACGTCTATAAAGTCAACTCAACTCTGCCACGAAACTATTGATGTGAGCGATGGGATGTCATGGCAATTGCACAACTCATCCAACTCCCTGGGCTGTCAACCATGATTCGAAAGACTTTTTCTTCTACATCAACTGCGAGAAAACATGTTCTTGCCATCAACGCATACCCCAAATGAAGATGTTCCAACCACCAATAGACGGTACAAACATTGTCAATGCTTGAAGTTGACAAGTTGGTATGGAACTTGGGCATATCTATTGGCTGGCAAGTTCTCCTACAAGGGAGATCATAGTTTGAACTCGCCTTACCGGTCTTTGTTTTCTCAGTAACGTTTCTACGGTAATTATCCCCAAGCCAACCTTCCCTTTCGTCACCATGATGGCTGGGCTAAAACCCTCGTTTAAAACCGGACAATGCCCATGCGATACTCGACCCCAACATCCCACTCATCCCCCCCTCTCCTCCCCAGCCACATCTTCCAGAACCACATTCACCCGATCAAGATACCCGCACATCCCAGCCCCCTTTGCTCCAACTCTAACTCCATCCGTCAAAGGATCCCCCACACCAGACTCAGTGAAATCAGACAATCGGAGTAAACGATCCAGCGATGGCGTCAAGGTTAAACAACATTTTTTTACTCCTTGGGGGCCGGAATTCCACAGTATGGGTATTGAACCTCTCAATCTCTCTCCCTTCACCGCCTTTGCTTGCCGGATCGGAAGCGGTAGGTTTTAAAAAGACAATGATGCTTGCTATTGATAGACCGGACTCCTCCAGGAAAACAAAAGGGATCCATGTCCCCAAACGCCATTCGACCAACTACGTAGTCTACGCTCTAGGGCTGGGTTTAGAAGCAGTAATAAGCATAACACATGCTAAAACCCCCTAGCCAAGGACAACCCAAAACCCAGCCAAACTTCAACGCTCGGAAAACAATATAGACTAAACCCTTATTCAGTCAGTATTGGGGCCATTTGCTTTTCATTACATCTCAAATATGTTGTTTTTCTGTCATTTTTTGTTCCTGCCGGCAATTACTCAAAGAGCATGCATATGATATGCAAGCCCGGAGCGGGGGTCCCGCATTTCCGGGTTAATGCAGGACTTGGCAGAATCAAGGGCCGCCTCTTCTCCAATGCTCCCCTCTTGAGAGAGACAGACACACACACACGGAGAGAGATGGCTGCCAAACTAAAGATGGTCATGCAGCCACTTCGCATAAGCCCAGCCCACATGATCAACCGTTGCATCTTGTAGTAGTGACACACACCAGAATCGCTCCCCCCTGGGTAAAAATCATAACTGTAGATTTGACATGTATTGTTTTTATCCTAAAGATGGACTGTGCCATTAGTTTCGGCGGGATATCACAATAAATTCATTTTGTATCCGAGGGAAAAGAAAAGAAAAAACGCCTCTTGTCGAAATGCCTCGCCGCATAACAACAACCTTCTAAGAAAATATTTCTCTAAAACTCCCTTTTGCCCTGATAGTAGCAATAGTAGTAGCAGCAATAGGTAGCAGCCGTGATGGGCGGCTACTGTTCCCCCTCTACCTTTTCCAAGCGCAAATCATTAATGAGCATGTACCTGCTGAACCCGAGCCACAGGTAGCGGAACCACACCATCTGACTCTTGTGCGCCTGCGTCATGGCCCCCCATGCGGTGCCAAGCCGAGGCCCCGTGCCGAGCAGCTGGTTGGTGAAGAGGAGACCACCCGGCCTGGAGCTGTCCTCGTGCCGCACGCCGAGCCACATGGCCAGCGTCGCGAAGATGTCGAGGCAGCCAGAGTACTTGCGCAGGACGCCGACGGTGCCGAGCGTGTAGAGGTCGATGGGGCTCTTCCAGTTGGGCTTGCCCTTTGTGAGGGCTGCGTTGAAGGCTCGCGCGCCGTGGTAGAGGGAGATGTGGTTGGGGTGGGAGGAGACGCCGTGGCTGTCAAAGGTGATGAGGACGTCGATGTTGGCCGTGGGCTGGGCCACGTTCTTCACGCGCTGCTGGGGGAGCTGGGGAGCGAATGCGCTGCACAGGAGGTTGCAGATTTTGTTTTCGTCCCATTTCGTCGTCATTGAGTCGGGGAAGTCTCTTGAGGCGGTGTAAGTCAAAATATCCGTCCATTAGCATAGTTGTAGGAAAGGCCAACTCACGGGGTATCGACGACGAATACATCGTCCTCATCCTTTAATCCCAATGCGAGGCCGCTCTTCACCAGCTCCTTCTTTCTTGTCTCTCCGAGGCCGACTGCGTTTCCTGTAATGACAACACATCAGCCGATATTCAGACCCTTGACGTGCTTCTGTCCCTTTTCCCCCTTCCAGATCTCTCTTATATCCATCGCCGCCCGCCTATCCAGTTTTCTTGGGTCTCCCGTACCTGCGCTTAAACACAAAATCTTGACGTGGTTGCCGGTATCGGGCTGCGTCAAACCCAAGACCGTCGGGGCAAAGAACATGGCCTCATCGTCGGGGTGCGCAATGAGCAGGCAGATGCGCTTATTCGTGATCTTGGGTATGTTATTCTTGGCCACGCCAGCGGTGAGGATGTAAAGACATGGTACGACGACGGCTGAGGAGGCAAGGACCAGAAGGGGGTTGATGTTTTGTAGGGATTCAAGGTTGAGAGAGCTGAGGTTGAAGGACTTGATATTAAGCGGCATCGTCTCGGTGTTGGACTCCTAGAGTCTCTCGCTTTTCGTCCTTCGGGCTGCAGCGTCTAAACAAGTGCTATAATTTTGTTTTTCAAGAGTCTATTATCGCTTTTAAAACGTTGAGGAGGGAGACTTTGTCAAACTGTCGGTGGCAGGGGAATGGACAGGTATGTAGTAACTACCAAGGTACAGTAGGGATGTCTGCTCTACCTAGTAGGTATGTATGGAGGGAGGGTGGGGAGGTGGGGGTGGAAAAGAAGTTGGAGGTTGCAAGCAAATGACCTAGTGGCAGAAGCTACACCAAGTCAATGCGCCAGACAGACTCAATTGGAACCTGGAGGAGGGCAAGATCACGAGCTCAAGAATCTGACGACAAACATTCCTCTTTTGGATCAAGGAGGCGAAGAAAAACGGAGCAAATCCAATTCTTCGTAGCCCCTGGTCCCTGGCATATGCCCGCCAAGGTACCTACAGCCTACTGGACATAATACAGACAGGCAGCAGGTACTTGAATCATACCTCAGCTCCCCAGTATCATCAATGCCCCCAACGTTTGTCTGACCTGCAGCCTTCGGACATTACACGATGCATTCGAATACCGAGGCTCCTTGTCGGGCCATCCTCTTTGGGTCTGAGTAGGTCTGAGTTGTGCATCGACTAGGCTCGAAGCCTCCAGCCATTGTCCTGACGGTTTCTGTTGGGGGGGGAGACTTGCTGTCCTTCAGGGCACTGACACCACTGACCTGTACGTTGTAGACACTATAGACTGTACTTGTAGCACCCCAAATGCCCCACCGTTACTGCAGGTCCTGATTGGCCGTCACACACGGGATGGACTGATGTCATTTGTCCATCCATGCATCTCAATCTCAAGCACGATTTCCCCCCGTCCAGCTTCTTTTTTTTATGGACACGTCAGATTTCCAGCTTCGTCAAGCTTCGACCCTTTTGATCCCGTCTCGACACCGGCACCACAGCAACATCCGCTGCAAGTCTCTTTGGAACACCTGATATCTGGTCTACTATACACACACGCAACATCACCACCCCCCGACGTCCAAACTCATTCGCCATGGTCAAGACACGCAAGGAGAGGATAGCCGACAAGTCCATCAAGTTCAAGCAGCCGGATCGATCAGCCCCGACGGAGAAAACGCTCCTGCAATTCGCCGACGAGAGATCGCTGTTCGAGGCGGCCGAGGAGAGGGAGAAGGAGCTCAAGAAGGAAAGGGGCGAGGCTAGCGAAAGCGACGATGAGGAGGACGGAGATGTGCTGTCGCCCGGAACAGAGAGGCTCCTAGAGGCGGCGCTCTGGACAACAACGTTGGCGATGCTGCACTTTACTTTTGATGTCTTTGTGCAGAACCAGTACGGTACTAAAGTTGATTGGCCCCTTGTCGGCACGAATACTGTTAGAGCCTGGATTGGTGCGTGTGTTGGTATTGCTGCATCGTGAGCTCTCTGCTAACCAGTCCCAGTCTTCTTCATCTTCTTCTACCCTCTCCACCCTCACGAAGCGAACCCCATCCTCATCCCTGGAATCCCCCAAAAGTACCAAAAATGGATCCGCCAGGCCATCTTCTTCGCCATGAGCTGCCTCAGCGGCTGCTATCTCATCTACGTCACCAATGCCAAGGGTTATATGTACAACATGAAGCGGGCGCCGCCGCTGGCTTGTCTCTGGCTCTGGGCCGTTGTTGAGTTGGATCTTGCCTGGGCTGTTTTGAGTCTTGCCGTTGCGGCAGGGTTCTTGGTCAAGAACGGCTACAAGATTAAATAATCGCATACCGAGAATTGATGTCAAATTATCGAGAAAATGTGCTCAGATTCGCTTTCAGCATGCGCCAGATCAATTGGCGTCAAATGCCATGATATTTCACCAATGGCTATTCTTCCTCCATTTATGACTCTCCACTCAAGGAATAGAACTCTTTTCCATGGTCAATTCTTGCACCTTCATCCTCGTCTCCAAGTCGGTTATCCTCGACGATATCATGCTCATCTGCAAAAACTGCACCCGAGCCGTCAATGCCTCCCGTTGTCGCACCAGCTCCATGGCCTTTGTCCTCACGGATAACCACGCCACGGCCACCGAACTTCTTCCGCCTTGCCAACTCCGCGGCAGCACCGTCCAGTTCTCCTCTTGACTACCCCCGTCGGCCGCCTTGACCTCAATCTCGGCCACCAGGTCCAGCAGACGCTGCTCCAGGTTGAGCAGGTCGTCCATGACAAACTTGTACATTTGGTATTCCGTTTGGCGCCTGTGAAAGCCGGTCCCGCTCTGCAAGTCGAGGGCGCGGAGCAGCTCAGCGAGCCAGGTCGACTCAGTCTTGTACCATGAGAGGGACGTCTTGACGCGAAAGTACTCGTCGTCGCTGTTACGGAGGTAGCTTATGCGCGCGTAGGCGGCGGCGGCAATGGCGACGAAGAAGGTTAGGATGCCGGTGATGTTGGCCACGATGGAGAGCGGCGAGTCTTCGTTGCCTTTGGAGTCCATTGGGGATGATCCATTGGGACAAATTGTTGGTTTAAGGATGAAACTCACATGGTGGTGGTTTGAAGAATGGTGAGACGACAGGATGGATGGACGGACTGATGATCTGCCAGGTGGCTCAGCTGGGTATTAGCTGCCGATTAGTTGACTTTGTACGGAGTAGTGGATCAATAAGTATTATTAGTAGTAACTTGGGCTTTGCCTTTGGGCTGTACCCCCCCCTGGTCTGGGTCTTGGTCTTGGAGAGGGAAGTGTGGACGCCACGCAATACCACCACGTGAATCCAAAGTACGATGTGCCGTAGGAACCGATTGGAACCATCTTATGACCTTACCATGACTACCCGTACTTTTATTTCATGCAGGGCCTTATAGGGCTATCGAGATGAACACGCCAAGTAAAGCTCATGCAGCCGGCCAAACCGCCGGGACAATCCTTTCTTTCTCTTTTTCTTCTTTTTCTTCTTCTTTCTCTTCTTTTTCTTCTTCTTCTTTCCTTTTCGTCGCCTGCCACTTAGGGTCCCGCTTCTTCGGTGGCATGCACGCTGCACGCACGTCCATCACATACCCATCCTGCTGCATACAAGATGATGCAACTCTTGTTCTTTTTTTTTTTTGATACAACCAAGGTGTCCCATAATATACATATATTCATACATGCACACATACTACAATAGGGCAGCTTTTCCGAAGAAAAGTCTAGCCCCCCCCCCAAAAGAAAGCCATGCTCACCCTCTCCTCGCCGCTCCAGTTCTGCGCCCTGTAGGCAACCACCTTCTCCCTGAAGCCGGGCATGTTGGCCGTCATCTCCCAGGGGTAGTCCTCGCACTTGAGAAGCCTCCTCACTTCCTCGGGAACGGCATCCGGATCCTCCACCCCGGGGTCGTTCTTGGGATCGTACCGGTAGGAGAACCCTTCGCGCACGTCGACGCCCTCGTCGGGGTTGATGCGCTGCGTATTCGGCCCCCGATAGCCATTCTGATACCGCGTCTTGTACGAATCGGCCTTCATCTTGGTCTCCATGTCCTACCTGAAAAAGTCCAGGCACGCATTGTACGCATCATCCGTGGTCTGCGAGGGCACGCCGTGGTTCTTGATGTAGAAGAAGCCCATGTTGGTCGCCGCATCACGGATCTGCTTCGCAAGAGCCTTTCGATTGGCTAGTTCCGGACTGAACATGGGAGAGACGTCAATAATGGGAATCTCCTCGGCCGTAGCATCTCAAAGAGGGGTCCGTAGAATCGTCCGAGTAACGGGTCCATTGCCAGATGTGAGCCGGAGCTGCGTTGTCAAAGGTGCCGTCTCAGTAGCCATGATAAAAGATGAACTGAAGTCGACAAATATGAACAAGCCTTTGCTACTCTCAATCAACTCTTGGATCAAGAAACCAATGGCCGAGCTCATGCATTTATACCGTCAAACTAGAGACACCCGCGCCCTTTAACCGTCGGCCCATGTACAACTGAAGTGGGGGGCTCGGCTTTATTCAATGGTTGATTCATCTGTGAGGTTGCATTTCTCCAGGTGTCCAAGAGAGACAGCAACTTTACCCGCGAGTGACGTCCAAGACTCGCGGGGGATGCATAGATACGCGTATCGTCGTCCAGCTTCTCCAACGTGTCCAGTTTGCGGGATAAAAAGCATCAACTTGTATGGGTAGGCAAACCACAGCAACCTCAACGTCATCTGGTTATAAGCAAAGGCAGAGAGACGAGTGTGTAAAAGGCGAAGCAGAGAACTAGCATCTTCATATTAATAGTGCGTCTTTATCAACGTCGACCGACTTAACCCTAAACTTGAAATTCGCAATGACCCCCTTTTCCAGTTACCATGGATAGACAAACAATGTACAAAAGCGAAGTGCAAAACATATTCAACAACTTGATCTCTTGTCAAGTCGGATTCCAAACTCCTGGCTCATTTTGGCCTCTGATACTCTGACAAATGCAACCTGGTATCTCAGGGCCTTGAACGCCTCAAAATGCAATACAATGTGAACAAACATACTTCATGCCTCGTGGCAAACCTCGTAATCGAAGCATTTTTTTCATGAATCCTTCAACTCCTTTAAAAAAGCAAGAATATCCTCCCTTTGGATTATTTGTTGCTCAACTCTGTCCGAGTGCAGCGACCGCAAGGTTAATTCTGAGTACGCGCTCGAGAACGCGTCACACGAGCCGGCGTGCCGTTTCCAGTCCTGTTCAAACGAGCCGCAGCCGCAGCGGTTCGCTGTCTTTGAGCTGCCGGAGCGGGCTTTGGTGCCGGCTTGGCCACACGGCTGGGCCCTGGCCTGGCTTGAGCAGCGGGAGCTCCCCTGCCCCTCTTAGGCTTCTCTTCTTGCTGCACTTGCTCTTGTTGGTGCTGTTCCTCTTCCTGTTGTTCCTGGTAGACCGCCAGCGGCTCTTTCCAGACGACACCCTTTCCAGCCTTGGCAGCCGCCGAGTCCGACTCCTGCTCTTCGCCCTCATCCTGCGCTTCCTCGGACAACCGTTCCAATGCTCTCTTAGGTGACATTGCCTTGCCCTTGTTACGTCTGGTATTGGCAATGGTTTGCCGAGAGAGATCTTGCTGCTCATTACGCATTGAGCTCAATGTTGTCTTTCCCCGCCCAATCTTGATGGGGGTTGGGATCGAAGACTTTGATGTCGTAGATTTTCCACGTAGCCGAGAGGATCGACGGGCTGCCGGGGTAGTCTCCGGGTCCATGCTCAGCTCATCAGCATCAGAATCCACCTCATCCTCGCTCTCTACATGATCTTCAGTAGATGTAGAAAGTGCCACCATATCTTTGGAGCGGGTTTCCGCCATAGCCGTTGGCTCCGGTAGCTTGCTCATGGCTCGGGCCTTCTTCGGCGCAGGCTCTTCTGACTTCTGAACGCCAGACTCGGAATCTTCGCTATCATACTTGCGCTTCGGGCGGTGAGGACTCTCGGCATTCGGGCTCTTAACCCCCAGAGGTAGTCTTGTTGCCGCGATGGGCGATCCGGACTCTGATGTAGAGAGTCGCTTTGGTCTCGAGCGTTTGATGAAATCTCGCATATACTCGCGTCCTGGACTATCATCGTCGGGCTTGGATGTGGCGAGTTTAGGCTTTGGAATTGACTGAGCCAGCTGCTTATCGTCCTGCTTCTTCTCAGCAGGAGACTGAGCTTCTTCTTCTTCATTTGCCCCCTTTGCCGGGGTGGAATCATCTGCAAGTGGTGACATAGCGACATCGACTGCTGCAGTGATAGGAGCGGTTGAAGCTGAATCAACGGGTAATTGCTGGTTACTGTTGGTCTGGGCAGCAGGTGTAGTAGAAATGCTCACAGCATTTGAGCTTTCGAGAGAGGGTGTATTCTGGAGTTCGGAAAGGGGCGAGCTTGGGGATTGCTCTAGTGACTTCGTAGCGCTAACGGGAGATGGGGATTCCACGCCTGTAATGATATTTTCATCGACTGCGACTGTACGATCAGGGGAGGGCATATCTGCGGCCTCTTCCGATGGTTTAGAATCGGCAACGGAGGGGCTTTCAGCGGCTGTGTCTGGTACTGGTGACGTTACGGTCACTTTAGATGGGGTAAGATTGCGCGCAGGAGATGAAGCGGCAAAGTCAGAAATAATAAGAGTGCGGTCTCCATTAATGGGTGAGCTGGCGACGTCCGAGATCGTGCTCATAATAGTAGGCTCTTCCGGCTCTTCAGCGGAGATAGGAGCATTCGCGAAGCGGAGTCTGGGAGAAGTGGAAACAGACGGAGACGAGGAGAAATGGGATTCATCAGGTCCTTGGCTCTCGGGGAACAATGAAGCATACTTTGTCGGCAGCCTAAACCGTACAAATAATCTGCCATTTTCTTGTGCAATGACGACATTAGCAAACCCATTGCAACGGTCTTCAGCGATACGGGCCAGCTCTTCGATTGCAGGGTTAGAAGAAGGCGCAGGGGAAGCCTGAGTTCCAAAGATGTCAAGATTTTTGCGCATGTCAACTTCGACGATGCTCTGTCTTGTAGCCGCGTTGCGCTTATGAGTCGGCGTAGTAGTAACAGACTTGGGAACAGGTGAGTTGCCAGTGGCTGTCTCGCTCATATCCCTGGCAAAAGTGGGAAGAGTGGAATCCTCTGCAATGCTAACATCATCGGCCGTCATATTCGAGATGTCATGGTGGATGACAGTATCGTCATCGTTGTCTTCCAACGGTAAAGTAGTATCAGAAGTATTCTCTGGTATCGTCTCAATACTCTTGGTGGTAAGCTTCTGTGGCGACATTGACGGTCTGTGAACCTTGGCCCTGTGCAAACTTCGGGCAAGAGGCTCGCTGCGTCTACGTAGTGCTCTGCTGACATTCTTGGAACGATGCAACTCCTTGGCGTTTGTAGGCGTTTGAAATCGGGAGCCAGAGGTGAATGAGGGAGAGCTTGGACCAAAATCAATGTTCATAGGATTCTCAACCAGAACGGGATTGATGGGAGAAGGAACCGATCTATAATACGAGGGCAAAGAAGCGAGGAGACCTAATGGGGAATCTGTCTGGGTCGGTGTAGCGGCACGTGGAGTGAACATCTGGTACGGGGTCCCTGGCTCTGGGCCATTCCATCTCGAAGGAGTCGGTGCGCTAGGGCGGCGTGGTTGTTTCGTAGGGGTATCGCGTACACTGGTAGGGTAAAGCATGGTAGAAGTGTCCTTTGATGGGCTGTCAAATAGGTTGCTAATGCCTGGAGTATCTGGCTGTTGGGGCTGCAGCAGGGGAGATTGCATTGGAACTGGACTCTTGGGAAAGCCGGCCGGACTTGGTGTTGGTTTGGCAATGCGGGGAGAGTTCTTAAACGGAGTAGATGGTGCCGAAGATTTGGTAGGAGACGGCGACGCCTTGGGGCTTGAGCCGGGCAACAAGGGAACCATTGACTCCGCGAGACGCTTGGTGGGGGTTTTAATAGGTGACGATTGGCCAGCCAACTTCTTAATAGGCGACTTGGCACCGGACAGCTTCGGGAGAGCAACGGGACTTTCGGGTGGCTCAGTAGTGTCGACGATGATTGACAAGTCGGGTACGCCTTGGGCGGCAAGATGAACGCGCGGATCGCGGCGAGATTGTTGTAGGGAAGCCGATGCTTCAGCGCTCGACGCCATGGAGATGTTGATTTCTGTTGCTCCTGAGACTGCAGCTCGCTCGAGAATGTTGGTGAGCTCGGCGTAGGTTCGAAGGCGGTTCCCGTTCGTCACGTCCTCTCGTTCTTCGAAAGCGTCTTCCTCGGCTTGGCGACGTTTCTTAGGAATGACCCTGTAGTAGCGACCGGTTCTCAGCTGCTTCATCTCCTCTACCGACTTGACAGTAGTGTGGTTATGGTAATGGTTGGCCACATGCACTTGACAGCAGTTAGCATCAACGGAGAAGAATTTCGTTAGGGAGATGTTTATACCCTTGGCCTGCATCAGACTGCTAGCAATCTCCGCCTGGGAGGGGGGGCTTCCGCCCATCTTGGCCTCAGCCTTGGTCTGCTCCTCCTTGTTCAGCCTTCGGCGAGCATGAGGATGCTCTTCCATTATGGCGACCGGACCAGCCGGCGCCGCAGCAGCAGCAGCAGAAGTCACGGCAGAGCGCTGTCTCTGCAGGCTGACCCGCTTCATGATCAAGCCTTGTCGTCGCGTAGAGGCAGATGCCTCCACGGCAACACGACACCAGGCAGGCAGGCGTGTGGTCGGCTTCTGGGCCGACAGATGGTCTGCCCAAGCACTACTGAAGAAAAAAATCACTGTCAGAAACGGTTCGAATCGAGAAAGCGAGGGGTGATAAGGGAGTGAGGGTGGGATATCGGTGCGTACATATCGGGCGTTGTCGCATCGCGTCCCGGAAAGAAAGTGACAAACGACGCGGGAAGTTTGTTTCTGCAATGTGCCATGTCAGTAAAGCCATTAAAATCCATCGTGATCCACGATGGTGGAGGCAGAGAGTCTCACGTCTGGACGGGCCTGAACCCGGGAGCCCACGCTGGGCTTGGTGTTTCGTTCATCTCGAATTCGCGATGCCTGTGTTGTGTGACCCGGTCAACGAAAGTAAACAAAAGGGAAATTCCGCAACAGCGAAAGGTGGGAAAATACCAACTAGTCAGAGAGAGAGAGAGAGGAGAAGATATCTGTCTGTAATAGTAAAATCTTTATTTCGTAAAGGAAGTCAGTCGCGATGGTTTGGCAATGGGAAGAGAAGAAACCCCACGTACGCGTTTGGAGATGGTTGATGACGAGGGAAGGAAAAGAAAAAGTCGCGTGTGTTTAAAGATGCATTCGAAAATCGGAAAATCGACAAGGGCAGTAGCGCACCAGTAGCTGTTGCTTTGGCGGGCCGGGGCGAAATTCAATTCAGTTCACTTTTTTTTTGGTTTTGTTTACAATACCAATTCACTTACATGCAGAGCTAGACCTAATCGGGACACGATCGTGCCACAACAAACCCTTGTCCACCAGTTCGTGAATGGAGCCTGACGCGTGCGGCAGAAACGATGCAACGATTCCATGCATAAGCCAGCGTGTGGAGGAAAACAACAAACAATAACAAATCAATTGGATGTGGGTAATTATTGGGCTGCCGATTCAGATATTCACCCCTCCAATGGTTTTCATCTAAATGAATGCTAAGAAATAAGAGGGTTCGCATGATCAACACAGTTGAATGGTTCTTTCAAGTACATAGATACAATATAGAGAGTACGGAGAACCTGGCAAATGCCAAACGAGGCAACATAATACAAAGAACAGTGTATACAGCTATTATTCCCAACCCTTCAATAATGTTGAGTGATATTTTCAATGCATCTGCCCAAAAATTGCTTCACCCATCACCTCATTTCCCCAAATTTCACCCATTCCCCCAATGCTCAAATATCCAGATCCCCTTCAATCGCTTAGTCATCGTCAACAACGCCCCCAATAAGGTTTAGACCTGCCGCAGGTGGGGGTCCAATTGAGCCCCTCCATCATGAGACTCCCTCCTCCAGCTGTCACTCAGGCGTCGTCTGCGCCAACGTCATCCCTCACCAGGCTGCTGTTCAAAAAGGAGGCACACGACTTCTCAACCTTTGTACAATACAATAGCGCCCCCGCCCTCCCCCAACAATAACCGCTCCATTCACTTTCCTTTCACGTTTTGCACTTTTCTCACTTTTCTTTTGTTAACGGCCATCCAACCATGAACCGCCTCTTCGGCTCCAAGGCTACAGGGCCCAAGCCCACCCTCAACGGTGCCATCAGCAACCTCGACACCCGCGTCGCGTCCATCGACACCAAGCTCAAGGCCCTCAATGGCGAACTCTCGGCCTACCAAGACAAGCTCTCCAAGATGCGCGATGGCCCCGGCAAGCAGGCCATCAAGCAAAAGGCCCTCAAGGTCCTCCAGCGCCGCAAGGCCTACGAGGCCGAGAAGGAGAAGCTCGAGGGCCAGGTCTGGAACATGGAGCAGGCGCAGAGCATGCAGGATAACCTAAAAAACGTCATGACGCAAGTCGACGCCATGAAAACTACCAACAAGGAGCTGAGGAAGCAATACGGCAAGATTGACCTGGACAAGATTGAGCGGCTGCAAGACGAAATGGCCGATCTCCTAGACGTAGGCAACGAAATTCAAGACAGCCTTGCTAGGGGCTACGATGTTCCCGAGGAAGTAGACGAGGCCGAACTCGATGCTGAGCTGGAGGCTCTGGGCATGGAACAAGAGTTGGAGCAAGAGTTTGGCGGTGGCATGGTACCCGGTTTCCTACAAGATGAGGTTGTTCCCGAGTTTGTCGATGAGCCACCGCAGACCGAAGACAAGGTGAAGCAAGCGGCTGGGTGATATTTCTACACGTAGAGATCAAATCATTCACCAACAGGAGTAAATTAATGACAGAGTATGGGGTTTGTATGAATGGGGACTTTCATTTTTCATCGACGACTAGGAAGCACACACACAATAGTATTAAAATGTTTGAATGGTATCTTCAACTTGCTGCTTTTGGCACTTACTATCTACAATTCCGACATCCAAAGCATCAAAGTTCTATCCGTCCACCCCTGTCCAATCCTGATCCGGCGTAAACTCCCTACAATTTGTTCCAAGTCATCGAAGACAAACGCCAGTTGTGACGCGAGGATTATTTGATTACACAAGTCCAACATTAAGTGATATCCCAGTTTTCCCATAAACCGGTGCGCCATTATTCCATAAAGAGAGCCGCCGCAAGTGTGTCTCCTTTACCACCGACTTTTCTTTTTTCCGGATTCAGTCAACGGTTGCGAAGAAGCGAGCGACTTCTTCCAACTCCGGGTCTCCGTTGCAAAAATCCCACCCAACAATTACAGGCGCCTGGGTGCAGCATATGATCTTTCGCGCGTCGAATTGAAGCTTGAAGACACGGGCCGGAGCATTCTCGGCCGGCATAATGCGCAAGACTGGCTGCAACACTTGACCAGCCGTATGAGGATTGTGCTCCATTGGGATAGGCGTTGACGGATATATCTGAGTAAAGGCTCCAATCACATGAGGTTGACCATTCACGAGAGGGGGCGCGGAGCCAGGGATAGGGAAAGACGGATGGTGTTGGCCTGTCCCTCCAGCGGGAGGATGGACCGACTGGCGATTGCTGCTGCTGCTGCTACCGCTACCACCAGCGTTTGTAGAACCATTCGTAGCGTGGGAGCTCCCCGAGGGGCCGGCATTACCAATAGCAGAGCTTGATGACGTTGCAGCGGCATTTGGAGCCTCGGTGGATGCGCCAGTCAGCATTCTCTGTCTCGCAGACTGGCTATTTTGAGCCGCTACCAGGGCTTCTGTCACGGTCTGCCTCAACTGTATTCGGATCGTCGCCGATGGTTGCTCTTCGATGGCTGCCTGGATGTAGTCATGATGATTAAGTATGACCGGGTTGGCCTCAAAGGCTTGTCTGAGAGCCATGGGTCCGAGAGTCACAGCTTGGTCAATCAGCTGCCTGTAAGGATTAGTGTTTTGGGCATCCTGCGCCTGTTGTCCATCTTGAGATGAGGCTGGCGTAGCCGCCAACACAGCCGCCCTAGCAGATACCATCAGATTATCTCGCTGCGCGTTAGCTGAAGAGAGCTGCCGACTCGCCGCCTCCGCCGCCTCCTCTTGACGAAGATGGTGAGCAGCCTTCCAAACGCCTTCCTTATCCCGCCTCCAGATGATGATGCTCTGGTCGTAAGAACCAGATACAATGCGCCCATATTTTTTACTCCCACCACCACCCGGTGGCACCTTGGCACCGTATGCTTGAAGATCGCCCGGTCGCGAGCTGCCAGCATTCGTTCTCCTACCACGGCGAAACCTACGCTCGCCCTCATGGTCAATCTCTCCCGTCTCAACGGCGCGGAAATAGTTGGCATCCACCCTCTTGGCTTCTTCCTCATCCTCGATCTTGCTATACGGTAAATCCCCAAAGCCGGCTTGCACTGTCCTTACAAGGTGAGCATGCCCCCGTAGCGACGCCACCTTGAGTCCTGTTGGAGCATCGAAAATGCAAACCTCGTAGTCGCTGCTACCGCTTACGATCCGTCGCTCGTCAAACTCAACACATGCAATACCCTTGTCGTGAGCTGGGATGGTCTGAGTGCAGACCTGTTCAGGCCAGTTCCATACTTTGATTTGTCGATCGCCAGAAACGGAGACAATGGTACGGTCCCGAATTTGGATGGCATTGACAGCCGCGCTATGCCCTTCAAGTCGCCCGATCATGGTGAATGGGGCAACAACGGGCAATTCCAGGGATAGGTCAGGTTCGTATCCATACGCCTTGACGCTCGTGCCAACGGGGTCGACAGTCGGGTCAGGATGATGCGGGTATCCCACATCACCATATCGCAACGGCCGGCGGTTGAAGATTTTGATTGTCTTATCTTTGGACGAAGTGACAAGAACATGCTTGTCGAATCTAACGTTCAATACTGATTCACGATGTGCCTTGGTAATTTTCTGGATGAGTTCACCGGTAGAGAATTTCCATATAAAGACATTAGAATCGCTGCTTCCGGAAACCAGGATGTCCTCAGAGGGGTCGGCATCAAACTGAAGACACAAAACTGAACCGCTGTGCCCTTGAAGCGGAGGGCGGACAAGTCGTCGCGTTTGCATATTCCAAATTCTCATTGTGCGGTCCCTACTTCCACTGACTAGGTAGTTTGCGTCAAACTGCAAAGTGTAGACACACTCTTGATGACCTTCTTCGGGGAAGTCGGGGTGCGGCAGAACAAATGTTTTATACTTGCCCAGCTCCCAGTTCGACTCCAGGCGACGCCTCATGTTGTAGAGATATTTCCAGTTAATTCGGTACCGCGAGCTCGTGCCGTCCCATGCCCAAAGAGCGGACTTGTTGTTGGAAGCAGTATTGTCCGTCTGCACGATTGGGGGTAGTGATATCTCGGGGCTACCGCCAGGCTCCTTACGCTTGGCCCTCACCTCGGATAATCCAAGACCCCTGTCTACCCCCTTGCCCTTGCCTACAAATCCGTCCAGATTCATATCTCCCAGAGAAGGCAAGTTTTGTCTGTTTGAGGAGAAGGACGAGGCAGGGGAGCCAAATATGCTGCCAAGATTATTATTATTATTATTAGTCTCCTGGATGCTCGGAAGCCGATCTCCATCGGTCATCTCCAGGTCCTCGTCGTCGTTTAGGATGGCGCGTATTTTGCTTGTGTGTCCATCTGATGTCTGTATTCTCTGCAAATGTCCTATCGGACTGTGTACGCCAGTGTTGATCTTGATTTCCCACGCGTCTATCTCAGTCCGGATAGCCTTCCAGCCTTCAAGATGATACAAGTTCTCCCATATTTTACGATCAAGAGCGAGGTCGTACCAAGCTCGACAGGTACGCAATACGCTGACCAGAGAAACGGGATCGAGGTAGCCGAGGATTTTCAAGCATATTTCGGCTGGTAGGTGTCTGATGAAATCGATGTAGAGTCGGGGACTTAGACGCTCCACAATCTGGACTATGGTTGACGTGGGCAGTTGATCAAGTAGCGCCATGGCTAGTTCTATCTCGCACAGTTAGAAGGCTGCAGCAGAATGGGCTTGGGTTGGTGAGATGCAAGAACTCACTGGCTTTGACAGAAACTGGGAGAAGCGAGCCGTTCGCTGCCACCCATTGCGGCAGGTCGGCAGGAGACCTCAGAGAAGAAAAGACGGCGGATATTTGGTCTGAAATACTGATGGGATTCAGAGGATCTTCGGAATAGCCTTCGTCGGGTTGGTGGGCAGGAGAGAATGGCCCGATGGATGGTGGGAGCTGTTCTCTCTTGGACATGGTCGTTCTCAATATCGAGCCCAGAAATCGGGGACGGGTAGAACGGTGAGGTCTATGACGAGACGATTTACGGCACAGGACCGCGTCGCAGCTCGCCGTAAGAAACGGTAGTGAGAATGCACAGTGTTGGTAGGAATACTACTGCGCAATCAACCATGTCGAGCACGATTATCAAGCTCCCTTCCCACAGCTCGCCAGCTGTACGTTTGACAGCGGCAGGTCGGAGAACAGCTGAGCGGATCGCGGTGGCGACAAGACGTCAACGTGAACACCTTCTCCTCATGCGGCTGCAGATGACAATGTTGAGCCTAGACCACTGATCTAATGCAGGCCCCAGCCCAGAAAATGGTTCGGACTAGGTGTTATTGATTAGTGCTGCAGAAGTCGGTTTGTTAAGAAATGGCGAGGGAAAAAGAGGAGAGCCGGAGACGGAGAGGCAGAGAGGCAGAGAGGGAGGAAGAGAAGTATGAAGTCAAGTCGTCAGCACCAAGACCTCAGACAAATAGAAATTAAGCGGCTGCTATGGAAAGGACTGAATTCAAGGATCCATGGATGGATGCATCTCCCTTGGGCTTAGGCTTCTACTTGTACAAAGTACTCCGTACCTCGTCGAACAGAGGTACAAGTAGGTGGGCATCATTTATTGCGTGGATGAACGGATGTATCCATCCATGGATCCAATTGAATTGTATTCCAGCGTTGGCGGCTCCTTCAGTGGACTCTTCAGGGCTGTCTAGTGCTGGCGGGGACACTGGGCAAGGCCAAGGCACCAGTACCAGTACCAGTACCATGGCGGTGGCAGCAGTGGGTGGATGAACCCGGAAGGGGGTGTGCCCAGGTAGGTGGTTTTTGATCAGCCCGCAAGGCGCGCTGTAACGGGCGCTAGAGACATCTTGCCCTCCCAAGCTCCCGTCGCCTTGCTCTCCCTTGCTTGAGCTCCCCGTTCTCCCCTGCTGCTCGCCTCGCCCTACCATGTCGAAAGCAGATTGCTGGTGTATTGGACGGACTGACATCCACGGCATCTGCCGGGTACTCGCAAGTATTCACTGCGTGCTTGAAAACTACTAATCTACCTGTACCAACTGGCTTTGCCTTACCATGCTCATTGCGGCTCGCCATCCCTGATCTCAATGACGAGATGCGATTTCCATATCAAGCATTCATGTCAAGGGTCCAGCAAACATTCCGCCAACATCTCCCAACCCGCCATAAAGCCTAGGTATTCGAAACCTCCACAGCTCAGCCAGCGACGGGAAACACTGTTTCTGGGCGATCGGTACCTACGACAAGTATGGATGTTTCTCCTCAACTGGGTACGGGAAGAGATCTACCAACAACGGGCATCTCGTCCCAGTTCCCTGGGATAACGAGCCCACGGATTTGGGACACTTGGCCACGAGAAGGAATCCCGCTCCACATCGTCTACCAGCCCATCTTTTTTCGGCACAGGCCGATGAAGAAGTAGCAGCCCCAGTTCATACGAATCAAGCATCCTGGGCACGTCTCTGGATTACGTGTCATGCAGCCTATCAAAGCGCGTTGAACCATCAACATGCCAATACATGCCAGAAGCCAACATACATATTTGCATCTATACATACACGAATGAATGCAGAGGAATGATGGCTCGCATGCCCACCCGTTGACGAGGCCGGCCAGCTAGGTAACGTAGATCAGTCTTGGCATAAACTGTTGCCTGTCTTGGGTCCTGGAGCTGGTGATGCTTTAGACAACCTGTCAACTGGCCCATTTGCACAAACTATTTCAGCCTTACCCTTCAGCTTGTTGTGCCAACGCCACGAGCTACGGTGTCTCCGGCTGCTGGCTAGTTACGCATTGAACCCCCCCGCATTGACGGCTGATGGTGAAGTATTCCAGGTGGCAAATAGTTTACTTGTAAATGACAGTGAGGGCAGATGATTGGAAGCAAAATGCATGCCGCATCTTTCATGGCATCTAATATGCATGCCATTTGGTGTTTTGAGTGGGAGCAGCTAACCACATATACCAAGACTCCTACCAACCAACCACTACTATACTTATGGACTGCTGGGACTAGAGAATCTTGGAAGTGAAAATTGCTAGATTAATAAAGTCGAACTGACATGTTTGTGTAGTACGAGTAAGGGTGGTGATTCGGTGCTAATATAATTGCAACAATAGACACCGGATTCTCTCTTGGAAGGACAATGGCCAGAACCAGAAGGCTTCAGGGTAGGCATTCCAAACATTATCCGCACATCTTTTAGAGTTGATTTCAGGGTTCTGTTCTCTAAGCGCCACTCAGAACTGTCAGACGCTAATCGAGGTAGGCATTCAATTGATTGGATTGCAAGATGAGAATTGCCGCAAATACCCGCCAATGGGTCGCCCTGAAGACGTCGTAACGGCCATCTATCATGTACAAGTCACAAGTATCGGCATCAGCATCAGTCTCAAGTAAATGATCTGCAATTTCTTTTGTTTTGTTTTGTTTGTGTGTACAAGTGAGCTGGACCTCTCGTAGATTGGCATGCTGATAGAATCCATGGCTCCGGTGCCTTTGTCTAACCCGAGGTTGCATCAGTGGTCGTTGGTATTGGTACCCAATGCCCATCACAAATAACCGTATCCCCGTGGTCTAAGAATAGCAAAGAAGCGCTTCCAAAAGATGACCACATTGTGCTCTGTATCGAATTGATATTGAGATGTGATCAAGACTATCGATATACCGCCCATAGTCTTCATGCCTTAATTAACTCGGACAGGGTATTTCTCATTTGATCCAGAGCATGTTGGATACTGTTTAGGTATTGTTTGTTTGCCGTGTCAATAGAATACGACCATGCCTCCTGGATGAAACACATTGCAACATTGCGAAGAGGGGAAGCTCAAAAAAGGGGGAAATTCCAAACATTATTCTAAAGATGGATCTTGGATGGTGACACAGATGAGGAACGACTACCGGGTACTGCGTGGCTTGTTGGCAGTACCACCAGAGCTGTCGTTGCAAATAGAAAATAGACATTCGGAGAGAGAGAGAGAAGATGAAGGGAACTTGGAGGGAACAAATGGCGCAAGACTTGACTCTTTTTTGTCTTTGAAATGGATTGTAAAAGGGTCGTTGATGGAGTACAAGTAATAATACTGGATGCAAACAGTCAGTACCTTGGTGACAGTGGTCATAGATTAGATCCATTCTCTTTTCCCTTGCGACGGCACATTAAACCTGACGAGGTCTAGTGTCAGCTTTGGCCATCGTGAAACGGCTCCTCTCTTTTCTCCTCTCCTCTCCTCTCTTCTCCAGTCCCTCATTAATAATTCGGCGTTTGTTCAGGTCAAGGCACCAAGCAAAATCAAGGATCCATGGATGGACCTAATTCCATCCATGCCTTTTTGCTTGTGAAAGCAGAGAAGTCGATATCTTAGTGGGGTACTTGATGGTATGGGCAAGACACCGGTGTGGATGTTGGTACCCGATTATGTTAGCTTAGGTGGCAATCACTCATGGACTCAACCCACTAAGGCGACGCAAAGGTACACACCACTCCGACCTTAGAACAGTGGCTTGTAACCGCTAAACAAGAGAAGAGGCCCCTGCTGCCACTGCTTCTCTGCTATGGACTGTTTCTGCTTGCTCCCCTTCTGCTCAAGCAGCAGACCTACAGCAAACAGTAGCAGCATCAGCAGCCGCCCTCCTCTAGGGGGGCAGATCAACTGCCCAGGTGATGTCCTGTCCAGTCCGTCCGTCCGTCTGTCCACCCACATCCACACCCACACCCACCCACCAAGACCGTTCTAGGACACCCACCCGTGGACCCAATTCCATTTCAGGTACAAGGCAGCTTGCTGCAGCCACTGAGCGACGTAGGTACCTAGTACCTTACAGCAATCAAACCGCCTGGCACCCACTGGGCAGTATCTCCAGCGCACATCCATCCATTGCTGTCGGGGGTGCTTGTGTGCCCGCCCAGCAGCCTACCAACCTACCTACCTACCGTTTAGCAATTGTATGCGCTGGATCTTTGACAAACTAAAGGCAAGAGTAGCGCCCGACCGTGCTCCTCCAGTTGTTTGACATCCAATCCATCCATCGTCGGCTGCTTGGCTTGGGGGGGTGTCCGACCTCTTCACCACCTGAAGTTCTAGGTTACGGACTACTACCTACCTACGCTTTGCCTCTCCCTTACCACCACTACTGCTACTGCTACTACTACTACCTCTTCGTCTCCCTCCTCCTGATCCTGCTGTGTCTGGTTCAGATTCCGTTTCGGCTCAGTCGCAACAGACTGACTCCCCCCTCCTCCCTCCCCGTGCGTTTTACTGCACACCGATAACCCCTCCGGCCAGGCCAGTCCTGCATCCTTTTTAGTCTTCTTCTCCCCAGTCTGACAGCTGGACGAACGAAGCCGTGGGACCTCTTGATACCTGACCATCTTTCTCGACACTGTCCTCCACCCCCCACTCCCGGGCGCTGGAACCGCCCTCGATTTGTGCCTTCGACCGAGTAGAAGCCTGTGTGTTGGGAGTTTTGTTTCAAGGAGGGAAAAAAACAAGAAAAAGAGAAAACCGTCTTGTCTATTTTCCGATTGACATAGATTGCAGTGACGATCACTGGGGTGGCGACTTGATTCACGGCACTGCGACACCGCTGGTCAACGCGATACACAATTCATCTCCCGAAGCTCATTCGCGCAGCCTCGTCCGAATTAGCGACCTGAGACATACAAAAACCCGACGTCGAAAAGTCAGAGTGGGCAGGGCTAGAAACAAAAAAGAAAACGACATAGGGGAGACAAGACAGGATTCACTGTGCCGAATTTCCTACATTAAATGACGTGGGCCGCTCTCCTCGTTTGACACCTTCAGCTACCGATAGTCTCGGACAAGACACCTCGTGCAGGGACCCCCCGCCGTTGTTCGACTCGACCCGATTTGACTCTTATTCCCAACTCCTCGCCCTTCCCCTCGCTCCTCTCTTCGATCTCACTTGCGTCTCGAGATCAGCATCATCACCCCCAAGCTTGCCCTTCTTACCTGGGCGCTTGACGAATGGAGTAAATGGTCATGGCTCATGCTCCCTTACTCCGAACCAATACCGCCCCAGTCTTCCAATCTCACACAAACGGAGTCGGCGGTATATCACACAGCATGAGCAGTACGCCGCGCGCCAGCCAGCTGTCTGGCTCCACAGCCTATGCTAGCTCATCGTCGTCTCTCAATTCTCTAAACAGCGACACGACCGTAATACCCAATGGTGGCGGCCCCATCATCGCCACAGGCCCCATCATCGCCACAGGTAACATCATCAATCAGAAAGCCGATGCCTCTCGATCGCTATACCAGATATGCATCTCGTTGAAGCAGCGTCTGAGCCAAGTCCCTGGCTTTGAGCCCTTCCTCGAACAGCTTGATCCGACGGACCCAGTCGACCCCCTCTGGAACCTCTTCCGCACAGGCTACCCGCTGTTGGCGATATACAATGCTCTAGAGCCAGCCGATCCCTTGACGGTCGATGACCCCAATGCCTCGGAATCGAAAAAGTCCAAGATTGCCATCTTCAAGTTTGTTCAGGCCTGTATGAAGGAACTTCAAGTTTCGGCGTCCGACAGTTTCGTCATTACGGACCTGATGGGAAATGATACGAGTGGCTTTGTCAAGGTATGTTTTCTTTGTTCCATTTCTTAAACTGCGACGGAAGAATATTGATGGCTCCTTTAGGTTACGCAGGTTGTCAATGTCGTCCTCGATCTGGCTGAGCGCCGCGGCCTTCTGCGACAACTGCAGCCGTACCCCGAGGATGAGCTGCTGGCGTCAACAATCACCCCCCAGATGACCTACCGAGACCATATCATCAAAGAGTTAGTCGATACCGAGCGCAAATATGTGCAAGACTTGGAAAACCTCCACGATCTCAAAACGACACTGGAACAAAAGGGTGTGATACCAGGCGACATTGTCCACCAAATCTTCCTCAACATCAATGCCATCCTTGACTTCCAGCGCCGTTTTCTCATCCGAGTCGAAACCACAAACTCAATGTCCACAGAGGCTCAGAGGTGGGGATCACCGTTCTGTTTCTACGAAGAAGCTTTTGATATCTACCAACCCTTCATCGCGAACCAAAGGAAAGCGGCGCAACTGGCGAACCAGGCGTTTGATATGATTCAGCTCTCGGAGCATCCCGTCGCCGCTGATTTCAACACACTGGATGGGTTTCTGTTAAAGCCCATGCAACGCCTGGTGAAGTATCCCCTGTTACTAAAGGTATGCCTGGCGCGGATCGACCTTTGAGCAATTTTCCGCTAACACCCCAAACCAAGGATCTGCACAAGAAAACCGAAGATGAGGAGATTAAGGATGATCTGATGGCCGGGCGGGAAGCTGCTGAGCGTGTTTTGATGAAGGCAAACGAAGCGGTGAACCGAGATCTCCTGGACGAAGCCCTGGAAGACCTTATCGGCCGAGTGGATGATTGGAAATCCCACAAAGTAGAGCAGTTCGGAAAGCTTCTGTTACATGGTGTGTATGGGGTGATTACGGGCAAGAGTGATCAGGAGAAAGATGTAAGTTGTGCGAGCACCAAGAAAATAGTGAGATTTGACGCTGACGGGCTCTGCAGTATGAGATTTATCTCTTCGAGTGCATCTTGCTGTGCTGCAAGGAGATATCGCCCAATAAGAGCAAAGACAAGAAGGACAAGACTCGATCCCAGGGCCCCAGGGCGAGAAACAAGAGTGCTAAACTCCAGCTTAAGGGGCGGATTTTCATGACTAATGTTACTGACGTCGTTTCTCTCTCAAAGCCAGGTACGTGAACGACGCTCATATTGTTTTTTTGCCCTTGTCTTACGTGTACTTGCAGGCTCTCACAGTGTTCAAATCTGGTGGAAGGGGGATCCTGGTGTGGAGAACTTTACCATCAAGTTTCTTCAAGAGGAGATGATGAAGAAATGGGCCGTCGGACTGGAAAACCAGCGCAAGGAGAATGCGCCGCGGTTGTCGGCCGGCAGCCCGGAAATCAACGCGCCCGACTTTGCCTGGACTCGCGATCATGCCGGTGGGCTGGAGAATCCTTACCTCCAGCCAGAGGACGAAGAGGATGACGATTGTGGACCGGCAACCGCCCCTGCCCAATACCCAATGCCATCGCAACCACATGGCAGTGCCATACCTCGTACGTTATCGAGCTCCAACTTGAGGCAACGCGCAGCAACGGGGGAGAGCACACAGTCACTGGCCAGCATTGTAAGAGCGCCGCCACCACGATTTCCGATGCCGTTGCCGCCCGCTCCCCTCAGTCTGCAAACCCATAACAGTGGCGGCGCCCCATCTCCAGGCCTGCGGGGAGGCGACAGCTACTTCTCACCCATCGGTGACTCACCCGCTTCCTCTCGAACTAGCGGTACGAGCGGCATGTTCCCCCCCAACGGCTACCCCTTCCCCAAGACCGCGACACCGCAACCATCGTGGGACGAGCATAATCGGTATACCGCGCCGGCCGCTCCTCGCGCCCCCTCACGAGATGGAACCCCCCCTAATGCCTATGGCATGAATGGAAGGAATCCTCGGGGCCCTTCGCTTCCAGTGATGGCGACGCAGGGTCACAATAATGTCCAGCAGCAGAGAAGTCGTTCTTACAGTACGCCAGATGTGAATGCGCAAGGACAGCGGCGGCAGCCGAGTCAGAGCAACATACCCGCCGTGCCCGGTATTCCTGCTCATCTTCACCATCCTGCACACGATAACAACATCCCCAGGTCCCAGACCGGGTCTCCCCGGAATGATGTTCCGGTTCGGACCAGCACACAGAGCCCGGGAGCTCAACCCCAGCGAATGCACAAGCATTCAGGCAGCTTGGGTGGTAGCATGGCGGCATATCCCGGACAGCCGTTATATCAAAGACAAAATACCCCTGGCCCTATTGGTGCCAACGGGCTCCGTGTCGACTCTGTTGGCGCAAACTCCAGGACAGCATCGCCAGCGCTCGGCACCGGGGCGTTGCATCCCCAATCCGCTCACCACCTCCTGGGGAGCCCTGATATGTCACTGCCTACTCAGCTCAAGGTTCGTGTTACGTGCGATACTGGCAACTATGTTACCCTAGTTGTGGCCTTCAACATCACATACCAGTCTCTGGTTGACCGCATCGATGCCAAGCTCGCGCGGTTCACAAACAGCAGCATTGGCAAGGGCATGCTCAAGCTACGTTATCGCGACGAGGATGGTGATGATGTCACCATCGAAAGCGACGACGACATCCAAATCGCATTCCAAGAATGGCGCGAGGGAGTCAGGAATATGTACTCTGGAGGCGTAGGCGAGATAGAGCTCTTCTGCGTCGGTGAGACTACATAAACCGGGACACTCTTAGACCAGCCGTCCTTTTTCTTTCTTTCTTTTTTGGACATGGCCAAAGTATTGGGCGATTAGACTCTTGTGAGACACATCTTGAACTCCCGAGAAAGGAGGATTCGCATGTTTGGCGTACGGAGCCATTGCATATCATTTTTCTTCTGGCGCGAGAAGCCGGCAACCATGACGAACGGTCCAAGGCCGATGAGATACCTCTTAACCACCATATAGACACGACACTACAGCGAAGTTCGACCATGATCTGTTTATTTACGCCATTTTATTGCACACCAACTGGAGTCACTCTTTTGATACGTTTTTTTTTCTTGACTTAAAAGACATTGGCATCGATTACCCTCTTCCTGATGTTATCGACATTACTACTTACCCGACTTGAGAAATGCCGACATACACTTAGCTTTATCTCGGTTCACCTTGAGTTCTTGTCTATTATTACCGGTCCCCAGGAGCGGCCGCATGTTTTTTTATGGACATGGCAGCATATTAGCAAAACATGGGACATTGTATGGCGGGAACGTGTCGGTAATTTTTTGGTGTTTCTTGAATTGAAGACGAACCGAATTTTGTTATTTCTACTATTATTGCCTATTCTTTTTCTTCTTCTTCTCTTATTACTTCTTCTTTTTCATGGGTTACGGCGCTGGTGACAAAGACTGGAGAGGGAAAACAAAGGAGAACCGGGGAGAAAGGGGGGAACACATTTCTTGCTTTTCTGCTTTTGATGTTCTTTGGGTGGAATTTCCTTTTCTTTTTTGTTTTTGCGTTGTCTCTGCTACTCCCTCCCACTTCCCTGGGCCCCTTTCCTTTGCTATTTTTTTTTCCTGTTCTACTTTTTTTTCTGAACTTGTTCAGATGCATTGTGTTGGATTTTGCTGCAGTACACTGGATAGACAGGAGAGGGTCAAGTGCAAACAAAGAGACGGAGATGGCTGTGTGGCAGCCACTGAGAGGAATAACTGTGACGAATTGGACAAGTTCAAGAAATGCTCTGCCGGTTTTCATTTGTGTCTGTGTGTGTGTGGTGAATGCTTTGTGTCCTTTGGTAATGGTATATAACTGTGTGTGTGAGTGAGAGAGTGCGAATTTCAGGAGTGATGTAAATAGAGTATAACTTATTAATGGTAGCTTTTGAGTTGATCAAGATGAATGTGATCTGTAGATTTGATGCTTTTATTTTGAAATGTTCTCTCATGTGTCGTTTCTATTGTACAGATGGCTTTTTTATATCTACCCGGTCCTTTTGGGACTTGTGACCACGCCCTTCCCCCCTTTTTGTTGTACAAATGATGTATGGGTATTTCCACCAAACGGCCTGGGCAATGCGGTTTATCCTCTCGTGGCTTACTGCTCTTTCGTTTGGTTCTTTCAAGATGTCTTGTTCGTCCCGTTGTATCAAGACTTGATATGGACTTGGCACGACCCCTGCTTTGCTCCATTTCTCCCCATCAATCGCATATCTTCCAATGGTCTTGTGCGCATGATATCCATAGCTTTTTTCATATCCCCATGACAGCAATGGCTGCTCCCTACGAGTAGAACCCTAGTCCATTGCACCATCACATAATGATTTCCTCTGCTCTCTGCTCTCTGCTATGCTCCCACCCCCCTCCTTTTGCTGGCGTCTCCCGTTTTTTTTTTACTTCTGCTTCCGCGGGCTCGTAACGTATTTCTGCATCCTCGACAGATGGTAGTTGATTGTATTCGCGGGGGCCGGCGGCGGGGGCGGCCCGTCCATGCACTTTCGCAGCTGGTTC
The DNA here is from genome assembly GCA_011799845.1 of Hypomyces rosellus. Lineage (NCBI taxonomy): Eukaryota > Fungi > Ascomycota > Sordariomycetes > Hypocreales > Hypocreaceae > Hypomyces > Hypomyces rosellus. The sequence goes on from WWCI01000003.1 coordinate 944,173, forward strand.
TCGATGGCGGCGCAACCGGCTGCGTTGTAACCCGCGGATGCCCAGCAAGCTGTTTTTAAATAATCATTTTTTGTCAGCATGGAAACTCTCTCTCTCTCTCTCTCTCTTCCTTCGCTGATGATTCGCTCCATCACCGAGGGCTCCAATTGAGTTGGTATTTTCCCCCTTCTTTTTTCCTCTCTCTTTTTTTGTATAATGATAGGGATCTACGCACCCAAAACACTGGACATGATGGCGATGCAAGGATTCTCGGGCTGGCGCTTGGGATTATGCACCCGCAGGGTCTTCAGCGGCGGGAGCCGGATGGGCTTGTGCCCTCCAGTCATTCTGACGAAAAAGAAAAGAGTCGAGGGGAGAGGGAGGATGGTTCGACTTGTTCCGTGTGGTGTGATGAGGACGGCGGAGGGGGGGGGGGGGGGGTTGGCTTGAGGTCGCAAAAGCGGGCGTACTTTTTGCGGCGGGATGATTTTGGCGATATCTTGTCAATGGAGGAGCTTGGAGGGGGATTGAATTGGGTCACGTGAATGAACACGTGCTCAGACTCTGCCATGAATTGCTTCAATTCTCTCCTTGGATAATCGTGGATATAAATAAAATAGAGACCTTGAGAAAGGGCTACTTTGCATAATGTTTGGTATTTATTTATATGTGTGATTGACTTTAGGTATCATGCTTGTGTCTAGAAGAGGCAGTCAATCCGCTGGTGTTGTCCCCCCTTTTCTTGGCCCGATGGCTCTGTATCAACATCTCACTGATTACTGCTGCCTTGGTATTTATGCGGCGGTACATATCAATCTATTCTCAATTTTAGCCTCAAGAGTCTGCTATAGCTCGATTGCTTGGCTCTATTTTGACCGGTCGAGTAGGCAGGTCCCAATTCCTCACGCCCCCTCACTCCAGCTCGTCCATCTTACAACTCCATGTTTGTTCGTTCTGACGGTTTACTATTCATACGGTGTTCCCTTTGACTGATATATATTTACTTTGTATCTTCATCGGATAGGTTCTGTTAATAGCCATCGATGACACCACCTCTTGATATCCCGCCCCTACTCCTATGCCTCCAAGGGCAACACTGCAAATATTGATCTAAAACAACTTGTTTTATCTGTGCATGTGCTGAACATGCTTCTTTCCGCTGTAGAGACAGCGCATTGAAAGGGCATTTGCGTGACTTTCATAGCCGCGAGTGTTCTGCAACGCTCGGAGTGATGGCATTGAAAAGACGGTTCTGTTGCACCCAGGCCTCGTATAGTTGACACCTTCATCGAGGATGGTGAAAAACGACACATGGTTAAGAGACAAAGGATTAGCTTCTAGGCCTGTCATCAACCATTAGCTATTAAAAGATGACTTTAGATAGTACCGCACTCAGTCCAGCACATCTCGAACAATTAGTGAAATCAAAGCTGACGATCCGCTGACGCCGTTATAATCCATTAACCGTAATACTTGATATGATACATATGGTCTAGAGCCCTCATCCCACGACGTCAAACTTCTCTTCCATGTCGATGTCATCTGCAGGACGGGTATTGAACGTTGCCCAGCCAGTTCGGACGGGCATGCTTGGTGCCTCCTGTTTTGATACCGCTTGCTTTGGTGCTGTTTGTTTTGAGGCAGCTTGTTTTGAGGCAGCCTGTTTCGGGGCAGCTTGTTTCGGTGCTGCCTGTTTCGGAGCCGCCTTTTTTGGAGCAGATTTTCTCGGCGCGGCCTTTGGTGGCGCAACAGGTGCAGGCTCTGGCTCTTCCTCTTCCTCTTCCACCTCCTCTTCTCCATCCTCCTCATCGTATTCCTCCCCTTCACCTTCCTCCACCTCTCCGTCCTGGTCGTCATCGTCATCCTCGTCATCAGACGAACCAGACCCCTCACTTTCGCCTTCACTCCCTGGATCATAATCCTCCTCATCTTCATCCTCGTCATCCTGTAGCTGCTGCTCGACTTCAAGCTGAGCGCGCTCCAGCTCCGTCATGCCATCTGTTTGAGCACTGGCGTCGCCGGCCTCACCATTATCAGGCTCATCGGGGTTCTTCTTTGGAGCCTTGTTCTCGGCCAACTGTAGCTTGCCCTTCCTCTGTTCCGCCATGCTTCGATCTTGTAGTCTATTTTGTTTTACATAGTCGTCAATACCACCGTAGTTTTGCTGATCGAGCATGCCAAACTCAAATTCCTCAGTGGTATCCTCTTCTCCTGAAAAGACCTCGACTACGATGTTGAATGTAATCTGAAGAATATTAGTGTAACTAACTGCCGCGATTCGGCTGACTGGGATGAAGATGAGAGGCTTCTTGAAACCCCATAGAATGCCGTTTTCAAGGAAGAATAAATATCCATCCTTGGACCCCCTGAAGCCGCCAATGTGAACCGCCTTTTCATTTGGTCGGTGAGGTTGACGAATCACGCTCTGGAATTTGTTTGGATTAGCTGAGATAATCTCAACCGGGTTGCCAACAGCTTTGAAGCGTCTGTCAAATGCCCAGTGAAAGAGGGCCTTGTAGGTATCCGAGACTGCCGCAGCCGTCCCAGCCTCGCTCCCGCCAATGGTTCCCTGTTTAGGCGCCGTCGCGGCCACTGTGAAAACCAGTGGTTCGGCAGTCACAGGGCTAGTCTTGGACGGTAAATACGTCCCCCGAGGAAACAGGATGTAATTGTGTTGCACCTGAGCCTTGTCCGGGACAGGGAGGTAAAAGGCATATTCTGGTCTCTCTGTAAGCTTAATTCTCTGGCATCGCGGCGGCTGAGATGCTACCAACCAATATCTCTCCACGCATAACTGATGCTGGGTATGGGTGCTGTCGTTCCTGGAGTTCTGGCATAGAGGTGGTTCTCGGTAAAGCAAAGTTCAAACTTTTTCCGCTGCGGCACAGATACTGAGATTTCCTTAATTTCTAAGAGAACGGGCTCATCGGCAGCATTCGAGATAGCAGCCTGACCATTTGCGCCCCCGTTTACTTGGTCCGTGGCCAGCTTTCTCTTCTTCTGAGCAGGCTCCCCTTGTAGTTGGTCGTAGACGTGACTGGCAATCTCGTTGAACAATGCAATCCTTCCGGGAGAGTCTATTTCACCGGATGATTAGCTGATGGCACATTATCTTAAGGGGGGAGGGGGCGCAAACAAACCAGCAGCTCTGCCGATGCCGGCGATGATATCCGGTCGAGACTGGAAGACGGCCTCTATTTTTTGGGAATCAAGAATTCCAGCCATTTTGACAGCGCAAAATGAGTCCAACCTCGAGAAATTACGCTGCGAGACCGAATTTTGATGTCTGGTATGGGTTGGACGGCGTTGTCGCGCTCAAACATTCAAGGACGACACTTGTGACGCGACCACTTTAATGGCTTAGTCATCATACGTATGCCCAACTCCCCACCAAGACTTCTTGCAAGACACAAGTAAAGGCAACACTGATGATGAATGAAATCTTTCAAACGTGAAAGATATTCTAATGCAACTACTATAATAAAGGACGTATCAAGCACGCGGGCGACATGTCTGCACCCTTCCCGAATCTTTACACCCACCGAAAGGTGGCAGAATCTGCGGCAAAGGCATGCGATGTCTGTTACAAGCCAAGCACCTCAGTGCTCATCACGCCAGATAAAAAGGTGCCCGATGCAGAACCTTTAGCTCAGAAAGCTCAATCATGGCTCACAGTAGCTTAGGACTTCTTCTATGTTTGCACTGTTCACCTGAAGGACCAGTACTTTTGTACGCCCAAGATTGACGAAGATGCCCTTAAGGCCAAGCGGGAAAAAGAGTTGGCTGAGGAGAAGGAGAGGCTTCTGAAGGAGTATCAAGAGAAACAGGACAAGAAGAAGAAGGAGAAGGAAGCCAAGGAGAAGGAGAAAGACAAGGACAAACAGGACAAGGAAAAGGACAAGGATAAGGATAAAGAGGTGGATAAGAAAGAGGATGAGAAAAAGTCAGATGATGAAGTAAGTTGACATGAGCGTTTTTGCAGAGTTGATACTAAGAGGCAGCAGAAGAAGAGTGAGAGCGAAACACCAACGGAAGAGGAGCCCCGAGTCTTTGAGCTCAAAAGGTCTGTCAAAGGCAATCAACGCAATGCCCGAACATGGCTAATACCTTGTGTAGTTCATTCTACCAGCAACGACTACAGCGCAAACGGCAAGCAGAGGTGGCCAAGAGAGATCGTGAAAGGGCCGCACAACCAAACTATTTCCCTTCAGTTCCATCCCAGCCACCGGGGAAATGAGTCCAAAGAGGATTCAGGTTGGAAGCTGATGTCTCTCTTCTCCAGAGCATAGACTAACATGAATGTCGCGGGGGCGGCGGGTCGCTTACGTGCTTGGGAGTTTGCCCAACAAATGTTCACATCGCGTTTGCCGCAATGATATGATACGATACCACTTACAATACGAATCTCTATTATTTACAAGACTATACATACACCGGCTAAGCATCAGTATCCCGTGTCATCACTGGGGGACGGGGGAAAGACAACGCGCGTACGGGCGCTGAAAGCTGAGCTATCAAGGACGCCCCGAGATTGCCAAAGACAGACATCACAGACCGGCGGTTTGATTCATGAAGCATCACGCGTGGACAGCCACCAACAATTTCCCTCATCTCGACACGCCCCCCACGCTCGCCTTTCTCGCCCAGAGCACAGCCTGATGCCAAAGCACCCGGTCAATGGCCTCTCTTATTTCCGCGGAACGGGTTGTAGTATTATGGCGTACCAAGCCTTGCAAGCTCAACCTTAACCGATGATCCGTGTCTCAGCCCTGTGATTGATAAGTCAGCTCCTTGGCCCCCCCTGGCGGCAGAACTGTCGGACCGGGAAGGGGTTCAGTTTGATTCGGTTCAGTTCAAGTTCAGAAAGTCCAAGTTTCATGGCGTCCCCGTTTTGACGGATCCCTGCCCCGTCCATTGACAAGAGATCGATGTCAGATTTTAATGAGATCTGGTCAGAACCCAAAAAATTTATACGAACTGGCCAATCACCAGCCAAACGCTAGAATCGAAAGACGTGCCATTCCTTTTTGTCTCGGACGCTTGGTCGACCTTTCTGACTCCCGAGAGCACACAGAAACGAAGTTTGATGCTAAGGAATCCAAAACACAGATCTCACCTGGGCCTGTTGCCCGTCATGGTGTGGGAGCTAAAACGGTACGGGAAACCTTTCTTTCTCTGCACGTTTTGATCACCGCCGCAGGAGGGGGGGAAAAGGGTCACGCAGATGGAAAAATCAATTTAATTCTGGAGCCTAAAGGTGTGGCAACGATGGGTGTGCCAGTACGTAGGGCTAGTGCTTACGAACAAGTCCCCCAAAAAACCACACTCACGCAGCGAAGAGAAGAAAGACAAGTTGCGGTGTCTATGCGGCAATTCAGCTGCAAGTCTGATGCATTCATGGTTTTCTGAAGATGATGGACTTTGTACACACCCCTATCCATTGCGAGACAAGCACCCTCACCCCTTGCCATTATAAAAAGCAAAATGGGAGGAGGATATGTGGGAAAGGGTGTGTGTGTCTTAATGATGCGGGAGTTTGACCGGCTCTGTGGATCAAGCAGAGCGGGAAGTGGGAATTCGAACCTGGGCTCTGTGCCCTACATGCCTGTTCCCTCCAACGGTTTCTCCCCCCCTTCTCTCGTCCCACGGAGATGCTCATGTTGATGGGTACAATTGCGGGCGCTAGAGATCTGAAAGGTGCATGAACTCCAGCCTAAATGCTCACAATTTTCTCCAGCAATAGAAGAGTGCATCGAGGGACATGAAGGAAGGGAGGGGGAGTATGATACTTGACGAGTATCATGATGCTACTCTGGAGAGTCTTATTGTTGATGATGAGACGAGATGGCGTTTATGAGATGGCGCACTTTGACGATTCAAGTAAAGATTCTGCATCGAGAAGAGCTCGTCCCACCACCAACCCATCGATATGCTACTATGTAGCAGTCGTCTGAAAGGGCATCCGACCACCAGCGGCGTTCGTTTCCTACAGTGAGACACACCATACATAACATACATACCTGTACCTACTACGCATGTACAATTCGAGTGGCAAGTGGGTTGATACCGACATTAGGGTCAACACAAGAGGGAAAACAAAACAAACCACCCCTTGCTAGCCCAGCCCGGCTGCCCTTTTTTTCTCTTCTTCTCCATCTTTTTTTTGTGCATCTTGTAGTATGCACATGTATGCATGAGCTGACTTTGCGTCATTTGCGACTTGGCATACATTCGACTATCCTGTTTAGTTGTTCCCTGTTCTCCCCCTCTCTCTGATCGTTCCCTAGGGCGATGCGATGCGATGCTGTTTCTACTAGACGGCGGCCTCTTTTGGGTTGCCCTTCTTTGCCGTCCTTGATCCCGGGGTCCTGGATCTGCCGTCCTGACACACCCCCCGGTTTGTCTGTCTGTCGCATCGGTTGCCTCTTACGGGGGGGCAAGCCTTGTGCAGAGTGTTTTAGTTCTTCTTCTTTTTGGTGGTACCAAAAGCTTGGGTTTGAATGTAAAGCTGTCTGTCGTGTTGGTTGTTGATTAGTTTGTTTTTGTGCACACTGCACGACATATGTGTGTGTTGTTGTATACGCGCTTTACTGTCTCAAAATAGAGGAAACCAACTCCTTCGTGCGAGATGCCCTATCTTGATGTAGGACAAAGGATTATATCCCAAACTCCCTCTCTTCTTCTTTCCCTTTTCAGCTATACAAGGTGTCTGGTTTCGTTCTTTTATTCTCTTGTTCACACACATGCATCTTACCTGCATGTACACAATACCTTGACTTACCCAATTCAACCATCTCTGCAATGTTGCTCCCCTGACCCACACATAGTATCTCTCTCTGCTCCATCTATGGAGTACTTACTATCTCTGTCTCTGTCTCTGTCTCTGTCTCTGTCTCCCTCCACAACCCAGCCCTGCCAGGTTCATTCCCCCCTTGTCCGCACTTTACGATATTTGCCACATTCGTTTCTTGCCTCTATATCCAAAACCCGTTCTACTAATACTAGTAATACTAATACCAGTCCTACTAATACTAATACTTCTACTAAGACGAAGCCGATTATCCTACCCCCTATGGAGAGCTACCACTGCAAGCCCTAGTTTACATGCGGATCCACGTGTTTGCTTTAGCTGCTGCTCTGCTTGGACCCATAAAGCCATGGCTTGACAGAACGACCACCTCACTCACACACACACAAACACGCACATGGAACAAAAGAAAAAAGGGAACCAAAGAAATGGTAAGAGAAGGTTCCCCTTGTCATAAAGATCTGCACCCCTATAGCTCCGAAACTTGGGGGAGGCTTGAGGAGATGAGGTCACGAGATTAGTTCTTTTTGGTGGTTTAGAACAGTGGACGGGGTGTGCGTGTGCTCAATGTCAGTGCGGCGTCATAGCAAGAAGAGTTTCCCCAAGAGGGCTGAAACTGCACGCCCCCCCCCTATTCCCACAATGGGCGCTGATCTAACAGCAAAGCAGAAGGGGGACTAAAAACAGGGAAAAGATGGGTAAACCGTTGTTCACGTTCAGCTCTCTGGTTACTCAATCAAGGAGGTCCAAATCACCAACCGAACCGTCCCCTTGAATTTTTTCTCCCCCGTCATCTTCCTTGATGCGTTCCTTGTCCATGTCTATCAAACTACTGTGGGTAAGAAACAAGGGGGGGGGAGGGGGATATGAAAAGAATAAGGGCACTTGCTGCTGCACCTCAGCCTGCACTGACGCACACGCACCTACGCACGCACATACTACAGTACACATCTTCAAAAATAAGCCCACGAAAACCATGCGGTGGCTTTGGTGATCAAACAACAACTCCCGGGACACGATTGCTCACCCTCTCCACTCATCGGGGAACAGGGGGGCATGCTTGTGTGTGTGTCCCCTTCGCTCCCGCGATGCAACGCTCCCTTGCCATCGATCATCTCGATCCCATGGACACTTGGGGGCCCTTTTTATTTCCTGAACACACACACACACACACACACAAAAGAAGGGCGTTCATGATGTATCTCTTCCCCAAAAAGAAAAGAAAAAAAGGGAATAGCCCTAACAAAAAAAAAACGCCCAACGGGGATGCCGAATGATTTGCGCCTAGTCGTCAACATTATCGAACGGGGTGTGCACATCACAAAAAAACAAGCAGTCGCTTATTCTTTGGAGGAAGATCCCCCATCAGACGGATAAACTCATGTTGGAGAAAACAAAGTAAGCACACTAACAACATTGTTCCAGAAGATGATATCGAAAAAAACGGCCCTTGTGGAAAACAACAGGGATCGGTATTTTGTATGATGCTAAGGATTGCCTCGATGAACCCTTCTTAGTGGCCGAACACGGAGTTGTACTCCCATACGAGTAACAGATCCCTATCAACCTTTGCCGTACTCGTAGCATTCAATATGGAATCATTCTAAATAGACAGAGAGAAAAGAAGGACTAATAATAGGACAAAAAAAGGTGCAAGAAATGATAGGGCTTGGTTATAGAACAGCCCCCCTTCTCCCCTTTTTCCCACTTATGGGAAGATATTCCGAACAATCGGGTGAGACCCGACCCCAAGTTGATTTCGAATTCACTGTTTATCCTTTATTATCCGAGCGTTCTTTTTTTTTCTAAATTGTGGAAAGTGGTCTGATGTTTTTTTTCTGACGCAAAAAGGTATGCAGTCTATGTTGCTGCCATGTACATCAGAAGGGGGGCGGTTCTGGATCTGACCTTCTTGGGATTATGACCCCCATCCAAGACCATTTTTCTGAGATATTGCTTGTGATTGTATGAGAGACAGAGGAGGGGGGGAGTTGGCGTAACGATAAAAGTGAGACTCGAGTTCGGAACCAAAGTTGCACAAGAGAGAGAAAAGGTCCAAACTCTTGTCCTGGGGGGTGTATATCGATCTCTCTGTATCCTTGCGGGATCACCATGACCATCTTGACCATCAGACAACCAGGTTCAGTTCAAGGGTCAATACATTTCCTACTAATAAACACTCCCAATTACCAACGGAGTCGCCTATACCCTTAACCATGGGAAAAAGGAAAAAGAAAGTAAAAAGAGAGAGAGAGAGAAAAGAAAAAGAAAATAATCGAGTTATTGCCTTTGATCTCCCCCGTTCAGCCCAATGTCTTGCTTCAATTAAAGTCCAAACCCCGGAAACCCGGCATCATCATCTCTCACTCTCTCTCTCTTTCTGTCTCTCTCGCTGTCTGTGTGTGTGTGTCTCTGTGTCTGTTTGCCTGCCTGCCTGCCTGCCTGTCTCTCTCTTTGTCCATATGTGCATCAAGTCTACCACTTCGCCTCCCCAAAAACACCCCCTTGTCCCCCCTTCCTGTCTCCCTTGCCGGCCCGGACGGCGTGAACCGCAAGACACGCCACTTCAGCTCATGTCTTGCATCGGAAAAGCCTTTCCTTTTTCCTCCTCCTCTCTTTTTTTCTCTCTCTTTTCTTTCTTCCCTCTCTTAAGGCCCAGATCGTGTTAACCCATACGAAAAATTGCAACCCAGTTATCTTGTCACATATCATAACGCTCTTTTTTTTGGGGGGCTCATCTCTCAAAGCGAAAGACAAGCAAGAAAAAAAAGTAAAGTTGAAACAGGGCATTGATTGAGCTCTTCCGGATATGGCTTTCAGTGCGACCCGTTCAAAGGCTCTTTGACTCTTTGGTCTTTTTTTCCTTCTCGCACAGACTCGTAATGCCAATTCGTTCAGTTTGCATGTAAGATGTATAGTAACGAATTTGTTGACTCTGAAATCCTTGACTTGCTGTCAAAATACCGCTTCTCCGCGCGAGGTCGAGAAACAAGGCCCAAGGTGAAGCACACACACCTTGGCCCCCATCCATCAAAGTTGCATATCCGTGAAACATCCTCATCACCTGGCGTTCACCACGCCCCCAGCAAAGAAAAGCAAAAAAAGAGAGCGAAGAGTGTGTGGCTTTTTGATATGCCGGCAGACATGCATACGGCATCTCCAACTCTCACACAACTCTATTTCTCATCATCACACACACACACACACACACTTGTCTCTCAACGCCTCCGTCTCAAATCAAATCAAACCAAATCCAATTTTTACCTAGTTTTTCTTTTCTTTTCCTTCACCTTCATAGATTCCCTCCCCCCCTCGCCCCCGGCGGCATTCTTATCCCCAAGTTCCGCGCCGCTCCCCCTCCCCCTCCTCCAGACATCACCGCCGGAGCCGCCCGCCGCGTCTCCTCGTCTACCCTCGCCCTCTGCAGCGAGAACCCGGACGTAACCCACTCCCCGCACGTGCACCGGAAGCCCTTCCAGTCGTACCTGCCAACCCCGGCGCCGCATCGCGCATGAGGGCACGACAGCCGGCCACTCATCTCGCCCTTTTCGAGCTCGGTTCGCATCCAGCTCAGGGGCTCGATGAAGATGTGCTGGCAGGCTGTTGGTGCTGATGCCGGTGCTGGTGGTGCTGCTGTTGCCGTCGGTGATGGCGATTCCAAAGAGGAGGACGATAACGAGGGAGGGGGTTCGTGCTGCAGAATAAAAGGAGCGGTGGCGAGCGTGCGGCGGCACTTTTTGCACCGGAGGCTTACACCCGAAGCAGCTCTGGCAGAGTCTGCCGGCTGGGCAAACTCGTCCTCGAAGCGCAGACGAGAGGGCGCCTGGCCTACGTCGACGCTCTCCTTCACCTCCCGCTGGTACGCCCACCGCTGGTACGCGGGGTGGGCTTCCATGTCCTCGGGACAGCCCCATTCCCACCACAGGCCAAGCTGCTGCATGAAGCCCTCGTTTGGCTCGGCCATGGGGCGCGTGCGACGGATGAGCCGCAGGGCTGCTATGACGGCTTCGGGAGCAGTCTCCCTGCGCGGACGTTTTGCTGTCGATGACGAGTCCGGGTCAAAGCGGTTGGGATACCGCCACAGGAGATATGCCACGACCATGGAGACGGAACGCGACTTTCCGGCTGCGCAGTGCACAAAAACGCCCCCCTTCCTATCCTCATCCAAGCCCAGGTTTCCAATGCCCTTTTCCAACGTAGTTGCATCGCCATTTCTTTTGCTCATGCCCTCATTAATAAACTTGACCGCCTGCGGCATGTGAATAAGAATGTCTTCATCATCGACGTCATCAATGTCGATGAGAAGATGCTTGAAAGGTTTGCCGTATTCTGCAAAGGGCTCGTCCTTGAAGTTCTTGAGGCCAGCGGGGTTGAATGAGACCATGGAGAGAACATGCGTGATGCCCCTCTCAAGCAGTGAATCTGACCGACGAAGTGCCCATAGTCTTTTTGAATTCCAAACAAGTGTCAAGTGTCAACCACCAACCAGTAATGAGATGAAATTGCGGAAAGAAGGGAGGGGAGGGGAGGGGGGGACTCACCCGCCCACGTAGAGCCCATCCACGTCTTCAATCCTACTCACAGCCATCTCAACCACGCTCCTTTCCAGACCCTTTTGCTCGTCCAGCTCAAGCTGATGGCCAAACTGTTCTCTCTCCTCCTCTACGCGAGGGACGTTGTCGTCTGTGCCAAGCACTGCTACCTCGTCGTGCTCGCTTTTAGCGGCACCAGGTGCCGAATGTCTCGTTTCCTGATCCACGGTGAAGAGGGAATGGCAAGCCACACGGCCTGCCTGCTGCTGAGAGTCTGGGCCGGTACAAAGTCAAGCCTGCACAGGTAGCAAGGCGGTTGGTTTGTTGTATCCTCGGATATTTGGTGAGACCTTGGGGAGCCTTCTTCCCTCCCCCCGCCGCAATTGACGAAGCCGAGGCAAAGCGTGACCCGCTTCTTCAAACCAGAATAATCCAAATGAGATGGATATGTTGCTTGTACAAGGTAATGATACTGTACTCCGTATGTGTAGCACAAAATGTCACGGTTCTCGGCACAGCATCACGCCTTTTTAATGTCTCTGTGTCAATCTCTCTGTGTGTTTAATCCAATTTCATGCATTCACAACCGATATTTTTCTTCTGCCCCAGTACACCGCCACACGTCAAGCCACAGTCCCGTCAATCAATCAAGCAACCCCTCCACCAGCCACTTCTTTGCCCCCCATGCATTGCAACTATACAGAGTACGTACCCAGGTACCCCTAGTACCTACCAGGTGCTAAAGTACTGCTACGTTACCCACTGGAGCAGTTCTGAGCCAAAGAAAACAAACCCAAGACAATGACAAGTGCGACCTTCTTGTCTCTCTCCGTTAAACACACGCCCTCCCTCCCTTCGTCCTCCCACCAAAACACATCCATCCGTCCATCCATCCCGCGCCCCCCTCCTCCCCTCCAGCCCTGCTGTAAGGCTGGCAAAGCCAAGCGATTCACTTGCTATAATTGCTTTTTTCGCTCCTTCTATAACCCACGAACCCTTTTTTACTATTATTTTTACTTCACACACACTCACCTACTCTCTCTGTCTCTCACTCTCTCTCTCTTACCCTCACCATCTCCCCCTCGTCTTTTCTCTTCTCCCACAAACGGAGTCCCCGTTTCACATTATTATGTAAGCAACAGGTGCCCCCGAAACATGATCCAACCACTCACAGCGCATCCACATGACTCTGTGCTCCAACATGTCTTTGTTGCTTTGCAGCATACGCACACGCACGCGCGCACACACATGATGGCTGCATACAAGGACACGCATAAAGGAAGAAGAAACAAGTGCATCGTAGGCATCCCCTTTGATTTGGTGCGGAAGCAACTTTGCACATTATACATGGAGCTAGTGCTCCGAATACATACCTACGCCTACCTAGGTGTTTTCCTCTTGCAGTACCGCCCATCTAGTACTATCAATATACACACACACACATACACACACACATATCCCGTGCATATAGGTAATAAATATTGTAAATATTGCCTTAGTAAATACAGATCAAGATAGACCTCATCTCGTAAGCAACCGCCCCAAGTATAGTAGGTACTTGTAATTCCCCTTCTCATCCACCTCATCCTCCCCATCCTCCTCCTCTTCATATTCGTTCACCATCCCAAACAAGAAGAAAAACACACACAAGGAACGCCATAGACGCTGCATCTTGTAGTCCATCCTCTTAGCTCGGAACCGTCGTTTTTCCCAGCCGCAAAGTAAGGGTGCTCCTTTCAGGAATGATTCCATACGAATTGCCCGTTAGAGGAAACGGGGAGCATAAGCCAGATCCATTCGCCAGCCCTGGCCTGTCAAAAAAGCCAAGAAGACGGTCGGTCTGCTGTATTGTATGTACGTGTACGGAGTACTCCCTTATTACTCGTTCATTTTTATTTTTTCCATCTGAAGCTGTACCCAGTACCGAGCCATTCACACCGTCACACCATCCCATCACATCACAATCACAAAACTTCAAGTAAACATCAACATTGATTCATTTTTCCTTTCATATTGCCATTTTTTGTGTCCTATGTAACCCTGGGAAAGAATGAAGAAAAATGGTACCCGTCCTACCAAGCCGTTCCGTAGTGTATGTATTTTTTTATTCGCTCCCAAAGCCCCAATCCCAGTCCCCAACGCCGTCCAATTCATATTCGTACCCCCCTCCAACGGCGGCCAAGTGCCCGTCATGCTGTTGTCATACAGCACGAAATGTTGCAGTGGTAAAGGAATCTCCTCCTCAAGTGAGTGAGAAAAGAAGGGAGAGGCAGCCTAATAAAAACAAAACAAAAAACCCTGGCCCGCCCCTCATGCATCTCCGTCTTTCTGCTGCCCGCCTGCACATCTGTATGTCAGATATTACAAGTCCAGGTTGCCCAATAATGTTGGACTTGGAAAAGGCGCCTTTCGTCACACGACGGCTGGCTCAAGGCCTTGATGAGCTTTCCACCCACCACCAGAGATACCGAAAGCGCTCGGACCAGCTCAATGCCATGCGTCTAACAGGGATATTTGGCTCAGCCCAACCAGACCGTTCAGCCACCTGCGTACCACCCAACCTGCGTCGAGATGCCGCAACAACAAAGAAAGGTAGCTGGCAAAAGTGCCCTTGTCCCGCCACTAGTCGATGTTCAGTTGGTCTCCATCGCCCAGGCTGGCAAGTCAAGCCAAGGTCATGGCGCTGCTGCCAAAAGAATGGGACATGGTAGTCGTGCATCTGGCGATTCCCGAGGCGAGTCGCGGCCTGTAGACTCTATTTTTTCCCCATCGTGATGGAGAGACGCCCCTGTCAGACCGGATCAATGTTGGAACGTCGCGTTAATTCTGATAATGGACCAAAAAAACGCCGCCCAATCACAGAGCGCGCGGGATCCGAGCCATGGTCCGAAATTATTGGTCGTGTATGCATATGGTGAGCACCTAGGACTCAGTCTGAGAATTTCGACACAAGTCAGACAAAGACCTGCCCGGCCAGCCAGCCTTGCCTTGCCTTGCCAGTGCAGGTGACTGCGAGCGGGGGCAAAAAAATAAATCCAGAGCACACATTGCGTGAGATTTGCTCAGTATCTGACTCGGAACTTACCCTTCGCGGCACAGGCTCGGCGACATACACATCAGCGTCATGCGTCTGACCGTCCGTCCGTCGTGAATCAATGCAAGACACCAGGGGTCCGCGGCCCGTCTCTTCCCATCCATTTCGGAGAGCCAATCAAGACATGCCCATATCCCATTCTCCTCACCATGGCCATCCAAAACGCGGCCATGTATTCCGTACCGTACCGTCCAATCATGAATGGATCGATTCACTCACTCCAATTGATACTGAAGAAGAAAAAATTCAGAAGCATCTTTGTCGTCGTCAAGTTGGGTATCGATTGCCCCAAAACAAAGAAAGAAAGAAAAATGATGTAGGCAGCAAATCCGCACGCCCATGTAATACCTATAAATGTTGAATGAGACCGTCTTCGCCCGCCAATCAATGCTTCTTCAAAAGAAAGAAAAACAAGACCTAAATGAGCCACAATTCTGTGCAAGTTCCTTGCCTATATATCCAAACGCCCATATATGAAAACCATGATTTTTGTCGTAAAGTCGTCCAAAAGTCTGAAAGAGAAAAAAAAAGAAAGTAAAAAGGGAGGTCAATGTCCCCCCCAGGTAAAATGGACACGCAATTGCCAGTGCTATGCACCATTTCATCAGATTGCTATCCCTCGTCGCACGTGTTTCGTATCGTTGCAGATTAAATAGCGCCAAATTGATCTCCGTTTTCCCGTCGCCAGCACGGTCTGTCTCCACTGTCGTATCCGTATCATCTCATCATGCAAGCTGAAGTTTGATTGGTTTCCAGTTCTCCTCACGGAATCCTTCTCGACTGAGCGTTGCATTTATCTCGGTGTTGGGTCTTCCTCAATCAAGCAAGCATTCTCAAGCATGTTGGTCCATTTGCCACTTGTGCCCGCGTGGCTGTGCTTGAGGTGTTGGCGGAAGTGATCGGCCCTGTAAAACTTCTTGGAGGAGTTGCACTCTCTGAATTTGTGCATCTCTTGGAGGTGTCGAATTCGTTCCTCCCAATCCTGGTCCGTAGCGTGTCTCATGGCAATGCCGCCGTTCATCGTACCAGCTCGAGCGCCATGGCCTGATCGAGGAAATTCTTCGCCACAGTAGCCGCATGCGTCGGCTTCGCCGGGGCGAGTGGTGGACTCGTGAAATGCACGATGATAACCAACAAGGGCTGAACAAGACCACGAGTGGCGGCGCACATGCAGAGAGTTTTGGTGCCTTTCAGCCTCATTCTTATTCTTGAAGCGGTTACCACAGAAGCTACACTCGTATTGCTTTTCGGCCTCGTGTGCACTAAAAAAATTCGTCAGTAAATTATGGCTTATAATACAGTTATGAAGTTACTGTGAGCATCAACTTACCTAAGCTCCTCGCGTGTCTCAAACTTCTTAGGCTTCTTGGGGCAACATTCGCACATGAAGAAACCCTGAAACTTGGCGCCGCTCGGCTTCTGCATGTCACCAAGTTTCCTAGAGCTCGCACTAGAAACCGTTCTTGTGTGCATGGGCGCCCTATTGACGGCTGTTCGCGGGCTGGGGTTCAAGGAGATGGGAGTGTTGTACGGAGAAGTGGACGACGTGGGAGACAGACCGCCTGGTGACATTGCACCCGGTGAGCGGTGGCCCATAGAGCCCGAACCAGTAATAATAGATGATGGCATGGGGGGGTTAGACATGAAAAGGTTAGAGCGCGCGAGCCCGGCGCTCATGGCAGAAATGCCGGCGCTTTGAGGGAGAGCGGATAGGCGAGGGGTAGGCGAGCCACGAGTATTTCCATCACGGCGACGCATCATGTCAGGAAGGCAAAGATCATCCGAGGCAGGGCTAGCGGCACGTCGCTTCTGACCCGCGGCGGCATAAATATCTTCGATGTGTAATCTCTTGAGGGATGAGGTTTCGTCCATATCCATATCCTCGGCGAAGCTACCATGTGCTGAGGCATCATCGCTGTTGTTTCTCCTTGAGCGGCCTCGTGGGGAGTGGTCGAGGTCGGAGTAGTCGTGGGGAGAACGGTGGTCGGCGGGGGTCTGGTTGAATGGGGTAGATCGGGGCGAGAAGGTGGGGGAGTCTCGAGGTTGGGACTCAAAGGGGGCACGACTATGAATTGGTAGCTGGAAGGGCATGTTGAGACCCGAACTGAACCTGCTTTCAGGTTGGCCCCTTTGGGCAAGGTTGCTGATGGACGAGGTGAGGAGCGAGCGCGGTGGTGATTTGTCCGTGAGCCTAATAGGGTCAAGCTTCTTCTTCATGTTATCACCATGGAGGTCAGCTGCAGATTGGAACTGAAACTTGTTGTGGTGAAGTCCGAATTCGGCAGGAAGAGAATCGCGGGATCTGCATTGTTCAATATTAGCTGCTGTCATGGACAACCCACCAAAAGAAAAGAAGAAGAAAAAAAGAAGAAGAAAAAGGAATTAGACGGAATCGCACCTCTCACTAGACGCATAGCTTGAGTAACCCTCGTCGCTCATAAGACTGCTTATATCCCTTCTCTTGAAGGCATGTCGTTCTTCCAGGTAATTTGGGCTCATGCTTCCATAGCCGCTAGCGAAAGAAGACGAAGAACCGTGGGCGAAAGACGACGTTGATGAGCCATGAGGATAGTTTCTCTCCTTCTTAAAGTCTGGACGTGGTGTTGGGACCTCGCCGAATGGTAGAACCTTTGGGGGGGGCAAGGGAGGAGGTGCATCAGTTCGTGTATCGAGGCCGGGGATTGCCATTGCTGGGCTTCTGGAAAATGGCACGCCGTGTTCCCTAAAACGGTCTGCGCCAGACACTGGCACGGCGATGCTGGGGAGGGGAGGGGCATCCCTGTATTGTGGTGGAAAGGCCATGATGTCGATGGTTTTGGTGACCAAAGTCGGAGTTGCAGATGAATTGTGTCGAGGTGCGAGGCCAAGGCAGAGCCTGACACAAATCTGAGGAAGAGGATATCAATGATATCACCCCGTTCGAGGCATGGAGATGTATGTGACTGGCAGATAGTCTAGTGCCAGTACAGGTGGAAAGTCGAGATGTACAGAGGTAGAGCTCCCGCAGTCGTGGCGATTCCCGATATGCAGGTAATTCCTTTTAGGGCGTGGGGTCCGAGTTCGTAGTAGTGGCAGTCGACGATGGCAGGACTCGAATCGATTGGACGGTCCAAAGTGGGAAAAGTTTGGGTAGAAAGGGCCAAAATCAACAAGGCCAGTATATAAAACGAAAAAGAACAATGTAAAATAAAATAGAATAGAATATGCAATGAAGGAGGAATGGTACACAGAGGCCGTTGGGTAGGAAAGTCGAGGAAGCTCCAGAGGGACGGGGAGGAGCTACAATATAAGCGGCGGTAGGTAGGAAGCTCAGGGTGGGAGGAGAGAGCGCAAGGACAGGACAAGCCAGGGCAGACGTAGAGGAGGTGTAGGAGAGAATAAGGTTGGTTTTTGTTGCCCTTGCCAGAAGAAGTGGAGTGGGAGTATGTATTGAGAGGTGACGAGTGCGAGGTGCAGGGTGTTTGGGTGTGTGGTCAATGTGAGAGAGTGTGTGTGCATGTGCAAGTGCAAGTGGTGGTGGTAGTATATGTATGTGGTGTGTGGATGCAGGCGACTAGCATAGAATGGATGGATGGTTGGTGGTATGGAGATGGAGCTTTGGAGCTGGGCGAGCAGAGGTGGACGAGGATGAGGAGGGCCTTGCAAAGTCCAAGCACTCGGGTTGCTCTTTTTCGTTTCTTTTGCAGTCGGTCTGTCTCTCGGATCGTTTCTTGTCGGTGTCAATGCCAAATGCCTTGCTTTGCTTTGTTTTGTTTTGCTTTGAGTCGTGGCACAGCCAAGTCGTCAAATTTGTCCAAGCAAGAAGAATGAGAAGACGAAGAAGAAGACTGCCTTGGAGGAGGCACACACCGACAAGGCGAATGGAGGAGGAATGGACAGGACAATAAGGCCTTTAAACAAAGTGCAATGATGCGAAGGGCCGAGAAGAGCGAGCCTTATTTGAGCAGAAGAAGACGAGTGAAGAAGGGGAGGGGCGTGTGTCTTTGGCCTTGTTACTTGTACCTCGTCTTCCTTTGGTCGGGAGGGTGGACAGAGAAAGAGACGGATACACACTGAGACTCAGTCAGTCAGTGAGAAGAAACAGAGACAGAGTCGTTCCCAGAGGATCGGTTGACTGGACATGGGGACATGAGAACATGGATAGGGACAAGGACCAGGACAAGGTCCCATATGAGAGAGGACTGGGCATAGAGCATGGGCATGGTGCATGGTGGGTGCATGGGACATGGAGGGGGGAGGGTCGTAATTGGGCGTTTGCACTCACTGTCTCTTTGAAATTGAACCGTCGGCTGTCCCCCAACGGCTACGGGTGCGGCTGCTTTAGCTGTAGCTTAGCAGGGCTTTAGTTTGAGCACCCTCTAAAAACGCATGGACGGGACGCTCTGCGCGTGGGCAGCAGCGAGAGACAGGGCAGCACAGCACAGCACAGCAAGACAGGCGCTTCTATCCATTTGCTTGGGCCCTTTCTGTTCGGGAGGGGGTCCTGGAAGCCCGTTCGTTATTGAGAAGGAGGGGTGCGTGATTAGAAGAGGAAGAGAAAGAGAAGAAGTGTTTGTACAAGCAGGAGGTGATGGATGATGTGTGCGCATGTGCGTGTGGTATGTGTGTGTACAGAGTGCGGAGTTCATAGGGCAACACAGGGCACAGAGCAGGGCTGGCTGAGAGGGAGAGTGTAAAATAGGTACGTACCTTGTGAGAGCGAGAGCGCGAGAGACAACCGAAGAGCCTGGCAGGTGGGTGCTTAGCCAAGAAGCCCACGCCCCAAGGGGAGAGAGCCCTAGAGGGGGTGTGTGCGATGAAAAATGAAATGCACGCTGTAACCCTTGGAGTATGGCGCCAAAAAGAAAGGCAGAGGGTCTGGGTGTTTGGGTCTTGGTTACAAGTATCCATGGATGGATCCATTGCTGTTTTTTTTTTTTTTGGTTTCCCACTCGTGGGGGTGTCTGTACCGCCCACTCTCCCAGTATAATCTGGCTGTCTCTGTGCGCTCTGCAAAAAGTGGAGATGGCCTTGTTGGGCTCCCGGGGGCTTGGAGCGTTTAGTCCCTACAAGGAGCCACGGGGGGGTGCACGCGTGGGATGGATGGATGTGTGGGTATGAATGAGTGGGTGGGTAGGTGGGTAGGTACTAGGTCTGTGGTTCATCCATCTCCAACCATCTCCTCTTGGGCTTGTTGGTGTTGCATCCACATCTACATTCTCTCCTTGCCTTACCAAGACTCACAAGTCTCTTATTAGTCCAAGCCTCTCTCCCTTTGCAAGGGAAGAGAGCCCGGGTGAAAAAGAAAGGAAGCGAAAAGCATCATGATGGTCCAGGCTTCAAGGTGACAGACAAGTGCAAGGATCGGTACCTAGGTAGGTAGGTACTTGCACGGGCAGTGAGTGAGTGTACAAGTACCATTTACAGGGCATTATAGAGCACGTAGCTTGGGAAATCAGGGGAATTAGGGGAGGGGTGTAGGGCTCTGAGAGACTCCACAGGGCCATTCGCGGAATGGATCTCTCTGCAGGGTCGGATGTCTCGTCAGCAACGGCGCCTCAATTGGTCCTCCAGGGCTGTTTGACGCCAAAATTCGGGACTCAGGACGGGCTCCATCTCGTCTCCCAGGCTGCTGGGGTTTGTACAGGTAAAATCTCCAAGACCTCGTCACTCCCCCGAAAAAAATCAAAGGCCGCGAAATTGAGTGGGAACCAGAAGATTCCCGAGTGCTACCTTTATTTGAGGAGATATAGGTAGGTATCCATTATACTGCGGGTAGGTAGCTTCAAAATGCGAGAGGAATTTGGAATATATATATAATTTGGAATTCTATTAAACTACATCCATGGATGTTTATCAAAGACATGTGAATACGCTTTACAGAGAAGTACTCCGTATGGGTACTGGAGATGCTATAATTGCTTGTGCGCATATACATTGGATGGATCTCCTCCGGCTACAAAGTACGTAGGCCTATAGATTTGATACCCTGAAACTGGCCACAAGCAAGCAGAGTCCACAATTTACATGGTTTTCTTGATTGAAAATAATGAAAAGTAATAGAATAAAAAGAAAGGAAAAAGTAAATTTTATAGCTTCACATCATGTACTCATCCAATATGCTTAAGCGCTGGCTATTATCATAGTTCATGTTCTTGGGTGGTTTCAAAAATGCCCATCTTGCATCAACAGCCAATCAATCCACAATCTCAGACTCAGTTCCAGCTTGTCAGTTACCGTCTCCTCTACCCCGCCACGACTCCAACAAACACCATCCCTACTTTTACTACACACACATTGACGAATCGCAAGCAACTCCCTTTTGCAACGACATGGCCCGAAGCTGCTGATCTGATCTCCCATTACTAGTAAGGGCCCAAAAGGCCCTACCTACCTAGTACTCTAGGGAACTGACTTATCTAGTTTCATTTGGGGTTCGTCTGGCTTGACACCACATCCACAGTCACAACAACCTTTTGTCCCTCCCTCCATCTGAAATCTGACTTTTTGTACGTATGACAGACCACGCAACCACGTTGCCGCCACTCCAACTAACTTTGCTCCCGAATGTACGCAAAATGCACTGTCAGCTGGCCCGCCGCAAACGCCGCTGGCCACTATCAAGTTGGCGCACCGCGCATCCAACGCCTCCCATCTGCGTCGTAGGCTCTTCAAATCTCCGTGGACTTTGGCCTCATTCCGGCGCCAGCGGCCATGGGGACTGGCTCCATGAGCCCATCCGTGCCATCAGTCAACGGTCAACACCATCTTTGACGATCGTACATTACGCTATTCCGCCCTACCTGCCCGAGCTCGCACGTCATCGAGGAATTCCTTCCGCTACCTATTTCCGTCCAGCAAATTGCCAAGAGCCCTCCCAACTTCAGCTCGGTGGAGCTGCTACGGCAGAATGCCAGTCTACGTCCATCACCAGCTTTTGTTTCGACGACAACATGTCCCGCTGCCTGCCTCGGCTTGCCATGATGGCGCTATGTCTTACCGGAAACCTCAATCTACCTACCCTGTCATCCGCGTCACCAGTAAAAGGGCTGAGGTCTCTTTACGCATTGCCCAATTGCAATGGACACGGGATGACCTAGCCCATACACGCACACATTTAGTTTGCAGTTTTGATGCTTACCCCGTTTCTCATCTCTTCAAGCCGCTACCCACCATTGAAACATGAACTTGTATATCCGTCTTCTTTTCCGAGACGTGCCTTGAACCATTTGGAGCCGGCAAATAAGCATCCACGCGAAACCTCCTCCTGCGTCCTGCATTTCAAATGACCAGCTCAAGTCAACGTCGCCCAACCTCAGCTACCACACCGCCATTGACAACAGTTCAGGACGGGCTGCAAACCGCTTCGTATACGTAATTCCTCCCGCTTCAAAAGCTGACACTTGACAGATTATGTTGACTGATGCCTCGTTGTACTTGTAGCAAGTTGGGCACCCGAAACTACACCCCCTTGGCTAGTCCAGCATCACCAAGTGCTTGTCAGCAGCTTCTTTCTACCTTTAGCACCTCCCTTTTCAGCTCAAGGCCCATATCCGTGGCGCTCGCGGACACTTTTAGAACCATGCTTGATTTGCTAGTTGGCCGATCAGTGAAGCTCGGGACATCGGTTTGCGGTTCCTGCGTATCAGTGATCAAGGTCTACTTGAAACTTGCCACACACCTACGTCAAATGTGTGTCAAAAGCACGGCAGACACCCCTTTGTGAACTGTATCTCCGTGGAGCGTTTGCACGCCATGAGGTTGCAACCCGGACGATACCATGTGGCCTCCCATGATGAGAAACAAAGGGACTCGGCATTGAGTAGGAACTTTTGAGAGCTTGATAGTTTCAAGCCATGGCTACAGGTATTTTGGCCAATGGTTCGCAAATTTAGCCATCAACACAAAAAGGCTATCTAGGATATATTACGTCTTCATAATGTTGAAACTTGCCTGCCGCAAGGCCATGGCAAGCAAGCATGACTATTTGGATATTAATTTGACAGCCACCGGCAATGTGGGGGGTTTGCCACTCCACAACGTGGGCCGCTCTTTAACAGCCTTGTTTGTTAACTAGCAAGGCTGAAATGAAGCCTCCGGATCCGCTTCGGGTTTGGTGAAACTGACCGGAGGTGGTGTGCGCAACTTTAGCCGGTGGCGTCGGCTTGAGTCATCTGTATTTATCCTGGCCTGGGTTGGGGTTTCGAAAAAGTTGACAGACCTTTGTCAAGTGAAGTGAAGCCACCCAAATATGGCGCGTGTGATTGGGGGCCCAAAAATGTAGGACAGAACGGATGTAATCTATCAAGGCTGACATGCGTGGATGGCAGCTACTGGAAGTGGTAGTTCCCATGTCGTCTTCATGGATAATATTCCGAGGAGATGTTGGGAACAAGCGACGGCAAAGCAAGGGCCATTCGAGGTGGTTGCAATTAAGGACATGCCTACTTTGGACAGCATCATCTCTACGCCCCCTTGTTACGAGTAATGGATGGTCCTATTTGCTGCAGAATGCGTTGCCTTTTTGGGACGAGGCGTTGTTCGATTTGCAATCCAGAATGTGGGGGTTATTGTTCCGGCACCGATGCCGTGTTATTGTATCCAGCCTAGTACCTACGGAGCAGAGTACATACCGTACATACCGAGGGAAAAAGGAGCCCCATGACAAAGCCATGTGCCTGTATGTTGACCATAATTCAAGATGCTTACGGGTCATTTCTAAAGCGTTATACTAGCCAAGGATGCCCACACATCCATCTCACTCCGGTCGATCAGGGAGTGTTGCTTCTTGGAGCTGAAGGACGTTAAGCCCTACAAAACCGGGAACGGCAGACCCCGGCTTACACGGATTGCTTGCCATGTTGTTGATGGAGGGCCGGTACGGGAAACTGACCGACATGAAGGTCTTTATTTATTTATTTTAATTTATAGCATGGATATCAAACGAGACCGGATATTATGCATAATACATATTATATTATACCGGCCTTATTTCATTCATTTATGAACCAACCGGAACTCAGCCCTACGTATGTATGCACCGTATAACATGTGTTGGACGAGAACTCGGAGCTCAACCTCCACATAGTATTCGGCAAAGGCAAAGCAAAACTCGGCCGAGAGAGCCGAGTCGGCGCCGAAACGGAGCTGAGTTCTGTTCCTTCTTTCCTTCCCCACCGGGGTTGGAAGGCCAAGTAGGTAAAAGTGCAAACACGAGATTTACGACGAGCGAGGCCATTGTTAGATGTTCTTTTTTGAGGCTATTCGACGGGCGCAAAATTAAGGTATGTTTTGCCCACCAGCGTGAGGGGGAACACAAATAAAAAAGGGAGGGGCGTGTAGTTTATTCGGTGAAGGGTACGGAGTAGAAAAAACAAGAATACGCCATCATGTCACGCATGAAAGGATGTTTGTTTTTTTCCTTTGGCTTGTTTGAAGAATGCACACCATAATACAAAAAAAGGCAACCAACCAATGAGAACTCGGGTCAACGACGAAGTAGCGAGTAAGCCTCTCTTTTCTTTTCCTTCTTCCGCATCGAGAGGCGGGAAACACCATGACATTGTTGCGTGAAACATTTCCACTATGGAGTCATACGCGTAAACAGTGTGTGTATATACAAGCAAGTGGGAAAAGGTGGAGAGGGGGCGTGTTAGACACTCTGACGAGGTATTTGGATTTCTTTTTTTATTATTATTGCTTTCTTGTTCTATGTATACCTAGGAGTTTGCAAGTAGTGCTATTTTTCTTTTTCTTTGCTTTTTCTTTTAAAGATCGCCCTTTTTATACAAAAGTGGAGAGAGACACAAGAGACACGGGCGATGCTTAACATCGAGAGACAAAAAAAAACAGAGATCCGTGACGGACCGGAACGGAACCCCTCTGGTTTGCAAGCCCTCATTGGTCGGTTCGTAGCCCGCGGTGCCGAAACGGCGGACTAAGGGAAGCTGTTTTATTTATTCTTAGGGCTGAGGCCTTGAACTTGGCCTTTGCCCCAAAAACAAAAACAAACAAAAAGCTTGAAACGTTCAACGGGATATGTTTCTTGTTTGTCTTGTGTATGTGTTTCTTGCGTGTGTTTGACGTGAGACGCCCGTTTTGGTGGAGGGTCTGCCGTTGCGTGCAGTAGGTGTGTGAGATGGATAGAGAGGGATAGAGGGACTGGGAGGGACTGATTCATGGATGATAGTGGGCTTGGAAGGATTGTCATTAGCATTGAATTTCCTTCCTTGCAATGCATGTAATGACTACTCATTTTCCTTCATACTTGGTCAAAAAGAGACAAAACCCCCCACTGAGTTGCAAAAGCGGGTATCTGGTCGGTGTCCGGAAGCAGGCAAGATTCATTTCTTGAATCGCCCTCCACCCCTTGATGGACCAAAAACAAAGGGGGATCTTGGGCCCCAGAATAAAAAAAACATACCTCTCTAAATCTCTAATAATAAAAAGAGAGAGAGGCTGTGTGTGTATGTGTACTCCGTATTACAAGTATGGGAGAAGAAAATGCACGGCAAAGTGTTTTGGTTGGTCACCGTTGGTTCATCGCCAATTCGTAAATGAGATTTACTAAATCTTAGATCCCAAACGTATTTTCTGCATATGGACGCGAGTAATGATATAGCAAGCTTGTCTATACGGAGAGAAACGGGGTTTTTCTTTTCTTTTTTCTCTCTCTCCCTCCCATTCTTTCCTGTCTGCACGTCCAAGTACCAAAAAAGAAAAGAAATAAGTATTTACTTTTTCTTGTTTTTTATCCCCATGCTCATATCCCATCCATGTCAAAATACCACCCCAGTCCCCCATGCAGCATGTCATGTCATGGGGGTGAGCAGGGGGGATGAAGCAAGAAAAGGTGTGTCTCCACTTGCAGCACAATCGTGTCCCAAAGAGGCAACAAAACCCGCCAACGCGGACGTGGCTTGGCGAAAAGCTTGGCTTCTAGAAGAAAACTTGCCTTGATTCCATTGTTTTTTTGTTTTTGTTTTGGGGGCAAAAATGATGTTGCATTTATTTTGTTTTGCTGCGATTGGTGAGGAGGAGGAGGGAGTGATAGTCTAAGGTGTCATTGTGGCCAATTTTGCCCGCTTGCCGGAGATTACATGCATCATGTACGTAGTAGAACAAGGCTGAATGAGGACTGGCTGGATTATTTTTGGTTTTATTTTGTTTTATGTGTTGTGCTGTGTTGTGGTTTTGCCTGCCGAGAAGGATTGCCACTTTTGACTGATTTTACGCACGGCTGATGGAAATCTCCATGTTTTTGTTTTTGTCCTTGTCTTTGTTTTGTCATCTGCCATGGAGATCAGAACATGGGGGCGTGCTGTTTGATTGATGACGGGGGGGGGGACCGGGCAAAAGGAAGTTCGCATTGACCTCGGTAAAAGGCAAAGGTGAACCACAACAAGGACAGGCCAGACCGCGGTGTATGTCGGCAAACCAGGTACCTGTAATTAACAGAGGGCTGGGGGAGGGGCCCTTACAATAGGAAGAAGAAAGAAAAAACACCCCCGTTCCCGAAACACCTTTCTTTTTGGTTTGAACCGATGGGTATTTCTTGGATGCGGGGACTGCATGTCTTGGAACATTTCGTTACTGGATGTGGAGGGCCTAGGCTTGAAGGGGGAGAGAAGGGAGAGAGGGGAGCATGTTTTTTTGATTGCTTTCCTATTATGTCCTGTTTCTTTTGAAACAGCGTTGGAAGGTTGTTGCGTGATGATGGTAGAGTAAGAAAGTTGTTATGCAGCCAGAGAGAGAGTATTGGCACGCTTCTTCTCAGTGTGCTTCACAAGTGCTCGCTAGAAACGGCCTGTTATGCTGAGAAAGCACCTTATTTTTCTGTGCCATTTCCCTACGGACTTTGAACATGGTATTTTGCACAAATGAGGTGACTCCAAAAGCCAAGCTTCACTGTCTCTACTCCGTACCTTTTCAAGTTCCTTGTAGTACTACGGAGTTACACATCCCTGAATGAACAACATCCACACTGTACACAACGTGGCCAACAACACGCAACATTGTCTGCGGTCCGTGAAAATCAACCCCTTGTTCTTTTTTCTTTTTTCTTTTCCTTTCTTTTTGAAAAGTCTCATAGGGCTAGGCTTTCCAGGGGTTTGGTACACACCCCCTCTCCCTCTCATCCTCCGTCCCCCCTTTGGGATTCCGATCAAGTCCCCATTTGCTAGATCTGTATTCCGATTCCGCGAAAGTGGTCTTATTCTTCGTTCCGTTGAATACCTAGTAAGCAGTATTAGGTTGTGTGTCGTGGTTTCGTAGGTACAGTGATCCGTCACCCCCCTGGTTATCTTCTTTGCCGCGACGCTAAAAGGGCACAACGGTGCGAGACGGCAAACGCGATGGTCAAGGGGCCCTGCGAAAAAAGAGGACGATCAACATCGATTTCAAATAACACGTTTCTGGGTAAGATTTGGAACATGTTTTTATCTAAATGTCTCGCATATGGGGCCCCCAATGGATGGATGGTTCCCTGTCTCTCTGAAGCCATTGCGCACATACACACGCTCATGGTGATAAGGGGAGAGAGATGAGATTTGGGGGCAGCAACGTAAAAGGAAAAAAGGAAAAAAGGGGGACCCGGATGCTGCACACCGTTTGCCGTCGCTCCGGGCACGGTAGCATCCCGTCCGACCGACCTGCCGCATCGCCGCGCCCCGTTTCCCAACTGCCGAGCACTTGCCGGTAAATGAATGAGGTGAGAAAAATGCATCAGGCATTGGAGATATCTCGGTGACACAAAGGGAAAGGATGCGGGAGAAGGGGAGGAAGAAGAAGCCGACGACGACGAAGAAAAGAGGGCAAGTTCTTGCGGTGATGCTTTAACTTGATTGGGGATGATTTGATATTACGTGTGAAGTCATTTTTGTCTTGGAACATTCCTTCTTGGGGTTACGTTGGAGGATGAGAGGATGTGGAATACTGATGGTGATGATGATGAGGGTCAAAGTGTTACGTGATGTTTATCGAGCCTTGAGTCAACTATTGCATGAAAACTTGGCACGACAAGAGAGGGCGCTTTTGCAACAAGAGGCGTATTTTTTTCTCTTTTCTCTCTCTTTCTGTCACTTTCATCTACCTGTGCCCATGTCCCTGTTGGCACTTGGAAGTTGACCAAGAAAGTAAGGCGGCGTGCAAGCAAGCAAAGCAACCACCAAGCAACCAGGCATGTAATCCCCCCAAGCCTCCAACAAACTCCACCGTGTCTGCCAAGGCTGAATAGTCTCCCGAAGCGCAGACCAAGAAGCCTTCTCCATAATAACTCGCCTTGGGATTTCGATAGCCTCGCGCTCCTCTCCACACTTTAAGCAACATGGGGGGCCCCAAGGCACTTACACCACCACCGTTGCCCCCCCATTCAAGCTTCAGGTTTAGGTTAGGTCGTTGGGAGTCAGTGGTATCCATCTCCGGTGCTAGAGTTGCATGAATGAACTCCACAGTGATGTGGAATGCTAGACCTAATGTTTGTTGGCTTGCGAGCTGTGCGCCTTTTTCCATGGAATGTTCTTTTCTTCAGTCTCTCCCCTTGATTATCTAAGCGGAGAAAGAAAGAGAGAAAGAGAGAGAAAAAAAGACTATTGTTTATGCGCCTCGCTTGATATTGCCTAAAGTTGCTACGAGTACATGTCCCATGGATGGATGCCTACGAACGAGCCTTGGTAACGTGAAGAATGCATGTTGGTCGTGTCGGAGCTTTTTTTTAACATTTGTAGGATCAATAAGAAGATTAGCGCCAGATCTTCTGGGAGAGAGGGCATAATCATATTAACGTCGAGGATGGGATAGAGAGGGGGACCCTCATGCAAGATCCCTTGGTTCGGATACTGTCCTTGGAATGTAAGATGCATCGTCATGTGAATGGACGTGCAGTTGCATGTTGGTGATGAGAGAGATGAGACTTGGCTGGCGGCATCCACTTGTCTGTGACACAACGCCTCCAACAAGCATCGCCTTTAGGTCATATGAGTTGTTTTCCGGTTTCCACTTCTGCACTTCTCCCCCCCACCATTCTGATTCATGGTCGGATACGGCCTTTGCACAGAGGTTGCCGAGTCTATGCTCGAAATTATGGAGCCCCAAGAACAATCGTCTTGTTTTTTCTTCTTCTTTTCTTTCTAAAGTGGGACATGGCTTGATTTGCAAAACGTAAAAACTTGGACAGAAGGAAAAGGATGAGATGGATGAGAAATTGGCGGGCGTGCAAGGTTCCGGTATGTGGGTGCTGCTAAACGAAACCTCGAGTCAGTGACATGATTTTTGCCGGATCGCGATGGTGTTGAAGCGTCGTCGTCATCAATGACCCCCTCCCTTCCTCGAACCCAGACCGCTGGAACGGGTGGGCTAAAATGAAACAAGTCTGATGAAGATGAAGATGAAGGTGTTGGTGGTGATGGTGATGGTGTGTGCGTAGGGTGCACCAAGAGGTTGAGTGTGTGTTGCGGACTTGACACATGGTCCATCTAAAGGAGGCTAATTAGGGCGCTCACGAATAGGTAACTGAAACGATTACGAGTACAAAACAACGATGGCGTTTTTGTTTTGTTTGTCTGAGTGCTATTACTAGGCAGCTAGCATCAGACAAATGACTCTGTCGAATCAATCCTTATTGTCATGATGCAGACTAGGTGGTGGAGCGGCGTGTTGTAAGAGATGGACGAGAGCGGAATCGGCGGAAACAGCATCGGGATGGGGACCTTGATGACTTGACTGGAGCAAACTGGCCAAGCCCAAGTTAGCAATGATTCGATCGTGAAGGATTCTAGAACGAATCTGAACAGGGGGGACGAAGAGTCGATGGAATGTTGCCTTGGAGAGAGTGGATAGCAGGGCGCTTGAACAAGGCGGCACTTGGAGGGAGGGGGATATCACGATGCAGCATGAGCGATGCGGTCGAGCAGCAACCTGTCGTCCAGTCTAGTCTAACCTCTGGTTGAAACGAGTCAACTTTATGCGGCTTACCGTCATGTTCAACTTGTTGGGGGTACCCGAAAGTTGGGGATCTGAATCCATGCAGGGCCCAGCATGTCATGTGCCGGTTTCCCACGAAACCAAGCCTCTTCTTACAGAAAAAGGCATCAAAATAGCTAGTGACCATGGTCCTAGGGTTTTCGGGGCGTTGATACAAGTCCTCCCTTTTTGTCTCTGAGAATGTCACTGCAGCAGCCAATCAGACTAGGCAGAACGACTCGAGATCAGGGTCATGGACCATCTTTTGAGGCTTAAGATGGAGGGGCGTTTTTTCGGAGTGGGGGATGAATGGATGGGTTGGGTTGGATCGCGCTCCTTCTATTTTCGAGGTGCAGTGCTTGGTTCCATCGCTCTAGGGCGTTTCCCCAGCGCTATTCCCGTCGATTGGAGTCGAGGGGAAGGGCTTAGAGGAGGGGGCGCCTGGAACAGCCCTGCTGTAGGGCTCCTTAGGGGCCTTTTCCCTTAGTGCCCTCCAGCGCGCTTTCCAGTGACGAGGGCGCTGGGGACAGCTACTAGATAGGTACCTACGGTAGGCTCCGGTGACAAGGCACTGGGCGGTGGGCGGTGGGGTACCTTGATAGGTAGTGGAGGAGTCGGGTTGTTTGTTGGCGAGGGCGCCACGCAGCCAGCCACAGGGCTGAAGGGGTCGTCGATAAGGTGGCTTGTGTCTGTGTGTTGCTGGGCTTTATCCAACATTTGGATGGAACTGGAACTCGTTCCTCTCCACCAAAAACAGACGTATCGCAATGCACTGTCACCAACATGATTCATCATCCGGCGAGTGTTTCTTATTACGGTTATTTTATTCATGGCAAACTGGATCCCGTATCCATATACCCTTCCCTCCCCATATCCGATGCCTTGATCCGAGTCAGCCTGGTCAACGAACGGCCCGACTCCATCCGCAAAATTATCACCAAGCCCTTGTTCAACAAGGCATTGATTTCAAAGAAGCCTCCCCTTCCCAGGTCAATATCGCTATTATTATCCATACGCCCTATGGAGTGTGTCACGGACCCAACAAGGCTGTCAATGACCATGTCTTGGCTTTCTCGATAGTCGAGCCGACTTTGTACGACCAACACGCGGCGCCCACCAGTTCGTTGGCTTCGTTGGTTCGCCTCATCATTCATGTAAAAGGTGTGTGTGAGTGTGTGTACGGAGTATACATACTACATGCACACACACACGCATTATGCATCTGCGGCCCAAATCCGTCCTCGGCGCGGAAAGCAAACAGGGTCGCAGCAGGCATCGAAATTCTTCCCTCCACCGTTGGCCACATTAAGCGATTCCAACCTGCAAAAATATGGAGCCCGCGGCAACGTCTAGAACAAAAACGAAACACAAAACCAGCGTCAAAAAGCAAACGGGCATGGGAAATCTTCTATTGAGGGCGAAACCCACTTGGGAGGAGGATCACCGACCCAGCCGTGTTTGCGGAACGGCATGCTCGAGACACAAACAACAATGAGTGCATATTATTTATATGCGCCTGCAACACAGGCGTCTAATAGGTATAGCTTCCTTTCTCCCCCCTTTATGTGTAACGGGTTGTGATGGACAGACAGACTTTCTACATCATCATGATGCTTCTACCGGTAAGTGTGGATGCATGATTATTGCCGGGAGCACCTCCCGTCTTCGGGCTGTATGCGTGATTACATGAAGGATGGATGGACGGTGAGGCAAGGCAATGATGCAACGGTCGCTAACTGGAACGCAAAGAACGGCCTGCATGCATGCTTTCTCGTATGCATGCAAGCATTACCTGCTGTGTACCAACAGTTATCCCTCCCTGGCTCTCTACAACCGGTTCTTTGATTCGATGTTGGCTCGTTAGGACATGCCTCTGATGCAACCGTCCTGAAATGTCAAATAAACCGGCCTTTTCCGTTCAAGGCAGAGTTGAAACCATCTGGGTGTTGGTTTTCCTGCATTTCTTCGCACACGCCCCCCGGGTTCTCTTCAATGGGGGTGTTTTTTTTTTTAACGAACCAGACTGTCGGGAGCAGGAGGAGTGTGCCCAGTGCTCTTCACTTTCTGCCCTGCGACACATTTCTCTATTCACACGAGTACAAATGATTCGTATTTATGTACGTATTTTAGTTCGAGTCATTCAACATATAATTATGACCGTCTCCTGAGCTAGACTCACAAAAATACCACCACAGCCGAGCCTCTGATCCGCTCCGGAAGGGGATGGACCCCGGAGCGGGTAGCGGAGACGGCAGAGTTTGCGCCTTCGGTGCCGTTCGTGAAAAATTATGGTCAGCTGTATGTAGAACTTCGGCGTCTGGACCCGAACTGCATCCCGTGCAGGGCTGGGCGCTTACTTGTATATCGAGGCTGCTGTGCGGCGGCCTTGCCCTGATATCAGACTCAATCCTAGGTCAAGTGGCAAAAAGATGAGCCTTGGGCTGAGAGACACGGTTGGCAAAGAAGCTGTTTGAGTATGGCTGTTATTCGTGGTATATCCTATCTCCGGAACACGCACTTGACCCGTACAGAGGTGCCAGAACACGCGACAGGTCTTTGATCCACACGGAACCCGAGGAGGATTGGTACACTGACATGCTGAAAGTGGTAATATTGCTAGGTAGGCATGTGCGGAACTGCCCATGCGATCTCTTCCGCACTCTAAATGAAGTGTTACTTGTAATGCAGACCAGACCGGACGAGACCCAGACGCCGGACACTTTATTTAGTCCTTCATTACGGAATATGCCTCCACACCACCTGGGCCGAGAGGTTGCACGCATCCATCAGGGATAACAGATGAAGGAGTGGGTTTATTGGTTCTCGCGAGATTGCCTTGCTTGGCCCTCCCGTCTAATATTCGTGGCAGACAGAGACAGGATGAGATAATGATGAATAATGGCTGACCTTGGATTGCACAAGAGCCCAGTGGCGTCAATGGGCGCCATCGATTAGTATTCAATAAGACCTTGACAGTAGTCTATCTGACCAAATGCGACCGGATCTCGAGATCCCCGGCATTCCGTTGGTCGAGACAGCAAGCCCGTCCATCCATCCAAGATCTGAGGCTGGAAGGCGGCCGAGTCTCTCTCTCCCTTCCTCTCTAATGTCGGGCTGACGTCGCACCGGTTACTCAGATCTTCAGGGTAAGGCGAGCAAAGGAAGGGGGCAAGGAAGAAGAAAAAAACAAGGAAAAAAAAAGGATTTCTTCAGATGCGGTAAGAGTTGCGCAGCGTTGCAATGACCCTTGTTTTCTGGGCCTCCATCCCGTTGCCGTTCCCTCATCCTTCTCTGCTGCTCTTACATGTACATCCAGATGCCCGTCTAGAAGATACATACATTACATTAGAAGGCCGGATCAAGTGTAGGTGTCGGAGCTTGGTATAAACGCGAAGCACGAGCGGGAAGCAAACCAAGACAAGTCAAGTTAAAGACAAAGCAAAGCAACAATAAGCGGTAGGGCTGCAACAAACCGGCGCGGAGTGTCGGTTCTCCATCTTTTCTTTTCTTTTTCCTCTTTCGCTACAGGTACGTCTCTAACCTGGTTTGGATCAGCCTTACCACAAGGCCGGGCCCCATGATTACACCCACGCCGTTTGAATGGATAAGTAGTCTTTTTTCTTTCTTTTTACGTTTTGGCTTTTTGGAATGTTTGGGCCCCAGGCAGTTCACGGGGGCCCGCCCGCCAAGAGGGTTGGCACCTGCGGCTGAATCTGCTTTTGGGTTCGGCTCTGGAGCAAGTCGAAAGACATGGCATGATTCTGAGACCCCTTTTGGTCCAACACACGGCGCACTCGGTATGCCCAGTGTTCTGATTCTCAAGGTCGGTCACTTTGGCATTTTCTGTCAGTTTGAGACTATAAGCAAAAAGGCGGCTCATCGTACTCGGCAGATCGGGAACCGTTTTGGCAACTGAGAGTTTTCATTCGCTGGATTACGAAGAATGCGACGCTGTGATCGGCAGGATCATCTACTCCTTGTCGCAGAGATCCTTCCTTTTTCCTATCTCTTTTTTTGCTTCGTTCTGGTTGGGCGGTTTGCCGTTCCGTTGATGAGCATTGGAGCTCGCCGAAACGGTGCCTTGACTTGAATTGCCATATGCACATCACGCGATTTAGCCATCCATTTCGCTGGATGCCTAGAGTTTTTGCTTGTTTCTTACATGTTATTTGATGGCATGTGCTTTTTTTGTTTTTGTTTGCATGTCATCTCTTTTTTTCGCTTGAAGTATATGGACACACACCGTCCATCGACTTGCTTTTTAGGATCCGTGTTACACAGAATAAACGGGCTGAGAGGAATCTCGTTGAACACGATAAAATGAGATGTCATAAAACTTCCCCGCCTCTTTTTTAATAAAGCAGCAATTTGTGTGAGAATACAAGCATAACTGGAGGTCGAAAACATGTCCTTGGGCGCGGAGGATGGGAGCCTGCGAGAACCGAGAGCGAACGAAAGAGGTATGGGCTGGGCTGTTGTGTGTGTCCGCACCATGGTCCTTCTTTTGAGGGGCGCGCCTTCAGCACTGCCACCTCCGGGGTCCTGCATCGTGGGTGTGGGCTCTCTCTGGAGACACAATCGAGTCGCTTTTTTAACGCTGTGCAAGTTGGTATGGATGTTGCTTCAAGCATTGCCGAGCTTCTGTTTGTAGTTAATACACACACCCTGATGGAATCTTTGCTAGTAGCTCTATATGATTTATTAACTACTACTATAGAGAAGAGAGAAAAGGATGGCTGGAGTTATGGTGGTGGTGGTGGTGGTTCCACAATTGCTTGTAGTATACACGATGACTTCTTCTTCTCCTCCCCTTTTGGTGATTCTTCTGCCTACTTGATACAGACAGACACTCAAGACAAACACACAGACATACATACGTCAGAGCAGCGAACGAGCCCGAATCGTCATGACCCAAGCTCTTGGTAATCACCACCTAATCCGTATGTAACTAAGAAAAAGGGAAAGGGAAAGGGAAAAAAAGTGCACATACCCGCGGAGAAGCCGCAGAGAAAAAAAAAAAGACCCCCCTCCCCCCCTTAACATCCACCCCCACACACACCCTTTGCCAACGGCAAAACCCACAACTTTTGACTTGGGTTTGCTTATGGGAGGAAAATGAAGAAGAACAGAGAGTGCTCTGTGTGAGAGTGTGTGTGTGTCTTGGGGGGGCTTGGCAAAGGAATACTGGCGCCGTAGGGCCAAAGATTGCGTTTTTTCTGGCATCCACTCTCAGGGCACGCCATGTGCCGCCACCTTCCCGTCCGCTAGCAAAAGGACGCGATGTTACCATGACCGGGATCCGGGAAGTTGTTGTTTGGATTCCCTGGTGCCCTTTATACCCGTACGCCCCCTCCCTTCCATCTGCTACTGCTGCTGCGTGTTATTCCCCTCACCCCTTCAGCCCAATTGCCCATGTTGTTGGATTCCCTGTTTGGGTTCTTCGCTGGGCGGGGGGTGGTCTACCAGAGGAGGGAAAAGGTATACACGCCCCTCTCCACCTCCCCCCTTTTTTGACGAGATGGGCTGGACTTTTTTTCTTCTTTCTTTCGTGGGACTACAGAGTACGTCTCCGGTTCTTTGGGTCGTGGAGTCGGTAGGAAGACGTAGGTAATGGAAAAGTAATGGCTAAATGGGCGAGCGTTGTGTTACAAGTACACGATGAGGGAGGGTGAATAGGAACGAACAATATAATGGTCTTCATGCAGGACGGCGATAGAGTCGGCCGCAGGACCGATGATGAGCATGACACACGACAACCTTTTTCTTTGTTTTTTTGGGGGGGGAGGGGAGAGAGAGGGGGGGATCTGAACCCTGAATTGACGCTTTGCATATACCTGATTTGGAAATCTTTGGTTGGGACGCGGAAGGGCAGGGGGGGTAAGTTGTTGGTGATGTATCATATTTTGGAACTGGTATGAGATGGCAGGGAGAGAGTGTGAAGGAGTAAAGAGAGAAGCTCAATTCTGTTGGTGATGGGCAAGAGATTGGCGTGGCATTTTTTGCTTGAGAAATAGGTTCATGACTGTGAGGTGCATAACGAAGAAAGATTTGCCTTCTCCCTTCCTCCCTCCCCTCCTCTCAACTCGAATAAAGGAAGGACTGCCTATCTTACCAGTATTATGACGATGCCGAAGAAAAAGGGTGCACATGTCACTATGCAACGACGTTACTGAATGGTCAATTAATCTATTCCTTACTATACCGATGCATATGCCCAATTTACAAGAATATACAAAACCATCAAGGTGCAGAAAAACAACAACCAAAATCCATCCCGCATGCGTCATACCCCCCCTCCCCTCCACCTTTTTCTTCTTTCTTCCTTCTTCCTTTTTTACTCTTTTTTCTTTCTTTTACCCCACGATTCTGAACAGGGCCTGGGCCTCCACCCGTTATTTTTCTTTCTGTTTCTTATGCAATAGCAAAGGATGTGTTATTGAAACTCGTTGCGGTGTCAGTTCGAGACAAGACAACAAAAATGTTCGACTCATAATGAGTCGTACTTTGTTTTCCACACACTCCCCCCGCCTCGTAGTATCGAAATCTCACTGCTTGTCTTTGTATTTTTTTCTTTTCTTTTTTTGTTTCTTTTCTTACACCGTTCATGCAGGTCTATTGTTGTCTTTGGCGGTTGATGACGAGATCAGACAGGGGTCAAAGCACCAGGCAGCTGCATAAACGGACGAGAAACGTGAGAGAGTGAGAGAGAGTGTGAGGGAGACAAGTACGCTAACTCTCTTTTTTCTTTTCTTTCCTAAAGTGGTAAGATTCTGGAATTGTTCTAGAAGTTCTATGCGGGGATATTCCATTGGGGGTTGGAGGGGAGTGGGGGAGGGGAAGGGACTTGGTGTCGTTGTAAGGTTGCAATAGAGGGAGTGTGAGAGCAGGCGGTCGGGTTAATAGGTGTACATCCACGTAGGATTAAAACAACACACATACATACACACACTTATGAGCACGAGCATGAGGTAAGAGGAAGATGGGTGAGAAGTGAGGATTTGAGGCTTTGTTTGTCCTTGGTGCTGATGTTGGATTTACCTTGTGTGCGTTTTTTTTTAAATACATGATTGTTAAAACTGATACTTTACATGGTAATGCGTTTAATTTACTAATGGTCCTGAAATCAAGAATACGATAACCTACGTACCATGGATGTCTTGTCTTCCTTCCGGGGTCGGTGCTTTTCTAGTCACCGTACCGTACCGAAACAGTCTCCATCTCCATCTCACAGTAAAAAGAGAGAAAAAAAAGGAAAAAAGAAAGAAAAAGAAAGAAAAAAGAGACAGAAGTGCTCGTTTCATGCATTTGCATCTCGAATGGGGAATCAATTTTCCTTCTTCTTCCTTTTCCTTTTGCGGGCGCTGGGTGAATGATGACATGCATTGCTTTTTTGATTCAGAGGACATGTTTTGTTCTGACATTTTTGTGTCAAATTTGGAGAAGAAGGAGGGGGAGTATTTACTCATTCGTCTACTCCATGTGAACTTTTGTAATTCTTGGAAGGAAGGGGGGGGATGTGTATCAGATGCCCACTGTTGTTTCTTGGCTGTGTGTATGTGTGTATGTGCGTGCGTGTGCGTGTGTGTATCAAAAACGAAGCAAGCAAGCGAGTATCCATCACGTTGATGCAAACTTGACACCACCTGCTTATTAGTTTGCTTGCTTGCTTGTTGAAAGACATGTTTGTTACTCCGTACATCGAAACGTGTCTTTGCATGATGAGACGGGGGGGGGGGGGGGTTATCCAAGGTGGATCTTGATGCTTCTTTTTGTTTTGATAGGAAAGTTTCCGATTTTTTCTATCCTAGTGTTTTTTTCTTTTCTTCTTTTTTCTTTTCTCTTACCTCGTACATGTGCTCGGATAACTGCAGAGCACATGAACACGAGACAGAGACAGAGACCCTCTCGAAGAATCACTTACCGCAAGTTTCTGTCTCGTGAAAAAACCCAACGTTGCTGTTGTGTCTCTCGTATTATGCACTGACCCGTCTTGGCTATGCCAACCACCAAACTTTTGTTTGCTTGTAAGAATAGTCACCAAAGTCCATCAAAGAGAGAGAGAGAGAGAGAGAGAGAGAGAGAGAGAGAGAGAGAGGGAGAGAGGAATATAGAACGTTACTCTCTACATCGGAATTATCCACCCCAAGAAAAAGAAAGAAAAAAAGAGAAAAAAAGAGAGAAAAAGACACGGTGTGATTCATATCCGTGATGGGAAATCCGATAATGTATCCATGGAGAACGCACACAAAATATGGTTGGGATGGCTCGTGTAAGGCGCGTTGTTGACACCCGGTTGTTGAGCACTTCCCCATCGGGTAATTTCCCAGAGAGGAAATCTTGCTTTCATGACTGAGATGGCTTTTTCAACTAGTTCTCTTACAAGTAGACGAGAAAGAGAGAGAATAAAGACACACAAAAAGGGCAAAAAGGGCAAAAAGGACAAAAAGGACAAAAAAATCACGTAGGTATACCTGGGACTCGAACCCAGAGCCTTAGTCTTATTGCCTCGTAAACGTGAACAATAGGAGGACTACGCGCTACCATTGCGCCAGCACACCATGTGTAAGAGCTGGCTGTAGAAACTCGGTGCTTCATCCTTGACCTATGGCTGCCGTTTGTTATTCATGTTGCAACCTCGACTCGCTCTCCTCTCTTGCAGACTCGCTTACTCGACTTACTTTTCCATATTATTGACTCGGCGGTTATTTATTTTGGGAAGCGCCGAAACGGAACTGCATACCCCCGAATTATATCTATATTCGGAAGCGTCCGGCGGCCAACGGGAGCACTATTCAACTTATTGGACTATTGAACAAACTTTACATTGGATATTCGAACCTTGCATGTATTTGCTTCTTTCATACGAAAAATGGCATTCTTACTATGACAACCTGCGACTATGAAACTGTCCCCTAAAACAAAATCGGCATAGAATGGTAGTAATAATACCCATAGGGCTTTTCAAGACACCCCCCTCCCCGTCGCCCATCACCCTCATCCTCAATCATCCAAGGGAGAGTAAAACGGGAGAGTGGACATGACATGTACGGAAGGAGTTCCGTTTAATTCGGGTAAATGGAACAGACTGGATTTCCCGAACCTTGACCTGGTCTTGGTTGGGTCCGTAGGCGGGGTGACATGTCGTCTCGTCTGCACCTGAAAGTAAGCACTACATCGCAACTGCATACACTACATGCCCTATTCTTTCAATTTTTTGGGGCCAGGGAGGAGAAGAGACAGAGAGAGAGAGATGGGCCAAGGATTAATGAGTGACGCTGTCTGGGTTCGAGTAGGGCCCCCCTCAGTGCAAGGTAAGCATTTGTGGAGGACCCCCCCCTCTTCCCCCCTCCCTAGAACCTGGGACCACCTTTTCAAACACCAGGTCCGGGTCCAGGTCCAGGTCCAGGAACCGGTTGGTCTCGTCATTATTGACAATTATGCCGGCACTGGCTACCCTATGCTCCCGGCATCTCAAAAGTAATCCCTAAAACCAGAATCCTTCTGGAAGCCACCCTCCCCCCTAAAAAAAAGAAAAGAAAAAGGAAAAAAACGACGGCGGCAGTAATAATTCACTCACCGGATCTTGAGAGACTAGTTTCCGCAAAGCGCAGGTCACTGTAGATTTGGGGAGAGGGAGGGAGGGGCCTTGTAGATCCCATCCCCTCCCCGATAGGGCAGCATAGGGCGCGTTTTGTAAATGCCGAATGTTCAGCTGCAGTGGCTTTTCTCGCTCTCTCTCTCTCTCATTGTCACTTTGCCCCATTCATGGTGTATGTATTGGTGGGATGGGGATTCCTGTACATGTGATACGATGTGGTGTTGCATGGGGGGGCTTTGGTCGACTTACATACGTACATGCAACCGCCGGCTTTTTGGATTGTTCGTATCCAATCATGACACGCATCGCCTGAATCCATTTCCCTCATTCTCAAACACTGCATGCATTGCAGTCTTCACATGTAAAAAAGAAAGAAAAAAAAACGAGAGAAAACGCCCTTCGGTTTCGTGTGAAGGGACAAGACTCCAACGGGTAAGAGGCCGGGCGGCATGTCATCATCATCACATTCATAGTACAAGTGAAATGCCAAGTCGGAGGCCTTCCCGGTCACATATCCGGTGGCCGGACTGCTGTTCCGTTTGCCGAAGAGCCTCACCAAAAGATGACCGGTTTGACGGCGGTATTTCGTGCACCAGTAATCTTCGGTATATAAAAAAAATGGCGACAATGGGAGAAAGGCGCTTTGGTGGGTAAAAGGGAGAAAAAAGGGAAAAAAAGCATTCCGGCTCTTCTGGGATTCGTTACGCGAGTGGTTGAGAAACAAGGAGACTGACTTGACAGACTGCCTGAGCGTCCATATTCAGCTCGCTTGGGCAAGGCAGGCCTGTTGCTATTCATCATTGTCCCATTCCCCTTTACCCAGTAATTCTCCGTTAGTCGGGTAACTGTCGGCCAGGATGCATTTAAGCGACTGAGAAAATCTGCCGAGAATGTTGCTCCCAGTTGAGCATGACTATGACTGACCTCTGGCTGGTTACTGGATACGGCCTCGTCAGCCCTCCCAAGCTGCGGCCCGTTTCGCGCTCTCCATCCATCTATCGGTGACGAGCTACTATGCTATGCTATATACGGAGTACGGAGAGCTTGACACCTTGTCAGGCACCAACACAGAAGTGCCCACCACGTACACGACCGCAAGCTTGACTCGCGCCTTGTGGTGTCTCTGCTCATGACACGACATGACATGACATGACAGCAACAAGTCCCTACAGTCTCCGACGGACTTTTTTCTCTTCATCATTTCCATCATCTCACAATTCTTGGTGTTTTGCTTTCTTTGCTTTCTTTCTTACTTCGTTTCACCGGAGACTAACCATGTTCTTGTCCTGTTCAAGGGGCTTATTACCGGGGGTAAGCCAAGAGTATCACGTCCCATTTGTAAGCGAGTAAGGGAACCATACCGTATATCGGGCCATTTATTTTCTCTCTTGCTCTGCTCTCTTTGCGAAATGGCTAATACCGCACAAGCCTCACGTCATCCCATCTGCAGCGCCCCCACAGTCTTTTTCTTTCTTTTTTACTTACCCTCTGTCATGCCCGTCAGTCAACTACGCCCTCCAAGAAGCACCTGAACTACCTGGGGACACACACACACACACACACACATGAAGTGGGAGGTGGGGGGGAGGGGGGGGGAGGGATAAGGGCAGCGATAGCCGGAATGACGAGCTGCTGCATCTTCCGAGTACCAAGCGAATGCACCATCAAAGGAAGGGCAAATCTGCAATTCCTCCCCGGCGGCAAGTCGGTAGGGCTGATTTGCCAGTTTACCCCTCCCCCCCTTGGCTATATGTGATGAGTTAAAGAAGTTATTCTGCCGGAGCAAGTGTTGTATGCATATGAGTGTGGGTAGTAGCAATTATGGCAAGGAACGAAAGGAAGCGCGTCCTTGAGAGCGCCTGTTTTTTTCCCTCTTTTCGATCCAGCCTAATATGATGTGCGATGGGAGTCGGAGGCATAGACCGATCCGGTCGAGTGACCGACATAGGGTGACATCCCCCCCCCTTGCAAGGCGTCATGGACGAAGAAAATGACCCTCCCCCATCCCCTTCCATGCTCCCCGTTTGAAATCCCACTTTGCTGCCGACAGGGCTGGCTGAGAGCAGCTCGCGTATGCTGGGGTATTGAAAAGAGGATAGCAGCTCGAATGCACGCCCCCAGTTCATGAAAGGGCAGGGGCAGAGAGGGGGGGAGGGGGAGGGAGAGGAAGGGGGGTGGTCCAGCTCAAACTGAAAACTTGTTGGCCTATCTGGTGTGGGGGGGAGAGAGATAGGGACAAGGGGGTTGATGGCAGTTTCTAGCGTTTCTGGAATATAGGGCAGAGATGGGTGAGCGTCCTACGGGCGGTCGTGAGAAAAAGCATGATCACGAGAGACGGTGAGAGTAATGTGGAGTGACTGAGGTGATCATGAGCGCATGTTGGGCGTCAAAGTGGAATGGAGTGACAACTGATTGTAACGTTGGATTTGCAGTTGATCGACTGCGTATGTGACAACTGGTCGAGGATCGACTTTGCAAGAAGCACCTCAGCTTTGGCTGACTGTCCCCCCCCCCCCCCCTTGAGAGAGGTCCTTTGGGATCTCGTATGTGATGGAATGATCCACAGTCCAATCTATAACCACCAGCGCTCTATCCGCGAAATAATATATATGAAAGGGAAAAAAGACCTGCAGCCTTTCACAAATTAGAAACATGGGAAGGGGGGGGGGGGGGGTTACGTCAAAAAAGTCCAATTCTATGCAAATCGACAACAGGATGAGCGTCATTGACT
This sequence comes from Hypomyces rosellus, assembly GCA_011799845.1. NCBI lineage: Eukaryota > Fungi > Ascomycota > Sordariomycetes > Hypocreales > Hypocreaceae > Hypomyces > Hypomyces rosellus. Next base: position 985,852 of record WWCI01000003.1, read on the forward strand.
TGTTTTGCTGAAAAAGTCCTTTTTAGCTTTTCGACTTCCTCCACCTCCCTAGGCAAATTACCTTGCATTGGTGCCCAACCCAATCTATGCAACCTTTGCTGCATGCATATACTATGGATGCTGCAGACATTTCCAAAAGCAGACATTTCCAACGGGGTTCATGGGGGAGAGGAGGGGAGGGGGGGAACCCTGCTCTGGGGACGTATCTCCTGCCCATCGTGGCCACTATATGACTACAAAGAATTGAGAGATAAACTAACATTTCCTGTTGTGGAACGTCTATTTGATTGACGGGCTAGTTCTCTTGAGGATAATCGGTAAAGTGCGGGACGGGGATGGGGGGGATGGGGGTTGTTCCCCTTCATTCCCCCGGTTCCGTTGAGAGCCGCATTTTGGCGATGCCAAAAGGAGAATACCAGGAGTAGAAAGATTCCTAAGCCAAAAAAGAGGGTGCCTCAGGGGGTCGGACGAATGGCAAATGCCTCACTGCAATTCGGTTGATGAATGATGAATGATGATGATAGGGGGGTTAAAAATTGTCCTGCGGAGGTTGTCAGCTCATCAATGTGTGACTCTGGGGGTATTTATATTCGTCAGATATGCATTTTAGTTCTCCCTATAGCATACTGGGATCTTATACAGTGGCCATAAGTCATGGGTGGCAGCTCTAGTGTTGTAATATCGCGGTGGTGTGTGAAGGAATATGCCAGGCTCTGGCTGCAAAGACGTGGACGGAGCTTTATGAGATGATGTATCATCGCTGGGTTTAAATATATAACGTTCTATAATACTCGGTAACAATAATCAGCGCTGGTGAACACGATGGCTGACGCTTTGTTGTTGCTATTTACACGCGGAGATGTAGTAAAATAAGATGTCCGTGTTGAGAAAGATCCCAGGCTTGTAGCTGCCATAATATATAGATCATTGATTACCTTCCGAAAGAATAGCAAGTGCTTAGAGGCCATATATGATGGCCAAATTAAGCTGCATGGAGTTCGATTCCATGTTCAGAGTTGGAAAAAAGGGGGGGGGGGGGCAGGTTGACAGCGTACATGGGATCAGCATCCGTCTAGAACTAACGTGTTATGATGTGATAGGAGGGTATCTATGCACAAGCATGTCAGCAGAAACGAAACAAGCTGGCAATAGAATGTATTTCTCCGAAATGGTTCGTGGCGGGTGAGGCAGAGCTATTCTCCAGAGGCCCCAGAGGAATCACTGAAGCGACAAGACCAACATTGGATTACCCAGATATCGCCTGCCTGCCCATATGCTACAGAAATTACTCCTTAGTTGAAGCTTTCTAGTGTACGTTGGCTAAACCAAGTATTCACACCCACCACAGAACGATACTTGATCTCGCTCAGCTCAGCGTCAGATTAGACTTGAAGTGGTCAGGTCTGGTGAGTAAACGCATGCTATAGAGTTTAATATCCCGAGGCGAAGGAGAGAAAAAGGAGAGAATGAAGGTGAAGTTTAATTGGATTCTATTTGTACATGAAGGGGCATGCTATCTGAAGCAGACATTGGTATAATCATCAATGTATCCACCTGAAGATATTGAATCTATTAGCAGTACTCGGATTTTTGGAACAGATGATTCACCGCCTGTAGGAGATTCATACATATTTTGACTGGATACTCTATGGCTTACGGGTGTCCACAACTAGAAAGAATCAGCATGATCTAGTGGTATCATGTTGGGCTCATAGATATACAGATGGACGCCTCAAGACACTTTGTACTTCCGGTCAACAGTTGGTATCGGTTGCCTCTCTGTTTATAAAGGGGCTCGCGACACATTTATTGATGGCTGGAACTTCATCTATCCCCTCAAACGCGAGATGCTTTGTCAGTCATCCATCGTTTGCTGTATGCAAATGAACATTTATACCGGACACCTGACGCAAGCCCATCCTAGAATTAAAACAGCGACTCTTCCCTACGGCATGCGTAAGTTCTTTGGTACCAGTTCGTATCAATTGCTCCCGGTTCCGGAATCAAGCTATCTGGCTGCTTCCCCAAAAAGGGGCTTGCTGGCAACCTAATCAATGAGTCAACTCTTGGTGGCCCGTAGCAGCGAAGTCAAATTCTTGAAGAGTCATTGTGCCTGATTCATATCTCCCGTCACCCAGATCAATAGCTTCTACCTTTGACATCAAGTGCAGGCTAAGAAATAACAAATTAGAGCACATATTCAGGCGGAGTTGACGACCCCTAAGATCCAAAGTTCTGGCGTCAAACTCGCCGCCCCCCCACGATACGCGCAAAGTTCATGGCGACCTCGAATAAAAACTCTGGGATTACTGACTCGAGAACTATATCATTTATGGGAGTCACTTATTGATCTTTGACATCAATTTGGTGGTTTCATTCCACAAGCCCCTTACCACCACCATTGATGGGAGGGAGGTATTGGCTACATATCCGGTGTTTCTACTTGATTTACCTGGTAACTTGACTAGTATCGATATCCTTCGTTAACTAAAGACATAATCCATAAGAATGTTACTAGTCGAAGCATATATACGAAGGTATAACAGTACATTACTGGTGGAGGGTGACTATTGGCGTAATCAGGGCACCTAGTTGCGATGGGTAAGGAGTTTGGCTTGTCAGTTACCATTACGTGGTTCCGGCAGACGCAATATTTGTGCATCGTTACTCACATTGAAAGGTAGTCAGCTTTGGCGTTGGCATTCATCAGCGTGAGCTCTTCCTCTCATCAGATCTGTCTTGGTGGTTGCTTGACTACGTATATAGCACAAAAGGACATCATGTTTAAATGTCCCTGATTGGACCATATATTCAAAGTCTCCCCCTTAAATATTATCAGTCCATCCCCCCCCCCCCCAACCTCTTTCTACATACCCTACTTCACTATGAAATTTAGGTTCGACGGGATCGACACGATTTTCCAACTACAAGAGGAGCCGCCGAAAAATAATACGACATTCGGAGACTGATCTAAGCCGAGGCAGAATCAGTCGATTCACCCCATCTCAAACAGTTGTTCCATGAGCAGCCAGCAAATGCCTCTCCTTTGGGCTAGTGATGTAGCAACGCGAATTTGGCCCTCCGGCGTCTGTTTCGTTTGGATTGACATGGGTAACTGGTCACAATGTATCCAAGTTAGAGCGGGGAATATGGCTGCATACTGCTCTGCTTCCCGAACCATGCAGTATGTTTCCGCAGCAAGATCCAGCTTTTCATCAGGGCTGTTATAAGAAGTTCTCAAGAATGCGAACCTCTTGAGGTTTTTCAAGCCTCGGAGCCTCGATCGCACCTCGTTGTGATCGATCAGCCATGCTTGAAGCCGGGGACTAACCAGACCCTCACCGAGACATAGCTGCTCTAACGACGTAATGCTACCAATGGCACCCAAGGTTTCTGCGGCAATACGGGCAATGTTTGATGTTGCCTCCTCAATTCTTGGGGCTTTCCATGATATTGAGAGGGAGGTGAGGTTCGACCATCTTCTATTCGATAGAAGCGGAAGAAGGTGGCAGTCCATGAGTTCTGAAGTACTGTCCTTGATAGAAAGTTTATGCACGTGTTGGTGCCGTGAAATAAAGCCAATGATTGACTCTACTGTCTCCTTGTCTGTAATTTTCACCATGCTTGGATCTAAGAGAGGTGGTACAACCAACGTTTCAAGGTAATCGAGGGGCTGGCAGGTGGATATAGCTTGTGTAAAACCTGTTAAGCCATCATACTTGGGTAACTCAAGGTGCCTTAGTGGTGAAGCCAGTAGCGAAGACCAAGCCACTGGATCAGGGCTGCCCGTGATGGAAGAGAATTTGAGATACTGAAGACGGGGAAATTGTATGTGTTCGTGGCGGAGAATTGGTTCATGGTAAGGGGTTCGGTCGCTGAGGGATAGGCGCTCCAGCGTCCCGCTGCAACGCTGTAGAAGGGTCGTCACGAAACGCGACAGGCTCCTATCTTCCCAAGCATAGGCGTCGCCCTCCCCTTTGTGAATCTCGTTGTCGCAAAGAGAAATTTCTAGATAAAGTGACTGTAACGGTATGGTAGACGGTACCATCGGTGGCTCCAAGTGGCGTGAAGACACAACAAAGGCTCTGCTTAACCTGAGATGTCGAATAGGCAGACTCGCGATTGTTTTAAAGAAGTTGCCGTCAAGACATATGCCACCGCACCACCAAAGATCCTCCAGATGCGGCATTGCCATCAAAGCAACGAGAAGAGGATTGTGGTATCCGACAATGTATGAATCCATTGCTCTTTTGCGTAACTCATCACGCTGCTCCTGGGTGGTAGTCCTAGCCGCAGCTCCCCAGAAATGCTCGTAGAGATCGCGATGTACGCCAGCGACGAGGCCCGGATTGGGCTTGACTATGACTCTACGAATGCAAGGTCCAATGAACAACGAGCGGGCAGCGTTGAAGGAGACATTCTTCCTAGCTTGGGCTTCAGTCACGAGTTGAGCTAAAAGCCCAAATGAACGCCTCCCATAGTTAAAGCAGACCTCGGCAAACTGGCAAGAGCGGGCCAGCTGTCTGCAGTCGCTATTCACCAGAGCGAGGGCAGATAGAGTGGCCTTGTCATCCGCGATCAAGTCCATGATGTCGCCTAAAATCTCGGGCAGCAGGGTCAAAAGGAGACTTTTTGATGCGGCCGGGCGGCCTCCCATGACCTTTGGAAACAGGAAAGGTAGCTTCCTATCTTTCTCTTTTCCAGGACCATAACGCCTTTCGCTCCAATCCGTCATGATATGGCAAATATCATGCGTCATGGTTGAGTCGGTCGCGTCCTAGGGACGACTGTATTGTGGTTCGTCTCTGACTTAATCGGACGTCTTATAGAGAGACATTGGCGAGTGAATTAGAGCTCAGAGCGTATCCTGTCTACCGTTTCCTTGGGAGCACTGGAATATCGTGCATGATTAGCAATCGGCAGCTCTGCGGCCTTGCATCTGTGCTGGCGGATGGAGGAATAATGCATAATTAATGAAAGGCCTACATGCTTCAATCGGGCCCTTTCATTCCCCCCCTTCCCAGTGAGCGAGCACTATCTATGTAGTTCACGTGTGGGTTAGGTAAGAAGTTGTAGTGACAATCATCGTGAGGGGAAAGCCATGGATATATGCCCGGAAGAACTGTAATACAAAGGATGTCCTCTATATATGCAATATGGGCGACGGACGACCAGTAAGCACGAGCTGGCGATACAGCGAATGAAATCCTGAGCTTGAACTGAATGGATATCTTGCCGCCAATGACTGCAGTTATCCACTGCCTGATGTAGTATCCCGCGATATGGGACGCCATATTTGTTAATTGCCAGACAAGAATTGTTTCCCCCGTAGATTAGAGCTGAGATTGTAATATCAGTTTTCTATCCAAACGCTAATGAAGATAGATGACTTACCAGTTGACGGTATCATGGATGTTGGGGTTTGTCCTGGTACACTGAGCATGGCCTTGATCTCGTGTACAAGGATACCTAGGCGAAACCTACCCCAGATTCAATACATGGGCTATAAGCCTGCGTCTCTTTTCTACACCATTTCTACGGTGAGTGAGTCGTAAGATCGGTAAATGTGTCATTCGGCAAACTGGGAACTGCGCGTTCGGACATCCAGAGGAAGAAGGTTTGGCTGGATCACGGACGATGCGTAGTAACAGTCAGAGACATACTGCAGACTAGATAATTAGTACATTCACTAGTGTATATAGGGTAAGCAAAGCTGTGCCCCTGTAGTGCTGTAGCTTTAGATAGTAATTATAAAGTCCTTGACGAGATTAAAGAAGTGATCTACAGATAAGACATTTTATAGGTAATAGAGAGAAATGAGAGAAGAGAACTTACTATATATATATATTTACTGCATTCGATGAATTGCACCCTCATGTAGAGTTGATGTGTCCATCAAGAATCCATGGATTCATAGCTTCGCAGCGTTTAGTTCATGACGCCGCTGAGAGCGCTGTAATTTAGTGAGTAGGGTGCCCGCTATAAAAGGTAGGTTCTAGCGCTGGAGGTACTTTCATGTGCAGGTCGGGTGGCTTGTGAGGGTTTCAAAGTCAAAACTCTCTAATAATAGGGAGGTAGTCATGGCCAGTGATCCTTCGAGAGCTCAACGACAACAGTCACGTGAACTCTCTCGCTAAATCTCACATTAGTCAGGTACCATTGACCAAGTTGCCAACGCTCTCAACTCTCAAGACTCTTAACGGCAGGAATAACAGATACCCCGAAAAACGTTGCGAATGGTGGGGTTGATTGTTGACTCGACTCTCACCCCACCATCTCCCTCTCTCGCACTTTGTGAGATTGCATGACTCCTTGATCCAATCATCTTGTTTCCAACCATTTCCGCTCTCAAAGAGCATCATTTCTTTCCATCATGGAGCTCGACGCAAAAGCAAGATTCGATCTCATCAGCGAAAACCTCGCTGAATTCCTAAACCCCGAGATCATTCAAAACATCCTAGCCGAAGGACGAAACCCAAGAGTCTATTGGGGTAATGCTTCTTCCCACTTGGCTCTTGCAGATGGAGACACACGCTGACGCTTTTTTGCCTTTACTTTTTAGGAACCGCGACGACAGGCCGACCTCACACTGGATACTACGTCGCAGCCTTGAAGATCGCACAACTCCTCAATGCCGGCTGCGAGGTAGTCGTTTTACTTGCCGACATTCACGGATTTCTTGATAACCTCAAGGCGCCGCTTGAGCTGGTCGAGAGCCGATCCAAATACTACGAACATGTCATCAAGGCGATTCTTGTGTCTGTAGGCGTATCTATCGAAAAGCTCGAGTTTGTTCTCGGCTCTTCCTACCAAAAGTCAGAGGCATATGTCACGGACATCTACCGCATGTCGTCTCTGATAACAGAACACGACGCCAAGAGAGCTGGCGCGGAAATTGTCAAGCAGTCAGACGATGGGCCCTTGAGTGGTCTTCTTTACCCTGTTCTCCAAGTGCTCGACGAGGAATACCTCCGTGTCGATGCTCAATTAGGAGGTACAACTTAATGGCCCCCTACCTGTATCCCATTGATGCTAATATGAGTCAGGTGTCGACCAGAGAAAATTATTCATTGCCGCAAAGGCATGGCTACCCAAGCTCAAATACCGACAGGTGAGATGTCATGAAACTCGAGTGACCATCATAAACTCACAATTTCCTAGCGCGCACATCTTCTTAACCCCATGGTTGCTGGCTTGAGCGGTGGCAAGATGAGCTCTAGCAATGAAGGTAATGCCCCGAGTCTCGAACTCGTCACATGGCCAAGACATGTACTAAAACTCTTCAACAGATAGCAAGATTGATCTTCTCGACGCCCCCGAAGTCGTCGCTAAGAAAATTCGAAAGGCAGAGGCCCTCCCCAAGATTGTCGAGGAGAACGGCGTTCTTGCACTAGTCGAACACATCTTGCTGCCAGCCTCCAAGCTGCAGCAGGGTAAGGCAGAGTTTCGAGTTGAGCGAACCCGAGATAACCTGGAGCCATTGGTCTACCACGATATCAAACAAATTCGGGAGAATTACGCAGAGGACATTGTATGTATACCTTTTATATTCATACACATGTCATGGACTAACCGCTTTATAGTTAACGCCGCAACTCCTGAAACCCGCCGTATCGGCGGCTTTAAGCGCTCTAATGGCGCCGATTAATAAGGCATATCAAGAGTCAAAGGAGTGGCAGGATATTACTGTAAAGGCATACCCGCCTCCGGAGAAGAAGGTCAAAAAACCCAAGGACAAGGGGTCCAGACACCCCGGAGTGGTTGTACCAGTACCCGAGGAGCAAAAATAGATGTAGAGAGTGAAAAGTAAAAGAATAGACGTATACCTCCATTCGAGAAGGAGGATTAATCGATATTTGTGCTATGCCCCATAAGCTGCGAATTCAATATTGCCATAATATCTCTATCTCTGTCTCTCTCTCTCCCCCCCTCACTCTGTGTGTCTCTGTGTATCTCTGCATATCTCTGCGTGTCTCTGCGTGTCTCTCTGTCTCTCTCCGTTTCTCGCCCTCTCTCTGCATACCTGTCTTGGGAGTCGACGGAAGAGCCAAGACGGCAGGGTGGGTCCCTGAAAAGCACGTTGTTGAACTGGTTCCCGCAAGAGGAAGCTGAAGATTGTCTTGGCGATAAGCTAACGGGCAAAGTCATACCTGTTGCAGTTGTTGCACACAGTGTACGTTTATTAACAGTTAAGTGATGGAAATACAAGTATGCAAGGCATGTAACGGTATTGAGTGATTGGATCATTGCATCTTTCCACTCGACATCTTGAAATCATTACAAGTAGCAATCAAATATCCCCCCATCTATCACCTCTCAGGATCAGAGACCTCCCCTCCCCCCGTCAGCTGATCGGCACGTTTCTCATTTGGGAAATGGACCCTTTTGAAACTCACTAAGCCGTCAGTGCCGGCATAAGAAAGTACCGCACATGTCAACTTTGTGAGAAGGGTCCCTGGCAGTATTAGCTGGGATGAGTGTGTATGTACAAGTATTGTACATGGGCATGCATGTCTTTGACTTTTTTTTTTGTTGCGTATAGTAATTAAAAATAAAATAAAAGATAATGCGCATCGGTTCCGGTATCCGTGAGGCCGTAAGTACAGGTACAAGGTACTAAACGACAGGTATGATGCAGGTTGAGTTGGTCCGTCTTATTCACCGCATGTGCTGAGAATGACTTGACTTTACATACAGTTGGTTGGTGATGGAGGCGAGTTCTTGATGGCGGTTATGATATTGTGTGACATGGCACGGTGTTTGATCGTCCGGGACACAAGCGACGCCATCTTGTCGCTGTCGTCGTCGTCGTCAATTGTGAGTATTCAAAGAGGTGGAACATTTAACCCGAACATGAACTCTAGAGAATCTGAATGTGCGTGTTCGGATTAAATGTTCCACCCCCTTGATATTGAGTTGGTTCGCTTGGGTGTCTATGTGTGTCCTGTATTATATGGTGGCATATCAACTGTTGCAATCAATATATAGTATACGAGCTGCTGCCTCTAATCTTTTCCCTTTTCTGACCTGACACTCTCTGTATTATCTATACAGAGTACACTTTGCCTTATCTTAATCTCTTCTTCCACCTTTATCTCTCCCTCTCTCACTCTCACATACACATAGACCTGTGTACATCATACAGGTTGTCACATGTCGCCATCATCCTTTGCATTTCCCTTCCCTTTCCCCTCTCAAAGAGATGGGACACTTTGACGCTCTCACACTCACACAACAAAAAGACGTGTGCGTGCCGTCCAAGCCGGTTGCCAGTCCATTTAGCGGGGCGGCCAACATGGTCGTGTCTCTGTTCCGCTGCCGTGTGCCGATTAGTTCCCAGTTTTGACCCCCCTGATTTGTCCAATGCGAGTCGCCCAACGAATCGAGATGGGGTGGCACTCGCTGCAGTCAGTCAGTCAGTGGGCCAAAGATCCCAATCTGACTCGGCATTGCGCAACAATCATTGAGAAGCTTAAGAAGCCTTGATGATGATCTACCAGTTAAAATGCGAGACAGGAATGGGTAGGATGAGGCTTTTCAAGGAGCCGATTTTGCCGTGAATAAAAAAGAACAAGTACATGATCGTGCATCTGCCTTTGTTACTCTGGAGGTGTGATGGATGGATGGATGGATACTTGATGACCTGGATGTCTACATACTTAGTACTGCGTCTCATCGCTCGTCACGTCGATGGAAGAGAAAAAAAAAGAAAGTCCGCTGAACTGCTGGATGTTGAAATGCGTGCAGACTTGAATCGAGGCGCAGCAACTGTTAAGACGGTACAATTGAAGTACCTGAGCCCTGAGTCTGGTGCTGTCCCCATTTCAAGCGCTTATGCTGCTGTTCTGCCCGCCAGACGCCACTAAATTGCCACTGGATAAATCGGCTTCGACAGGACCAACAGCAAAGTATCTTTTTTGTACCCACCACCAGAGAGGCCGCGAAATCCATCCATCTCACTGCACCTTAAGCTCTGGGGGGGAGGGTGATCTGACCCGCTTGCGGAGAAAGATGCAATTGCAAAGGCCTAGAAGTGTGCTCCGTAACCAGCCCCGGGCCGCTAAACCAGACCAGCTTCAGCAGGTAGCAAGTACCAGTAACCAGCGTCAGCACTGTAGATGCGGGCGTTCTGCTTTGTTGTAGGTACATCAAGGAGGACCCGACATGACATGGCCAGTACAGGTACTACTAGGAAGGAACCACCAACCACTTTCCATCCCCCAAAAATACCAGCCCAGTCCGCCGCCATCCCGTCCCTGCGTCTCGCTGCTGTTGCTGCTGCGTCCAACAAGGCCCATCCATCACACACACACACATACACACACCCAACCTACACAGCCGTCAAGCAGGCTTTTGGCTCTCTTCTTCTTTCGTCGCCTCTTTCTCTTTCTCTTCTCTTTCCCTCTCGTCGTCGTCGTCGTCGTCCAGCCCCATTCGACCCTGCCATTCATTCACTCGCTTGGCCTCGGTCGCCATTTGCGAATCGAGGGAGTAGCAAAAAGGCAAGACAAGACAAGCCATCTCCCGGGGGTTCCCCAACTCGTCGTCGCTGTCCCCCCCCAGCCAAGACAGCCCATCGCGCGCTGCCATGGTCGAAGACGAGAAGAGCGCCGCCTTGAGCGGGGCGGCCGAATTACCGTCAACCAATTCCTCTCGTCCGTCCGTCGTCGATGGCATCACCATCAAGTCAGAAGCCGCTTCGGTAAGGAGTTTCTCGATATGAATACATCATCCATTTGCCTTTGGGAGGACTGCGACATGTTGTGTGGGCGCAAAAGTTCGTTACTGTGGCGCTGCTATTGGCCGACGAACTTGGCGCGACAAGAACTGAAGGGGAAGAAACAGAAGAAGAAGAAGAAGAATAGAAGAAGAAAAAGAAAAAGACAGAGGAATCAATTGAGATGGATAATTTGAAGGTGCATGGCATGCAAAGAGGACACGGAAGCGCTGACAATTTTCTGCTATTTTTCATCGCCTATAGGAACCCTTTTCCTACGACGAAGATGACCGCGATTACTTCTCACCACAGACTAGCACCGAACACGACCTCAACGTCACCGAAGATGACCTTCTCGAGGCACAGGAGCTCGCTTCCCAATTCACTCTCGATCAGGTCCGCGAGATCATGACACGAGTCTTCCGCGTCCACGAAAAAGATCACAACTTCCCCTCGTCCGTCATCCAAAAGATCCAGCTATTCTTGGAAAACGAGTCTGTCTTCTCCAACCCCGAGCAACACCAGCACCTTATCCAGGAAATGAAGCTCGAGGCCGCCCTCGTCACCAGCAACAGTCCATATGCCGAGGTACGCGCCGTCGTCAGCAACAAGGACGATCCCACGACGCCATGTTCTACTATTCGAAGTTGGGCCATTGGCCTCGCCTTTAGTTGTTTGCTTGCCTTTGTCAACCAGTTGTTCGACATTCGCCAGCCTGCCATTCGTGTCATGGCCAACGTCGCCCAGCTGCTTTCCTACCCCGTTGGTAAAGCTTGCGAAACATGGCTCCCCGATGTTGGCTTCACTCTCTACGGTACCTATCATTCGCTCAATCCAGGCCCCTTCACCAAGAAGGAACATATGCTCATCACCATCATGGCCAATGTTGCTTACAACACTCCGTACACGAACAACATAATCTGGGTTCAATACTTGCCGCAGTACTTTAACCAGCCATACGCTTCGCACGTCGCCTACCAGCTGCTAATTGCTCTCGCTACGAACTTTATTGGCTATGGCATGGCTGGCATTTGCCGCCGTTTCCTCGTCTACCCGTCCTATTGTGTCTGGCCCGCCTCTCTCGTTACCATCGCCCTGAACTCGGCTTTCCACAATGAAACGAACGCTGCGGTGGAGGGTCCCTTTGGCAAGGTCTGGCGCATTTCTCGCATCAAGTTCTTCTACCTCATGTTTGGCGGCATGTTCATCTGGTTCTGGTTCCCCAACTACATCTGGACCTCCCTTTCGAGATTCAACTGGATGACCTGGATTGCTCCCCATAACGCCAAGCTCAACATCATCACTGGGATCAACCACGGTTTGGGCATTAACCCGTGGCCCACATTTGACTGGAATGTTTTGCTTTGGGACTCTGCGGATCCGCTCATGGTTCCCTTCTTTAGCACCATCAATCGTTTCATTGGTGTTTTTGTTTCATTCTGGGTGGTTCTCATCTTCTATTTCAAGAATGTTTACAACACGGGCTATCTTCCCATCAACAGCAACCGTGTTTTCGATCACTTTGGAAAGCTGTACAACATCAGCCGAGCTGTTGACGACAACGGCCTGTTCCACGGAGTCGAATACAGTGCATATTCGCCCCCTTTCTTGAGCGCTGGCAACCTGGTCATTTACATGTTCTTTTTCGGCATCTATACTTCGACCCTCACCTACGCTCTGCTGTATCACCGTCACGAGATTGTCCTCGGCTTCAAGGGTTTGTACAACAGCTTCCGCAAGATTACGCCGCAGGAGGATGAGAATAGTTTGGATGTTCACAACCGCCTGATGAAGGCGTACCCCGAGGTTCCCGAGTGGTGGTACATGATTTGTCTTGTGGTGGCCATCGCGTTGGGCGTTGCTGGTATCGCTGGATGGAACACGCACACGTCGCCTGGCGTCGTTTTTTACGGTCTGGCACTTTGCGTCGTCTTTGTTATTCCAGTGGGTATTATCAAAGCGATGACGGGTATCGAGGTGACGCTCAATGTGCTTGCCGAATTCATTGGTGGTTCTTTTGTTGATGGCAATGCGCTGGCCATGAACTACTTCAAGTCGTTTGGCTACGTTACTTGCGCTCACGCGGTGTGGTTCTGCAACGACTTGAAGCTCGCACATTACGTCAAGATTCCTCCTCGACAAACATTTATTGCCCAGATTTGCGCCACCTTTGTCAGCACGCTGATTTGCGTTGGTGTCTTGAACTTCCAGATGAGGAATATTGATGGGGTGTGCACTTCTGATGCCAAGTACAAGCTCACCTGTCCGGGTGTCAATACCTTCTTTACGGCTTCGGTGCTCTGGGGTACGGTTGGCCCGTCCAAGATTTTTGGACACTCTGGACAATACAGTGAGATTTTGGTTGGATTCCCCCTGGGCATTCTCATCGTGGTATTCTTCTGGGCTTTGGGTAAGAAGTTTCCCCACTCGACGTGGCTCCGACAGATTCATCCCGTGGCCATCATGTACGGAGGTATCGTCTGGGCACCTTACAACATGTCCTATGTCTGGCCATCTGTGCCTATTGCGTATATTTCCTGGGTGTATCTGAAGACGCGATTTGTTGGTTTCTGGTCCAAGGTAAGTAATATTCAATCTCTTTCACCGGCGGTAGATGTCCTGACATTTTGATAGTACAACTTTGTTCTCTCTGCGGCATGGTCCTGTGGTATTGCCATTGCCGGCATCATCATCTTCTTCTCGTTGCAATATACCGAAGTCACATTGGACTGGTGGGGCAACAGAGTGTCAGAAATAGGGTGCGAGGGCAAGGGGTGTGTGCTGAAGCACCTAGGTCCAGGAGAATATTTCGGGCCCCGTATGGGGGATTTCAGCTGATAGACAAGTGGGAAAACATTATCTGCATTTTTTTGTTGCTTCGCCGGGATGAAAAGAAAAGAAGAGAGATCATATCTCGGCGTTGGAGTCATTACACTGGAGTTGGGGACATTTAAAGGACGGGAATATTTTTGAAGCATTTTGGTCTCTTGCTTTGAGTTGAATCTCTTTTTTTTTATTGGAAGGAAAGGAATTTCGGGATAAGCTATACCCCCTATGTTTATTTTATAAAGATGAGAGCAATGACTGAATGAAGGGCTCGGTCTGGCCAGTCGTTCAGAGGGATGGGATATTAAGGTGTTGTTTTATTTTGCATAAGGCATCGCAAAATACATGTACCACTATTATATATACGTGGCTGTGTTATGATGATTTGATATTTATTGATATTGCGGCGATTTGTGATGCTTATTCACTTGTTATGATTGATGGGCGTTGATCCGGCAACTTGACGATGCATTTATAAGGGAGGTGCGTTGCCCCACGATGTTGCCAACTCTAGGCTGCTATGATAATCAGCAAGTGTCAAGCTCAGATTGGTGGGGCAGCATGAACTTTGACACAAACATCATCACCAACATCATTACCAACATCATCAACATGAACTTAAGATTAGCACCGCCAACAGATTTTGGAGGCTGAGATCGGTTTTACAATGAGTTCTTACCAGAAAAGAATCCCATTGGCCTGCAATTATTGTCGGCAGCGGTAGGCCGAACGCTTGATTGACCTTTGGACAAATCCCCTCTGACAACGATGATGTAGGAAACGCCGTTGTAATGGTAGATTCCCACAGTGCTCATCCTGCTCTGACAGGGGACAGGAGTGCGTGTACACTGAGCATACGTCTCCAAAGTGTGTTTGCTGTTCGAGAAGACGGGATCTGGTTGGGCACAGAGGCTGACATTGCGGCATAGAAATGAGGAGAAGCACTCAATGCTTGAACGTCTTGAGAATATAGAACGGCTACTTGGGAACCACACCGATGCGATTGAGGCATTGCAACAGGAGCGTTATCATCATCAACCACTTTCACCATCACCACCGCCGCCGCCCATAATAGCACCTACGTTGGGACGATATGGAAGAAGCCAGTCTGTTCCCCTGGGAGTTTCGCCTGCGTTGGTGCCTGATTACTTTGGCTCTCGAGTTACAGCGACGACGACGGCGGAGTATGTGGGCTCGACGCCCATGGAAGCTCGCCCGCATGCCACATGGGCTCTCAGCACTCACAATGGCAGCGGACCCTCGAGGCAAGGGGTTGACCACGATGAAGTCCCTGCCATTACGATACCACTGGGCCATCAGACCGGTACAAGCAGTCTTCTTGTGCTCCCGCAGATGCGCAGATTGGTCGGTGAATATCCTGAAGAATACATCTTCAAGGTTGAAAATGGTAGGCCCCGTACGGCGGCACTGGGCCTTTTGACATTATCGCTCATGGATGGTGTTGTGGAAAGCCAGGTCCACAGGACAGTTGCCGACGACTATTTGAACCGGTATTTGAAAATTGTCCATCCTTTTCATCCGCTGTTTGACCGAGACCAGCTGCTCGCGAGTTATGAGGAAACAATGGCCTCGGGCCTACATTCTGATAACAAATCAGCCCTCTTCCTCGCCGTCCTTGCACTCGGAGCAACGGCTTCGGATCCAGTTGGCCGCATCGAGGAGGGGAATTCAGGGGATGCCCTGGTGCAGAAAGCGCTGAGGATTTTGTTCGCGTCTTGGACTGTCTCATTTAGTGGCGATATCATGCTTTCGAGGGCCCTAATCCTGTGTGCGCTGTATTTTACATATGTGGCAGAGCCGTTGACGGCGTGGAGGTTGATACACATGGCGTCAACAAACATACAGCAGCTGTTAATACGGTGAGTTTTGTGCTTGGTATGTGTGGGGATTTACTGACGGGAGTAGGTGTAAGGATGTGCTTCCGAGTGAGGAGGAGAGACAAGATCTTACTCGCATAAGCTGGGTGTGTTTTATCATTGAAAGGTTTGTCCTCCCCGTTGAAAAGCGTCTTCAAATAAAAGCTTACAACACACAGCGATATTTTGGCAGAGTTTCATCAGCCAAGAAGTGGGATTGAGATTCTCGTCGACCGAATGATCCCTCCCAACTACGGAACCTCTCCCAAGCCCGAGAATCTTTACGTCCTGGCTGAAATTGCTGCCCGCTCCCTTCTCAACCGCATGCATCACGCCATATACTTTACTGACAGTCTAACCATATACTCTGGCCGCACTCTAGACTCGATATCCTCTTCCCAACCATCCCCTCTGCAGCCTGATGCTTCTCTCCTCCGCGTCTGCGACGAACTCAACCGCCAACTGCAAACATGGTACGATAACCTCCCCGAAGCCATTAAGCCGGATCTACACTCCGACATCCAAGTCAGTAAACAGGCTGGTCTTTTGAGTCTGCGGTTTTGGAGCGCTAAGCAGAGCATACTGAGGCCGTTTGTGATTTACGCGACTAGCACGCAGTTTGAGAACGGGGAGATGGTACCGGAGAGCGTACTCTTGAAGTGCAGGGGGTCTTTGAAGGCGTGCAGGGCGTTTATTGATGGGAGTCAAGATTTTTTGACTGAGAGGACGCCGTACACGTATAGCGTGACGCAGTTGTGGGTATATCAACATTGAACTGATTTGCAAGACACTTTACTGACAGGAGGCGTAAGCTGTCTAAACTGTTGTTTGGTGTTGACACTGGCGGCAAATTCTCCAGAGCTTGAGCATCTAGTCAGAGATATTGAAGATGTTCATAAAAAGACATTGGCACTTCTGGGGCCCTGGGCGCGTGTTGGGTCCAGTATACGTTGTGCGTACGAGATTGCCGAAGAAGTGGCGCAGAAACAGGTGCTTCGGAACCAGCAGAATCGATAGGTTGATGTATTGAAATTCTTACTGTGGATTTGGATTGGTGGTGAGTGGATTTTTTTATGGATAAATTAATATTAATGACTACAACAAGGAAAGAAAGAAGTTAGACTGTTTCCTGTTTTAGAACCCCTGAGCTGCCATTTCCTTTTCGATGGCGATTCTGGCTTTGTCCTCCATTTCCAGGAAGAAAGCCTCTGCATCGCCGACCCTCTTGCTGGCGACAGGGTCGCTCTTAATGAAGGCATCCAACTTGGCTCCACCATCCGCCACAAAATCCGTCTCCGTAGTGGCCAATATACCGTTCCAGTCCGGGCCAGCGAGGGGGTCTGCGGTGGACAGCTTGACGAGTCGCTCGGCGGTGGCATACTCTGCGTAGTGGAAGGCCTTCTTTTGGGTGGACAAAGGGGGGAGGGTATCGGGGGTCTGGAGGAGGGTGGTAAGAAGATGAGGGGAGATGGTGATGTGTGGACAGCCGAGTTCAGTCATGGCGAGGATTTCGCCAGGGGTGAAGTGGCTGTTTTAAATGTATCAGCATTTTCCTCTTGGTGAAGCTGAGGGAGGAAATGGGTGATGGAATTGGGGGAGATCAAGGGACGGACCTTGCGATGACCATGATGGGCTGTTCTTTGCCAGTTTCTTTGTAGGCTTTGGCGAAGACTTCTAGGATGTGGACTACGCGGGGGGACATGGGGTGCTACTCGATGTATGAGCAATCATTTCTCTCACGATTCCTTGCACTTTAAGATAGAAGATATTACCTCCAAAGCTGGATCTTCAAAGCTGGGACGCAGGGCAGGATCTAAATGCGCTGCAATTTCTGCGACCAAACGAAAAAAAGAAATCAGATTTTAAGCCGTCCTGGTTCTATTTGGGGGTTGGGGGTCGGGAGAGAAGATTCAAACTTACCGTTGTAATAAGGGCTGATAAACAGGCAATTGGACTGACTGGCCGCAATCCCCTGCTCGAGGGAGAACACGGCCGTGGCGAGGGTGCGGATGCCCTCTGCGTTGAGCTGCAGCGCAGCTGAGGCGGCGGCACCGGAGAAGGGCAGCTTGATGGCGAAGCGGTCCCGGGAGACGCCCTGCTGGGCGAAGAGGGAGGCGTAGGAGCGGCACTGGGCGATGATGGCGTCGCGGGCGTGGAGGTGGCGGAGGGAGGTCTGGATGAGGACGCGGCCGGAGAGGTGGGGGATGTTTCTGGCGCAGAGGTGGACGGCCTGGGGATGGTTAGATTGGGGGTGTTAAAGGAGGGGAAGGGAATAGAGGGAGAGGAGAAGGGAGGAAAGAAGAAGAGAGGGGAGAGGGGGGAAAGGAGAAGAGAGGAGAGGGACAAACAGCTTGATCATAGACGTGTTCCCAGCCCTGGGAGCCGTATTGTTGGACGAGACGCTTGATGAGGGCGGGGTCTTTGAGGAGTGAGTTTGTGATGATGGCTTGGTTGGAGGTCTCTGTTTTAGATTGTTAGTTGATGTAGGATGAGTATGAAGAGAGAAGAAGAAGGAAGAGGGTTGGGTACGGTTGTGAGGCGTAAAGGGTAGGGATTTGATGACTTCTGTGCTGGCGTCGTCGACGTCGACGTTGCAAATGTCTTCGATGCGGTGGAGGAGAGATCGGGTTGCCATGTTGGAGATATTTGGATGAGTTGATGGATGTCAACGGGGGAAGGGTATCGTAATGATGATGAGTGAGGAATCTGGGTAAAGTACAGAACGAAAACGGACAGGAGGAAGGGGGGATAGGATTTGAATTAATATACGTGAATTCTAATTACCAGTCTAGGACCTCCACTTACGCATGCATTCTCCTCACTTGATGCGTTTCATGACCCCATCGTGAAAGCTTTCCCCGTCTCTCCCAACCAGAACGTGAGGGGGGGTAGCTCCGACCTCGCCCCCTACAGACACGAGAAAACAGGTCATAGGACTTTGCACTATATGTGATGAGTGGATACCTGAATCAGGCAGCGAAGAAAGAAAAAGAGGAAAAAAGAAGAATTAATTCAGCTTCGTGGGTTTTTGTCAAGTAATGACAACTCAGTATGCACCTCTCTATCTCGTCTGTGGTTTGAGACGTCCGCGTGACGAATTGGGATGGATCGTGAGTTCAAGGGCGGTCCGCCATGTTCCGCCGGCAGAGGAGTGGGAGAGGCAGAGGATCCACTTTCTATGGAGAGGCGGCCCGCCTTGCCCGCCGCTAAAAAAGAACATGGATTTGTAATGTGGGATGGATATTTTTGGGAGGGATGGCGCTTTGATTACAGTTTGAATGGGGGTCGATGAGGCGAGATTCAGGTTCAATAGATTCGAGAACATGGCTGGACTACTAGGTAGGTCCATTGGACAAAGGAGGGGGACGACCCCCCCCCCCAATGACCGGCTTATGAAATAATGGGACAAGTAGCTTACCTACGTATAGGTACGTTGGGCTGCTGCAGCTCCCCCTTGGTCCAGACTTTTCAGACCCGGTCTGAGGAGGGAGAGGCGGCATATGGGGCCGCCGGTTGAAGCCATCGTGAAAGCGTGAGCTTGGTTTAGTTTTTTTGATGGGAACTCCGGCCATCGGAGGGTTCTTTGTTATTTTATTATTTTCATTGTTCAGATGGGTCTACTTAGGATTGGTAATCTTGATGACTTTTGGGTTGTGTACTTGGCGTGTTGGTCTCGTAGCTGGAGAGCTGGGAGCTGGGAGCTGGAAGCTGGGAGGTATATCAATGCCCTCGTATGCCCATGTGTTTTGTAAGATGAACTATACCTACCAAAACAAACAAAGAGCAATCACACACCCTTTTCCTCCCATTTCATTCTTCTTACTACTCAGTCATCATGGGCTCTCACCAAGACGGAAGCATTGAAGACAAGACGTTTAAAAATGTCGACACGCCGGACCTCTTTTCCCTCAAGGAGAGGACCATTATCGGTATGCATGGCAGCAAACATCTTTCACCCCCTTTTTGTTACCTTTTGCTCAGTTACCTGAAAAAGAAAGCTCCTCGACTGTTCTTGAAGGTCATTGCTGATATGTAGTAGTAACTGGTGCAACTGGCGGAATGGGCCTTCAGGTCGTCAAGGCCATCCTAGAATCAGGCGCCGACGTCATCGCCATTGACCGCGGCGACACTCCCACCGTCCCAGCATGGAGTATCTCACCCCCCTTCCCCCCTTTTATATCCCACCTCTCCCGTCTCCCCCCCATCAGAAGACTAACATCATACTCCCCTCAAAGCCAACCTCCAATCCATCGCCAAAGCACGCAGCACCGTCCTCGCATATCACCCCTGCGACATCTCCGACCCGCAAGCCACCACCGAGACTTTTGAGCGGGCGGTCGAGCAGTCGCGCCATCCGCTCAGGGGACTGGTCAACTGCGCGGGCATAGGCTGGATCGGCCCCTCGATTGACTTCCCCATTGACGAGGCGAGGCGGATTATCGATGTGAACCTCACCGGCACGCTGGTTGCGGCGCAGGCGGCTGCCAAGGTGGTGCGTAAGCAGGGGGGGAAGGGTGCGAGTTTTGTGTTTATTGCGAGTATGAGTGGTTACGTAGTCAACAAGGTAATCCATCCCCCAATCTCTTTATCTCTCCCTCCCCTCAATTCACTTCTCACGACTTGAGTCTCTGACCATTCCCCGCAGGGCACCCCCAACGCCGCCTACGCCGCCTCCAAGGCCGGCGTCCAGCAGCTCACCCGCAACCTCGCGTCCGAGTGGGGCGCCCTGGCGGTGCGGGAGGGGTCCCACCCGTGCATCCGCGTCAACTCGGTCAGCCCCGGTGTGATCCGCACGCCCATGACGGCCGGCATCCTGGAGACGAGTGGGTACGCCGAGGTGTGGAGGGAGGAGAGCATGCTCAAGCGGCTGAGCGAGCCCGAGGACTACAGGGGCCCCGTGGTGTTCTTGCTGGCGGACGCGAGCGCGTACGTGACGGGGGCGGACTTGTTGGTTGATGGGGGGTATACGGCTTGGTGAGGGCGTTGAGGAGGTGAGTTGAGGAGATGAGTTGTTTTGTATGGCGTCTTATGGTGTAAGCCATGAAGGATCATTATGTATGCATTTTCACGAGTTCAAGAAAGGTAGTATCAATACAGTGATGAGGGTGTTTATTCCAATGCCTCTGAAGGATCTCTACGTATCCTGGGCTGTTTCCCCCAATGCAATATCTAAACTTCATTAGTATTCTAGAGAAAGAAGAAAAAGAAGAAAAAGAGGAAGAAGAGGGGGAAAGAGAAGAAGCAGAAGAATAAGAACAATAAGAAGAAGGACGAAAGAGCAGAGAAGAAGAAGAAGAAGGAGAAGAAAAAAAGAGAAAAGAAAAAAAGAAAAAGAAAAAAAAGCGAAAAGAAAGAAAAAGAAAAGTAAAAGATAGCTCTATATCAGAGATTAAAGCCCAAATCTTTCAAATCCACACCAAACTTGAACTCACCCGCAGGTAAACCCCCACGTAAAGAAAGACCAGCGCCGCGTATATCACTCTAGTTACCATCTCGGGCAAAATCTGGCTGGCGGTAGTGGAGAGGAATTGGGATGAGTGGCCGTGATTGTGATTGCGATCGTGGACTTGATTCTAGAAATTGCTTTTCTTAATAGGGGAATTGAGGAAAAGTCGAATCACGGGAGATTTAAAATCCAGTGTTTGTCAGGATGGGGCTGTGACATAGACGATGGGATGCAATAAATAGGCTGGGAGGTGAGCAGGTGTGCAGAGTACAGAATCTCACATGACATGGATCTCGGTACATCTCACCCCCTCGTTTATGCTATATTCGATATAAGAGAAACACCACCTAATCTACGACGTTATACCACCTACTCAGATAACAAAGATGACATAGTTTATAGACATGACACAGAAGCAGAGGAATCACAAATTACAACAATAAAACCCATTTCTAACAAAACCTATACAATACTGATATTGATATCGATATACTACCGCACCCCATCATCACATCACTCATAAAAGCCATATCCCACCCACCCACCAATCCATCCATTCCCTATATCAACCCAACCAACCCCCCTAAATCCTACTCCCTACTCAAACACATCACCTCTCATAAAAATACACTTCATCACCGTTTGCATAAAAAGTCTTATCGTGTATAAGCAAGGCTCAGCCGCCTCCTCCTCCTCCTCCTCCTCCCATCCATCCAGATATCTCTCCCATACATAACTTTCTTTCTTCCCCCTTTTTAAAACATATCAAAAGCCACATCATTCAAGCGCCCCCGACAACACACGCCCTTATTGAGACTCCCACCACCACCAGCCCCTTTTCTATCACTCCCGAGGCAACGTCCCGGCGTCAAATTCTGTTGCTACATCATCATCATCATCAATGCTCGTCCTGCTCTGTGCCTCCTTCACCTCCACCGCCTCCTCGTCATTCTCCGTACTCTCGCTCTTCTCCAAGACAGACACCGCAATATCGCTCTTCAGTTCCTCCTTCTCCTCGTCCGCTTTCTTATCCCTCTCATGTCTTGACCCAAACGGCCATAGCCCACTTAAACCTCTACTGCTCCCCCCCGCAGGATGCACAGCTAATGGTTTGAGCAGCACCTTTTCCTTTCCATCGTCATCTCCTTCTTTCGCATCCTCCGCCATGGCGAAATCCCCAAACTCCTCATCATCTGAATCTTCTTCCCCTTCGGCCGGCTTGGCCACTACCTCTCTCCACCATGACCCTCGGTCAAAATTATTCGCATCATCGTCTAAATCATCATCAAGATCCTCTTCCGCATCCCCAAACGGATCCGTCAAATCATTGTCATCTTCGTCATTATCATCATGTACCGTTGCCGATGACGCCTGTGCAACTGCATTATTCTTCTGATGCATCGCCAGCCTCGCAGCAAGTTGCAAACGCGCCCTCGAGGGAGGAATGTTCAGCGGCGGCGGAGGTGGAGGAGGTGGGGGAATAGATGGCGGCGTCATTGACCCTCCAGGGTTATTCAGTGGGTCGGTATAGGCGCGGAACTAAGTCTCACCACATCAGCATCAATCCCACATGGAAGGTAGTAAAAAGAAATGAGAGTCTTTGGCAGTTGGCAGAGAGCATCGTGGCATAGGTTTGCAATGTGACATGGGCACCTCCGTTTCCATCTCCTGGCCAAACGAAACACATCCAGAACAGCCTCCCACCCACCCCCCCCCCCCACCTTTTCTCAACATACATCACTATCCATATTGTATGTTCAACTCCGTCTGGAGGAACATAATACAAATAAAATCCCATGTTATTTGATCATCAATCCCATAAACGCCTCCCCCCCCGCCCTCCCGAGTAATGTTACATTCTCCTGTTCTTCACAAGGAGCCTCCTGAGATATTCAATTTCAACGCTGTCGAATGCCTCCAGCTCCTCAATGCCTGGCCTGGAAGTTCCCGCCGTGGTCCCTATCATCGCCGAGGTATCATAAAATTGGCTGTAGTCGTAATCGTCCTCGAAATCCTCTTCCTAAGTAGGGTTCGTGTCACGATCACCGTCGAGCGGTTCACTCCCTTGGTCCACCGAATGCGCGCCCCCCTCTGCTGTGGATCTCTGCCCCGAGGTTAGAGCGGCAAGACGCAAAGTGAGACTGTTGTCGAATCCTTGGATGCGTGAGGACTCCATCTGGATGGGTTCAGGGGACATTGTAATAATATTTTCCGGTGGGTGCCCCATGTTCATTGTTGCCTCCGGAAACTCTGTGCCTTGCTCTTCAGAAGAATCGTCACTCACCTCAGAATTAACGTCTTCCTCATCGCCTTCACCCTCCTCATCCTCTTCGTCGCTGCTGCTTCCGAACCCAGACATCAGAGTTCCCGAACTTATCGTAAACGGCCCGATGCCATTACCTCCGTTCTCGTTCGCCTCGATGCCCCCGTTCAGACCGGCTTCCGCCAAGGCGTTGGACGCTCCTACAGAGGAGCTGCCCCCCAAACTCGAGAGACCTATCCCTGCGAGTCCGCTGCCGCCAATGCTGGCTCTGTGTCCCAATGCCACCTCCGGCCGAACACCCCCAAGAATCGCGTTATCCCTCTCTCTGGTCTCGGCTAGGGCGCCCTCTACATAGTTAATCCAGTCTTGGCTCATCACCTTATCGAGAACCATTTCGGATAGCAGCTCAGGGGGGTGCCTCTCGGTAAACTTGACTACTTCTTCGGCAATGAGTGTGAGGTGGCCCATGTAGCCCATGCGGGTCTTGGTCTTGGCCTGGGACTCATCACTGGCGCGCTGGCCATTGATAATGGCAGTGGTGACGTCAGCGGCCTCGAAGAGAGAGACAGCTAGGGTTGGATTATATCCACGGTCCATGGGGCCGTTGAATACCTGCTGAACAATATCATATACTACATTGTGGAGGAAGTTGTTCCAGGGGTATGCGAAGAAAAATGACTACAAGTGGTCAGCAATATTCTTGTCAAATTCACACTGTTAAGCTTACCAGTATCGTTGGGACAACACGATGTTCGACAAACTGCATCTTCAAAAAGTCTCCTACAACAGGTTCAGCTGTTTCAGCGGCGCTAGCCTTTGGCTCATCGCTAGTTTCCTGGGCGGGTTTATCTTCAGGCTGTTCGGTTGATTCCTCAGGTAACGTAGGTGCAGCGGCGCTTGTGTCTGGCTCCGGGGTGGATAAGGGCTTGACCGATACCTGAGGCGGATGCTGAACCCCTGAATCCGGAGCAAGCGGTGCAGAAAATAGCGGAGCAGGAGTGTCCTCGGGGTGGGGGGACAATCCACGGTAATTCTCGAGTCCAGCATCTCCAGGCATCAACTCGTCTACACTAATCTTAACCTCAGGTCGAGCTGCGTTGATAGAGCTTGGATCTTCCTCGGTGGAAACAACTTCTTGAATAGTTGGTGTGTCGGGCACTTCAATCTCAGTCTTGGAAGAATCAGAGGCCTCAGCCACTGATACATCCTCAGTTTCAGCCTTGGTAAGCTCAAGTGAGTCCTTCTTTGGCTCCTCGTCGTCTGCCTTCGTGGCCGCTTCGGGCACTTCTAACCGAGTCTCTTCGGATATAGTGGCACTTCCCGACTCCTGGGCAGATGGAGGCTCGACAGCCTTGGGCTTGGTAGGCGAGAGGGGTGCAACAACAAGATCGGGCTCCTCAAAATGCGTTTCACTTAGCTTGTCCACGCCAACTGTCAATTTAGGCGAACCCAGCGGCTCGTCCACAAAGATATCCTCTTCCTTTTCGAGGAATGAGGACTGGTTGCCAGACAGAACAATGTCATCGTCGGCCTTGATGAATTCCGAGGTATCATCGCCCATCTCATTGTTGGGTTCCACTTCTTCAAAGCCATCATCGTCGGCATTAGTCACTTCAAGACGACGACTCTCGTCATGCGCCGAATGCGTCATGCGCATAGTCAGGTCGTCGGCAGAATCACTATCCTCCCTAGGACCAAGTCTACCTTCTACTCTTAAACGCTGTCTCTCAGTATCTCGCGATGCAATCAGCTGCTCCGAGCCGGTCTCGTTGAGCAAGCCCATGTTGCTACAGTGAAGCAGCTCTGCCATCAACTCGCAAGTCTTAAAACGATCAAAGCCGAGGGGTTCAAGCTTCTCTCCAAAAGTGGAATCCAGGCCTTGCTTCCGTGATGGTCCGTTCATTATCAAGCTCATGAACTTGGGTACATTCAAGGCAAAAAGTCGCAGAAGAGTACCGAGATAGATTGGATCGCGGCTTGAGGGAATGGTATTTGCCTCAGTGCCAACATCAGGATCGTAGTCTGAATTATTCTTTCGAATAACTTCAATGATGATGCCAACGCCGACGGTCAAAGGGTTACCGCCTCCAAGCATATAGCTAATCAGTTGTTCGACACATGGCTTCGACACAAGCTGACGAGTAAGTTCGTTGGGACCGATACACTGCTGCTCATTTTGGGAAGCGTTGGCGGAAATAGTGATGATGGCCTTGAGGAAATCGCCAGCGGCAGTTTGGAGAACCCAGCTGTGCTCAGGGCTAAGGAACGATAGAAGGGTCGGGATGATGTCTTTGGTGTACAGCCACTATGGAGTCAAGGTTAGAGGACTGGATGGATATTGACAACAGGGACATGGGGACAAACCTCTACCACACCCTGACCACCCTCATTACGGTCCATTGCGATTATTTTGAGTAGTAGATCCATAATCATGGGACACTCGACATGCTTGAGAAGGTCGGGCACGACATCCGGTAAGGTCCAGAGCAACTCCATCATCTCCTCCGTCTTCTTCTCAAACAGCGACTCATTCACTTTTGTAAAATAACTCGCCTGCAGCGGATCCAGCGGTGCGGGGCGAGAGAGAAAGTCCCAAAAGTCACGGATGAGCTGGCGGTTTTCGATGAGGGCCTCGTATATTGACCATGTATCGGAACTCAAGACCTCGCAAGCGACGAGGGCATGACGGTTGCGCTTCTTTTCCTGCTCCTCCTCGCTTGTCTCTGCGGAATCTGTGGCGCGCGATGATGCGCGGGGTCGGGAGAAGGGAAGCAAACGGCCTTTGCCCTTGAAATCGTCGTCGGCAGGCTCCTCTGGCGTTTCAACAGCCTCTAGCTTTGGGGCGACGACATATTCGAGCAACTTTTCGAGGACTTCATCCTCGCGCAAGTACTCGATGAGTTTTGTATTGTGCTGCTTGAGCTCCTGAATCAGGTCGCCTTCTTCAAGCAGTTCCTCGAGGGTAAAGTCGGGCTTATCGAGGATGGTATCGATAGTGGAGATGTTGGCGTAACCGCCAAATCTCCAAAACATGGTGGCGGGACAACGATCTCTATGGTCTATGGCACGGCGCCCAGAGCAAGGCGAGGCGTGGAGGAGCGCCGGCGGTGAGGCGGGGGAGGGGGAGGAGGAGGAGGAGGGCGGAGAGACTGGAGAAGCTGGATGGGGATGGCGATCTGCTCAGAGAGCTGGATCATGAACTGGATTGGCTTATGATGGGATGTGCTAGAGACTTGAACTGAAGCGAGGGGTTCGAGTCAGACGGTCGGGCATCCAGTCGTTAATGGTAGGGGTTTCGCTTGGCCTGGCTTGGCTTGGCTGGGCTGGGGTTAGGCTTGGGTTTGGCGGAAGAGGAGCGAATCGGAATAGAGTCGGCTCGCTGCGGACCGCCTGCGATACGCGCAGTGATGTATGATGTATGTACCTTGTTATGTACGTGATCCCAAAGTGATGCAATATGCGTTGTGCGGTGATATGATGCGATGGGATGGTGGGAGGGCGGTTAGCCGTAACCGTAGACGGTAGGCGGTAGGCGGTGGTCTAGGTTGGATTATTAGAGGGGGAACCCGTCCGTCTGTTTGTTTGAATGTGGGGAGACGCAGAGAGAGGCGTGGGCTGTCTCTCTCTTGTCTAATCGCTAGTATGTACCAAGTTCACGGTCTTATCGCAATCAGACCAAGGAGGGGAAGAGAGTATCGGTGTTTCTTTTTTTCTTTTTCTTCTTCGTCTTCTTCTTCCTCCTCCTTGAAGCGACAGTCGTGACTGTTGATTGCAGGCTACAACTGCTGCCTACATGTGCGATATAGCAGATATCTATACCCTGTAGGCTATCCAGTATCAGTCAGGGAGTAAGATACAAGTACATATGCATGCATGCGGTGGCCACATCAATAACCAAATTCAAGGAACCAGGGCTCAAACTGATAAGATAGATCCACCATAGGACCCGACATCCATTAGGCAGAGTCAGTGATGTCAGCCCAGGTCAGGTTCCAGGGTCGGTGATGGCCTGTGCTCAGTGCTTGGACGGCGCCCACTGAATTGACCTGCCTACGCTCCAAATACGTGGGAGACTACGAAGCATCTATAATAAAACAGCAGAATAAAATGAAATAAATCTAGATCAATCGAGGCTTTCGTCCTGTGACCGACCAAAAGCAGAACGCCACAGACGTCGACCTGCTGATATTGCTATCCATTTGATCCGAGGATACTAGATGTAACCTATAGCAGGTGACAACCCAGGGCTGTTCAGGTACAAGTACTGTCGGGTACCGACAATGATTTTGGTGTATGAGAGCTATCCATCGTTATTATCTATTCACGGAGAGGTACTAGGTATCCAACCAACCTCGATTCATCTACATAATGGAAAAATATCTATCTACATGCATATGCATCCACTTCTATCGATATGAATATGCCCGGCCGTGAATGACTTCTAAGGCTCTCTTCGGATCCCTTAATGTCCAGCGTGGCCCAATGATAGTGTAGGCTTTCCACTGCGTTCACTGTATTTTTAGCGCTCATAGGCTTTACCTCTTGAATCTGACAGCTGGAGCAAAAAAACCCCACCTTGACAATCTGCCAGGTCTTGCCCCTCCCCACTACGACTTTCTAGGGTCCATTTCTCTCCAACTGCCGGGTAAGACAAATTACTATATGTAAAGAATGGATATCTTGCTTGCTTTGATTATGTAGCTTTATTCAAGTACTCTCCCTCTTCAATTTTGAGCCCTCAAACACCTTGTACTAGTGATGGTGCATTCGGACTTGAATTCAAAAAAGTCAGTGATCTTTGTCGAGGCAGCATCAAAGAGGGCATTAAAAGCACACACGCGTATGAGGTATAGAAATATCCAGGTTGGTATACATCCCATCTCATTCTCACGTCTCGGCTAAACTCATTATCCTAATACTATTCATGACAAGCTATTGACTCGTCTCTATCTATTGCCACCCTGTAGCTCCTCTTCGGCATCAACGATACTCAAATTCTCTAATCGAGAAATATTCATCCACACGCTGTTTGAACACTTATACCATATTCACAAGCTGCAGACCCTTGTCAAGCTCCACCCTGATGGGCTTCAATCCCGCCATATCCTTTAGAAGCACCCCTCTCCACCATCCATACCAGTCTGCCACCTCCCCAAGGTCTGCCTCGTCAAGGGCCAGCCATTCTCGCAACTTGCTACTCCACATGGGAAACATGTCCTGCACCAAAATCTCCGCCATGATCGCATCGCCGAGTACTCGGTTCCATTTGAGAATGCCCACCAAGATGGGGAGATATGGCTCTTGATCTGCTGGATCCACTCGAAAGTTGGTACGCAGGTATTTGCCCATGGAGGGCAGTACATGAGACATGATGAGCGGCTGCCATTGCTCCCCGAGAACGTCTTCCCATTGAGTGAGCCCTGGAACAACGCCCCTCTCAAACTCCCAGGCGTCAATGAGATGTCTAAACTTTCGTCTGACATCCGCCACCAGCCCAGTGCCTTTCGGGTCCAAGTGGTACGGGGGCAAATACTGTAGCCATGGAAATAACCACGTATGCGGAAGGTGATGACTTTGTCGTTTCTTCTTGGGGTTCCAATCTGATACCGCCGTCTCGAGTTTTCGAGCAATGTTATCCATGAACTGTGCCCGTACAAACGGTGGGAGGAGATCTTTCCAATTATCCATAATGCTAAGCATCGGTGTTGGTTTCAGGGGATCCCAAGACCGCACTGCGGAAAGCACCTGTGGCAGCCAGACTTTATACATCATAGTCTCGTATGGCGTTGTCGCTTTATGGTGCGCTCGGTAAACACCCTCATCATCAACCGCCGATGATTCCCATTTATTAACCGCTCGATTGTCGTTGCCCGACTTCATGAGCATGCCCGCAAGCTTTTGCAGATCCGAAGTGAACCGAGAGGGTTCCGTCATAGGGTCCCAGTCCGAGTTTTTTAGAAGAGGATGGATGGCTGCTACAACAAGATCTGCAATATCGGTATTTGTCAAACCAAGATCCGCCGCGTTTTGTAGACAGCCCATGACCTGTTCCCACTCTGTCGAGGCAACTAGCTGCACTGTGACGACATTGGCAAAGGCTTGGAGCCTCTCGAAGTCAGATCGCAGATCTTCCATCTCTTGCTCCTTCTGCTTCAACTCCAAGTTTACCCACGTCTTCCGCTCCTCCAGGCTCCTCCACTCTTCTGAAAATGCCAATAAGTCTGCCTGCGCTCTCTTTGCCAACTTCCTAGCCTCAATGACCTCGGCTGACTCTGCAACACCGGATGTAGGGGTCATAATTCCGCTTGTCGAAGTCAGAAGTTTGCCCCCAGGCCCCGTCATATCTAAAATCGGAGCAAAGGCATCTGGGATATGCAGCCCTGGAGCCTTCTTTTTGAGCTCCTCGGCTGTAAGGAATTTGGTCTTTTGCCTTCGAGGGGTGCTCCCACCACTGCTATAAGCGGTACCGCCCAGAGACTTCTTTTTGGCCTTTTTTCGTTTCTTGGCCTCTTCTTCAGAGTCGCTTACAACCTCGCCTCGTAATTTGGCCTGTCTCTTTTCTTCTTGGCGTTCTTGTACTGATTTTTCCTTGACAGCTCCAAGACCAACACCCTGAGGTCGTAGATTCGCTTCAATTGTAATGTTTCGTCCTTGACCTTCCTTACCCAGACCCTGACCCTCTACATAGCCCATCTTGGCCATCATTCGAGCACCAAACGATTTTGGGTTGATCTTCCCTTTGGTGTTGAACGCGCTTACTTGCGGTTTATTTCGCGGCGTCGAGTTGCCACTCGAGGGCTCTTTCAGTACAGGCTCATTTGCCGATGAGGGTACAAATCCATTTCCTAGCACACCGCCGCCGTTGAAGGTAGTTTTAAACCGGGGTTTTGATGAGCTGTCGCCCGAGATATTTTGATGACCGGCCCTCTCACTTTCTGTAGATCGCTGTCGCGGTCTCGCGCTGCCGAGACCCAAGCCTGCCGGTCTGTCGTCGTCCTCTTCCTCGTCACTATCTTCTTCATCGTCGTGTCGCTGGCCAAGGCCCATTGTGGGCCTTTCATCCTCGGATTCGTCATCCTTGTCGCCCTCGTCTTCTGGTTTTTGCGTATTTGTTGACACGAAATTCATGCCTTTGGTACGCAGTGTCTTTCTCTTCCACTTGGAGCCTGGCTTGTCATCTTCGCTGTCGGAGCCGAATATCCCCAGAGCTGCCTTTTCTTTATTATTTCCACCTAAACGGCGTCGCTTTCTGGGATTATAGTCGCCGAAATCATTGTCGTCGTCATCAAGTCCAGGTACTCGATGTTCATCTTCAGATTCTGAGTCGGAGGAAGAGTAGTCGGCAGCGGTAGTTTTGGCATTGAACGGAAAGAATGACGAGCGCGAATTAGTATCCATGGTTACGGCGACAACTTGGAATTAGCCATGGGAGGTGATGTTTGGTTGTAGGCGGAAAGATGGCTGAGAAAGAAGGCTGTCGCCTAAGATGGCAAATGGGTGTCAAACAGTCATCACGAAGCTTTAGGAGAGAAAGCTCCATGATTTCTTATCGCTGACGTTATCAGCACGTGATCGCATGACCATCTCTTTGTTTTGTTTTGTTTGCCTAGTTTGGATTGTTGATTTGTTGCGTCATTGCCTCCACAGTTTTAATAACTTCATTGCCTTGCCTTTGACTTGGGTTCGTTTCCTCGAAGAAAAGACGGACATTGTGTGTTCTTTGAGTCTTTGAACAATTGTGCTGAATAAACTTATGACACCTCTGTGATCATGGCTAACTGCTCTAGAATATCTGCAATGGTCACACGCCTCTTTACCTTTGTCATATAATTATGCTTGGAGAGAAACACCACCACCATGCTTCAAGGGACTGACACGTTTGGGCCATTTTAGACCGAAGCGCCTTTTGTCGTGTGCCTGACGCCACATCGTTAGAGACGAGATTGTGTGAGGACCCGATGATGATGACTCCCGTATCATGTGTACATGGCATTAATGGGAAACAATACAAGTCGAAGCAAAGGTTCGATTTGATTCTCTCGACATACAAGTAGCTACTGCGTGAATTAGCTGGTAGATGCTCACATAAAAACCTCTGCATTAGCATCGTGAAGAGCCAATAAGCAGGGATGTCTCTTTTTAATATGGATTCTGTTTTTTTTTCTTTTCTTTTCCTCCACATGCATCCATGGATGTTGCTTTTTGTTGCTAGGGGGGCTTGGTGGTCGCATAGGGGACAAACAGGGGCTGGGGGGGCTAAACACCACTAAAGTAGGTGCTGTGCTCCATGTACCCGCAAGACCCTCCAGGGCTATCATCAACTGTAATTATAAGGGAATTAGTAGCCCTGAATCAACTACCGCGACTTACGGTCTGGGTGTCTGGACGCCATCTCTGATTGGTACAAACCGATGACTTGGTGTGTGTTGACGTTTTGCGACTGACATGGGCAACCCTCCACCAACAACCACAACCACAACCACAACCACCACAATCTTTGCTTTGCTCTGGCGCAAGACACGTCTTTTGTCTTCCTTACCAGACAACAAAGCTCGACGAACAACCACCCTTTCTCTTTTCCCACTTCTCCTTTGATCTGTCAAAGTACATATTTTTCTTGCTGTTGAACAGCCGTTAATCATTACAGGCTGTGAAGCGTCATCTTTGTTGTCATCGTTTCTGCGCACAGTCGGGAACTGGTGCTGGTATTTGGTCTTTGCTCCAAAACCTTCAAATTGAACAGGGTCTCTACGGGGTCTTGTCTCTCGCCTTTGTCCCCCTTTACGTATATCTAATCTCGTGTACTCCCGTCCAGTACCAGCACCCATTACCGAGTGCGCTGTACATACGACGACCGCCTACGACTACCTCAGTACCTACCTGTCTGCCTGCCTGCGGAACGGATACTCCTTACCTCGCTTGCGTGTCTCCCGGTTAGACGAGTTGAGAAGGCAAACGTGGTGACTGGTACTTGCAGCTCCCGCTCCCTGCTGCCTATTACAAGCTCAAACAAGCCTCCCCTGGATATTGCACGTCTGACCCGTCAACTGCTTTCTTGTTGTTGTTTTTGTCGGTATGTTGCTCGCCCTCTCGCTCCTTTGCTTGCCCCTCCATGTGCTACCTTGCCTTGCCTTTCCTTTCTTGTTGCCCTCTGCACCACAACAATGCGGCATCGTCATGGCATCTTTAGAAGACTGATCAGCAAAATAGTCCGCGCCGTCAAACGACGCCCAAACCGACTTTTAAGCTATAGAAGACGCCAATCCTCGACTTCAGTCTATCATCCCCACGGTCCTTCCTCTGCGAAAATGGCCGAACAAGAGGAGGACTTTAGCTCCTTGCCGATCCCCGATCGCTTCACACACAAGGTACCCATTCTCTCCATATCCTCACTTAGCTATTCCCAGCTGACTCGTTTATAGAATTGGAAAGTTCGCAAGGCAGTATACGAAGATGTCGCCAAGCAGTTTTCCGTCACCCCGGACGAATCCGACCCGGCCTTCCGTCCCTTTCTCAACGATCCCAGCTTATGGAAATCAGCTGTTGCCGATACCAACGTAGCCGCACAACAGGAGGGCATCATCTCTCTCTGCGCATTTCTCAAGTTCGGCGGACGAGATGGCGCTCTGCGCACAAGAGGCCTTACCATCACTCCCATGGTGGAGAAGGCTCTATCTTCAACCAGAGCTGCCGTCAAACAAAACGCTCTCGAGGCATTGCTACTGTACATTGAACTTGATGTTGCCGCCCCTGTTATTGAGGAGATCTTACCTGGTCTTGGGAACAAAGTGCCAAAGAATGTTGCCGCTACATTGAATGCGCTGACACAAATCGTTCACAACTATGGTTGCAAAATCATCGACCCGAAACCCATCCTCAAAGTCCTCCCTAAAGCCTTTGGTGCCGCTGACAAGAACGTCCGTGCTGAGGCTACAAGCCTTGCTGTAGAGTTATATAGGTGGCTGCGGGAGGCTATGAAACCCATGTTCTGGGGAGACTTGAAACCTACGCAGCAAACGGATCTGGAGGCACAATTCGAGAACGTCAAGGCCGAAGGATCGCCGAAGCAGGAACGATTACTGCGATCTCAACAAGCTGTGGTAGATGCTGGTCTGGGTGGAGGCGAAGAGGATGAAGAGGGCGCCGAGGAGGGAGAAGAGCCAGCTGAGATTGACCCCTTTGCGTTGGCCGAACCGGAAGATATTACCCAAAAGATTCCACCCAACTTCAACGAACTTCTTGCATCATCAAAGTGGAAGGATCGTAAAGAAGCTGTTGATGGTCTGTACCAGGCAGTCAACATCCCTCGTATCAAGGACGGCGACTTCAACGATATCACTCGAGGCCTGGCCAAATGTATGAAGGATGCCAATGTTGCGGTTGTTACCCAGGCCGCACTATGCATAGAGGCATTGGCAAAAGGTTTGCGACAAAGCTTCAGCAAGCACCGCCCGACTGTCATGCAGCCTATCATGGACAGACTCAAGGAAAAGAAGGCGTCCGTCGCGGACGCCCTGGGCGCTGCTCTCGATGCTACATTTGCGTCAACTTCCTTGACGGACTGTTCTGAGGATATATTTGCATACCTTGTGAACAAGAACCCGCAGGTCAAGGAAGGTACTATGAAATTTCTTATCCGCTGTCTTCGTACCACACGCGACGTACCTAGCAAACCAGAAATCGCAGCTATTTGCGAAGCTGGAAAGAAGTTGCTCGCAGAATCCAGCCCTGCTCTTCGTGATGGAGGCGCTGAAATTCTGGGAACCGTAATGAAGATTATTGGCGAGAGGGCTATGACGCCTAACATCGAGGGTCTCGACGATATCCGAAAAACCAAGATTAAGGAATTCTTTGAGACAGCTGAGGTTAAGGCGAAGGAAAAGCCCAAGCCAGCACCTAAGCCGGTCCCAGTTGCAGCGCCAAAGAAGGCTCTTGGGAAAAAGCCCGCTGCGAAAAAGGCTGCGGCCCCGCCTATCATGCCTGCGGAAACAGCCTCCGCGCCAACTTCGAAACCTCCTGCTGGTAAGCTTGGTCTCTCCAAGGCCGGCGGTGTTGGCGGTGGACTCAAGGCACCCCAGAAGCGAACTATTGGTGGAGTTTCATCCCCCCGAAGACCCTCGGGTGCCCCCATTATGCCACCAGAGGATGACTATGCGCCGCCGACACCACAGCCCCGAGCCGGGTTGTCTCGTGGTTTAGCTGGCCGTTCTTTGGCTAAGCCTGCCGCAGCACCGATTCAGATGCCCCCCGATTCACCTCCACCGTCAAGCGGCCTTACTGCTATAGAGAGAGCTGAGTTGGAAGAGCTACGAGCCGCTAACGAGAAGCTGACCCGTCAAGTGGAAGAAATGAGGCAAGAGCGAAGTAAATTCATGTCTGAAATCCAAGAACTAAAGAACCAGAATGCTGGACTTATTGAGGACCACACGCGTGATGTGCTGAGCATCAAGGCCAAGGAGACACAGTTGGTTCGCGCCCGCAGCGATGCTGAGGCGACAGAGCAAGTAAACGAGAGGCTACGGCGTGAGCTTGAGCGCTTAAAGAGAGCGCTTAACCGTGCCGAGGGTTTAAATACTGCCACTTCAGGCATGGTTAGTCCTAGTAAGTTATCCACGTGTTGATCCAGATTCCCAGCATCGGTTACTAACGATACCTTGTCAGGTATTACATCTCCTATACATGATGAAGCTGGTATATACCGTGATTCCATGTCTGCTACTGCTAGTCGGAATAGAATGAGTCTTGCAAGCACTCTATCGGAAGAAAAGGAGAACGGCGAAGCGCCATATCCAAGGAATAAGCTGAGCCCCGAATTGCGATACACGGGTAGTACTACATCGTCTGGGCGCGGTTCTCCTGCTAGAGGCATGAGAAATGTTGTGTCCCCTCACGATGATGGCAACGATATTTCATCAAGAGAGCGTCCTATCTCGTCGCTCCCGCAGCCATCATCCAACGGTGTCGAGAGCTGGAGACGAGCAGCAGAGGTGACTAGTCAGCTGAAGGCAAGAATCGAGCAAATGAAGGTATGTTTTATTGAGTCGCGCCCTATTCAAGCACATTGTGGATCTAACACCTTGAAGGCCAAGCAGGGATTTGCTCGACCTTGAGAATGACACTTAATGATAACTGATGAACCAAGCACAAACATCAAACTCTTCCGTCGAGTCTACTGTGGTCCGGAAATATTAATGACTAGACAATAAACTCGGCAGCTCCGCGAAGCGGCAGAGCCTGACGGGACATTGTGCATTTCTCGGCGTTGGACTCATACCCCCATACCCCTTTTGCATGAATTTGGTTGATAGAAGTATAAATGTGGGCATAATGATTGGGAAGCTCAAAGTTGTATGAGTGGCTTACATATATGAGTTGATGGATGAAAGTTTATATTACATGGACCTATTTGGGCAGGGGTTCAGCCTTCATTATACCAACCAATTCATTCGACATCTGTCCGTTGGGTTCTTTAGAGGACTTGGTCCGCGAGGTCTTGTTCTTTACCATGTAAGCTTTTTATTTTAAAAGGGGTGCTGCGATTGATTGGGTTTGTGGCATGTCTAGTATGAATTTAACTTTGGTTGTTGTTTTTAAGATTATATATACTCTCATGGTGATGTGAATATATCAACGTAGTTACATGTTGGTGTCTCTTTGCATGAATGGGGCTTCCCCCTAATTCATGGGTCCCAGTAAGACATCATGGGATAGTGGTACCAGTGCCTGTGGAGAAATATCAATCTGTAGCTTAGCAGGACAAACTTATTGAAGACGAATATTACGGGAAAGTGTGATCTCAGAGCACTCAAGTTATGCAGGTGCCATGTTGGAAGCATAACTACCTGTCGGTAGGTAGGGCGCCCAGCTTTTAGATTAGCCAATATCTCTTCCATATCGCAATCAAGTCTTTTATTCTATATTATCCATATATATTTCTTCCATATTCTTTACCAGAGATGATTTGTACCCATTGGTCTACATCGATGTAACACATGCTCAAGGAGATGGCCTCCAGCAGCCGAACTCGCCACATGGCCAAGACACATACTAACAGCCCATTAGATGGCAATATTGATTTACTTAGCTCCCCTGAGGCTATCATCCAGAAGATTCGAAAGGCAGATATTGCCCCCAAGGTTCTTGAGGGGAACGGTATTGTCGCGTTGATTGAACACATTCTGTTACCAGCCTCCAGGAGGGCAAGACGGAAATTCGAATCAAGTAAATGACACTGTATATCTCTCTCATGCCCATCACATACGCCTTTCCATAAACTAATTGCTTTTTAGGTGCCCCCAGCTACTGGAGCCCGCCGTATCAACCGCCCTTATTGATCTTGATGACACCAATCCGACAGGTGAACCGGCATCGGAAGATTAGTAGGAGATTATTGTAAATGGACATGCTGAATCCGATAATTATTCATGAAGGAACGTTTTGGGTTTCTTGCCGGCGTCCTTGACACCCACTGTGGATTTCTTAGGCCAATCCCAAAAGGAAGTATGCAAAGAGATAAGGAGAGTTAGAAATAATCCCGAATAAATAACTGTCTATTTTTTCCTTCCTCGTATTCTTCTCAAGCCGTCTTTCAGACATGAATATTCTGATATCCTAATATTTCCTCTGATTGGGAATTAAACTCCCGGTTCAATAAGAATGATGATACATACTACGTTGTTCAGGATAAGGGGGAACAAATAGGCTTTCGATGTTTATAAACTTACTTGGACTATGGGTTAGCCTTTATTTTATATCTATTCATAGGTAAAACTACTTTTGAGCATCGTTTGGCTCACTATATTTTTCTCGCTATCGGGCATGGCGTTAGGTTTGTGTGTCTATGCTTGTTGAAGGTTTATAAGCACCTTTCCGACAAAGCATATCTACTAGATGTCTATATAATCGAGAATTCTGCAGCATATCATGCAGATTCAGCTTTGCATTTTATCATTACCATCATTTCAGATAGCCTTCTCATTGATAATAGTAGCCGAGACATTGCCATAACCAATTCCCATTCTTTACTCATCAAAGGTCTTTTACATCAGCACAATGGCTCCATCCGAATTCTATCTATTTCCCAAACTGCCCTGCGAATTGAGGCTGATGGTCTGGGAGAAGGCTGTACATACGCCAGACCAAAAGCGCCCCGGGGTACACCATTTACAGTTGTTTTACAACGGACACTACAATTCGTGGGAATACAGGTACCGTGGTCCATCGGAAGAGACCTTTGGCTTACCGCCTGGTTCTTATATCGTTGGGCCGAGATACGACTCCAAGGAGGCTTTGGCCTCTTCTTATTACTCCGACTCCGGTATGTGGATAGCCTGTTACGAGTCCCGGGAGGTAATGGTTAAACATTACAGGCAAGCTTTCCCAGAAACTAGATCTCACGAAACGGGTCAGGAATCTCAGGAGACTAAAGAGGATGCTATCGCTCACAAGACCGCAGCGCGCGGATACTTTTTGGACGTGCCATGCCCGCTTATCATTCAACCGAATGAAGATCTTTTTTGTTTCTCGTCATCCCCGTCAATACCGGTTGCGGGTCCATTCATGGCCTTAATCGAAAAGTTTCTCCAGCCCATTGTCGACACTTCTTCCTCCTGGCAGGGATTCCAGAACGTGGCGGTTGAATACAACCCCCGGACATGGCCAAAGCTACGCAAAGCCAGTGACTGGGACGTATTGATGGAAAAGCCAGGCGACATAGGACTCTTTATGCGCCTTCTCTCATTCACGGCGTCCACAGAATGGACGACGAATCCCAAAAAGCTCTGGCTGATTGACTACAATCTGAAGCCCAAATCACAAATCGAAAACGGCGATGACACAGAGCCGGTGACCTTTTACTCCAAGGGGGGCAAGAAGTTTGTCCAGGTGAAGTGGAAGCTGTGCGGCGGGGTGGTGATGGAAGAGGGCTCGGCGATGGGGTTCCTCGACGACGTTGCCAACTATGGGGGCGCGGAATTGGAGTACATCAAGCATAATCATTTCAGCCCCTATTACCACGCCTACAACTATGAGAATATTTGCTGCAGTTATGGGCTTTGCGGGAACTTTGACTGGACTAGTTATATTGGAGTCTTAGCGTGCGTGAAGGGAGGGGATGAGGAAGAGGAGAGAGAGCAGGAGGAGGGAAGATGATGGTGATAATAGAGCGGAAGAGGGATTATGAGGAATATTTGTTGGATTTGAATCCAAGAGTTGAAGATATCCGGGAATCTAGAATTAGGAAATCTTCTTAATGAGGATACATGCAGTCTGAGTAGATTATTGAGCTTAGCATCTCGAATTCGATAACATTATAAACAAAGAGCCTACGGAAGCCAGCTTCTGTTAAGGAAACCCTTATAGTGAAGCATGGCGAGAGTCAGGGGTTGGACGAGTGCAAAATCGAGTACATGCCTACCCCAATATCCCAGTAAGACTACCCAAATAATATTATTTTTCAAACTGCTTGTTTCCAACGCAAGTTGTCTTTAACACTCCAATCGAACAATTGACAAGCCCCCCCATCCTTACCATTCCTACACGTCATAAAAGCTCGCTCCCATTAAAGTCGCACAGGGGCAAGAACACCAAATGCATCATGCAGCCTGAAATCATCCCCATCACAGCGATTAGCAGCACACTGCTCGCACTCCCCTACCGGCCACCCTGTATTCGCCAGGTGCCGCCTCTCCCTCAGTTCGTCCTCGAAAAACTGGGCCAAAAAGTCGTACAGGTCAAACGCCGTGTTGCGGCCGTGCGTGGCGTGGCAGATCTCCCGCTCGACCTCTACGTACGCCCTGTCCAGGCCGTGGAACTTGTCTCGCGATGCCATGCTGCCGAGGTCTTCGTGGTTGGTCAGTGGTTGGACGGAACGGTCGATGAGCCAGAGCTTCTTGGGCCGGTGAATGCTACCCTCTGTGAGGTGCTCCAGGGCACGCATGAAGGCTCCCCGCGGGCCGGATTGTGCTGCCATGGAGGAGATGTCGTCGTATTCGCTGATGGCGGGCCAGGTGACTGGGTTAAACTCCATGGCCACGTGGAGAAAGCCGTCGCCCAGAGGAGTGCAGTTCACCATGGTCATGTCGCCCACGACGTGGCTGCCGTGGCTGTCCACGCGCCAGTTAATCGTATCTGGGTTGTATGGGTCGAGGCATACGAGATCATTGCAGGGGTCAATGGAGAAGCGCCAGGGCGTATTGTTGTGGATGAAGCTGTTGGTCACGAAGCCCTCAACACGGACATGGTCCCGACCAGTAACTTCTTGGTTGGAGAATGTCTGTTGATGATCTATGGCTTGTCTCGATTCCCTGCAGGCAGTCCAGAGCCCAGAGTCCCAGAGGTAAGCAGAGTGGTTGTCACCTATCCAGGAGAACACGAAATCGTTGGATCGACACCTCGGCGCAGCGAGAATGTGCTGATCCCTACTAGTGTACGAGTCCATGACGGAAATCGGATCCAGGGCGAAGCCATCGAGAGAACGGTTAGTGACGGTGAAGAAATGGACGCCAGGGCTGGGTCTGATGGCGTATTTCCAGACGAGGAGCCTCAGCTCGGTGGGCAATTCGAGAAACCGACGGAATGTTGCGGCCATGGTGCTTGGCGTGGACATGACAGGATCAGAATTGTGGGATAAGTAATTCACGGCTGAATCTCCGCGGTTGGTAATGCACGAGGTGGTATCATTTTATAGTCAGGTCCAGTGCGTGATGAATTATAGATTGTATTAATTCTTTGCAAAATAAAGACGTTAACATGAGTAAGCCTCAAAGAGTGAGGCTTTGTGAGAACCAGTATAAAACATTCCCGACTCCAAGGTGCTGTTTTGATGGTCATCAGAACATCTTTGTGAGGCATGAGTTCAATTGATCGGCTTCAAATTGCCTCCATTATGGGACAAAAACATGGTAGCAGTCCTGACTGAGCGCTGGCTAGTGGTGGAAATGATAAAATAAAGAAATGAGTTCTAACTAATGTCAACCGACTGTTTAATTCTCGTCTTTCTTATCATTGTTACCTTTGTCGCCGTCGTCTTTCCGGTCAGACTTATCCTTATCCTTGTTCTGGTCCTTGGTCGTATCTTCCTTTTTCTTGCTCTCATTGTTCTCTTTGTCCTTTCCTTTGTCTTGGCCATCACTCTTATCTTTGCTTTCATCTTCATCCTCCTTCTTGTTCTTCTCCTCCTTCTTGTCATCATTCTTGTCGTTCTTCTTCTCTTCCTTCTTGTCGTCCTTATTAGCCTTCTTATCATTCTTCTTACCGTCCCCCTTGTTATCCTCCTTGTTGTCCTCCTTGTTGTCTTCCTTGTCATTTTTCTTTTTGGAAGACTCCTTCGACTTTTCCGCTTCCTTCTTTTTCTTCTCTTCTCTGTTCTTCTTTTTCTCTTCTTCTTCCAGCTTTGCCCAGTTCGTTTCTCTGTCGGCAATACCAGGATCAGCCAGCTTGTAATGAAGGCTCTTCCCACTTAGGGCGCCCTTCTGCTCAATCTTGGCGCGGCCGATGAGAGAAATAAAGATTGCCAGACCGACCATGGCTGTCAAAAGGAACCGGTATTTCGCATACCATTGTGGTGCCCAGCCGCGAGTTGTGGCTCGTGAATCGGCGTAATAAAGGGCAACAAAGGCCATGAACTGCGTAGTCAGGGCGTATTCTATTGGCATGAGAACCGTGGGCCAGGCCACAATCGATGCGGCAAGACCAATTCCATAGCGAAAACGTGTGCGATCATGTTGCGGCTGCTTCTCTGCGTATTCCAGTCCCTATAGACAATATGGATTAGCAGTGCTATACTCAATCGCGTTCTAGAACCAGCTTACCCAATGAATTGCGCCAAGGAAAGAGATGATGACGGCGCCATATCCGAGTTGCAATGGTTCAATTACATCAAGGAGGTATTTAGCCGTATCATGATTGACCAGAATGGCATCAAAGAATGCATTACCCGTAGGCCATTCCTTGGTAAGGTCCCAAGCCAGAAACACGGTTGATAGAGAAGTTACAAAGTAAGGAACGGTACCAGTCAATCCGAGGATATGGGATTCTCGAGGAACAGTGTCGAGCCGGAATGTATCCTTCACTATGTTCTATCATTATTTAGCAATTGCTCGACCAGTTCCAACTGCTGAATCTCTCACAATATCATGCTGGAGGCCTTTGCCTATGTCTTCCTGGTCTGCGGCGGCTTTCGTAGAAGGTTCTACAATGGGACGGACGGAGCTGGTCATGGATACTTGACTGGGATGTGATTCCAGCTTTTTGTTGGCAACCTCTCTCTCATGTTCACTTTCAAGTAGATCTTTAGACGGTGGACGGCTGCTGCTGCCGCTGGCATGGCGATTTGTCGACGCTGCTTGGAGAGATGGTCGTAGCCATGACGGCTGTGATGTGCGACGAGCTCCAGCCAAAGTACGAGATTGCAGAATCGCTCCAGAGGTTCTCGGAAATGGTCGTAATAGAGTACGAGAAGCTTGGAACATGATGAAAATCAAGGCTAGATTTTGCGTAGAAGCCTGTTATGCAGTAGAAGTGCTTTAAAGAGGGAGAAAGCTCAATGGCAAAGACATGGACTAAATAGAGTAGCACGATAAGCTCAATGGCTTTATGAAATGTGAATTGTTTGGGGTTGATTTAAGATGAATCTCCTAATTTACAAGTATGCAGGTCGACAAGGTCGTGTTTATGGTGTTTAGTTCAAGAGCCTTGGTAGGTAGCCATGATGTAATGAGCAAGTACGTTTGCGATGATCGCGGATTGAAGGGGGTGACGTAATGGCTACGCATTGCGAATGACGCAAATGGCATGAAAAGATCATGCAAGACTTGATTTTTGAGCAAAAGCAGATTGAATTAATACCATTTATGGTACTACCTCAGTAATGTAAGAGGGTAGTATGTGGTGTGGGCAAATCACTTGAGTGTCGCTTTATCGGGTAGGGTAACACGATGGAATGTAGGCGATATTAGAGTTGAAAACAGTGTTGAGTTTTTCAACTACCGGTTTTTAATCATAGAATGAATATTTGAGTAACTGGATATTCAATACTGGAGAAGTTTATGACGAATAATTATTGTTGCCGGATTATAGCTGGTTGGATATTACACTGCTGCCGTGCTCAGCATGCCGAGTCGAGATGCCAATGATGGTGTTCTAGAAAGGGCACAACAGTCACGTGTGCTTCTGGAATCGCTAAAGCTTCGGTTATCAACGGGCACCAGCGCAGCTCTAGGTAAGCTCCAGTTTCCCGATGACTTTTAGACATTTAGTGCTCGGGGCCACTGAAGCTACAGCTCTTTCAGGGCTCAATTCTCCCCCCTCTAGGCTCTAGCTGCCTTGGTTTGGGGGAACCTGGAAGCGTGGGGTGACACACGTCATTGTACTCCGTCATTGATATGGATAGCATTTCTGCTCTTTGCTATGGAGACGTCTTTGTGATTGTGCCACAGTTCATACGTTGCATCTCTAAAAGTTTGTTCTGTTCCAATAGCAAAAGATACGATACGCAAATCTGGCTCTTGTACCTGAATTTCCGGCTCCAATTAATACATCTGTCTTGTCTTCTTCCTCCAACCCATCAACTCTGATACCATTCATGCAGCTCTCAACACTTCTCGCCCCTCCTCGTGTCCACCTTAATTGAGACCTGCGCCGCGTCGGGCACCATCGCTTCCTGCAGTCGAACCTCACAAGACTAATTCCCGATTTTTCTTCCACTACATATACAAATACAAATACAAACACACATACCCATTTTTTCTTTCTAATCCGGTTCTGCGCGATACCTACGAGACCGAACCTTTTACAATTGTGCTTCCGAGCCCCCCCCCGTTGGAAGAACAAGGAACAACTTGGCGCGGGGCATCCACTGGCAGGGACAGCGGTGCGCAACCTCGGTTCTTCAGTTACAAATGTGTCCCATCTAGACAGACTCGCAAACGGTAGCTCGATCCCCGTTGCCCCGGCCCGGGTTACGGCCTCACTACAGTCAAGATGTTGGAGGGTCTCGTTGCCGGTCTGCTCAACCGCTTTTTGGGCATGTACGTCAAGAACTTTGACCCTACACAGCTCAAGGTCGGTATCTGGTCCGGCGATGTCAAGCTACGCAATCTCGAGCTCCGACGTGAGGCTCTCGACCAGCTCAAGCTGCCCATCAACGTCATCGAAGGTCACCTCGGCGAGCTTACCCTCGCAATTCCCTGGTCCAACATTCGCGGCGCACCTGTAAAGGTCCTTATCGAAGATGTCTACTTGCTCGCGAGTCCCAAAGAGGAGGCCGAATATGATGCCGACGAGGAAGACCGCAGGAAGCAAAGGCTCAAGATGGAAAAACTAGACAGCGCAGAGCTGCTAAAGGAAAGAAATCGAGAGGGCATGAGCCAGGAGGAGCAAAACAAGAATCAGAGCTTTGCTCAAAGCCTCGCCACGAAAATCGCCGATAACCTCCAAATCACTGTCAAGAATATTCATATTCGCTACGAAGACTCAATATCCGCCCCTGGCCACCCATTCGCCCTCGGTTTAACGCTTGAAGAATTCAGTGCTATTAGCACCGACGGCCAATGGATGCCAACCTTCATCCAAGACTCGTCCAAAGTTACCCACAAGTTGGCGACTCTCGGAGCATTAGCTATGTACTGGAATACCGACACCGATCTGTTCGGCACCGGCCGCGAAGCCACAAGCCCCTCCCAAGAGATAATGCCTCATGACGAAATGGTCGACAAATTCAAGAGCATGGTGGGTAAAGATCAAGCCTCCACCGCGAACCATCAGTTCATATTGAAGCCCGTCAACGGAAAGGCCAAGATCGAACTGGACAAGTCTGGAGATATTCAAGTTCCGAAATTTAAAGCAACGCTCTTGTTTGACGAGATTGGTGTGGTCTTGGATGATGACCAATACCGTGACGCATTGATGATGGTGGACCTCTTCCACTACTTCATCCGACATCAGGAGTACAAGACGTTGAAACCAAAGGGCGTTAGTCCCAAGGAAGATCCCCGTGCATGGCTCTTGTTTGCAGGAAATGCAATTCTGAGCAAGATCCATGAGAGAAATCGCAAATGGTCTTGGGACTATTTCAGGGAGCGACGAGATGACCGTAAGCGGTACATCGAACTTTTTAAGAAAAAGAAGCAGCAGCATCAACTCACGCCAGAGGAGACTACTGATATCGAAAATCTCGAGCGGAAGCTCTCTTACGAAGACTTGAGGTTTTGGCGATCACTGGCTCGAAATCAGCTCAAGAAGGAGAACGCCGCGGCGTTGAAGAATAAGCAACCTCA
Organism: Hypomyces rosellus; assembly: GCA_011799845.1. Lineage (NCBI taxonomy): Eukaryota > Fungi > Ascomycota > Sordariomycetes > Hypocreales > Hypocreaceae > Hypomyces > Hypomyces rosellus. The sequence goes on from WWCI01000003.1 coordinate 1,030,256, forward strand.
GCGCCAGGAGCAACAGGGTTGGGTAGCATGGATGTGGGGTTCCAAGCCAGCCGGCACGATTGAAGAAAACGAAGAAAACACCGAAATGACGGAAGAGCAACGAAAGGAGCTTTACGACATGATTGATTGGGACGAGAAAACCGCCTTGGTCGAGTCGATAGATGTGCCTCGAGAAGCTATCAAGATGTGCATCGAGACGTCACTAAGCACTGGCAGCTTCACACTCAAAAAGAGCCCCCATGATAACCCCATGGATCTCTTGAGTTTGCACTTTGACGTTTTCAAAGCAAAAGCGTTGCAACGAAAGGATTCCATGTTGGCTAGTATCAGTCTCGGTGGCTTACGGGTCAATGATGGCACTACTCCGGACAGTCTCTATCCTGAGATTGTGCGTGTCAAGGATGCTGCGAGGCGAGAAAAGAGAATGTCCCTCAAGGAGCTGGAGAATGAAAATGAGGACCCCTTCTTCGAGTTCGAAATTGAACAGCACCCCATTGAGCGTGAAGGCGACATTGCTATCATGGGCAAACTAAAGCCTTTGGAGGTCGTATGGAACCCAAATTTTGTTGTCGGAATTGTGGATTTCTTCAGGCCACCGGAGAGACACATGGAATCAATCACAGCACTCATGGAATCCGCAAGTGCCACGGTGGAAGGCCTTCGTGAACAGACCCGTGCAAGCTTGGAATTCGCGCTGGAGGAACACAAGACAATCAACGCCGAGCTGGACCTCCAGGCACCTCTCATTATAGTCCCCGTCAGCATCAAAACAGAAAAATCGACGTGTTTGCTTGTTGATGCCGGCCATATACATGTCAACAGTCAGTTGGTTGACAAGGATACTCTGAAGGAGATTCAATCCAAACAGCGACAGTCATACAACGATGAAGACTTCAAGCGGCTTGAGTCTGTCATGTACGATAAATTCATCGTCAAGCTCACCTCCACCCAGGTTCTCATTGGACCTTCAATCGAAGAAGCTAAATTACACCTTGTCGACAGGGTTGGCGATTCAAAGCTACACGTTGTTGAGCAAATCAACGTTGACTTTGTGGTGGAAACCTCCATCTTACCCAAGGCACCAAACCTTACCAAACTCAAGGTATCAGGCCACCTACCAATGTTGCATGCCACTGTTTCCGATTCAAAGTATAAGAGCCTCATGCAAATAATCGATGTGGCAATTCCAAAGTTCAACAAGGAGCCCGAGTTTCAGGTGACGGTAACCGATATGACTGACGACGTGACTGACGTGACGGACCAAGATGAAGAACGATCGTTCCGCCCACGGTTGTCCAGCAATGCATCGTCTAGTAGACCACGGCGAAAATCCGTACGAGATCGACGGCAATCTTCGGCCTTTGCATTCCTCCAACCGCAAACTGCCGTACTATTATCCGATGTTGAAGAGGATGACGACGACGATTTCGAAGATGCTCGCGACGGAGCCGATGCCCAACAGCTCAAGATTAAGCAGCGCAGCTTTGAATTCAACTTCAAGGTGGATACTCTGAAGGGCTCGCTTTACCGAAGTGATCAAGACAAGATTAAGCCCGACATTCTTCTCGTTGAGTTGGTTGCAGAGCGGTTTGATCTTTCCTTCTACACTAGGCCATATGATATGGCGGCCGAGGTTTCGCTCGGGTCTGTGACTATGGATGACTTTGTCGACAATCCTCCTGCTGAGTTCAAGTCTATTGTTTCATCTGGTGACCGAGAAGATCTCCAAGCAGGGCGCAGTCTCGTCCATGTCAAGTTTACAAAGGTCAACCGTACTTCACCAGAGTTCATGTCAGTGTACGATGGAGTGGAAACCAATATTTCCGCCGCAATCTCAACCATTAATCTCATTGTCACTCGGAAGACTCTTCTTACGTTGCTTGACTTTATTCTCGTCACCTTCACCAACAATGATGAACAACAAAACCAAATCGCCATAGCAGAGAGTAGTGATAGTGATGAGGACGTGAGTGAGACTATGGTTGAAGTCTCAACCCAGAACGCAAATGTGGGATCAATCAGGGTCAAGGTCGACTTGAAGAGTATTCGGCTCATTCTCAACAACGATGGTATTAGACTGGCAACGCTTTCGTTTAATCAAGCAGATGCCGGTATATTCCTCCGTGGAAAAACCATGCGCATATTTGCCAAATTAGGCGACCTATCCCTTGTCGACGATGTGAACACTGGCGTTTCAGAGGAATCACATCTACGCAAGCTAGTTACGATCCAAGGTGATGACCTGGCAGATTTCCGTTATGAGACTTTTGATTCAAGCAATCCAAAAGCTTATCCCGGATACGACAGCTCCATCTTTCTTCGCTCTGGATCGGTCAAGATTAATTTTGTAGAAGAGCCGTTCCGCAAAATCATCAATTTCCTGGTCAAGTTTGGGAAGATGCAAGCCTTATACAATGCTGCGCGTCAGGTTGCGGTAAACAGAGCGAATCAGATACAGCAAAATCCCAGCAAGATTCGTTTTGATGTCGTCGTTAGTACACCAATTGTTGTATTCCCGCGAGCAGTTGTACCAGGGCGTTCTCAGCGTGACCTTATTACGGCCTACCTGGGTGAAATCTTTGTCCAGAACAAATTTGTGCCTCTTGACGACAGCGAAGGTGCACCGATTGGCATGAAGGTCTCGGCCGGAATCAGGAAAATTCGACTCACATCAGATTTCCACTATGCAGACAGCAGCTCTGAGGAACTAGAGATGATTGACCATGTTGATCTCAACTTCAACATTACACACTCTGAGCACCAGGAGGGTAGTAAACGACCAGACACAGAAGTTGAAGGATCCCTATCTGACATTAAGCTCCGACTTACTCAACATCAGCTCAGATTTTTGATGGAAATTTCCAAATCCGTACCGGCTGCGTTCGCTAGCGATGATGACACAAGTGCGGAGGCCGAACATTCCGTTGATGAAGGCACCCTAGAACTCGCAAAGGCCGCACCAGCAGATGAATCCAGCGAGAACCAAGCGGTTGTAGATCTCTCTCCTGAGCTGGGCTCAATCGGAAACACATGGACGAAGCTCGATTTTGTTTTCAATGCCAACACTATTGGTCTCGAACTCATCATGGCACCGGAAGATGAGCCCGTCAGTGACATGGACGCATGCAGTCTCTCACGCTTCTCTCTTGATGACACAAAGGTGAAGACGAGAATGCTCTCAGATGACTCACTAGAGGCAGAGCTCCTCATTCGCTCATTTACGATCCACGATACTCGCCCGAGGGAGACGAACAAGTTTCGGCGAATTATGACATCATCCAACAAAGATGCGCAGCAACTCATGGCGAGCATAACCATGTCAGGGGGGAAAGAACGTAGCCTGATTGCAATGGCGACAGTCGATAGCCCTCGGGTCATTTTTGCGCTAGACTATCTCTTTGCCCTCCAAAAGTTCGCTGCAGACGGGTTAAAGGTGGATGAGCCACTCCCAATTGATGCCGAAAACACTTCAGAAGCTACAGATGAATCTGATGCAGACTCTATGCAAGTGTCATTCAATGCGCCACCATCGCAGAGACGATCTGACACCTCTCCCTCCCTTGCTTCCCGGCGACAGGATTTGATCGGTCTAGATAATGAGGAAGAGAAGACTAATGTCCAGCCAGCAATGAGTATTGCCTTTAGGCTAAATCTTGTAGATGCACAAGTCATTCTCATCGCCAATCCATTGAGTTCAAGCTCCGAGGCGATTGTGCTAGGGATTCGCCAGGTTCTTCTTTCGCAACAACATGCCCTCACATTCCAAGTTTCACAAGTAGGGATGTTCTTGTGTCGCATGGATAAGTTTGAAACCTCTCGATTGAGGGTTGTCGACGATTTCTCCACCCAGCTCAGCATGGATACCTCTCAAGAAGACTCGACAAATATTCATATAGACATTGAGCCCCTCGTACTGCGATTGTCCTTGCGAGATATTCTTCTTGCCCTCCAGATCATCAGCAGAGCAGGGGAATTATCTGGAGCAGACGCAAAGGAGACCACTAGCGACAAGAAGGCAACTGGAACACAGGCAATTGTACCGAAGCCCAAGACTGTCAGCACCCGAGGTGGTCATTCTGCAACGGTAAAGACAGGTGGAGCGAGGCCATTGTCGGCATCAAATACCAAGGTCAACTTGTCAGCCCAAGCATCGAGTGCCTCCAAAAAGCATGAAGAGCTTTCTGCAACAGTGGAAGGTATTCGCGTCGTGTTGATTGGCGACCTTCACGAACTACCTATACTCGACGTTGGAATCAAGAACTTCACAGCCACTGCCGAAAACTGGTCATCGGTTTTGAAGGCGGAGACATCTATTGACATGTATTCGAATGTCTACAACTTCTCCAAATCAAGCTGGGAACCCTTGTTGGAGCCGTGGCAAGTCGGCTTCGGTGTGGCCAAGGATCCGAAGTCGGGATTGCTAGCTATCGACGTGGCCTCCAAAAAGACATTTGACATTACCGTCACCACCGCAACCATTGCCCTAGCCTCAAAATCATTCGACTTTTTGACGACAGCGCAAGACGTACTAGACAAACCTCGCGGTGTGGAAGCCCCATATCGAATCAGAAACTATACAGGATTTGACGCTGTCATCCAATCAAAGATTCCCACGAGTGACGAGCCTCTACTTCTTCGTTTAGAAGACGGAAAGGAAGGTCCATGGAGCTTTGAGCACTGGGAGAAAATGCGTGAGAGCCTTCTCACCGAATCCCACCAGAATGATGTAGGAATTCAGCTTGAAGGCAGTGGGTTTGATGCGATTAAGAACGTCCGACTGAACCGAGAGGGCGAATTTCTATACAGTCTCCGTCCAAAGACAAACAACATCTTGCACCGCCTCTGCGTGGAAGTCAGTCTCGGAGCTGATAACGTTAAATATGTCACTCTTCGGTCGCCTCTTGTGATTGAAAACGCCACCGAAATCCCCGTCGAGCTTGGGATTTACGACGCCGAAGAGGGGCATCTACTCAAGATTGAAAAGATTGCTCCAGGCGACTCGCGACCTGCCCCAGTTGGTGCCGTATACGAAAAGAGGGTCCTTGTACGACCAGACGGAGGGTTTGGCTACGAATGGAGTGCAGAGCAGCTTTGGTGGGTGGATCTGATGAAGAAACCGACGAAGCAGCTGGTCTGCAAAGGCGAGAATGGCGATCCATTTTACTTCCAAGCACACGCAGAGTTTGAAAAGTCGAATCCCATTTCAAAGTAAGTGATGCTCAAGATTGATTGGTTTTTTTATATGTCTAACATTTTTATAGGACTTATCCTTTCATGAAGATCAAGCTCTCGGCACCAGTGACACTCGAAAATCTCTTGCCTTATGACTTCAAGTACAGAATTTACGACAAGAACACCAAGAAGGATTGGTCCAACTTCTTGCGCAAAGGTGGCGTGAGCCCTGTTCACGTTGTCGAGCTCTCGCATCTACTATTACTCAATATTGACATGCAAGATACCGTCTTCAAACCAAGCGACTTTACCATCATCAATTCAGGTACCAATGAGGACTTCCGCAAAGAAAGTAGGGTCGTAGTCAAGGACGACCAAGGTCTCTCGCTTAACCTCAGCTTGCACTATTTCAAGATTCCTAACAGTGGCGGTGCGTTCAAGATCAGCGTCTACAGCCCTTATGTCATCTTGAACAAGACTGGACTGGATCTTGTAGTCCGAGCAAAGAGCTTCCTGCAACAAGCAAAATCAGCTGCCGGTCAGTTCCCCATGGTCGACACATCTGACCAAAATCGACCAAAGGCCCTACCATTTATGTTCTCCTTCGGAAACGATGAAAATCGAAATCGGGCCTTGCTAAAGGTTGCTGATTCTGAGTGGAGTAAACCGCAAAGTTTTGATGCCATCGGAAGCACGGCTGAGGTCGTTCTCAATTCTTCAACAGCCAAAAGCAAGGAGATTCAGCTAGGTATTACCGTCAATTCTGGAGAGGGCAAGTACAAGATGACCAAGGTTGTCACACTGGCACCTCGATTTGTCCTCGAGAATAAACTGGATGAGGAGATTCTTATCCGGGAATCCAGCTCATCGGGATACATGACTCTGAAGCCTAGGTCGCTTCAGCCATTGCACTTTATGCAAAAGTCTGCCGTCAAGCAATTATGCCTATGCTATCCGGGTGTCGACAATCAGTGGACATCGCCATTCAACATCTCCGATCTCGGCACAACTCACATCAAGATTGCCAAAGCAGGACAGCGCCAACGGCTTATCAGAACAGAGATCTTGTTAGAAGACTCTACCATTTTCTTGCACTTTAGTGTGGAGACCAAGAATTGGCCCTTTTCGATGCGCAACGAGAGTGACACAGAGTTTACGTTCTATCAAGCAAATCCCAATGTCGATGAGGATGACGTTGAGGACCGCAGCGGCTGGAAGCCTATTCGATACCGTCTGCCACCTAGAAGCATCATGCCGTATGCGTGGGACTTCCCAGCTGCTAAGTTCCGAGAGGTAGTCATTGCTACTGGTGGCAAAGAACGGCATGTCAAGCTGGCAGAGATTGGTAATCAGATTCCAATGAAGTTTATCGGTTCCAACAGCCAGCAGAAGATCATCGACATCAATGTTACAGCCGACGGGCCGACCCAAACCCTGATTCTAAGCAATTTCCGTGCTAGCCACAGCATGTACAAGCAAAAGACATTGTCCAGGACAAACAGTGGCCCTGAGGCTTTCGAGGTCAAAGATCAGAACACTGGTGCAACCTTTATCGCACAACTCAAGCTTTCAGGGATCGGTATTTCGCTGATCAATGCCCAACTAAAAGAATTGGCATACATCACATTCAAAGACGTGCAGTTGCGCTTCAGTGACTCGCCTTTGATCCAGACTGTATCTCTGGCGGTTAAATGGATGCAAATCGACAATCAATTGTATGGTGGTCTATTCCCAATGGTGCTGTATCCAAGTGTGGTGCCCAACAAAGCGCAGGAAGTCGAGGCTCATCCTTCGATCCACGCAATGGTCAGTCGAGTGAAGGATGACTCTTACGGCGTTTTGTATATCAAGTACGCGACTATTCTACTCCAGCAGATGACTATTGATCTCGATGAAGATTTCGTCTTTGCACTCCTTGACTTTTCCAACGTCCCTGGTGCTAGCTGGACAATGGTGGATAAGGAGGGCAAATTGTGTGATGAGGATTTGGATATCCCGGAGCCGAGCCAGCAACAAAACGGTCAAGACATCTACTTTGAGGTGCTCAACATTCAGCCAATGCAGCTCGACCTGAGTTTCATGCGAACAGAACGCATCAACGCCGAGGATAAAACATCGACTCATAATCCAATCATGTTCTTCCTCAACGTCATGACCATGGCAATCGGCAACGTCAACGACGCTCCAATACGGTTCAATGCTCTGATGATTGAGAACGTCCGTGTTTCGCCGCAGGTCCTTATTCAGAACATTTCAAGCCATTACAGTCAAGAAGTCATGTATCAAATCCACAAGATTCTTGGATCAGCCGATTTCTTTGGAAATCCTGTTGGACTCTTCAACAACATCTCATCAGGAGTAACAGACATTTTTTACGAACCATACCAAGGTCTCATTCTCTCCGACAGACCTGAAGAGTTTGGCATGGGGATTGCCAAGGGCGCGGCGTCATTTGCCAAGAAGACCGTGTTTGGCTTTTCCGACAGCTTTTCTAAATTTACTGGCAGTCTGAGCAAAGGCCTCGCAGCGGCGTCCCTAGACAAGCAGTTTCAAGACCGCCGGCGTATCACAAGAGCAAGAAACCGACCAAAGCATGCTCTCTACGGTGTTGCGGCTGGTGCCAACAGTTTGTTCACAAGCGTCGCGTCTGGCGTAGGTGGCCTTGCATTGAAGCCGCTAGAAGGTGCCGAGAAAGAAGGTGCCATTGGTTTTATCAAAGGCTTCGGCAAGGGAATGCTTGGGTTGGCGACAAAGCCTGCTGTTGGTGTGCTGGACATGGCCAGCAACGTAAGTGAGGGCATCCGCAATACCACGACGGTGTTTGATGGGGCAGAGCTGGAGCGCACTCGTTACCCACGTTTCATTCCAAACGACGGAATCGTCCGACCTTATAATCCCCGAGAGGCTCTGGGACAATACTGGCTGAAACAGGTGGACAATGGGCGATACTTTAACGAATATTATATCGGCCACCTGGAACTACCCAAAGAGGACATGGTGGTGATGGTGACGTTTTCACATATTCTCCTGATTCGGTCGCGACGTCTGACAAGTGAGTGGGATGTGCCACTCAAGGATGTGCAGACGATTGCCAAGGAGCGGACTGGAATCAGCCTGACGCTCAGAGAAGGGGCCAATGGACCGTTTATACCTGTCGGTGGCGGTAGCGAGAGAGGGTTCTTGTACAAGATGTTGGGAGTGGCAGTTGAGGAATTCAACAGAAGGTTCAGGGGTGCCGAACGATGAGAAATGAGGATTTATCATGATATGATATAGGAGATGGAATGAATACGGAAAAATTATGCCTTAATGATGAGGTTAGTATCATAGCACAATGCGATGAATGAAGTAACGCTTTGGAAATGGAGTTTGGTGCTACTTGAGGATCGATAGAATGGCTGTCACTCAAGATTCGGTGATAACTATGGTAGTCTAGGCTTCAATGAGAATAATGTGGAAGAAATTTTATCATGGATGGAGTAACGCGCTGGATATCTTGGTGACTGTGAGACATTGATGAACATTGTTTAATATTTATTTATAGATGTAGAGATGAAATCTTTACGGCACGTAATGTACGAAAGAAGCTGGATCTGTAGCCACGCGACGAGTCTAGTTGCTATTAACCGAATATGAAATGACTACTCATAGGAGTTACAATAAGAAGCGAATGCAAGATAACAGTGAGCTCTGTTTGCGGGTGATGGGATTACACCCATACATTGATGTTATGTATATAGGGTAGCTTAAGAGTTGGGTTGGAGCTGAAGGTGACAGTGCTGCTCATGTTGGTCAACACAATTTGAGCCATGCAGTTTACAATTGACACTTGCTACATCTCTCGTCGACTTTAAGAATATATAATTAAAAAAATATGTTTTGTATAGCATGAGAAAGAAGAAGCCGTCTACTTGCTTGTCTCTGTCCAGGAGCAGATGTGGACAAGTTGGCAAGAAACACCACGAACCACGAGACTAGACTCACTGGAGCCAGTTACCCCAGATTCATGCAAGCCTCGATCCCTTCATCTATATTAAGCCCAAATCTCTCCTTTCCCCAGGAAAAAAAATCCTTTAGTCCCCCCCTCCTAGCCGGCGAATAAATTAGGCGAGAGAGCCCGCTGCAAGCTCTTTGACAAGCGAGACTCTGGGGAAATCTGGAGAGAGAAATGGAAAAGAAATAGAAAACCTGGGGCCGAGAGAGATGGGCATTTCCATGGGAAGGGGACCCAGTTTGGCAGGGTTTGTAAGGGGATGAAGAGGTTGATGATCGGGGGATGCCGATGAAGACAGTTGGGGGGTTAGGGTTGGGAGAGCTTGAATGCCACTGAATGGGGAGGATGTGGTGGCGGAGGACGCCGAAGGGTGGAGGGGGAAGAGGGGAGTTTGGTGTGAAGGAGGGGGGGGCTGATCTTGGCCTTGCAGCCCTTGATAGACCGTGTTTAGATCTGTAAAAATGGGGTTTTTGATAATTGGACTGCATATAGACTACTGGAACTTTGGATTGTTCGGATTGATGTTTCCGTTGAAGCCTTTGAGGTTGTTCCCGTACGTAATGCTTCCATCGGAGAGGTAGAAGAAACCGAAACTATTGAAAAATTTTTCACCTGCTTGTAGCCAGTCTACTCTACTTCTATGTCTACATACGTATGTGCAAGGGCTGCTGCTGGAGACGGACCTCGTGGTGGTGGAGAAGGCGTGGAATATCAGATAAGGGCTCATTTGTTCTGGCGCGCCCTTGTTGGGGGACCATGAAAGAGAAGAAGGAATGAAATTCCATTCTGTCTTGTCAGGATAAGATGGGTGGAATCGGTTGGACGCGGTTGGTGGAGTTTTGCCATCCATCGACCATCGTATAGTGAGATGGGCTTCTCGTCAAACTCCACTGTTTCTTCCCCAGCTTGTTTGTCTACGCGCGCCAGGTTAAAGTTGCAATTACTACTCCTACTAGAGCAGCATACCCGAATGCATTCCCCAGTGCAGACAGAGGCCTACATACTGCAATGCGACTACAAACAAGGCTCTAGAAGGCGGCGCAGAAGAGTCACATCCCGTTGATACACACACACAATCCCATCCAGTTCTTTATTCCGTGGAACTACAAGTATTAAAGCCGAGGAGGTGGAGCTCCTTTTTTGACTGGGGGGAGGTGTTCATGGTTCTTCTTCAACGTAAAATGAAAGGGAGCTCTGGATTCCTTGGGGGGAACTGTTTGCGGGCTTTTCTGACTCGGGGGTGTGTCGCGTGTCCATCCTGGCCCTGTCAAGTTTTCGTTTCTTTCCATCTTTCTGCTTCTGCTTCTGCTCTCTTTCTCTCCACATTATGCGTGTTGCATGCGGGTTTGCCTACCGTTCGATAGTGCTGGCAAGCATCATGCTCCCTTATTTATTCATGCACAATGTGATCGATGGGTAATTGCCGCATGTTCAAGGCCCGCCTATCGTAGTCGGTATTAGAAAAATGTCTAATGAACTGGTGTTACCCTGGCGTTGAAAAAGTCCGCGATGAGACAGCCACCACCCTCTTTTGAATTTTTATTATTTTAATTTTTAATTTTTACGTTCTTCCGGAAACGGGAACCGGAAACAAAGGATTGATGCTAGTATGTATTAGCAAATGGGGCTTTCAATTGAGTTGTGTGTGTTACACAGATGCGAAAAGAGACACGACGCCACGCGGGTGTCATGCCAGCCATGTGCTAAAACGCGCCACCGTTGGGGAATCTTTGTAGAAGAACTTTTTTCTGGTGGCTGCTGCTGCTTGCTTGCATGTGTTTTAAGAATGGGGGAATGGATGCAAGGATGCGTTTGGGGAGGGGAGGGGAGGGCCAGAACCCTTGGCGGAGAGCAGAGAGTCAAGCTGGTTGGTTTAAGCTGGAACACGGGAAGACACATGAGCCTCGGGATGAGCGTGGCAAATGGAGAGGGAGGGAGGGAAAATGATATGCGTGGGGAATCTAGAAGGACTCAGATATGGAAGAATATCCCTGTTCTGGTCTGGGCTTGCTCTCTGATTCTCTCATGCATGTTGGTTGGTTGGTTCCATTGATTGGGCTGGGGAGAGACGATTTAGCGGCATCGCCGAGGGGCCGGAGGAGGGAGACGGGAGAGAGCCAGTCCGGAGTAGAAGAACAAGCCCGAGATGATATGGACTTTGTGGGATAAGAGATTTGGGGGGAGGGAGGATCCATGGCTTGGATAAGTAATATTGGTAGACAAAAATGGGTTGGTGCGCCGAGCGAGCCGTGCCTTATCAAGAGTCTGACAGCACGACGGACATGCAGCCTGGACAAGGCATGGACTGGCTGGACCAGACTCACCTGGCACCGGACAATGATTTGGGATGGGTTTTGTTGGGTGCTTCCTCCGTCCGTCTGTCTTATCAGCAGCTCTCCAGCTCCCTATTTCACCTAGCACGACGTATCCGTCCGTATCGTACTATCCAATCCACGGACCCGATCCCCATATCCGTATCAAGGGCGGGCAAGTCTAGCGAGCCGGCCAAACAGAAGATCAAGCAAGTAAGCTCCCTCCCTCTTCCTCTTCCCGAGGTCAAAGACACCGAGGCTTCGGGGGGCTTGGGCCTTGGGGCCTTGTGTCTGGGCTTTGGCTTGGCTTGGCTTGCGCTTGGAAAGAGGGCGCGCGGGACTGGCTGAAGTGAAAGATGGAGGCACTTTTGGAAACCTAAGAGACAAACCTCCAGGGCTCCCTCTAGGGCCTAACCCGTGTGGCCTGTTCCATTGTAACTGGTGGCTTCAGTGGCTGTTCCGTGAACCTTCCAGAAGGGGAAACGAGGCTCACGGCGGGGAGGGGGAGGGGGTGGCAACCCGCATCCGTGGGTACTATCTACAAGTTGCCCGCTGTACGTATCATCTCTAGTGGAAGAAACGGTGAATCCTCTATTTTTATTTTTACAAGTATTTTTATTTTTATCCATGTGATTATCCTTCAGTTCATTTCCGTTTTATTGTTTTTTTCTTATCTCAATCCTTAAGAGAATTAAATTGAATGAAACGGAGAAAATGTAGCCGTCGACGGGGTCAGTCAGTCAAGGATCCAGGTTTCGAGTAGTTTAGTTTCCATGGATCGTTTTTAGTTAGGCTTGGGCCCAAGATCTGAGGATGCTTCAGGGCTCTCTACAGGTGCTAAAACAGAAACTGGCAATGCACCGTTTTTGACTGGCTGGGGGGATGGACGTTGGTATCGAAGGAAGCGCGCCACTGATCAAGCCATGGAGGTACCTAATCATTCCTCAATCCATGGACAGGCACTTTTTGCAAAAAGGTCACCATCCATTCATTCAATCAATGCATTCAGCTTAGGCGGGCGGGCTCTTGTTATCTAGTCCGGTCCATGTGCCTCCTTTCCTTGTTGGTCGACCGACGTCTTTGACGCTTTCCCCATGTATCCTCTTCCCGTCTTCCCCATTTCTTCGATAAACCATTCGTACGGAATACACCTTGGGCATCGGTTCGGGTCTTCGGCATGGGCATTTTCATAGGTAGTAGTAAACTGCTGTACTCGTTCGTAGTAGGTAGGTAGTAGAGCTGGAGGTTCACAAGGAGATTAAGCCGGGTGTACCTTGGGCTAGGCTGACTGATTTGACCGTCATTATGAGACAAGCCTGACGATGGGCGAGACCTGTTTAAGATCATGTCCGAGAGCTCGAGGCAAGACAGGCACCTCAATTATCTACACACGAGCAGAATTGGACAGTTCAGCTCTATTACCTTATCGAACAAAAGTGCCATCACCCATCATTGATCAGTTACCTATCAGGTATAGGTACCTACCTTACAGCGCTCTATAGAGACCATCAAGGCTCTACTACCTATGCCAAGCTTCAAGCACCCTCAACTTTTCTAGCGCTTTGCCAAGTCCCTCTTGTCAGTGGAGAGAGCGAGGTGAGTGTACCCGGTACTTGTGCTTGTCTCAGAGAGGTGCGTACCCTGTCTGACGTAGAAGAACGCCATGGACCGCCAATTGCGGGCAATGACAGCTCCCCTCATGGGTACAATGTACAAGTACTTATTATTAGTAAGACCTGTACCTTTAGGACCCTGTATCTCGCCGTATCGTCCCGGTGCCGCGCTGTATGGCATCCTCTCTAGGTGCCTGGGCTCGTATTTTACCAGCCTGGGGTACACGAAAGATGATGCATCCTCACAGGGCTTCCTCTAACAAAAATAAAAGAATGAAACAAAGGACCCGACGTGTTCACAAGATGAGCGTTGGATGCCCTCCCCCCAAGAAAAAAATAACAAACGTCCTCGGAGCAGCGTTACCTCTTCGGGGATCGCTTCCCATCGGGCCTTTCTCCACACTTTTCTGTTTCTGCTCGTCACTGGCGCTGGAGACGGCGTCGCCGCCAAAAGCTTGGTACCTGCACTTGTACCTGTACCTCGCCTCTTCAGTGATCCGTGATCAGTGAGTGGTCAGTGGCCAGTTGTTGGTGTGGTTCTCCAGAAAATCGACAGAGTACAAAAATCTCGAGGGTCCTCACCTTGACCCACGTCCTACCTCTTCCACGATGCTTCTCTCCAGGTTCACCTCAAAGGTTCGTCATTTCCAGGTACCTACTTATCCACAGGCATTCAGTCCTAATGCGCTCGCCCTGTTTGTTTGCTCTTGTCTCTGACTGACCCTTTTGCTCTCTTATAGCCGCGATTAACTCGCTAGCCGCGTCGAGAGATAGACACTCTCGCTGTCGCAAATCTCCCTCTCCCACCTTCTCCAGTCATCAACTCGACTTGGAGCGCAAGATCAAGATTAAGATCAACAAAGAATAGCTGGGATCATACTTGGAAGAAGAAGAAGAACAAGAAAAAGAGGAAAGGATACAAGAAGAGAAACGACAGTCACAATGGCAGAAGGTAACAACCACCACGATGCTGTAGAGGGCATTCACCACAACCCAGATCCTGCTCTTCAACCCTCTCACCAGCATCACCATGAGCATCTTCACCACTCGCCTCGTGTTGACGCCGCCGGCCACGACGACGTAGTCTATGCAAGGGGAACTAACGTCGACCCGACTCTAGTCCCGACTCAGGACCATAGCCATCACCAGCACCACGGTGGCATTGCCAAGGCTCCTGTCGCAACCCCCCCCGACTACAGCGACCACGAGAAGACGGAGACTGGAGTCATTCGCACGGGCATTGAATCTGAAGAGTCTGACTCCTACCGCTACCGTCGCTTTGGCGTCTTCTACCGCCGTCGCCGGCCTCTCATCCACCTCGCCCTCTTCTGTCTCTTCACTGGCTGGTGGATCGCCTCTCTGATCCTTCATCGCCACGATAAGAACTGGATTGTGCCATTTTTGGTCTGGTTCTGCGTCATTCTGCGCCTGTTCTTCTTCCATGTCCCAAGTCGATACGTCTCCGATGCCATCAAATGGGTCTGGGCTCGTACTGCCCTCGTCATTTACGAGCGCATCCCTCCCAAGCTGCGCACTCCCGCCGGTGCCTTTGTAGCCTTTGCTACTATTTGCGCTGGTTCATTTGGCTCTGCGGAGAGCGAGGACAACACGCGCGCCAACCGCGCCGTCAGTCTTTTCGGCATGCTCGTCATCATCTTCTGCTTCTGGCTGACGAGCAAGGCCCGTGAGCACGTCAACTGGCGCACTGTCATTGGTGGCATGCTTAGCCAGTACATCATTGGTCTTTTCGTCCTGCGAACGGGCGTTGGCTACAGTATCTTCAAGTTCATCGCTGACCGCGCTGGTGACTTGCTTGGCTACGCTGAAGATGGTGTTGCCTTTTTGACTACTCCCGAGGTCTCCAAGACACCCTGGTTCTTCTTCGGTGTCATCCCCGCCATCATCTTCTTCATCTCTCTGGTCCAGGTTCTCTACTTTATCGGGTTCATTCAGTGGTTCGTCAAGAAGATTGCCGTCTTTGTTTTCTGGGCTCTGAATGCCTCTGGTGCCGAGGCCGTCGTCGCTGCCGCCACCCCCTTTATTGGCCAGGGCGAGTCTGCCATGTTGGTCCGACCGTTTGTCCCTCACATGACCAATGCCGAGCTTCACCAGATTTTGACTTGCGGTTTCGCTACCATCTCTGGTTCCGTTCTCGTCGGCTACATTGGCTTGGGTCTCAACGCCGAGGCTCTAGTCTCATCTTGCATCATGTCCATTCCTGCTTCGCTTGCCATCTCCAAGCTTCGCTACCCCGAGACCGAGGAGACTCTTACTGCCGGCCGCGTCGTCATTCCCGACGACGATGAGCACAAGGCTGAAAACGCCCTCCATGCTTTTGCCAACGGTGCCTGGCTCGGTATCAAGATTGGTGGCACCATTATTGCTTCGCTGCTCTGCATTCTTGGCGCTGTCGGTCTCGTCAACGGTCTCCTAACTTGGTGGGGACACTACATCAACATCAACCACCCCACATTGACCCTCCAGACTATTCTATCCTACGTCTTTTATCCGATTGCCTTTTTGCTCGGTGTCCCTCGAAATGGCGACATCCTCAAGGTTGCCAAACTCATTGCTGAGAAAGTCATCACCGTAAGTATTTACCCCTCTGTTTTTGCGCGTAATCACCTGGGCCCCTTTCGCCTGCTACCCCTTTCTCTCTCTCTCTCTCTCTCTCTCTCTCTCTTTCTCTTCTCTCATGGCCACAATTGGATGTTTAAATGTGATTATGATAAATGACACCGAATCGTGCAGAATGAGTACAACGGCTTCCACGCCCTCGCCACCGAAGACTATTACGCAGACCTCTCCCCCCGCTCTCAGCTCATTGCCACCTATGCTCTTTGCGGTTTCGGTAACATCGGCTCCTTGGGTGTCCAGATTGGTATCCTTAGCCAGCTCGCCCCGTCCCGTGGCGGTGATGTGTCTAGACTCGCCATCTCTGCGCTCATCAGTGGTGTCATGGCAACTTTGACCTCTGCCACCGTTGCTGGCCTGGTCGTCACCGATCAGATTTCCCACTTTACGAAACCACATTTATGAGTTGCGATGAGAGATGAATTTTAGGCAAATGAAAAACAAGTCATTTATTGGGTGAGAATTTGCATATGAGCCAAGAGTTCGCGTGTATAATATGAGAAAGATGCGTGGTCATGAGAGAGAGAGAGAGAGATATGAGAGAAGAGAAACGAGATACCCCGTCATTTCTACGAGTCGAATGTGGGTTTTACGAGACCGGAGCCTTTAGATGATAAGATAATCCCATAAGAAGAAAAAACAAAAAAGAAAGAAACATGTCTGAATGACTACCCGAACGTCGAACGATTGCTGTTTCTTGGTGGGAATATCTATTACCCTGTTTGTATGCGGTACGCGCATAATGAGGGTCGGTAGGGCTTGGGGTATGGGGTTTGATGTGTCCATCTCGTGGTCCATCCTTTGCTCCGTCGGGTAAGTGGTGATATGAGGTAGGTGATGGCTTCGGTGCCATGATTTTCTTGTTCTTCAGCCAAGTCCGTCTTCAGTGTGATGAGAGGCCTATGACTGCGTGAGCCATGTGTGACTAGGAGTACAAGTCTTGTGTGTTGAACAAGGCATGATGACTATCGTAGTTTTGCGTCCCAAGGTAGCCAATACTTGAACTTTGTGTGAGTTGATATTGAATGAGTATGATCAGCAATGCTTGTTTGAGATGAAAACGCAATTGTTCATGTAAAGCAAGTCTTTGATGTTTTAGATGACGGGATACTTGCAGATGGGTGGCGTCTTGCTATGCTGTGGTGCTGCACACATCTATGAATATCAGCGGGTATGATGGATGCGGCGGGGTCTGCCATCACCCCGCACTCATCCATCCCTCACGGTCTTGAAGTTGTCTTAGACAACCATCCAACAGGGAGCATTGTCCTCAGAAATTGCCCTTTCTGACTGCAATATCAATACTTGGTACTAATTCACCCATCGTTGCCATATCCAGATATGGGCAGCATTTCGATTCGCAAGTATATCCAATGGCTTCCCGATGAGGCGAACGAGCCAACGTCCACCCTTGTGCTCACCTCGCCTGAACGCCGCTACGTTGATATCCGTGTCTTATTACCCATTGACGAAAGTGACGCTGAAAGTAAGTACCAAAAATCTCATATGTAATTTTCTCTCTCTTTTTTTTCTTTCTTTTCTTCTTCTTTTTGGAATACAAGCTCAGATCCTTTTGTGTGTCGCAAGATATCCTGCCGTTGGAGAGGCTAGACTGGGCCATTGCCGGATTTTCTTCCTCCACGGCCCGCGATGATGGCCAGGGGGGACAAATCTTTCACTCGAACTGGCGCCACTGGATTGACTCGCGGCACAAGGACGCGGAGGCGGCGTCGGATGAAGGGGATAACCACCCGCGGCCCGATGGCCTGACGCTGGAGAAGGGCAGCATGGTGAACCCCGCAACGGGGAGGGATACGGCGTATGAGGAGCTGTGGTACGATCCCGAGCCGAAGGTTACGCCGCCGGAGGAGGGGGTGGTGAGCTTGGTGTTGGTGTGGGAGGAGAGCGAGGTGAGGAGGGGGATGGTGGTTAGGGTTGGGGAGTACTGTCAGGGGTTTGTGAGGGATGGGGATGAACTCGCGGCGGAGAGGTGGGCGTGGCAAGAAGGTGGTGGCGGTGGTGAGTGGGTGAGGGTGGTGAAGATTGGATCGGAGAGGGAATTGCCGTGCGCTGAGATTTTGAATGGGGCGAAGGCGTTGAAGATTGGCGATGGGGTTGTGTTGGGAAAGGAGAGTTGGAAAGTAGTGGAGATTCAAAAGGACTAACTAAACTAACTATATGGGATGGCTCTTTCTGATCTGATGCCTAGAAATTCCTGACACTTGCATGGTCTCTTACATTCTCAAACTCGCTTGGATGACCCTTAATAGCCGCCCTCTCCTCCTCATCGAGCGGTATATAGAAATACTTCTCCAACGCCCTCACCCTATCCCCGTCGCTCTTCAGCTTCTCAACCACCTCCATCTGCCCCCCAATCCTGCGCCTCACCTCATCCCCAAACAGGGTCATCATACCTTCCAGCTCCCCCTTTTCCTCGCTCCATATGCCCCTCATTGCGACCACGTTCTTGACGAAGAAGCTGGAGGGATGAGACTCGGTGTGAAAGTTATTCACCTCGTAGTCCTCGCGAAACAGCTCGGTGTCGGTGAAGCAGTACTGCTCTACCCACTCCGACTCGGGGGAGTCTTGGAGGGAGTAGATCCAGAGCTGCTGGGTGGAGGGGGATGTGCTGTGGGAGAGAGCGCGGAACTCGAGCTTGCCGCGGCGGGGGGGGAGGTTGGGGAATGGGGAGGGGTTGTGGGGGATGAGGGGGATGGGGTGGAGGGCCTCGCTGCTGCCGAAGGCGACATCGACGAGGTAGCGCTGGTTGTTGATGGTGACGAGGTTGATGGTGTGTGCCCTAGGGTCAGTGTTTTGGATGAGTGGCTGCCCTTCAACGATATTTTATGAGTTGAAAGGGGGGGAGTTGAGCTTACATCCCAGTGTACTTTCCCATGGCATTAACCCTCCCCCCAACATTGAGCACCTCATACCCCAACGCCCGCATCACAAACCCAAAGAAGTAGTTCATCTCATGGCAGTACCCGCCTTTACTCCCGTCAACCACCTTGCGGAACAGGTCCTCCGGATCGAGCGACAGCTTCCGGTGCGCGGAGTAGTGGAGCGCGACGGACTCAAAGGGTACTCTGGCAATGTGCCGGGCCTGGAGCTCGGTGAGGAGCTGGAGGCGGTCGGAGGGGTGCTTGGAGTGGGGGAAGGAGATGTGGTCTAGGTAGCGGTTGAGCTGGTCTTGGGTGTAGGCCGCCATTGTCTTTTCTTTTTCTTTTCTTTTCTTTCTTTTGTCTCTAGGAGCTGGTTTTTTTTTGAGATGGAATGAGTTCGAGATGGGGTTGAGAGGTTTTGGGGACGAAGATTGGATTGATAATGAAGGTGAAGGTTGACGATGATGTCCGTGGCTTGATCTTAGTCCAGTGACCGTTTGGCAACCAAATATACTTTTATTCCATTCCCTCTGGCCACTCGGTCGCCGGTTGCTGGTCCAGTATCCGGCGTCGGCTCCGAGACTACGGAAGTAATGGATGGCGTGACTCATTATTAAGCCTTAATAATAGCAACATCATACAATCCTTCATTAGTGGGTTTCTTCATTGTTTCATTATTCTTTTAGAGAATAGTAGAGTCATGCTAAGGCGCAGGGGCCGCCTGACTGTATCGGAATCCGGTCTATTGTTGTTGGTGTTGGAGAGATGTTTAGGCAATAGGGTGAAGGTGAGGGACTGTGAAATACGAGATATAATATTTGGTAATGAAGAGTCCCGAATTTTAATTGATCCTTTCATAATTGTATCCCTTTCCCCCCCATTTTCCTTTCTTACTTCGTTTTCTTCTTCTTTTTATTCTCTTTTTTTTTTTTTTTTTTTTTTTTTTACAGCCCTTCGTTTCGTCCTCTTCACCAAGTCGTCCAAAAACTGGTGTAGTAAGCGGAAGATGTAAGACATGGGGACGGGGGCCCTAACCGAAACCCAGATCCCTCCGGGGGGCGGATGTGTCCCCCCTGCGGCTTGGCGGCGGATACGGCGCCCTGCTTCTCCTCGGAGCCGCTCCTTGTTGTCCGTTACGCCGCTCGGCAGAAGGATTGCCGAGCACATCGGAAGAATGACCCGGAGGAACTGGGATCTGGGGCTGATGGATTGCTTAATTGCTTACAGGTTGCTTATGCATAAAAGTGCTTATATAATGATTTGGTATCAGGGTGGATATGCGCGCGATCTGTGTTTGTGTCGTTATGTAAGTAGGCTCTGATGAGATGGTGTTGTTGTTGTGATTTACCCTTGAATTCGATTGTGAAAATTTACCTCTTTAAATGCAGAGGGTAGCTAACAGTGCCTCATCCTCAGCTTTACATCTTGCCCTTATAGATTCCAACCATTTCTTGGGATATCAACCTACAGGGTATGAGCTTGATTACAACTTGGCTAGTTCTGCTGCCTTGGGTTAACCACATATCTATTCTATTCGTTTTATATATCTCCCATTGAGAGGTCTGCATGCTTTAGTTCTTTACTATGGTACCCATACTCGTCATTCATCGTCTGCAATGGTCCGTTTATTGATCCATTCACCGTCAATGGCATAGTATCGCGACATCGACCCGAGATTCGGTAAAAGGTGACCCAATTTAGAACAGAACGAATAAACCGACGGCAAACGAGGAGCACAAGGTAACAAGAGAGAAACGTCATTACCTGAGGTAGGACTTGAAGCTCGAGATGGCCTCTGCTACCCCTCTTTAGCAGCCTGTGTAGCTATCTGTGCCCGACGCAATGCTCCACTGATATGCCCTCCATCAAAGGGTAGTTGGAGTGGGGATGTGCTCCTCTGATGAGGGGCAACGTCAGGACATTGTCGGCGAGGCTCACGGTATTTGAGCTGGTCAATGGGACTGCAGCTTTCTGCCGCCATAGCCACGAGAATGTGAGCTATTATCTCGGTAGGCCCGAATCGTGATGCAGAGCACTGAATGGAGGTCCAGTGCAATTGGCCACTTGCCACGCTATTTCTTGATTTCTCTAAACGCTACTCAACAGTATGCCGTTCAGCTCTCGCTTTGTCCATGCATGCCAAGGAGTTTTGCCCGGAAAGGTTCTCACTGTGACGGTCTTGTATCATGATGTGCAAGTGTCTGGGAGTCGGGCAGCTGCTGAATGCTTCTCAAGCAGCTGATAATGATAATGGAGTCTCATTGGGCTCGTAGATGAATACATATCCACGACGCGTAACGAAGCGCATCGATTACAATGGATTAGGATTGGCCACCTGCCACTCGACACGGTTTGATTCGACTGGCATTTCACGGTTCAGAACGGGAGGCATGTGTATCATGCAGTATTACTCAGTCTTCCATACCGGTCTTAATCTGGAAATGCAAGCATACGCACACGCCCCCTCCACCATCTTGCTTTTGCTTGTCCCGCATTGGCTCGGCCGAGAAGGCCAAGTTCCACCACGTCAATCTTCATCAATTGGATTGATAGGCACTATATACACATACTTTACATGATGGGTGCTCTTGTTTCTGCTGCTACTTTCAGACATTGATGCATACATGACCTTGATGGGTCACTCCGCTCGCCTGCAGCATGAAGACCACCCCCGCATTGCCCCGCCTGATCCTCATCGTCAGTGATTCGTACCTTGTCATACATACAGGCAACGGTATTGAGGGGAAAGGTCTTGGCTTTGCTTCACTCGAATGATCGAGGGGAGTCATTGGAGAGACAATATAAAGATACTCTTACCGAGAATGAGAGTTGTACAACAACATGCGGGGGCTTCAATTGCGGCTGCGTATCCATGATGAAGTGCCCAATCATTTGATTCATGACGAATAACAAAGACATTACGAAATTGAAATGTCTGTAACCCCGCAGATGAGCATAGGGGTTAATGCAATAGACATTCGGTCATTATGTTTAATTCGTTAATCCCAAGTACCATGCATTCCAGCTCTGAAGCAGTGACTGACCATTCTTGATCAAGTGATGACGAAACCTTCTCGCCTCAGAGTAACAACGCTCAACGTCGCATCGCTAGTTCGGGCAGCTCATAACACTCTGTGAAACTCGGATCACCGTCAACAGCAGAGGCTCTAAGCGAATTTTAATGAACAAACCAATCACCACCTCCCTTCTCAACCATCAAGGTTATCAACTTCACCAAACAAGGACAGCCAAGCCTCAGCTCATCGAACGGAAGAAACGGCCTCCACCTCTTCACATGTTGATGCAGGCCATGCATTCCAACGTAAGCCTACAAGGCGAATGAGGGCCTCGCACCCTACCTCCTCTACTCCTCTAGTTCAGCTCCCAAACTCTTCAGACATGCTCGCATTACGTCGGTTCATTGAATTTTGATGGGTGGGCACTCGGCCACGTAACCTTTCTCCTCACTTTCAGCGACAGATCATTACGCTGTATAGGACGTGGAAGGACATGTAGCTACTCCTCAGGCTTAGAGCTATTGAGCTGCACTGAGCCAATGTCTGTTTACTTGCTCATGCATGGCACACCTCCATCAGGAAATCTGTAGTTGTGATAGGTAGTCCCGCTCGAGGAGATGCATAATATCGAGCGGGGTTCTAAGACAGAACGGCTGGCGGGACCACCCTAGTGTGCCGTTATTAGCTCCCGCCCCTGTCTCCGTTCATCATGACCTAATTTGGCAAAAACATCCATGGATACACCCTCAAGACCATCAGAGGCCTCATCTTTTTCTATAAAAGACCCAGAGTTCCCCCTACAATGAGCTCAAGATTCCCTTCCACAAAGCAAGAGTCTTATACTCCCAAGACCTACATCTCTGCTACAAGCAACCTTACATAAAACACTTTAATACCCTGATCGCTAGATCTATCCTACCAAAATCATGCCTGGCTCCGGTCTTCCCACCGCTCCCGATAGCGTTGTTGGCTTCCAGCCACCCCCGGCCCACGTCGTCCCCGTCACGGGCAAGCCATGGAGTTCACCCAATGCTCCGTACCTCGGAGAAGAGCCCATCCTCTTCAACCCCGTCATCCTCCTGCTCATTGGCCACATCGGAGAGCCAAACATCAATGCGGCAGTGCAGGAGGGCAGGAAGTTGCTCCCTGATTTCATGAACAAGCTGAACATTCATGATGGCCGTGGATTCCTCGTCTTTGCCAATGATCTGCTCAAGTGGACCCCGACGGAGAACTTTGAGGGCAAGGACATCTACGACATCCTCTGCATGTTCTACTTTGTTCTATACCAGTCCCCGCTCAAGGAGCAGCAGACTCCCATCCACCCCGACCAGGTCGGTCAGCCACTCAGCTGGCTGTCCTCTTGGATCGTCGTCTTTGCCCAGCTCATCGGTCTCCACATGGACGCCCCATCGTCCCTCACCAAGGAGTCCTTGCAAACCTTCATCGACTCGCCCAAGTATCGCTTCGAGGAGGCCTTTGTCCCCGAGGGCGGTTTCCGAACCTTCAACGACTTCTTCTCTCGAAGGCTCAAGGCTTTCCGCAGATCCGTCGCCAACCCCGACGATGACAAGACCATTGTCTACCCTGCTGACTGCACCTTTGACGCCTCTACCCAAGACGATAGCATTGTCAACATCTCCTCTGGTGGCATTGTCAAGATCAAGGGCCTGGAATGGACCATCGGATCGCTTCTGCAGGGTAGTGATCACGCAAATGAATTCTCGGGCGGTGTTTGGATGCACGCGTTCCTCAACACCTTCAACTACCATCGCCAGCACGCGCCAGTTTCGGGCGTTGTCATCGAGTCCAAGAACATCCAGGGCGCGGCATACCTCGAGGTCGATGCCGAGGGTAAGCCCATTCGTGTCATGAACGGCCCCGATGCTCCCAACACTCCGGGCTACCAGTTCTTGCAGACCCGTGGTCTGATTGTCATTGAAAACCCCGTGCTTGGCAAGGTTGCCGTCCTCCCTATCGGTATGGCTCAGGTCTCATCCGTCAAGGTCCTCGCCAGGGAGGGCGACGTGGTGAAGAAGGGTGATGAGATTTCCTATTTCCAATTTGGTGGCTCCGATGTCATTTGCGTTTTCCAGCAAAAGGCCAAGCTCCAGTTCAAGGACTTTGTGCCCTCAACCGGAAACACCTACTCGCAGGTGGGAAGCATCCTGGCAATTGCGCCATAAAGAAACATAACAAACATAAGGGATGGAGGCAATTTCCATGTAGTTTGTATTGCTAGTCCAAATCAAAATGAAAAGTTTGCTGTGGTAAAAGAATATGAGTAATGTTTGATCCCTTGAACTTGTGATTGAGAGTCATTTGGCTGCCTTTGTCTTGAATCAAAGCTATGGCGATGTCAAGAAGAATCCAATATATTTCAGCAGCGTACACAGTAGGTTCTTACACATTTTCTTCTTCATATCAGGATCATCCAGCAATCTTACTAAGACACCCAAAAGTGTGTGGTGCGGGTGTGGATGCGGGAATGCACTGACAATGTCGGACTTTGTGTAACCAACATAGATTCATGCCGATCGATCTGCCATTGTCTATCCACATGCCACGAGACAAGACATTGATTGCTGTTGGTTCATGCTTTGATTTGACTGTATATACACGCAATGCATCAACTTCTTCTTCTCCCTCTGTATACATGTGTCCCTACGAATAGCACACGCCTGTACTCTTATTGCTACAGGCAGGTTACAGTAATCACGGCATTGATCTTGGTCCGAGCCACACTGAGGCTTCGGCGTACCTGTCTAGGTTAACGGTCCACGGTACTTGTATCAGCGGCAACAACTCCGACCAATGCGGACTTGAGTGGCTCATACGGAAAATCTGACATCTTGATTCAGCAAGATATAGTGATAAGACAGAGCACCTAACCGATGAAAAGAATCCCTGCCATAATGGTGAAGATCTTCTTGAATCGTACGATTCAGCCATAGGTTTTCATCTAGAACCCTATTCCCAAACGGGTCAGTCCTTCGGATTTTCCATCTCGGTCTACCCTCATTACAAACCAAAACATGGAGACAAAAAAATAAAAAAAAATATCACAAACTAAACGTGCCCTCCATCGGACATTGCAATCAAACTTGACAATTCACAAAGTGGAATTCGGGGAGGCGGGAGCATGGAACTTTGCGTTACCGGGCCGCATGTGTTTGCCGTGTGTGCGGAGAACAAAACTGCATCAAAGATCTTCACCATAATCATGCGGGACAAGTAAGAGGAGAACTCCGCTGACTCTTGAACAAGCCGTGACAATAGGGCGCGGAGTACGAACTGGGCATGTCTGGCGCCCTTGAGCAACATCACCAGTTATGGATAAATTACCTGTTGGCTGCCCCACGGATTCGGCTGGTCTTCGCCCTCCGCTTGAGGATAACCTAAATAAGCCGTCTCTTGTGGCTGCTGATCGCTTGTGTGTGGGGGAAGAGGGGGGGCGAAGCGAGGTGATGGAATCATCCGCGGGGCCCGAAGGTGACTAGATATTATGCAGTGATGTCGTGCCGGGTTGGAGACATCAAAAGTTGGTCCGTCTGTCCTGTCGCTGACGTATCCGACTTTAGGCTGTTTCTCTACCTTTTGAACTCGACTCAGTTCCACTCTACTACAAATGTACGAGTAGTATAATAAGTAGTGCGTCTTCTCCGCATTATGAAGTTGCATCGGTGTCTTTGATCATCGGAATTCAGCAGGATACACTACTGCAGCCACAGTCATCGTCGTGCCTTCAACATGCACCTCACTATATTCGCCTCCATCGCAGCGGCGGCCCTCGTGGTCGTCTATGTCGTGAACCAAATTCGACAGCACCTCTATCACTCGCGCCGAGCCAAGGAGCTCGGCTGTGAGCCTGCCGCCCTCCTCAATTACTATGATCCCTCTGGAATCGCCAACCTCGTACAAAACGTCATGGCCGTCCGTGAGGGAACATTCCCATTCTTCGTCGAGAAGCAAATCGCCCAGTTACACGAGCAGGATGGCCGTGGCCGCTGGATCGGCTCGTTCCGCTCCATAAACCCGTTCTTTCGACGTGTGCTCGTTACGAATGACCCTCAGAATCTGCAAGCCATGTTGGCGACGCAATTCAAGGACTTTGGCCTGGGCGTCAACCGGACGGAGAACTTTGCTCCGTTACTAGGAAAGGGAATTGTGAGACTTGACTCTTTCTGTGATGAACATCGATCCTAAGCTAACCATTCTCAAAAAGTTCGCCGCAAACGGAAAAGATTGGGAACACTCTCGAGCCCTACTACGACCCCAATTCAGCCGTGGTCAGGTCAGCGACCTTAATCTCGAAGAGGACCATGTAAAGGCTCTGATGACCGTCTTGGAGCGTCGTCTTGCATCCAATCGATGGACCGACCTGGTGGACCTTCAAGTCCTCTTCTTCCGCCTCACCTTAGACTCAGCCACCGAATTCCTGCTCGGAGAGAGTATCAACAGCCAATTGGTAGCAGAAAGTCCATCCAATGAAAACAAGAAAAGTGACTTCGCCTACGCCTTTGATCGATCGCAGTACATCGTCGCCATCGCCGCGCGAATGGGACCCCAGTACTGGCTGGGACACACGCCAGAGTTTAGTCGCGTTGTTAAAGAGGTGCACGATTTCGCCGACTACTTTGTGCAGAGAACCCTCACCCAAATCAACGACGAAAAAGCGCAACCCGCCGAGAACGAGAGATATGTCTTCCTTCGCGCCCTCGCAGAGGAGACAAGGGACCCACACGAGCTTCGCTCCCAAGTACTAAACATCTTGCTCGCCGGTCGCGATACCACCGCCTCGACGCTAGGATGGTTCTTCGTAATCATGTCCGACCCTCGATACCTGTCCGTGTTCCACCGCCTGCGAGCCATCATCCTGGAAGAGTTTGGGACATACTCTCAACCCAGAGACATCACCTTTGAGAGAATGAAGAGCTGCCAGTATTTGCAGTGGTGCATCCACGAGTGCCTCCGGCTCTACCCCGTTGTTCCGTTCAACCTCCGCACAGCACAGGTGGACACGACTCTCCCCACAGGTGGCGGTCCCGATGGGCGGTCCCCAATCTATGTGCGGAAGGGTGAAGATGTTGGTTACTCAGTAAGTCTTCCGCCCTTCTCCCAACTGCATTTGCATCACCATGATTTGCTAATCTCCCATCGTACAGGTATACATCATGCACCGCCGCAAGGATCTCTGGGGCGCCGACGCCGAAATCTTCAAGCCCGAGCGCTGGCAGAACCGTCGTCCCGGCTGGGATTACCTCCCGTTCAATGGTGGACCACGTATCTGCATCGGACAGCAATTTGCGCTCACCGAGGTTGCTTACGTGATTGTACGAATGATGCAGCGCATCGATGCCATTGATGGCTCCCAGGTTGGACCTGTGAGACACGGACTCACACTGACAGATTGCCCCGGACAGGGCGTCAAAGTGAAGCTGCATTTTGCCGAGTGATTCAATAAGCGCATGTGCTGTTCGGTATTTGTGAGAGAAAGGTGAGAAAATGAGAGATGGGGTCTGTGAGAGAAACCAACCCGGCAGACTAGCGAATGTAGGCAGTTGCAAGATTGAAGGGGGGCTTGCATCAAGGTTTATCAACCACAACAGTCACGATACTGAGGAGACCAGCTTATGAGATGATGAAATGTCACGAATACACAAGCGATGATAGGGAGGAGAGCAATGCTGGAGCACCTGGGAAGACGTGCGTAAACACTATACATTATCACCAAGAAAGAACCATCTGCAAAGTTGGATGGAATGTAACAAGAATCATGCTTCAATAACAGTACTAATTAAGAATACTTTTCTTCGTACATAAGGTTGGGAGTGTTAAAACAGCCTGGCAAACATATGCCAAAGAGGTATCTGATGCTGTTCGTGCAAGTCATCTGCTTGCTTTAGGGGTGTCCTCTCCATTTGCTCTGATCGTCTTTGTCTGGGCACGACTAAGGGCTGCTCAGTTCGCGTCTTAGTGCCCCCCTCTGTATTGTTGTTGCTCTGACGTTTGATGCTACCATAGGCACACTTCCCACCATTGAAAGCCACATTGGCAGTAGCTCTCCAGATCTCTTCAACATCGGTAATCATGGCTTCAGTGAAGAACATGCGGCAGTCTGCGGGCTCAACAAGAAAATGTGCCGGAATGCCGTCATCGAGGTGATCTCGGCCGATTTGATCACGCGCATTGAGAGTGGCCCAGTAGCTGCGCCGAACCGGTAGATCAGTGAGCTTTGTGAGGCGTTTCCGCCTCTCAGCATCGCTGGTTACTGCCGCCGCGTTGCTAGCCAGGTATTCAATCGCTGAAAATGCGAGCATTTGAACGCCCTTGGTGTTTCCCACGCCCTGTATAAGACCTGGTCGAGGGCGGCCGCCAAAAACGACAGATTGAACATTGGTTTGAAGGCGGAAAGTCTCTGCTACAATGGAACAGGTAGAAGCACACTCTCCATCTTGAAGGAGCACGATGTTTTCAGGTTTGAAGAATTGAGGAATACTGGATGTGTTCCCATATCCTGAAAACTCTATGCCTAGCTGTTTGAACGGTTCCGTAGGGTGGTTCAAATCCCAGCGTAGGAGGGCCGTATACGGTGTGTTTTGGAACATGTGAGGCGCGAATTTATCATCAAAGGTTGGAAACGATTGACCTGTCTTATTTAGGTCAATTCGATAGTTGAACCATGTGTCGGAAAACCTTAGTCCTTGAAGCTGATGCTCTGCTAATGAGTCCGAACCAGCATTTGAACTGTAAATATGTGCCATATCGATAAAAAGGGGACTTTCTCTGAAGCGAGAGAAACCATCCGGGATAGTCTCTGGCACCAGTTGCCGGAATAACTCATATCCCAAGTAAATAGCACCGCCGGGATTTGCTTGCAAGTCAACAACGAGCTTGGTCTTGCCCGCACCAGCAGCTTCGCGAAGGAAATTCCGAACCACGGTCTGAAATTCAGGCGCTTCATCAGGATAACGCGTAAAGTGAAGAATGGAAAGTACGGCTACATCTTCAAGACCTTCGCCAGTGAGGTAGTAACCGGAGACAATAGCATTTTCGGTTGAGATGACTGGCTTTGGGTAGTGTGCGACTTGGCCGTTGCGGATTCTGCGAAGGAACCTATTGGGGCGCATTCTTGGAACAATATCTGTAAGCTCCCAAAGCTTGGAATACAGGGAAGCACCATCTGTCACACCACTCAAGTCCCCTATCACCACAGCCATATTTTCCACAGTCCATTGGGTACCATTGGCAAAGGTGAGCATTGTGGTTGGGCCAGGATATATGAGAGTAGATGGTAATACGCCGCTGAATGCGTCTGATCCACCGAAACTGCCGGTATTCTTCGCAAGAGAGTAGAACAGGGAGTTGTAAGCAGCGTCGATGTCCTGAGCGGGCGAGGAGGTGAATGCCGCAGATTCCATGTATTTCACTGCCTTCCTACCATCTATTCTTTTGACAATAGTTGAGTTTTGCGGTGCAAATGCAACTTCCTCTACCAGTTCATCAATATCGACATGCTATAAGACTCAAAGAGGCGAGTTGACCTACCGTATAACTTGATAACGGGTAAAGACTTTCCATCTTTGCTCACTGAGACGAGCGATAGCGGGCGTTTGAAGTGGAAGAATTTCCCTAGCAAGTCTGGGTAGAAGGTGAGGTGCCCATCATGTGCCTGTATGAAGGCATTGAAAAGGTCTTGTTGGAAAGCGTATTCGCCTGTATAACCGCCTGATTCCAGGTTGGACTTGATTCCGTCCAGCGCGTCAAAAATATCGTAAGGAGGGAATGGATAACCCTTGGGCGGGTCTGCCAGGTACGCCGTGTTGGATTGGAAATCGAGGTATGGCACAATGGAATCAACCAGGTCAAGTGCTGCGGTAATGTTGAGCGGAACAGACTCTAAGCAATCGTATGCAATCGATGCTGGAATCTTGACTTCAGTGGAGGCTGGTTTCACGTTAGTATCAACAACAATAGGAAGAGATTGGAAATGAGGTCAAGTCCATACGATCATCGTCTACCTGAACCTTCCATAATCTCGCGGCTTTTGCACATGGCTCCTCGTCAGCTCTATTTGGAGTCGGTTCCACTGGAATTGTGAGAGCATCAATCATGCCAGTCCAAGCCAGCATGGCTGTCAAGATAATGATGCCTCGATACATGACTGCTGATTGATGATGTTGATGTGTACAGGTGAGTTGTGTGTGTACGTGACTGTAATGTCGAGTATCAGCAGAAGGGCATACTCGATATCTTTACGTAATCGCGAAAGGGGTTGGCACCTGAGCGTTTTCCATGTCTCTTGATTCGGCTGGTTGTTCGCCATCGCGGAGGAAGTCTCATCCGGGATGTATAAAGAGTTCAGGTTCAACCCAGTCGATTGTTTGCAGAGAGGCGAAGGAAGGTCTGAGGGAGCACACCGGGGTCTACATTCATGTGCCTGTCAAGTGCAAGGCGTCTTGTTGGAAGTATGATTGATAACGGCCAAGTATTCAGAGCTTGCATGGCGACGATTGGCAGATTTCATTGTACAGTTTTATCGATCGATGACACATTTACATTAAAGATATTCATCTCTTCACAATATTCAACATACAAAATTCATCTTTCCCTCTTGTACGACCAGTAGTCTATTCTATCAATTGTGTTGATATCCAAAACTGAACCCAAGACAGACAGTCACTAATCTGTGAGCAAGAATGCTATCCAGAAGTGCAATAGTGATCAATCGTAGCAGAGGTACCGATAAGATGAATCATGGGTCATGAAAGGAATCGACAGAAGTAACAGCAATGTTTGACAAGTATGGAATCAGTCCAGTCCTCTTTCAGCTCTGCATCCTACGTTGTCGCCAATAAGAATTGCATCCTCTGAATTAATGACCCCGCATTGAGTGGTTCGCAGGTTCGCGTTCAGGCGACCCAACTCCGCTTTGATCTGCAATCGGTGAAGCTATGGTCTTTTCTGATATCTTGCAGCCTTTGCAACATACAGAGTATCCTGACTTCTTCTTTCTTCACGATGGTGTTTGTGACAATCGTTGTTTTCATTTAATTTACTTATATACTGCGAGATACTAAGCATCGTATCCGCTGACCAGCTTCAAATGCTCGTAAGATGCGACTTCTCAACGTCCAAACATTAGAAGTTGAGGAATTTTATGAGGGCAACACGCCGCCGTATGCCATTCTGTCTCATACATGGGGCAAGGAGGAAGTATCGTTTCAGGATATTCGGGGGAAGCACGCCAAACGCCTCAAAGGGTATCAGAAGATCTTGGGATGCTGTGAACAAGCAAAACGAGATGGCTTCGAATTTGTGGTGAGCTTCAGCGATCTCAGCTCGAGTAAAATCTTGGCAAAATTTTAACTCGAATGGTAGTGGATTGATACATGCTGCATTGACAAAACAAGCTCCGCAGAGCTTGCCGAAGCCATCAATTCCATGTTCAACTGGTATCGTAAATCCATTGTTTGCTATGCCTATCTTGAAGATCTTGACAATGCTGCATTCTCCAAGGACCCCACAGTGCTCCACGACAGTCGGTGGTTTACTCGCGGCTGGACTCTCCAGGAACTCATTGCGCCCAGCATCGTCACTTTCTTTGACTCCAAGTGGGAGGATATAGGAAGCAGAGATAACTGGGTTGAATTGATTTCGGAGGTTACAGGAATAGATCAAGAGTTGTTCCTCAAGGGGAAATTATCCCAGTATAGTGTCGCTCAGCGAATGTCCTGGGCCGCGAAACGGGAAACCACTCGTCCTGAGGATGAAGCATACTGCTTGCTTGGTCTCTTCGGCGTTACCATGCCCTTGGTGTATGGAGAAGGGAAAATGGCATTTATTCGCCTTCAGGAGGAAATCATGAAACGATCCGATGATCAGTCAATATTTGTCTGGAAGGTTGTCGACGCTACAGCTTCCGGCTTATTAGCACCATCACCCGCTTGTTTTGCAGAGTCCCGGGCGATATTAAAAGCGAATGATGGAGTCCACGATTCGCCCTTTTTCACTACAAATAAAGGAATTCAGATTACACTCCCAATCCTGAAATCAAGCAATGCCTCGCACCCCTATTCCTTTGAACCAATGTCTTCGAGTGGTAGCGGGCCTAAGATCATGGTCACCCTCCCCGACGCGTACACAATAGCAATTCTCAACTGCGAAACTCGCTCTGATAAGAAAATCGGTCTTGTTATCAACAAAGAGAAAGGCAGCGAACAGTTTCATAGGACCGAATCGGAAATGGGGCCTTTGTGTCTGGATGCTGAGGACTGTGAGAAGAATGCCATTGTGCAAACAATTCTGATGAGGTCGCATGAGCCTCTAAATGACTTGTCGCTATGGGACCGGCTTAAACCGAATTTCTTCATCATACAGGGGCTTCCCAAACCTGAAACTGGATACAAAATAACACAAACATTCGGCTCTGTCAAGATCAGGAAGACGGGTATACTCTTCGGGCATCTCTCCGAGGGGATGAGGGGTGGGGCTATCTTCACTAGGAAAGAGGAGTCTTTTGGGGTGTTTCTCGCAGAGCTGTGGAATCAGAGCTCTTGGGAACTGGCTTCTGGCTTAAGGGCCGAGGTTGAGTCCAAGGCTCTGGCCTTCATGACCAAGCCCGAGAAACTGATGACAAGCCGGCCATTCTGGAAACTGCCTCTGGGCAACAGAGATCAAATTTCGGCGGTTTCTTTGAAGACAAGCCGCAGGCGTCATGGATATCTCGGCATTCTCAAGATCGAATCAAAAATAAACATTAATCTGCCACAAGGAACTCCTTCCACAATGGAGGAGCTCGGGAAGTTGTTGACAGAACAATGGAAGGACGACAGTCCAGGGATTGGCTGGAAGGGTTCTGGAAAGTACTCTGACTCGTTATCAGCAGAGCCTCGGATCCACCATTCGGAAGCATGAGTATAGACGAATCCGACGTTCATAAAGTAGTAAGGTTGACGATCTCAAAATGAACAAAGAGCGCGACCTTGAATTGGATGAACGAATGCAGTCATAGCGCTGCCTAATTATAATTGCCTTTCCATTACCTAGCTATAACATGAAGAAAGTAGTGACATGGGGAGGCTTGAGAAGGGCGTAAGACAGCGGGCAAGAATGCTATTGGTTCGAACTATTGTTCATTTCCCCTCACGTGTACGATATAAACTCTTCGATTTTTGGGTTGCTACACCGTCTTGAGAAAAATGAGTTTCCACATACACCCTGCCCCATCTAGAACAAGTTTGGATTTACATGATTCGTGTACGGGGTCGGAGTTTTCAATACCTTGCCTCAAAACCGCATGCAAGGTTATACATCTCCACCTTATTTATTACTAAGGGCGAATGTCTCTGGTAGGCCTGCCAAGTCGATGCTCACCGGTTATTTGCGCTTCCATCCTTCTTCTTGACAAACAGAAAAGCAGAAGCTCCGAATATCCAGTAAATACAAAGGGAACTCTCGACACGATGACTACTCCATCAGATACTTTGCGCAGTAGCGTGGAGAGGCATATTCCACAGCTTCTCCAGGCCTTTGACGAGTACCCCTCGCTTTCCATTTTCACGCCGACTGACCCGGGATTCGAAGAACGACGAGCGATCCAGAATGTTGCGATCGAGGAGAAACCCTGGGCTATTGTTTGTCCTACATCGGAGGAGGAGGTCGTTTCCGTGGTGCGCGCCTGCTCACAGTCTAAACCTCCCGTATCTTTGTCAATCCGCGTAGGAGGTCATGATGGAGGCGGTCGCGCACTCATCTCGAACGGAGTCGTTATTGACCTGCGTCGGTTGAACAATATCGCTCTCGCAGATGATAGAGCGTCTGCCCGAATCGGCGGGGGTACCTTACTCGGCAGTTTGTCCAAGTTCCTCAACGATCATGACTTGATGACCCCTACGGGATGGAGCACTACAGTGGGCTATGTAGGATGGGCTACCGGCGGTGGCTACGGCACCGTTCAGGGAACGCATGGCTTTGGAGTAGATCAGATCTTAGGGGCCCGACTGGTGAAGGCCGGCGGGAAAGTTGTGGACACGGATGAAGATCCAGAACTATTATGGGCGTTAAGAGGAGCTGGCACTGGTGTGCTTGGTGTGGTCGTCGAGATACGACTCAAGATATATCCGATCCCGAATATGCTCGGGGGAACTCTCACCTTTCCCCTAAAAGATGCCGAAAACGTCTTGACGCAAATTGGAAAGATGCATCAACCTGATGAGTTTTCGGGGGAGTTTTCGAGTGTTCGAGCCCCAGACATTGGGCCGGCGCTTATCTGCATCTTCAATTGGACACGGAAACCAGGACAAGAGACTGGAGATTTACAGGAGGGAAAGGAATTTCTCGAAAAAGTCTGCGGCATGGGAAACGTTTTACTAAATACCGTGGCAGAGAGTGAGTCCAATCAATTCCTGGAGCTTTAAGAGAGACTTTGCTGACACTCAAAGCAGAGAGACCATACGAATTTCTAAAGGAAATCAATCATGATGCCCCCCAGACAAAGCATATGGTGAGATCCAAGCTCATGAAAGGTCTGACTCCAGAATTTGCCAAAATGATCTCCCGCAATCCCGTCATCAACGGAAACTCTGCTCTGATTATCCATAATGCGCATGGACCGAGCACAGAGCCAAACCCCGAGGCAGTCTTTCCGAACCGAAGACCTCACCTCACGATTGGTGTCTGCGGGGCAGCTCTATCAAACGATGATTCTAGTTTTGAGAGTACCATTAATTGGGTGGATGAGTATTTACAAAGGTTCGAGAGCAGCGGCGAAGTGCTCAGGGGAGGGTACATGAACTTTACGCACCCCATTGATAGCAATACCCTGGAGGTCTTTGGCGAAGATGGAACAGCGAGACTGCGGAAGCTGAAGAAGAACTATGACAGCGAGAATATATTTTCGAGGGGATATCCAAGCCTAACTTAGGGTAGGCTTAATCGGAGATATTGAATGAAACTTCGTTTTTCTTTTACTCAGATTCGTAGCTGGGCTAATTGGGGCTATTTGAATCACTATGTAGCTGGTGAGGGCATCGGGTTGTCCTGCAAGTGAGGGAAAATGATTATTCTAGCTAAATCTTCTATTCTATGTCTAAAATGCAAGGGCTAGGCCTAGATGGTTAATTTAATTACACTGTGGTAGTGGTCGATTTGCTACAGACGAATGTACAGATCATGCTCTATAACATGGCTATTTACTAACCGCCGCACCCAATTTTCCCAATTTTCGCAACCCACAGGCGCTGATGGCACAAATCATCATCATGGCGAAACATGCCCAAAAGGCAGCACGGTAACCTTCCACAAGAGCCTCTGGTGATGTCTTGTTTTGAATCTTTGATGCTCTCGTAACGGAGCTGGAGATGATGGCGATGATGCTGACTCCCAGGGACGAGCCGAGCTGCGACATAGTTTGGAAGACAGCGCCGGCCAGGGCATGCATTTCTGATGGGAAGATATCAGTAATGATAATGTGCGCCAAGGTGAATAGGACTGTTGAGAGATGTCAGCCAATGCGATCTTGCCAACAGAGAAATACATTCATGTCATTGCTCCATCACTCACCATTCACGCAAACAGGGCCCAGGGCAACGGCCCAAAATGAGCAGATCCACCAAGACCAGGCAGGGTCGATGACCGCCATGAGAAGGGGGGAGATGGCTGCTATGAGAGCTGTGCCCGCCAGAAGCTTATAGCATTTCACGCGCTGCACAAAGAGACCAGTGATTGGGTTGAGGATGACGCCGACGACAACGTTGGGAATAAGCCGCACAGATGCTCCCATGGGTGTTACTTGCTGCACTTTTTGAAAACTAGGAACAGAGATATAGATTAGCAACGCCAGGCTGTATCTTGATGATGTCAGCTGTGTGCTCGAGACTAGAGACTCACAATAAACTCATCATCAGAATGGAGGATTGGAAAGATCCCCACGTCAGAAAGACGGTAAGACTGATGACCAAAAAGACGCTGTTTCTCCAGATGGATGTCGAAATGAGGGCTGGTCTTCCAAGAACTTCCCGCCGCCTCGTCCACCAGAAAAACGCGGGGATGAAAACAAAGGGCAAAATCAAGGCAGCCATATTGCCTCCATGCAAGAGCAGTCGAACATCTTGCGATAGGATACTAAATTTCGAGTTAGTCTCATCAAGTTTAGTAGGAAGCGCTGTGCACGTACGCGCAAGTATAAGATATAAGTCCCAACCCGGCGCTCACGATGAGAACCCCAGCCCAATCGATGTCGGTTGTAAGCGAACTAAGGGATGATAACTTGAATGGACGGGCATCTGCTGGCAGGTTGATCCAATTTGCCATGATGAACACGCCGAGAACAGCGGTACAGATGTAATACCCATACCGCCACTGCCCAAGCTCCTCCAGGGCACCCTCCATGACCAGGCCAATAGAAAAGCCCAAGGGCTGGGTGGTGCCGAGACACGAGAAGCCAATGTTGCGAGCCCGCCCCGGCGGCAATGATCGAGTGAGAATACTCACACCAGTAGGAAGACACATAGAGACGCTGACGCCTTGCAAGACGCGAAATGCGATAAGTTGCACTCCCGTCCTTGAGACGCTAGTCCCAGCTATTGAGGCGGCCATCAAAGCCGATCCGATGAGATTGACAGCCCGATCACCTACACGGCCGGCAATGGATCCGGCTAACAGTAAGCAACAGCCGCATGCGAGCCTTCAAAGGGAGATAAGTTAGATGCGTTCTTAGAGAGGGGGGTTCATCGGAGGCGTTGTAGGAATTTGGGCGATGCAAGTAGGCATCGCCAATACTCACGCATATGCGGATGATGGCCTGTGATGATAAAGAAAGTTAGCAACTCCTAAATACAGACTTTCTATGCCGTATGCAATGTAAATACATCGAATGGAGGAGCGAGGCTCACCATAAGAGCAAGTGCTCAGGAAGATTCAGGTCCTTTGCAATAACCGGCAAACCGACAGTTAACAGGCCGGCCGTCATGCTATTGCAGAACGCTACGCCTGACAGACCGAATATGACGACGCATGTTTGTAGAAGCGACAGCCCCGAAGGTTTAAGAGGTTCATCATCGGCGAAGTCTGTAGACTCTGATGAATCGTTAACCGGTGTCGCTGAGCGTGAATCAACGGGCGACGGCGGTGTGTCGGGTAGGCTCTTCTCATTGGTTTTATGGCCATGCTTACCATTTGTCGTCAAGAGTGCCATGGTGATGGGTTTTGAAGAACTACCGTGTCAAAAGACTCAAAGTCTGCGGCAGAATTTGTCCAAAATTTTGCAAGCCTGGCTTCAGGGTGATGGGAAATTGCTAGTATGCGACTGTCTCAGGAGAGAAAGATGGCGCAGCCTACCCGTCAGCGGCAGCTTTAAATATTGTCGCGATTCAATAAGCCGTCACATACAAGTAGACGCGTCAAAGAAGCAAACACATCAATGCCAGAGTCGATATACCGTCGCAAGGAGACATGCCGTGGTGGTGCCGTTTTTACATCTTTGCCGATTTCCCTTGAATTGTCTTCGCTTTCGGAATATTTGATCTAGTCCGTCCAACGTCGCAATACTGTCTAGAATAGAAAGTCATGATTGGCGAAAGATGCTTACGAATGCCACAACATTGCAGACTAGAGCAACACTCGGTCATCTTCATCGCATCTTATTAGTGTCGCCTGTCTCGGAGAAGACGGGCACTGTAGCCTTGATGCAAGAAGATGGCCGATCTGCTGACGATTGGATGCCGAAGATGGTGGTAATTAGCGGCTGAAGCGAACGCAGGGGTTCCCTCACATGAATTCAGGACGTTATTGGGGAATTTGGCAAGGGGAGAGGGAATAAGCATCAGAACGCTGAACATGACAGACTGATTAGAAGACTAACTATTCTTTCTCTGCATTTCCCTTATTTCTCTCTATTACTGTTCTTTTCTTACAGTACCTTTGATCCTTTTTCTTCTCCCACCTACTTGATTGCTTCAGATATCACACCGTGGGTCTGTGACTCAGATCGGAACTTAGCTACCTATGAATCTTACAAAAGTTCAGGTGGGTGTTTGACGAAGCCCTCCATACATTTACATGCTAGTGGATTTACGGCTTGGCGCAATTACTAACATTTACTTAATAAATATGACCTCGGGGCGGGCTTTTGAACTAGAAATGAGTGTCTTTGCCTAAGGTGCTTTTACTGGGCACCTTTACCAAACGCCAATCAGGGGTGCAGATCAAGCTTATATTTAGCCACCTGGGAGTCATGCCAAATTAAGCAAAGCTAACAATCTAAAATATTCAAGGGTAAGGGTTCGACAAAATCTGGTGTGGTCCTAAAACAGACATCCATTCAAAATGACAGGCACTTAATGTACTTGTATGCCTGTTTCTTCAACGATTTTCAATCATGCCAAATACCCCGTGGCGGGCGTCATACACGGAGCCATTGAGAGACATATGTTGAATATACGATATAGATGAATTAGTCCAGTCACAGAAACCATCATCCATGGCCTTGGGTCCCACTCATGGTTATCAAGCTGTCCGGGCTGTCATGATGCTTCGACTGCCATGCCAGAGTGACTCCATATCGCTCTTTCATATTGATCGTAATGCTATTCAAAGGGCTAGAAGAAGTGAGCATCACACTAGATCTAGGGAGGTGAGGTGTGTAGAGATGCTACGACGAGAAAGGTGCTGAGAGCTTCTGTTATTTTCTGTAGATTCTCATGATAGTAGTGAACACGGATGGACATGGTAGGTTTTAGAACAGTATGTATTAGAAGTGAAAAGAAAATTGCTACCAATGAGTGTGTCTATATGAAGAGTGAAGATTGATCATGAAAATGACCATCAAACAAGAGAAAAGAAAAGAAAATGAAAGAAAATAGAGAGTGAACTTCATCGTCACCTAAAACCTCCACCTAAACCCTCCGAAGTATCTATCTATGAATGCATACGCTTGATGGTATTCTCTTGCTGCATCTTGCCGAATCCCTCCACTGATGACTGAATGAAGCCAATGTCCTTGAGGTAGCTGACGTTGCTCTTCACTGCAGTGTGCCATTGTTCATGCTCAGAAGACTCTATGGCGAGCTGTGCAGGCGTTCTGGGAGCACCCAGGTAGCCAAGGAAGTGTTGCACAGGCCACAATGGGTGCTTGTCGCCGACCGCATTCATGGAGTCGAATGCAAGTTGGTACCACTGCTCCCAGGAGATGGGCTTGCAGGGTGTGTCGAGCTTGGAGTTGATGAGATCCCAGAAGACGGGAACTGGCATGCCGCCCTTGACCTTGACAAACGACTCGAGGCCGTTGTTGATGAAGAGCTGGTTAAGGACGGTAGAGGCAACTGAGCTGACAGGCTCAATGTACATCCAGTTGTCCATGGACTCCTCGGGGTAAGCCTGGATGGATGCGGCTGTGGCAGCCACACGCCAAATCATATCATCAACATTGGCGACACCATTCTCGGCATTACCAATGATTCGACCGGGCTTGACGGTAGAGACACGGTTTTGGCCTTCAGGAAGCTTCTGGGCGAGATCCTCAATGACAGCTTCGCAAACGAACTTGGTCTGGGAGTAACCGTGAGACTTGTTGAGCATAGCGAGAGCTGCGTCGCGGTCCTCTCGGGGATCGGCCATGGTACCACCAGAAACGAAAACAAACTTGGGGTTAGCGGGGGATGCTGCGGTAGCCTTGAGCAGGTCAAGTGTAGAGTTGACGTTGGGAGCGTATAGCTTGTCGTAATCTGCGTTCCAGTTGACCACGGCACCGTTGTGAACAAAAGCATCAACACTGTTAGAAAGACGTGTCCACTGCCTATCATCGAGACCCATGCGCGGCTTGGCCAAATCACCAGTCCAAACTTCCACCCTGTCGACATCCTCCCCACGCCACCAACCTGCAATCTCTGCGGTATCCTGGATTCTTTCCATGCCATGGGCGGCAGTCTTAGCACGCACCAGAGCAATGACGTTCTTGACACTGCTATTACGCAACAATTGCTTGAGAATCTCTGTGCCGAGGAAACCAGTGGCACCAGTGAGGAAGATGGTGGATTGCTCAGGCACAGTAGTGACTGGCTGAGAAATAATATTTTGTGGGCTGGACAGCCAAGATGAGCTTGAGATTGATGTAATCTTGGCAGCCAAGTCCATTTCCTCGTGAGTCTCCATTTCTTCGCCCTTTTGAGCGTTCTCGACAAATTGAGCCATGTTGTTAATGGTGGTGTGCTTGCTGTTGATGAGTGACAGGCCAAGAGAGACGCTGTACTCATTCAGGATGAATCGTGAAATGGTAGTGATACCAATGGAATCACCTCCAAGGTGGTAGAAGTTGTCGTTGGCGCTGATGGATTCCGCGGGGATGTTGAGGGTCTTGGCCCATTGTTCACGGATCCAGACCTCAACATCGGTTGTGCATTCGCGGAAAGGCAGTCGTTGTGTGGCGACGTAGCCCTCGAGTGCTTGTCGGTCGAGGGAAGAGATCACCTTACGGAGCAACTTTCTGTCCATCTTTCCTGAGGTGATGAGAGGCATGAAGTTGCAAGGGAAGAAGAGAGTTGGCACCATGTACTTGGGGAGAAGGACGCTCAATCTGTCAAGGAGAGTTGCTACACTAGCCTTCATATCGTCATTGAGAGGTAGCAACATGTTGTCGGTATCCTTGGTAGTCATGAGGTTAGACTGCTGGGTATCGTCACTGAAGCATAGGTAGGCAACCAAGTTAGTTCCGGTTTCTGATTCGAAAACATCGACAGCCACCTGGTGGATGCCGTCGAGGTTCTTGCGAATGTGGTACTCGACTTCGCCCAATTCGACACGCAATCCACGGATCTTGACCTGGGTATCCTTACGGCCGGAATACTGAATCGTTCCATCAGCATTGTAGAGGGCCAAGTCACCAGTCTTGTAGAAGCGGTTCCAGTGCATAGACTCGCAGTCCGGAACCCACTCAGGAAGAGAGGTTACGGTTGCTGCAGCAGTCTTAGTAGGATCAGCGAGATATTCGCGGAGCAAAGTAGGTCCTTGGATAACGAGCTCGCCAAGGCATCCGGTTGTGGCTAGACGCTGAGGGTTTTCTGGATCGACGATCCAGCATCGTGCACCACCAAGGGGTCGACCAATTGTCAAAGCTGATTCATTAATAGAGGTGTATTCATGAGTTGTGCTTAAAACACAGGTTTCGGTAGGACCATAAGCGTTGACCAGGCGGAGCTTACCAAACCACATCTCAAAGACATCACGGCTGATGGCTTCTCCGAGAAGGGCAAGGAGTTCGAGGTTGGGAACCTGCTCGGG
This sequence comes from Hypomyces rosellus, assembly GCA_011799845.1. NCBI lineage: Eukaryota > Fungi > Ascomycota > Sordariomycetes > Hypocreales > Hypocreaceae > Hypomyces > Hypomyces rosellus. The sequence continues at coordinate 1,071,155 of WWCI01000003.1, forward strand.
CTTGATGGTTCGGGCAAATGATGGGGTCATCATTGCCCAAGTGACACCGGTTTCCTGGATGTAAGATGCAAGAGAGTTCATCTGGGTATCGAAAGATGGAATGCAGATGCAAGCGCCGGAAATGAGAGACGCCATGATTTCTCCGATGGAGACGTCAAACACAAAGGCTGAGAATTGAAGCATCTTGACATCTGCAGTAAGTCCCAGTCTGTTGCTGATGGCCAGCATAGATGCGGACAGAGCTCCGTGCTCCATGACGACACCCTTGGGGACACCGGTACTGCCCGAGGTGAAAAGTATATAGGCAGCATCCTGGGGAGTGATGGAGAGAATTGGCTTGTACTTGCTGTATCTGGTGTTGGAAGACAACTCTGAATCCAAGACTGGTGATACTTCTAGAATGTTGGCACCCAAGTGAGCGAGTTGGGAAGAAGTAGTAGTGGAAGCGAGAACTAATCTTGCACCAGTCTGTTGAACAATCTGTTGATGACGCTCAGGTGGGTGAGATGGGTCGATGGGAGACCAAGTGGCACCGGCCTTGTTAATGGCCAAGATCGCAATGATGTACCACGCAGACTTTTCAAAGCAAACGTGGACAATGTCGCCAAGAGAAACATCCATGGAGCGGACGAGGTGGTTAGCAAGCCTGTTGGAGGCTCGCTCAAGTTCACTGTATGTGAAATCGCCATCCCAAGCGGAGACGGCGGGGGCGTTGGGGCTCTTGGAAACTTGCTCCTCAACAAGAGACAGAATGCAGTTGTCAGCAGCCTCGGTAGCGTGATCGTTAGAGGCAAGAGCAAATTCAATGTCCCAAGCGGATGAAGAGTTGATGTCAGCAACAGGCTTGTCTCCCTCAGTAAGGAGCTGCTGCATGACATGCTCGAGTTGATGGGCCAAGCCCCGAAGTTGGTGTTGTCCAACGGTGTTGAGATCGTAGATGAAAGTGAGATCAACACCATCGGGGAGGAGACCACATTGGATGACCAGAGGGTAGTTGAAGTAGTTGTCAAGCAACTCCTCGGCACTGACATCGTCAATGTTGGCCGGAGCAAAGATGGGCACTTCGCTATGCTCCTCGTCGGATGATTCAACACGTTGTTGTCCTGGTTGAATCACCAACAAGCTTGTAAAATCACATGCTTCCTTAGCGGCAGCATTGATCTTGGAGATGTTGCGCAAGCCAAACTGCTCATACGCGATCATCTCGGATGATTGGAACTGAATGTCCTCTAGGAAGCCGGAGAGGGTGCGTTCACCTTCCAGCTTAACACGGACGGGCACTGTTGCGATGGTGGCACCGGGCATACGATCCAAGCCCGGCACTGGTGCTTGACGGCCAGAAACCGTTGTACCGAAGCAAACGTCATCGGATTCATTGTACTGCGCCAAAACAAGGGCCCAAGCAGCTCTCAGGATGGAAGCCTTGGTAATAGAGGCATCCTCGAGAGCTGGGAATTTGATCGACTTGCTCAAGACGCCAGTCTGCGGCTTAGCGGTGGACGTCTGGGTTCCTGCAGGGAATGTGCTTCGCTTGACATCATAGAGTTGCTCAGACCAATATTCGGTCGCGGCCTCATGATCCATGTCTCGAATGTACTTGACAAAGCTAGAGTATGGAGGCAGCGAGGGAAGTTCGGCCTCGGTATACGCGGCATGGAATGTGTTCATGAGCAAGGGGAGAGTCCATCCATCAAAGATGGTATGGTGCATGTGCAGTGCAAAGTAATTGTCACCATCTTGTGAAATGATGGCAAAGCGGCACAGGGGCAAGCCATAGCCCATGATGGAGTTCTCGGTAGACATGATGAAGGAGCGCACGTCATTGTTATCGGATTCCCAGTTAGTGGGTTCGCGGACGACGGCCTGAATAGCAGAGCCTTCGTAGAGAACGATGCGGGTGCGAAGACTGGTGCAGATGTCCATGGTCTGTTCCCAGGCAGCCTTGAAACGCTCAATGTCGACGCTTGGGGCTAACTGGTAAACATGCTTGGCGACGTAAGATCCCGGTTGGGTGATGCTGAGAGCCATCAAACCCTCCTGCAGATCTGTGCAAGGATAAACATCTTCAACTACAGCAGTAGATGAGAGGTTGCATTGAATTTGGACTTCACGAATAACAGCCTCTTTATCATTGCCAGGCATGATGCTGAAGGGCGTAGTCTCGTACTCCTCAATGGACTCATCAGAGCGAACTGATGCGGCCATTTGCGAAAGTTGAGGAGTAGCAAAGATCATGGCGACTGTGAGATTAATGTCATGCTGTTGGGCCAATGACACCAATTGGATTGCCGAGATGGAGTCACCACCAAGACGAAGGAAGCTATCGTTCTTACCAATATCCTCCAAATCCACCTTCAAGACTTGCGCCCAGAGGGCGCGCAGCTTGAGCTCCATGGCTGTAGTGGGTTGTTCACTCTCGCCCATGTTAGGGGCAAAGCGCAAACGATCATGGGCAGAGACTTCGCGCGCCTGATCAATGATGGCGCGGCGGTTAATCTTGCCGGTCGTGGTTTGCTCCGGCTTACCATTGAAGACAAGGTAAGAAGACGGGATCATGTATGAAGGCAGACGCATGGCTAGGGATGAGTCGACGTGAGAAATAAGGACGCGGGTCTCATCGGAAACGGTCTCCATGATGTCGAATGATGCCTTGTCGTCTTCGGTGTTCCAAATCATAGACAAGAGAGTCTCATGACCATCATCTTCTCCCTTAATCACAGCAACAATAGCAGTCATGCTCTTGGGCAGGAATTCCTGGATACGAGCCTCAATCTCGCCAAGTTCCACACGTTGGCCGTGAAGCTTGACTTGGGTATCCTTGCGGCCCATGTAATCGAATGTGCCATCAGCGTTGCGGCGGACCAAGTCACCAGTTCGGTAGACTCGCTTGCGACCGCCAGGAAGCCAGTTGACGTTGTTCATCCAGTTGGCTGCGACCTCGGCGCTGACATTGAGGTAACCTCGGGCAAGCATAGGGCCCTCGATTAAGAGCTCGCCGATGCAACCCACAGGGACAAGCTGTTTGATGTTGTCTGGATTGACCACCCAGAATGCACTAGAAATGGGGTTTCCGAGGTTGGTCGAGCGTCCAGACTTGCCGACAGTGGATGTCCAGGCACAGATGGATGCTTCAGCAGGGCCATAGAGACCGTGAAGCTCAACGTGGTCGACCCAGCGATCAGCGCATTTCTTGGAGATGGCCTCGCCACCAAGGCAAACAACCGTGAGATTAGGAACATCGGCGGGGGAAATCAAATCAGCTACTGTTGGTGTAAGGAAAACCCAATTGGCCTTGGTAGAGTTGATGACGCCGGCAAGGTTGTTAAGACGGTCGTGGTCAGAAGGAATGCAAATTGCAGCACCGCGCATAAGAGACACAAGGCAGTCCAATACACCGACGTCGAAAGTGTAGGCAGAGAACTGGAAAACGCGAGTGCCAAGACCAATGTTGAGGTCGGCACCGTAGGCATTGCTGGATGAACAGAGGGCGCTGTGGGGGATGACCATGCCCTTGGGCTTACCAGTTGAGCCAGACGTAAAGAGGACAACGCTGGCATTGTCGGGCTGAGCCTTGGATGTGATGAGGTAAGGAGGATCAGCGAGTCCCAAAATGAGCGACTCATCAATAGTCAGGACCGGAATGTCAAGGTCACGTAGCTTCTGTGCGCAAGATGTACCGGCAACAGCAATAGTGGCCTGGGTATCATCCAAAATACCGCGGAGTCGAGCTGGTGGCGCGGCAGGGTCAAGAGGCACAAATGCACCACCGGCCAATTCAATGGCAACCATCGCAATTACAGCCCAAGAGGATTTGTTGAAGCATAGGGGCACAAGGGTCTCAGGACCAACACCAAGCTTCTGCAGCTTCCATGCCAACCTATTGGCAAAGATGCCAAGCTGCCTATAGTTGAGATCAATTTCCCAAGAGACAATAGCAGGATCGTTGGGATGAGAGTTAATGGTGTCTTGGATGAGCCAATGAGTGCAGGATTCAGTTGTGGGCTTGAGTCTGGTCGAGTCCATGGCGTGCTGAAGGTCCCACTGGCTGACGAGAGACAATTCACTGAGCTTCATGTTTTGATGAGAGAGAAGTTGCTGAGTTACATGCTCAAGCTGGTGGGCGATGGCGATGGCTTGAGCTTCTGACAAGACATCCGTGTGATAGAAGAAGCGCTGCTCAATCTTATCGTTGAATAAGCTTGCAATCAGAACGAGAGGATAATTGAAGTAGTGCTTCATCGCATCCTCCGTGCGGGCCTCGCTGGCCTTATCGAAAACAAAGATCTCCTCTTCCTCGTGACCCTCAATAGCGGCCTGTGTAGGCGGTTGAATAACAAGTAGAGAGGAGAAGTCACAAGCCTGTCTGGCATGTTGGCTTACTTTGGCGATGTTCTGTAAGCCAAATTGCTCATATGGAATCATGGCATTGCTCTTCTTCTGGCTCTCCATGAGGAATTTGGAGATGGAGTCATCTTTGTTGAACTGGACGCGGAGTGGCACGGTCGCAATCATAGGACCTGGCATGGATTCGATTCCAGCTACTGGTGCTTGTCTTCCTGATACGGTGACACCAAATGTCACATCGTCGGTATTGCAGTACTGGGCGAGAACGAGAGCCCAAGCAGCACGGAGGACTGAAGCTTGAGTAATTGAGCCATTGCTGGATCGAGAGAAGGGAATAGTTGACCGGTAGACGTTGGCTTCAGCGCTGGTTGCGGTAAGATCCTGGCGCGGGGGGAAGTCGGCGCGTTTAGCACCAGAGAGTTCAGACTCCCAGAAAGAAGCAATGGTGGAATCATCAAGTTGCTTAGTGTACTTGATGAAAGCGGAATAAGATCCAATCATCTGGCCGTAAGCGCCGTGATAGATGGAATACAGGGTTGTAATGATAATCTTCATGGTCCATCCATCATAAATAGAATGGTGAGCTGACCAGATGAAGTAGTTGGCATCGCCATCACGGACAATGGCATACCAGCAGAGTGGTGTATTATAGCTCATCTTGAGATCGCGTGAGGACGACATGTTGAGTGATTCGACAGTCTCGCCCTCGGTGGACTCCCAGTGAATATCATCGCGGACAATGACCTGGACTGAAACACCGTTCACGAGCACAATCCTAGTGCGGAGGTTGGCACAAAGTTGGACGGTCTGTTCCCAAGCAGATTTGAAGCGGTTGATATCGACGCGATCTGACAGTCGATACGTGTACTTGGCAACATAGGAACCGGGCTGCTTGACTGCAAGAGCCATTAAGCCTTCTTGGGCAGATGTGCAAGGGTAGGCGTCCTCGATATCTTGGGTGCCACGAAGATCTAAATCTTCACGCATCTTGTCAGTAACAACTTGGTCCTTGATATCGTTGGGGAGGAGGCTGAAGGGCGCAACGGGTTCTGGTGTGGCCTCAGCCTCTTCGAGTGTCTTGGCCTTGGCTGCAACGGCGAGGAGTCGGGGATCGTCGAAGATATCCTTGGCTGCGAGAGAAATGCCATCTTCGCGAGCAGTAGACACGAGATAAATAGCCATGATGGAGTCACCTCCAAGCTGTAGGAAGCTATCATCTCGGCCAATAGATTCCATTGGGATGTTCAGGATCTCTGCCCAAATCATTTGCAATCGGCTTTCCATGTCAGTCTCAGGTGCACGCTTCTTACTGTTAAGAAGTGAGTACACAGCCATTTCCTCTCTATCAAGGGAAGACGTAAGCTTTTTCATAGTCTTACGATCCAGTTTGGTAGAAGTGATAAAAGGCATGAATTTGCAGGGAATGAACATGGTTGGAATCATGTATCGAGGCAGGGTTACTGAAAGCTGGCCAACAACTGCTGTCAAAAGGCTCTGGGATTCTTGATCGAGAGGCAGGAAGGGGTTTTCATCCTCAACGTTCCAGTTGACGCCAGCAACCTTTGTATCGTCGCTGTAGCAGAAATAGGCCACAAGGCTAGAGCTGTTGTTTTCTGCCTGGTACACGTCCACTGCAACCTGACGGACATCAGGAAGAGACTGTTGAAGGTGATGCTCAATCTCGCCAAGCTCCACACGAAGACCTCGAATCTTGATCTGGGTATCCTTGCGAGTAGAAAACTCAATAGTACCATCGACATTGTAACTGCAGAGATCACCGGATTTGTAGAACCTGTTCCAGTGCTTTGAGTCCGGACGGGGTGCCCAGCTAGGAAGCGAATACACAGTAGACGCTTGAGTGCGAACAGGGTCCGCGAGATACTCGCGCAACAATGTCGGCCCTTGAATCACGACCTCTCCAAGAGTTCCGGTAGGGGCTAAGCGCTGAGGATCTTCGGGGTCTACAATCCAACAGAAACCGCCAACTGGGGCGCCGACAGTCAATGGTGACTCGTCGGCCGATTGCCACTCATGGAGGGTACTGAACACACAGGTCTCGGCAGGTCCCCATCCGTTGATGAGACGAACCTTTCCGAACCATGTTGTAAGGACATCGCGGGGGACGGCCTCACCAGCCAGGAGAATAAGGTCTAGGCACGGCACCTCATCAGGGTTGACAGTGCGAACAAACGAGGGGGTCAAGAAGGCCCAGTTAATGTCCATTTCGCGGATAAACTCTGTCAAACCATTCATTCTCGTGTGCTCAGAAGGAATAACCAAGCATGCACCTGTAATAAGAGGTGCAATGATTTCACCGATGGAAAGATCAAAGACAAAGGCCGCAAACTGCAAGATTCGCACATCAGATGTAAGACGAAGTCTCTTGGCGATCGCCTTTTGGCTGGTGCATACACCGCCGTGCTGCATAACGAAGCCCTTGGGGGTACCGGTACTACCAGAGGTAAACAGGGCGTAAACGGCGTTGTCGGGAGTCACGTTAGTGACCGGACCTTGCTGGCTGTGAGCCTCAACCTTGGACAGCTTCTCATCAAGTTCAGACGTAACTTCGACTATAGACGCGACCAGGCTCTGTGCCAACTCAGCGTTGGATGGGGATACGAGACAGAGCTTAGCACCAGTCTGTGAGACTACCTGCTGAAGACGGTCTTTTGGATGCGAGGGGTCAAGAGGCACCCAAGCAGCGCCGCACTTGTTGATAGCCAAGATGGCTACGAAATGCCAAGCACATTTGTCAAAGCAGACATGGATAAGGTCGTCAGACTTAATCTCATAGTTGTTCATGAGATGATGAGCAAGACGGTTGGCTGCTTGGTTAAACTCTGAGTAGGTGAAGCTAGCATCCCAGGCACGGATAGCCATGGCATTAGGACGAAGCTGAGCTTGTTCTTCAATCATCTGGTGCACACAAGTATCGAAAATTTCGGGGACTTCAGGGTTGAACTTGACAGCCTGCTGGATATCCCATTCAGAAGCGATAGAAATGTTTCCGAGAGTTGTCTCGGGCTGCGATACCAGGCATCGGACAATATGATTGAATTGCTCCGAAAGGGCAGTCATGCGTTCCTCTGGAAGAATGGAGGAATCGTAAATTAGGACAAGTGTAACAGAGTCCTTGCCAACGTGGGCTTGAATGACGATAGGGTAACTGAAATAGTTTTGCATCATTTCTTCGGAATCGCCAGAGGCTGCGGGAACAAGGAATGACTCCTCATCTTGGTCACTGTAGGTGATCGCCTGCAGAGGCTGAATAACCATCAAGCTTGAGAAGTTGCAGGCATCCTTGGCATCTTCGCTCAACTTCGTAATGTTCTGCAAGCCGAACTGCTCAAAGGGTACCATCTCGGAAGCTTGATCTTGGATGTCAGACAAGAAGGAGCCGATTGTCTTTTCCTTGTTCAACGTTACGCGAACGGGAAGGGTGGCAAGGACCGGGCCAGGAATGTCAGCAAGACCGGGAACTGGGGCTTGACGGCCTGAGATAGTTGTGCCGAAGCAAACATCATCAGCATCGCAATAGCGGGCGAGGAGCATGGCCCAAGCTGCACGAAGAATGGTTGCCTTTGTGACGTTTGTTTCGTAGGCTGTGAGATCAATGTTCATTTGCATTGAGCGAGTAGCACCACCCATTCCTGAGCTAGTCATTGCTGGGAAAACAGCCTGCTTAGCACCTTGAAGTTGCTTCGACCAGTACTCAGCAGCGGATTCATTGTCAATGCTTTGAGTGTAGGCAATGAATCGAGAGAATGGCTCAGGATTGGCCTCAAGTCCTTCGTAAATCTTGAACAGGGTCTCCATAATCACGCGGACAGACCAGCCGTCAAAGGCGGCATGGTGGACGATCCAGACGAAATGGACATCACCATCGTCTTCCTTGGTCAAAGCATAGCGGCAGAGTCGCGAGCCGTATTGCATTTCAATGCCTTGAATAGATCGCAGGTAAGGAGATAAAGCCATGTCGGATGTGGATTCCCAGTCAATCTCATTCTTAATAACAACTTGAAGAGGCTGTCCGTTAAAGTAGACGATTCTGGTTCGGAGGGTAGAGCAAAGCTCTACAGTGCGCTGCCAAGCGGTCTTGAACTTGTTGACATCCATGCTGGCGGGGAGACGATAGGTGTTCTTAGCGATGTAAGATCCAGGTTGCTTTACTGCGAGTGCCATGAGGCCCTCTTGGAAACTGGTGCATGGATAAATGTCCTCAATTTCCAGGTTAGCAGATAGTGAAAGGCTGGACATGACATCGTTATTTGAGAGGAATTCACTGTGAGGGAATCCCATGAGGCTGAATGGCTCAATATCGATTGATTCATCAGCCTCGGTAGTAATATCCTTCGCCTTGGCAGCTACGGAGAGCAGTCGAGGATCGTCAAAGACATCATTGACGGTAAGATCGATGCCTTGGGTGCGAAGGAGAGTAACCAAGCGAATAGCTGCAACTGAATCACCGCCAATTCGGAGGAAGTTGTCATCTCGGCCAATTGATTCGGTAGGAGTATTCAAGATTTCAGCCCAGACTTGCTGCAGGCGAGACTCCATGGGGGTCTCGGGAGCCCTCTTGGTCCCATGAACCAGGGCATACTGGTCAAGGTCAGGTCGGTCAAGGGCAGCAGTCATTGTCAGCAACAGGCGTCTATCCAGCTTGGTGGAGGTTACAAGTGGCATGAACTTGCAAGGGATAAAGAGTGTTGGCACCATGTATGAGGGGAGAACAACATTGAGGCGACCAACAAGACCAACGAGCTGTTCTTTCAACTCGTCGGAGAGAGGAAGGAGGAAGTCCTTGGTAGCTACCATAGTAGATGGCAAGGTGAAGCCATTGAAGCAGATGTAGGCGACCAGATTTGATCCAGCCGCAGTCTTGAAGACATCTACAGCCAGTTGCCTGATGGTTGGCAGGTTCTTCTGGATGTGGTGCTCGACTTCGCCAAGTTCCACACGAAGACCACGAATCTTGACCTGCGTATCCTTGCGACCAGCATATCGAATAGTGCCATCGGCATTGTAGGAACCAAGATCGCCAGTTCGGTAGAATCGGCTCCATTGATGCTGATCGCGATCGGGCGCCCAAGAAGGCAGAGATGTAACAACAGCTGCCTCGGTCTTGACAGAGTCAGCCAAGTACTCGCGAAGCAAACTAGGGCCTTGGATAACAATTTCGCCCATGCAGCCAGTGGGTGCTAGCTGTTGCGAGTTTTCAGGGTCAACGATCCAGCAGCGGCCACCGACGGGGTATCCAATAGTCAAAGGAGAGTCGTCAATGGATTTCCATTCATACATGGCTGCGCAGACGGCTGCTTCAGTAGGTCCCCATCCGTTGATCATGCGAACTTTGCCAAACCAGGTATCGAGAAGATCGCGGCTTGAGGCTTCACCGGCAAGGACCAAGGCTTCTAGAGTTGGAATAGCATCCGGTTGCAGGGTACGGGCAACCGTGGGTGTCAGAATAGCCCAATTGATTTGGTTCTTGGACATGTAATCTGACAAGGCGTTCATTTGTTGATCCCATGAGGGGATACAGATACAAGCACCAGAAAAGAGCGCAAGACAAATCTCTGCCACAGAGGCATCGAAGACAAATGCTGCGAATTGAAGGAATCTCGCAGTTGGTTCAACTCGAAGCTTGCGGGCAAAGTCGGACTGGGCAGTGCAGACTGCACCATGCTCAATAACCACACCCTTGGGGGTACCAGTTGTGCCGGAGGTGAATAGGACGTAGGCAGCGTTGCTTGATGGGACGGTCACTGCTGGGCTTCGGTCACTGGAAGCATTCTTCTTGACGAGGGTGGTGAGCAATTCGGGAGTAACAATGAGAACGTTGGCCACGAGATCTGCGCACTTGGCCGAGTTTGCAGGAGAAGCCAAAACCAACTTGGCGCCGGTTTGGCTGACGATTTGCTGGTGGCGTTGGGCGGGCTGAGAGGGATCGAGAGGTGACCAAGCTGCTCCGGCCTTGTTGATAGCCAAAATGGCTACGACATACCAGGCAGATTTCTCAAAGCAGACGTGAATCAATTCACCAACGCTGACACCTGCACTGATAAGGTAGTTGGCCAAGACATTGGTAGCGCGATCGAGTTCACCATAAGTAAAGGTTGCGTCCCAGCCATCAACTGCAGCAGCCTCTGGGTCTGTTTGTGCGCGTGCCTCAATCAGGCTGTGCATGCAGTCGTTAACAGCAGCGGGTATGTTGCGGTTGGCAGACTGAGCGAATTGCAGATCCCATTCGCTGGCAACGGAAATGCCGTTGAGAGAAGCATTAGTATTGTTGAGTAGCTGAGAAACAATGTGGGCAAGCTGGTTGGAGAAGCCCTCAAGCTGGTGTTCGGAAATAATTGAGCTATCATAGGTAATGCCAAGTTCAGCCCGGTCATCATGAAGCTGACACTGAGCTGCGAGAGGGTAGTTGAAGTAGCTCTCGAGTGTTTCCTTGGCACTGATATCAGTTGTGACAGGGGTGAGGAGAGACTCTCCAATGTGGGCGCTAACATCAACCTGCCTGGCGGGCTGGATGATGAGCAAGCTTGTAAAGTCACAGGCTTCCTGGGCTTCAGTGTTGACCTTGGAAATATTCTGCAGACCAAACTGTTCGTACGCAACCATTTCGGAAGCTTGCGCCTGAATACCCTCAAGGAAGGCTGAAACAGGTTGTTCGCCATTCAGCTTCACGCGGACGGGAACGGTCGCAATAACAAGGCCTGGCATGGACTCCAATCCAGGGACAGGGGCATGGCGACCAGAGACTGTTGTTCCGAAGCAGATGTCATCTGAATCACTGTATCTAGCCAAAACCATAGCCCATGCAGCTCGCAAAATAGTAGCCTTTGTGATTGATGACTTGGTTGATTTGGGGAACTGGATAGTGTGGTGCATGATACCAGTAGTTTGCTTCTTGCCAGCTTCGCTACGAGCAGGGAAGGTGGAAGGCTTAGCATCCTTGAGTTCGGTAGCCCAGTAGTCCTTAGCAGCAGATTCATCCATCTCCATGACATACTTGACAAAGCCAGAGTATGGGACGACTGAAGGGGTCTCAGTGCCGTAATAGTTGGCTTGTAGGGTACTGAAGATCAGAGGAGTGGTCCAACCATCGAAGATGGTGTGATGGATGTTCCAAACAAAATATGTGTTGCTACCCTCGGTGACAATACCGAAGCGGCACAGTGGTGATCCATAGCCCATCTGTGAGTTCTCTGCAGCCATAGTAAAGGCTCGGAGGTTAGTGGCCGATTGCCAGTTAAGAGGTTCCTGGACAATGGCTTGGACAGCAACACCGTCAACAAGAACGATTCGGGTACGGAGAGAAGTGCAGACATCGGCAGTCTTCTCCCAGGCCTTCTTAAAGCGTGCGATGTTAATGTTAGACGGCAGGCTATAAACATGCTTGGCCACATAGGATCCAGATTGCTTAACAGCCAATGTGATAAGACCCTCTTGAAGTCGGGTGCATGGGTAAGCATCCTCAATAATGGTTGTCTCGGACAATCCACACTGAGCCCGGATTTCAGCCTCAACAAGGTCTAGGGTATCCTCCGGAAGCAGGCTGAACGGCTCCAGATCAGAAACAGGAGTGAAGTCGTGCAAATTGGCAGCCACCGCCATTGCAGAGAGTCTAGGGTCGCTGAAAATGGCAGAGACTGTGAGAGAAATGCTGTTGTGCTGCGCCAGGGAGACCAGTTGAATGGCACTGACAGAGTCACCGCCGAGGCGGAGGAAGCTATCGTGCTTGCCAATGGCCTCGGGATCAACTCTAAGAATTTGAGCCCAAAGGTATCGCAGGTGGAATTCCATCGGGGTGGTTGGCGGCATGGTCTCACCGACGCCGCGCGAGAATCGAAGACGCTCCTCAGCAGAAACATTGCCAAGAGCAGTGAGGGCGCGACGATTGACCTTGCCAGAGGTAGTTTGCTCGGGCTGACCTTCGAAAACGAGATAGGACGAAGGAATCATATAGGCAGGCAAGATCATCTCGAGAGACGAATCCAAGTGAGAAATAACTGAATGAACTTCCTCAGAAACCGATTCCATCAAGCGGATGCTTGAGTCAGCTGCTGCACCCTCAGTGTACCAGAGGAAAGCAAGTAGGGTATTGGAACCATGCTCGTCTTTTACGACATTGACCATGGCACCCATATCCTCAGGGAGGAATTCGCAGACTCGGGCTTCGATCTCACCAAGCTCAACTCGTTGACCGTGAAGCTTGACCTGTGTATCTTTACGGCCCATGTAGTCAAAGGTTCCGTCAGCGTTACGACGAACCAAGTCACCGGTGCGATAGACTCTCTTTGAGCCATTGCCGGGCAACCAATCAACATTTTCCATCCAATTGGAAGCCACTTCGTCGCTCACATTGAGGTAACCGCGAGCAAGCATAGGACCCTCAATCAAAAGTTCGCCAATACAGCCGACTGGAACCAGTTGGCGTGTATTCTGCGGTTCAACGACCCAGAATGCGCTAGAGATGGGTCTTCCAAGGTTAGTTGATCGTCCTACCTTGCCGACGACCGAGTTCCAGGCGCAAATTGAAGCTTCAGCTGGACCGTAGAGACCATGGAGTTCAACTTGATCAACCCAGCGATCAGCACACTTCTTGCTAATAGCCTCTCCGCCCAAGCAGAGAGTCTTAAGATCAGGAACCTCGGAAGGCGAGAGAAGGTCGGCAACAGTAGGGGTGAGGAAGACCCAATCAGCCTTGGATGATCGCATAGCAGCGGCCAAATCGTTCATACGATCGTGGTCAGATGGGATACAAATGCATCCGCCACGCATCAAGGTAACAAGACAATCAAGAACGCCGACATCAAAGGTATATGCGGAAAATTGGAAAACCCTTGAGCCAGGGCCAATGTTGAGCAGGGCTCCGTATGCGTCACTGGAAGAGCAGATGCTGTTGTGCTGGATAACCATGCCCTTTGGTTTACCAGTGGAGCCGGATGTGAAGAGAATGACGCACGCATTGTCGGGTTTGGCTTGAGATGCAATAGTAACGTCATTTGGAAGTTCGGGAAGGGTAGAAAGAATGGACTCATCAACTGCGAATACCCTGATACCAAGGTCAATGAGCTTGTCTGAATATGAGGGGCTGGTCACAGCAATGACTGCATTGGTATCATCGAGGATATTGCGAAGTCGAGCAGGGGGAGCACTAGGATCGAGAGGGACAAACGCGCCGCCTGCCATCTCAATGGCTACCATGGCGACGACGGCCCAGGTTGACTTGGGGAAACACAATGGGACTAGAGTCTCGGGACCAACGCCTAGTTTTTGCAGTTGAAGTGCGAGACGTGAAGCATAAGCACCGAGCTGGCGGTAGGTCAAGTCTCCATCCCAAGAAGACATAGCAAGGGCATCTGGGTGTGTTCGAATGCTCTCTTGAATCTGCCAGTGTGTACAAGTGTCAGTCGAGGGCTCCAATCGCTGAGACTGAAGAGCGTGTTCAACGTCCCAAGAGCTGACCAAAGAAACAGAGTCCAATGGGAGATTGGGCTTGGTCAGGAGCTGCTGAATGACGAAATCCAGATGATTCGCCAAAGCCTCAACTTGGTTGTCACTGAGAACATCAGAGTCGAATAGCAGACGTTGCTCAATTCGATCAGGGAACATGCTCGGAATCATGACGAGAGGGTAATTGAAATAGTTCTGCATTCCTTCGAATGTTCTGGAAACGCTGCTCTCGTCAATGTCGAAGATTTCGTCCTCGGTATTGCCTTCGGCCACCGATCCAGTAGGCTGGATAACAAGGAGGAAGGAGAAGTCGCACGCCTCCTTGGCATCTTGGCTAACCTTGGAAATATTCTGGAGACCGTACTGTTCGTGTGGAATCATGGACGAACTTTGACTCTGAATGGCTGAAAGGAATTCAGAAACTGTTTGCTTGTCTAGACGCACACGAACAGGAACTGTTGCAATCATGGGGCCGGGCATCGTGTCGGCGCCAGCAACAGGGGCTTGACGACCTGAGAGGGTTGCGCCAAAGGTGACATCCTCAGCGTTGCAGTACTGGGCAAGAACAATAGCCCACGCGGCTCGAAGAATGGAAGCCTGTGTGATGGAAGTCTTCTCAGTTCGGTTAAAGGGAATGACTGAACGGTGCACCTTGGTTTCCGAAACCTTGCTGGTATCGGCGCGGCGAGGGGGGAAAGCAGCTCGTCTTGAACCGTCCAGTGCATTGTGCCAATAGGAAGAAAGACTTTGTTGGTCAAGCTCTTCATTGTACTTGATAAATCCAGCATAGGGCTTGACAGACATTCCAGCGGTCTGGTTGTACTCAGAGTATAGGGTACCGAAGATGATCTTCATAGTCCACCCGTCGTAGATGGAATGATGAGCAGACCAGACAAAATAGTTGGCGCCTTGATCCTCGAGAATGCCGTACCAGCAGAGAGGTGTTCCGTAACCAAGTCTGAGATCGCGAGATTGTCCAGATGCGGTCTCGAGAGAGTCACGGTCCAATGATTCCCACTGGAGGTCGTCCTTGACTAAGACTTGAATTGAGACACCATCGACCAAGACGATCCTGGTTCGAAGGTTGCTGCAAATTTCAACGGTGCGGTTCCAGGCAGCAATGAAACGATCCATGTCTACCTTGGAGGACAGACGGTAGGCATATTTGGCAATGTAGGATCCAGGCTGCTTCTTGGTCAAGGCCATGAGACCCTCCTGAAGAGAGGTACATGGGTAAGCATCTTCGATAACCTTATCGCTCTCAAGGCCAAGCTGTTGACGCATCTGAGGACTGAGAATAGTATTCTTGGTCGATTCAGACAACAGGCTGAAGGCTTCGACAGCTTGCTCAGCCTGTGACTCTACGAACCGAGCCTTGGAAGCTACAGCAAGAAGTCGAGGGTCCTCAAAGACGTCATTCACAGTCAGTGAGATTCCGTGCTCTCGAGCGGTTGAGGCTAGGTAGATGGCGGCAATAGAGTCACCGCCAATCTGGAGGAAATTATCATCGCGGCCAATGGAGTCGACGGAAAGCTTGAGAACGTGAGCCCAGATGGACTGCAACTGGCGTTCCATTTCGGTTTCTGGCAAGCGCTTTTGGCTGTTTTGCAAGGAGTACAGGGCAAGCTGCTCCTTGCTGAGATCGGATGTCAAGCGCTTGAGAAGCTTCCTGTCCAGCTTAGTGGAGGTAATGAAGGGCATGTACTTGCAAGGAACGAAGAGGGTAGGAATCATGTAGCGGGGCAAGACAACACCAAGTTTGCCTACGACGCCCGTAAGAACGGTTTGCATCTCTTCATCAAGAGAGACAAAAGGCTCATCCTCTGAGTTGACGCCAGCCGTTCTGGTTTCATCAGTGTTGCAGAAGTAAGCAACAAGGCTGGAACCGCTATCGGACTTGAACAGGTCGACAGCAACTTGGCGTGCGTTTGGCAGAGCAGCTTGGAGATGATGTTCAACTTCTCCAAGTTCCACACGAAGGCCACGGATCTTGATTTGGGTGTCCTTTCTGGTGGAGAATTCGATGGTGCCATCCATGTTATAGTAGCACAAATCGCCGGACTTGTAGAAACGGTTCCAATGCTTGCCATCGGGGCGAGGGGCCCAAGCAGGTAGGTCATAGACGGATGTAGCGCTCGTCTTCGCGGGATCAGCGAGGTATTCCCTCAGTAGAGTTGGACCTTGGATAACGACTTCACCGATGGTTCCGGTGGGCGCAAGACGATGAGGGTCTTCTGGGTCGACGATCCAACAGAAGCCACCCACAGACCTTCCAACGGTGAGAGGCGATTCATCAATGGATTTCCATTCATGGAGGGTGCTGAACACACAAGTTTCAGCTGGGCCCCAACCGTTGATGAAACGGACCTTGCCGAACCAGGTGGTAAGCACGTCTCGAGGCACAGCTTCACCGGCCAAAAGGATCAGGTCCAGGCTAGGGACGTCACTGGGCTTCCATGTTTTGATGTAAGAGGGCGTGAGGAAGGCCCAGTTAACCTTTCTTTCGTGAATGAATTCGATGATGCTATTCATGCGAATATGTTCCGATGGAACGGTGATGCAGGCACCGGTGATCAAGGGTGCGATGATTTCTCCGATAGATAAATCGAAAACAAAAGCTGCAAACTGTAAAATGTTCACCTCGGGAGTCATGCAAAGCCTCTTGGCAATAGCAGTTTGGCTTGTAGAAACAGAACCATGTTCCATGACGAAGCCCTTTGGTGTGCCCGTGCTACCAGACGTGAAGAGCACGTAGACGGCGCTGCGGGGAGAGACTGTAACATCAGGGCCATGAAGGCCAGTTTCTGTTGTAGCGAGCAACTTGTCAAAGTCCTCGGTTATCTCAAGAACGTCATCGACGAGAGATGAACAGAGGGCGACATTTCTTGGCGAAGCGAGGATAAGTTTGCTTCGGGTTTGGGTTATAACCTGTCGCAAACGTTCCTCAGGGTGAGATGGGTCAAGCGGCACCCAAGCAGCACCAGCCTTATTAATAGCAAGAATAGCCACAAAATGCCAAGCAGATTTGTCAAAGCACACATGAACGAGATCATCTACCTTGACGGCATATGTCTTAACAAGGTGATGGGCAAGTCTGTTGGCGGCCCTGTTAAGTTGGCTATAGGTTAGCTCCGCATCCCAAGCTGAGATTGCAGGGCTGTTGGGACGAAGCTCGGCCTGGCGCTCAACGAGCTCATGCACACAAGAATCGATGATCTCCGGCACATCGTCGTTAGCTGCAAGGGCATGGTCAAGATCCCATGACGAGGCCACAGAGAGGGCGCTCATAGGAGTTGTTTGAGAGGTAATGAGCTGGTTGACGACATGAGCAAACTGATGTGAGATAGCCTCCATTTGGGCCTCGGACAGAACAGCCGAGTCATAAATCATGAAGAGGCTAACGCTCTGATCATGCATGTGAGCCTGCACAATCAGGGGGTAGCTGAAGAAACTCTGCATAGAGTCGTCGCTCATCCCCTCGGATGTGGAGAGCAGTAGAGCCTTGGTCTCATCTGAGTTGGAAATGTGCTTGGAGGGTTGAATGACGAGCAAGCTCGAGAAGTTGCAAGCATCCTTGGCATCTTCACTGATCTTGGAGATATTTTGAAGACCGTACTGTTCAAATGGAACCATTCCAAGAGCTTGCTCTTGTACAGACTCGAGGAAGTCTGAGACAGATTGCTGGGGATTCAACTTGGTGCGGACGGGAACCGTAGCAATGACAGGTCCTACCATGTCCATTAAATCGGCAACGGGGGCTTGACGGCCAGAGATCGTGGTGCCGAAGCAGATATCATCGGTATCACAGTATCTAGCGAGGACCACAGACCAGGCAGCACGCATGACAGTTGCGACAGTAACAGACGTGTTGCTCATGTCAGGAGGAAGATCAATAAGCTTCTCAACGACACTGCTAGTGTTGGCATTGTGAGAAGCCTCAATCTTTGCTGGGAATGTCGCATGCCGGGCATCCTTGAGATAGGATTGCCAATATGCCACAGTCTCGTCCGTGTCGGTCTCAAGGAGGTATTGGATGAAACGGGAATAAGGTGCAAGAGGTGCGACTTCAAGACCCGAGTAGACGCTGTGCAAGACACCCAAGTTGGTCTGCATAGAAAGACCATCGAAAACAGAGTGGTGCATGACCCACAAGAAGTAGCGCTTGCCATCAGTGTTCTCGACTAGGGCGTAACGGCAAAGGCGAGATCCGTAACACATCTCAAGGCTTTCCGTGGCCTTGACAGCAGATTCAAGATCAAGACCTTCGACAGGCTCCCACATGAAGTCGTCCTTGACGACAACTTGAATAGCTTCACCGGCAACGTTGATGATGCGAGTACGCATGTTTGTGCAAATCTCAACGGTCTTCTGCCAAGCTAGGCTGAACTTGTCTGCATCAACATGATCGGGTAGTCGATACAGATACTTGGCAATATGAGAGCCTGGTTGTTTGACGGCGAGGGCCATGAGACCTTCTTGAAGCTTGGTGCAAGGATAAGCATCCTCAACGACGACATCGTCCGTGAACGAGCATTGACGTTTGGTCTCAGCAACAATGTCATCGATTTGATGGTTTCCGAGGATGCTGAAGGGAAGGACAGTTTGGACAGTTTCTTCGCTATCCACAACTGTTTGAGCCATGTCTTCAAGGTGGGGGCTCTGGAAAATGGTTCCAACATTCAGACCAAGACTGTTCTTCTGAGCAAGAGAGACCAACTGGATGGCGCTGATAGAATCACCTCCCAACCGAAGGAAGCTGTCTCTCTTTCTGATGTCGTTGGGGCTGATGTGGAGAACTTGGGCCCAAAGGTCACGAAGCTTAAACTCCATTGGGGTTGATGGCAGCTCTCCCTTATCGGCTTCAGGTGAGAAGCGTTGGCAATCTTGGGTAGAAAGGCTGCGGCCTAGCTGAACGAGAGCACGGCGATTGATCTTACCATTGGTGGTCTGGTCTGGTTGACCCTCGAAAATGAGATAGGTGGAGGGGATCATGTAAGATGGCAAGACCGTGCTCAATGAGGCATCCATGTGAGAGATCAAAGATCTAACTTCATCTGATACGGATTCCATAAGGCGAACTGAAGGGCTTGAGTTAGCAGCCTCGCCTTCGGTGTACCAGAAGAAAGCGACAAGACTATCATGGCTACTTTCGTCATCGTTTGCCTTGATGATGTCGACGATAACGGCCATGTCCCGTGGGAGGAACTCGTAGATTCGAGACTCGATTTCACCAAGCTCCACACGCTGTCCATGGAGCTTGACTTGGGTATCCTTACGGCCCATATAGTCAAAGGTGCCGTCAGCGTTGCGACGTACCAAATCACCGGTTCGATAAACCCTCTTGGCATCATCGTTACCTGGAAGCCAATCCACATTGGTCATCCAGTTAGAGGCGACTTCGGCACTGACGTTGAGATATCCGCGGGCAAGCATAGGGCCCTCGATAAGGAGTTCACCAATGCATCCAACAGGCACAAGCTTCTTGACATCGGCAGGGTCAACAGCCCAGAAGGCGCTGGAGATAGGAACACCAATATTCGTAGATTTTCCAATCTTACCAACATGGGCATTCCATGCACAAATTGAAGCCTCGGCAGGGCCGTAACCACCGTAAAGATCAACATGGTTTACCCATCGGTCAGCGCATTTCTTGCTGATGGCTTCGCCTCCGAGGCAGACCACCTTGAGGTCGGGGACATCAGTTGGGTTAAGGAGGTCAGCAACGGTGGGAGTTAGGAACACCCAGTTGGCCTTGGTCTCATTGATAGCTGCAGCTAGGTTGTTGAGACGATCGTGGTCTGAGGGAATGCAGACAGTGGCACCCCTCATCAAGGAGACCAAACAATCCAAAACACCAACATCAAATGTGTAAGCGGAAAATTGGAAGACTCGCGTTCCTCGTTCGATACCCATGTCGGCACCATAAGCGTTGCTAGAAGAGCAAAGACTGTTATGCTGGATGACCATTCCCTTCGGCTTGCCTGTTGAACCGGATGTAAACAAAACCACACTAGCGTTGTCAGGCTTGGTCTTGGATACAATGTTAGCAGGATCCGGCAGGCTCATAAGAAGAGCTTCATCAACAGATAGAATGTTGATACCAAGACCCTCGAGAGTCTCTTGACAGGGTGGACCAACGAGCGCGAGAGTGGCTCTTGTATCTTCAATGATGCCGCGGAGACGAGCAATTGGCGCAGCAGGATCAAGAGGAACGAAAGCACCGCCAGCCATCTCGATAGCGACCATGGCAACAACTGCCCAAGCCGACTTGGGGAAGCAAATCGGAATCAAGGTTTCGGAGTCAACACCGAGCCTTTGGAGCTTCAAGGCAAGACGAGAAGCAAACTTGCCCAGCTGGGCGTAGCTCAAATTAATATCCCAAGACACAACAGCCGGGTCATTTGGCTGGGCCTTGATGCGGTCCTGAATAAGCCAGTGAGTACATGACTGGGTTGCTGGCTTAAGTTTGGTGGATGTCAACGCATGTTGAATATCCCAATCCCCAACGAGAGAGATTTCGCTGAGAGGAACGCTGGCCTCGTTGACAAAGAGCTGTTTAAGAACGTGGCTGAGATGCTCTGAGACAGCACGCACTTGAGTATTGGAGAGAACATCTGAGTTGTAGCAAAGGCGATGCTCAATCCTGTCTTCAAAAGTGCTAGTGATGAGAACCAGAGGGTAGTTGAAGTAGCTAGCATTCGCAGCCCAGGTTTCCTGGAAAGTACCGTGTGGGATAAGAGATGGTTGAGAAGCTTCATTGGAGACATCCTGAGAAGGAGGCTGAATGACAAGCAAACTTGAGAAGTCACAGGCCTCCTTTGCATCGGAGCTCAATCTAGCGATGTTATGCAAGCCAAACTGTTCAAAAGGAATAGCGTCTGAGGCTTGGCTTTGGACTCTGGAGAGGAATGACTGCGTTGACATGTCTTCGTCAAGATGAACACGTACAGGTACGGTTGCAATCATTGGACCAGCCATTCTCTCAACACCAGCAACTGGAGCCTGGCGACCCGAGATTGTGGCACCGAAAACAATCTCCTTCGAGTCACAATAACGGGCTAGCACAATAGCCCAAGCCGCTCGCAGAAGCGAAGCGGTCGTGATGCCACGATGTGAAGCTTTGGGAACCTTGACAACAGATTCAACAACCTGAGTGGAAGATGTGCTGGAGGCAACAGCGGCTTGGCGAGGTGGGAAGACGGGTCTAGTAGCACCCAAGAGCTGCTCAGTCCAGAAATCAGAAGCGCTGGCAGTATCAAGGGCCATATTGTACTTGATGAAGCCAGCAAAAGGACGGCCAAGTGTCAGCTCGCTACCATAGTAAATGTTGTGGAAGGTTTCGAGCAAGATGTTCATAGACCATCCATCGTAGATGGAGTGGTGAGCAGACCAAAGGAAATAGTTTGAACCATCTTGAGAAACAATGCCATACCAGCAAAGAGGCGCTCCGTAGCCCATGGAGAAGTTTCGAGCCGAGTTTGACATGGAAGCCAAACTCTCCCCCATGAGGGATTGCCATTGGGTGTCGTCCTTGACAACCAACTGAACTGCCCTACCGTCGACAAGAACGATACGTGTGCGCATGTTAGGGCAAACCTCAATGGTGCGGTTCCAAGCAGCCTTGAAGGCATCAACCGACATGGAAGATGGCAGCTTGTAAACATACTTGGCCACATAGGATCCAGGCTGCTTGGCACTGAGGGCAATAAGACCTTCTTGGAGAGATGTGCAAGGATAAGCGTCCTCGATGATCTGGTCGTTTCCAAGTCCGCAGAACTTGCGGGTCTCATTACCCTGGACAGCGGAGGCAGTAGAGGGAGAGAGGAGGCTGAATGGCTCGACTGGTTGGTTGGCCTCCTCGTCGACTTCTAGGGTAGCCTTTGAAGCAACAGCAAGCAATCGAGAGTCATCGAAAATGTCCTTGACAACGATTACCATACCTGCTTCTCTAGCCTTTGAAACCAAGTGGATTGCAGTAATTGAGTCACCGCCAATCTGTAAAAAGGCATCATCGCGACCAATAGAATTGGCCGGGATATTGAGAACCTCGGCCCAGAGAGATTGAAGACGCGTCTCCATCTCGGTTTCGGGAGCGCGTTTGTCACCACTAGAAAGTGAGTAATGAACCATTTCATCATGGCTGAGGGCGCCAGTGATTTGGCGAAGGGTCTTCCTGTCCAGTTTGGTCGATGTGATGAAAGGCATAAAATCGCAGGGGATGAATAGAGTAGGGACCATATAACGTGGCAGCGAAACCTTCAGCTTGCCAACCATGGCTGTGACGCGCTCCTTTAGGTCGTCGGTAAGAGGTAAGAAGACATCAGCTGCAGAGAATCCGGTGGCAGAAGTCTTGGTCAAATCGCTGAAGCAGAAATAAGACACGAGATTGGTACCAGTTTCGGTTTTGTACACATCAACACCGACTTGGCGAACGCCCTCCAATGCATCCTGAATGTGATGCTCGACTTCACTAAGCTCAACACGAAGACCTCGAATCTTAACCTGTGTGTCCTTGCGACTATAGAACTGAATGGTTCCGTCTGGGTTATAAAAGCAAAGATCACCAGACTTGTACATACGATTCCAAGTAAGAGAGTCCTGTTGAGGTGCCCAGGATGGAAGAGAGGTCATGAGAGTTGCCTTGGTCTTCTTTGGGTCAGCAAGGTACTCCCGAAGCAAAGTGGGACCCTGGATGAGGACCTCGCCCATGCATCCGGTGGGGGCGAGTTGGGTAGGGTCATCGGCGTTCACAATCCAGCAGTATGAACCGACTGGGCGACCGATGGTCAAGGGGGATTCATCAATTGACTTCCACTCATGAAGCGTGCTAAACACACAGGTCTCGGCAGGACCCCAGCCATTGACCAAGCGAACTTTACCGAACCAAGTGTTGAGGATCTCACGTGGAACAGCCTCACCAGCCAGTAAGATGAATTCGATACCGGGGATATCGCTTGGCTGCAAGGTGCGGAGATAGGATGGGGTAAGGAAGAGCCAATTGACCTCTGTGTCTCGAATGAAGTCAACGATGCTGTTCATTCGGATATGCTCAGAGGGCACACAAACACAGGCACCTGTAATCAATGGCGCCACGATCTCACCAATGGAAAGATCAAAGACGTAAGCAGCAAATTGAAGTAGACGGACGCGGGATGTAAGACTAAGTCGTTTAGCAATGGCAGTTTGACTAGTGGTAACGGCGCCATGCTCCATGACGAAGCCCTTGGGCGTTCCGGTACTTCCAGAGGTAAACAACACATAGACAGCGTTGCGGGGAGAAACCTCAACTGCAGGAGATGTCTGGATGTCAGGAATCTTGCTGTGTAGATCAGAAGTGACTTCGATGACGTTGGAAACGAGAGCAGAGCAGATAGCTGTGTTCTTGGGTGAGGTAAGAGCCAGCTTAGACTTGGTCTGACTGACAACTTGACGCAGACGCTGCTCAGGGTGTGAGGGGTCAAGGGGAACCCAAGCAGCTCCCGATTTATTGATGGCGAGAATAGCCACAAAGAACCATGCGGACTTGTCGAAGCAAACGTGGACGAGATCGTGGGGCTTAACGTTTGCTTGATCAACAAGGTAGTTGGCCAAGCGGTTGGCAGCGCGGTCCAGCTCAGCATATGTGAATTCTTGATCCCAGCCGTGGATAGCGGGTGCATCGGGATGAAGAAGGGCTTGACGTGTAACAAGCTCATGGAAGCAGGCATCGACGACTTCAAGATCGCCGCTAGCCGCGGTGTTTTGCTTAAGAGAGTAATGAAGATCCCAGTCTGAGGAGACTGAGAGGGAAGCGAGACTTGGCTGCTGCTGGGAGGCAAGCTGCTGCATAACGTGGTCGAATTGGTGAGCGAGAGCCTCCATCTGCGTCTCAGACAAGACACTGGAGTCGTAGATGCAGACAAGCTTTACTGTCTCGTCGTACATGTGGGCAGTGATGACCAGAGGGTAGTTGAAATAGTTGTTAAGCAAGTGATCATCCTCAAGCTTGACTTCAGTGGGTACGAGCAGGGTGTTTTCATCGCCTAGAAGATGGTGAACGGGCTGAATGACGAGCAAGCTGGAGAAGTTGCAAGCATCCTCAGCATCCTGGCTAAGTCTAGCAATGTTGTGCACACCAAACTGCTCGAATGCCACCTGCTCAGATGTCTGTGACTGCAAGGTCTGAAGGAAATCGGTGACTGATTGATCAGGGTTGAAAGACACTCGCATAGGAACGGTAGCAATAACTGGACCAGCCATTTCGGTAAGGCCAGTAACAGGGGCTTGACGGCCGGATGAGGTTGTTCCAAAGCAGACATCGGTGGTTTCGCAGTATCTGGCTAAGAGGAATGCCCAAGTAGCTTGAACAACTGTGGCCCTGGTAACTGAAGAGTGCACGATACGGCGCGGTAGCACAAGATCTTTCTCGAAGGATTGAGTGACAGGAGTGGTGGTCTTTGAAAGAGAAGTAGGCGGGAAGATGGCCTTCTTTGCTCCACTTAGCTGATTGTCCCAGTACTCTGCAGCAGAATCGGTATCCATTGACGAGGTGTATTCGACGAATTGATTGTACGGGGTCATGGCAGGTGGCATACGTCCATCATAGAGTGACTGGAACACAGCCATCATCAGTCGCATTGACCAACCATCAAAAGCGGCATGGTGAATGCTCCAGACAAAGTATTGTTCCCCGTTGTCATCGATCAGAGCATAACGGCTGAGCTTTGAACCGTAGGATATGTGCAATGATTGAATGGAGCGCATGTACGATTGCAATGACTCACCCTCTGTTGACTCCCAGGTTAGGGCATCGTTGAAGACGACTTGGATAGATGAACCATTAATGTTGACAATTCGAGTGCGTAAATTGGCACACTCCTTGACGGTTTGTGACCATGCAGACTTGAATCGTTCCAAGTTGACATTTGATGACAGGCGGTAGACATTCTTTGCGATGTATGAGCCCGGTTGCTTAACACCCAAGGCCATCAAACCCTCCTGCATAGTTGTGCAAGGATAAGCATCTTCAGCGGAGCCAGCATCGCCAAGGTCGTGCTTGCTGCGGAAATCCTGGCTGAGGACAGAGTCCTTGAGAGACTCGCTTAGCAAGCCAAATGGCGGGATTGAGGCAGCTTGATCGCGACCATTGCCGCCATCCTGGTCCCGGGAGGCCTTTGACGCAATCGCCAGCAGGCGGGGATCGTTGAAAATATCGGCCATCTTGAGGCTAATGCCCTCTTGACGAAGAACAGTAATCAGGTGGATAGCACTGACAGAGTCACCGCCAACTTGCAAGAAACTATCATCACGACCAATGGATTCCATAGGAAGATTGAGAATCTCTGCCCAAACCATCTGCAAGAAGCTCTCCATTTCAGTTTGAGGCTGCTGTTTCTCCTGGTTGACGAGCGAATAGGTGGCCAATTGCTCGGGGCTTAGAGACGCTGTCTGTGACTTCAAGGCTCTGCGGTCAAGCTTGCCAGCTGTAACCAGAGGCATGTAGTTACAGGGAATGTACGTGGTAGGGACCATGTACTTGGGTAGGGAGACGTTGAGCTGACTAACAAGGCTGCTGATCCTGGCCTGCATATCGGAATCGAGATGGATGAACAGGTCAGAAGCACTGGTAGCGTTCAATCCGGTCTGCTTAGTGATATCGTTGAAGCAAACATAAGATACCAAATGAGTTGCGCCGTCAGTCTTGAGCACGTCAACGGCAACTTGACGAACACCTTCAAGGTGTCGGGAGACTTGATGTTCAATCTCGCCAAGCTCGATTCGCAGACCGCGAATCTTGACTTGGGTATCTTTACGGCCGGAATATTGGATTGTGCCGTCAGCGTTGTAGTAGCCAAGATCGCCTGTCTTATAGAAACGGTTCCAGTTAGGAAGATCTCGCTTTGGAGCCCAGCCGGGAAGTTGTGTAACCACAGCAGCGGCTGTGCGGACGGGATCGTCAAGATATTCGCGGAGCAAACTGGGACCTTGGATGACGATCTCACCCATACAGCCGGTAGGAGCGAGTCTCTGAGGGTCTTCGGCATCAACGATCCAAACGAACGCACCAAGAGGTGTTCCAATATTCAATGGTGAGTCGTTGATAGACTCCCACTCGTGAGTTGAACCACAGACTGAAGCTTCAGTTGGGCCCCAACCGTTGACAAGTCGCACCTTGCCATACCAAGTGTCCAGAATGTCCTTGGTTGACGCTTCACCAGCTAGAACTAGAAGCTCAAGGCTGGGCACATTCTCAGGGCGAAGAGTACGAGCAACAGTGGGGGTTAGAACAGCCCAGGTAACGCCAGTCTTCTGGATGTACTCGGCGAGGGCCTCCATCTGGTCATCCCAAGAAGGAATGCAAACACACGCTCCTGAGAAGAACGTAGCCATCATTTCGAAAATGGATGCATCGAAAACGAAGGAGGCGAATTGAAGGAACCTGACTGAAGGGGTAAAGCCGAGTCTACGGGCAAAAGCGGTTTGACATGTGCAGATGGCGCGGTGTTCAATTACAACACCCTTTGGTGTACCCGTTGTGCCTGAAGTGAAGAGAACGTAGGCAGCATCGGAAGGCGAAACAACCACAGAAGGCCTGCTACTGTTGGTCTTTATCTTGGCTAGCTCCGCATCCAAAGCTGGAGTCACTTCGAGGACGTGGGGAACTAGATCCTTGAACTTGGATGAGTTGCTTGGCGAGGTAAGGACCAAGGTAGCACCAGTTTGGCCAATGATTTGGCTGTAGCGTTCGGTCGGGTGTGAGGGATCAAGGGGAACCCAAGCTGCGCCGGCCTTGTTGATGGCCAAGATAGAGACCACATACCAAGCAGACTTCTCAAAGCAGACTTGAACGAGCTCGTGAGACTTCACACCCTTGGAGCTGATGAGGTGGTTGGCCAGTCGATTGGCAGCACGATCCAACTCAAGATAGTTAAATTCGGCATCCCATGCGCAAAGAGCAGCTGCCTTTGGAGTCTTTTCTGCCTGCTTTTCGATAAGGGTATGAATACATTCATCAATGATTTCTGGAATATCGCTGTTGGATGCAACGGCAAAGTCCAAATCCCACGCACTCGCGACGGAGACATCACCGAGACAGCCGTTCTCAAGAGTCAGAAGCTGGGTGATGATGTTCTCGAATTGGTGAGACATGGCGCGAAGCTGATTCTCGGCAATGATATTTGCGTTATAGGTAAAGTCAAAAATGACTTCATCATCGCCGAGGCTGCACTGAACCGCTAGGGGGTAGTTGAAGTAGTTGTCCAAAATATCCTGGATTCCAACGTCCTCAGTGGTGGTGGCAGTCATGAACGCCTCTCCATCTTCGCCGATGGAAGCATTGAATGTGCTAGGCTGAACAGTCAGCAAGCTAGTGAAGTCGCAGGCATCTTTGGCATCGGCGCTGGCCTTGGCGATGTTCTGGAGACCGAATTGCTCATATGCCACCATTTCAGATGCTTGACTTTGAATTGCCTCAAGGAAGTCAGACAATCTCTGGCGACGGTCAATCTTGACACGAACAGGAACAGTAGCAACAATAAAGCCGGGAATTCGGTCTAGGCCGTAGACCGGAGCGTGACGGCCTGACACTGTGGTACCAAAGCAGATGTCATCGGCATCACTGTATCGGGCCAAGAGAATAGCCCATGCAGCACGTAGGATAGATGCCTTAGTGATGGAAGTGTTGGTAGAGCGAGGGAAGTGCATGGTATGGTTGAGCACACGAGTCACCTGCTTCTCGGAAGACTGAGGAGAGGCAACAGCATCGTTGCCCAGAGGGAAGGTGGCACGTCTTGCGCCCTCGAGCTGTTCACTCCAATAGTTGTTGGCAGCTTCGTCATCAATGTTCATCACATACTCAACAAAGTTGGAATAAGGAATAAGTGAAGGAGCATCGGCACCGTTGTATTCGGCTTGCACGGTACCCATGATCATTGGCATGCTCCAACCATCGAAAATGGTATGGTGAATAGCGAGGGCGAAGTAAGTCTCTCCGTCTTGTGATACAACAGCGCAGCGGAACAAGTTAGTACCGTAGCCCATGTTGAGATTCTGAGATGATTTGATGAATGACTGAAGGTCTGATGATGATTGCCACTCGACTTGCTGCTTCAGAACTGTCTGCACGGCGGTTCCGTTAGCAAGAACAATTCTGGTGCGCAAGGTAGCAGTCTTCTCAACAGTGTTTTCCCAGGCACGCTGGAAACGGGCAATGTCAATGTTGGAAGCGAGGCGATACATGTGCTTGATGATGTATGATCCGGGCTGCTTGGTAGAAACAGCCATGAGACCCTCTTGGAGACGGGTACAGGGATAAGCATCCTCGATGACGGCGCTGTCAGAAAGTCCGCACTGAGCACAAATCTCATCGATGATGGAATCCAGCTTATCAGCTGGGAGAAGGCTGAAAGGTTGAAGATCATAGCTAGGCTCTTCATCACCAGCATCAATACGGCAAGCCTTCGCCATAGCAGACAAGCGAGGATCAGCAAAAATATCGCCAACAGTCAAAGTGATGTTATTCTGCTGAGCCAAGGAAACAAGTTGGATGGCAGTAATGGAATCACCGCCAATACGCAAAAAGCTATCATTTTTGCCGATGTTCTCAGCACCAAGATGAAGGACATGAGCCCAGAGATCGCGGAGCTCAAATTCCATTGGCGTAGTTAGTGGCTCACTCTGGCCAACCTCGGGTGCAAATCGGAGGCGCTCCTTGGTAGACAGATTTCGAGCGTAAGACACGATTTCACGTCGGTTTACTTTACCAGAGGTAGTCTGTTCAGGCTTGCCTTGGAAGATGAGGTAGGTTGAAGGAACCATGTACGAAGGTAGAACCAGACCGAGAGAAGAATCTAGATCAGACAAAAGCGACCTTGACTCGTCTGTGACAGACTGTACCAATCCAAATTCTTGCTGTGAAATCTCACCATGAGTATTCCAGAGCAGGGCCATTAGGCTACCATTGCTACTTTGGCCATCACCCTTGATAACCTCAACGATGGCATCCATGCTGCTCGGCAATAGGGCATGAATGCGAGCCTCGATTTCGCCCAATTCGACACGTTGACCGTGAAGCTTAACCTGGTTATCCTTTCGTCCCATGTAGTCGAAGGTTCCGTCAGCGTTGCGGCGAACCAGATCGCCAGTTCGGTACACCCTCTTAACATCATTGCCAGGGAGCCAGTCGACATTTTCCATCCAGTTAGCCGAAACCTCGGCACTAACATTCAAATAGCCTCGAGCAAGCATAGGACCTTCGATAAGCAATTCACCGATACAGCCAACAGGAGTAAGCTTCTCGATGTTTTCGGGCTCAACAACCCAAAAGGTACTTGAGATTGGGTGGCCAATGTTAGTGGACTTGCCAATCTTACCAACCTGACCGTTGGAGGCACAGATAGATGCCTCGGCAGGTCCATAGCCACCGAACAGGGAGACGTGATCGACCCAGCGGCTTGCACACTTGGTGCTAATAGCCTCACCACCAAGACATACGACCTTCAAAGATGGCACTTGGACAGGGTCAAGAAGGTCGGCGACTGTAGGAGTAAGGAAAACCCAGCTAGCTTGAGTGAAATTGATGGCGCCAGTGAGGTCATTAAGTCGAGCATGGTCAGAGGGGATACAGAGAGTCGCGCCACGCATGAGGGAAACGAGACAATCCAAGATGCCAACATCGAAAGTATAGGCAGAGAACTGGAACACACGGGTACCGCGTTCGATACCCATCTCAACACCATAGGCATTGGCAGATGAGGCCAAGCTGTTGTGCTGAATAACCATACCCTTGGGCTTGCCTGTCGATCCGGAAGTGAAGAGGATGACACTGGCATTATCAGGCTGTACCTGCGACTGGACAAACTTGGATGGCATTGGAAGCTTGGATAGGATGTTCTCATCGATTGGAATAGCATTGATGCTAGTCTCCTTGAATGTGTCTTCCAATGAGGTGCTTGTGAGAACCAACGAAGCCTTGGTGTCTTCAATGATACCCTGGAGACGAGCCAAAGGTGCCTTGGGATCAAGCGGCACAAAGGCACCACCAGCCATTTCAACAGCCAGCATAGCAACCACGGCCCAGGTAGACTTGGGGAAGCAGAGAGGGACAAGGGTTTCGGGCCCGACACCAAGCTGCTGAAGCTTCATGGCCAACTTGGTAGCATACATGCCAAGCTGAGCATAGGTCAGATCGCCATCCCAAGAAGCAATAGCAGTATCTCTAGACTGAGACTTGATGCGATCCTGAATAAGCCAATGAGTGCAAGACTCGGTGGTAGCGGTCAATCGTGCCGAGTCAAGCGCATGCTGAATATCGGATGGTCCCACGAGAGAAATGGAATCAAGCTGAGCTTCATGGTTCGAAGTGAGCTGCTGTACAACATGGTTAATCTGCTGCGAAATAGCAGAGACCTCCACTTCAGTAAGGATATCGGGATTGTAGAAGAGATCCAAGTCAATGCTGTCCGCAAGCGTATTAGTGATGACAACAAGCGGGTAGTTGAAGTAGTTGTTCATGCTGTCCTCAGTCAAGGCGGCTTCAGTCTCTCCGTACACAAGTAACTCTTCTCCAGAAGTGGTCTCAGTAGTAGCAGGTGGTTGGACAACAAGCAAGCTGGAAAATTCGCAAGTGTCCTTGGCATCCTTGCTGACTTTGGCGATATTTTGAAGACCAAACTGTTCATATGGAACCATTCCAGAGGCTTGGTTCTGGATGTTGAGAAGGAACTGTGATACAGATACCTTGTCATTGAGCTGAACACGAACTGGGACAGTGGCGATCATAGGACCGGGCATCACTTCCAGGCCACGGACAGGAGCCTGTCGGCCGGATACTGTAGCACCGAATGTGACATCATCGGTACCAGAGTGACGGCCAAGGACAATGGACCAAGCGGCACGCAAGACGGATGCCTTGGTGATGGAGGTCTGTTGAGAGTTGGAAAATGGAATCTTAGACTTGACAACTTGAGTAGATGAGGTGGAGCTACTGGTAGCCTGAGACGAAGGGAAGGTAGCCCTTTGAGAACCTGCCAATTCCATTTTCCAGAAGTCGGCAGCAGCAGTCTTATCAAGCTCCATGTTGTACTTGATGAAGCCGGAGTAAGGCTGCAGCTGAAGGCTGTTTAGGCCAAAGTAGGAGTCACGGAGGGTATCCAACAAAAGTCGCATCACCCAACCGTCATAAATAGAATGGTGAGCTGCCCAAACAAGGTAGTTCTCGTTGTTTTCAGAAAGGATTCCGTACCAGCAGAGGGGAGATCCGTAACCCATGTTGACATCCCGAGAGGAGTTCATTGTCACGGAAGACAAAGTCTCACTCTCAAGGGACTGCCATTGTCTGTCGCCCTTCACAACAAGCTGTACTGGCATGTTGTTGAGAAGAATGATGCGGGTTCTCATGTTGGCACACAGATCAATAGAGTTCTCCCATGCAACCTGGAATCTTTCAATATCGACAGACTCGGCCAATTTGAATACATATTTAGCGATGTAAGAACCAGGCTGTTTGGCGGTCAGGGCCATGAGACCCTCCTGGAGAGAGGTGCAAGGGTATGCGTCTTCGATAACCTGCTCCCTGGAGAGGCCGCAAAGTTGGCTGGTTTGTTTGCTGAGAGCCTTGGCACGAACATCGTCTGTGAGTAGGGAGAAGGGGGCAGTAGATAGAACCTGCTCATCTTGAGAAAAGACGGCCTTGGTAGCCAAAGCAAGGAGTCGAGAGTCATCGAAGATATCCTTCACGACCAAGGAGATACCGTTTTCACGGGCCTTTGAGACCAAATAGATAGCAGTAATGGAATCACCGCCAATTTGCAAGAAGCTGTCATCGCGACCGATCGACTGAACAGGAAGGCCAAGGATGTCAGACCAGATGCCCTGCAGTGCGCGTTCCATTTCGGTCTCGGGGGCTCTCTTGTTGGTATCAATCAGCGAATAGTGCTCGATTTGAGCCTGGTCAAGACGAGAAGTCATCTCTCGCAAAGTCTTGCGGTCCAACTTGGTTGACGTGATGGAAGGCATGAATCGGCAGGGGATGAATAGGGTAGGAATCATGTAGCGCGGCAAGGCGACCTTCAGAGCACCGACCATGGCTGTAAAGCTAGCCTGCAGCTCGGAGGTAATTGGCATAAACAGCTTTGCAGGGTTGCTCTTCAAATCGGCATCTAAAGTTCGAGTCTCTTCATTGAAGCACAAGTATGAAACCAGGTTAGTACCCTTCTCAGTCTTAAATACATCAACAGCGACTTGGGCAGCATCGAGGTTTTCGCGAATATGGTGTTCAACTTCGCTCAGCTCAACTCGAAGACCGCGAATCTTGATTTGAGTATCCTTACGGGTCGAGAATTCGATAGTGCCGTCAGGGTTGTAAAAGCAAAGATCGCCGGACTTATAGAATCGGTTCCAGTGTCTTGGGTCGGGCTGAGGCACCCATTTGGGCAAATTGTAAACCGAGGTTGAGCCCGTCTTGGCAGGGTCGGCAAGGTATTCGCGGAGAAGAGTAGGTCCCTGAATGACAACTTCACCAAGTGTGCCCACTGGTGCCAACTGTCTTGGGTTTTCAGGGTCAACGATCCAGCAGAAACCACCCACAGGTCTGCCAACATTAAGAGAGGACTCATCGGCAGACTGCCATTCGTGCAAGGTGCTGAAGCAGCAAGTCTCGGCAGGGCCCCAACCGTTGATCAAGCGAACATGACCAAACCAGGTCTGGAGGATGTCTCTAGGAACAGCTTCGCCAGCGAACAGAAGCAGCTCCAAAGAAGGAACGTCGCTAGGCTTGAGGGTTCTTGCGAATGAGGGGGTCAGGAAGGCCCAGGTCACATTCAAATCACTGATGTATTCAACAATGGCATTCATTCGAGTGTACTCAGAAGGAACGCAGATGGTTGCACCCGTGATCAAAGGCGCCACAATCTCACCAATTGATAGATCGAATACGAATGCCGCGAATTGGAGGATGCGAACGCTTGGAATAAGCCGTAGTCGCTTGGCAATGTCAGTCTGACTGGTACAGACCGAACCGTGTTCCATCACGAAGCCCTTGGGGGTACCAGTACTGCCGGAAGTGAAAAGGACGTAAACCGGATGACGCGAGGTCACGTCCACCGTAGGTCCCTTCAAGCTATCCTCGGTCTTTGATAGTTCGTTGTCCAAATCAGGGGTAACCTCAAGCACATTATCCACCAAGGCGGAGCAAAGTGCGGCATTGTTAGGTGACACCAAGGCAAGCTTGGCTCTAGTCTGGTTAACAACTTGGCGTAATCGCTGTTCAGGATGAGAGGGGTCCAAAGGAACCCAAGCACCACCAGCTTTGTTAATAGCCAAAAGAGAGACGAAATGCCAGATGGATTTCTCAAAGCAGAGATGGACAAGTTCACCAGGTCGAACACCATAGGTCTTGACAAGCCGGTGAGCGAGCCTGTTAGCAGCATGGTTCAGCTGTCTGTATGTAAACTCACCATCCCAAGCCATGATGGCCGGCATGCTGGGGTGAATTTGGGACTGTCGTTCGAACAGGTCGTGGAAACATGTATCGAGGATCTCAGGGACTTGGCTATTGAAGGAGATTGATCGTTCAAGATCGTAAGAAGAGGCCATGGAGATGGAAGAGAGAGTAGTGGCCTCTGCCGATGCCAGCTGACGGACAAGGTGAATAAGCTGGTGAGACAAAGCTTGGATCTGCGTTTCAGCCAAGACGTTCTCATTGTAGGTGAATTCCAACTTGATGTGTTCGTCATGAATTTGAGTCTGGAGGACGAGCGGATAGCTGAAGTAGTTTTGCATGAATTCGGCTGAATGATCAACGTTATCCATTGAGATCAACATCGACTCATCTTCTTTCTCCTTGGCGATGAATCGCATGGGTTGGACAACAAGCAAACTGTTGAAGTCACAAGCATCCTTGACATCTGGGCTGAGCTTGGAGATGTTCTGGAGACCAAATTGCTCATGCTGGACCATGTCCAGGGCCTGCTTCTGAACACCTTCAAGGAACTCGGAAACAAGCTGTTGCTTGCTGAGCTGGATTCTCACAGGCACAGTTGCAATGGTTGGTCCAACCATATCCATCATCTGGGCAATCGGCGCTTGACGACCCGAAACAGTAGTACCAAAGCACACGTCATCCGAATCACAGTAGCGACCCAAGAGGATAGCCCATGCGGAACGAATAACAGTAGCAATAGTAACAGCGGAATCAGACATGTTTGGAAGATCAACATTCTTTTCCAGGATGCGAGTGGCAGCGGGGGTGGCATTGGCGGCCTCAGTAGGAGGGAAGGTTGAGCGTTGAGCGCCGTTGAGCTGGCTATTCCAGTAGGAAGAGGATTCATTCTTGTCAAGGCCGAGAGTATAGCTAATGAAGCGAGAGTAGGGTGCCAGCGGGGTAGGTTCGGACTCTTCATAGATGCTTCTGAAAGTGCTCAAGACGATCTGGGTGGAGAGACCATCGAAGATGGCATGGTGCATGACCCACATCAAATAATTAGATCCGTCCTGTTGCTGAATGAGTGCGTAGCGGCAGAGCTGTGAACCGTAGCTCATCTCGATATCATGCGTGCGACGAATAAAGGCATCTAGATCACAGCCCTTAGTGGACTCCCAGCTTGAGCTATCCTTGACAACTACTTGCATAGCTGCGCCCTTGACATTAATAATTCTGGTTCGCAGGATGGCAAGGGTATCCAGTGTCACCTCCCAGGCAGACTGCAGTCGACCAAGATCAATGTGCTCGGGAATTTGGTAAACGAATCGAGCAATGTAAGAACCAGGCTGCTTAACCGCCAAGGCCATAAGACCTTCTTGAAGTTGAGCGGCAGGGTAGATGTCCTGGATCTCCGTGCTCTCCGGCAATGCGCACTGGACACGGGCTTCCTTGACAAGAGCTTCTACATCATGACCATCGAGCATAGTGAATGGCTCGGAGTCATGGACTTGAAGGTCTTGCTCGCTGGATGCAATGGAGGCCATCTGTGACAGATAGGGATATTCGAAAACATTGGAAACAGTAAGACCGATGTTCTCGCGCTGGGCCAAGGCAACCAACTGCATAGCACTGACTGAGTCACCACCAATTTGAAGGAAGCTATCATCGAGACCAACGGACTCCTTAGGGATGCTGAGGATCTGAGCCCAGAGGGATTGAAGCTGCTTCTCCATGGCGGTTTCGGGGCTACGCTTTTCCTTCTGGACCAGGGAATAGCTAGCAAGATCATCGGATGAAAGAGATAGAGCGGCTCGGTTAAGCTCCTTGCGATCAAGCTTGCCTGAAGTGACAACAGGCATGAAGCTGCTTGGGATATAAGTAGTTGGAATCATGTACTTAGGCAGAGTGGTGTTCAATCGCTGGACCAAACCAGTGATCATCTTGGAATCGATCGGGAGGAAGAGATCAGTAGCGAACTTGTTCTTCTGGTCAGATCGCTGTGTGTTGTCATTGAAGCAGATGTATGAGATAAGTTGAAGGCCAGCATCTGTCTTCAAGACATTAACAGCAACCTGTCGGACGCCTTCCAGGTTAAGCTGGATTTGATGTTCAATCTCACCCAACTCAATTCGGAGACCACGAATCTTGACCTGAGTGTCCTTACGGCCCGAGTACTGAATAGTACCATCAGCGTTGTAATAACCAAGATCGCCAGTCTTGTAGAATCTGTTCCAAAGTCCCAGATTTCGGTGAGGAGCCCAAGAAGGTGCAGCTACCACAGCAGCCTGAGTTCGGACGGAATCGTTCAAGTACTCGCGAAGCAAATTGGGGCCTTGAATAACGATTTCGCCAATGCATCCTGTAGGAGCCAGTTTCGATGAATCCTCAGAATCAACGATCCAGCAAAGACCTCCAACTGGCCGACCGATGGTCAATGGGGACTCCTCCTTTGCCTTCCATTCGTAGGTTGAAGCGCAAACGGAAGCCTCAGTAGGACCCCAAGCATTGATCAACCTTACTTTTCCGAACCAGGTGTCAAGCAAGTCTCTTGAAGAAGCTTCGCCACCAAGAATCAGAACCTCTAGGTTAGGGATACTCTCAGGCTTCAAAGTGCGTGCGATAGTAGGAGTCAGCAGCGTCCAGGTGACACCAGATTGGCGGATGTAGTCAGCTAGACCATTCATCTGCTGCT
This sequence comes from Hypomyces rosellus, assembly GCA_011799845.1. Taxonomy (NCBI): domain Eukaryota; kingdom Fungi; phylum Ascomycota; class Sordariomycetes; order Hypocreales; family Hypocreaceae; genus Hypomyces; species Hypomyces rosellus. Next base: position 1,107,049 of record WWCI01000003.1, read on the forward strand.
CCCAGGAGGGGATACATACACAGCCACCAGAGAACAGAGTGGCCATGATTTCAATGATGGATGCATCAAAGACGAATGATGCAAACTGGAGGAACCTGACAGAAGAAGTGAAGCCCAGTCGTCGAGCAAAGGAAAGCTGGGAAGTGCAAATTGATCCATGCTCGATAACGACACCCTTTGGTGTTCCTGTTGTGCCAGAGGTAAACAAGACATAAGCAGGGCTATTGGAGGAAACCTTGACTGAGGGCTTTCTGGTGTCTGCAAGCCCAGCATCGAGGGTAGCTGAGACTTCGACAACGTGAGAAACCAAGTCGGAGCACTTGGAGGCATTTGTTAGAGATGTCAAAATCAGCTTTGATCCGGTCTGAGAAACGATTTGTTGATGACGCTTGGTGGGATGCGCGGGATCAAGAGGAGTCCATGCTGCACCGGCCTTGTTGATGGCCAAGACCGCAACGACAAACCAGGCGGATTTTTCGAAACAAACGTGGACCAAGTCGCCGACCTGCACACCCATAGACTCAATTAGATAATTGGCCAACTTATTAGCGGAAGCATCCAGCTGGCTGAAAGTGAAATCGGCGTCCCAAGCAGACACGGCGGGGGCGTTGGGGTGGTTGAGTGTCTGTTGTTCGATGAGGGTGTGGATGCATTCGTTGATAACCGTCGGCATATCGTTACTATTGGAAGTGAGCGCAAAGTCGAGATCCCATTCAGATGAAAGTGCGAGATCGGCAAGAGACTTCTGTCCTGGTACAAGAAGCTGCTGGACAATGTTTTCATACTGGCTAGCCAGAGCCTCAAGCTGGTTCTGGGCAAACATATTAGCATCATATTGCAGGAGGACATCAACGGACTCGTCAAGCAGATTGCACTCCATAACAAGGGAGTAGTTGGTGTTGATGCTGGGCACTTCATTGACTCCGACAGTCTCGAGAGATGCCGGCTCAACGATGGCAGCATTATCCTGTGATCCAGTTGAGCCAGTATGGTGAACGGGCTGGATGACAAACAAGCTCGAGAAGTCACAAACTTGCTTTGCGTCAGGAGTCAGCTTGGCAATGTTTTGCAAACCAAACTGCTCATGGGCAATCATGTTGGATGATTGGACCTGGACATTCTCAAGGAACTTGTTCAGCGACTGCTGGCGATCTAGCTTGACTCGAACAGGAACAGTAGCAAGCACCAAACCGGGGGTGGTTTCAAGGCCAGCAACTGATGCCTGACGACCAGAAACAGTTGTGCCAAAGCAGACATCGTTGGTATCATTGTATCGTGCCAAAACGACGGCCCAAGCGGCACGAAGAACGGAGGCCTTGGTAATTGAGGTCTTTGATGCGCGTGGCAGCTGAATCGTCTTCTTGAAGGTCTGGCTGGCTTTCTTTTCAGATGACTCCTTGGATTGAGGGAACACGCTGCGCTGAGCACCATCGAGCTGCTCAGTCCAGTAGGTCTTGGCGGAGTCCTCATCCATATCCATAACGTACTTGACAAACCTGGCATACGGCGCAAGGGTGGCGCTTTGAGTGCCATAGTAGTTGGAATGCAAGGTTTGGAGCACAATAGGCATAGTCCAACCATCGAAGATGCTGTGGTGAACGTTCCAGACAAAGTAGGTTTCACCGTCTTGGGAAATAATGCCATATCGGCAAAGAGATGAACCATAGGTCATCTCCGAGTTCTCAGAAGCAGTGAAGAATGACTGCATGCTTGAATACCCAAGCTGCCACTGAACGGATTCCTTGATAACTGCCTGGATGGTAGTGCCATTGACAAAGACCAGGCGAGTTCGGAGGGTGGCACAGGCATCGACGGTCTGCTCCCAGACTTGCATAAAGCGCTTGACATCAGTCGTCACGCGGTAGGCAAACTTGGAAACATATGAGCCAGGCTGCTTAGCCGTCAAACTCATGAGACCTTCCTGAAGCTGAGTGCATGGATAGATGTCCTCAATAACATCCACACTGGGGAGCCCGCACTGAGCCGCAACCTCGGTCTTGATGGTATCCAAGCTAGCCTTTTCAATGAGGCTGAAAGGCACGATGTCAACAGCAGACTTCTCGACAGTAACAAACTTGGCCAGTTCCAAAAGTCGAGGGTCACGGAAGATATCTGCCACGGTGATGCGTAGGTTGTTCTGTCTAGCCAGGGAAACGAGTTGAATGGCGCTAACTGAATCACCGCCAATTCGAAGGAAACTGTCGTCTCGGCCGATCGATTCCGCGGGAACCTTCAAGATCTCGGCCCACAGGGATTGCAGGCGAGTCTCCATCTCAGTCTCCGGGCTGCGCTTCTCACGTTGAGTCAGGGAGTAGTTTGCGAGATCTTCGGAAGTAAGAGATGAAGCCATATGGGTCAAGGTCTTGCGATCCAGCTTGCGAGAGATCAAAACTGGCATGTAGTCACATGGGATGTAGGTGGTCGGGACCATGTAACTGGGGAGCAGAGTGCTGAGCTGTTCAACCAGGCTGCTAATAGTGGACTGCATGTTCGATTCCAAGGATAGGAAAAGGTCGTCTGGTTTGGCGTTCATCGCAAGCTGCTTCTTGTCATCCTTGAATGAGATATAAGCGACCAAGTTAGTACCAGCCTCGGTCTTCAAAACGTCCACAGCAACCTGTCGAACGCCGTCCAGACACTGGCTAATATGGTGCTCAACCTCACCCAATTCAACACGAAGACCGCGAATCTTGACCTGCGTATCCTTGCGGCCGGAGTATCGAATAGTTCCATCTGGGTTATAAAATCCTAGATCGCCAGTCTTGTAAAAGCGGTTCCACAGCGGCTGGTTCTGGTAAGGTGCCCATTCAGGGAGGGATGTGATGACAGCAGCTGTCTTCTCCGCGTCGGAGAGATATTCGCGAAGCAAGCTAGGGCCCTGAAGAACAATCTCTCCGATACACCCAGTTGGCATAAGCTTATGGGGATCTTCTGAATCAACGATCCAGCAGAGACCACCAACCGGACGACCAATTGTCAAAGGAGACTCATCCTTCGATTGCCACTCGTGTCTCGCAGCACAGACGGAAGCTTCAGTGGGACCCCAACCGTTAACCAGCTGAACCTTGCCGAACCACACATCCAAAACATCCTGCATAGAAGCTTCGCCGACCAAGATAAGACCCTCGAGGTTCGGAATAGCTGATGGGTTCAATGTGCGAACGATAGTTGGCGTCAGACCAGCCCAAGTAATTCGAGCTTCCTGCATATAATCGGCCAATGCGTTCATCTGCTGGTCCCACGAAGGAATGCACACACAACCACCACAGAAGAGGGTGATGAAGATCTCGGAAACGGAGGCGTCGAAAACGAAGGCGGCAAATTGGAGGTATCGAGTCGTAGGTCCGAGGCGAAGTTTTCGTGCGTAATCCATCTGAGCCGTACAAATCGCACCGTGTTCAATAACCACACCCTTGGGGATACCGGTTGTACCAGAGGTAAAGATGATATAGGCACGGTCTCTTGAAGATACAGATACTGCTGGCTTCTGCTCCTTGGACTCCTCTACCAATGCGGCATCCAAAACTGGCGTCACCTCCAGGACTTGCTCGACGAGGTCGGTGAATTTCGATGCATTGGCGGCGGAAGTAAGAACGAGTGAGGCGCCGGTTTGACCGATAATCTGCTGGTGTCGTTGAGTCGGGTGAGATGGATCGAGTGGTGACCAAGCTGCGCCAGCCTTGTTGACAGCCAAAGCCGACACAACGTGCCATGCAGACTTTTCGAAGCAGAGATGAACCACATCTCCTGCCTTGACACCTACAGAGTCAATAAGATGATTAGCAAGTCTGTTAGCAGAGCTTTCCAGCTCGGCGTAGGTAAAGGATGCGTCCCATGCCTCTAGGGCAAGGTCATCGGGACGCTGAAGAGCCTGCTTCTCAAATAGGGTATGAATGCACTCATCCACAACGGTGGGTACATCATTGTTAGCAGCCAAGGCAAATTCCAGATCCCAGGTAGATGTCATTGACACCTCGCCGAGAGAGCTGGTTCCTGGAGTAAGGAGCTGCTGAATGACATGTTCGAGCTGGTGAGTGAGGCCTTGCAACTGGCGCTCTGCAACACGCTCGGCATCGTAAAGAAGAACAAGCTCGACACTTTCTTCGTAGAGGTGGCAGAGGAGGACAAGCGGGTAGTCAGAACGGTTCTCCGTTCCGCTGAAGTAGCTCCAAGTGGACTCTTCAGTAAGAGCTTGTTCCGCTTCACCACGGCAAAGAATTGCGTTGCTTGCGTTCTCCGCAATCGATTCCAAGTGCTGCATAGGCTGGATAACCAGCAAGCTGGAGAAGTCGCAGGCCTCCTTGGTCTCTCCGTTCAACTTGGCGATGTTCTGAAGACCAAATTGCTCAAAGGAAACCATCTCAAGAGCCTGTGCCTGCACACCCTCGAGGAATGTTGATACTTGCTGCTCGCGATCAAGTCGGATTCGAATGGGAACTGTCGCGATCATTGGTCCTGACATTTCATTCAAACCTGGAACGGGGGCTTGTCTACCAGACATGGTAGAGCCGAAACAAACATCCTCAGTGTCACAGTGACGGGCCAAAACCATCGCCCAAGCGGCGCGAAGGACAGTGGCGCTCGTCAAAGAGCTGTTCATAGTGTTTCGGAATGGAATAGATCTCTTCATGACGCCGTTCTTAACCTTAGCATCATACTTTCCGGTAGGGAAATGAGATCTCTTGGCACCCTCGAGCTCAGATGTCCAATACTGGCTCGCAACCTCACGGTCTTGAGACTGAACGTATTGGATAAAGTTGGCAAAGGGCTTGACAGCACCAAGATCCATTCCGTGATAGATGCGGTAGAAGGTGTCCAGCACGATTCGCATACTCAGGCCATCGAAGACGGCATGGTGAATAATTAATACAAAGTGGCGGTCGCCATTAGGTTGTTGAATAAATGCATATCGGCAAAGTCGTTCACCATAGCTCATGCTCGTAGCTCGTGACGCGTTGAAATAAGAATAAGCATCGTCGTATGCGGTCGTCTCCTCCCACGTCGCCTCATCAGAAATAACAGCTTGGTAAAATTGGGTTCCAACCAGCACAACCCTAGTTCGCAAACTCTCGCATCGTTGAATGGTAGTCTCCCAAGCGGCCTTAAAGGCATCAGTGTCGACATCAGAGGGAAGCTTGCTGATTTGGCGATGAATGTAGGAACCTGGGTTAATACTGCTCAAAGCCATCAAACCTTCCTGGAGGGATGTGCAAGGATAAACATCCTCAACTGTCTGCTGAGTGGAAAGTTTGCACTCCCTCTGGATCTGCTGCTTAACATCACCCACGTTCAAAGCTGAGACGAGACTGAAAGTTTCAGCATCTGCCACAACTTCGTCCTTGGTAATCTTAGCAATGGCGGCCATTTCCGAGAGCTCTGGGTTTTGAGTAATCTCTGCAACCGTGAGAGCGATGCCATATGTACGCGCGGCAGATGCAAGGTCGATAGTCGTGATGGAGTCACCACCAAGAAGGAAGAAATTGTGCTTCTTGCCGATATCCTGCACTCGGGTTTGAGCAACATTGCGAAGCACCTCGATCCAAATAGCCCGAAGAACGAATTCAAGCTCGGTGGTAGGCGCCTCATCATCAGACAGTCCAGAAATCACCTTGGCCGCATCAGCAACAATGCGAGCCCTTCGTTCCCTCGCTGAAAGATTCGCTGTCGTCTCATCCTCAACTTCCAACTCAGCAGTACGATAATCCCAAGGATACTGGGGGAGACCTGCAATGGCCTTTCCATTGGCAAACAACGGAGAGAGATCCGGTACAGCCGATTCTTGCCAAAGTCTTCCCACAGCCGAGAGAAAGCTAACCGAAGAATCGTTGCCACGTGCCTGCGAGGCCACGTAGTTGCACGAAACCTTGGCAGCTGCGCAAATTTGAGAGATTGGAGCGGAGAGAGTCGAATGGGGACCGATTTCGAGGAAAAGAGTAGGCTTCTCGGCAATATCCAGAAGAGAGCGAACGGCGGAATCGAATCGGACAGGCGAGAGAAGGTTGGCGATCCAGTAGTCAGCGCCGAGTTCAGTTGCTGAGTCGATAACTTCGCTTGTGACAGTCGAAATGTACGTGGTCTGGCGGCTTGTTTTTGTCAGTGCAATACGTTCATCCGTGAGAAGCTGGGCAAGTTCCTCGCGATGCGAAGCCATGTGATCTACAAAACGTTAGTCTACCATCATCATGCATAGTTGTGACAGTGGGGAAATAATATGAAATGGCTCACGAGAGTGATAAGCTACATCAACACGTAGCTTTCGAGCTGTCGCATCCGGCTTCGCATCCTTGATCGCAGCGAGGACTTCTTCCAACGCTTCACGGTCTCCCGAAATTGTTGTGCTTGAAGGGCTGTTTTCACAAGCCACCACCACACCAGCGCGCAAAAATTGCTTGATCTCTTCAGTGCTCAAGCTTGTCACTGCCATTGCTCCGTCAAGTTCACTCTTAGCGGTGACATATCCATAATAGTATGCCACTGCGAGAGCGTCCCTGAAGCTCAAAAAGCCCGCGGCATAGGCAGCAGCAATCTCACCACTAGAATGTCCGACGACGGCTTCAGGTGCAATGCCAAATCGTTCAAACTGGCGAATCAGAGCAATCTGCAGCGCGGTAGATAGCGGGTAAGACAGCTTAGAGGTGTTGACCCTGGAAAAAGGGTCATCGGCGTCCCGCAATAGTTCTTCTTTGATAGTCCACGAGGGAGGCTTCTTTAACCCCTGCAGCACCTGGTCCATTCGGTCAATATCCTTGGCGAATTCGACGTCCATCATAAGCTCCTTGCCCATTCCTGACCACTGGGCACCTTGACCACTGAATACCATGGTAATGCTCGAGTTCGTTGCCGGGCGCTTAGTCGAAGTTGAGGTAGTGATGAATTTTCCATTTTCCAGAATGGCAAAGGCTCGATGGTTGAGGATTTCTCGGCGCATAGCAAGAGTGTATGCAAGATCAGATGCATTTTCCGGGTGAGAGTTGGCGTAATCGTCGTAAAGGCGAATCTGTTGATTCAATGAGGTCTGGCTGTTGGCGGAAAACAATAACAACGCAGGTCGGGTTTCGCTGTTGACGGTCGAGAACTGCGGGTGAGAATCAAGAATGACATGGGCATTCTGTCCTCCAAGGGTAACAAAATCGATGCTGATTCTCTCAGCGAGGTCAACGGGGAAGTAGAGGGGCTTTGTCATGACAGTGATCATATCCTTGGCAAGATGATCAGTTCCCTCTGAAGATCCAATTGTTTGCGGGACTATTCGGTGCTCCAGAGCAAGAATAGCCTTGATCAGGCTCACGATGCCAGACGCCCTCTTTCCATATCCAACATTTGGCGATACGGATCCGATGTAGACGCCATTCTCTCCAAAAATGTTCTTCACAGTGTTCACACCATGAAGGGCAAAGGCCGCCGTGTTGTGGCACTGGACCTCAGTTAGCACATGACACGACAAAAGCACGCTGTTCAAAAAAGTCTTTACCTCCACAAATACAGTGTTGCTAGGGTCCAGACCCACGGCTTGATAGGTTTCTCGAATGAGAGTCTCATGCGCACGACCCTGGAGATCCCTAGAACCCTGAGTCTCGTCGGTTACACTGCTAGCTCGGATGACAGCCCGAACTGGATTGCCATCTCGGATGGCATCAGACAACAACTTGATGTAAACAGCAGATACAGCCTCTCCTTCCCAGCTATCCACGCGAGATTTGAAGGTGAAGGATTCTGCAGATTCCAGGATCAGGTTAATGCCACCAACAACTGCTGCCTTTGCTTCGCCATTCCGCAGAGCCTTGCAGGCCTCATGCAGAGCCACTAATGATGCTGTGCATTCCACATTATGAATATCCAGGCTAATGAAAGGTCATTCATTAGTCACATGCTAGCACGAGCGAGTACGATAAAGCTTACCTAGGTCCCCGAAAGTCATAAGCACGAGAGACACACTTCGCCGCCGAGTTTCCAGAACCAGTCGAAGAGCGAGAAGGGTGAGATTCGTTTCCATCTTGAAATCCATTATCGCCTTGAGGGGGCGATGCGATAAAGCAGGCGACACGGCCACTCTCGCCGCGATAATTGATCTCACATGCGTCATCGAGGCACTCCCGCGTAACCTCGAGAAGCTTGCGGCCATACGGACCGCATTCATCAACTTCTTCCTTGGACATGGAGAAGAAGGAAGGATCAAAAGAGCTTGGGTCTTCGTTTAAGAAGAAACCCTGACTTGAGGAGCCAGCGGCGTCGTCAAAGTCAAATCGGTCAGAGGGGATGGGTCCCCGAGTGTCGCGACCGTTAATCATCGAGTCCCAAAACTCATCAGCGTTGCGGATTCCTCCAGGAAGTCGAATTCCAATGCCGCAAATGGCAATTGGTGCCTGGCTTTTCTTTCCATCATGATCAGAAGGTGAGCTCATGCTGCTCACGAGAGAGTCGTCGTTGTTGTTGCGATTAGCCAGCGCCATTATTAATGATTGATTTGTTCGTGTGTAATATTATTTTAAGCTTCCGTACGTCGGAGAATGATGAGTGAATGAGTGAGTGAGTGAGTGAGTGAGTGAATGAATGAATGAATGAATGTCCCAAAGGGTGTAGATTAAAGATCGTAGAGTCAAGCAAACGCTGTCTAGTCAGTTAAGAGGGTTCGAATGCAATTATGGTTAATAATAAAGAGTGACGAGCATTCGATAGCATATAGAGAGGGAATGATGCTTGAAGGTGAAAGGGACCGACGTTTGCAACCGCACAGCAAGCAATGGAGAAGCGGAGGAGAAGAAAGCTACGACCACGGCTTTGGGTCCTACATGTAATGCTGGCTGGTCTTGCTCAAGTGGGTAAAAGGACCGTATGTACGCTTAAAATGACCCTTATTTTCTTTTTGCTGTCACAATTTACAGATGCAGTTCCAGGCTGGGATCCGGAGCAGCGTCCTAGATCCCGCCGGGACAAAAAAACGAGAGCTCAAGCTATGGTTACGGGGAACCCCGTCTAGCCTGACCCTTGCCAGAGGGTAGCATGCATTGAGTGGGTAAGTCTATCAAAGTCGTAGTTCATGTCCCTTGTCTCAGACTAGGCTGAAATTGTGCCTCTCTGAGAAACTATTATAAGACAATAAGACATTCGGATCAAGTAAGTCAAGAGCCCGTGCGATGAGAGCAAGTAGGCTACAAAAGTTTAGTGTACTTGATAGGTACTTTGCAGCTGATAGTTCTAGTACTTGTGCATCATGTCAGATGGTAGCTGAGGTTTAGTCGCTCAAGGGTACTGCAGGAGGCGATGTCATACGAGGCCGTCAACTTGGAGAGTTCGTGATCCAAAAGAGGGGTTTTCACAGCCCGAGACTGGTCTCAAGCCGCTTGGAAATCACCAACATTACAACTGTTAATCACGGGAAGTTTTCCCATCACAGTCACATTCATTACAAGTACATTTCTCTTGCACAGACGGCTCGTCTCCAAAAGCAAACTCTTGCCTGCAGGGAAAAGCAATCCCCCCGCTGCATTTGGTTCAGCTGCCACTTGAGGGAAGGACGGAACCTGCATCTCGTACCTGAACTTGGGATATGCAAAAGCAAAACTCCATGTCATGAGAAGCACCGAACTGTCTCCAAAGTCATGCCAAGGGCCGCTCCAACTTCACACAGGCACAAGAGGGACACCTTAGGCGCGAGCCGCTAAGGAGGTGCTCGACCAACTAGTGGTGCGCTCGGTGCCTCCGGCTTCCCAACGGCCAACCCGCCTACATCTTAGCCTCGCGGTAGTGTTGAGACTACGGCAGATCTTTTGGGATTTGGTTCGGCCTTCAGGGCCTTTGCAAAGCCAATTCAGGGGTCAAAGGAAAGCGCCCCTGACTTGGTGTTTTCCTAAGAGGGATCAGCTCCTCTTCTGAGGCTGGCGGTTCCATTGATAGCTCAATGATTGACAGCGCCTCCTCACTTATACGCAACACCAAGGACGCCAGAAGGCAAAGTTGCTTGCAAAAAGGTCTAGTTTTTGATGTTTCCCATGATGCTACTGTACCATGTTGAAGGATATCATGAACAAAATCGTAGTTATGTATGCATGTTGCACATGCTGTATGTTGCATGTAGGTAGCAGTTTATGCACGTTGGACTCAAACATGCAGTCCTTTCCCCTTTTTCCCCTGAGGCAGAGTAGCAATCCGGAGCATCATGAGGTCTAGGGGAGAAAAAAACATGTCTCTAAAAAGGCCCTAATCATCGGATGATTCACCTTGTTGGTCTGCACTTTGCCACCGCTTTAGGCCCCTCATGCTCAACCATCTCAGACATTGTCTCGACACGAGTCGGTAAGGATCTTCCCCTCAGTTCAGTGAGTACTCCTCTTCAATTTTAGAAGAAACTAGACTGTAAAAGCCGGTAGAATCCATTCATGTTCAGACCTGATCGGAAGAAAAGATCGATAAATTGTGTTCACGATGGATAAGGTCCCGCAGAGTGAGCAGTCTAGTCTCCATTCTCCAACTCGCAACAAGCGCCATCACCGACTTCTACTTGATAGCTTCCTCCACTCAGTAGACTGCAAAAAGCATTTATAGGTGGTTGGTTACATGCCCCAGATCATCTAGCTGCTGTGTTGGTCTTTGCAGCAACTCAGCCGTCTAGACAGGGTGAGCGCTGGCCGCTGGCTGGGGTCGTGTCCCATTATAATGCCACCAGTAGAAGAGCTTACCAAGCCTTTTGGTCGGCCGGTACATTGTAACAAAGAAACTCCAAATGGCCGGTTCTCAAGTGGCGAGGTCTAGCAACTAGACTGCCTGATGAGGTGGCTGAGATTCTCGGAGGCCGACTTCTGCACGAGTGATTTCATTCTTCCCAAGTAGTCTGAAACGTTCATTCTTAGACATGATGTGCAGCCCTCTAAAAGAAAAATGTTTCTGCTTAGGGCATATGTGTGGCAACCAGCAAGACTCTCCTAATGAGCCAATCTATGTCCCTACTTTTTGTAGATGTAGTCAGTATCAAGTAATAATGAATATGGCACGATACACAAAATAGTTGTACAATGTGGGTAGTGTCGCAGATGTCTCTTCTTTCACCACCTGGAGCATTCTTCTGTGCGCAGCTCCATTGCAGAAGAGCGACGAGGATGCCCATGGCTGTCTGGGTGCGTGCGACATCCCGTCACGAGCCGTTGATGGCGTCGGTGAAAATATAGCTCCGCCCTAAAGTTTCAGTATAAAAAGCAAACATCAAAACCCAATTCTCCTTGGCTGTTAGGAAGGATGGAAAGGAATGCATTCCGGCGTGACTCAACATCTACTCAGTACCCTAGCATGGGTGTCTGCAGTGGAAGAGCTTAATGGTAGAAAAGACAAACATTATTATATTTTGAAGACTATTAACTTAGTATAATAAACTAAATACCTAAATTTCATCATGTTTGTGCATATCTTTAGTCTGTTGTATTAATATTGCTTAGCTGATGTTTGTAGATATTACATCTACTTATAATAATCATCAACCTGACTATAGTAAGTATCTAGTCTTATACACACAACAAAATAAGCTTTATTGGCAATTAAACCCACATGGAGCACTGTATGGATGCTATTTCAAGTTAAATATTGCTTTATTTTCCTGTTCTCTCCCATAGTCGAATGATTCCCATCGTTGTCCCGTGATTCCCAGGCAGCATATAGGGTAACCAGACTTACAAGACGGCCCCATTTATCAACGTGGACGAAACCATCCGAGCTATGTTAGAGACAAAAATTTGATCCATGAAATTTACAATAGCAACAGTGTATATGACTTCCATGCGGTCTCAACCATTCGAAGATATCAACTTAGTCAGTGACTCTCATGCAGTTATTTGTCCCTACAGATTGTCACCATAGCACTTGAATGCGGTTGAGTCTAGGGACATGACATCAGGGTGTGTGCAGTAATAACTGTTCTCCGTTGCCTCCGCATGGACATGGATAACAATGTCTGACCCGCAGGTTGCATCATTTGACGGCGGAGAGTTAAAATGTCTTGGGTGCCAAGTTTTGATACGCGAGGCCGCCACCTTCAAAAGCAACCCCCTTATTCCTGGCAGACCTCGGCGGGGAAAAATGCACGACGGATTCCGCCACACAGAATCTCGTGCAGGGATCGGCGCAGCTTTTTTGCTCATTTGGCAATTTACCAAAACCTGATTCTGCATGCCGCGGAGAACGACAACCTCAATGGATCGTTGGCGCGCGGAGCCTTTTTGGAATTATCTGCATAAAGGTATAGTAGACGATACATCTTCAAAACACGAATATGGCGGTAAGTTAGGTAGTTTGAAGGCAACAGGTCTAGTACTGTCTGTCTCTCATGAAGAACCTTCTCATGAGAGCCCTGAGCGTCGGTGAGCTTGGTTCGTCTGTTGACCAAACGCATCTGGACGTCAATGCGTGACCGACCAGAAAGGACGGCAGCGGGCCGTTGGTCGGCGAAACAATTGCGTGTCGAATTGGGTGCCATGCATGAATAATTGGACGCAATTTGCTGCCACGACGGGTTGCAAATTGCAGGAACCAAAGTCATTAGACAGAGCCCTGGATATATGCGACTGTTGGTCAGCAGTGTGTTCCTTGCAAGCAACATGATGTTGCATTGGTTTCTGTGGCTTGCCCATGACTCCATATCCCCTGAGAGCATACATACATACTTGTACATGGAGCATATCAGCCGAGCGCTATGACATGATCGCGACGCGCGACGCGGTACCGATCTCCCGCCTCCCCCCATTTGCCCCATCAGTTTCTTTTGTTTTCCGGCGAACCATTGAAGGCAGTCTCGGCATGGATCGTTCGGCAAGACATTTTTTTCTCAGAGGACGAACTCTTGCCTTTGTTCCACCGGTTCATCAGGTCTTGGAATTTAGTGACAGCTTGTCTCTATGGGGCGAGCTAGAACTTCCACATAGCTAGCGAGCGCGTTCTTCATCTTTGATGCGATGATGAATGCTTCTAGTGGCACTCTAAGATAGAGATTTCAAGGACACAAGATGATGCCGGATTATTATCCGAATACTCCGCAAACAGGTGGGGGATGCGTACTTGTCAATACGGCAAACCTGCGGATCCTCCCATGTGCAAGATTGGCGAGAATGTCCAGGATTTGATCCTTCTCAGCCAGCACCCATCCCACACACCTTGCAAGCCTACCCTATCAACCGGTGTAAGTTAGAAGTAGAAACTCAATTCTTCAATACGCTAGGTATGTGATCTGGATAAACAGAGTAAACATACATCAAGTTTCCATTTATTAGCTGATTTTCTTGTCGGATCTTTGAATATCTTCGTTGTTTGCATATCTAAACCTGTCAACATGACAGTGTTTGATTTGGAAGAAAAAAAAGAGAGAGAAAAAAGAAGACATGCTGTGGATTCAGTGCAAACAATAACCTGGTGTGATAAAGAGGAATACGAATTCAGCACTGTCTATTTCCCTATAACACTGTCGCATCTGAACCAAAAAAATTGATGTGCCTTCTACCCACTGATGAATTAAATATCCTGTGAAAAATCAGGCTTCCTCACAAAATCATAGCCAGGGTCTGTTTGATGCTGAGGTTGGCCGCGAGATCGAGGGGCTGCTGTAGGCAAGACCTGTCGCATGGTTGGCTGCTGAAAGACGGCTGCAGGGGTGGCTGCAGCCACCAATCGCACACAGTTCAATCCGTGTACAGCATAAAAGGCTGACTGGACTCAATATCTGCCATTTTGTGCTGAAAAGAGCACGACAAAAAGGCAAAAAGATGACAAAAAACATACAACAGCCGGTGTTCGCTGGTGGTCACCCACCCAACTACTAATCTGCCTCTCATGGGCTTGACTATGGGAGAGCGGACGGGATCCCGTATTGTCCCATGGATATGGTCGTATGTGCTAGTTCTTACTGTTCCAACAGGTTATATCGATAGACTCTGATAACATGGTTTACCGCCAACACAACGACACGCCCTTGTGAATGCTTTCTTTACCCATTCCTTGATCAAATTCTGTCGAAACAAATATGACTGACTTTGGTGTCTTATGTAATAGTTATTTGGCCTTCCAAGGTCATACCATGATGGCCATGCAGGGTCTGGTTTCAGTAGCCGCCGCGGCGTCGCATGGCTTCACGTCCCTGGCATATCGTTATCCAAAGTCACCAACCCAACTGAAAAGAAAATGGAGAATCACTATTCGGGCTGTTCAGTATTGCTATTCAGGCTATTATTAACTATAAATGGCCTAGCGTCTAGGCTAGTAATACCTCCGTGGAGCTTAGCCTACAGTGCTAGGCTAAGACGGGTAACGCTCTGTGGAAAACCAACCCAATCAGAAATGCTCTATAAATATACATGAGACGATTAGCGCAGGGCACACCGCACACTTCCCCCGTTAGTTGCGTCAAGCATGTCCAACTGGCACAGAACGCAGGTAGAAAACACACATCAACAGCTCAACTCGATTATGTTGTGCTCCCTACTTCCCTTTTATCCAGTAGCCCAGTACTGGAGATCAATTGCCTATAGCCTCTCCGGCCCGGCGTTGCAATGTTCTTGCTACCATCCCTCCTTTTCCTTTTTACCATCATCACTGGCGTTGATTCAGAGAGCTCATTCTCTCAGCCTCCGGCAGCTGGGCCTAATAGCATATATCGCGACAACCCGCGATACAAAGTCGGACAGGAAATTGATATACAATGGACATCAGACCTAGAGTACATGAGCCTCCTCCTATGGCAACAGTATCCCAGCCCGAGTAGCGGCCAAACTGCATATATATCACTCCTAGGTAAGTGAAACAAATAGCTACACGATCCTCGCCCTGCTAACCACGGGACAGATAAATCCAGATCTACGAGTCTCATCTGGACGGTTGATGTTTCAAAATTCTCAACAAATACCTCCGAGGGCCAAGATCTAGTTTACTTCTTGGGACTGTATAAAACCGGGTCAGCAGCGTTTGATACCACGTCCCACTACTTCAACATCAGTCAAGAAAAAGCAGTCACATCGACCTCAGCACCAGTGACAACGAGTACGACCACTACACCAAGTTCCATCCCAAAAACACCAATAGTTGCTCCGGAACCACACTCAGAACTCTCCAAAGGGGCAGTTGCAGGCATTTCGATCGGTGGGACAATTATCGGCGTACTAATTTTCGGTGCACTGGTACTCATTGTCAGGCGGAAATTGCTAAAGAGGGATATCGTAGGACAAGCTTATAAGGATACACAACGCGACGTACATAAATTTCAGGTACCAGATGTGCAAGGCCAAGTCTACGAGAAGAGTTCAAACCCGCTCCATGAGCTAGCCTGAAGGTGAGAGACACCAGCTCAAAGCTGTTTAGCTTCTGTTTTAGATGCATTGCGCGGAGTTTATTTTGGCTTAACTTGAGATCATATACCCTTGGTGTTTTCGTATCGCAATATGTTACAGTGCTATGTCGTCTCTCTACACTTTACATAAAGATCTTCTTATATCTTATGAGTCAGACTATCAATGTAGATCGCTTCGGTTTGACTTCCTCTCATCACCAATATTAGTGTCTGTGTCGGCGCTACATGTGCAGAAAGCTGTCGCCAGGGCTACATCGTCTCCCCTACATCAATGCTTGGCCGATTCTGAGCACCTTGTGCAGGTGACCGCTTTACTCCTACACGCACAGAACTCACACACATTGACCTGGAATATCTCGTGAATTTGTTGTCTAATGTTCAAGTCTGTTGTTCTCTGCCATTAGGTCACATTCGCCTCAGATGAAATCCCAACAACCCATTCGTTGGTTCCCCGACTTTGTCAGCAAGCAGACCAGCCATCTCATTTTTCATTACGAATGTCTATTCTTTTACTCCAAAAAGAAAACCCTCCGTTTCAAGGCAATGTGCATGCTCAGCAGATTGGTAAAGCGCTTCCATCCATCTGCATCTTCCATCATCCTCAACTCCAAGCGCCCGAAGGTTCTTCTTCCGTCTTCTTTTTCAATTCTTTCTGTTCCTATGAGATTGGAAAGGGCACTGCATTCCGGTCAAAAAATAGTCGGGTGAGCGCAGCCGCCTGGTGTTCGAAGCTCCGGAAAGTATTGGTAAGAACAGCCTTAAAGGAAAGTGGGATTTTCCAAGTCCATCCTTTTTATGATCCCATCATGGGCTCCCGTTAGCTTTGGCATTCTAAAACAGAAATGAAGGTAGCCGGTGTAGTAGATGACTGAAATCCAGACATGTCAATTAAAGACCTCGCCGTCCTCCAAGGTAATTCGATAGCCCGGTAGAACTTCTATTATGACACACCTCAGTTCCACGCTCTCTATCGACTTAATAATTCCGAAATTGGACGCTGATCATCTAGAATGATAGTAAACGGGGAGATGAAGTACAAGGAACAGGCCTTGTACTGCTGGGGACTTGCCATTTACTCTACACTTTTGGAATTGGGCAGCGGACCAAGAGTCGACTCCTTTTTTGTGGTTGCACTCGAAGGACTAAACATAGATGTAATAAGACAAGAAAGCCGTGGACTCCTGTCGTATTGTTGCTAAAGTTTCATGCTCCTTCCCATATGAAGGTTGAAGCTTTCTAAAAGGATCTACCCTCTCTCTTTAGATCAAATATGCGTACATATAAGGTTGAGAAGAAACAGTCAATCGCGATAAACGTCAGCATACCACACCTATTTTAACATGACTCAGCATTGGTAAAACAGCTTGATGTGATTAAGAACATATCCATCTCAAAACCCTTCGTCTATGATGTGTCTAGCAACGAGAAGACCCGCCCCTAGTTTCTTAGGAACGTGTTCTAAACGCGCCAAAAGACTCGCATACAACTACCGCTGACTCAATTTGATGATTGGAGGCTCCGTACGTTGATGCAATAAGTTATAGCAGCTATAGAACCCCAGTCGGCTTCTTCGCCTGCCGAGCCGTTGGTGGCACATGTGTTCGTATCGGTACGTGCAATCAGGGATATTGTATCATCTGTACTGACTAGAGTTTACCAAATATGCGTGTTTAATCGCTTCATCTATCAGTATCTAGTATTCCTCTAGGCCAAATACAGAATCTCCTCTCACGCACGAATGCGATTTGTCTGCTCTTTGGCAGCGGGCACTGCCCCGAAGGAGCCATGAGGATAATCGCACTCATAAATAAGCAAGGCGATAGCCACGTCACATTTCCCAACTCCCCATATATAGAGCACATCAAATTTTATGGTACTACCATTGATGAGGGTTTTAAACGGGCCCTACATGGTCCTGATATGATTCTCTCTACATCAGGCACTGTTGGTCTCCCTAAGATTCTCCCAAGAGCTACCCTTCACTCGGTGAGGCTTCCACTGGTTACCCTCCGGTCCAGTAAATTGGAGGAGCATGAGTAGTGATCATTTGAACATTGACGGGAAGAAAATTTACGCTCTTGGCGAAAATGAAAGGGCAAAAGCCATTCTAGAGACGTTCAAGAACCACCACATTACACATTGGCTTCACACCATACATACTGAATAGCTCGAGGCAGAAATTAGCCAAGCAGGAAGGTAGTGTGGCAGATGGGAAGTGGAAAGTATAGAACAGCTTGTTCAAAGAATTGGGAAGGCTAGGATAGGTTGGGGGAGTAATTGATCTGCCAACGCAAAATTCTGGACTTGACTAGTTTGCCATTTCACAGCGACTATGGCATGGGGGTTGAGTAGTGCCATTATGACACGAAAGTCCCCAATTTCATGGTAAGTTCCTTCATCCGATACTTTTGTTCCTGGCGGTCAGGCGCCTACAGTCTTTTAGGTCTTTTAGTATTCTTCCTGTCGTCATCACAACGGGTATAAGACACATTTTTGTGGTTTCGAGGAGAATTGGCTTGGCTATTATGGGATAGGAGTTGCGTGTTGGTCATCATGAAAAGAACGACGGTGCAGTAAAGGGCATGCAGCCCGCATCTTGCCCTAAGCAATAGGTCGATATGTGAGTTGACGAATGGCTATCACACGAACAAACAAGATCGTCAGCAGCAAACCGAAAGGCCTGCCTGCTTATCCCACTTTCACGTCGTGAAATATGGCTGTGGCGAGGTTTGATAGGTTTTGTCATATAGACGACTGATGGCACCAAAAAATATCACAAAAGATACCTTTGAGGTAAGGATATGAATTCAATTAATTCTCTCCCTGATACATACGACCATATCCATAGGACAATACGGGATCCCGTCCGCTCTCCCATAGTCAAGCCTATGAGAGGCAGATTAGTAGTTGGGTGGGTGACCACCAGCGAACACCGGCTGTTGTATGTTTTTTACTATTTTTATATCTTGGTACCCGTGGTTGACCTGCATTATAATCTGATTAAAGCCATCATCCGGCACATACGACCATAGGCAGTAGACAACTCGGGATCCCGTCCGCTCTCCCATAGATAAGCTACTGACCGGCAGATTAGTAGTTGAGTGGGTGACCATCAGCGAATACCGGCTGTTGTATGTTTTTTTTAGTGATTTCTTTTTGGATATTTTCCACCATGCTTGTGGAAACCGTTGTTAGAAGTTGGTGATGGGTGGGATATGACGTGGATCGACGGCCCATTATGCGACCCCAACTGTGGCGCATCAACTGAAATTGCCAAGCCAAGCCTCCTGTCATTCTACTTCAGTGTTCTCTCTTGCCATGCAACTGTGATGAGCCAGGCCATGTAATGTTGCTATGTTCCGAATACGGGATTTAAAAGCAATGGATGTCTTGCTCGCTGCATATTGGCGTACCAAAGTCGACGATGGTCTATAGGTTAGGTGGTGATAAGTCCTCGGGTGCAAGTCACGTCAATATGCAGCACCTTGACCACTGACGCACTAGGGAAGCATCTTTGCATGTTCCTGCAGCATCTCGCTGATGTGGATGTGCCAACAGTGGGCCATCAGACGCACGATGGGGGAGATGCTGCCATGGCCCGCTGGCAGCCAACCTGAGGGATCTGGAATGGACGCTACGAGTCTATCAAGAGGTATCAATGAACAAATGTGCGTGCATGCGAGACCTTCTGCTCAGTACTCCATATCTATTTGGAGGTATGTGAGACTCGCGGGTAACCGTGTCTTAATCTCTTTGCATTGTTTGCCGTTCCTTTCAGCGTAGCTTGACCGTGGCTAAACCTTCTTGGATCGACCAGCGCACTCACCGAGAGAAAATGTGGCGGGCTGAAAAACCACCCTTTACAAAAAGAAACTAACCACATAATTCAAGTATGAATTCTATTGACCCATTCATTGTTCCAAAACAGAGGCCGGAGTGTACTTGAATGAGATTAATGTGGCGGCTACGGCGCGTAGTGTAGCCCCCCAGATTTTGGCATTCATCCCTTCCCGTGTCCTTGCAATTCCTGGCAGGGATCCTGACCAAGCTGAAGTCTTGAACGCTGACTTCCTTTGACAAGAATAGTGTCTAGGGGTTTGTCAGTCGTTGGTTGATGGATAAATCCTCCTGCCCACTGTAGGCGAGGCAATTACAACTATGCGACGATCTGTCTTGTAGCACGCAAAGGGATATACTCATCTCTTGGCTCTTAACCACCATATAACTGGCTGAGGGTTACAGACTACAACCCGCATTTGGAGGCGCTAAACTGCAGAGAGATGACTCCTGGGGCCATGATGGTTGATTCAACTGCCAAGGTTTTGTCGCAACGTCAAAGCTGGTGGACATGGTCGCCCTTGGAATGTAACTGCTGCCCTTACATGGGGGTAGCAACCACTTCAGGTTCCACCAAAGACTTCTTGAAGTCCTGTACATACTTGTAAGTATAAGTGTAGGTAGGCCTGGTTGTCTGATGGCAAGGTTTGCGGGCAAGACATATTACTAAGATGGGCGGCTGGCGGAACATTGGCAACCTTTTGGTTGTGAGACCCCCTTCAGTCGATCGAATCGGGTTTTTAGTTTGTGTCTTTGAAAAGATGCCACAAACGACATTGTGGCGTACCTCGTGACAAGACAGTAAGACTAGGGAGAGATGGGAAGCCGGAAATGCTCATGTCGGTTTACAGTCTGATATCAGTGAGAACAAAAACCCGAAGAGTCTACGGCTCCAATGCCTAAAAGAGCATATACACGAGGACTTGACCAACACGCCATCGGGATGCCAACGACGAGAGGTCTCTATCCGCACTAGCGCATGCCAAAACCACCAAGTTGCTTCATCAAAGGCACACATCTTATATAAGTAGTACAACAAAGAAGTTGTAAGTAAAAAACAACAGTAATGACTTGTCTCACCTCAGCACCTCTCTGTCTAGATGTCTGTCACTTGGCTGGCTGTGGCTGACCCATTCACACTCTCATCACAAACAGGAGTATAGACTATGATTCAGAGATATTTACTACATACCATACAAGTAACCAGCCAGCACTGTTTTCTCGAACCGAGTCTGCATCCTGTGATCACACAAGGCTAGGATATTCAGGATCACCAAGCTATACGCTTCTCAAGCCCGGAAAACAGCTCGGCCAATAGTTGACAGCACTCCCCGTCGTGATGCCACACCGATTACCTGCCTTGATGGCATGTAGTTCGTATGATGCAATGGTGCCTTTATTGCTTGTTAGTCCTGCCTCTTTGGCTGAATTGTACTCCGTAGACTTTGCATTATCTACCTGCTGCTTCCTCATTGAGGACAATTCCATAGCCAACATGTATTTAGACCAGCAGTATGCTTCTTCTTTCATCGGAAGCTATGGAATGAAAAGGTTGTGCTACCTTGTACTCACACCGTGTATCGACTGATATAGAAGTGATATGGATGATGTGGTGAGGTACAGCAAGGGTTTGAAGGGCAGATGCTGAGAATACCGCCTATGAACACTAGATATTTGCTTTTTTTGCTGTACAGCAATGCCGATACTGAGGATCTTCGCAACTCTGTTTGCTTCTGTGGCTCCATAACTATAAAAGGTTCCAACCCCCCCAAGATTTCCCACTCTCTTCATCTCATCTTCACTCCACTCGTCTCTCACATTCTCACTCAACTATCATCGTCACAACCAATTATTTCATCTTCATGTTTTGACCACTCACGGACTTCATTCATAATGCGTCCTGTCAAATTCTTTCTCGCTCTCGTTGGCGCTCAGTCAGCCACCGCAGCTGTCCATTTCCATGGCCCATTGGGCTAGCTTGGAGATGGGGTCGAATGCTCAAGCACCAAATTTACTGATTCGAAGCTTGTAGACCTTATTGAGTTTGAGACCAAGCGCTGCGCAAAGCGGAATGGGACTACATTTGAAGTCCCCTTTGAGCTGGCCTGCAAGTCGGATAATGCCATGACCATCCTTCATGTCTGCTACAGTGTGCTCGGAAAACCGACCTGCAAAAAGTCGGTGCTGCCACGCAGCCGAATCGTTCAACGCGCCCGACCTGACGCACGTCTCGCCAAACGGAATACCTACTTTTGCGTCAACCTGAATGGCAAATGCGACGATATTGTTGATGCAGACATCTTTGGTCGATGCCCTACAGGCTACGGAACGCATATAGTCGAAGCCAGAGGCCAGCCCCTAGGCATAGTATGCACAAAGCCATGCTCTCCAGAACAGAAACAGGTGTGTCTTGCTGAGGCATGTGTAGCCCGTCTGGGGCAATGCCGTGAGATCCCCTCCAGCCGCAGCATTTGCTTTGATGCCATGCTCAAGTGCAACACCCCTGTACCAATGAAGCAGGGGATCTGCAATCAAGACATCGTGCCCAAGCCCAGAAAGAACATGGAGAGATGCAAGGATTGTGTCTCATATGCCCAAGGTAAATGAACGTTGAATATGGCTAATTACGACGAGTATAATAAGGTCGCGAAGGACCTGGAGAAAATCTTGGGGGAAGTGGGTTTATATGCAGCGCTTCAACTTCCCATTCCATAATCACTCGTTCAATCTAGAGTTACCCTTGGGTGAACTGTTATATATTTGTTTTTGATCTACATTCTCAATGTATTATTACTGTTGTTCTAAATTACTTCAAGGTCACTCTTTATTCGCTGTTAATGCCTAGCCGTTGCTTCATAGTGAAACGCATTGATTCTAGGCAGCTGTTGACGGGGTGAGGAATACAGTCTCGTTTATAAGGAGCAGCCTTCATATCATTCTCCTGGTCGCTTCCCAACTGACATGTTACTAACACAAGTGTAATTGATCAAAGTCGAGTACTTGAAGTCACATCAACGATGCTGCCATTCACCACAACACTTGGCCAAACATGGCCCTGGCCCACCAACAAGTGAATATTCATAGAATGCCCGCCCGCCCATGAGTGGCCACACAAAGCGTTGATGAACGTTGATACCCACCTGGACTTAATGCGAGTAGCTCGCGTGTAGTTGAAGCTTGAACTCTGACTTCTTGCCTTTCGCATTGCCAACCTGTCAAGGCGGTGACAGAAAATCTCCAACTGGTGTTACGAGGCGGTTGGCTCTCAGCGCATAGTAAACCTGCGGGTGGATAGAAACCATGAGGCTCGTGGAATTGCCCTTGCTTTCCTTTCAAAGATATCCTAGCTGCATTTTCACTTCGCTCATTTTGGTGCAAAGTCGACATATTGACGTTGTCTGGCCGACATACTCGCGTGGTGTCTAAATATTGTGTGATTTATATCTGGGTGCAATTTTTTAACACATTTAGAGAGTGCTGCCAAAATAAGCACTGTATAATATCATTAATGATCATTTTAATGAAACAATTACTCGCTACATATATGCGCAAAAACACTTCTGTCCGTGACTCCTTCGCCCTCAACGACGTCCCGGTCGTGGATTCAGGGTTTCTGTCCATATACAACATATCTGCCGGTTGGGTTAGTCAGGTTCATCAGACCTCGAACAAATTGAAAGACTTACATTGGCCACCATGCGTGAACCCGTCTGTCTTTCATCTCTGCTCGCACGCTCGCCAGGAAAACTTCAACCTGCTCGACCGTCCATCCCAGGCTTCGTGTGAAGAGCGCCATGCTGAGGCCAGAAAGCTCACAGGCTACGTTATGTAAACACCAGTACCCTACGCAAGCCAATGTTAGCCCTAAACACAACACATCACGCTGCGCCCCAGAGATGTAGCCCACCCAATTCTTTATAGTGATCGTCTGCCGGCCACTGGTTCGTCGGCCATTTGTATACCACCTCCGTAACGTTTATAAACCCTGCGTCAATCATTTGCTGCTTGTACAACACGGCGCTGTCGGCATGACGACCTAGGCGGGCTGCTGCCTCCAGCATCGATTCCGACCATTTGCGGATGTATGAATTATTTGTAAGAGTACCGTCCTGGCACTGCGGCCGCATGGATATATCCTGAAGTTCGAACCATCCCCCTGACTCCAGATTGTTGAAGCTCTGTTCCATGAAACGCGGCCAGTCGCCGATCGAACCAGTGAGCATGCGACCGAAGACAAAGTCGAATCTTGCTGGATATTCCCATTCATCTTCCAGGTTGTCGATGATGAATGACACGTTTGGTGGTACACTAAGATATCATAATCAGCATGATGCTAGGCTTGCATCGCACCCTTCTTCCAGGGCTGGGATATGCAAGATAGGTCAAGGGAAGAAAGGGTGCAACCTACAACGATGGCTGAATGGGACTTAGATCTACCCCTGTAACCTTTCGAAATGTTAGTAACGTGCCCGATCTCTTCATTCAGCTGAGAAATGTGATATCTGGCCATACTTCGGTTTCGGGATGCTCGTCGGCTGTGGTGAGTGGACCGTCAGCATATTTGATTGACCGGTGAGTTTAGCGATGCACCAACCAACATCCATTGCCCAAGCTCCAGTCCCAGTTCCGGCATCCAATATGCGCTTAATGCGCTCATAATGGCCTACCGGGCATATAAACAGTTTGTCGTTCAACGTCAGTCTAAACAGGTGATGTTGTAGGTCTGAGGGTCGGGTCAGCTCAACTCTTTCAATCATTCTTGCCCAGCCCGAGCGAGCAAGATGCAGCATGCAGCTGTGCGTATCATTGTATCGTACCTAAACGGTCTTGTTCACTCTATGTCGTAGAGCCTGTCAGCAATCTCATGTTCATAGATATTTCCATTGTTCGCAACATGGCGTAGCAGTTGGACAGTACCCCATCGTTTGGTAACACATAACCGACTGTATACATAATCAGCATATCGATCCCTCCCCATAATGAGTCCCTGGATAAACATACTCGACTCCAAGTATGCATGATATGTACGCCCATTCTCCATCCGGTGTTGTAAAATGCTCGATCGCAGTGATGTTGTGAGGCTAGCATCGTCTGCCTAAACAATTGTTGGTACTTGCACGACTCATGAAGATGCATTGGCGTATCTGGCCCATGACTACTTACACCAAGTGCCGAATCGACATCTGGGAAATCCTACAGCACATGGATATTAATCGTCAGTCTGGTTGTCACCCTGCATGCCGCGCGACAGCACACGGGTGCTCACCTCCTCCGCCTCTAAGCCATCGCCATCGCCAGGTGGTGTGGGTTCCGGGTTCCCTTCCCTCGCGTCTTTTGTGGAGTCTTGTCTAGCATTTCCTCGGTTCTCGAATGCCTCGGGTATTGTCGTTTTGGCCTTGGTATCACCGCCAACCTCCGCGGGGCGTGGACGCTCGTCCGCCATGTCAGCGCTTCTCGCCTCGGGACACAATCTTAGCAAGAAGCGAGGGCTGTTTTAAGTTCAAAGTTTTTGATAGATTGAAAAGGAAAAAAACACATCCAACACTCCAAGTCTGAGGGGCAAATTGACGAGGGATCGCCTTGCTTTTAGTTCCCACTAGCTGAGATCGACGGACACTCGGAGGCTCTCGATTGAGCTTGGTAGGAATCAGTCAATCGCCACAGGCTAGAACGAATCAGCTTAGCGAAGTGGTCAAGAAGAGGTAGATTGCTGTCTCTTTTTCATTGCATTTCAAATATTCCCCGCTGTTTGCTCTCCTCTCATTTCCCCTCTTGGCTCGCTGAAGACCCGACGGGGTGGATGGGTGGACGGATAGCCACGTCTTTTTGTTCCATACATAACGGACCCTTCCCTGACCAGTGGAGTTGATTAAAGTTTCAGTCTGTTGGTTTGGACTTGTTGGTTCTCCTCTCGCTTCGCAACCAACAGCTGCAACAATGGGTTTATTCCCCTCTTCTTGGCTGGCTTCTTTGCCTGATTGGCAGACGGGCGCCGCCATAGCGCTTCTGCTTACCGCTGTTCTCACGTCCTTTGTTGCGTCGAGGCTTAGATGGTACTACCACCTGCATGAATATGACGGGCCGTTCATGGCCAAGATTTCTCGGTGGTGGCTCGTCAAGACCGTTGCCAGTGGCAGAGCCTACCTTGACTTTTGGGAGGTCACTCAAAAATATGGTTGGTTATTGGTTTATTGGGGCCGAATTATTGGCATCTGCATCTCGTATTGAGCTAACCGACCTACCACCCATGCAGGATCCATTGCTCGCATCGGCCCCAACGATTTGCTCACAAGCGAGCCCGAATTCATGAAGCACATGTACAAAGCACGGTCCGACTACACGCGATCGACTTGGTACGAGGGAATGCGCTTTGATCCTAGTAAGGATAATCTATTGTCCCTCAGAAATGAAGATGATCACAGAGAGTTGCGTTCAAAGATGGCCGCCGGAGTAAGTATTTCTTTTCCTTTTATGACCAATTATCTGCTCCGACTAACTTGTCAAGTATTCCGGACGAGAAGTAGACGACCTCGAAGAAACAATTGATCAAAATATTCTAGAGTTTTCTAAGCTGCTAGGGAAATATGCCGACCAAAACAAGCCTGTGGATTTTGGGCGCAAGGCCCAGTACTTTACGCTGGATGTCATTTCGCACGTTGCCTTTGGAGAGCCCTTTGGCTTTCTCGAGACGGACTCGGATGTCTACAAGTATATCGAAACGACGGAGAAGACTCTTCCCATGGTGATGGTTACCACTGTTATACCGTGGCTGCTCAAGCTACTCAGCTCCCCGCTATTCAAGAGGTTCCTCCCTTCGGCCAAAGACGCTCTCGGATTCGGCAAGGTGATGAGGTACGTGAGCAATGAGTGTTTGGGTATAAATAAATTGAAACTAACATGACTTGAAGTATTGCCAAAGAAGTCGCGGCAGAGCGCTTTGGCGAAGACAAAAAAGTGCAGAAGGACATGCTTGGGTCTTTTGTCGCCCATGGACTTACCCAAAGTGAAACTGAGTCGGAGATTCTACTTCAAATGTGAGTTTAATTCCATACTCCTGAGAATCAGAGTGCTGACTTGAATGTAGCGTTGCTGGCTCCGACACAACTGCCACGGCAATTCGATCGACCATGTTGCATGTCATGACCACATCGCGTGTTTTGACGAGACTTCGAGAGGAAATCATCGCCAGCAAGATTTCCAACCCGGTTATTACTAACAACGAAGCCCAAGAAATGCCATATTTGCAAGCCGTCATCAAGGAGGGTTTGCGCATCTTCCCGCCCGTCGCGGGCCTCATGGCAAAAGAAGTTCCCCCCGAAGGCGATCACTGGAACGGCAGATTTATTCCCGGCGGCACGCGCATTGGCATCTGCGCATGGGGAATCTTCCGTCGCGAGGACATCTGGGGCACAGACGCAAAGGAGTTCCGCCCGGAGCGATGGCTGGAGAACTCGCCCGAGAAAGTCCAGGCTATGGAGGGAATCCTGGACCTCATTTTTAGCTACGGCCGATGGCAGTGCCTTGGACGACCCGTTGCCCTGATTGAGTTGAACAAGATCTTTGTCCAGGTGAGCCTACATGCCCCCCCCTGGTGAGTTTTGACGTCTGACTGATTCGTTCCCTTGATAGCTTCTGCAAGAATTTGACTTTTCGGTATGCGATCCGACGAAGCCTTGGAATGTATTTAATTGCGGCATCTTCTCACAAACTGACTTTATGGTAAGGGTTGAGAGAAGAACCGTATGAGGAAGAGGGTGGCTAGTTCACGATTAATGGTTTATGACTCGATCCATGAGTTGTGTGCATCGAGCGTTTGTTCAGGACATTTTGTTCTTCTTGTATCCTGTTATGGTCGATTCCGTATACTTGATACGTTATGGTCATGACTTGCCTTATACATCTTAATAATGATATCTTACAATGTCGCCTTTAACAGTGAAATAGTCAACCAACATCTCCTTTCACCCTTTCCCGTTGCTCTCGCTGTTGGTGGAGCGTTCAAGATCCCGGTTCGGTCCGCACCGTCATCTCATCGGGAGTCGGCGACAGGGTTCTGTAGGTTCGATGCCGCACTTCTCACTGCGGGCATCATTCACGTGAACGCTTATTGTTGGGGGGTCAGGATGACACTAATCAATGGGATAATGATAAGCCCGAAAAGCGAATGATGCATTGTATTGTAACTCTTAACGAACCGTTGATTCACTATTAGTGATGGTGCCTGGTAGTTTGTGATTAGCATGGTGCTGTCTCAACGTGTTGAGGCGTGAGTGGTTGTAGAACTATCAGTAGTTGCAATACCAGCCCCCCCAATTGTTGAACAAAATAATCTATCAGGGGAAAAAGAAACAGGAGGTGGAGAAGAGACGTCGAAAGTCGGTTGTGTTGGTTACTACTAATTTCAAAAGCAAAAAATAAAAGAATATTTATTTGACAGAGAGGGGATTCGAACCCCTGCCACTTTCGTGACTGGAAAACTGCTTTTGCAATTCCAAGTGCATATTTGCATGTCACTTGAGACCAGCGCCATAACCACTCGGCCACTCTGCCTTGTTTGGATGGTGACCGGCTCGGTAGCATCAACTATGAGGGCATCACGTTTAGAGCATGAATGCACACCTCCACTCTCTTCTCCATCCCCCTCTCCTCCTAACAACTAGGGCAATCAATGGTTGGTCTTCGCCTTAAAGTAATGGATCGAAATGTAATTGAAAGCCACATTAGTCGATGCTACTGAGCGTCTCCCTACCTGTTTTACTGCCATTTGAACATCGCCACAGCCCATAATGGCATGTGTTCAAGAGCAATTGGACAGCGCTGCATATGGATGCAATACCCGTCTCAGCTGCTGTGAGTGTCTCACCGAAGACGGTTTCCTGTTGGTTACTCTCATGCCATCCATGTACCTCGCTTGTCTGTCTCCTCCACGGAAAGTTCAGACTTGCAGTTTGAACTGCATATACGAAGCGTAGGATGCGCTCTGATTGTTAGAAAGTGGGTGGTCATATGTAAACGGAAGTGGAGTATATGCCATTGACCGTATTAGTATTTCGTTGCCGCTTCGAGGGAGCTTACCATAAGTGTCTACTCACTCCATTTTTATTCAACCAAGTACAATAAGAAAGTGATTTATCTATCCTATGCAGAAAACCCCGCATAATGCAAGAACATTTCAATCGGTTGATGTCGTGATACAGTTCTTCAATATGATGCGCAAACACCCATAGTCTTTTGCATTGTCGCGTATCACAGTAATACTACGGCTGCTGTGTTATGTTTTATAAAGAGCCGAGTAAAAATAGGCATCAATTTGACATCTGTTGACATTCATTCGCCCTCATATTCGCACAGTTTGCAGATGTTGGTTCACTTCACCATGCTATCAGCAGCGGGAATACCTAAAGGGTAGTCGCCGAGAGGGTCGTCAGTGACATTAATTTACACGTCTTGACCTCCCTTTTATTTGGTAGGTATTAAGTACAATCATACAATCAACTGCTGCCTATCTATTGTTACTTATGGAAAGCCTGAATTGAGAAATGTGTAAATGGAAGATCCAATGTCAAACTTATGCGTGGTCGAGGTGCAAGATGGCGCAAATAGGCTACATACCAACAACAAAACCCAAGCCAGATGATCCCCCAGTTGCATCAATGTACTGATCAGGAAGTGAGCGATCCGGGATCTCTCTGTTTCCAATCCTGTGCCCTGATAGCTCGGGATTAACCCAAAATGCTTCTGCGTTAACACCGTAGGTTGTGTGACTGAAAGAACACACGCCGTCACGTCTTTTTGAGGGCGTGCCCTGTTGCTTGTTGGTTCTAGCGAGTTGCTACAGCTTTCGGGGATAAATAAGGAGCCGAGTGCCCGGGCGATCTTTGTTCTTTTAATCTTGATGCCATTTCATATCCATGTATACGTTTAAACAAGTTCGCGCCAATCGATCATACTGTCAGTTCAACTCATAGTGGGAAACTAGCTCTGAACCCGATTGAGAGCAACGCCTTCAAGTCGAATCCCCTTTCATCGCTCCATATCCCAAAACAGTACTAAAACTGTCTTCTATCTTGTTGAAACACCAATAATTAACGGCGAAAAATAATTAAAAATGGCAAACGATAATAGCAAAGCCGCGGTCCGTCCGCCCAAACCCCCAGCTCAGGGCTTCGGCAGCATGTGGACACAAATGTACCCGCCCAAGCCTGCATTCACCGAGAAGGATGTTCCCGATCTTTCTGGCAAGGTATGGATATTAATACAATCCGAATTAAATTCACATACTCCTGATATGATATAATAACTCATGCTGCCTCGCAGGTCTACATTGTCACTGGCGCAAGCTCAGGCGTGGGCAAGGAGGCAGCTCAGGTCCTTTACTCCAGGAATGCAAAGGTCTATATCGCAGCGCGGTCAGAGAAAAAGGCAAACGAGGCAATTTCAAGCATCAAAGCTGCATGGCCCGAATCTGGCGGCGAGCTGGTCTTTTTACATCTCGACTTAGCCGACCTCGGCATTGTGAAGAAAGCAGCAAATGAATTTCTAGCAAAGGAGACAAAGCTGCATGTCCTATTCAATAACGCCGCCATTCAAGCTCTTGGTGATACAGATGGATCCCAAAAGACCGCTCAGGGGCATGAGATCCATTTGGGCGTCAATATATTTGGCCCCTTCCTCTTCACTCGCATCCTTACGCCTGCTCTAGTGGCGACATCCAAAACCGAACCGCCCAATACTGTGCGTGTGGTTTGGGTCTCTTCAATGGGCTTGGAAGCTGTAGGAGAAAAGTCAAAAGGAATATCCACCGATTATCTTGAGTATTGGCCTGCCATGTCGCCCCTAGAGAGATATGGAATCAGCAAAGCCGGCAATTGGCTGTACGCAGTCGAGATGGCTAAGCGACTCAAGGAAGATGGGGTTCTTAGTATGCCCGTGAACCCGGGGCATCTTGCCTCTGACCTCTACCGTGATGGCGGCTCAATATTTAAGACGATACTCAACACCTTTGTTCTGTATCCAAGCATCAATGGGGCCTACGTCGAGCTGTTTGCTGGCTTCTCAACTGACATTACGATTGACAAAAGCGGAGAGTGGAGTAAGTAATTTCATGGAAAGTTTATTAAGACCAATCTCTAACTATACAATATTCTCTAGTTGTTCCCTGGGGCCGATTCCATGCCCTCCGTCCAGATCTTTTGGAGGCGACAAAATCTGAGGCTGAAGGAGGCAACGGACATGCTCAAAAGTTCTGGGCTTGGAGTGAAGAGCAAGTTAAAGACTTTTTGTAATCATATTGACCAAGTGTTAATGGCCAAGGGCCGCTTGAACGAAGCTACGCATATGCGATGATGGGAGATGGAAGACGAGAGAGAAACAACTAGTATTATTGACAAATAAGCTTATCATAATTGAAGAATCCATCAGAGTAGTATTGCCATTTGCCTAGCATCATGGACATCCTTCCCCGTTCCAGTTCTTACATGGATTCCTTTCATCACGAAACGTTAGTTCATATGCGATAGAACTAGAAAATTATTAGCAGTGAACATGGCCATTGAGCCGTGAACCGTGAGAGTATATCTAGTACCCCGCTCCCACCCCCGCCTCTCGGCCGTCCAATTCTTCATGACCGGGTATTCTTAGATGAGCCGTATATACCTATTTACGTTCAACGAGTAATCAACAAACAAACCTAGCTTCACTACCTTGGATCAGATAGGTTCGCGTCGCATTCCTTGAGGTCTACACGCACATTGAAACCAGCCTTAGTGAGTCGTTTGCATTGGCGATGTTATGCAGGGGATGAAATTAAGATGCCTGATAGTGTCTGTAGGGGTGTCAACTTCTCTCAACCCCGCATCTACGTTGGATGAATGGTGAGACGAAGTTTTATTCATATTATTAGATCCCTTAGCGAGTTTGTTAAACCAAGTGACGCTGTGTATTTTCGGCCTAGGCATGAAATAGATGATCGCATGCTGCAAACGTAGCCGATGGGGCTGTGCATACCTAGGATATGAGGATGAACAAACGGCGTGTAAGATGGATGCATTTTACCAAGACATTTGCCAAGGAACTCCATGATCACTTGATGATCTGCAGTGTATAAATGCAGGGCGAGGTGCACTCGACTCGTGACGATTTGGACATTTCTATTTATTCTTATTCACCACTTCCATTCTCATAACAAGATTTGACTATGAAGATCTTCACGGCTGTGCTTTTGATTTCCTCTTTGGCTGCAGCCATTACCGAGGACACTCCAACCTGCAAACAAGTAGGGCAACCATGCAACCCAAATGCGTCGCCCCAGGTGCTGTGCTGCCCACTAATTGACTGCACAGCGCCCGTGGGAGGCCCGCCTGAAACTTGGGGATGGGTAAGAAAGACATGGTCTCTTCTTTCTACGAAGTTATTATAATAGACTAATTGGTGATACATAGTGTCGTAAAAGCTAGGCAAAAGGAACCAGACAATAAAATAGTCGAAGAGACGTGGCGAAGTCGGTCATGTTCGAGATCTAGGGTAGGAGATGTCACAGATGAATGTTCACTAAGGCTCATGCATGGTCAAACCGGATGAGTTGTCGGGATAAATGGTCTTATTTGTCATGTTGTCAAAAGAACCAATGTAGTATTGGCTTCGAACCATAAAAGATAGATTTCTCTGATAAGCTTGACGCTTTTGGTCGCATCTCTTCGTTCTGATTTCACTATTGACCATAAACGGCAAGTTTCCGCTGCCAAGCTGACAAAAAGGGATCCTAAATGGGCGCGCCATTTCGTAGGCGGGTGAGTGATCGTGACACGAATTCTGCAACTGCTCCCCAGAAAGAAAGATCTAGCTAAATACGTTGAGCTTCTGATCGGAATACGATGGTAGTAAGCTGCAGGTGCCCCCTAAGATCTCGAAGCCCATGTTCAAAAAGCGCGTCTCTCATTGACTGTTTCGAGACATGGCCTGTTGCTGAGAAATGCATCTGGACAACCCCGCGTTCGACTTCCAGGTTGGGCGTCATGGACTCATGATGTATGTATTGACTAACATGACGTGCCTGCTCTACACTTAGTTCTATACTTTGAAGCATAAATAAATGATTTGCATCTTCTAGATTGCTATCATGAACTATGATCCCGTTTGAAGCTATCCGATCCATTGTCTTGTGCATTTGAGCGCCCAATTCTATTACTCCAACCCCACTATGGCGACCTCTTCTCACCATCACGTACTCCTGCTCGGCGGCCATGGCAGAGTCGCACAAATTCTTACTCCTTTGCTTCTGAAGCGCTCGTGGACTGTCACCAGCGTCATCCGTGTAGATGAGCAAGTCCCCACGATTGAGAAGCTCGGCGCCGGATTACCAGGCAAGCTTCACGTCTTGGTCCGCAGCATCGAAGAGATCAGTAGCCAGGACGAGGCTGCGAGCCTTTTAAACGAGGTCAAGCCTGATTATATTGCATGGAGTGCAGGTAAGCATACAGGGTTGTGAGCCCCTTGCTGTTTGAACTGGGATTGACCTGCTCTATAGGTGCTGGGGGCAAGGGCGCACCCGAAAGAGTATGTTTACCGTAATGATTCTTCGCATTTGGGATATGCTAACCTCACCCTTACCAGACCTTTAAAATAGATCGCGATGCCGCTATTCATTTCATCAATGCTGCTACAGCTAACCAGAGTATTTCGCGCTTCCTGCTTGTCTCATACATCGGTGCCCGCCGCAGCGGCGCAGCCTGGTGGCCCAGTGACCTCTGGGACGAATACTACGAGAAAGTTACGGACAACGGTCTCGGAAGATATTACCAGGCCAAGCTCGCTGCCGATGAGGCTCTATATGAGGCGACTAAAAAGAGACCATCGCTGGTTGGCATTGACCTTCGACCTGGTGCCTTGACTGATGACTCCATTGGACAGGTATCACTAGGGAAAACCCCTGTTGTCAGGGGTAGAGTAAGCCGAGAGTCAGTGGCACACGTAGCAGACCGTTTGCTAGCGGCTGAAGGAGTGCAGAGTGGATGGTTGGATCTCCTTGCAGGAGATGATGAGATTGACGTGGCTATCGAGAAGGCTTTACGCGATGCCGTGGATGCTGCAGAGGGAGAGCCTGTGTACACAGCGTAATATTCTTCAATGACATCAAAATCTACAAATTGGTCTTCGTATGTTTCTAATCCCTCTAAAAACAGCCGGGTGGCATGAACATTGAACATCAAAATCTTGAATAAGGTAGAAAGTCTGTCATTAAGGTACCTATGCCTATACGTGATTGTCTCCAAGATTGTCTCCCTCTCATGAGGCCCAAGTACGTCTTTCTTACTATGTGTCCATTAATTCGTCGCAAATACTCTACAGTTGATCAGAGAAGTACAAAGAGTCCAATGATACCAGCCAAACCAGCGGTCAATGCAATATTAGTTTTCTGGCTCGGCAAGCTACCTGAAGTGGGAACCTTGGGTGGCGTTGGTGTGCCTTTTGGTGTGAGAGGCTATGTGTGGTGAGAGAAAGTCCGTTGTCAGCCTAGGTCTGAGGAGAATAAGGTGGGTCGACTTACCTTGTCAATGATATGGGCTACACCGCCATCGAGAATAATGTTCGCTTGCGTGATTCTAGCATCATTGATATAGTAGAAACCGTCGCGGATCTTGACAGTCAGAGCTTCACCAGTCTGCGATATCAAGGCAGCTCCATCTACCAAATCTGGTAGATAGCCAACGAAGCCAGGCACAACGTGATTGGAAACCAGCTGCGACTTTTCCGATGCTGTCAAGTTATTGCTCGATGAAAGTGCGATGTTGGAGGGCAAGAAGAGGGTGACGGATTGAGTGTTGTCGAGCTTTGCAGTCAGATTGCTATTCGAAGCGAGGCTTGCGAAGGCTGTTTGGCCGAGGAGCTGAGTCGTAGAGGAAAGGGATTGCGGGAGGGTGAAGTAACTGTTTCAAGGAGAAAGATTGTTAGCACATTTGGCTGCTAGACCTTGAGTTCTGTATGCCTTTGTGAGAGGATATGACGGACTCATCAATGATGTGGATCACTCCCTTGTCGAAAGGGATATTTGCCTTGACAACATTCGTGATCCTGCCAAGGCCTGAAGAAATCCTCAGGGAGCCTGGCGCAACCGACTGTCGCTTGAGGACGCCGAAAGAATCCCATCTTCTGGTAGGATTGGTGGTGTTGGAAGGCCTGTTATCGATGACCACCTTTTGCGGGGCGCCATTCAGCTTTCCGGAATTATCAAGCGTCGAGATGGTGCTGCCAGGAAGTGTCATGCTCTGTTGAGCTATTCTAGACTCTTGGCTGCATGCCTGCAGTTTGGCCTGCTGCTGCGCCAAGGGGGAGAGAGCACGTTCCTGCAGTATTCCGGGACTCGCGGTTAGATCGGAAGGGGCAAAGACGGTTTGGGCAGTGGTCAAGAATGTGTTTAATGTTTCTGTGTCAGCTTCAAGTCGATCTGCGAACCGGGAGGCACCCGACTGTCTGAGAGCAGTCAAAAGGTCAGGAGCAGTCTGGGACGCTGCCAGAGAGGCAATTCCCGACAAGAAGAAGAGGATTGTCTTTGCGTGTGAGCGCATGACGTAAAATGATACAGTAGTAGAAGGACGGAGCAATCAATGGGAGGCAAATAAACAAAATAATCTTAGCTATGGAAACAGGTGGTGTAGTCCCGGAAGCTAGAATAATACTGGAAATGACTGAAGGTAGCGACTAATGGTGAGCAGAGAGTTGTAAGTCGTCTTAACCGGCGACATACTGTCATAAATACAAACCGCAAGAATCCGTATTAGTGAGTCAGAGACTGATGCCAGGGTAATGAATGGAGACATCTGAATGGCTCTGAGTTGTCGAGGTGGAATTCGTATTTTTCTCAGGCCCCATTGACGACGGACCGCCCATGTCGCAACGGTCATGGATCCCATAAGGGAACATCGATATTAGAAAGACGAGAATTGACAAGACTGCAGTTAGTACAGCTCATCACTTTGCCTTGAACTTCGTCCGCAAAATTGTCAATTTCCCCGGTCACTGCATATATATGCGATGGTGATTGGAGGATACCGGCGTAAACCACAATGGTATGTCATTCAGAAGCAACATGACTTTTGCTATTACCGCGTTGTGGATACTTAACGAAAATGCATGGTTATGCAGGTGCTTACCGAACCTGAGATCGCATTGGCTGCTCAGATTAGGGGGAGGACTACCGAGATGTGATATGTGACCAAATGAGGGGGGAGAAATGGCATCATTAGCAGCAAATGGCTTACCCATGTGTTGCTTTGCCAGTCAACTAATAAGATAAATAACTAGAGCATTGTTTTGCGAAGTATTCTTATAACGGTTCGGAAATCCTCAAAAACCATAGTCTAAGTCGTTCGCTGCCAGTTGGAAGAATGACCGATGAGTCTCACCACGACTGACATGGCCCTCCTAAAAAAAAAGAAAATTTGAGCATTAAACAGCGAAGAGAGCCTGGTGGTGCGATGAGGCTTAATTTCTGCGGAGACCGGACGGGCGCACATACATGCTGTCGAGACGTTGCCCCCTGTTCGGTGACTTTTTGCAAAATTATTGTTAGCTGCAACGGTTAGGTATGCATAAATAATATGGAATTTTTGGTCATGGAGGCTATGTTGAAGTCCAATTACATCTCAGCACGTGTATGGCATATGTAACACAATGGATACGAGTTAATGAATGATGTGCGCCCGAGACGATCCAAGTGGGAGTCATCACGCAAATGGTGGGCCGTACTCCGTACTTCCGAGCCCCTTGGGTAAAGTTGACTATCTAGGCTGCCATTTATAATGGATGGCTATGAACTGTTAAAGTGATAAGCATAATATCGAGCAAGCCACTGGCCCTTATTGTCTTATGTCCAGACGCATTGTAAACCTGGAGGGTCGGCTTTTGTCCCAACTGGTTCACCTCAAACAAGTATGTCATTCGTATAGATTAAGCCCCCGTTCAGCTTGAGCCGCTGGCCTAGATTCAACGTCTACAAGAGGTGCGAGAGGATATTATTTCACTAGAATTTGTTACACATAACCGGTGTGACTAGGTGTTCGCACTTGGGCAATGCTATACACGTGAAGAGTGGCTATGGAAACATGGGCCTCATTGCACGAAATAGTCATTTATAATTGAATCCCTTACAGAAAATAGAACTTTTCCATTGCCATCAATCCTAATTCTTTGCCATTGTACAATAGGATGATGTATCTCCTATTGACGGACCTTGGGGACTTGCGGAGCAACAAGGTGTGTGGATGGCCCGCGATTCATACTTCCACTTTGGGATGTGAGCTCAATTCAATCTACGATGCTTGCGGCCTGAAGCTGGTGTGTGTCAAAATTATGGATGCTCAATCCGATTCGCTGCCGGGACCCCTGCCATGTCCCCATTCCGTCGACTTGTCATATTCTCGGTGTGATATCTGTAGGATTTGCAGATGTTGGCATACACACATGTGACAGTTTAAACAAAGCAAGCATACCTTGTTATGATAAGGATCGGCCTCGAGGATGTCTGTCTGAAGTTCCACCACATAATATTGATGCAGTGATGTCCGATTAAGTACATTTTACCATTCATTCATATCTGTTAGGCATCAACGGATGACCCGAAGTCTACAAGATTGTCTTATGCATAAGTTTTATGCCTGAACGAATACGTAACACTATCACTTGCTTGCCTTCGTATCATAACCTGATATCTGCCCCGAGATCCTGGTGTGGCCATCTGCCTCCTGCGGGACCAAATGACTCTGGACAATCTCTAGGATTTGTTGTAGCTGTCTTGAGCATTCATCTTTTTATTGCCATTTTACGATATTGCATCAATCCTCTTCTCTTTGTCTTCCTCTTACAAGCATACTTGCACTAAAGACATGAGCAATGGTTGTCTCAGTAGTTGAGCAGAAGAGGGACACCTATTTGCTTTGGAAGACTTTCTATTTCCCAACCGAACATGGACCCAGACACGCCATCGCGGTTAAATCTTCGGTTGCCAATATTCTAAACGCTACCTACTCTGTGCTTTTGACTTTGCTCATGACAAACGTCTGGGCCATCATATTGAGCATTGTGGTGTTCCTCATCTGGTGGGCAGACAGGCGGCAAAAGCCGCACCCTGTGCTCCCGACGTTATGGAACAGCCTCGGTAGCCTAGGTTCCATTAGAGAGGCGTTGAAATACAGAAACCACAAAGAGAATAAACAGGCGTGGCTGTTCCCGCTGTTGATTTTGATCTTCGTGGCATGGGCTGCACAGACGGTGCTAAATGTTGTTGTCCCTCCGTTACTCATTCTTGGCAACGCTGCCCCAGTGAATCCAAAGGCCATATATATCCCAGCTATTGTGGAAAATGCTACAAATCCGCAGATCACAGCCAGGTTCGCGTTGGAAACCCCCTGGGCGCTCCGTGCCCTCGGGACCGCAGACCAAGCGAATGATGACACCCACAAAAAGGTCAAGTTCAACCTCATATCAGAAGGCTCATCAGCCGACGGCGAGAGCATCTTGCGACTCAATTATGGATACAACGTCACTGGCTTAGACTTTGGGCTTCAGCGATACCCAGACCTTCAATTCCATGTTACTGGCTCTTGTGTCACCGAATACACATGGCACATCCCCACGGAAATCTTCCAATCAGGCAATACTCTAATTGCCTTGGACAATTATGTTGTGTTTCCTAATTCTAGTATGGAAACTCGACCACAAGTTTCCCTTTTTGATGGCCCAAAAACCTCGGCAAAATTCTTCATTGGGAACCAGCTCAACGGTACACTCGAAAATAGTAACATTACATGGGCAGCTCTGGTTTCATCGGTCAACAGAACTAGTTTTACGGAAGGTAACGACCCTTGGTATCTCACAGAGCTCGCACCACCGGATGCAAACGGTGCTATTTATAGGGTTAAATCAGCCCGGCCAGCTCTC
The DNA here is from genome assembly GCA_011799845.1 of Hypomyces rosellus. Taxonomy (NCBI): domain Eukaryota; kingdom Fungi; phylum Ascomycota; class Sordariomycetes; order Hypocreales; family Hypocreaceae; genus Hypomyces; species Hypomyces rosellus. The sequence goes on from WWCI01000003.1 coordinate 1,145,135, forward strand.
TCGTGCTGGGAGGACGCCGTGTGGTCCTACAAGGGACGGAATAGCACAGTCGTGGCTCTTAACAGCACCGATCTCCCTGGACTTGATCTGCCAGACTCCATACAGAACTTTTTCTATCGCTATCTTAACTCGCCCATGATTGAACTACTTGGTATTCGTGTCGGACCTTCTGCACTCAAATCGACATCGACTGCATTAGGGCAGACTTTTGATGCTAGATCAAGCAGATTTCAAGACGACTTGGAGCGCCTATTGTTGGCAGCTTACATTGCAACCGTCGACATACTAACTGATTCGACCCTGTATGCAGCAGATGCCTCCAGCAGAGTCCCCAATGGCGCCATAGGAGATGACGGAGAGCCCGAGCGAGGCATTGGCTCCTTTGTTGTTTTGCATCCTAAAGTCTCTGCCATATCTATGAGGATTCTCATTCTCATCCCAAGTCTGCTCGTTGCCACCTGGATCCTGTTGACTATTTTGCTCTACCTGACCCCATTGGGTATAGTCAACGGCTTTGATGCGGGCAATATGTTTGAGTACCTTCAGAAAACTCCATCAGAGCCGGGTTCATATTTGACCCTATTCCGCTACAACAGGGTTCCAACGTGGGTGTAAGTTCCAGCCACCATTCTCATATTTATTGTGATATTCAGGACTAATAGTCATCAGCGTGGAACCTGGTATCCAAACCGCAGATCCCCCTAATGTCGAACATGTTACTACATCTCCTAAGAAAGAGTAGGTCGTGGGCTAGGCTAGATGTATGGCAGATGTCTAATGTACTCATATCGCGCCGGGATTATACATAGTTGGAGTTTTAAGATGGCAAGCTGTGTCGGGAAAGCGATGTAGGTAAACAATGAAGACAGAAGGAATGCGCCGCACACAATTAAACAAGTAAATGCTATTTAATCGTTAGTACAAGTGTATAGTATACGCATTAATGCACATGGTTTCATATGCATTACTCTATCCTTTCATCTTGTTGTATCGCATTGTTCGACATGAACTAACCTATACCAATACATATTGACTCGGAGCTGAGCGATATGGAACTCAAAAGAGGAGTTCGTTACTCCACTGTCATTGCCCACCAGCAATCACCAATTACGTTCGAATCTGCCTTTTAGTAGCCTGACTCTAGAACAATGAGGAGTGAGACAACTTGACACGCCCACGACGAAGGAAGATGTGGCTGAGAAGAACCCCCCTGACTGGTTTGAGCCTGGTGATTTAATTGGGCGGGCTGCCTGGCCATGGACACTCTGTCTGGTGACTTGTCTTGCTAGCTCGGACCCGTCTTCAGCCCCTTTCATGTTCCGGCATTCCAGCAACGCTCAGCTGCGCGAAGTACCGAAGGCAAACTTTGGCCGTTGGACTAACCAGCAAAAGTCAAGACGCCCTTCGTTAGTGCCAAGGCTTAGGACTTGTAGGCAGGCTTGATAGGCTGTGCCAGAGGTCCTTCAACGCGAACTATTGAAGCCCAATAGGCATTTACTGAGCTATAAAGCGAGCACGACAGCATCTATTTCGGAGGCCTGCCTAATATTCTTGTTCTCCTGCTGTCGACACTCCATATATTTCCCCCCCCTTCATTATACCCGCTACGCAGCACTCGATCTTCCCGAGCGACGAAGTGGGTGTCTGCTCTGTTGTCTTTCACGCCTCCAACCCACCTCCCAACCAGCCATATCCAAGACATACATTTGGGCATCTATTTCTAAATGTCAACACCAAATTTACCATCTCCAGATGCTCCTCCCGGGGCCGCTGCACCAGGCGCGCCCCCTGTACCCCCAGGATGGCTAGCCAACTGGAGTCCGGAGCATAATTCATGGCAAGTGGGGGCGAACCTCATATCGTCAGACCTGTTTGTAACATCCATCGCCTTAGGTTCTACGTTTTTACTGCCACCGGTGCGACGCAATGGGATTATCCGAATGATCCCTCGAGCCATCAAGCCCCTCTAGCCAGCCAATCTCTGTACACTCCCACGCCAGAGGGAGTTGATGCGCCAGTTCAGGATGGAGACCGCGGCTTGGGTAAGACTGCACTTGCTATAGGCGGTGGGTTTCTAACCGCTGCATCTCTCGGGCCTCTGGGGCACAAGTTTGGAGCGAAAATGGCGGCTTTCTTCGGAGACAAGGTGCACCATGACCACTCGCCACCTGTACCTGCACCTGCACCGCAAGCGCAAGTGCATGTATATCCTGTATATGTCCCGGGGCCCCAAGCAGCGCCGTCGCCATATCACGGCCAACCCCCTCCTATGACTCCGAATCATGGCTACTTCGCTGCTGGCATGGCTCCGGGCATGGCTCCGGGCATGACCCCACCAATGAGTCCCCCGATAAATCTCCCGATGAGTCCCCCGATGAATTCCCCGATGAGTCCCCCTATAGCCATGAATAATAGCGGGCCGGGCGCATTCGTATCTCACATGGCGCCGCCTCTTTATATATACGGTGCGGCGTTTGCGGATAGAGACGTCACGCAGATGGTCAGGAGTCTCATTACTCCGCAGCAGACGTTGGCGCTCACAGGGGAGGCACTGGTGAAGCAGCTGGGGGATCCATGGCCCGAAACAGAAAGAAAGATGTTCAATGTGCTGTACGCGTACGGCGATCGACCTATGGAATTTATCGCAGCTGAGTTGGCCACCCCCCCTAAATCGATTGTATGCAAAGAGACAGATTTGGATTAACACAGGCTCGCCTACAGGACAACTACGGGACTTATCGAGATCAAGCATGAGGCTATATCGAAGAAGCGGATGGACTTCTGCCAGCCTCCGCCATCACGGATTATTGCATGCGTGTGGGGAACCGAAAATGCTTTGACGTAAGTACCCATCTACCCCAACGGATCTATCAACAAGCTTTCTAGTCGTCTGTGGGCGAGCCTAACACTCCTTTGCAGAATGCAGAGGCGCGAGCAGTTGGAAAAGGACGGCGAGATGGAGGGCTCAGAGGAAGCTCTCGGGAAGGGCGGATTCTGGGGCTGGGAGCCTAGAACATTGGTCTGCTATTACAGGACGGAGACGGGAGGTGTTGCCATCGCATGTTGCAGAGAGGGGGGTACGCTGCGTCTTCCATGGAACCCACTCGCAAAGTGGTCTTGATGAATTTCTGGGGTAGGAAAGACGGAAGGCTTACCGTTTTCTGTTGTCGGTAATCAGCTGATTTAATGGTGGCTGCTGGGCATTGAACTCTAAAGATGGGTTTGAAGGGGCTCCAAATTCTCCATTGCCTATGGTCGTGTGTATTGCTCACTCAGTTATGAATATTGACATTAATGCATTGCGGTACCTGTCACTGGTGTTGGACAAGGCTGTCTTGTCGCGCATGGTATTCCTTCGTGTCCGCATCATCCATACAAACTTGGTGAGCTTTATCTTCAAACTAGCACTTTCATTCAGAGCGTCAAGTAAAGTCACAGTCTTGTTAGATGGTCTATTGCAATAGGAAAAAACACACACCATCTGGGCGTGAGCCGCATCCTTTCTTTCCGACCTTTGGCACACCTGGCACTTCTGGATAAGGTGGATCAAGACGGGACCAACTGACGGGCTGATAAAATCCAGGGGGTCGACAGTACATACGCTGTATAGGTATGGGTACACAAGGTTTGACAATGCTTGAAGCCTCGCTGCCCAACCATGTGTGCCTCATTTTGCTTACAAATGTGTTGCTATTAATCACTCAATTTGTCAAATGTTTTCTTTCTCATCTCTAGTAAACTCTCGACACTCCTATTTGACTGACCCTAACGACTTCATTGAAGATGCTCTGTTGTTTTCGCTCAGGAGGATTTCGGCGAAAGAAAGGCAAACATCCTGAGACAAATCAACAGGATCAGCAAGAGCAGCAAACCGATCAAGATGACCATAATGTGTCCCATGCTGATGAGAGTCCACCTCATCAAAGTGAGGGCAATGGCCAAGAGTCTATAAAGCGCGGCGCGCAAGACCTTTGGAAGCAGGCATTTAGCAAACTTGAGCATGAAGACCAAAATATGATGAAGGGTTTTAAGAAGCTCATGAAGGGAGAGCTGAAGGAGCTAGATTCTTCAAAGTCGACGAATCTCAATCCGGAAGAAGATTGGGAGCTCATGAAGAGGTTTGTATCCAACCAGCTCTCACGTGCGACAAATCCAGCGAAAGCAAAAAGTCTAGAGAGGATGGATCAGTCACTTCGCATAATTCGAGGAATAATGGAAGTGGTTAACGAGCCTATGAAGCTTGTACCCCACGTGACTGCCCCCTGGACTGGTGTGAACGTCGCTGTCATAGTAAGTTGATCTGCTCATTACGACTGGACTTGATGCATAAAACTAACTAATATTGTACAAGCTAATCTCCAACCCAATATCGGAGCGTAAAGCTAATCTTGACGGACTCGATGCTGTCGTTGGAAAGCTAAATTGGTATCAGGAGTTTTCAGAATTCCTCTTCTCAAGCTGTGACGACGAATGCGCGATCTCATCGTTGGAAAACGAGCTCAAGATGAGCATGGTGGACCTGTTCCAGAAATTTCTCGCCTATCAAATTAAAAGCATATTAGCCCAACACAGCAATAAAATTGCTGTCGCCTTTCGAGAATCCGTCAAGTTTGATGACTGGAAGCAGCGCATCAAGGACATTGAGGATGCCGAAATCGACCTGGACCGGAAGATTGTACAATTCGAGAAAATAAAGGAGCGTGAAGAACAAAAGAAGTTACAGGTCGAAGAAAAGCGAATGAGATGCCTCAATGCCTTGGGCGTCTCCGATCCCAAAGATGACAAGAATCGCATTTTACAAGACAAAGGGGGCCTCGTTCCGGGTTGTTGCAGTTGGATCTTTGAAAACAAACATCAGGAACAGCCAGAACATGGAGGCTTTTCGGAATGGCTAGAGGATCCGGAACAGAGAATATTTTGGATTACCGGTAATGCTGGCAAGGGCAAGACCATGCTCCCTTGCGACATCATTCAGAGGCTTGAGAAACGCTGCAAGAAGGGGTCGTTATTTTACTTCTTTTGCGAGGCTTCCAAATCTCATGTTACAGATTACAATGCAGATGCGCTACCGGGTCTCACATATGGCATTGTCTATGAGCTGGAGCAACTCACTCACCATTTCTAGGAAACGTGGGAAAAGAACCAGCAACTTTTTAGGGATACAAATGCTCGCTTGGCGTCTTACAACATCCTCAAGGCTATTTTGGCCGATGAAGCAATGAAGGAAGTGATCATTGTTATTGACGCTCTCGATGAATGTGGCAGTGATTTGGATCTACTCATTGAGTTGGTAAAGAACACACCTACCGTGAAGTGGGTGATTTCAAGCCGCAGCAACAGTCGAGAAGTTGACGAAAGGCTATCAAACGCTTTGCGGTGCCAAAGAGTCTCACTTGAGGATTCGAAAGAGCTGGTGTCTAATGCTATTACCATCTACATCAACGAACAGGTAGAAGAATTGAGAAAGCTAAAGGGATACCAGGATGAGACGAGTCGCAAGATTGAGCGTTATCTAACGGATCATGCCGAGGGCACATTTCTATGGGTTGCCTTGGCTTGCAGAGAGCTTAGAGACTCTGATACTGATGGCGACTACCTCGAGGACCTCAAGGAGCTGCCTCGTGGCCTAGATGCTTTGTACGAGAGGATGATGCAGAAAATAAAAATGTCAAAAGCCCAACATCAGTTCAGATTAATCCTCACCGTCACATTGGTTGCGCCACGCTCTATCTCGCTTGAAGAATTTTTACTTCTCGTAACATCATGGAAAAAACTCGGCGAGTCAACAAGTATTCAACAACTCAAGCGGATGGTTGAGAAGTGTGGCTATTTTTTCACAGTGTCACACTCTGACGGAGCAATCAATTTTGTCCATAAGTCAGCAAAGGACTACCTGCGTGCGAACAAGAACAACGAGATGCCACTCACTGGTATTAACAACGAGCTGTTTCAGCAGTGCCTCAAGCTGATGAGGAAATATCTACGGCGTGACATGTTGCGATTGAAACATCCCGAGTAAAAGCGACGAAAGTAAAGCTCAGTTTAGACTACCTAAATCCCATTGCCTATGCGTGCACTTATTGGGCTGAACACGTTGAATGTGTTGACCATGTCGACGAAATCTGCAATGGTACTAAAGACCTGATTCAGAAGTTTCTGGAGCAGCATTTCCTTCATTGGATGGAGGCTCTGAGTCTTCTCGGAAAGCTATACTCGGGAGCTATAGCACTTCAAAAACTGAAAGATTTTGCAGTAAGTTACAATGTTCCATATCCTCTTCCTTCAGAGCCAGCATCCACATGTCTAAATGTACCTTATTTTAGGACAAGCACCAAATGCAGGATCTTTTGCAACTCGTCTGGGACGCTTATAGGTTCCTCCTCACATTTAGAAAGGCTATTGAAGAAGCCCCACTGCAAGTTTACACATCAGCCCTGCTCTTCAGCCCGACTTGCAGCCGTATTAAGGAACTCTTCGCGCACGAGGCTCCCAAGTGGGTTATCTCGCAATCCCATGTTGGAAATCAATGGCCGTCGCAATTTCATGTAATAGATGGCCTACCTGATATCGAATGGCAAGTGGTTTACTCGGAGGATGGTAGCAAACTCATCCTAGCATCATGTAGCAACGTTGAGATCAGAGATACAGCCACTTCTGCTTGTCCGCAGAAGATTTATGCCCCAACTCATCAGGATGAGAAGCCTATTGACCATGCTTCCTGCTTTGCGTTATCAACAGATGGCAAAAGAGTTGCTTGGGGCTGGCCACGGTCGTCGCAAGTGCCTATCAAAGTTCTCAATATCACTATGGGCATGTGGGTCGATATACATCACAGTCACAGCATAATCGACGCTTTGATCTTTTTCAAAGCAGGTGATCGACTGGCCTCGACTTCTAGCGATTGCATGATGATCTGGGACGTAAGAGGAGGCTCACTGCTCTGCCAGCTGCCATTAAACCACAACTCAACGTACTGCTTCTTGGGTGACAGTGCGCTTTGTACCTTGGCCCTAAAAGAAGATGATGGGACAATTAAAATATGGTGCACCGAAACAGCGAGTTGTGTAAAAGAAATTCCACAGGAAGATGAAACTAATGTGAAGTCATTAGTGCCCTTCCCAGATGATCCCTCGCGACTACTCGTCTTCTCGAGTAATGGCAAGGCTAACGTTTGGGACTTTGAACTCGAAGAAATCATAGTCAGCTTCAAACATACGCTCGAATCTGACTTCTATAGCACCGCGATTTCCAAGGATGGTGATATCATAGCAACTGTGGCTGGAACTGGAGGGGTTGATATATGGATGCTCAGCACAGCAAGATGCTTTCAAGCGGAAGGATGGTACATAGGTCCACTCACCTTCTCCCATGATAACAAGCTACTCGCAACGCCGACGCGAGATGACGAAATTTTGATCTGGGATATTGACCTACGTAAATGTATTCGCAAGTTGGAAGGCTATTCAGAGTCCGGAGCTTCCATGGTTTTCTCTCCAAACAACAAATTTCTAGCTTCAGGCACGAAACATATGGGAAGCCGCCCAGAATATCCCAAGATCTGGGATGTCAACTCCACTGATCTTGAACCGATAGCCGATGTTGAGCACGAGGCTAGCATCGACAAGGTCTCGATTGTTTTATTCTCCAATGACAGTAGATGGCTCGCCACGGTCTCCAACGAATCAAGACTTGATCTATGGAGCAGTTCGGGAAGTTTTGTGCGAACACTTGAAGATTACCAAAATGAGGATGGATTAAGTAGTATTGCTTTTTCATGGGATAGCGAGAAACTCGCATTCGGTACAGTCACTGGTAGTGTGGGGATCTGCCACATCTCATCAGACTCACCTAAACATAATAGTCCTGTCCGTATCTACGATTCTGATGTCCATAAAGTGACCTTGTTATGCTTTTCGAAAGACGACACGCTTCTCACCGGCGTCTTCACAAGCACTTTCCGGATCTACAATGTTGAAACGGGCATTTACTACCAAGCACAGTTGCCGGAGCCGATCCGGGACTTCTCTACCTGGAGTTATAGATTTAGGCACATGAATATCTGCGATGCGTCCTTTTGTAAGAACGAACAATTCGTTTCCATCAATCCGCATGGTACTATTAAGATGTGGAGTACAACGACGGGTGAGTGCCTAAAGGAATTCTGTACTCCGGTCCTTGATCCATTCAGCGGTCTCGTTACCGCGACAGTTGATGTAAGATGCTTTCAAGGCTCAGTACAGTTTATTTCTTCCTCTCCGATGGAGAATTTAAAGCTGCATTTTACCGACGTTGACACAAAAAGACGAATTGAAACAAGGGACATTGGAGAAATTTACTCACTTGCTTTCGCCCCAAATAGCAACACCATCATCTCTACTAACCTTGGCGAGATCGATCTGGATCAGTTTGAACCTATCCAACAAGAAGACATTGAGGGTGAAATCAGTTTTAAAGGCTATGGAATTTGGGGCGATTGGATTGCAAAGGACGGACAGCCGATCATTTGGCTCCCACCAGAGTATCGCATATGGCAAAGGTGTTTTGTCATCGCCAAGTCTCAGGTTGCTATCATTTGCATCTTAGGACACTTGTTACTGATCAATTTTTCAGAAGATGAGTCTCAATTTGACTTTGCATGAGGGATTTGTGCATCAGTCGCCATACAATCTTTCCGGTATATCTTCGCCAACGGAGCATAAAAGGGTGCGGAGCTATCTATTCGCCCGTCATAATATGGGATGGAATCTTCCAACTCTAATTTCTGGGGGCAAAATGCGAATGAAATGGCAGAAATTCATCTCAAACCAATAATCTGACGAGACCCCAAGTTCTACGCTGCTTGTGATTACAACCACTTGTGTGTCATACTATATTGAACAGATATGCATCCACTTCAAAGTTTTGGCTTCATTTCATAAAACTAAAGAGAGTTGTTTTACCCTTATTTTCCCGCATACCTCGCCAGAATCTCTTCTCTCGCATCCTCGGCAAGCGACCACAACGGATCCCAGTACTCAATCGTCTCGCCCTCGAGCCTAGGCACAGTAAACTTTGAAAGCCCAATGCGGTGGTCGTAGCTGTCCATGGATAGAGTCAGTCGCTTGCCCCCTTTCCCAGGTAAGTCGACGATGAAGTTTGGGACCATGAATCCGGCAATCTGCCCTCGGACTTCTCGCTCCAGGAGGATGCTATCGCTGATGGGGGTCCGGAGATCCTCAGCGCCGGGCACGGTGTCGCCCTGGTAGACGTAGTACTGTAATTTGCACTATTAGCGAAACCATACCCTGGATCATGGATAGAGTGAGAGAGTGTTCTCCACGTACGGGCTGAATGTTGATGTCTGCAAGCGTTTGAACTAACTCGCACATGTCTTCAGGAGTGTTATTGACGCCATTCAGAAGAACAGTCTGGTTCCGAACAGTAACACCAGCTTCATACAGTCGCTGGACACCTCGCCTCGTAACCCAGGTAATCTCATTGACATTGTTAAAATGTGTGTGGATGCACACATGCTTCCCCATTCGGCGTGCCTTGCGATCTAGGTTAATGATTGCCTGCACCCACTCATCATTCGGGTCAATAAGTCGGCTTGGCGACACGGAGAGTCCCTTGCTAGCAAAACGGAAACGTCGAATATGCGGGATACTTAAAAGCCTCTCCCCAATGTGCGTAATCTGTGACGGCTCTAGAAGATATGTATCCCCGCCGGAGACCACGATATCCTTCAAAGCAGGAGTGTTCTCAATGTATTCAAACCGAGGCTCCCACTTTTTCGGGAGAGGTAAAAATCGTGTCTTCTTTACAGATTCGGTTTCAGCACCAACTGCATATGAGCGAACGCAGAATCGGCAATAAACTGGGCAGATGGAGGTAGCTGCGGGCAGAACAGTCAGTGACAATCTGTAAAAGCCCCAACATTGAGGCAACATACCGAGGAAAAGCGCTTTATTGGGGTATCTATGGACCAGGCCCGGCACGGGAGAGTGAGTGGCCTCCCCCAAGGGATCGAGTCGTGCCATCGGGTGGTCGATATTGAGGGGGGACAAAAGGGGGATGAACTGCCGTCTCACCGGATCATTCAACGGATCCTGCCAGTTTATGATGCTGAGAATATGCGGAGATAGACGCACAGCCATTGGCGCTCGTTTGATGCCATCCTGGACGCGAGAGATGAATTTCTCGGGTGTGTGAATATCTGTAATCCGGAGGTGAGATTCCATGTCCCGCTGGGGAGGAATCGTGCTGGGCAACACCGTCTTCAGAAACTCATACAGCGCCCTTTCGGACTGCACTGTGTTTCCCATCTGAGTCTGGACATTAGCTCGTCTACTATTGGATGAAGGAACAGGCTACCGACCTGCCATTTGTGGCTTATAAACTGGTCAGCAGAGACATCTTTCCACTTGGGTATCTTCTTCCAGTAAGGCTCTTCGGTCTCAATCGACTGGGAGAAAGATACAGGGAGCAAGGCGGTGGTAGCTTCGCCAAACAAATTCCCGTTGGCATCCAGTATGCTCTCAGGGATACTATGCGGTTGCGCAGTTGCAAGCGCACGGGAGAAACGGAGAGGAAGTCGCTGCTTGATGGACAAGCTGGCGGCACGGCGAACGAACAGATACATGACGTTTTCGTGAGAAGATTATGTTATGAGTATTATCTGGTGTATGGTATGTAAAATGATTGTGTTTGGATATTTAGGAAATGAGCAAAGGCGACATTTATAGCATCAACACATCGATCTCAACCGTCAGTGGGAATGTCAACACTCCCGCCATCGACATATCTCCACGTGGCGCTATATGTGGACATTGTCTCAGGTTTAGTCTGTGACGGCATTAGCATCGTCAATCGCAAATGGAGGCCTCTTACTACCATGTAAATCAGGCCAACAATCAATGCTCTACTCACTACAAACGACGGACAATCGGTATCCTAGGACCAGCACCGAGAAATAAACAAAATCCACCAACGCTGGCAGTATTGTGTTGCATGAGGTCTTACGAATAGGTCCAACTCCTGGTGGGCGTGTAGACTACAATCACTCGCAGGTTCTCTACACTCCCCCAACCAATAGAAGAAGAATATGATTAGTAATGACTGCGAGCAAATCGAGCTGCGTCGATTTCACTGAGCTGGACTAAAAACGTGGGACGCTTTCATCCGCTTGACCAAACCTATAGGCATTAGGCCCGTTTTGAGGAGACACGCAACCGGTGCCTTCTACGATTCCTGGACGTAGAAATCGACAACTTGATTGGTAATAGATCCAGGCCAAAACAAAGACGTTTACCCAATGGCATGTCTATTGGTGGTTGTCTGCGCCCTTACAACAGATGTCAGCCAAGCTTTCGGTGCCTGAGAGCACCGACGGGAAGAAATACAGTTGAGAACATATAAGAAGAGTATGTATTCTCAGCCCTCAGCTGCCTGACGCTTGGTGTGCATCAACTCCAGCACTGAACTTAGGGCCTTGAGTTTCACGGGCTTGGTGAGGAACAGATCCACTCCGCTGTCAACCGCTGCGCGATGAGCACTGTCCGACGCCAGGCCTGTAAGCGCAAAGATAGGTACCGGATTGAGCTGGCCTCTATCTTCAAACGCCCGGATTTCTCTTGTTGCCTGGAACCCGTCCATGACTGGCATCGACAAATCCATAAGAATACCCTCAAAATGGCTTGGATTCTGGGTGTAAGCCTTGACGGCTTCTAGGCCATTTGCCGCTGTTTCGTATGCGTACCCACGTTTTCCTAGATATGCCGAGAGTATTTTCAAGTTGATATAATTATCGTCGACAAGTAGGATTTTCTTAGTCGCTCTGCCTGGATCAGAACCTGGGGGCATCGCGCCATTCGTCAGCTGAGGTGTTTCAATGGGCTCCACTGATGGGGAATCACCGTCGATACCGCCGACTTCTATCTGGGTCTGAGACTCTGAGTTGGTTGTCGAACTAGGCGATTCTACGTGTTTTTGCGCAAATTTCTCCGATGGCAAACGGCTGGCATATGAACTGACAGATCGATGGAGTCCTGGGCGAGGAGTTGAGGCGAGTTTGGGAAGACCCATCCACCGCTTGTAGGCGCGCGATATCGATTTAGCTAGCTTACGGGGTCCAATCCTGGATGAAGGAACTCAAGTGAGTTTACAAGAATGAGGCAAGTTAGAAACGGGGTGCACAAACTCACGGTTGCGAAACAAACTCAAAGATGCCGACCTGTCCGGCCGAGTCGTATGCAGAAAGTCGCTGATACGCCACCAACACGTTCTGGCAGACGACGACATTTGGAGTTCTCGCAAGGGGTTGGATCTGCCCAAAGGACTCCGGCAGAACGTCGTCTGACCAGAGCACGATATCCGGCATCCTTTCCTCTTGCCCTGAAAGAATCTTCATTCCAAGCCAATCACGGCAGATATCCTGTAGCAAGCCGTGTTTTGCACCGTCGTGGGCAGCAATACTCGAGGGTTCTTGCTGATCAAAGCCTAGCAATCGGATGTGCAGTCCTTGTAGCTCTCGCACTTGCTCCTTAAATCCTGCATCATTAGGGGATGACAATTGCTCCAATGGCAATGAGACAATCACCGTTGTGCCGACCCCAATCTGACTCTGGACGGTGACATTTCCTCCCACTTGGGACGCTATCATTTTAACAATGGTCAAGCCCATGCCTGTACCCGGCGCAAGTTCGTCTTCCTGGGAAAATGGCTTGAACAACCCGTGCTGAAGATAGTGTTGGCTGATGCCTTTACCCGTATCTTGGACCATCAATCTTACAAGACATTCATTTTCGACATCCGAAGCAGGGAGATCTTCTTGGCTTAGTGAAACACTGATATTGCCCCGTGTGGTGAATGCTAAAGAGTTTGCGAACAAGTTCATCAGTATCCTCCTAAATGCCCCAGGCCGAATATTAAACATCCAGTTGCAAGTTGGATCGATGGAAATATAGACCGGCACATTTCCAAACTGTAGTCTTTGTTCACCTTTGCTGTCAAGATCGGGACCGAGTTGCTCCATAGCCTGCGTAGAGTCTAATACTTTATGGGCACTGACATCGCTATGCATCCGCTGGTCCTGCTGTTTGGAAAATTGGCTGATGGACATGTGCTGGAAATTGAAACCTGCGAATACGCTCTCAATTACTTCTTCGGTAAGAGCATCAAGCCCGACATTTGAAGACAAGCCACTGTTGCCAAGTACACTTGGACCTACTCTCTGCGACTTTACATCGGATAATCCGCTAACCTCTCGCGTCCTGCGCCGTGCCTCAAAACTGTTGACTTTGGAGTAGTCAAGAAGATGGTCAATGGTATCAAGCAAGGTGCGACAACATGTCTCAATTGTATGCGTGGCATTCTCCTGAAAGACGCTGAGGTCAGTGTCGATTAGTAAATCCGTACCGAGAATGATGCCGTGCAGCGGAGAACGTAATTCGTGCGACAGTGAGCTCAAAGCGTCGGATTTTGCCTTCTCCACCTGAAAGACCTCAAGCTTGAGAATATCTGCTACGATCATCATGGCGAAAGCCTTGAAAAAGCTCAACTCTCCCTCGACGGTAAAGACTCGGGTTGGGGTGAGTGTGTAGACGAAGCCCCCAGCAAGCCATAGTTCTCTCTTCGAGTCCCATACAGGTATAAAGGCAACGCTGCGAGCATTTGGGAAAGCCTTTTGCATTAGAATCATCTCATTTGCTTGAACAGGTGGTTGGTCGGAAGATAGCCCCCCCATCGGCGTAGGTTCGATATCCCCGGGAGTCAATACAACTTCCTTGACATTCGGAAGCAGGGCAGCGCCATCACTCGCGCAGGCATCCCCGTGTTGCAAGTCTCCAACGGAATCAAAATCGAAGATCTTGCCATTTGGATAGTGCCGGAGTAACTGTGCGAGGAGCTCTCGGGGTATCACTGCCTCGTCACCGTCAGGCGTGGCGCCATTAATGCTAGAGGCCGCAGATGTAGAAAATCCAAGGAGCTCGCATGAAGAGTCGGAAAGCTCAGCGGATGCGACATCGAAGAATAGACATCCCTCAACCTCGAAGGACTCCCGAATGATATTGGCAGCTTTGGAGAAGATGATATTAGGATTATCCTGGATAAACTGGGAATCCTTGGTTTGTCCATGACTGGCTGTGTTAGCTGGTGTATCAGCGCTTCTACGGCTGGAATTGCTCCTGAGAGCACTGTGTGGTCTCTTGATCGGTATGCCCTTGCCGGTACCTTTCGATTCAGCTGCTTCAATGGTTTGCTGCCCCCGTTGCTGTCTCTCATATCCCCGTCGTTGACTCTCTAAGAGCTGCTGTTTAGCGTCCAACACGCCTTCTAATTTAGAGTCATTAATGAAGAAGCCTGAATTTGATTCGCATTGCCAACCGGATATAGTAGTTTTGCCTTCTATAAAGGATCCCAATCCCCTATTCATCCGCTCGCTTCGCCTGTGGGCATTTTGGGACCTTTTTGACTCCAAATGGCCCATAACTGTATGGGATATGTCCCTCAATCGACGCGTGCACTCGTCATTCCATGCATTTGACGATGCGCCCTTGAGGACGCAAAGCACACCAATATCAATGCCATTAGGGGTTCGAATAGGCACGGCGGCGTAAAAAAGGCATGAATCCCTCCCCAGCGAACCGTATAGCTTCGAAACGAATCGGGCATCGCTGGTCAGGTCAGGCACTAGGGTAAGCGGAAGCTCTCCCCTGTCAGCGCCAGCAGCAACGCAGAGCACAGATTCGCAGACTCCGTGACTGCGGGGTATGGCGGTGCCACAGAGCCAGAGAGGCTGGGGAGCATGCTCAGCGGAGAGTCTGGGGGCCAGTGGCAGCAGTGGAATCGCTTCGGCAATGAAATACTGATGGCTTGTGTCGAAGAGAGATATCAGTGCCCGATCCGTGTTCGTTTGGTATGTCGCGAGTTGGGCCAAGGCCGTCAGGACGCTGTCGCTCGACGTGGAAAGCTCTGAGCTAGGAAGCGGTCGGCCGGTCTCGTTGAAGTGGGCATTGGCACGGAGGAAGGGTTCATATCTTGGAGTTGCAGCAATTCATTAGCAACGTAGCGCATGCGCGAACAGAACCTTGACGCTGCAGCGCAGTAACAGTAACTGACTTGATCGTCTCTCGCTCACGACTAAATTCCAGCACCAGTTTGGCGGGTTGGGTGTCGTCACCCGACCGCATCGGTGCGGCCATTGTTGGGCAACTCTACAGCTTGCCCAAGACTGGTATTCGTAAACATGGAGGTCAAGGGGGGTTGGATCGTATTTGTGGCCATGGCAAAGCTAAGTGTGGAGGGCTTGTTGTGACGAAACATGGTGGCGACAACTAATAAGGGACCTTTCCTTCCAAGGCCCCATCCGTCAGACCCCCTGTAGTACGGGAGCATTTCCTCCGTCCATGGATGGCCTGCTTTGGCTACCTGGTAACAAACAATAACAACATGTACATGGCGGCACGTAAACCAAATGCAAACCCCCCCCCCCCCTGAAAATGACAAATGCCTGAGACAAGAAATAAAAGGCTAGACATCAGAATCAAGTTTTGAAAGCAATCTTTACAAGTATTTGCCATTTCATGAGAGGTTTTGTACTAATACATCCATGACCTACTCTGGTTACCTCGTACTTCGAGGTAAGGTAAGTTAAGGCAGATTGGTGCCAAGGTTACTTCGTCCCCAATCGTTAATCCTTGTGATTCAGGGTCCTTCCCGCCCCCTGCTCGCCACTCTGCTACCTACAACTAAGAATACAGGGTCCAAGCTATGCCCACAGGTGTTCCATCCAAAATCCAAGTCAAAATTTGTCCATCATTCCATCCCATGGTATCTTTACAGCTTCATGATTCAAATAAATCTCAAGTCGTTAAAGAGCGGGGCCCAAAAAGGCCTATTCAATGCAATGCAATCATCATCCATCCCCTATCAAAAGAAGGAAAAATATTATACTACTTGTGTAAGTGATGAGCGAATGGAAGTTTGTCTGCTTGCCGCCCTCTTCTCCCGCTTTGCGTTCATCAGGCCGCAGAAGTTGCAGAGGGTTCGCTGGCCATCAGCTCCCCTTCGCCATTTGGGTGTGCTGTGGGTATTGCAGGCGTAGCAGCTCAGCTGAGCCTTTCTCTTCTATTTTACCATGGTCAATTGCTGGCTCTTGGGTTCTTAGTGAGGTGGTGGGTGACAGCATACTCGCTTCGTCTGAGGCCTACCAGGGATGCATGAAGAAGCACATGAAGCCTCTACCTGTATCTCGGCGGTGTGAGGGATCGGTTTTCGCAGGGCGACAATCTTGTCTAGACTGCGGCCGATATCTTCGGAGATTTTGATCATGGACCACAACTCATCTTCGGTTACCGGATGCATAAACGGTAAGGTCTCGGGAAATTGATCTGTAAAACGAACAAGTTCGTGTGCATTCTGTTTGACCTAGGATGTTGATATCCCGCGGTAGGGCTGGTTAAAATGATGCTATTAAAATAGTGCACGAGACGCCGTTGAAAACTCACCTCCTCCAGGTTCTCGCCCTGCAACAGAGCGTTCAGCGTCAGTGAGGAAACGGCCATGGGCGATTGAGCAGCGTGTGCAGCCTCAAAGGATCTAGGTAGCATCTCCCCTGTGATGGAACATGATGCGACAACAGACATTATAGAACGAGACGGCTCGATCTGAATGGTGAGTGATGGGAGGAGGCTCTGGAGCTTTGACGCATACGCGAATGAATGATGTAGGATAGAAAATAGCGAATGCCATGGTAGATACAGGGTACTGCAACTTTCAAGGCGAGTGGCTTGTCCCTTGGGGAGCACGAGACCCCAACTTTGCGGAGCTTTCCAGTACCAAAGGCAAGAAGGTGTATTAGTTTATACATGCACGACATGAGAGCTACGTTTTCAAAAGGAAACAACTGGATAGATCCATGGATATGCCATCCACTGCCTATTTCCTCTGTTTACTATAGCATATGCATCTTCTCTTTTCTCTCTCCCGTCGTGATTTTAGGTGATGGGGGAGTCTTGTCCACCTAGAATCCAATACCATCCTTTGCAAAGAAATTTGCCCAAATACTTTTATTGTAGTATTATTTAATAGTGTAGGCTGGGTACTACTCAGGTATCAAGCAGTTCCATGCCACCTACAGCTACCTATCGTATGAGGAATTAGGTTGGGTCTATGGATGCTATGGATCTCTAATCGATTCTACTAAGCGCGCGTTCTCATGCGAGTCGTAACAAGCAGGTAACAGATAAATGTAACGGTTGCGGTTGAACTGCTGTAGAAAGCCCCCCCTGTATTTTATGGAGAACGGACACGACGGAGTACAACCATCCATGAAATACGTACACTTAACCTGGTTCCATCCTCTGATTGAAGCCATCCATAGAGTCTCGTGCGGACCATGCAGATCTATGACATCAACACCACGTCGGGCAGCCTCTGCCGCTTATCCATCAGGAACCTTGAAATTCTACAAGCATGCAGGCAAACACTTGGTAACAATCCTGCGATCCCTAATGGGAGATCTCATCTTGCCCCTGTTAAAAACGCCTTGGGAGTTCAGGGCTGGATAGCGGGGTCAATGGAATGAGATCACTTTGATGACGTAGATATCGCCGGGCATAGAATAGCATCATGTCGGATTTCGTCATCCCTCGTCGATAGATCTGGATGGGAGGAAACTATGATGCCATTTGAGGCAAAGGAGGGATCTGATCTACGGGGATACTGGAGATTAAAGGGTATAAGACGCTCAGGGTCCCCCGAATCTAGATGGCAAGACAAACACTTCTACATACATTTGACATTCAACGACAAAGAATCCCATCAATCCAATATCTTAATAAATACTATTAAAATCAGCCGCAGTCATGGATTTCATCAAGAAGGCAGCCGGTGGTGGCTCAACCCAAAATCAAGGCGTCCAAGGCACTCAAGGCACCCAAGGTATCCAAGGCCAGAACACTACTGGCCAGAACCAAGACGACTATGTCGACAAGGGTAAGATTGCCTTCAAGCTATTGAGCTTCCATTTACTCTAGAACCTTTGCTAACTTCTCATTACGTGGTAGCTTTTGGCATGGCTGCAAAGAAGAGCGGCCATAACATGGATCGCAACACCCAAGAGAAGATCACCGACGCTGGCCGCGCGGCATACGAGAAGGCTACTGGGTAAGTGCTCTCGCGATACTCTACTGTCTATATAAAGACATGGTGCTAATGATTATTCTATAGAAAAACCGTTCCCGACAAAGTTTCAAACTAGAGATCGAGATGGAATAAATTTATAGTAATTTAATGAAATTGTTTATCTCAGATTTAAATTGTTGTCCAAGACTGTAATTCAAACTATTACGTATTTAGTTAACTAACGTCAGCTGCAAAGTTTAATGGATGGACTATTGTTACTGTCTTTTCGTTGCTGAATACGATCGTGACGAACATTGTTGAAAAATCTGTAGCGTTCTGTAACTGAGCTGTTGGCGGGATCATTCACAGGTCGTGATAAGAGGACTCCGATTTATCTCAATTGGAGATAGCTTCATCATCAAAATCATTTCTAAGCAGACTGTGCTAGATGCACAAAACATGTGCAGCTTCAATTTTTCGTGATAGTTGCAGATGGCTTCGTAAAGACTATTATGTGGCTTGATCAATCACGATATAAGATGGCCAATTTGTCAGATGTTCCGAATATGCCATTTTTCATCCAAATGACAGCGGACAATGCAGCAAGCAGTCTCACATATACTCAAATGAAACTCACTGCACGCCAATTCAAACTCTCTGAGACGACGTTCTTCAATTCCTACCAGATGGCAGGGAAGTCTTTGGCTCCGGCCATAACATCCTGGGCGTCTGGTGGTTCCTTGCTTATGATGGCTGTCTAGATTTCAGCCAGCTCAAGCTTGCTGGTGATGGGGCTGAGGGATTCGTCTTTCATCGGGGGTCTTACTCTTCCTCCACAAATAATGTCAAACTCGACGACGCGACATCTTATGGTTCCCGTCGCGTCTGTTTGGCATTGGCAAATATCGTAATTCAGAAGGTCGGGACAAGCTGCTGGAACCACTTGCGATTGTGGATAAAGCAACATGTGGCCTCTTTCTATTTATTCCTGCATTCGCATCTGGGACCAAATTAAAATTGTACATCGTGCTCGTTTCTTCAATTTGGGAATACTAACAGAAGACCCCGCGGTAGAAAGCGCAGCAGGGCCATTGTCAGCCTACCTATACCAGCATAAGACATCTAGCACTCATGGATAGTCCAGCTAGCATTGAGGTTCACCAAGGCCACACCGTTTCGTAGGGAGTGCGTCATTCATGTCGTACTCACAAAGGATGCACCACAGGATCAAGAAGTGCTGAATGTCAACCTCATTGGTGGAAACTGCTGGTCTCTGAGGGAGGGGCGTCTTGTGGCTCCAGATGCGTCGACGTAATTCCAAGATGCCAACTACTCGAGACTTGGGGACTCGGACGAATGTCGTGGTAGAAGCCGATGGTTTGCCTTTGCAGTCAAGGTAGAAATGCGATTCGATACTGTCAAGCGCCCTAGTCTCGCTTCTCGCCTCTATAAATCAGCCGCGATCCCTCGTAAGCCGAGTAGTTCATCGCTAGAACAGGAGTTTGTTTATTAGTCGTAGTGGAAAGCGAACCGCCTGAATATTGAAGATTTCCTCTCTTCATGATGAAAGTGCTCGGTTTTATGCGCTGGTGTTTCCCATAAATTGGCAAAATGCAAAGTCAAGTCACTTGCATGGCTCGGGTCCGAAATGCGGCAATTGTTGCCTCTGTTCCCTCGGACAATGAATCTTTATCGTGCCCGAATTTTGTCAATCCCGAGACAATTTATCTATTTATTCAGTGGACCCGCTCACCAAACAAGTCCGGACGGTGCTCTCATGCATGCTTCACACAAACTTTTATATCAAGTCTCTATTGAAGCATAGTATAGAAGACTTCATTCAATCTGACATCTTTATTGGCAATATTTCAACTTCCATAACCGAAAATGAGCTCGTCAGTTCTTCTCCGGGGAGGCATTGTCCTGATCCATGATGAAAACGACAAGATTACCCCCACCAAGACGGACATCCTGATCGAAGACAGCCGCATCACCAGGATCGAGCAAGATATTACTGCTCCTGAAGGGTGTGATGTCCTAGACTGTACCGACAAGATCATCTCTCCCGGCTTTGTGGACACTCATCATCACCTGTGGCAATCGCCGTTGAAGGGCCTGTTTGGCGACAGCTCATTCCTACCCTATATGGCCATCAGTAAGTGCAATTTTGCCTCCATCTATCAGGATACTGTTCACTAACGGAACAAGTGATGACTTCAAGCCTTACGATGGAAGCTGGAGATTTCTTTTGGGGCAATCTCGCGGGATCTATGGAGGCTATTGATGCTGGAACAACCACCGTCTTGGACCACGCTCATATGAACTGGTCTCCCAACCACAGTAAGTTGCCTCGTGTTCATCCATGTCTAGAAACGTATTCTTATACACGATGTCTATCTAGGCCCCCAAGCAATTGCTGGTACTATCACATCAGGCATCCGCTCCATCTTTGGCTATACCCCATACATTGGTCTCAAATCTCACAAGCCAGCAATCGAGTTCCGACAGGACCTGTTGGCGCCCTGGGTCATGGAGACCTTTGAGAAGCTTGCTACAGCCCAATCTCTCAGCGACGCCGAATCTCGTGTTAAAATGGGCCTTGGCTTTGATCTCTACTTTTTGCCAAAGGAAATGATCCAAGATATGTTTAGCAAGGTGAGATC
Source organism: Hypomyces rosellus (assembly GCA_011799845.1). Lineage (NCBI taxonomy): Eukaryota > Fungi > Ascomycota > Sordariomycetes > Hypocreales > Hypocreaceae > Hypomyces > Hypomyces rosellus. The sequence continues at coordinate 1,165,903 of WWCI01000003.1, forward strand.
ACTTGGAGCGGACATCATCACATCACACTACATTCGACCCAAGGGTGAGGCAGACTCAAGCTTGCCTGCTCTCTTGCATAGCTACGGTCTTCTTGACGAGAGAATTGTTCTTTCTCACGCTGGCGGTGCCACCCCTGAAGATGCAAAGCTCATGAGTGAAGCCAAGTCATATGTCTCTGTGACACCCAGTGCCGAACAGTCCATGTGCGTCGGTCCATCTGTCGCATTTCGGGATGATCTCCCTGGCATGGAAAAGGTCTGCTCTCTGGGAATTGACTGCCAGTGCATAAACAGCAGCAGCATCGTAAACGAAATGCGCACCAGTTTACAGACTGCGCGCGCTCACGACAGCATTGCTCATCACAAGCAAGGCAAATTGCCAAAGACGGGCTTTCACACTTGTGCCGAAGCGTTTAACATGGGAACCATTCAAGGCGCACGCGCACTCTGCATGGAAAAGGAAATCGGTAGCATCCAAGTCGGTAAGAAGGCAGACTTGGTCGTGTTTGATGCGATGAGCCCGGCCATGATTGGCGCCGCTCAACGTGACCCCGTGACGGCCATCGTGCTGCACTCGAGCATTGGCGACGTCGATGCTGTCATTGTAGACGGCCAATTCAGGAAGAGGAACGGCAAACTCCTCCCCGTTCAGGTGATCAAGTGGCAAGATGAAAGCAACTTTGAGGAAACAGATGAGTCTATAAGCTGGGGATTCGTGGCGGGTCAACTACTGGCCATACAACAAAGGTTCCTGTCGAAGCTTCCGGAATATGACCTACCAGAGCTACAGACGGCGATTAAGGAGTTGTTCCATATGCCATAGAATAGGGTTTCCTGATGAACAGAGTGGCTGCTGGGGGCTGCGTATAACCAATCCCATTTTGAGTTTACGAACGTTTCTGAAGTTTATAGAACGCTACCTTGGTCACCTTGGTATGGCGATGCTTTGTGAGTAGACAGGCTAATCTAAAGAAGATGTTTATTATGAAACTATGTAAAACCAAGAATCTTCAAAATTCATGACACTGTACTCCAGGCTAGACACGAGACCAGGGCAGAGCTGGAGCTTAGGACAAGAAAGGACAAGAACGCAACGAGGCTCCGATATCTCGTACAGGCTGTTACGAAGAAACAGTCCAAAGGTGTTCATAGAAAGTGGTGGTGCAACACCAGGAAGAATGAGGGTGCAGTTACAGTCATCCAGCAACGCTTGGAGGGTTGTCGCTGAATGATCAAGAGAGTATGAACATCGATTAGGTGTTTAAGAATATCTAGTCAACCACTTTCTAGTGCTACAAAAAATTTGAAAGATTATTTAACGCTGTGGACATGAGCTTGTGATGTGTAATTTCCGGTAGTGAACCAACCTAAAGAGCCTAGACAATGGATATTTCGTGATTGAGACTCAAGGAAAAGATAATTCTAGGCTTCAACAAAAGTGTATCAGCAACTACCTAAGCCTCTTGACCATCAGATGAAGAAAACACGTCGGCTGCGACCAGTCGTGATCGGCGCGCCGTCATGTTCGCCAGTTCCATAATCGACATGGAGCTCATCAATTCTACTCTCGAGACAAGTGCCCCAAGATGGCCTGTAACCCAGTTCCGTAGCTGTAATTCAAGAAGCGAGTCCATGCCATAACTAATGACTGATCGGTCGGCCTGGAAATCCTCGGCCTGGATGCTCAATAACAGCGTGACCTTGTCTCTCAGGCCCAAGAGCGCCGCTCCCACCGCTTCCTTTGGAGTTTTGGCCTCCTTTAGAGCAACCTGTACGTCAAAGCCATCACCTTTGGACCCTTTATTTGCTACTGTTTGCGCATCCTGCGACTGATGTGACGAGAGATGAATGAAACGAGAGTCTGGTCTCTGAGTGGCCGCCTCCCTTGTTCCGGACGTTGGATGTGTTCGGTAGATACCAACAGTTATCTGAGTTTCATCCGGTGTATTGGCCAGAGGATTTGAAATGGTGTAATTCAACGCGGCCAGTGCCTCTGCCATGCCAATAGACGTATGGTCGTGCATTAAAGGGTCACTTATAAACGTTTCGTTTTCGGCGGCGAAACCCAAGTCAGCGATGTAGCCAACGTCAATAGCTCGGAAGGGCAGCCCATTGGAGATATAGTGTTGTGATAAAGCATCCAAGAATGTATTGCTGGCGTTGTAGCTCCCTGTCCCTTGGGAACCAGCAATGGCAACCACAATAAAGAAGTCAAGTGCTTCAGGAGTGGCGAAAGAGTTCACGAGATTAAGCGTACCGGCCACTTTAGCGGAAATACCGTCATACAATTGGTCATGGCTCGTGTCTTTGGCGAGGGCATACTGATTTTTAGTTGTTAGTACAGGAATTCTGAGATCAGTTTTCCCTGGAGCTCACCTTTAGATCTATGCCACTTTGGATGATACCTCTGATCGGCACTCTAGCACTGCTCTCTTTTAGCACCTCCATGCTGGTCTCATCGCAAACGTCTCCTTTGACAATCACAAGATCGACTCCGGATATTTGCATCTCCTCAGATAACTCCTTAACCATGGGAGCGTCAGTCCCTGAGCCGGAAAGAGTGATGATTCGTTTGGCTCTCAAGTTGGCTAGATGCCTCACTATTTCCCTTCCAAACCCCTCAGTACCCCCGACCACTAAATACGAGCCTTCTGGATTCAGATTTGGCAACATTGGCTGTTTAGGTTGAATCTTTGAATGCGCGTTAGTATCGTCATCTCTAATTTCTGGCCTATGCGAAAACAAACCTTCAATGGCTGGGTACTATCGACCTTTAGCACCACTTTTCCAACATGTTTGCCTGCCTTCATGCATTCAAACTGTTCTGCCATGCTTCCCACATGTCCGACTGTGACGGGGTTAATCATTTGTAAATTTCCATCTTGAATAAGATTCACCGCTGTTTGTATCAACTCTCGAAGCAACTCTGGTTTGGATCTGGCAAGTAATACCAAGTCAACTATGGAAATCGTCTTGTTCCCCTTTAAAAGTTGCATCTGCAGTCTTGCGTTATCTTCAATACCATTGCCAATCTCGATAAAGCGACCAAAGGGGGCTAATATATGGCAGCTTACGACGGCAGCCTCATCTGATAGTGAGTTAAGAACAACATCCACACCATTGCCGTGTGTTGCTTTGAGAATGCCATCACCGAACAGAAGGTCGCGGCTGGAGAATATATGATCATCCGGGATACCGAATTGCTTCTTGATAAGCTCGCGCTTCTCATCGCCTCCAACTGTGACGAAAATCTCTTTGGCTCCCAGATATCGAGAGATGGCAATGGCTGCCTGCCCTACGGCACCGCTTCCCAGGTGGATTAAAATAGTCTCTCCTGGTTGAAGATTGGCCAAACTTTTCAAGCTGTAAAGGGCTGTTCCATAGGCTACCGGGATGGCTGCGGCTATTTCCATGGGCATGCCCTGCGGAGCACAGAACACTAGGTTGTGATTGACGTTGGTAATGGTACCGAGGCCATCCGGTTCCAAGAAGCAAACGGCATCCCCAACGGAGAATCCCATGTTGGATTCCTCACCAACTGCGACCACGGTGCCTGCTCCTTCAATGAGCAAGCTGCTTGAGTCACTTATCTGACCCATTGCACACATGATATCCCTATAGTTTAGTGCAGCATAGTCGACCTGAATAGAGATGCCTGATGGATGAAGGGATGATATGCTGCCATTTGGGTGATCCTTCCAGTATAAGGTATCCCAAAGTGCAGCAGACCGGATGCATAGCTGCAGTGAGCGACTTTGATCCACGAGATGTTCAACTTGTGGGTGATATTTCGAAACAGTGTCGGTCACCCAATTACTGGCGGAAATATGGGGAACTACACGTGGGATAAGTAGCTCCCCTCCTCGTCCTGTAACTTCCCATTCCCATTCCGAAATTGGGCTTGCTTGGGGGCTAAGAATCCTGGTATACATTTGAAGGATGTAAGAGATTATTTGACTATCCGTTTCGGATTCCAAGTCAACATCAAGAGTATATAACTTGAGGCTGTGATTTTCGGCACGCAGATTTCGACCCAAACCTGTGACGAAAGCTCCTTGAGTCGAAGAGCATTCGAAGATACCACCTGTGCTGACCCACAGAACCTTCTCTGCGTTAACCACAGTATCTCGGATCCAGTTCCAGTTCCCTTCAGACGGTTTAATCATAATATCCTGCCATATTTCTGGAAGCAGAATAATCGTTCCACTAACCTCCTTGGCCGCGAACATGGAAACCACCGAAATCGCTGCGTCCGGAGAATGCGAGCTGATACTGCTTGCTAGTGTATGTGCAAGGGCAGTGTTGTCATCCAAAGAAATGATGGATACCACTTCCTTTTCTGCTAGCTCTGTTGCTTCAATCGTAGCAGATGATAGAAGAAGACTCAGTTCATGTTCCTCGTGATCATAGTCCTTCATCTGCAAGTCAACACCAGAAAACCCGCTCTCTTTCAACACTTTATCCCAAGCCGGCGGTTCCTGAAGCGGTCCTGGCGTGCGTCCTTCTTCAGCTCCGAACCACCAACCGGCCAATACTCCCCAGACCATACCACCGTGAACCGTAGGAACTGTAAATTCGACCATGCCCAACTGACCACCAGGCTTCAATAGAGACTTCAGATTAGTCAGAGTTCCCTTGAGATTCTTCGTGGCGTGCACAACGTTGGAAGCGACTATGATGTCGAATGAGCCCAGCTCGAACCCCTGGTCGGATGCCGATTGTTCAATGTCTAGGGTTTTCAGTTCGACAAAAGGCTCGAATTTTCCAAGTCTCTCGCGCATCAAAGCCAAGAACCCCTTTGATACATCGGTAAAGACATATTTCTCAGTCGCTCGACTGCAGGAATTGCTCTCGCCGTAAAGAGCCTCCAGCATTGGAAAGGTCAAGCTACCCGTGCCTCCACCAATCTCTAGAACTCTCAAGTTGGGGGCCTTGAACTTGGCAAGACTAATGTAATTAGCGAGTTGGGTATGACACCGACTGATCCCCTCCCTCTCAATGTAGATACGGTAGAGTAGGTCCTCTTGCATGAGCAAAGATAGACCATCAACCTCTCCCGTCACGATGCCTTTCAAACAGGAACCGAGGCGAACAATTGCCTCTCCATAGGCGCCAAGTGCCTTGAATTCATTCTCAAGCTCTGTACTGATTGGCTGGCTATCATCAATGTCTTGAGCGCGCATCCACTCCAGGTAATATTTTCGGAATCCCGATGCAGCTGCTTCCTCTTCTGGGGTCAACGTATCGAGGGCTTCTTTGATCGATCTACGGCAAAAGGCGGTTGCGCACTCCCTAACCTGCTGGTGTTCTTGGCCCAAGTTCTTGCTGCAGTGGGCCATGATCGAATTGTTGGATGAAGAATATGGATCGAGCTGCCACTTGGTTTGATAGCACAGCGGCCTCTTTGGGATCTGGGGCTGCCCGCCACTCAGCACAGCAAACTTCACCCCATTTGCCATAAACAGAGCGCCATCGTCTTCCGTCTCTGCCATTGATACCCAAATATCTGATGTATATCTCGCCAGTCCATATTCTGCTGATTTAGTCCCCACAGACAGCTTGGCGCCTGGTCGAAGGTTACAGTCAGTTGGTAGTTGCAGCTCCCCAATCGACGCAGGTATTGTGATCTCATCCAGACAACCAGCCAGCTTTAGTCCAGGGAAAACGGCCTGGAAGAAGCTTTCCACTGTTGTAGGGTGAATTGGGTGGGCTTTTTGGTGCCCTGAAGGCATGGACGGCTTGACATTTGGCACTGATAACTCGACCTTGGTTGCCCACGGCCGTGCAGCAATGGCGTCCATACAAACGTACGACCCAGTATATTGGATCCCAATACGACTCAATTCTTTGTAAACAACAGATGGGTCAAGAAGAGCCCACGGCTGGTCACATGTCCCCTGTTCCAAATTTTCCGGTACTTCTTGGGGAACAGAATCCAGTACTGTGACAATGCCATGGCAGTGCTCAGTTGAGCGATTTTCAGCGGATACGCTGAATATACGAAACTCCTGCCAGTCGGATCCCGAATCACTAGTAGATGATGAGTATGGGGTCATCTGCAGAAACACCTCGACACCAATGGGATGGGCATTAATTAACAACGGCGTAGTGAAAGCAATGTTCTTCATCGTAATAGTCTTCCTCTTCCAGCTGCGATTCTCTATTGCAAATTGCTGTCGCAAGGCTTCGACTACCATGGTAATGTAGCCAGCCCCACTGAAGACATTAGATCCATCGACAGAATAATCAGCGAGCCATGGCGTCTCCGATGAACGAATGTAGTTGTGCCATGAAGGTTGAGTACTAATGCTGTCTGGTGCAAGCGTCCCTAATAGTTCATGTCGAGGAAACTTCTTGAAGCGATAGTGCTGACTTCGTCGCGACTCGTTCCAGTGGCGAATCTCATGATGCCAATTGTAAGATGGCAGATTAGTCAAGACTTGGACGTTTTGACAATCGCTGATTTTGTTGACTTGATCCAGGAGCACATTAGCACCACGAGAAAACAGCTCACCCAGCAGTGTGAGTATCGCAGTAACATCGTCCTGCTTTTGATTCAAACTTCCGAGGTAGTGGATATCTGGTGTCATGCAGTCCTTCAGGGTCTGGTTGATAGGGCCACGAAGGGCTGGCTGTGGCCCAATCTCGACTATCAGTCCTTCTGACCCAAGAGAAGACTCCGCCCCAGCAAGTTGGAGAGTTTTGGAAAGGCCATCGGAGAATCTGACAGGCGAGACCAGGTTCTGAATCCAGTATTTAGGGCCAAAATCTTCTCCTTGAATGAGCTTACCACTAACAGAAGAAGCCATCTGAATGCCCGGCTTAGAGGGCTTTGGCTTGATATCCTTGATGTTCTCATAGTAAAATCCTCTCACAATCTTCATATGAGGAGAGTGATAGGCTACTCCAACAACCAGCTTGCGATTAAAGATCTTTGCTGCTTCAAAAGTCTGAGCCAGCTCATCAATGGCAGACGAGTCGCCAGAGAGTGTCACACTGTTGGAACTATTTATGCAAGCCAGCGTAACTCTAGACTCATAAGCTGTCAGATATTGATGTGCCGCAGTTTCGGATAGTCCGACCGCAAGCATAGCTCCTCCAAGTTGAGGAGCTACTCGCTTGAGATGATTCACCGACATTCCACGGAAGTATGCAATCTTCATCGCATCAGAGGCAGATAGTGCCCCGAGAGCGTATGCAGCTGGAATCTCCCCACTTGAATGGCCGCACAGATGGGAAGGTCGAACACCAAAGGATTCTAGGAGGTCAACCAAGGCTATCTGGATAGCGGTTGTGCAAGGCTGCGCAAGCTCTGCCTCATTAACTCGAGATATTCCCGCGGGCTTCTCAAGCTCTTCTATGAGTTTCCATGTTGCGCCGAAGCTAAGAAGGTTTTCCTCTGCTCTCCGCATAGACTGTTGAAAAAGTGGATAAAATGAGAGCAGTTCGCTTCCCATTTGTGCCCATTGCGCACCTTGGCCTGTGAAGACAAACCAAATCTTTGGCTTATTGTATGCCTTGGTGGGTCTCTTTAAACCCTTCTCGAGCTCCCGAAGTCCTTCTATGAGGGTATTCAAATTGCTAGCTACCACGACAGCCCGATTGGAATGCATGGATCTCCGTGAGCCGAGCGTATATGCTAGACTATCCAAAGATAGTTGTTGCGGACTACTAAGGAACCGCCTCCACATACTGGCCATTTTGTACATTGCTTGTTGCCGTTGATGGGTAAAGCAGAATATCTTGGGCTCGGTTTTCGTTTGAGTAGATGTGCCGTTCATTGGTAGTAAGTTATCTGGCGGTTTGGACCATGCGTCACCTGCTTCTATGATAACATGGGCGTTCGTGCCTCCGTAGCCTGAGCTGTTGATGGATATCCGCCTGAGCTCCCCCTCAGGCCAAGTTGCGACTTTGGTGACGACCTACTTGGGAGTAAGCAACATTTCGTACCAGATAGTTCTCTCGAATTACTTACCTCAATTCCTGCTTTATCCAACTCCAAGGCAGGATTAGGAGTCTTGAATGTTGGATTGGGAACGAATGATCCATTTTCTAGCATGAGAAGTGCTTTGACCAATCCCGCAATACCAGAGGTATGTTCAGTATGGCCAATGTTCGACTTCACGCTGCCCACATAGAGCTTCTTGGAGGCCGGTCTTCTCGTACAGAAAGCTTTGGTGAAAGCTGCTACCTCAGCTCCATCACCAGCGGTGGTACCCGTGCCTGTGAGGAGGCTGTCAGCTTGTGTCGCCATTCAAATTAAGTTGGGAGGAGTCAGCTATAAAAAGATTTAAAATCAGGGCGCATGCCTACCATGAGCTTCAACAAAAACAGTTTCGCCAGGATCAAGCTTAGCAGACGCATACGCTCGAAGTATCGTCTCGTATTGAGCATCACCAGATGGCATTGTGATACCAAATGTTTTTCCGTCAGACCCGAGCGCGGTGCCTCGGATAACCGCTCGGACAGCATCACCGTCCCGAATCGCGGCGTGAAGCGGTTTCAAGAGCAAAGCCACAGCTCCATCACCTCGACCGTAGCCATTGGCCCGTGAGTCAAAGGAATAGCACCGGCCGTGGGGGGAAAGGAAAGTCATGGACGACTGGATGGCAAACATGTCTGGGTCCAGTAGAATATTGCAACCCCCGACAATCGCTTGATCAACCTCCCCGGAGCGAAGGGCATTAACCGCATCATGTAGAGCAACAAAAGAGCTAGAACAAGCTGTGTCTACGACGAAGCTCGGTCCCCTCAGATCGAATACGTATGAGATTCGATTTGCCATTAGATTTGCACCAGTTCCTGTGAAGCGATAGCTAGAGAAAAGGCACGTCAGTTTAACATGCTCTTTTAACATGCAAATCACTCTAGTAGCGATATGTTGCTTTTACTCCGTGGTAAAGTTGCATTAAACAATAAAATCCACTCACGTTGGTGACACCTCAGGGTCACGACCAAGAATTTGGTCGTACTCGGGATGGTTTGAAGCGCAGTATACTCCAGTGTTTGACTTTTCCACTTTCTCTAGAAGAACGCCGGCATTTTCAAAAGCTTCATACACAACCTCCAAGATCAGTCGCTGCTGGGGATCGATGGCTTTCGCCTCCAGACTGCTGATCTGAAAGAAGTCATTGTCAAAGAGAGCGGGGTCTTCAGTTAACAGATGCATACCCTGACAGTTGGTCTTATAGATTCACCGATTAGCGAGCATCCAACACATCGATACGAACTCAAGTGAATCATATGACATACCGATCCGGGAAGAAGCGCCTCCGGGTGCCAGAAAGACTTCATTCTGAAGCGATCTTTGGCATTGTTAGACCAAGTAGTCATACCCTTGGAGAGCAGCTGCCAAAATCCATGTTGGTTGGATGCCATCCCAGAAAACCGACAAGACATGCCAATAATGGCGATCGGCTCGGGCACATCTCGCTGCAGATGTTCCGATTCCATGGTGGCGAGTTGCTCTTTTATTTTGCCTTTCTTATTTTTTTCACTTGAGAGAACAGCATTAACACAAGCACAAAGACGCTGTTACTTATTTCGTGAAATTGACTTGGATATCAGAATAAGTGGGAATGAATGCTCGTTATCTATGTTTAAGCATATATGCAAGGTTAGGGTAAAACAGTGAGTGGTCCATCTCGGGGTTCTACTATTATGGGATAGCCCGACTTACACGACGGCGAGAAATCTCCCCCACGTCTCGGGCGTAGCCGTTCGTATACAAATCTCGGTAGTAAAAAGAGAGTAGAGCGAATATGTGTCAGGCTTCTTCTTTTCCACCAGCTACTCTGGTTCTCATTCTCCTTATTCGTCCCCTTCTTCTGCTCTCCCCCTTCAAGCATTTTCAGCCCAAGGAACGACCAAGACACTGGTCCGTCCGACGTTCCCCTTGGTCCCCAGACTCGATCGCCCGAGTCCACTTAACTAATAGACGGTCGGGTTCACACTCCCTTTGATGTGTGTGTCTCAGTTGGATCAATCAGTCGATAGAGATGGTGGAATTGGCTTGAATGACGACTCCACAAACCTTGAGAAGATCGACTTGCAATCACATTGGTATTTGTCCAAGGAAAAAAGCTTGAGAAGCTGCGCAAGCTTGCTCAACAGCCCTCAACCTCTCCACCTTCAGCCGCAGACAATGCCCCGCTGACGGCATTGACGTGAATGCATCTCAAAGGCCTGAGAGTTGGCACGCTGATATTATTATCACTTCTTTGTTGATAGCTGGTTTTAACGCGCGTAAACGCATGGAACCATTGCTGTCAGACGAGAGCCCCATCAGTGCCATGGCCGGGGCACGCGCGACAGCCGTCTCAGAACTCACGAGTCAGGTTACCACAGATATTGTGTGTTCGGTCGCAAACTCAATATTTCTCTGCATTCACCAATGCTGTATCATCTCTCTGTGTTTACCGTCGAAGAGAAGGGGATTTGAGATTCAGGTGTGGGCTGCCACCGAGGCTATGGAGAAATCGAGGGCTGATGAGAAGTGGAAGGCTTGGATGCAACTGTTGAACACGTGCCTGGATGTGTTTATTCGGGCACATGGGACGGTGGGAGTGCCTTGACCACCATGAGCCTTCTATAAATCTCTAGCTTACAGTGGAGGTGTGCTCATTAAATGATGCAGGGCTATCAAGCCATGAATCCACAGATCCATCCTACCTGTTCGATACCCTATACACTGACCTTGGAGACCATCATACAACGGCCATGAATAATTGGACTTGGAACATTATACTAACCTCGAACTTGGGAGATCACCTCAGATCAACAGTAAATTTTACTATACGGTACAGCTATGAACTTGATCCGACCATATTAGATCTCTATGAGATCCCAGAGGATGTAATGGAATGTCCAGAACACGATCATTGTTATAAGAGAAATCAGCAAATTTGTCAAAGAGGTTGCTATAAACTACTACAAAGTTTATCTCGCACCATGGCTCTCATACTACCATCGGCTCATCTGTCCGAGGATCTCCTCAACGACAAGATGCAAGATCACACATGCATCCCTTGCTTTCAATCATTATCCACCGATATCCGAGCCGATTCCTCAAAATGACTCGAGAGGTTGACTCGATTAGCACACATGTCAGCGTACGTATGAGCGCTCACGTTCTGTCGCCGGCCATTATTATTGGCCCCGAGATGCTCCACCGTGTGCAGTCTCTCGCCAACGATGCAGAATAAGGATATTGGTTTCATCTATAACAAGGATTAGCAGCAGAAAGGCAAGAAATCTAGCCCAATTGGTAGCTGAGCTTTTATCCGACGTGGTATTCTCGGCGCAAATAAATGTTATCTAATATATGGTCATAGTTATTCAGGGATGCAATGCTTCTAATTGGCCATGATCTCGCTGTTATTAAGTATGCCTGCAACCCTACCCTGTCTAGATGCTTGATTGAGTAATAGATGAAAATGCACAAGTATTGCCAAGAAGGTAACACCACTGCGCCATCCAGGCCTCCATTGAAGTTCCATATCTAATGTATAACTAAGAGCCCATTCCCTCGCTTCCAAATTTTCCAAGACCATTAATATCCCCTCTGAAGGTAGTTGAGACCAGACGCCATCATGTTGTCGCATCTCGCATGGCTCAATCTCGCTCTGGCGCCAGTATACGTCGCCGCTGCGACCTGTGACGATAGCTTCACCGAAAGTAAATCATTCGACCCGAAATCTCTTACTCTCAGAGAGGTTGGCGCACGCAATACGATTGTGGGTTCTTCCATGAATGCGCAACCGGTGGCTGAGAGCCTAAAGGCTGATTGAGAACAGGATTGGCGCGTCTGGCTGGAGCAAGATGGTGATCCTATCTCATTCTGGCACGACATTCCCCTGTACCCCGACGAGAATGACAAGAGCATCGTCAATGTCTATATAGAGATCCCTCGCTGGACCGACGGCAAGATTGAGACGTCGCGCAAGGAGTCTCTTAGTACGTGACCTTTCTTGCCACAAGCATGGATCCTTATGATTAACACACTCTCATTAGATCCAATCTATCACGATGATAAGAGCAAGAAGCCGCGATTTGTCGCCAGCATCTGGCCACACAAGAGTTATCCTTTCCTCTATGGCTCACTCCCTCAGACGTGGGAAAATTCCAACATCAACCACAAGTTTACCGGGTACCCGGGTGACAATGACCCAATGGACATCTTCGACATCAGCGCGATAGAGTAAGAACCTACTTGATGGATGGAAATACTCGACAACTAATCGTATCATGCAGTTCAGGCTTCGTGGGCCAGGTGAGGCAGGTCAAGTTGCTCGGTGGCCTTCCCATGATTGACGTATGCATCCGATTCTCTCCGTTGTAGTGCACAAGCTGATGAGATGCAGGACAATACCACTGACTGGAAGATGATGGCCATCAATGTCAATGATCCGCTAGCCAAGCTTGTCAACAGTAGGACCATCTTCTCAGAGCATGTTATGCAAGGGATAGCTAACGTCTTGTAGCAGTGGACGACCTTGAAAAATACCGACCAGGTATGAAGCAGTCATTCTATGATTGGTTTATTGTAAGTGCCAAGTCGTGACCATGAGGACTTTGGATCGTAGAAACTCACACCGATTCTTTTGTACAGTATTACAAGGTCCTCCGCAGTGGAAGCCTCAACATCATCTTTGAGGACCAGTTCCAAAACGCCACCGTCGCGCAGGGCATTGTCGCCGAAAGCCACGGCTTCTGGAAAGATCTCATCAGCGGCAAAGAAGACCCTGGCAAGATTAGCACCAAGCAGACATCCCAGCCCAACATGTGCAAGAGCTACGTGAAGAGCTCAGACGCCACCAAGAAGTTCAACATCCCAAAGAAGTCGAACATTCTGCCACCGGAGCCGAAACCGGCCAAGTACGACCAGTGGTACTATCTGGATAAGGATTTTAAGGCTCTGCCAGGTCAGGTTATCGATGTTGATTAAGTAGCACTATGGCATGCTATGGGCTATCTATTATTGGTACATGATGTCTCGTATCCCTCGGCAGCGAGGAATAAAAGGAGTGTTGTGAGCACGATATGTTTTTCTATACAAATTCGCCGTCCCTTTTGCCCATATTCTATCCAACTAAAAATGCAATTTAAATCAAAGCGTAATGTGGTGTCGAGCTTAGTAGCGGTTGCTGGTCTTGAGAACGGTGCTGGTGGCATCACCAAACTCAACAGTGACGTTGTAGTTGCTGAGAGTAGGGCCGTAGACGGCACCGTACAGGCTCATCAAGCTGGCAGTAATGATGGCATTGCCCTTGGGAGCTGTGGCTGGGATGGTGATTTGCCTGGTGAGGTTGTGAATCTGGTTGGAAGCGCCTACAAAATACAAAGTTAACTTGCTGGTCGCATAGACGAATGACATCATGGGGGGAGGAAGAAGAAGAGCTTACCAGGTCCGAGGTAGAAAGAATTCGCGACGGCTCCAAGGCTCTGAGGATATCCATCACCGCGGGCCCAACCAAAGGCAATGGCGACGTCGTAGACGGACTGGATGTAGTTCTCGGTGAGGATGGTGACGGTGATTTCATCACCAGGTTGGATGACCTCGGGGACGGCAATGCCAGTGATACGGGCCTGGGCGACGGCGAGGAGAGAAGCAATAGCGGCGAGAGTGAACTGCATTTTGGCGATGTAGATTTGAAGGTTGAGGTTGAGGTTGAGGAGTTCGTTGTTTGTGTTTTGAAGTGTTGGCTTGGGAAGCTTGTTGATTGATGTTGTGAGTGATGTTGTGAGTAGTGATGGTAGATATCTTTGGAGACGATTCACAATGTCTTTATATATCTTCCGCTCACTCTCGAAGCACGGATGTTCGTAACGTTGCAACCCCCGTACAAAGGGTCCCGGGAATCTATTTTCAGAACAAGGGTTGTGTGTGTTTTCTCGTGTCAGCCAAGACACCCAAAGAGCAACGAATGATGTTATTTCCAGACGGGCAGAAAAAAACCAGGATGAGAGGGAAAGCAAGAAATCTCTGCTAAACGAGCGAATGAGAAAGGGGACAAAAAAACTTTTGGCAACCCTCCCACCTGGGCCTACGATCGAATACGAGCTTCCTGCAGGATACCGGGCCAGCCTCCTCAGCCCAAGCACAGCCAAGCCCGTCCAATATGATGTCAGACCAGGATCCATTGTTCTGTTTTTAATTTGTGCATCTACCGAATGGACCGGCACTGTTGGTTCCATCTCCGGCGCAAGGGTCTCCGAAAAGGGAGAGAAGGCAAAAGGCAAGGGGGGGTTGTCAAAAATAGTTGTCTAGTCGCCGCACACAAACGGTCCTACCACAGCCCATGCTTTTCTGACACCCACCTTCGAGGGAGGGAGGGCAAATGGGTGTGGGGGCTGGCACCTGGACCGTACGTCATGTCTCACTTCGTGTTCTGCTGGCCTTGGGCTGCAAGGAAGAGCCTTGACCCGTCACGGCAGCATGGGAACGATCGGCCACTCAGACAGAGCAGATCGGCAGTGTTACGCTGTGCTGGCAAAAGCCGGTTTTCTTTTTTTGGGGCCCGCCAACCGCGTCTGAGCGGGACTCTCTCAGCTAGCTCTCCTACTTGTCTGTGTTACGACGCATTTTATTAGACATAATAGGGTAAGTAAGCCCTCGACAATAGCAAATCTACGAAAGGAGTCCGTCCTTTGGGCATCCTGAGGGATGAGGGGATCAAAGGCGGGTGGCTGAATAACGGGCTTAATTAATTTGGCTCCTTTTATTTGGCATGCTCCAGTCCCCTGGGTTCAAAAAAAATCATCCATTGGGAAGAGATATTTCCGTATTCTGAAGTTGTTGCCTCCTCCCCCGGGTTGGTCGGGAGAACAAACGAAAAAGATCAACTGCGCTCGACTTGGCTTGGAATCCGTCATCGATACCACTTGAAGTTCCATTCCATATAGAGTATGGCCCAACTTGCCCATCCAGCAACGTTGTAGTCGGTTCTTTGTCAAGCCCGACCACATCCTCGGCCAACAAAGGAAATATGACGACGGGTCCTTTTCCAATCCTAGCTGCGTCTCGCGAACTCTCAAAGGCGTCGATATGATGCCGATTTGAGTTTCAATTTCGCCTCTTGAAGCAGCGCACGTGTCCGCCTCCTTTGCAACTCGTCATGGAGTGATTGGTAATTATACGCGACGCATGCATGCGCAACCGCCAAGCCCATACGAAGTTCCCGCCGGATAATCTTCCGTAACGTCGTGGGCAGCGGCCGCAAGGGGTACCATATCAAATGCGGGAGTGTGTTTTCGCATGTACAGGGCTTGAGAAAAGACAAGCCACTCACCATGGTGAATCGCGCATTTACTGTTCGCCGAATATTGCTGCCTGCTGTTCTGTAACGTTTATTTGGACTGCCGAGCTCGAGACACCTACTTTACAAAGGTTGTATGGTGATGCACTGATGGATGCCTTGTATAAGACAAAGTCACTGTGCGGTCTGCCATTACTGGTCTGTGTAAGCGTGCATAAGGATGAATATTCCCCTCATAAGCTTCAACCAGAATCGAGGTCTTTGTTAATGAGTAGTGGTAGGTCAATAGGCAACGAGCTACGAAGCAACCACATCTCGCTGAATGCCATTTCTCCCCAGCCTTCGTTTCCGATTTGTACTCGTTAATTGAGCCGTTCTTTGCTATGTCAAAATAAGGCTGTTAATAACCTCCTAAACTGACCTGCTGTCTACCTGAGTCCTGTGTCATCATTTTGCCCGACTTCTGATTGAGGGCGTTCTCGTATTGCTCTGGAACAATCATCCATTACCGCATATCGTATTGGCTGACTCATGATATCCTCACAATGCTGCCCCTGGCCGGAAATTCTCTTGTTTCCTCCGCAATAGAGCCATTCGGTAAGAGATCCAATTCTTGGTATAGAGGCGTATAACCAGCAACAGCACAAGCCTGTCCAACCTCGTATTTCATGCACGGATAACGCTTGGACAGCTTTCTGTAGGTATCCTCCGTGACCAAGTTAGGGTGCCAGATACAGGATGGGAAAATTTGTTTGTTGGACCTGGTGTCAATATGTGGAATAATGTTGCTCATGTTTAAGCGAGCATGCCGCGCTCTGACGATATCTTCGTATTCCAGAGTATCCATATCTTCATCCCAAATGCCGGAGAGGCGACAACACCAGAGAGTTTTATGAATTCTTCATGCCGCGTATAACTGGTTGACGAGCTATGGAATCATTGTGAATTCGATGATGAGGAGGTAGAGTCTGTCCATGAATTGCGGTCAGATGGACATTCAGCTTGGCTGTAGAGTCTCGGTTAGGCGGACTGTCATCCGAACTGTACGTTTCAGCCGCTTGATCCACTCTTTCTACAGTTGTCTTGTCTGCATCCATTTTTGTCGATTAGTTTCGAGTACGAGGAAGCTGATATTACTGTGATGCTAAATTGTTGCGGTGAAAAATAAAAGAAGCTGCCTGCTGGGACCCTGGTGAGCCGGGATTTGTTGGTGAGCGTACGGTGAGAGATCCGCTTCCTCCACTACCTGGTAATTCATAGGTGTTGGATCAAAAGCCTCCGCCTCAAATTAAGGAACGTTGCGTTAGTAATATTCGGCCAACACGAGGTCATGGAATATTTAACGATGCCAATTAAACCTCGGCAAGGGGTTGGCATGGTTCACCGAGTGGTTTTGCTGGGGCTCATCATCACAGGCATCCCCTATGGGCAGCGCAAACTTTGGTAACCGAGAATTCTATTTATAATTATTGCTGCTTTAAACACTAGTCTAATGTAATTTCAAGTGGTAGATACTCTTCTATAATATTAAAATGCGCGCATGCGATGTGTGTGAAAGCCTGGAGCGAGATTGTGCTGGTGATTGAACATATGAATTACTGTCCAGTTGCCGCACTTCATTGGCGCCGCGAGGCTGTTGAAAAGATGAATAACCTTGACACGGTAGGAAATTTCCCTCGCACTCGTTAATTCAACAGTTTAGGCACTCGCATGAGCTGTATACGAGTGAGCTGAAGGCGAGTTCTACTTGTCAGAACCATCAACCCCATGATGCAGGCGCAATTATTCGTACAATGCTATTGAATGACCTAATCATTCCTTACTCAAACTTGTTTGTTGGGTATTTGCTCTTGGCTCTGATCGCAGGTCCATATGTGAACAGCACCCATGGGATTGGCATTAGCACAATCGCAACAAAGCCAAGCAAGCTGCTCGCCCATCCAATTCCCAGCTTCTCATACACTGTATCATGTTAGTCACATGTTTCCTCATCTTGGAAAGACAGGTTCCACTTACTTTGTATGGTAAAGAGAGGGAAGACTCCCGCGAAGCCATACCGAGCCAAGCTATTCGCAGAAGACGCACTCGCAACGACATTGCCGCTGTAGGTATCCGTTGTGTACTGCATCGTGCTCACAAACACACATAGGTTTCCCCAGGCGAATGGTATAATAGCCGCCGCGGGGCTCGCCCACGAGATGCTTGACTTGGCGGTCCACGCAAACCAGAACAGCCCGATGGGTAGACCGATACTGCCAATCATGGCCGGGTAAAGTCGGTGCTCTGGGGGAACTCGGTGAGGGGGGTACTTGGGAATCTGCTTCTGGTAGTGGACTACATCGCAGGCGACTATCGTAGCGAAACCGAGGAGGCAGCCGATGACGATTGACAGGAAGATTAGACCAGACTCTTCGAGATCAAAGTGGTATACCGTGCCGAATGTGTAGGGCACAGCAGCAAAGAAGCTGAAGAGGGTACCGAAATCAATAGCGACGTATAAACAGATGAAAGCCACAATAGGTTCCGTAAAAAGCATGTGAACCGGTCGGATGAGTGCTACCACGGCAAACGTCTTGAGTCTTTCGTTTAGAGGAGGTGAGGGGGGGAGATCTTCGCCACGCTCCTTGGCAATGCGACGCTTGATAATCGGGTGAAACGTTTCTTGGGAGAGTGGTGTGAGGAGGATACAAAGGATGGCGAAGAAGATCAAAGTCCATTGCGTCCAGCGCCAGCCTTTGATTGTGACGACAAAGGATCCGATGACGGGTCTGTTTGGTCACCCGCTGTCAGCTTGTGGACGATTTGCATTCGGAGTGTGTGGCCAACTTACCCCAGTCCGGGGCCCAGAAAGGGCATCAGAATGAAGATTGCACTGATAGGACCGCGATTTTTAGGCATGAATGTCTCTGCCATGGAGCCTGGTGCC
The DNA here is from genome assembly GCA_011799845.1 of Hypomyces rosellus. Classification (NCBI taxonomy): domain Eukaryota; kingdom Fungi; phylum Ascomycota; class Sordariomycetes; order Hypocreales; family Hypocreaceae; genus Hypomyces; species Hypomyces rosellus. The sequence continues at coordinate 1,184,086 of WWCI01000003.1, forward strand.
ACGCTGAGGACCGGCGCCCAGCAGAATCCAGCGAGGAAACGGAGAACGCAAAGGGCGGCGAAGCTGTGCGTGAAGCCGGCGCCGAGCGTGAAGAGTGCGCCGAGGGGCATGGATCCATAGTAGATTGGATACCGACCGATTGTTTCCGAAAGAGGCCCTCCGATTACGGGTCCAAAGCCGAGGGCAAGTACGTAAAATGTCAAGGGGAGGAGAGCGACGGTCCTGCTGACGCCGAACTCTTCTTGGAGTTGTCCCCTCGAGGAGCTCATGATGGATGTCGCGATGGATCTGAAGAGCAAGAATGTCAATATTCACTTCACTACCGTTTCAAACATCATTTTGATGGCACGCAAAGGAGGAAATCAGGGGGTGGTTGCAGGAGAACGTACGCTGTGATGGCCATGCAAGACATCATCACCACCATGCTCGCCTTCTTCCAGCCCGGCCAATTATAAGGGTTTCGGGGATCATTATCCCAATGCACGTTATCGTCTGGTGCCGTCGCCTTTTCTGCATCGCTGCTGTCGCTCACTTGTTCGTTTTGTGACGGCACCGCAGTCGAACCCCTCCTGTCTTCAACCTCTCTCTCCACCATGGTGGCAGAATCGTCTGCCAACACCTCCACCATCTTTGCCCACAACGATCTTCTTGGCGGTTAGACGGATAGTACGAGGGCTTCAGCGGTATACAAGTTGAGTATCTTCCAGCACGCTTCAAACGGATTCCTCTTTGCCTTGACCCTTTTCACAAATCGTTTGATGAACCGGGACTGCATTGTTGTTTATATCTTGCTGTCGACGCCTGTGGCACTTGAAAAGCTTTGTTATCCCGCGGACCCAACGGAACGGATTGCACGCCCTATATCAATGACATCCATGATTGCATTAATAACAGTTTTCTAGCTAGGCCCAAAGCCCTTTTCTCAACACATCAACAATGGCCCAACACAGGTTCACGACCCAAGAATGGTACGGCGGGGCCGGTCCGGAGCCGAACTGGTGGACGGGTCCAATCTCGATTACTGATCACAGCCGCGGCAGGGAGCCGAAAGCAAAGGGCAAACAGTGTCACGAGTTTCGCTACCCACCGTATCAACTTGCATCTGATTAGTATTCACGTCGCGCCTTACAAAGCACATCGGCTTTAATAATTGGCTTCTTCGCCTATTTCTCCTGAATAATCGGAGAGCACGCAATGCCTGACTATCCACTTGATGTTCAAGAAACGTCAGATAGCGTTGGAGCTGTGCGGGACGCTGAAACTAACGATAGAGGCAAAAGCTTTAGGAATAATTCTATTGCAATGAATATTTTCTAATCAAGAGATTGATTCCACAGCAATTGGATATCCCTATGTCTATTGAAGCGATGGAAGCGACTGAAGCGAGAAGATTCGCCAATCTCGCTTCCGCATCTGCATCCGCATCCCATGTAACACCAATGATCATCGCCAGCACTGGCTCCACGTGGCCGAGAGCATAAATCGTCGGTTGAAGTGAATACTAATCAATGATTCGTGTTAGTAATGGAATGGGTTTGACGATCCTTTACTCCGTACATGGCGCATATTTTGTCACGTTCACAATCTCTCCGAGCCCCAGCGAGTGTCCAACCAACTACCCTGGAGATCAATGTTGACATGTGATATGCCTAGTAAATGTAGATTGAATTGCTATAGCCATGGGTTTATTCATATTAGTAAATGCAGTCGTGATGTGCATATCCGTGGTGACCTTGAACCTATAAAATATGGATCATATATTTGGGACACGGAACACGGATCTGAGAGTAGCACCCATACGTCGGATCACATCAATGCATACCACACTGTAGCGATTACTCGGCTGCAAAGGTCTACGGGCGTTGTTAAGCAGATGCTCGTCTCGGTATTTCAACCCCTACATCACTCCCATTCACCCCACATGATCCAAACATGTATTATATACTCCTCTTCTTAACCCCCATGACGATGCCATAAGGCTTCCTCACAAATCCCTCCTTAAAACTCAAAGGCACCTCCTTGTCAAGTCTATAGTCAAAGTTTCTGAATACTGCTGCAACAATGCAGTAGAGCTCCATCTCGGCAAGGTTGCGACCGATGCAGGCCCTTGGCCCAGTGCTAAATGCTATAAACGCGGTTTTCTGGTTGGCCGTCAGATGTGCCGGATCCCAACGATCCGGATTAAAAGACTCCGCGTCGGGCCCCCAGATCTCCTTGGAGTGGTGGATGGTATACGCAGGTACGGAAAGCACATCTCCAGGGTAAAAGGTTCGTCCGCAGATCTCTACCGGTGCACTGTCTGCGGGAACTTGTCGAGGAAGGCCCAGAGCGAAGGCGCTGTGGTGGCGTAAGGCCTCCCAGATGACCCATTGAAGGCTGTAGGGCGCCCGCTCCGTTAGCCTTGCTATTTCGAGTGATATTTGAGGATGTAGGATGAACAGATGGGACTTACTATGGAATAGTTTTGACCATGTCAAATGACGGAATAGTCACACCGGTAGGCATCGCTGCATCAATGTCCTTGTGAAGCCGGTCTATAACTCCAGGTGTATTAATAGCCCAATACAGCAGAGTGAAGACAGTCATGGGAAGAGAATTGCTGCCAGCAACAAGAAAAGTCAGAGATTCGGTGATTAGCTCGTCGCGTCCCAACTTCTCATCAGTTCCATCTTTGTTGTCCGTCAGCTTGGCAAGCATGTCCACCCGAGTGTTCTTGGCCACGACATCGGGGTCAAGACGCCGCTTCACTCGTTCGATGGCGATTCCAGTCATGTTATCAACGGCCTTGAGGCCATGCTGGAAAAAGGGATCGGGGATATATTTGCTAATGGCCTTGAATTGGGGATAACACCCCAGTGTCGCATTCACCTCGCCTTGGCGATTTTGCACGTCAATTGCCAACACAATGGAGGATTTAGCATCGTATGTCTGGCGCGTCTCCGTCACATCCACCGCCCTTGACAGCATACCGAATGGAGCGCCAAACGCCAGATCGCCGATAATGTCAAAGGCAATGTAGCTGAACCAGGGTAGGGGATTGAAGTAGGCATAGTTCGATTTGGCATCAGTTCCATGCTGGTCACACGCCTCATTCCATTTTTCGACAAGCATTTTGATGTTGGCGCAGACATACTGCTCGAATTGACTCATGGACTTTGCAGAGAAGAGATGCGCAACGGCTCTGCGCTTCCGGCTATGTTCACCTCTATCGCGAGTATTGAAGATGCTGCGGTGGGCTGTAGCAGCAAATGCGTCATAATACTCTCTGGGCACATGTATTCTGTGAGAACCGACCCGGAGAAGGCGGGGGAGGGGGGTTGCCATACGATTTCACGAAGCCATTGCCATGCCCATAGATGGCCTGGATAGCATCGACGTCCGCAATGGACACATGATTCGGCTGTAAGCGCACAAATTTGCCGTATTTTTGATGTGCAGCGTCGACAGCCACATACCGCCGCCCGCGACGACTATGATAGAATAACCAGAAATTCGTGAAGGCGGCCGGGAAAGGCCCTGGGATATCTCGTTGTCGCCAGCTGCCGAGGTATGGTAAGACATAATACGCCACTAACGCGGCCAACCCCGCGTACAGATAGAAGATGGACTGAGCCATCATCTACTTGAAGAGGACAAACGGTCGGTAATAGATTGCTCGATGCTGAATAGGGGAGAGGTTTAAATCGCCCGTCTAGAAGGTCAATTTTCAGAAACAAAGTATTGCCAAGGCACGACGAAATCTAGAACGAAAGGGCACATCATATTACTCAACAAAAGGGAGGGGGACAAAAGCATAGAGATATTACAATGCCGATAAACCAAGCATCGGCCCGCCCCTGACGACAGCATCAAGCTAAGAAGCGGCATCGTGTTGATAGGCAGTTTTTCTCCGGGAACTGCGCCATTGACCTCAGCTCATGCGGAGAAATTGAAAGCGCTTGTAACGCAAAGTAGCGGTGTCCTGACCGTACCTAGACAGCCTGAGGCAAAATATGGAGCAAGATCGTCGTGCTATCGCTGAAAATGCTACTCGGTGGGGCCTCAGGAACCAAGACGGTTCTAGTCTTCATTTACGTCATAACTATCGCGGTAATGTCTCAGTGGACGATACGTATACATAGATAGACATAGTGCCTCTAGGAGCAGCACAATTTATGATGAAGCTCCATTGTATAGACGTGCGGTGAGGGGGCATCTGCACTAGCCAACTTGCCTCCTGACTCTAACACTCGCCCTTCAGACACTCGAACAATCGAAGAACATCACCAATTCAGCCTCCTTTCTCACCTTGTTGTGTTTGATTCGCCCGCAGCTTCATTCTCTGGGCTAATTTTCCAAACTTTCATAATGACTCAATTCTCCAAAACAGCTACCATTCCTGCTCCAGGTGACCGATTAAAGGCCACCATCACGTTGCTGAGGGGCAGCAAGGACGATGCCTACTATGCATACGAACGTGGAAACACGTGGTATGTTGGCCTGCGTAGCTATGCGTCTCTTGTAGTTGATGCTGATGGCAAACGAGCTACCAAGACCGACAACGATGGAAAGCAGGAGTCTCACGCGGTTAATGAGTCGCTAAATAATCTTGCGAGAGCTTTCACCTCGGAACACGCCGCGGATGGCAAGATATTTGGCCAAGTCGCATTCAACTACTCGGCCCACCTGTCTGGCCAGGCATACAAACCTGGTCAATGGCCTATCTTAAGCCTCATGGTTCCTTGGGTCCAAGCCGTTATTTCCCCTGACAGCGTTACTGTCAAGGGATTCATAGAGGAAGAGGTCAAGGCCGCATTTGATCTCATTCAGACCTCTTTGACTGCTGCCGATACCGTGTCGGTGTCGGACTCCTTTCTGCCTGTCGATCTACAGGTCAACTCAGACGACTACAAGAGCCGAGTAGCCAGGTCAATTGCGGATATTAAACAAGGAAAATATACCAAAGCAATCCCATCTCGTATGGTGAACCTCCCTGGCAGAGTGGATATGCTTGCTACCCTATACCATGGCCGACGGGCAAACACCCCAGCACGAAGCTTCATACTGAACCATGCGGGCATGCAAGCAACGGGATTCAGTCCAGAAGTCCTACTTTCGATCGACGGGGACATTGCCTTCACAGAGGCACTGGCTGGAACCCAGCTAGCCGATGGCGCTGATATTGATCCTGCTCGTAATCAGTTGCTAAGCGACCCCAAGGAAGTCAACGAGCACGTTATTGCAATCAAGGGATCAATCCGACGACTGAACCAGTTCTGTTCGCCCGAGACTATCGCAGTCAAGGATTTCATGTCGATTATGCCCCGAGGAAACGTGAACCACCTATTCTCGCACGTAACGGGCAAAATATTACCCAATAAAGATGGGTGGGACGCCCTTCCGGGCCTGGTCGCCAACATTACGGTGCCGGGTCTTCCGAAGCAAGGGAACATGGAAGCCATCCAGGCCTTTGAGCCATACCCTCGGGACCTTTATTGTGGAGCGGTGCTGATGCTCGATGAGGGAGCCAAGTTCTTTGAGGCAACTCTTGTTCTTCGTACCGTCTTCCAGGATGAACGCCGCCAGTGGCTCCAGGCTGGAGCAGGCGTCACAGGTCTATCCAACCCCGAGCGCGAGTTTATGGAGACGTGTGAGAAACTGGGCAGTGTTTCCCCCCATGTAGTGGGAGAGACGAGAGCCTTGTAGGAAAATTTGGACGTGAAATAGAATGGGGCTTGACGAGCATATGTAACTAGCTAGATGATGATGGGATAGGGGACTTTTGTAAAATGGTGGTCGGATCTTAATATAAGCCTCTCTCACTCCATGCACCTTGTCTCATTTACTTATACGCAATGCTTTAGGCAGGTGCAGTATCTTTGTGTAGTGACCAATGATGAACCATTCGGTGAATCCTTCTCGTCGCCTATTGTACACTCATACCCTGTACATTTTTTGTTACATCGTAGTTGTCTATGGATACTAGTCTGCCGAATGGAAGTTCTATTGCACTCATTTCAATTCATCAAAAAGTGGATTGGAATATAGTATACAGAGTGTGTTGCTCCCAAATTGCGCCTCGATGGCTTTAACCCGATGCAATACAACTTTTTTTTCCGACGAGGCACCTTCGGAAGTTGACATTATGCATGAAACCAATATATTATGGTTCCTTTTGTAATAAATGCTCCGGAAGATGTTCCTGAAACTATCCTGGTCACTGACGGACATTTCAACACGAGGTCATCCCTACCACTTCCCCACAAAGTCACCCCGACCGGGTTTCGTGCAAGGCCTTGCTTTTGGAATCACACCACAGAAAGCTGCATACCATCTCTTTTTCACCCTCTGAGGGAAAAAGTCCACTTCCCCATACTTGGCGTTCCTACGCCGAACCACGTCAGCTTACCAAGAACCTCAACGCCACCTGCCGTTTCGCTCATACGACGCCCTCTCAATTATTTGCTAGTGGTCAAAAGAATGCTGATTAGAAATGTCCAGGCCCAGGAAACGAAGCTTCATTGGACTAGAATGGGAGACGATTGTGTATATTTTTCTTTTAGACGGGCTTGGTCTAGAGAAACGGCGTCTAAATCTCACCAAAGCAAATCTGCGGTTACGAGACTAGACGGTAATAGACGACTATGTGGGATGAGACCTTGGTAGACAGAATATTGATCAAAAAAGGCGAGCATACTTATGATGGTACGTAATTTGCTTCGGATATCGGTCGATCCGGAAGACTCCAGGGCATCAAAGTCGGATGATCATTTTCACAATGTTTTGATGCAGAAGACCAATGCAACTAGTTCCTGTGTTTGCTCATGATCTTCAGGCACCCGGTTGGATCAAAATGAGAATGTTATCGTGAGCTGCCGGATCTGCATGATTCACACGTGCGGATGCTGATGACATCAAATCGTTCGTCTAATGAGGGGAGGGGCCCCTGCTTTCCACGAATCCCCAGTGCGGAGCGAATTGAGACACGGCTGGATGGGATTGGTTTCACGTGTGGTGATCAATTTGAGGCCTCCTCATAGGTGCAATAACTAGACGCTTCACAACTTGGCCATCCCTCAGTATGAAAGAGTTGTGCATGTGCCGCCTTCCGCGCTGCCGTTGGTCATCTTAATTTTCCAGCCACTGAGCATGGCGAATGCAACCACAACCCATCCCAAAAGCACCTTAGGCATGGAATTACGGGGTCGAGGGTTTCAGGATCTGCGGTGCATATGGTTGGACCCAAATAAGCATAAGCTGCACAAGTCCCGTTTGGCATTAGGACAAGACAAAGGGGTGCTCAGACCTGCCTATTCGGTGAAAGAGCCTGAGCGCTAGATGTGAAACAGGCAGCTCTCGCAACAGGCTATTCGCGAATATTGACTTACTTTCAGCGCCTGTTCTCGGTGCAATAGAGCGTCTGTCTCCTCAGTGACGATACGAACAATATGGACCATCGGCATGGCCGTGCACGCCTTTTCGTGAGATCTTAGTCCGCATCCCCAGATATCATCGCACGTGTATGGTTGTGATACTGAGACAGATATGACGAGGAATATGGATGTATGGAGTGAAATGTATATAAGAAGAGGGTTGATCGTCCTCTAGAAACAATATCCCATCATCTCAACTCAGAAACAATAACAAGAACATCACATCAACTCTTACAAATCAACCAACCCTTACAACATCACCTCAAACCACTTCCACTTCCACACACAACAAAAAACCACCTTCAAGATGCAGCTCACTCTCCCCATCACTGTTCTTGCTTTGGCCTTGACTGCCTCTGCTGCTCCCACCGAGATCGAGGCCAGAGCCGCCAACGCCAACGGCTCTGGCACTCCCGGTTCCATCTTCCACTTCGGATCCGCCTCCGACTGCCGCAAGATCTTCTGGCAGTACGGCGCCTGCGGCCTCAGCACCTACTTCGCCAACAAGGTCGACCCCAAGATGCCCCTCGTCGCCATGCCCTCCAAGATCTTCGACAAGTACGGCGCCTCCCAGCACAACAGCCTCTGCGGCAAGGTCATCACCATGACTCACAATGGTGTCACCCGCAAGGCCGTCGTTGCCGACGAGAACACCAGCAACGAGCAGTCCATCGACATGTGCCTCGATATGTGGCAGGCCTTTGGCGGCCACGACAACGATGGCACCCTCATCAAACCTTTCACTTGGTCTATTTAAAAGAGACGGTCTTCTTTTTGGATAGGAGCGGTTGAGCAGGCTGTGCCTTGTACATAATATGCCACCTGCCTTTTCATGTATATATGATGACGACGATCTTCGACATTTTACCCGGACAACTGTATTATAGTACATAAACTCAGAATACATACATCTCAAGATTACCTCACTGTGTGCCAAAGAAATGTGATTTACATGTGCCCATAATAACCAAAGTATGGTTTGCCTTGATTTTGAACGGTAGGGGAGTATTCCCAGAATCCTTCATACCCTCAGTAAAACACTCTTGCTTTGTTGACCGTCTTCTAAGCCTAGTGGGTGCATCTCAGAGTTACATTGCTTGCCGCATGACGTGGGGCTTCCCAACTTCGTATTGGACGGTGGGTAGTATCATGAATGGAGTGTATATCCCTCCAGCAATACGCGTACCTTGGTTTGTCCATGCTACCGCAAGTGAAGCGATATCCAAGACAATGTAACTAGTTCATTTAATGCTCATCAGATCACGCAATTGGACATGGACTTGCTCACCCTGACTCGTTCAGAGGCTATGAAACATAAATTGGTAGGAAACCGTCGTATACTGGATCAACTGACGCTCGCTAGATACCTTCCCGTAGAAAATCATTATCCTAGTCCTTCTTCTCAAATAGCTCCAGAACCGCTCGGTTCCCACACGCAGCTGCGACATCAATCGCCGTCTGCTGGGCGTCATCCTCCAACATAGCATCGAGGCCCAAGGCTGTCAGATCCTTGAACCGCCCAACGTCCCCGCTCGCCGCAATGTGTAGTAGTCCTCGACCCTGGTTATCCCTGGCAAAGAAGTCTGCGCCCAGCTCCCTCAGCATCGGTATGGCATCCTTCTCTAGATTCGTACTTTCGTCCTTGCCCACATGAGAGAACCAACGCGTGAATTCGTCGTCCTTCACAATGCGTTTGGAGAATGCAAACAATGGCGTTTCGCCGCGCGAGTTGCGTCCGTTGACATCCACGCCTCGTCTTACCAGATCTTGAAATAGTGCGCGTAACTCTGGGGTACGGAGACGCCTGGCGAGTATGTGAAGAACATTATCGCCGTGATTGTTGATGGCAAGCGGATCTGCTCGAGCTGATAACAGGAACTCTGCGACTCGCGTGTCTCCCGTCTGGTCGGCGTGGGCCACGGCATAGTGCAGCGGTGTCTCCCCGTTCTCATCCGTCTGATTTATCAAGCTCGGCGCCTCCTTTAGAGCATCTGCAAGCGACGTCCCGAATCGGCCAAAATTGGAGAAGCCATCCTTGATAACGTGATGCAAGACATTTCGACCAAAGTTATCGCGAGCCTTCAGATCGGCACCAAGCGAGAGTAATCGCTGGAAGATGGTGACACGTTCACCTTGATCTGTGTTCTTCTTGAACGACCCAACAAGGCGATCAGGGCTAGCATAACTCTTGCATGCGGCATGCAGAAGAGTACGGCCCTTGGCGTCTCGATGATTGACATCTAACCCCGGGAGACAGAAGAATTCATCGACCAACTTACCGCCAATCAACAGCTCGTGTAAGACTGTACATTCCTCATAGTCTTGAGGTACCTCGATTGAGGGCGTATCCTTTGGAGATTGGGCCACTCGATCCTCAGACATACTCTCATCATAGTCTCTCTTTGTTACAAACTTGGCAAACGGATCGGCACCGTTATCTAGTAAGAGCCGAATCATCCGATTTCGCGAGTCTAATTTCTGCTGGCATAGAGTGGTTTGACCCTGAAGTATCTGAAGGTTCATCGCAACATAATAGAGTGGAAACATTTCGTGCGGCTCTATGCCATCTATCGTGACGACTTTCGTACGGTACCCACGACGCTTCCCTTTTTTCTCAGGCGGCTCCTCGGGCAGCTTGTCCCGACGTATGTTTGTGTTAATTCCTCCGGAGAGGATTGCCTTAAGAGCCCTGACATTGTTGGCGTCAATCGCCGCAAATATAGCGTCGACTTTCACGACTGCTCCGTGTTTAATAAGAAGCTTAATCATGCCAATGTCATGCTGCGCGCAGGCCAGGCAGCTCTGCCCCTTATCGTCAACTGCGTTGACATCTGCCCCCGCCTCAATGAGTATTCTGGCAGCATCACTATGGAAAGCACCAGATCCATTCTCATTCTCTCGCAAGGCAAAGTGGAGTGGAGTTTGCCCGTAGCCGTCCCGGATATTCATATCCGCCCCAGCTTGGAGCAGATACGGCAATGCTTGATGGACCTGCCACCAAGAGCAACCCGCAGCGACGGAATGAAGGGCCGAACTAGTCGGCACAACCTCGTAATCACCTTCCACCCATTCGCGAGAGTAGTAAAGTTCGTTAACGTCGACTGCAAACTTCTCAACCAGTAATCGGACGATATCCATGTTGGGCAATTCTCGCCGGACAGCTTCGCGGAGAAAAGGCGAGGGGTTTTTGTCATTGGTACTGAAACTCATAATGTCCCTCCCAGCGAACCACAGTCCGGGTTTGTTTTTATCACCATATGCATGCCAGTCACCTTTTTCCAGCTTCGACTCCGCTTCAAGCGTGCCTATCCTTTCGACGAGCGAAGTAAAGCCATTTCGTACGAGTATTGATAAATTGCAGACTGGATCACTGCCAGGTGTAGGGAGAAAGTTTACTCCCAGGTGGAATAGTTCTTCCACAAGATAGTACGCTCTCCGGGACAATAACTGGCATAATAGTATTTGGTTACTCTCTCCGGGTTTGACAACTTTACAATCCCTCAGTGCTTGGATCGAAGCATTCCTCGAACAGGCATCCATAGCCTCGAACCATAGTACGGTATCCGTTCCAGCTCTTTCGATCCCTGTATCGATCACATGCCTGTATCGGGCATCTCTCAAGCATGCAGCGGTGTAGTCTCTGTTGCTGTTGACTGCAATGTGAACCGGGCTGCCATGGAAATTGTAATCAAGCAGGGAAGTATTAGCTCCATATCTAATGAGCAGCTCAATAATTTCTTCTAGCCTGGTTGTTTCGTTTGCGTCCAGGTCGTATGACTGTAAATAGCGGGTTCGCACATCTGAATTACGACGATACGTATCATCGAGCCTGATAGGGGTCGCCCATCCGCCCCTCTGCTCATCTGTTGACTGGCGAGATATTTTCCACAAGCCATTCTCTGCCTCAAAATCAAGGATGGCTTGGGATATGTTTCCAATAGTGACATCGGCGCCGGCTTCAAGCAAGAGCGCCACTGTTTCGAGTCTCCCTGATTGGCAGGCGTAAAGCAGAGGTGTGATTCCTTCTTTGGAAAATGTCCTGGCGTTCACTCCAATCACCGGCTTCGGCAATGGTGGTCTGTGGCTCAAAGATGAACTGCCAGAGTCTTCAGGCTCAACCACGTTGTCAGCAGCGGCCGATAATCCCTGGCTTCTTTTCCCGAGTGCATCCAATAGCAAACCAACGCAGTTGCTTTCTCTGCAGCGAGAAGCAAGGTGGAGGGGGGTCAATCCCTCACTCGTCAGTGCCATAGGATTAGCACCAGCATCGAGCAGTTTCTTTGCGTACAGCTCACCACTAGTCACCGCCATGTGCAAAGGGGTCGCTCCGTCGTGGTCAGCGATATCGAGGTTCTTGGTTCGCGAAATGACAAAGTCGATTGGCATGACATCTCCTTGCTTGAAGAGCCTCGAGTGTGTATTCGCCGTGCACAAGATATGCAGTGGTGTGCGGCCGGCATAGTTCTTCTGTTCCAATTCCAAGCCGAGGGCTATTAGATGTTCCCAGAAAGCGACGATTTTCGATCCAACGCCCGGCTCATGATTGTTCAATCGCTTGGCAAGTTCATGAAGAAAGCCATTTCCACCGACATCAATCGCCTTCACGTCGACACCCAGACCAATGAAGAAATCAAATCTAGATATATCGAGCGTTGGAGAATCCTCATACATGTAAGAATAGCCATGAGAGCCGATTGCTTCATGGAGGCATGTACGACCCTTAAAATCACGGCTAAATATTGAAGCCCCACGATCTATCAAGTGTCTGAGACCTTTATGCGGATCTGTTTTAGACATATACTCACTGAGAGAAACCTGATGGAATAGGAGGGTAGCTCCAGACCTGTTGACTGAGTTGATATCGGCTCCAGCTTCAAGAAGAATATCCAAAGCCTCTCCAGCCTTACTAAAGCCATTTCTCAGCAGGAATATCGGAGGTGTCCCTTCGTAATTCTTCAAATTCGGATCTGCACCAGCTTCGAGCAGGGCTTTGATGACCTTTCCATTTGCAGCTGAGTGTGTCAGTGCAATATGCAACGGGCTATTTCCTTCTTTATCAACTATATTGCAGTTTGGTCTATACTGCAAAAATTTGAGGGCGGTGTCTGTCGCAGACCAAATTAACATGGAAAAAAGAGGAGTTTGCCCGTCTGCGTTTAGCATATTGATGTTTGCATGTCCCTGTTCAATGAGAAGAGTCATAGAATCCACCCGCCGCACGTTATGGAGAGGAGTAGAACCGGTTTCATCCGTGACATTCGCATCAGCTCCAGCATCCAGTAGTAAACGGGTCATGACGGGTGATCCGATTGCGACATGCAAAGCTGACCCATTCCCCTGGACTCGCTGACGGACATCAAGACCAGCTTGAACAAGTAGTGAGAAGATTGTTTGCAAATCCTCAGCTGCTAATTCTGCGTGTTCATTATCTGGCCTGGGTCTTGGGTTGCAGAGTTGGGATAGGCAATCCACCCTGAGACGCCCCAGCCGATGATGAGTTCCAGCAGATCTGGCTTCAACATCTTTGAGGCCAGGATTAGGGTCCGCTCCAGCCTGCAGAAGAATTCTGATAGTTTCAACATCACCACTTCCGCAAGCTTGCAATATCGGCGGCACACCGTTAATCTCAACGTTGACGTCCACTCCGGGATACTGAAGAATTCTGGCAACAACTTTCGATCTCCCATTCTCAGCCGCCCATGACAAGGCGCTCTGGACGGCATCGATATCTTTAAGGAACGGTAGAAATGTTTCAACAGCCTCCAAATGGCCGTTTTGACAAGCATACATGAGTGGAGTGTGTCCAACGCTTGAAGGGGAGTTTCCACACATTCCACCAGGATTTTCATCGCGTGTCTTTGGTGTCAGAGGATCGACGCCAGCTTCCAACAACACATTGATGACTTCATAATGATTTTTACTCGCGGCTTCATGAAGAGGTTTGAGTCCATCCCTGGTCTCGCTTTTGTCTGGGTCTGCACCGGCCATAATCAATTCGCGGACGACCGCTGCATGACCCTCAGTGGAAGCCCACCAACTAAATTCCACATCTGTTAGTACATGTATCTGAAGATTGAGGTTATGCAGTAGAGAAAATACTTACAGTGGCGTTTTACCATGAGAGTCGCATGCATCCACCTCCATGCTTCTAACAAGCTCCTTGGCATGTAAGACCAACCCCGTCATGGCAGCGATATGAAGTTGTGTGACGAGCCCAGCCGCCATGAAGCCACCCGGCCATTTCATATGGAGCCATGCCTTCATTCTCTGGCTGTCTCCAAATAGTTTATGGAGTTCCAAGTTGACTTGAGCTTGATCATATACGCCAATTTCGGACTTGTTAATGTGATGATGCCAATTAGTGGCTGCATAGTCGAAAAATGGATACGCCAGCCTCAATTGAACTTCTTCTTTGCGAATTTCGTTGTCAAATAAGAGGGAATAGCCATACTCATTGTCTAAATTTGGGTCCTCTTCATATTTCACATCACTAATCTTGATCTTGATACCGTCTAGACACCCAGCTTGTAGATAGCGCAGACATCTGAGAGCAAGCTGGGCATGCGTTGAGCCCATTTCCAGAGCAGGATATCCCAAGCCGTCGTCGGATCTAGTAGTGCCTTTGAGATATTCGGTAAAAGAATGATGAATGACCGAAACAGTCTCATCGGGCAATATCTCCAAGAGAGGCCCGCATGCAGCTCGAATAAGGTCCTTTGTAGCCTTTAAATCTCGTGCCGAACCGTCAGGGCTACTGACTCTGACCATCTCGGCGAGCTCAAGCAGTCTGAGAGGGCGAGCGGTATGAGTGACGGACTGTAGGATTAAATGTTGAACACTCGCTGGTACTCCAGATCTTTTGCCATGTTCCTTCAGGAGATCCGAATATAAAGCATTCAGGTCTGCTGGGAGTTGCGAGAGCACTGTAGCGATATCGGCGCCTGGTTCGAGAAACGCATCCATTGCCAGTTTGGCGTACAAGAACAAGCCGTTGGCCCGACCAGGCACTGCATCAGCAATGGTTTGCCAGTTACCTTGGGGGATGTTGGAGTTGGACAGGGCGAATTGTACGTAGGTAGCGATATCCACATCGACCAGATTTTCCTTCAGGCGAAGATGAAGGCCGGGAGTCTTTCGAAGTGGGCCCTCCACGCTGGGAACCGGGCGGCTTGTGATTAAGACCTTGACTTTCTCAGGTCGCCACTGGCCGAGCGCACCAAGCGCTTGAAGAAACGTGTCGTTGCCTTGATCGATTTCATCAAGTGCATCGGCGACACAAAAGACCTTTCCAGACAGTCCAGTAAAGGCCATCTGAAGATCCCTCCACAGTTGTTCCATAGATTGACTATCAAGAGATCGACGAGATTCGACGTAATACCTGAGTTTCTTTTGTAGTGGAGGGCTGTATTCCAATATTTGGTCCATCCAATCTCGCAACAAAGCTTGTGGTTCGTGATTAGCTTCAATAATCTGGCGAAAAAAGAAGAACAAGACCGGCGATCCCGGATTGGACTTTGCGATTTCATGAATCAGGTTGGCCGCCGTTACAGACTTTCCGGAGCCTGGAATGCCCTTGATCCAGAGCAGCCCATGCTCAGCACTCTGCAGCCACTCTTTGTATGTGACGCTTGAGGTGAGCCAGGTTCCTGTGCCAGCCACATGAGAAGCCAGGTGCTTGCGGTACTCCCCACTGGGAAGATCATACGAGGTAGGCTGCAGCCAGGACCGGATCTCCTGGATGATTTTGGGGGACTGAGGCAGTATCTGCTCTGGATTGTAGTTACTGACATCATCACGATCAATCACGACAACATCGGACTCGTTGTCGCTAACGACGACATTGCTTTCGCTGGACGACATGTTGGCTCGCTTGGTCGTGGCGCAGCTTTGGAGGGATGCTGACCTAGAGACGTGCGGGGAGGGTCATTCGTCCTGAGACTCGAGACGGGCAAAAATACCAAGATGTTCAATCTAGATTGAATCTGAGAAGGAGAAGGAGGCGGCCAACGCTGTTCTTATGGGTCTCCATTCAGCACGAGTGTTGGTGGGATAATATTGTAGTCTTGAATCTAATTGGCAAAGTCGAAGAGGTGTTGCTGCTGTGGGGTATCCGTATACATCCCGCTTCTGTAGTTCGCACAGGCGTCTACCTTAGGTATCTATAGATTTATAAATACGCTGGTTGCCTGGCGGGGTCTGATCCTTCAAGTTTAGTCACAGCCCGTGTTCAGGTTGTGAGAAGCAACCTATGTATTGATTGGCCATATGCAAGCTATAAGTGATCACAGTGTCTTACAAGTGTATTTTATCGACAAATTGTACCACATCCAGATGCAAGAATTCCTGTTAGCAGAGTCTAGGGTGATATCTATATGAAGAACAGATTTGGAAGACAAAGATTTGGATATTACCCTATACCTAGAGAAGGTATTTGTATTAATCTCGAAATACAGGCCCACGATTTTACTAGATGGTATCTAATATTGGAAGATATGAGGGAGACTAAGAGATATTTACACATTCACGTTGTCGGTCAAGTTATCGATGTCATCGTTGTCGATGCGTTTGGCTATCAATTTGACGCTCAACAGCAAAGGAAATCGCTGCTTCTAGTCTATAACAATAATGATAAATAGAAGATAGATTTAATCAATCTCGTAAACAGTAAATGTTCACCATCAATGACCCCGGAGCCTCATTTATTTGTGGCCTGCACCGGCATCACCGTCCTTTCTCACGTTAACCAAGCTTAGGACCATCGGACCCATATTGTCTAACGGCCCCATTACAATGCCCATCCCGTTTTATCTGATGCCAAGGCTCGCACTTGATTTTCGGATCAACAGATCTTCCCCTCGATGGGGAAAAAAACAGCTCCGTCCTCATGCATCTTCAGCAGATCTTACTTCTTTTCATAGTCTTCGTGCACTATTTCTTCTCTTTTCTTTAGAGAGTGCACAAGCAACAACGCATACTTTATTAACGCAAATGTAATACATCTGACCGTTTGCCTCAATGTCTACTCAAGTGGTAACCGAGACATCACCGACAAACATTGAGCATGAAAGCTACGTGCTGGAACCATACCGGCAGCGCTCCGCCGTTGCAGACCCGGATCCGGATGCGGGTGCTGGCGGTGATCCCACAGGCGCAGGGGAGACTCCGCTGCCTCTCTTCAAAATCTTGGTGGCAGGGTACTCATTCTTCTGTGCTGGAATAGATTCAGCCACGCTTGGACCGTTGGTTCCTCACATTATGAATTCCTTTAATATTGGAACTGGCCATATTGCCATCATGTAGGTGTAATGATAACTACGTTTCCATTATATCAATTTTCTTTACATGTTCATCGTGATTGGTTAATGCCAACCTAGCTACGCTGCCATCTTCTCGGGCTGGCTGCTTTCTGCCTTTACGAATCCCTTCCTGGCCGCCCACCTCCCTCTCGGTAAACTACTCTTCATCGGAGCTCTCTTCCAAGTCTTTGCGCAATGCCTGCGCCCATGGGCACCCTACGCCTTGTTTTTCACCACCTTCTTCTTCCAGGCGTTGGGCATGGCCTACCAGGACACCCACTCCAACACCTTTGTTAGCGAGGTTAAAAATTCGCACCGCTGGCTAAGCTACATCCATGCCATGTATGCGCTTGGGGGTTTGGTTGGGCCGCTGATTGCAACGGCGATGTCTTCTGCGGAAGAGACTGACACGAATGGGTGGAGAAAGGTCTACTACGTGACGCTTGGGACTTCTGCAGTGAATCTCGTTGGAGTTTGTGTGGCTTTCTGGGACACTCTCTTTCGATCGAGAGCGCAGTCTACAGAGGCTCAGCGGGAACGTAAAAGAAATAAGGAAGCGTTGCAGGAGGTGGGACAGTTGCTCAGGCTGAAGAATGTTTGGCTCATGAGCGCATTCTATTTTTTCCAGTCTGGGGCGTGGGCTACCACAGGAGGTAGGTTTAACACAAAATACCTTCATATGGAGAATAGGCTGTGGCTAACTAGATCCCAGGATGGGTAGTCGAATACCTCACAAAGGTCAGAGGTGGTGAACTCACCAAAGTGGGTTACGCTCCAACAGGATTCTGGGCTGGTGTCGTTCTTGGGCGGACTCTTCTTGCCGAGCCTACGTATCGCTATGGCGAGAAGAGAATGATTTTGCTCTACAGCTTTATGAGCCTCGTTTTGCAACTTCTTTTCTGGCTGCTACCTAATCTCATCGCCAGCGCAACGGCTTATGCGCTGATGGGCTTCTTCTTCGGACCTTACTTTGCTACGGGAATGCGCATATCGGCTAAAATAATCCCTCGAAAGGTGCAATCCACAGGCCTAGGTAAGAATTGAAGTTCTATGATGCTCTCTATATAAAATGCAAGGCTGACGGGTACATCCATGATAGGACTCATTTTTGTGCTTGCGCAAGCTGGCGCCGCCGTGTTTCCTTCATTCACGGGTCTGATTGCGACAAGCGCTGGTGTTCGGGTCTTGCAACCTATTATTACGGCTCTGATTGTGAGCGGCGGTGTTTGCTGGTGGCTTCTTCCGAATGTGTCTTTAAAGGATGACGAGGAGACATGATGACAATGAAGGGAGAATCCTGATTAGATGTAGGACAGCGGGTTTGCACCGGATGTCAAGTGGTGTGCGTAGTATGTTTTAACACTGCAATTTTAGTGCATCCAGAGGAGGAGATCCATGGATAGGATGCATTCGTCTTTGATCATACCCACGGCCAGCGGATGCCTGTCACCACAACTCACCACCTAAACACATCCATGGATACCAGGCTGTCTATACCGGATGGTGACTAGGCATTGCTTTCACCACTCTAACCCTACTTTTCAAGAGATGGCAATCGAATCGGCTAATAGGGTATTGTAACTTATAGGTATGTTGAATTATAAGACTCATACGGAGTACATGCACCTCAATATGATCTGACCTGGGATAGCGGCTGATTTATAACAGTCAAGGTTCCCCGGTTGACTCATTGCCGACTGCTGTTTTTATTTATTTTTACCTTGGAGAGCCAGACCGAGTGGCGGTGGTTATAAATTAAAATGAGCATCTTGATCTAATTGTAGTCAATACATGAAAGATTAAAGATGAAAATATTGTAGAACAATGCGACATAAAGTTGAAAATGAATTTGACAAGGCGGTTGTGCATAAAGAAAAAAAAGGGATTAAATAAAGAAGGACGACTGAACCATGTACCTGTATTGGAAGAATCCAAGCTGGAATCTGACTTCCATTTTACCTCCAGGCTCCAGCTCCAGCACAGGTCAGCTAGCAGTTTACTCTCGAGGTCATTTCAGGTGCCCTCGTTGCCAGTAAGCCTTACCCTCCACTGTCTTACCAACCCCATCTACAAGTAACTTTCTCCCAAGCGAGCTTCATAGTCTCTCTAATACCTCTTTTACGGTTGCTGCTCGTCCACGGCGTGAGTAATATTTACTTTTAGTTTGCACGAATTCATCTATTCAACATCATGAATAAGCATCAAAGCCTGGACGGGGCGCCTGAGTAGGGCTCAAGCGTTGCTGCTCCAGACATAAAACAAGCAGTGCATCACCTCAAAACGCCAGTGGTAAGTCAAGATTTTAACTCATACCCACAAACCACCACTCAATCAACATCTACAGTACACGTCAGAATCATGGCTGACCTCCCCAAGACAAAATTCGCAACACCGCTGCCCCAATCTCCAAGATCAAATGTCCTAGAATGGCGCTTCCCAAAGCCGCACGACCGTCTCGTTCTCACAGGCCGGTCCCGCGCCGCCTGGCACACGTCCTTTGTCATCCCGGCGCTCAATCTCCTCCTCGACGCCGGGCTCTGCGTCAACAAGCTGCGGCCGAAACACATCTTCCTCACCCACGGGCATAATGACCACACTCTGCTGGCGCCGGCTTTCGTCAAGAGAGAGGATCCGCCGGATATCTACTGCCCGGTGGAGATGAAGAATGTCTTTGATGACTTCATCCTGGCGAATACGATGCTCAATCTTGGTGGTTTGATTGGCAGCAAAGATGCCGAGGAGCATGGGTTTCCCATGGATGAGAAACTGGCACAGAGAAGCGCGGAACTGGGACGAACGCCATCATCCACCGCATTTCTCAACACGCACTTCACCCATGGCGTCCGACCCGGCGACGTGGTCCCCCTCCGACGCCTCAAAGACATGACAGCCACCGCATTCCACTGCGACCACACCGTCCCCTGCGTCGGCTACGTCTTCACCATGACCAGCAACCGCCTCAGGCCCGAGTACGCCAGCCTCTCCGGGCCAGAGCTCCAGGCACGGCGCAGGGCGGGCGCCGAGCTCACCGCCCCGCACAGCAACCCCATCTTCGCGTTCCTGGGGGACACCACCGCCGAGACGCTCGCCGCCGCGCCGCCGTGGCTGCAGGGCGGCATCCCCGTCGTCATCACCGAGTGCAGCTTCCTCTACGACGAACACAAGGCCCAGGCCGACAAGACGAAGCACACGGCGTGGTGCGACCTGGAAAAGGTGGTGCGCAGGTGGCCCGCGACGACGTTTGTGCTGACGCACTTTAGTCTGAGGTATAGCGACGCCGAGGTTGCGGCGTTTTTCAAGGGCATGCACGATCCCCCCGCGAACATTGTGGTCTGGGCTGATCCGGAATGTTGAACATGCGTCTAAGCGATGCGCGTCATGCCGTGATTGACTGCAACTTTTGTTTGTGTCCCCCCCTTGGGACTGACTGCACTGCTCATGTGACGTGTGGGATATTCATCTGATGTCCCCCCCCCCCCATTCCCCCATCCAGTCCCTGTCATTCCTGGGTAGCAACCCTAAACAAGATCTGAGTCAATGTCGAGCAAGGTTCATCATGCAGCAATCCTTGATAGGAAGTTTTCAAGACCATCTGAAATGCGGTGAAAAGGGAAAGACAGATGTGTGGGATAACTATGTATGGCGTTCAGCCATCAAAAGAAGCAAGACGGGCCACCTCCTGTTGTGTGCCGAAGGGGGGACTCGTACAAAACGGGTGAGCGACGGCAACCAAAAAGGACAAACAAACCAAAAAAAGATACATCCAAGCCTTTTACTCTTTAGACGGCTCATGACTGCAAAACATTATGTTTGCTTAATCAGGACTTAGAATACCGGTTAATAATTCTTGGTTTTCACCTGATTTGCCTCCTTCTTTTCACTGCCCTACGTCCTAGCAATGATGTAGTAGCAAACCACCATTCAACGCGTACACAACAAACACAAACATTCTTCAAACACCCGTCTCGGCATTCCTTTCATCATTATCGTCCTCATCATCGATAACATCAAACATCGCATCATGTGTTTCCACTTCTTCTCCTGGAACCGCTGCCCAACCTGCCTCCTCACCTTCAACAGTCGCTGCAACCGCGTCCCGTGCTGGAACGGCAAGGTCTGCCTCTGGAGGCTCCACCGCCATGGCCTGCGCTGTCGCAATGATCAGTATGAGCGCTCCAATGACGAGATCTATACATGTGTCTTATGTCCGGAGTGCCAGGCGGAGGAGGACAACTATGACCTGCTGGCGAAGCTCGATCCGACGACGACCCCGCCGGCGTTTGTGATGGCGAGTTTATCAACGTCCACAAAGCTCAGGAGAGCCGCTAGGATGTCATGGTCATTAAGACGTTTGAGCAGGAGTGTTTCTTTATATGGAGCTCCAGGTGAAGACTAAACGCCATTTCATGTAGATAGATCGGGACGTTTACAAGCTTCGAATAGCATCAAGCTTACTACCACATTGATGCAACGGCTTCTTTCAGTTCAGTTAGGTGTTTGTTTTCACCTAGGTAATTGTTCGTATCAAAGAAAAGAGACGGTCTTGTTGCACACAAGCGGGACCTCACAGATGAGCATCACACACCGATGAACGCCTGTCTCGCTTGCCCGCCATTGTTTGTTTCAGATAGAGAGTTTTGATTTAATGAGACAGCATAGAAGGATCGAAAAAGATACTCGAATGTTGTCAAAAAAGTACACGTGATGCATTTCGTGCAAATTTCGTTCCTTTGCTCTTCACTCCGGGGCAGAGCAGGTCCTTGCCAGCTAACCATCCAAGAGCATCGCTGCTAGGTAGAAGGACTACTTGGTTCTAGTATTCACTAGATCTTGTTCCTGTTCCTTTTTTACTCCCACCCATCACCGCTCACGATTTCACTTGTAACCACAGATTCCTCATACCGCTAGTAGTTCCTCTTGATACCTAAAACGATTTCCGTTCTTTATGCCCCCGCCCCCCAACAACAACTTCAATTCTAAAATCTCTTGATGGATGCGTTTAGGTATTGCTGTTGAAGACAATATACGACTCCTCTCCCTCCTCTAGAACGTACTCGGTGAAGTCGGGCTCCACTTCCAAGTCGTCATTCACCACATTCGCAGTCACCTCGGTACACTCCATCTCCTCCTCTTCCTCTTCGTCCCCGCCGTCGCCAGTGAGGAAGGCCGTCCTATGAGAAAACAACTCCGATTCGACGTCGCCATCTCTCTTCGCGCGGATCACGTGCAGCCTATACGCAAAAACGACGCCGGGGGCTGTTTTATAACCGTCTTTTCGACCCTGCTCGCCGCTGGAAGAGATGCTACCCCCGACCTCGAAAGGCAGAGGCTCTACGGGCGGGGAGATGGATGTCGAGGCTGAGGTTGCAGTCGCCGATGAGCTTTCATCCACAACCTCAAAGGAATCTCTAGCCACGCGCAGGCCCGAGATGATGTAGACGGGTCGCTTTCCGAATAGCCCGCGGTCGATGTGTTTCTTGACCTTTTCCATGGCCACGATGGCTTTCAACGTGTCTACACTCATGGCTCTGGCAAAGGTACGGGTCTCAAAATCAGCATTGCCGAGCGACATGTTCTTATAGCGGGATAGGCTGACACTCCCGGAGACCGACGCCAGGCCAGTAAATCGAGTGAATAGTTCTGTACATAGGGATCGCTTAACGCTCCGAGAGTGTTGATGATTAGCCTCGGTGAGGGTTTTGACGTCCGGGAGGGTGATCTCCGGGTGCGAGTCCAAGCCAAGTGAGGCGAGAGCAAAGGTTGGCCTGCTAGGATACGGTATTATCGTACCTAGCGCAAGTTCACCATCTGGGAGGAAGGTAAAGTCTGGGGGAAGAAACCAAGTTTTCTGCGTCATTTTGCTTGTTGCCCGCAAGCACTTGAGGAATGGGGAAAGGCACAAGTTATCTAGATCTGGCGAGCGGGGGAAGAGAGGGGTTTGTCATTGTGTTTCTGGTTGGCAGAACGGTCATGCCTACCTTCTTATCAGACAGCTCTGGAGCCGGTGCTGAAATTTCTTGCGCAAGCTACAGAGAAGCATAACCGGCTGCAATGAATGTGTGCAATTGTTTGTTTCAGAAGCACCATTTAACCGAAGCTCAGTGTCACAAGTAGCCGATCATATTAGACTTTGAATATATCTTCCCATCCTACCTTATCTCAACTACTATATGCAAAATGATCTAAAAATAATTATATGACCAAATGCACACGTTTTTATCACCCGAACCCGTTGCGAAATAGCCACCCTGAGGACTATATGCAACTGACCAAACAGAATCTGCATGTCCACGTAAAAGCAGCTGCGGTATTCCGGTCTGAGAATCCCAGATCTGAACTCCCTCATCGTCCGATCCAGATAAAATCCATTTAGCGTCTGGCGTTAGAGCAACTGATCTGACATAATCCTTATGGCCCTCCAAAGTCCTGACGCACTTCAAGTGGTTTGGGAAGGGCCCACGCAAGAGGCCAAATTCCCATATCTTAATAGTCTGGTCGTGACTACCACTGACCAATTCCTTCCCGTTAGGCGAGAATGTTAGTGACGAGGTAACCCTTTTGTGACCACTCATATTTCCTACCATAATCTTGCTCGCAATATCCCAGATATGTATTTTCCCATCTTCCAAACCCGCGGCAACAAACTTGGAATCAGGCGATATTGCAACACTCCAGACCGTATCCTCAGCGGTAAATGTAAATGTGTTCGTACCTTCCTCAATGTCCCATAGCCGGACAGTCAAATCATCACTGCCTGATGAAATGGTACGGCCATCGGATGCAAAATCAATGGAGTGTATATAGTTTTCATGACCTGAGAAGCTGTGGCGGATTGTTTCTGTTGCGATATCCCATACCTTGAGGTAGCAAAAGTTAGTTGATTAAGGGCAGCAGGATTGACTAAATTTAGTGACTTACTCGGACTAGCTTCTCGCCGCCGCCAGTCGCAAGGTATTGTCCGTTGGGGCTAAAGCATACACTAAGAACCCGCTTATCATGCTTTAGTTCGCAGACTCTTTCACCCGTCTGAAGATCGAAGATCTGGGCAGACTCCTCAGATCCTGTAGCGATATACTTGCCGTCGTGACTGAAGTTGACGGATAAGATGAGTGTCGGATGAGGAAAAATGTACTTTAGGTCGACATCTAGGACACGATTTATGTCAGGGTTAAAGACGACGGACCAGTCATTTCCTATCTTCTTGTCCTTGGAGGAAATCTTGTCAATATCAAGGTCCCCAAGCTTTCGCGTCTCTACCATCGGCTTTTGATCAAAACCATCATTCACGTCAATGCCAGCATTTTTTTCTAGGAGCTCTATAATAGCCTCATGTCCTTGGTCTTTGACTCTTGACAGCGGCGTTTGACCGTTATCATCCTCCAGTTGAGCATCTGCCTCGAGATCGAGGAGAAGCTGAACTATGGCCTCTTCTCCATTCTCCGCGGCCCTGAAAAGCGCCGTCCGGCCGACGTCATCCCTTGAGTTCACGTCAACTCCTTGGTCAAGTAATTGCCTGACAATGGTCTCATCTCCATTTTCCGCGGCCATCAGCAGTTGCATTTCACCATCATTGTGCTCGTCTTGTATGGTGGGATCGGCAGACAGACTCGGGCTAGATGACTGGCTCCATACTATGGAGGATCGAGCCTGGACACTTTGTGGCTTGGACGAGTTGGCCGATTCCTGATCCTCAAAGTAGGGGTTTTCGACAAAGTAGTTGTTACCCTCCGTAGGATCCAGTGTTAATGGCATGGTGTGGTCGGCTTGGTCGAAAGATGATAGTTGGAGACTTTTGGGATTCTCAGAAAGCGCCTCATCAAACGCCTCATCAATCCACTTTTCGAGACTCGTAGTATCCGTGCTTTTTCCCGAAAGTGAGTATATTCCAATCGGCTTATCAAGGTCCTCGAGAGGAAGACCGGCCCAGGGAAGAGCACGGAGGGCAAACTCGTACGCGTGCCGTACTACGTGGTCAACCAACTCAGGCGAGTCACGAGGTCCATGAGATGAGCACAACGGACATGAGAGGATACCCATAGATTGCACCGCAGACCACGACACGAGCGAAGATAGATCATGATCTGATAGCTCCTCTTGATGCTGTGCCTGGATATGATCTATAATATCCTCTTTCATCGAAAAAATAGCGTCCGCTTCTTCACATAATGGACATTGCCACTGAGGAGCATGGTCTTTCTCTATGTGCGTCTCCCATGCTTTGCGTGTAGCAAAGAGAAGATGGGGCGTGGGACAGTGTTCAGCGATGCAGGTGTATGGACACAAATCATCAATAAGATGCTGCCTATATAGTACAAGGTATGAGGCGCTGTCTATAATCAACAACAAAGTAGGGTTAAGCTTACCTCCACCTCTTAGAGTCTGTAAACTCTTCAGAGGGTAGGGACTGGCAACAGCAAGGGCATTTGTATATGAGGCGGTCAGAAAACGGCAGCGGTGGTTTGGGAAACTCCGTCTCGGCAGCGATCAAGGAGATTTGCGAACGTGCAACGGTTGGCGCGGATTGGTGTCTTCTGGCCGGGTTATAACGCAAGGTTCCTTCGGCTGTCGAAGCAGTAGAGAATCCGGCCAAAGTAGGTGGCGGCGCATGTTCCTTTACCTGGCTTTTCGAAGGATTAGGCGCAAGAATAACCAAATTGGCTTGGGCAGAGGGATGTATTTCTTCGGCTTGGCTCTCGGAGGTAAGCTCTTTAATGATATCTAGCCGCTTTTCTGTTGCTTTTTCTTTTTCTCTGGCGTATTGAGATCGTTTCTGGGCGAGTAAAAAACGATGCCTCCGTCTGAGATTCGCCTCTACCAACCTCTTCTGGAGTTCATTCAGCTTAGAAGACCCAAGCTCGTCTATTCTCAACGCAACTAACTCGTTCACTCTGGATGTTTCAAGGAGCTCTAGTCGAGGTTGGTCATCGCTCGGTTGTTCGTTGTTCAGTTGGTCGTCTTTCGGCCGGAGAAGAATTATGCACTCTAGATGTCGTCTAAACGACTGATGGTCATCGGGGTTAAATGATCGATCAGCTCTGCGACTGCGCGATGCCTTGCCTGTGCGACGGATTGCGACTCCGATCATAGCCAGATTCCTAATGCAGGAGTCAATGTGTGTGAAGCCCTCGTCAGTAGAGCCACTGTCTACCAACCCGTCCGAATACTCGTCTAAGAAATCGGCAAGCATGTTGAGAATGCTCTTCACCAAATCCAAGTCGTCTGGCCGAGACCGAAATCTCGAATCAAGCGATGCGCCTAGCTTTGCCATGGCTCCAACACCGTCAGCCCATAGATTAAAGTCTGCCAATCTGCCCTGCAGAGACTCATTTCCTCTTGAGTCATTTTGCATTAAATGTTCAAATTTGGAGAGACACGTTTGGGTGAGATGTGAAACGGACGTAGTCATTGACTCCATGTTTCCATAAGGCGTAGCACCTCTTGTACACACTACGTATAGGTAAAGTAGACTCGATGTCGGATTCACTCAGAAGTGATAGAGTCAACCCGCCTAGTTTCAAGATCGTGGGGAACTAGGGACGGGCCGGAGGAACTCTAGCATCTTCTTCGGATATGCGGGGAGAATGGTGAATTGCGCGCGTCCACGTGGAGAATGAGAACCACTGTAAAGCTTGTAAGAGGTCGAGTAATGGGTCAGTGGACACACAAGAACACAAAAAAGCGAGATAAAAAAAATGGCAACCAAGGGTGATAAGGGGATGTAGAGCACCTGCAATGAGGGAAATCAACAGGTGCAAGTGCAATCAATGCTTAGGAATCCATACCTGCTTATAGGAACCAAGTTTTCCCGCGTGTTAGAGTGCCTCATAGCCATGGATCCATATCGTCTTCCCCGCTTGGCACGCAATAATGCCCCCGCTCCCAGACCCCAGCATGAGGCACCTGTTGATTGGTGAAGGGAAGCAAGGCTGCCCAAAAGCAAAGGGCATTTGCTCTGTTCCGCCCGACAGAGTAGCTGAATCTTTCGTCCCATTCCATCCAGAATTCGACATTCCCTTCCAGTCCGCTCTCATCAACCACGCCACGGCCCCAAATGTCGGAAGAGGAAGCTTGCTTTATGCTGGTATCATGGATCCAGCCGATCTCGAGAGAGATGATCGAAGTCGCCAATACCAAGTTACCCTCGAATCGCCGCATGGCCGTGAGCGACATTACCACGTTATTAATGTTGATTCGCACGTCTCTTGAATCACTCCAGGTTTACTGGATAGAATCCGATATCAAGCAGCTGTGCCGAAAGCTTCTCAATAAGCTAGCCGGCATGTGCAGCGTAGGTCTCGATTTATATCTATCATCCCGAGTTATTCATCGCCGCTGACCGTTGAGCCATGGAAACATCACAGTGGCCACAGGGTCCTCGCACAACCTATGACATCCACAACATCACTACTATCTTCGAAAAGTCCTTAATAAATAATACCGGCTGGTTTAAAAGACGGCCCATCATAGACTTCTTTCATCAAACAAAAGATGATACATTATTGGTTGCCATCAAGACAGATTGCTCCAACCTGTACAACAAACTGACTCAGGATGGTATCGATGATCCAGATAGCATGCCTACCCACATTCATCTTAGCTCCAAGACCTATTTCGCCGACTTGAACAAAAGTCTATTTAATGCGCTTGAACTCCATACAAAGTGCAAGCCAAATGCATCAAGCTCACAGCCAGGTCATAGTGGAGACTCATGGCATCCAGCGAGATTGTGTCTGAGTGAAGAGGAATACGATCGCCCGTCCGTCAGCTTTCTTGTGTCTCCAATGCAGATGACTCACTGGCAGGACTTTCAACTAGTAATGTATGGCACCAACTCCTAGGCACTTAGCTGTCCAAGTAGCTAATTTTCTTAAAGAGAGTCGAAGGATGAGTCTCTAGTGGAAGATAACCCCAGTTCTCAGCCAATTTTATGTGAACTTGCAGATTCACCACAGTACGCCCGCGTATCCCTCGGGTACGAGTCATCCAGAGGGCTTTTCCAGCTCAAAAGAAATAAGATTCTTGAACTAATGCACTCTCCTGGGAGCGGGGAGAGCCTCGCCAATGTACTCCGCACTTACCAGCTCACACCAGGGGATAAGCTCATCTTAGCGTACACCATAGCACGGGCGTACCACCAGTTTTATGATTCAGACTTGATGCGCACAAAGTGGACTAGCGGGACGATCTGGTTCATGCCTGTAGATTCTGAGGACAATCAGATGCCGTTGCGGCCGTACCTTGCGTTTCCGTTCGGTATGCAGGGCAATCCAGATGATGACTTTATAAATGATGGATTACTGATTCATCAACATCCTCGAATTCTCACTATTGGAATTTTGCTTCTAGAGATTGGCCTATCAAGGCCATTCCTATCGATATCACTCCAAAATAAAGTCTCGCAAGTCAACAGGCATCATCAACTGGCAAACAATTGGCTAAAAGAGCTTAAAGGTATGAAGTGGGAAGGTTTCCAAAACAAATCATACTTTGATGATGCCGTGAAATACTGTCTAGATAGCAAAGACTTGGGCTCGCAATTCAGCAAGCCCATCCATGCTAAGCCTTCTTCATCCAAGACACTTCCAAACGTGCAAGATGGGATTTTAGCACGCAGAAAGAAGTTTTACAAAAACGTTGTGCGCCCGCTCAAATGGCTCGCTGAGAAGGGTTTCGGGCATCAGATTCGAAAAGTCACATACATCAGCAAAGATCCTAACGTCAAACCATCAAGGGGGGAGATATGCACTCCTCCACAGCAGCCTATGGCATCATTCCATAGTGGAAGAACCGTTAGTCCAAAACTGTGGCTCCGAGATCTCAAGGCAATCAGTGCAGATGTTGAACAGCAACGTCGAAAGCAACGCTCAGTGCAAATGCCTATCCGCGTTGCAATCTTGGACACCGGATTTGATGAAGACAGCATACTAGCAACACGAGTCAAGAAGAAGCGAGACTTTGTTGACCAGTCAATCCCAGTGGACACATTCGGTCATGGGACTTTAATGGCCAGACTTGTAGTTGAGTGCGCCCCGTCAGCGGAATTGATCGTAGCCCGGGTATCAAGAAACACACAGGAGCTCGGAAACAGTCAGGAGAACATCAAAGAGGTAAGTCAACGTTTACCAAATATGCCCCCCTCCCTTTGAGGGTGCTCTTATTAACACCAAGATATAATGATAGGCTATCCTCTGGGCTGGGATAGAATGCCAGGCTGATATCATCTCCATGTCTTTTGGTTTCCCGAAAGATCACGCGGGTATTTCCCAGGCCATTCAGACAGTACTATTGCAACGCGATGACGCCGTGGTTTTCCTTGCCAGCGCCGGAAATTCGTCCTCTGAGGATGAGAATTTCCCCGCCCGCCATTCTTCCGTCATATCAATATATGCTACCGATTGCAAGGGCACTTTTTCCCCGACCAATGCTCGGCTTCGTGAAGATGGGCCCATCGTGCTAGGTACATATGGAGATAATCTGCCAGAGATCCTTTGCAAAGACATTGAAAGCAAATACCCTGGCGTATGCCAGCCAGGGTCATCAGTCGCCACAGCTGTCGCAGCAGGCATTAGCGCCACCTTACTTGCGTACGCTGCGGTCCTCCCACATCTACAAGACGTTGACGAGTCGAAACGCAAAGAGTTTGCACAGAGGCTCGAGCCCCTGCGGAAAGGAAAGGGGATGGAGGCCCTGTTCAAAGAAATGAGTGTTAAAAAGAGTCGGCAGTGGTTCATGGACCCAATCTCATTCTGGAGAGATACATCAGATCAAGATGCTCAGACTAAGGGGAAAAGAAGCCATGACGCGAGGTTTCACAAGATTAGTGCATGTCTACACGATGTAAAGAGTAAGGGTAGCTAGGAGCACCAAGATTCGGTGCCAAGGTCAGTCTCAGATGAATTACGGTCAATTATATATGGTATGATTTCCCAAGCTATACACTCATTTAGGAATAAGCTCTCCAGTCTTCCAGGGTCCTAAGCGTTGCTGTGTTCAACAATGTTAGTCACGGTGGAGTTGGTGAAGGAGAGTCCTACCCGGTAGCATAGATGTACCAAGCAGGGAAGATCCAGATCACTCAGTACTAAAACAACTTGCAGGATTTAGATATCTTAAAGACAGAAACCTAACAGCTCTATTCTGACCCACCATTATCACGTCGGGTGGATCATTAGTTGTTCTCAATGTCATCGATACGTCAACCATAAACAACATCACCAATGTGTCCTTCGCCTCAACCTCACATCTTCAAAGTTTTGGGTTAATTTTCAGAATATTTTATAGGCAGTCAGACTGATTTATTTTGTAAATGACTCTTCCCCTACTAAAGGTCGCTGACTGCCTCGACATGCATGTGTGGAGGCCTCTCACTTGGCAAAATGCAATGCCCAACTTCGGACATTTCCTAATCTGGAAGCTTGAGGTCCAGAACACTCCCCTGACGAATATTTCAATGTATCTTTACTGTTACATCACAAAACCCAGTATCACAACTCTCATTGCCAGAGAAAATACACTGCTCCCCGCCATTCCATTGGCCGTTTGGCTTGTCTCGTTTCAGTCCGATGAAACACTCAACTCCGGAAGCATAGGGCAAAAGGGCGTCAATGGCACCGGCAGTTGATTGCTTTCTATGAATGGTTCCGAGATGGCGTTGTCGGCAGCTGACGGCACTAGATCCAACGGGGCGGAGTCATAAGACAAATGCAACGGATCGCCAAAGGATGCGAGTCTGATGGATACTTATTTGACTGTGCCCGCAACTTCCAGTTCGGTGAATCTCGCATACTTTATTCTGTGGTTTCATCATTGCCAACTTTCGTTCTTACATCAACGGTTGGTCTTTTAGAACCCAGAGTAGCAGTCTTACTACCACAGTCATCCATCATCTTACGAGACTCACGACTTGTGCTGGAGGTTGAGATTAAGCCCGTGGCTTTATATAGACCACACCGCGACTATGGCATATGAACCAGAATCAATCCCAGATTCCACAGAGCAATGCTGGGCCTGTCTCCGCCGAGAAACCTACTGCGACGGCTCCCATCCCTTCTGCCACGCCTGCCAGGACGCCGGCATCGTTTGCCCCGGCTACCTCGACCAGAAGCCGCTCGTCTGGCTACCCCCCGGCAAAGTCTCGCGATTCCGACGGAGGAAGAAGAACTTTACGCCAGAAACGCTAGAAAGTCCACGGGAATCACCGTCTAAACCGGACCTTGAAAGCAACAATGGGACTGTCAGGACTGGAACCAAGACCAAGACTAAGACGAAGACGAAGACCAAGGTCAAGATTAAGATCAAGGCCATGACGCAGAGGGGGAGGGGTCGACCGAGCAAGCAATCGTATTCCGGATCCATCCTCGTTTTGAGGTTGAACGAGAGCAGTGATTCCGAGACGACGGAGACCAGCAAAAGCGGCGATACTCATTCCACCAAAACCACCAGCCTCAGCACGAGCGAAAGCAGTGATGCCGAAAGCCAGGTCTCACGCGCCTCACGCAGAGAAACCTCCATCGCCAGAACTGCATCAGCGAACCACGATCAAAATAACAATCATGGAGCGATTGATCCCAGGCTAGATAGGCTTCACTCTTCATTGTGGGATGCAGACGAGTGGGCAGTGCCAAAACCAGGAGATCTCAAACCCAAAGAATGGGATTTCATCGAAGCTCTCCGATTCCGTACGTTTACACACCTCCACCACACCCCCCACTCACTTTAATCTCAACTTATGCTCTTATAGATGAAGAAGTATTCAGCGTCTACCAACCAAAGGCCCTCATACCAGGCCTACTAACCTATCCCCTAACAGCCGATATCCTCGCCCAAATGAGGCCATCTAACCGTTACTCCTTCATCTCGACAGCCATTGGTTTCCAACTCGCGCTTACTTGCAGGAGAAATCGCATATACTCGCCGAGTTCCTCTGGTCCTGCTGGTCGTCTTTGGGAACTTTACTTTCACTACGTGGGGCTCTCAATTCAGTCTGTTAATCGGGACCTCGTTCGGGGAGTTGCTGCAAAGGCTCATGTTCTATGGGGCATCAATGGGTTATTGCATTCAGAGGTGAGTCGACGTCTCTAGTGCTCTCGCTCTACACTTTGTCTTTTCCTCAGAATCGCTGGGAATAACTGTGTTTGATGCCCCTGCTTACCTTGAACCAGCTCTTCCTTTCTCGCTCCACAAACTGGAGACCTCACGTCCAAGGCTTCATCTCGTTTATAAATCTCTGCGGTGGCCTCCGTCCACTCCTAGACTGCTTCTACGACGTGACCGTTCCGTTGCTGAGTTTCGTAATGCAAGTTCCCGCCCTGGCTGACTACCTGGTAGGTAGTCCATTCTCTCATGCGCGTCGCTAACACGACTCTATAGCACCTGTACACTTGCCAACACCACAAGCCCTTGCTACGACCAAATCACCGAAATATCCCTCCTCGACGACGACGACCTACAAAATCTCTACTCCGTCGTCTCTTACCCCAGCTTCCCTTATCCCATCGATCTCTTCCTCGCCGTCGTGCGCATCAACCGCATCCGCCTACAGATGGGCAGCATCACCTTCTCATACGAATTCCAATCCGAAATCGACCTAGTTCTGGACCAGATTGAAGAGTTTAACCCCGAAGCCTGGATCGAGCGTTGCAATCTGCCCGACTCATCCAAATTGGTCATTGCAGCGGACATCTTCCAGTCCAGCGTGGCCCTGTACGGAATCCTATCGCTATTACCACTGGACAATCTCCCCTCCTCCCGCAGCGAATTATTATCCCTCCACCACGATCGACTCCTGCAGCGCATCGACTTAGCCATGCAGACCCTCGGGGGCACAGATATCTTGGTCTGGCCCTTGATCGTAGCTGGCGTGGCATCACAATCTCCAGAACTACAATCCACCATATCGAAACACTTGTCTGCCATTGAAAGGGACCCATTGCATATACGCAGCGCCGGTGGTGCAAAAGATGTGTTGAACACATTTTGGGCCTCGGGGAACACCAGTTGGGACGACTGTTTTGACACGTCATATTTCTTTTTGAGCTGAGGTCCCAATTGAAGCCTCTTACTGCAGGGTAACCAACTCTCCCCAGATACGAAAGGCTCATAATAATATGATAAATCTCCATACCCGTACCAAAAGATATCTAGAAACAGAGCAATCTGTATTGACTGAGCATTCCACGTGCTTACCATGAAAAAAAATGGAGCTCCATGATCGCCCGACTAAATGATGGGGCATTTTCATAGCGTCCGGATCTACAGGCGATCACTCATTCAGCCGCAGGGCGATGTCACCACTATTAAAATGAAAACTCATCCACGAAATCACCATTCAGAGCACGGCCGGTATTGATCGTTAACGCTTTTCAATGAGAATTAACTTGAGAGTCCTCCACGCGGAGGCTATGTTGGTCATTTGTCCATCGTAAACTCTGCCCTGTTGGCATTTCCAAACAAGCCGAGAAATATATACATTGCGTCTAATCCCCTTCTTTTCGTGCTTTCCGGTATAATTGTATTCCAAAACGCTCCCTGCGATTGCCTCCCGAAAAAGGGATGAAAGGGTATTCCCATGATCAGATAACCCATGTTGCTCCATGACAAAAAAAAAAAACACCAAAAGGAAAAGGCTCCTAAAAGAGAGCATGCGGGTGATAAGCATTCGTTAACACCCTTATTATACAGCTTGGATATGTTGGAAATAGATTCAAACGCCGATTCGTTACCCCACTTCGTATCAGCCTCACCGGCTCATCAGCTGCTTCTCTGTGATGTAGAAGCTGCTTTTTTCGGCGAGGTATTCCTTGTGAAACATCTCGAGATAAGGACCTGGGACTTGCTCGCCGACGAAAATCTTGATCCAGCTGTCCTTGCCGGTCCACAGATGGCGGATGAATTTGCCTTCGCAATCCGAGCCGCTGTCGGGGTAGCCGTTGGCCTCTTGGCAGGAAAGCTCCTTGATATCATTGGGGTAATCGTATCGAACATAGGTGCCAAAGCCACCTTGGTCAGTGGGTCGGCCGGGATCGTTGACACGGAATTC
The DNA here is from genome assembly GCA_011799845.1 of Hypomyces rosellus. Lineage (NCBI taxonomy): Eukaryota > Fungi > Ascomycota > Sordariomycetes > Hypocreales > Hypocreaceae > Hypomyces > Hypomyces rosellus. The sequence continues at coordinate 1,217,832 of WWCI01000003.1, forward strand.
GACGCATTCTGGGTATCTGCCATTTGCTTCTGGGCAGCCTTCCCATGCATCCATAATCTCGTATGTCTTGGGGTTGTTCTGAGCGACAATGAAGCCAGTGTTGAGCATGAGCTTTCCCTTCTTGTCCTTGTTGAACTCTCTATCGGGGTCGACGGCAAGAGAAAGAGAGTTGGTAGCAGGGTCGATGTCCCAATAGTTCATGAGCCACTCGAAAGGGAGATCGAGGTTGTTGAAGATGGCATCGGAGTCGAGGTAGAGGCAAGTCTTGTGTTCCTTGAGAATCTTGGAGATGATGGGAGGCTTCTTCCACGAGGCGCGGCGGTCTTCCGGAGTATCTATGGCGATGAAATAGTACTTGTAACCATGGATCTTGGCTGTAGAGTATGTTAGCATTTGGGCTGTCTAGAAAAGTTGCGACAGCTTGCGCCGCAGTGCGAGACGTACCATAGAGCCAATGGTTGAGAACACCCATAGATAAGCCGTGAATTTGACTAGCATTCTTCCAGCTCATGATGTGAGGCCCAAAGATTTGGTCGGGTGCGTCGAATGGGCGATTGTCGAGATCGATGATGCAAAGTTCCTCACCCATGGGTTCGGGGAACTTGGGCTCACTCTTGAGATCCCACTTGAATGCGCCATAGGGCTGGTAGAATGGAGCATCGGGCTTGATTGAGGGCTTGTGCAGATGGTCGAACCAGGTCGAGCGGAGTTGCGCCTCGGCAGACTTGGCTTTTTGTATTTGTGTTGACGGTGAATTGGACCAAGAATCGGTTTGTGGTCTGGAGTTGAGGTTAGTATGGCTATCGCAAGGTACTTGTAATGGAGCCTCGGCACATGCCTTGTTGGTAACTCCCAGGAATCCAGCTGGTTATAGACGAGAGCCGCAAAGGCTGTAATGAAGATGACTACCCCGATGACCAGGGCATTGAATTTCGAAGACCTAACGCTGCCGACTAACATTGTGACTGCATGCTATAACTTGGTCGACTATTGTAAAGAATTTTTCGATTTTTAATCTCGTCAAGAGAGTAAAGAGAAGGGAAGCGATTGAGAGAATAAAGCGCTGATAGCTGATTGTAAAAGAGAGTGGATCTTGGCTGAGTAGCAGCAGCGAATGACGATCTTCGTGCCCGCAGGGAACGAGAGATTGGATGACGACAGAGAAGCGAGAGCGAGGGAGAGATCGAATCGAATCGAGAAAAGAAGGCGGCGCAAACGGTGAGAAGAAGAAGGAAAAAAGAAGATGCGAGTTAATTGCGAAAAGAATTCCAACAAGAAGAAAAAGAAGGGGAGATGAGAAAGGGGGAGGAGGCTTGATTTTGAGTTTCTGTTGAAAAAAAAAGATGGGGGAAGGAAAAGGGAGGCCGACGTGAAAGATGATGAGTCCCAAAGAATTGGATGAGGATGGATGGATGGAGGGAGGGATGATTGTGCAAAAGAAGAACCTTGAACCTTGGCTTGGCTTCTTCTTAATTCTCAATCAAAATTCCTTGGATCGAATTCAAGAGGCGCCTACACGGGTTGATCGGCAGCGAAGAAGCGAAAGCAACCTTGGCAGTACGTACTCGGTTACCATTACAGGCCTAGTTCCCCTGTAGCCTCCCTGTAGCTCGTGGAAACAAGTGTGTGGAAGAAGAGCCCTGGAGCCCTGGAGCCCCTGCCGTGCGTTGCAATGTCTCTAGGGCTTCCCGTCCTCTCGCTGCTGGTGGAAGTGACGGGAGTCGTCGCTGGAGATGCTTCAGCTTCAGGCGCTTCAGCCCAGCGTTCCAGCTGCTAAACCTACGGGTGCGCGGGGGAGGCTTAGCAGCTGTTAGTGGCTTTCAGAAGGTCACCCTCTTGGCCCTGTAGGGTGGATGCGAAACGCAGGGGGGCAATTTGGTGCCCCTTAGTGGTTCCGTCTTGGCACTATATTTATCCTGGTACATGCAGAACAGCAGCAGTGCAGCCAGAGCATGGTTGTTGCATGGATAGCGATGTCAGAGGACGCGTGTACTTTCATCATCGGAGGGTGTTGATTTAATCAATAGTGCAGGAACTGAGTAATGGTTCATGTGGTGCCCTTGGAAAGCCATGTACTCGGTAGGTACTTTCAACCGCACATTCATTCACAATAACAATACTAGAAAGTGCCTCCTGAAATTCAAAATGTCTCTCCAAATTCAACGTCTTTGCTCGTAGTATCAGATTAATAAGACACGGAATGGCTATGCTCCTCATCCTACATCTTGGTATCCCGTTCTGGCGGCCCTGCCTCACCACTAACCCTGAGTGGGTGATGGTGCCCCATAAATTGTATGTAAAGCAAGCAACATCATTCGCCAATCAAATTTCGAGCCAAGATACCAGAGCTCCAGTGCCAAGGAAGGCACGGACCAATTAAATTCCACATCGCATTCTTGGCATTTCAAACATTTCAGAGTCGCTCGCGTGATTGCTTCTTGATGCTTCATTCATTCATTCACTGCCCCTTCAATGGGAACCAAATGCGTTGGCGATGCATTGATTTAAATTAACCCGATACCCACAATTCGTTATCATACCATCTCTCCCCATAATTGAACAATCTCTGTCTCACAAACACCCCGAATCGCTCTGTTGGTCGCACCCCAACTGTTATTCACTGCCCCTCAACCCCCTCCTCCCTCCCCCCTCCGTCGATAAACGCAGTCATCCATCGATCCTTACCTCTACGCTCCGTTAACGGGATCAAGTACAAACCTATTCAGCGTCTCGCATCGATCCCTCATCGCCTCCGGAAGATCCTCCTTCTTGAAGGTTTCGACAATGTTGAAAATCTCACCCCTTTTGCCGTACGCTGGCCAGCCCATATCTTCACCATGGATGAACTCGAGCAACTTGGTCTGAAATTCCCGAGCCGTCGAAACTTCTGGAACTGGTGTGCTCTCGGAATCAACGTAAAAATAATCTAAACATCCGTCGCAAACAAAAACGCATGTCAGCAAAACCTCTCCACTGCAAACATCGCCAGTGTAAATGACGCGGGAATACGAGCCACACGGAGTCCGAGTGCTTACAATTAACGTCTTGGCCATGCACTGCTGGTGGTTCCGACATGATGTACCGATATGATTTGCCAGCCATGGCCTTGGCCAAGTTGTACGCGTTGCAGGCAAATACAGCGTCTGTCGTCCAATCCCACGCAAGTTCCGCCGGTTCGGAAAGATTTCGATATCCAGCTTGAATCTTGGCGATGACCCTGTCATTAGCCGAAGGCAGTGTGAGTCTCACTAGCCATGGGAACCTGGTTGGCATGTCCTGGTCGGACGACGTGCCCATGCCCTCCAAGAGCATGCTTCCTATTACGAGATTTTCGAGTTCCTTGTGAACTTTGCCCTTTTGCAGCATCACCAGCGGGATATCAGGAATGTCTTTTCCATCTGGTGCTGGTCCGAATCCCATCACAGGGCCAAGTGTCCCACCTCCACTTTCAGTGGGCATCTGGTTGATGAGCTTATCGTTCACAGCCAACATTGATTCCTCGGAGATGGAGCGGAGACATTTGAGTGAGGTGCAGTTGGCTGCCTCAAGCACCAAATTAAACTGTTTTCTCATGCGCTCTGTAACATTCCGTCTCTGCGGCGCTGCAGGGGAGGAAATAAACGCCTACGTATGTCTGTTAGAGGACAGACTCGGACAGGGAATCACTGTTTGCGTCATTTGCTTCAGACGTACGTACCCGTTGAAATGGCAGCTTGCCGTTACCGCCGTTGAGCACCGTCATGTAATACAGCATCCCAGCCCCTGCGCTTTGCCCAATGGCTGTGATGCGTTTCCCGTTTCCGCCGAATTTGTGGATGTACTTTGCAGTCCACTCCGCTGCAGCAAGACAGTCAAACATGCCAACGTTGCCATCCATGTCTTCGCCGTGCGCATAAGTCCACCCTGAAACTCCCATTCTACCCAAGTTAGCCATCAACTGCTAGCCTGAGATGGGTTTAACTTGCCTATAATTGTTGGACACAAATATAAATTTACCCCCATGAATCATGTTCATCTGGTCAAAGAGCCCCATGGGACTGAACAAAAACTCCTTGTTACCAAAGGCATATGCGCTGCCATAGAAGTTGTGCAGCACTGGTACATCATCACCAGGCGTTACCCCCTCCGGAACATAGACATCCAGAAAGAGACAATCCTCGTGTCCCCAGGTAGTACCATTGATATCTGGGAATGGGATATACCCTGGAGCTGAAGAAATGCAGTCTCGGTATCTCCAGGGAACTTTGCCGTCTTGGATGCCCGACTCTGCTGAGACGTTTGTGTCTGGCTTCCTGAATCGAAGGTCGCCTGTTGGTGGCCTTGCAAAGCGAATGTTTTGATATATGTTAACTCGTAGACCAGAGGAGGTCGTATTGACAAAAGTTGGGACATGTTTAGCATACCCAAGATCAACAGGTTCTGGGACGGGGTATGGTTGAGATGTTGGGTTGGTCAAGACACCTAGCAAGAAGCATGAAAGAAACATGAATGAAGTCTTGAATATCATGTTGAATGCGACTGAATTGACCATTTATGTTTTAGAGAGAGTAGAGTATCTGTTGGTCACCCGAGGATGGCTCGTTGAAGAGAAAATCGCCATCTCTTATAATATCAATCTCCATCTCGAATAGGAAAACGGCACTCTATTCCATTGCCTCCTTCGGCCGTCATGATCATGACATTTTGTCAAGATGCTTGCGTTAGCCTGTCGTTTACCTTTTTCATCAACCAACCTGAATATCGCCATCGCAACATGGCTTTGCCAAGTCAGTGTTGATGACGCCGCCTGTTCTTGACGAGTTCTTATGACGCCAATACAAAAGGAGTAATATCCGGAGCATATAAGACTTCGGATCCACTTCAAAAAAGATGGAAAGGCGAGGAATACGAAACCGTTTTCTAGTGGTTACTATAATGCCCTCTATTATGACCTTCATCCAATGTCTGTCTCAGATGGAGCGACGCTTCCGAAAAAGGAAAACGAGACATGCGCCACGATGTTGCAGATCCCCCGGGGTCCCCACTTCGGGTAGTCTAATACGGACCATGACAATCGATTCTTACGCAGGAACTCAAAATGGGCGCGCATCTAAGAATGGCGGAGGGGAAGGGGTTTAAAATGCTTTCGTTTTCCCCTTTGGGTTGTGGATGTGGTCTGAGAGAGTGCATTCTTTGCAAAGAACTATTGATGCAGGTTGGATAAAACAACCCGGTATATGATCTGAAGTGGAGTGGTCCGTATTTGCATATCGAGATGGATGGCGATCCGAGCCAGGCTGTCTCCGAGAGCGCGGAGAAGACTTCACCTGGTGGTGGTGCTGCTACTGCATCGGAGCCGATCTTTCAGGTTTTGTCGTTCCAGCCTGGACAGTCGACCTTGCAGGCTAGGCGATATCAGAAGCGAAGGACGCATAAGAAGTCCAAGGCTGGGTGTCTAGGGTGTAAAGTGAAGCGAGTCAAGGTGTGTACTTACACTCTTCTCCGGTGCGACCATGCGTGCTGCATGTGGGAAATTCCTTGATATTTGGTGACTTACATGAATGTTAGTGTGATGAGGTCAAACCCACGTGCACCAGATGTCTTCGGAATAATGTCCCTTGCAGTTATCCCTCTGATGAATCAGAGGCTAGTCCCAGCTCTCAGAGCCGTCCATCAGAACCATCACCGAATGAAACAATATCAAATACCAACCAAACAAGTCTTATAGCAGAAAACCGTCTGTCTCCACCAGTTCCCCTCGATGCAGCTCAACACTCTCCTTATGGTACCCCGCGGCTTGCCCTCCTCCATCATTTTCAAAACCTCTTTACCGAAATCACCATCTTCGGATCTACCGATTTCAGTGACATCGTCTCCCTCGGCTTCTCTCGCCCCTACCTCCTCTCCGCCATCCTCGCCGTCTCGGCCTCACACCTCCGCCACAGCACACCCAACCCTTCATACCCCTATCACATCGCCGAGCACTTTCAGCAATCCCTCGCCATACGAAACTTTCAGACTGCGCTCGCACAACCCCTTGATCAGCAGGCCGCCGATGCCCTGCTGCTTACCTCGATGCTGCTCAATCTTTTGAGTTTTTCGGTGCTGATGGATGAGGATCCGGGGGGTAGTTGGGTGTTTAGCGGGGAGGAGGGGAGGTTGAACTGGTTTGCGCTGAATATGGGGCTGAAGCCGCTGCTGTACGCCACGGAAGAGTACCGGGAGAATACAATCTTGCAATGGATGTACGAGTCCTCGGACGATGACCAGCAAACCTTTCACGGCGATACCATGACCCTCGCCAGCGTGCCTGGCCTATGGCTCCAATTCTGCAACCTAGATGCTAGCGCACCCCCCGAGCACGTATTCTTCGAACCTCTCCGTATACTAGCCGTACTGAGAGACCTACCGCCCATAAGAGAGACATTATTGCTCTACCTCGGCTTCTTTGGCACGCTAGAGGTAGAATTCCGTTGTCTGCTCGAGGGGAATGATGAGAGGGCGATGTGGATTCTGGGATATTGGTTTGGCCTGCTCTGTAGATTTGAGAGGATATGGTGGATGCGCGCGAGGGCGGGGAGGGATTATAAGGCGATTTGTTTGTGGTTGCGGAAGCGGTGGGGAGGGGATGAGGAGCAGATGAAGAGGGAGTTGATGTCTGATTTAAGTGCGGTGGCGAAGTGGAATGGGAGTGAAGGTATGATTTCTGATGCAGTGGCTTCGTGTGAGAGCATAAGAGAGTGAGGACTCAACTAGAAGCACAGTGAATGAGAGACCACAGCATTGCGTTCGTATGATCAATCGTTGGTTAATATATTTTAAAATAAAAGTAAATCATAACGCCGTCATGCCTAATCCCAATAGTTCATCTATGCATTCTATGCAAATCGCCCACGCGATATCTTAATCCTCTGGCACCAATCCCTTCCATGCTCCACCTGATACTCACAAAGCTTCGTCTCCATAACAATGCTCGCAAGTCCAGCAATGCAGATCCCCCCACTATCACTCACTGTCGTCGCACTCAGACTAAACTCGCGCTCCTCGGGGGGCACATTCTCCATGATCTCAGCGAAGCAGTTTACGTACACAGCACCGCCTAGCAAGCCCTCCCAGAATATTATGAAGAAGACGATGTAAACGGATGGGATGAAGAAGAACATGGCGTGGAGGGTCAGGATCACGAGATTGCCGATCTGAAGTAGTGATGGGAGGTAGAGATCGTGGATACGGATAAAGGCAGTCGAAGACCGGGATATGAAGACGCCGAGCTGATATAGGAATCCATAAAAGGGATAAAATTCGCGAAATTCCCTGAATGGAGAGGACGCCAATGGGAAGAGTAGGGTAGGTGAAACACCTTGGTTGATGATGTATTCGGCAATGTACACCAAGAACAACGGCATCATGTACGGGATAACAAGCGATTTAGCTCGTCTCAAATTATCACTGAAGCTGTGGCTCGAGTTTGGCGCCTGTGTTAATGCGTGCGTGGTATTCGCAGAGAGAGCGGATGGGCCAGGGGCGAGCAAGGCCGAAGCAGCGGTATGTTCCTCTATGCGGTCTGCATCTTCATCCTCGATATCCTGCTCCGGGACTGTGTCGTATTCCTTGAAAGCCGTACCCCGCTGAAGAGGTTCCTGAGGAAGAATGAAGAAGAAGCTGATAAACATGATGACGGGCAAGAAAGCGGAAGCCAGCAGGCTTTGCGAAACGGTAAAGCTCCACCAGTCGGTCATGGCGACGTACAAGCCAGCACCAATTAAGCCCGCCGCACCAGTTCCAGATCCCCAGCCCGCCAAGCTCACCTGGCCATAATAATGGGACAAGCCCAAGAAACTCAGCTCCCCGCCACCGCTGCTCAGACTCGCCAGCACAACACCAATCATCTTGACGGCCACCGACTTGGACGGCGGTGTTAATGCAATCATGGACATGCCGCCCGCGGAGAGGGCGATGAAGACGAGGACGCGGATTCGGTATGGCACGCGGTGGATGAAGTAGGGCGCGATCAGTTTCGTAAAGAACGAGGGCACGACATCGGCGAGGAGGACGATGCCCTTGGGGAGCGTCCCGACGAGGTCTTGGGCTGCGGAGAGGATGATGACGTAGAGGACATTGTTTATCAAGCCTATAGAGAAGTCGTTAGCTAACCGTTTCCAACAAAGCTTCTAGGATAGAATGGCATGCGTACCGAGTAACCAAAAAGCAACAATGACTCTCGTATTATGATGCCGTACGAGAGCCTTAAATCTAGCGGCGTACAGAGCCCAGGAAGACGATGGACTCCCCGGCATGGGCAGGAGCCCTGACGAGGAGGGCGAGCGACCGGACATGTGAATGCGATTCCTGACAGTTGTTCACCAAGCCGACAGTGGCATGATAAGAGGTTGAACGCAGATTTACACCTGGCAATGGTGTTGTAGGAAGGATGCGAGCTGAGTTGGGAGGTCACACGAGGATATCTGGGGTCGAGTGGCTGAGCTGGGAATGACGCAGCTGTAGGTTGAGCCACATGCACCAGCCACATACAGCATTCATATCACGATCAGACGATCATACATCTTTACCTACATCAAATCTCAGCCCTACAAGATCCACGGTGTTACAGAGTACTTCATATGTTACTTGTCATTCTCAACTTAACTTTTCATACTAAACTACCAGCCATTCTTCATCCCCCTACATGATTACTTCCTCTCATACCCCTCCGTCTCCCTACTAGCCTGCGTCACACTCTCCGGCGGCACCCACCCCTCCGCCGCGATGCTATCGGGCACACTCTCCGGCGTGTAGTAGTCCTCGCCCTTGAAGTTGGAGCCCCCGACGCCGGGAGGGTTGCGGCCCACGTTGGAGCGAGCCGCCTTTTGGCCCTCTCGCAGGACGTCGCCGCCGCGGCCTAGGTCGCCTTCGACGCGGTTGAGGCGGCTGCCGACGACGTCGGGGTCGTTTTCGCCGGTTTGTTCAAAGGAGTCTTCGGGTCCGCCTGTGCCTTGGAATTGACGGCCAGTGGTTTGTCTGTGATGAATTAGTTATCCATCCTGTCTTGAAGTTCCAAATTGAAAGTGGGTTGAACTTACCGGCCTCGAGCATCAAAACCACCACCCTCACCAGGAGGAATACGCCTGTTATCGCCCTTATTGGTGCTCAGGTCATCGCCGTAGCTCACATCCGCAGAGTCAAACTTTCTCTCTTGGCCTTCACGACGAGCATTGCCCGTCTTGGCTTGGTAGGTGTTGAGGTCGGCCTCGGCCTGTCTAGAGACTTGTTCAAGGTTATCGGACATGGTGATTAATTGTTTCCGTAGATTATTTAATGATTTGATTTATTCTGATTCAAGAATGGAGAATCAATGGCTGGAGAATTAAGAGCCTCGAAGAGCATCATATTTGTATCTCCTTGAGCGAGGAACGACGTCATGGCGATGACTTCACGGAGACGGCGTATGATTTCATCATGATATGGATCGATGACAAAATGTGGATCATCAAAGTCAAAACATGCAAACAAACTTGGCACATTGTAAGGGTTTGACATTGTACGATATCATACAATGATGTCGCCACTCGATGTTATGCATGATTGCCTTAACCGTTGAAGCTTACACAGCTTATAAGCTGGAGTTAACTGTAGGCTGTAGCTATCATCTCGATCATCCAGGCCGAACAAATCGGAGCTCCGCATACAACAAGGTATTTATAGATCAATTAATTCCAATCACAGGCTTAATAGAATCAATTACACGAATTTCAGGGCATTTGCTCGTCAAAATAAATAATCAGTAAATCATTGTTTCTTCATAGATTCCCTTCGTGTTCATGATAACCAATTACACCGGCAAAACATCGGATCAAAATTTATTCATGTCGCGATCGCAAAACCATCCCACGATAATTTGCGCCCACTCAACTCAACACCATGAGCAGCCCATTGTCTCAAGTCCAGCAATCAAGGCTCGATTTAGCATGAAGAACGCAGGATAATACGTCTTCTTCCACAAAGCGCAAATTATCGACACACCATTGGTCCTCACCTCGTCCATCCCAAGAACTCGCCCCCACCTCGATTTCAAAGCAAGACATCCCACTTCGAACTCCATCCATCATGGCCGCCGAAGACGCCTGTCCCGTCGACCACAAAACCCGAGACGCATGGCTTGAACAAGCCCGCGCCGTTGAAGCTTCAAAAGCAAAAGCCGTCTCCCCCTCTCTCCCGACAACATGTCCCGTCGACCACACCCAACCCCAACAATCCAAATCCTGGACCCAGACATTCACATCCTACATCTGGTCCTCCCCCTCGACGACGACAACACCACCACCCGCCTCTCCTTCCACCACACATTCTTCCCCTCTTCAAGGACTCGAAACCGACCGCGTAACGTCCAGCATCCCCCGCTCCTCCGCCAGCGACCCCGAAGGCTGCCCCGTCCCCCACGGCGCATCCGCCAACCCTCCCAACCACGAGATCGAATCCGGGCAGCACACCTCGGGGAACTGGGTCTACCCCTCAGAGAAGATGTTTTTCGATGCCATGAAGCGCAAGGGCTACGACGCCCGCGAGATGGACATGAAGACCGTCGTGCCGATCCACAACGCTGTAAACGAGCGCGCATGGAAACATATTCAGGAGTGGGAGGCGCCCTATCTTGTCACATCAAAGTACGTTTGCCCCTCCTCACCGTTCAACTACTTAAAGTGAACTCGAAATGCTAATACTAGGCCAACAGATGCGGCGGTCCTAAACTCGAATCCTTCGCCAACAAAAACGACCGCATGACTCCCACCGCACGCATCAACACTATCCTGGGCTACACCGCACCCTTTGATCGCCACGACTGGGTCATCGACCGATGCGGCACCCGCGTAGAGTACGTAATCGATTTTTACGCTGGTCGGCCGGGCCTCACGAAAGCTGGAGTCCCAAGCTTTTATCTCGATGTAAGGCCAAAATTGAATACATGGGAGGGAGTCAAAATGAGAGCCATGAGGTGGACGGGGATGGCATAAGGTGAAACCCATTTTGCATACAGAGTATATAAAAGCATGACGGGTAATGATTTATATGAGCACACATCGGCGTTCAAGTGGTAAAATAGGAGGAATTATGGTATAGATAAATTAGAACTGAGCCAAGGAGCTCTTGTACAATATGAAATCTCCATTGCGTATCTGTGAGTAGCTCATTTATTCTCGAAAAACCAGTGTGTTCTCGCCTATCATACATAGCAATTCATTAACTAGCTTTTTCAGTCTCGACTTGATTCATCTGGACGCCTCATTGATCTTTCTTCCCTCGTTTCTGAATCTGCAGTCTCACAGGCGCCTTCGTCTCCAACGCGTGCGTCTCCAAGTCCCATCCCTTCTCTCCCATCACCTTCCACAAATCTGGGCTAAAGTATCGGGTTTGATACTTTTTCTTCTCCTCTTCCTCCGAGGTCTGTCTTGGCACGCGCGTGTACTCTACACCTTCTTTTCTGTCATCGCGAAAGACCCGGCCCAGCTTGTGAGCGAAATCACCTTCAAGGCCCATTGTCCATGCAGCTTCCATTGATCCAAACCATGCACGGATGGCGTCCTTTGGGTGTGCGCCAGTCCAAAGAAGCATCTTGATGGGGATGAGTCGGCCGCTGACTGCTGGACAAATAAACTTGGTGTGCATATTGCCATCGACCATAACAACTTGACGGTGGGGATCATTGCAGCTCATGGCTTGGCCATAGTTCTCTGCAAATTCTATCCGTGCGACAAGCTTTCCATTGCAATCACGAACAACAGGATCCCAGAAAATGATATTTTCTTGCTTTGCAACCTCTTCGGGTGACATAACGTTGCCACTCTTCAAGTACTCTTCGAAAAGTATGGTCGCTCGCTGACGATTTATGGTGTTCATGCATACGCTTCGAACTCCAAGGTAATTTATGCCGAGGTGGGCAAGGACAAGAAGTATCATCAAGTAAACGACACTTGTATGATCTTCGATGCTCCTCACCACGACTGTCCCAACTAGCAAACCAATTAGACCCACTGCCGTTTCCTGACTGGCCTCTTTTGCGTTGAGCTCAGCCAAGTTGTCATGCTTTGCAAAGTGCACACTCAAGGCCGCTTTGCTGGCGCCCGCCGCCACACCACAAAGGGCTCGAAGTGCCTCCCCAGTGCTGAGCGCAATCACTTTGCCCCAAGGGCCGAGATAGGGGCTGTAGAGCTCAAGAAAAAAGGCAGAATCGTTGAAGAGGTCGGCAAGGAAACGGTATCGCTTGGCATCTGGCTCGATACGAAGACCGAAGCGGTTGGCGAATACGATGGTGGCAATTCGAGACATGGCATCCTTGAGAACAGTGAGAAGCAGGGCAAATGTTGCCGTGGTCGAGGCATCTCCGACTCCTAGGCCCTGAAGCAGAGCGCGGTTGGCGAGTAGGGAGCTGATGGTTGAGAAGAAAGCCTGAAGCGAGTCGAACATTTGGTAGGACAGGTAGTCCTTGGAAACAGAATGGGGATACCCGACGGGGAGGAAAGAGTCAAAGACCACTTTGCGCCACTCTCGAAGAGACCGAAACAAGAAGCTATTCGACTTGTTCTTGGGATGGATCTATACAATAAAGGTCAGTCAAGAACGATTGTACGCCGAGTGGAGTAACTCACGGGAAGAATGTGGCCGTCATTTGCATGCAACCATCTCTGCTGAGGATTTCCAGATTTATCGAGCTCTACAATCTCAACATCGTGGCCTTTAGAAAGAAGGTAACTGATATTGTTTGGCTCAGGCATTCGGCCATCATCGGCTTCTTCATCAGATGTGTCGCTGCTCATGGTTGCGATGAGACCTCACATTCGGGAGATGCAGGGAGAAAGGTGGAATAAAAAAAAAGAGGGGAAGTTGATGAAGTCACTTTGAGTCGGAAAATTCTGTCATGTGAGAGAGGCAGGTGAGGTGGTTGATCGCGCCTGCATTCAATCTGATGATGTTTTGTCAGGGTGCAACACCTGCCAACGGAAATCAATGATGCGCTGAAAGTCAAATCATCGCCTAGCAACCACCAGGGCCAGCAACCACTTATTGAGCCTCTAATGCAGGCCTAAACATAGAAATCATGAATTTTTCTAATGTCTCTTTCATTAAATAAATCTTGTAACTTTTCGAAACTTCCCGTCTCGTTTCTTCCAACACCAACCTTAACACCCTTCCAATGATACTATATGCATCGCTCATCGCTTAGCCACAGAGCCATCCTCGGCAACCAAAAATTCATCCGTCTTAAGAGGGCCCTCGCCAACGCCAGTCATGATAATTCGGCTGACTCCCTCCTTCAATGCACTTGCGAGACCCTCGTCCAGCTTGGCGCTCGCACTTGCAGCGGCGCTTCCCTCCTTCCAGCCATCAGCTCCGACAAAGATGGGCGCAAAGGCTCCGAGAACGGCGGGCGCATTCTCCTCGAGGTAGTAGACAACGCAGTTCGGGCCAGCATCAAAGGTGTAGGCGGCCACGGTCTTGCCAGCCTGGGCGTTGATGGCCTCGACAGCTCGGATGGCGGCCTTGGAAACGTCGTTCATGTAGAAGATGGGAGGGTAGGTGTCGGCGCAGCAGGCGTGGAAGGAGTTGGAGTCACGCATGGTAACCTCGGCGAACTTTTCAAAGTCGCGGTTCTTGATGGCGTCCTCCATGAGGTCCATGTTGGCGGGGACGACTTGTGTTATCCTCTGCTGGAAGAGGCCAGAGGTGGCAACGGTCTGCTGCATGCCAGAGCTGGATGAGACACCCTTCTTGGCGGCGCTGACAACGAGGACCAGAGCTCGCATGGTGGGCCAATGCGAAGCCGGGGCAACGAGATCGGCCATAGAGTCGGTGCCGTCTTCCTTCTCGCCCATTCTCCAGGCAACGTAACCGCCAAACAGACTGCGGCATGCCGAGCCGGAGCCTTGTCGGGCAATGAGGGACAGCTCCGATGGAGAGTCGGGGAGCTCGTAGAGGTTGGCAATGGCCTGAACCAGAGCAGCAAAGCCAGCAGCCGAGGAAGCCAGACCAGCAGCCGTGGGGAAGTTGTTCTCGGAGACAACCTTCAGGGGGAAGGTCGACAGCTTGGGTAGCGATGAGTTGGCAGCCTCGAGAGCGGCACGTCTAACACGCAACTCGCGGAAGCAGGCCTGTGTTCGGGCACCAGAGATGTCGGAGGGCTCACCATTGAGGAGGAGACTGTCGCCTTGGGCGTAGGAGGCAGAGCAGGAGGCGGTGGTGAGGGTTCGAAGGTCGGCTTGGGAGAGAGTAACGGAGAGGGAGCTGTTGGTGGGGAGGTTGAGCTTTGCGTCGCGTTTGCCCCAGTACCTGTGAAAGGACGATTAGTTCTGGATATTGGGAGATGCACTCCATCAAAGGGTTGATTTGCATACTTGACTACGGCAATGTTAACTGGCGCAGTGGTGCTTGCGCGGTAAACTTTGTTGTTGGCCATTGTGATGAGGGGTTGGTATAGGAGTAGTAGACGGAGTAGAGTGTGACAATTGATATGGCTTGAGCCAAAGATTCAGCAGAATCAAAGATTGAGGATGGAGAAACCGAGATGTATCAGACAAGTCCAGGTCCCTGCACACCGCTTCCTAATAAAGTCGAGCGAGCTTTAACGATAAGGCGCTTCTGGGTTCTGGTAGCTCCCAACGATACCATCCGTCCTGGCCATACAATGGCCTTCTTGGCGTATCATGATTCTGCCAATATTAAGGCGGGGTCCTCTTCTCTGAGCCCCGCCTTAATTTGCCTGGTGCCCATGGACCCCTGCTGGATGATTTAAAGTGCCGGACACGAGTACGAGCTGATGTTGGTGATGCTCTAGGGTAGACAATGTGAAGACTTGATTTGATGCCTCGAGATTCGGGGAATATTTGTACGGGTATTAATCTCATAGAAATCGCATTAAAAAAACTAGTGAAGAAAGGATTTGTTTAGTGTTCGTTTGATATAGATGCTGACTGTATTTCGGTGTGATGTGATAGGCGAGTAAGTGCTGTAAATCATCATCGAGATGCTAAGAAATTAAATTGTCCGATATCAAGAGATGGCACATATTCAGAACAGCAGAATCACATAGGTAGACAAACAAATAATATGAAAATCATCAAACGCTGTCAAGTGCGTGCAATCTCATCCCCGGTGCTATATAAATCTGGTATCATAACTCCTCAACAATAAAAACTCCATTCATCCATACAAGTGGTATAAAACTCTAACCGCTCTACTCATCACGCTGAGGTCCCTTTCCCTCCGCCCAATATTCAGGCCATCTCATATCAATCTCCTTCGCATCGTATTCGTTAAAGTCCGCTCTGTAGAGCTTTGGTGTATCTTCCTTTACGGGATAAAATAGGTATGTGCACATAAAGTTGGTGGTGGTGAAGTTGCGCTCCTTGGTCACGAGTAGATTGGTGATTCCGAGCTTGGCCATGCGAGAGTGAATGAATGGCTCAATCTTTGCATCCAAGGCCATGGCAGAATCTTCGTCGCAGTTCACGTATGCTCTGCAGGCATCGCGGCTCTTGTCACCAATTTGTCTGGCAAGTGCTCTGAAACCATCTTTTTGCTTAGCTGTCCAGCGGCGATCGTAAGCCTTGTCCTGGACCCATTGGCAAACATCGTTGTGGTGCTCATTATGTGTCCACTGATAGTAGCCCTTGACTGCCTCTTCGAGATTGACCCTGTCTGCCATCTTGACCCGGTATAGTTCTTGGAGTGCGCCCTCGTGGCCATCAAATTGCTGACGAAAGTGTTCATATCCCACGCGCATAAACTGCAAAGGGGTAAAGAAGAATTTCCCGCCATTGCTTCTGTCGCCCATTGCGGGCACATTGCTTCCATAGTAAGTGCGGTAAGTAGGTTTGAGGACTCCCGCAGTATGATCATTGTGTATTGTAAAGTTACTGTCCCGAGCCTTGGGAGACTTGCGCTTAGCCTTGGAGATACGTGATGCCTTCCAAGGAGAGAGAGGTGATGATGGTGGTGTGCGAATTGATGTAGTACGTCTTTTTGACGCAGCAATAATAGAAGTAAATGTTTCTTCGTCGGGAAGGATTAAGTTCTCGTCCCTTACTTGGGAGATGGGAGAGCTTTGCTCCTCCATCAGCTCGTCCAAGACAGAGCTTTCAAGGCCCCTTGGGGCAAATATAGTAGATTGGAAGTGCATTGCGATTTGATAGCTTGTAAAGACTCTTATTTGTAGAGAAGCTGACTGGTCGACACGATGAAGGAGGAAGAAAGACAGTCGAAACAGGTTGGGCAGGCGAGAGAGATATATACCCCAATGTGAGAGTTTTAGCCACCGAGTCCTTGCTCCACGATCAAAGTCTTGAAGAATAAAATGGATGAGGATGAAAGTTTCGTAGCCAGAGACGAAGCAACCTGAAAGTCAATTTGGGTCGTGAAGCGAGGCTTTTTGGTGTTTGGAGTCAAATTTTATGCGAGAAGACGGTGTTCTTTGTGAGGTCAAACTTTGGCGTCTGAATTCATGGCGTCATAAGACCAATTTAATGTGGATAAAGTGGATTCAGCAAGAATTTCAGAATCGGATATTAAAGTCAATTCGATAATGAAGGTGGCTCGGAGAAAGATGCATGGATCCATTGCCAAGTGATGACAGCTGTGACTCTCATCCACATCTGCCAGCTGTCCAGCACCCACCTTAATGCCCTATAAAACGGATAGATATAGAATCAAGATAAAAGTTTCAAGTATGGGCAAAATGCCATTTATATTGACTCTGCATCTGTGTTCTATGTTAAGCCTTTGAAGGAGATGGAAGAATGCAGTCATTTGCCTCCCGCATACGAGTTGTCGCATAGTTGAAGAACATATATACTTGGCTTACCGACATTAATACTCAATTGCCAGAATCTTCTTATGAGAAAGTTTATAATGTCTTTAGAATTTTTCGGAAGCGAATAAAAAGGTTTAAGACTCAATTGAGTTTCAAGAGAAACTTTATCGTCTTGGCAATTGACTTTATAAGTCTGGTTTAGATGGCTTAAATTTTGGTGAAACAAACTTCCAACTGAGTGGTCGAAAGGTTTCGTTTGTGATTATGAAATCGTTTATGGTGTGATTGCTACCAATTCTCATAGTGGGAGCTTGGATGGCCATGATAAATGTGCATGGGATTTATGACCATTATCAACGTCCATATACATGGCAATATTTCGACATGAGAGTCAGATACCAGTCATATCTACTCTCAAGCATTTGGAGAGAGCTGTGCTCACTGCAATCCCGAACTCTATGCGTAGCCTTGTAACTGCAAGTTGCTTGCTAAACCGGCATTGATTAACATCGGCATCAGTGACTGTGCAAAACCATCGTCACGGTTCTTGAAGGTCGGCGTACACCTGCACGCTGCGCACCGACGGGCTAAAAAGAGGGTGCTGCGAGATGCGGATCAGTCCGGCCAGGCTCTCGCATCCCAGCATGATGCCAACCTCTGCAAACAGTGTTCGACAGCGATTTGGTCTGACGCATACTTGAAAGCCCTGCATGCCTGTCGAATATGGAAAAGGCGAGAATGTATGTGACTTGGCATTGGAACTTGACTGCCATGATGGAGGTGCAGTGACTCACGTTGGTCATGGCCGAGGACAAAGCGATTTGAACCATGCATTAAATACGAGAGTGTCGTACCGTATGCTAGATATTAGACTTATTATTCTGCCTCAGGTTGATGGGAAGGCTCGCCAGGCTCATCAGAAGCCTGAACGCTTTGGTCTTCGTTCTCCATCACCAACTCCGGACCAAATGCTTCAGCAAACTGAAGAGCCATCCTCCCGTCTTTGATCGCAAATACAATTTCCAAGCCATGAAATGACTCTTTGTGGCTCGTCTTCTTCGATTTAGTCCCAAGAAGGACCTTTCTCCAAGCTCTTGCGATCTCGCCGACTGGGTTCGCGTACGCACCACAGCCCCAAGCCCCGAGAACGACCCTCTCAACGCCCTTTGATAGTAATATGCGCATCACGGCCCTCATCTTTTGCAATACGATGTCTCTGTCCTTTTGCTCTGCATAGACTGTCACCCCTTGTTGTTCTTCCACGTCCGGAAGTCTCAGCATAGCCGCTGTTATGACATTGATGAAGAACTGATCCTGAGGCTTGAGCTCCAATGCCTCCTCATCCCACGTTTTGCATACTAAAACATCCGGTGTGTAAACGCCTCCGACTTCTGGTAGCCGATAGAAGTCCTCGCGGAGTGATGGGTAGAGAGACGTCCTTGCGCAGAGCCATTCCTCTTGCGACGTGGCGCCTGTCAAGACACCTCCGCCAGGACGCAAAGGAGATGCCATGTTCAGGATGGCAACACGAGGCTTGTGATGGGGTTTTGATGGATTTGGAATCACAAGCCGAGATGCTGCTTCCAGTGTATCTCCAACTTGGAGGCGAATCGACGTTGGCCTTTCTTCATTTTCGTGGTGTTTATCATCCCCAGTCGACTCTCTTGATCCTCCCACATCCGTCTTGATCGATACAGATGGCGGATCTACAATCAACTCTGCATGTTCAACGCCCTTTCGAGCCCTTGTATTCGACTTTAGAATAGCGGGGAGCCGTTTGTTGAGGAATGCTTTGGCCGCCTTGGCCCGCTCGTCCCGCGACAGGCCCATTGTTTAAAGATGGAGGTTGAATCGCATTATGAGTCAAAGATCCTCTATGTCTTACCTTCTGCAACCTATAGAAGTGATACTGCTTTGGAGAATCGCATGGCTGCAGGTCCGGTGGCTGTCATGTTGCAGTGTTTGGGGGCAGAAACCGCTGATCGCTGACACTGGTCGCAATTTGGAAACAGTCTCGAGATGACAGTCGGGCAGTGACGTCATGCAGCGTTTGAGGTTCACGAAATCAAGTTCAGCCCAAACATTACGATTGCCATTCTGGTATTTTACCCCAATTTCGTCATCTCTTTCATTTCCTTTTATAGAGTTTGAAGAATTATTAACGTCGTTATGATTATGCACGGATGAAATCACAAGAGGACAAAGGAATACAATGACTTGCCTCTGGCGTGCAACTCTTCGCCTGGCCCCAGTCACTCGACCAAGACTACAGCCTGGAATTCTAAGCTGCCAACAACAGTTTCAATGGACAGGCTCAACATATGCAGTCATTTCTATACGCAAATTCTCGCTCTCACGGGACTTTGGCGAAGATGCGGCTGGTAAAAGGGCCAAGCAGCTTCACCAAAAAGCAGCGGATGAAGAGGAGGATCGTCTATCGACGACTAGAAGTCCGCGACGCATGGCAAATGACCGACCTTGGCATAGAGATGGTGTTGGAGCCCAGCCAGAATCAACCTCTCCAGACCCCTCAAGAGGAGATAAGAGCAAGGGTGAGCTACTTGAACCACCGTATCTTGACGAGAACCTAACCGATATCCAGGACGACTACTGACAACACCAACGAGGCTTCTCAAACTGATACTGCCTATGCCGTTTCATCCTGAACAAGAGTTCATCAACCAGCCTGACGAGGAGCAAAGCAAAGGGAATCACAAAAAAGTTGAGCCTCTTGCGTTGCTTATACACCCTCACCAACCGCTTTCCTACCTTGAGAGGCTTATACAAGCTGAAATCCCACCGTTAAAAGTCAAAGACCGAGAAAAGCTGCCAGACATTGGGTTCCGTGCAGAAACTGACCACCATGAGACGTCCTCGAAATCCACAGTCGGCGATAAAAACGTTTCATCGTACTCGGGCCTGGGCCACGAAGGTCCTTCTAAGGGAGAGGCAAACTGGGTTCGCTGGAGCGGAAGCACTGAGGTGGGTGACTTTATCAGAGATGCGGCACGTGGGAGGGAGTTTGCCATCGACATTGAAGGCTATGACAAGGAGCTTCGAGTTGCGGTACCGAGTTTCAAGGACAGGACACACTATATGCGTCTGCAGCTCAGGCGCATGTCCCGTCAAATCGACCAAATGTCGCAGATCAAGACAGGCTGCGACACGCTCGCCCACAAAGGCGCACACCGGCTTGCCCAGGGAGGGTTCGCAGCACTGGCTAGTTGGTGGGGAGTTGTCTACTACGTGACGTTTCATACAGACTTTGGATGGGACTTGGTCGAGCCGGTGACATACCTCGCAGGATTGACGACCATCATGGGCGGATACTTGTGGTTTCTCTTCATCAGCCGTGACTTGAGTTACAAAGCCGCGATGAATATCACGGTGTCGAAGCGACAAAATGCGCTGTATCAGGAGAGAGGGTTCAACCTACAGAAGTGGGAGCAGCTGTTGCACGAGGCGAATGCACTGAGAAGGGAGATTAAGATGGTGGCGACGGAGTATGACGTGGACTGGGATGAAATGAAGGATCTTGGGGGCGAGGAGGTTAAGAGGGTTCTCGAGAAGGAGAGAAACGGGAACAAGGACAAGGAGAGGGATGAAGACGAGGATGAGGAGGACGAGGAGGACGAGACAAGTAGAAGCAATGAGGAGGAAAGCAAAGAAGAGAAGGGTGAGACAAAGAACAAATGAGTAGAGAGCTTGTACTATATGCAGCATTAGAGTTTATGAGAGGCATCTTTTGCGCGATGAATGGGATGATATGGGTCAGAATGACAAGATGAGGAGCGAAGAATGAATGTGGTGTGACAATTGATCTCATCATTGAATCAGGCGGGCAACCATGGAACCATGGACGGCGGCACGACGGGACCTCGGGGGGGACAATTACAGCGCACTCGCTCCACTAGAGCCCGCTATAGTCCGCTGTTAGCCTCGTCTAGTGATCCCTCCACTGTAACGCCAGCCCTAAAGTCCCCTATGAGGTCACCTCAGCACTCCACCTGGGCAGCTATCCATGGATCAATCGCCCCACACGCCACCTACCGAATGCGGGCTGCATCCACCACCGTTCGCATCACGATGCTTATGAGCCAATTCTCGGCTCAACCAGCGTTACTCATGTGCGATTTGTTCCTCTCTTGCATTACTCGTGAAACTCGAATGTGGTTCTATACAGCGGGCACCAGCACATTGAGCTTCCACAGCGTTGCGCACACATACGCTGCCTGCGCCCTACCTCTGTCTCGGCTACTGGCGGATCTTCAGCCCTAAAGAAATAGGATTCCACAACAACCAACACCATCCCCCGCCCCCGCATCGTCGTTCAATCAATCGAATCAATAAACATATACCGACGAATTTCTGCTCTGAATACGGAGTCGGAAGCTGTAGCAGACGTTGGAAATGGTGCCACAAATTCTCCATTTGCCTGATGGGCAGACCTTCACCGTCAACCCCGTCTTTGCTGGTGTGGGCTTCAAGAGCCACGAGATGAATACGCATCATAATGCCTTTCCGATTGGCTGGACGGTGGTTCTTCATACGGAGGAAGAGGTGGAATCACCCTTCGACGACGAAGACGGACGAAGCATGGACGTTGACAAAACGAGCGAGGACCAACAGAAAATACCCAAGATCAAGAAGCGAACACGACCCTTTGTGCAACCGAGTCTGCAAAACGACGCCCTCTTCATATCCTCCATCTCGAACCCCTCCAGCACAGAATTTAAACCCGCCGCCAGCCCGACACGGCAGATTGCCATGATGATGTGGATCACTCTCTACTGGTACTTTCACCAGCCCAAGCCGAGCCCGTATTTACACACGCAGGCGTCGAAGAGCACGCCGGACCATGCGAAGCCGGTCGGGGAGTGGAAGATCAAGATTAAGCGAGAGGGCGTGCTCAGGGGCCGAAATCTGATACCGAAGCTGGAACGTATGGGTCTGATCAGTTCGGAAGACACTGCTGTGGGAACAACTCTTGACGACAGTGGAGAGAGCTGGTCGCGAATGTTTGTCTGTCAACGATCGTTCTGGCAAATTCCTGGCCAACTGTTTCTCTTTACTCTGCAACCGAACAGACTGGGCCTGCTATCGTCGTTCCCTGGATCTCCAGCCAACAGTCGACCAAGTTCGCCAGTTCGTGGAGATTCACCTCACTACCGCCAAAATCATTCACCCTCGCCTCTACCATCATACCACCGTTTAGAAAGCGATGGCTTGCTGCCTTCCCCTGGGCTTCCCCCTGGCCCCTTTTACTCAACCTCACATCTTCCGACATATTACCCTCCACCTCCTTTGCAGTATACATTTACAGGCGGGATTCGGCACCCCTTACGGCCAAAGCCACACAGAATGGGAGAGATATTCTATTGCCGATTCATTCCTAGTGTGGCACAATATTTGTCGTTTAGAGTGGCATCCTCGTCTCCCAAACCAGTGCCATACCTTGGTCCCCTTGGGCCAAAATCCGCGGAGAACACCCACCTGACGACTTTGAGCGACACTTCGCTGCTACAAATGTGGATGGGCAAACCGCGAGTGAGTGAATTCTGGGGCGAGTACAAGCCAGACTTCTTAGAAACGGCTCTCGGTGCAAGGCATTCGTTTCCCGTCATTGGCATGTGGGACGGCATCCCCTTTGGGTATTTCGAGATTTATTGGGTAAAAGAGGATCTGCTTGGTCAGCACATTGCAGGCGAGGCTGGAGACTGGGATCGGGGTTTTCACATCATTATAGGCGAAGAGTGGGCGCGGGACAGAGTGTCCACGTGGATGAGCAGTTTGGTACACTGGTGCTTCATGGCGGACTATCGGACCATGAATGTCTGCCTGGAGCCAAGAGTTGATAATTCAAGGTGAGTCAGAGAAGAAAAGCCCGCAAGCTCTGACACTTCAAGGAAAAAAAGAATATTGTGCTAATGGAGAAATTTAGGTTATTACGACATTTGGACAATGCCGGGTTTGCGAGGGAGAGGCAGGTTTCGTTTCCACATAAACAGGCGTGGTATTCAAAGATTGGTCGTGATGCTTGGGCAGGGCCGTCGTTGTAATGAGTGGATGAACGTGGGATGGTCATATGGTGTGACTCGATAGGGTAGGTATATGTCTCGATGAGATGCATATGTAGAATACGACTGAACATCAGAGTAGGATGTGAGCATCACCTTGACAATCTTAATGAAGTCAGAAATCGACGGCTTTCCCTATTCAGAATTTGTGCGTGGGGTGTCGTGGGGAAACATGGAGTCATATATACACATCTTGACCACTTTATTAGACCATCTTATCAATTCCAAGCTTGGAGCCCCCCATTGTACTCCATAGACACAGTCATAAAAACCGGATCTCCTGTTTAGGCTATTATTGACTAACATCTGGGGAGAGAAACCCTAGGAGCCCTGGAGATGTAACGAACCCCTCATTGAAGAATTTACGATAATGAGGAATAACCGAACTCTTGGCTCTACTCTGTGGACTATGACTCAGGATAAGACTCTGGAATATTACCCTCTTGAGTCATTGGTAGTTTATATATAAAACATTAAAGCAACCAACTATACCTCAAACCGCATCACCGCTTTCTCAACACCACCAACATAACCAACACACATTAGCCTCTCATCACCTGACCTTTTTCGAGGACTTCATTCATTCATACTTCCATATACATATATATATACACATATATATAAAAGAAGAAGAAGAAGAAGAAGAAAAATGTCATTCAAAGGAAAAGTATACGCCATCACAGGCGGCGCCAGCGGCATCGGCCTCGCCACCGCCAAACTCATCCACTCCCGCGGCGGCACCGTCTGCATCGCCGACGTCAACCCCCAATCCCTCGAAGCAGCCACCGCCTACTTTTCCCAACAGCAACAGCAGGCTTCCACTTCTGGTGAAGAAAAAGAAGACACTTCCGCCGCCGTCCGCTTTGCCGTTACCAAGCTAGACGTCAGGAAGCGCGAGGAGGTAGACGC
Source organism: Hypomyces rosellus (assembly GCA_011799845.1). Classification (NCBI taxonomy): domain Eukaryota; kingdom Fungi; phylum Ascomycota; class Sordariomycetes; order Hypocreales; family Hypocreaceae; genus Hypomyces; species Hypomyces rosellus. The sequence goes on from WWCI01000003.1 coordinate 1,241,595, forward strand.
CTGGATTGCGGGCATCGTGCAGCGGTTTGGGAAACTGGATGGTGCGGCTAATCTCGCGGGCGTGATTGGCAGGTATCATGGTAAGCTCAAGGTGGGAGAGATTGAGGACGACGATTGGGAGTTGATCATGGGGGTTAATCTGACGGGGTTGATGTACTGCATGAGGGCCGAGTTGAGGGTTATTGAAGATGGGGGTAGTATCGTGAATGCTACTTCGATCCATGGCCTTCAAGGTAAGTCACCCTTTATCCCGTATCTATACAATACACAATCATCATCATCATCATCATCATCATCATGCTTACGAAATACCAGCAACTGCCCTACACGGACCCTACGGCGCAAGCAAACACGGCGTCATAGCCCTCACATCCTCCGCCGCCAAAGAATACGGCCCGCGCAACATCCGCGTCAACGCCATCGCCCCGGGTCCCATTGACACGCCCCTCCTGCGGGGTCATCTGGAGAGCGCCGGCTACAAGCCGGGCGACCCGCCCAAGTTCCCCACCTCCATTCCGAGGGCGGGAACACCAGAGGAGGCCGCGCAGGTGGCGGTGTTCTTGTTGGGACCGGATAGTACGTATGTGAGCGGGAGTGTGTACAGGGTCGATGGAGCTACTACAGAGGCCTAGGCATGGTCCTAAGAGAAGAGCGTTCAAAGGACAAAGGCACAAGATACATTTCCTAAGAAAATAAATAGCGTTCAATCAATCTTTTCGAAATCTGATGCATTAAATACAGAACAAAGGTCAAGCCTTAAAACAAACAAACAAACAAACCCTTACTTACGCCACGATATCGATCCCTTTTCATTTCATCTTAAACTCCCAGTCTTAACCCACCCATCTGCGCGCGCTGCGGAACATTCTAACCCAAGGGCCATACTCGCCCCATTCTTCAAGTTCTTCCGGTGTCACATAGCTAGCAACCTCGGCCAGAATAGTGCGCTCAGGGTGAGGCATCATGGCAACGACTCGGCCATCCTTGCTCGAGACACCGGCAACGCCGGCAGGACTTCCATTGGGATTGAAGGGGTATTGCTCGGTAACATTGTGTCGGTTATCCACATAGCGGAGAGGAATCATGTCCGCCTCGGCCAGGGTCTGAACAGAGTTGGGAGATGGGAACTTGGCTCTTCCCTCACCGTGCGAAACGACAATAGGGAGGGTGGATCCGTTCATTCCGTGGAAGAATACAGATGGGTGGGACTCATCAACCTCAACCTTGACCATGCTGTAACGAGCTTCAAACTGCTGGCTGATGTTTTCGACAAAGTTGGGCCAGTCTTGTGCACCAGGGATGAGCTCCTTGATTCTAGTCAACATCTGGCAGCCGTTGCACACACCCAGTGCAAAGGTATCGGGACGCTTGAAAAACTCGGCGAATTCACGGCGAGTATTCTCGTGCATCAGAATAGACTTGGCCCAACCTTGACCAGCTCCAAGAACATCACCGTAAGAGAAACCGCCAGGGGCCGCCAAACCAGTAAAGTCGGCGAGAGAACGTCCGTCGAGGACATCAGTCATATGGACATCAATAGGCTCAAAGCCAGCAGCCTTGAAAGCAAAGGCCAGCTCAGCATGGCCGTTGACGCCCTGCTCTCTGAGAATAGCAACACGGGGGGTCTTGCCAAAGAATCCAGTAATTGAAGATGACAATGGGAGAATCTTCTCAGATAGCGAGAAACTAAGCTTATAAGAAATGCCAGGGTCTTCCGAGTCGGCAATAGTCGAGTATTCGGATTCCGCACAAGCAGAGTTGTCTCGCAACCTTTGCATTTCGAACGAGGTCTTTGACCACCATTGTTGAATTTCCGCTCTGTCAAGGGTGGCAAACGTGGTCCCTCCATGGCGAACAGTCAGAGTCTGCCTGGACTTGGATTTCACCACACCAAACTTTCGAATCAAACCGGGAGGAGGACCGCAAGTGGCGAAGCATCTCTTGAAGTTGATTTCATCCGAAGCTCGCACTTGGAACACAGCACCAACCTCTTCATTGAAGAGCGCATCGATAATATCAGCCGCATCGCCAGACTTGGAAATGCCATCAATCATGACGTCAACACCAACCCTACCAGCAAATGCCATCTCTGCAACAGTGGTAATCAAACCACCGTCAGATCGGTCGTGGTAGGCCAAGACAACGCCGCTCTTGTGAAGCTGGGAAAGAGCATCAAAGTAGTCCGTAATGAGGTCAAAGTTCTTCATGTCTGGTGCCTCATTGCCAATGGAGCCAAGTGATTGGGCAAGAGCAGAGCCGCCCAATGCCTTGCGGCCCTCAGCCAAGTCGACAAACATGAGGACTGTCTCACCAACATCCTCCACACGACGGAGTTGCGGGGTCCATGTGCTTCTGATATCCTCTACTACCGAGAATGCAGAAATCACCACGGATACTGGTGCCGTGACACTCTTTGCCTGCTCTCCATCCTTCCAGGAAGCCTTCATCGATGTGGAATCCTTGCCGACCGGAATGCTGACCTTTAGACTAGTGCACATTTCCATAGCAGCCTTGACAGCCTCATAGAGAGCAGCACCTTCACCAGGATGGTTCACAGCCGCCATCCAATTGGCAGAGAGTTTAACATGGCGCAAATCTCCCATGATATCGGCAGCGCCAATGTTGAGCAAAGACTCGGCAATGGCCATTCTTGCTGAGGCGGCGGGATCAATCAGGGCGAGGGTCGGCTTTTCACCCATAGCCATAGCTTCACCAGTTCTTTGCTTGCCGCTTAGATGGAAGGAAGTGGCCGTTACTGCCACATCTGCAACTGGTGTCTGCCATGGTCCCACCATTTGATCTCTGACGGTGAGACCACCAACCGACCGATCACCAATCGTGATCAAGAATGACTTGGATCCAACAGCTGGCATTAAGAATACCCTCTCGACAGCCTTCTTGAATAGCTCGCCACCGCTAATCTCATCGCCATATGCCTTGCGGAGACTAGCCATAGCATTGAAGGGAAGCAAACTAGGTTTCTTCGAGGCGACATCGCGCTTCAGCAAACGCTTAGGAGGGAACAGAGCATCCATAGGCAGGTCGATTGGGCTAGGGTACTCCTTTGATTCTCTATCAGTGAGAGTCAAGCGAGTAGCTCCGTCTTCGTTCTTGGCAACAACAGTCCCCACATCTGAGAAGCCGCAACGCTCCCTTCGGCAGATGCTGGTAAATCTGTTCATTCCATCCGTGTTGATCAACAAAACGTATCGTTCTTGGGATTCGTTGCACCAAATCTCCAAGGGACTCATGCTCCGGTCCATGCTCTCAACCTGGCGGAGTTCAAATTTGCCACCGAAACCAGCATCTTTGACGACTAGTACAAACATATTAGTTCAAGCCCTTGGCTGGCATCAGAATTACTCACGTTCAGGGAGCGCATTGGAGAGGCCGCCAGCGCCAACATCATGGATCATGGCAATGGGATTTTGCTCGCCCAAAGCAGTGCAAGTGTTGATGACCATTTGAGCTCTTCGCTCCATCTACAATATGACATTCTGTCAGAGCATACTCAGTAAGCAACTGAATGGTATAAACTCACCTCTGGATTTCCGCGCTGCACACTGTCAAAATCAAGATCTGCATTGCCCTCTCCGGAGGCGTTGCTAGAAGCTGCACCACCACCAAGACCAATGAGCATCGCAGGGCCACCCAAAACAATAACGTGGGCGCCCTCTCGAACGAATCGCTCTTCTTTCAGAGCATGCTGCGGTCTAACAGTGCCAAGACCGCCAGCAATCATGATGGGCTTGTGGTAGCCACGCCAATCACCCACAGCGGCGGGATCAGCATCCTCTTGTGCCTCACCAGGAGTAAGGAGCGTTCGGAAGACACCAGCTAGAGCGGGTCGCCCAAATTCGTTATTGAACCGGGCGCTGCCGATGGGAGCCTCGAGCATAATATCCAAGCTGCTTGCATAGTGTCTGGGTCGACCAATATCCACCTCCCAAGGAGCATGCTGATCAGGAATAAGTAGATCTGAGACCCAAAATCCACTCAAACCAGCTTTGGTTGTTGAGCCTCTGCCAACTGCGGCCTCATCACGAATCTCACCACCCGAGCCGGTAGCAGCACCAGGGAATGGGCTGTAAAGGAAATCGTTAGTTGCTGTTCAAATATACATCAAAGGCTTTTATGGTGTGTAATAGGCCGAATTCATGCAGCGCCTCCTACAGCGTAGGCCAAACCAAGATAAACTTACGAAATTGCGGTTGGGTGGTTGTGGGTCTAAAAAAATGTCAGAAAGGCCTAGAGCACAGTATTGTAAGAATATTCCTACCTCCACCTTGGTCAAAATATGGACAACCTCGGGGATAAGCTTCCAGGAACCGGTGGAATAGTCGGGGGCCCAAACATTCGCCTCTTCACCTTCAATAACCGCAGCATTGTCGCTGTATGCCGAAATTGTAAAGTCAGGAGTTGCCTTGTGGGTGGTCTTGATCATCTCAAACAGGCTCTTGTCCTGGGGAATGCCGTCAATAGTCCAAGCTGAATTGAAGACCTTGTGTCGACAGTGCCTAGATAACTAGCCATAAGCATTCGGGAAAACACATTAGTATGAAGATTTTGGACATACTCCGAGTTCACCTGGGCAAACATGAATAGTTCAACGTCGTGGGGTGGTCGGCCAAGCTTGGTAAAGACATCGACAAGGTATTGCATTTCAGACTCGTCCAAACTCAGCCCCATCTTAAGATTGTATTCGCGCAAAATTCGCAAGGGGTCCTCCTTATCGGCGAATATGTCGACTGCAACGAGAGGGGAGGGAGATTTTGTCTCAAACATCTGCTCCATAGAGGGCTGATCGAAGGCAAAGATCTCTGTCATGCGATCATAAAGAGCGTCTCTGAATGTGGACTCCTTTCCGGCATTGAGCGCCTCTTCAAATTCAATGGAGATGCGTCGTCCTCTCTCGATGCGCAAAACACTCTCCCTCAGCCCGCAGACGTGGGCGATGCTGGTAGCCTTGGAACTCCATGGCGAGATGTATCGGGGCGTAACATAAACTGTAGCCGCGGTTCCAGTGCTCTCAGACGATGCAGGTCCCTCGGAGCCAACATCCTGCAGCAGGCCCTGGACCTTGTCCAAAATCTCAGGAGCCGGAGAGTTGAGATCGATGTAGTAGACCCATTGACCCCGAATATCCTTGACCTTGGAGGAACTGGTCTTGTTGATGAGGTCTCTCAGCTTCTGGGCATCAGAGGCAGTGTAGCACGAGCTACCGACCAAGGATACGGGCGGCATGGTATTGAATTGAGTTTCTGCCCTCGGTACAGAATCTCGTTTAGATCATGACCTTTTTTTGTTGTGGTGATGAAATTATTCTAGGTTTCTAATTTCTCTGCCCCTCCTTCTTTCTTATCGCTCGATAGTGGGGTGAAAAATTTGGGGACCGACTATCGGCCTCGACGTCACTGCGCTCTTCCACGTGGTGACGATGCATTCTAATGCAAGTGGTACCGGTTGAGGAAGGGTGATGTACATGGGGTCATGCTGCTGCTGCCGTGTTGGAGCAAGTACCGGAGCAGGCAGATACCCGTACCCAGCTACTAGATCCTTAACAGTCAGTGCTGATCAGTCTTGATCAAGTCATAAAAAGCTGCACCACTTTGAGGCACTGAAGGTTTCTATCATCAATTATAAGATTTCTTCCATTTAGACGAACCCTGGGAATTATGTAAATTGTGTGAGTGAAATAATAGAGGTAGACTCCATTGCAACATAGAATCCAACTATTGCGTTGAAATCTTTCGTTGCTTCAGTTCCAGGTTCTCAGTGCTCACCCAGCTCTTCTCTAGGTTAGCGGATCCTTCACTGCCGGTACCTCGAACAGCCCTAGAAGTTCAGAGCCCATAACAGAGTCTTCCAATACACCAAAACTTTTCAACTGCGCCTATTCGTTGTCATTGCCCACTGCTTCATCATCTTTTCTCTCTCTCTTTTTCTTTCTTTTCTAAACTGTGTATAGTAACAACTCCTCAATGACATCACGTACTTTAAGAAGATCACTCTGTCACAGCAAAAGCAAGACCAAGTCCTGTCGTCCCAGAGAAAACAGCGACACTGTCACTCCTAGAGCCTCTACCACGTCAATACGAGATCAGTTTCTGGCCCCCAGCGTATAAAGCACTCTATTTCAAGTTAGATACGAAAAAATGCCAGAGAAGGCTCATCTGACTTATCCCACCGCGTGACGGAAGAGGACAAGCCTTGTCCTAGGCCGCGATTAACGAAAAGAATAGCGCGGAGTCTGGGGGGCTCTGCTGCATCAAGACCACTACCATTGTCTCGCATTCCTCTTCAGCGCCAAACTTAACGAAAAGCCCAAAGCCAAGATTGGTAGCCTACATACTGAAAATAGAGGGATCTATTTGCAAAATGCTTTCTTTTGGCGTTGCGGTATCGAAAATTCACCCGCCATCTCCATGTCTCTCCAAGCAGTCTCAAGTCTATCGATGGGTTTGGTTGTGATGCCAACCATCTCGCACTGCTGTCTAATTGCGACTATAGCTTATCCATAGTTACATCGGTCAGAGGTCGTCTATAGCGTAGCTGGGGAAAGGCTTTCACGACGACAAGGCAGATGGTTGTGAGCTTGGGATGGTAGCACGAAGCCCATTTCTTGGGCTTGGAGCGCGTTTCTCGCATGGCTTGAAAGCTGCTGAATCCAGCCCCCGAATGTTACCGCTTTTTCAAGACAAGCGCTGCTTAAGCTCGCCTCATTTGCATGCAGGACAGACCATATAGCTGTCAAATGCCGGGCCACCAGAAGCCGGCGTAATGGCTCTCGATAATGCATCAATTCAAGCCTCCGAAGCTCCTTAATCAATACCATTTTGACGAGTGCCGCCACTTGAGAAAAATTGAGATTGCTGGCAGAGCAATTGCCTCATTTTTATCCCAGGGACTATGCAAGCCAACTACTAATTCGAGTCTTATCGACGCCCGAGTCAAGGCCCAGTCTCGTTATTTTAAGAACGGCAGTCGGTTTACTCTAATCTTTAAGGTTATTTTGATTTATCGACAAGGTCAAGACAGAATGCAGGCTGCGCGATTGAGAGACTTGACAGTTCTGGACCAGTCCGCCAAGACTGCCCTCAGACACTCTGCAATTTTCGACGCTGTTTTGGGCTGCGCTAGTTGATGTGGAGGATCAATAGGACACAGACACGCTGCTTTTTGTGCTCGGGTTCCCGTTGCTCCTTATGCCACCTATTTTCAGCCTTACCGAAATACTGACAGCGGGATCGACGGCTCTGTTGTGGCGCAGGCGAAAGACCCAGCTCGGAAAGCTGAACCATGACTGCCGCAAATCGTACCCCGGATTCAACGGTCTGGACTGGGTGATATCATGGCACTTGGCTGAACTATTGGTTCGAGTGCATGTCAACAGATCCCATTGGGAAATAGGAGGCACATGAGTGAGGGTCGAGTATATAAGTCGAGATGTTCTTCAATGGTTTGAGAGAGAACAAGCTCAACATCGAGTTCAATCACATTCGACATTCTTGACTGAGTTATCTCTTACTCACGCACAATGTATTCAGGACTCTCTCTTATTGCTCTTTTGCCTTTGGCAGTCACGGCTGCTCCAGGAGGAGGTTACTATCCTCCTCCTCCTCCACCTCCTCCTCCACCTCCCCCCTACTACCCACCTCCTGCACCACCTCCAGTGGACTTTTGCAGACTCAACTCGGTAGTCATTGGACTTCTCAAGCACTACCCTGCTGCCACGCCTTATTGCTCAAGCTTTCTTGGCATCTCAACACAGACAGTGTACGTTCACTACCGGCATTCTAATCGTTTTTCATCATACTAATAATTGGGCCTTAGCACTGCCTACAAAACCAAATACCCGCCTGACGTTACCGCTACCCGGGTTGTCAGTGTGACTGGTGACCCCATCGTGGCCACCGTCTCCGCTACCCAGACGATTGTGGTTGACTCTACCGTCTATGTAACAAAATATCAAGTATGATCCCGAGCATCTACCACTCCAAAATTTGCCCAAACTAACACTCATAATCAGACGGTGACTAAGTACACCACTGCCACAACCGCCACCAGCACCTTGTCCTGCCTCAATAAGGCTTACACTGCACCGGCCGAAGTTATTCCAAAGCGAGGTTATCCTGCACCCAAGCCGACATGCATCCCCAAGGGCTGGGCCAATGGCGCCATTTCTAGTGCCTGCAAGTGCCTGAGTCTTCCTACTCCTACCGTTACCGACTACAAGTATAAGACTGCCGATGCGGTCACCAAGACCAGCTTCGCTACCACCACCATTCGCCCACTTATTACAACGTAAGCAAACATCCTCATCGAAAGTCTGATGAGACTGTATCTAATTGCAATTTAGGACTGCAACTGTTCAGCAAACGCAGAATAACGTTGCCACGAAGACTGTTACCGTTCAAAAGACTGTCACGGTGACCAACAACGTGGCAGCCACGGAGATTGCAACCAACGATTTGTCGTACCGCAGATACACCCACACGTACAATGCAAACCTAGCAGACCCCGGCTTCAAAGCCTCCTTCTTCAAGAGCGCGACCCCTGTTGCATCCGGCAACCTAGCCAATCTGGCCTTTATCTCTCCCAACTGGCCCAGCGGCTCTTCGATACTCACCTTCCCAAGCACTCCGGCTTTCGATTCGGCCCAGTCAGCCATCATCTTCCACGGCTTCTTCCTCGCCAAGGAGTCCGGAGTGTACACCTTCTCTAGCAATGCTGCCACCGTAGACAACTGGGAATATATCTGGATTGGTGATGTTGCCTATTCCAATTGGGACGACTCCAACACTGGGTTCCAGGCTCGCAGAATTGGTTCTGGGAATCAGGGTGGAAGCACCACCGTTACTTTGACCAAGGGCAGCGCAATCCCAGTCACGTACCTGTGGGCCAATGGTGGCGGCCCGGCACAGAGCGATTTGACCGTTACTACTCCTGGTGGAACCAAGGTCGCGGGTGGAGCTGGATACTGGGTCAATGTTTGCAACCCCGATGATATCTTTCCTTGAGAAATGGTAGACATGTATGGAAGTAATTACTAGGTAGTTAATGAATGAGCACGAATAATTGTCTATGCTACTTTAAATCATGCTTATAAATGTCAGTGACTATGGGGAGCAGACAGTTGATCACACATCGTTGTCATCGCAAACTCGTATCACTTTTGCTGGCATCAGTGAAGAGCCTGATGTAAATGAATGTTTCAATCACATTCTATGAGCCCAGAATCACATGTGACAACGGGGTTATAGACTTTCTGATATATAAAAAATCCTATTATTATTTTGAAGTGATCAACTCCCTCAGTCCCAAACTAAGTACACAGGCATAGCACTGTCAGGTTTACAAATTCACACATAGAATTTCAGCATGTCTGTAGAGACTGATTTCACTTCTTCACAGGTTAGATGCTTGTTCAGGGATTATGATGTCATTCAACTGCATTGCCTTGTTCTTCAGAGTCTTTTGGTGAGTCATTCAGGGACTTCTGAATAGCAGGACATGCTACTGGCTGCCGGCTGGCAAACTCTTCTGATTGTGCGAGTACCTAAGTGGTTGTCCCTTCTCGCCGGAATCACTTTCCTGTCTGTATCCTACTATTACTATAGGTAATTCACAATATATGTTATTCAACTCATACCGGTCGTAGATGTCCCAGTGAATAAGGGTCAATCGCATTGTTCCATCCAGAACGCAGTCTCCCAGTCGACAATGACAGTCAAACAGGTAATCCGAGTGTGAAAAGGAGGAACCAATTCCTCAGATAATCATCACTTTTTTTCATATCGACCCCTTGGAAATGGGATTTAAAACACCACTGTCCCCACGCTTTGGGCTTTCGATTTCCCTCATACACAACACTCCTGGTCCGATACCATCGAACCCACCAGCTCTTTCTCCAAAAAAATGATTCTACAACCATCATCCCCTCTTCGGCATTCCATCTACAAACGCTTATTCAAAACTTCAACCATCTACTTTCCAAAGGGAAACAACATCCGTCAACATGGTCCTCAACGTCTATCAAGTCGAGATCCAAACCAGCAACAGCCCCCACCACATCATCTACGTCGAGACCGGCACCAACGGCACCGGCATCAAGTTCCACGTCAAGCGCGTCAGCGGCCGCGAGGACATGGTCTTCTCCATGGACCACGTCAGCTCCCCCGGCTTCGACAGCCTCTCCACCTTCAAGAGCCGAGACTTCATCGGCAGGGCCGAGGATGGCTCGATGGATCGCATCGAGAGGGTCTGCCGCACCGTCATGCCCCCCGCTACCCAGTACGACTCGATGGGCACCTGCAACTGCCTCAATTGGGTCAACCAGGCTGTGGACGCTCTCGAGCTCGATGGTGTTCTCAAGGCTTAGGTTGCGCTCGAATGAATACCTTGTGGCATGAATGTTACAGAAACTTGGTAGGGGCATATCCTTTTTTTCACCTTTGTCGTCGTCGTTCACGGGCTAACATGCAACAGCTTGTGCGATATTGAGAGATGATGCAAATTTCATGATGACAGGAAGGACAAAGTGGCCCTTTTAGTTAGGCAGATAGTCCAAATAACAAGTAGCTCATTGCAATCATTCTCTTTGTAACCTCAAAAGTAACGTTCCTCCTTTGTTCGCCATTCCTAGTGCCTACCTTTCAGTGTCCTGGCTGCTGAAGATCTCACATCAATCATCAGTCGGCAAGTGTTCAATGTCGATTAATAGCAGTACCTTTCTAGCTTAGCGAGCCCCAGTAACGAGAATCGTTTCTTACAACTCTGCCACAACTTTCATGTTCAATCATATCAAGACTCCTATTCTTCAGTATATTATTTCACGCCCAGTTATCCTTTTTCTCAAACCCCACCACTTTTTGTGTCTATAAACCCGTGATTCCCACCAGACAGAGAGCTGTTTGCTGCCTTCCAGATCGTCTTCGAGTAATACGGCTCTTGCAGTGCCATGGCATTTGTACGACAAGTGTTGAGCATTGACTCTGTTCAGCAGAAATGGCCGCTGAACGCCTTTTGAGACATTGTTGAACACCGGTGGAAGGCGGAAGGAATCGAAGACACTTGAAACCGACATCAATTGTTCACTTTTCGTCAAGATCCTCTCCAGTGTGGGCATTCTGGCTTTATATATACAAACAGGAAGAGTCCCTTCGGTTTCTGTTACTCAATCCATCTCTTGTCATACGGCAGCTGAAACCTGGCCAGATTTCCATCTGGTGAAGCTGGAAAAAGAACGGTCTTCCAAGCTCGTAGTCCAACCTTTGGCATTTCTGAATCGCTGATACAGATACGATACTTGAACAAAAACAGGTTCGTGCAGCATCGCGGTGTTACTAACCAGTAATATACCCCCGGCTATACCAGCACCCTTCTACTCGAGTACTCCAGAAAATGACTTCTCGCATTATTAGCCTCGAGGCGTTTGACGACCCGGACGCCTGCTCCAGTAGTGAAGACTCCTCGTGCTCACAACGTACTCAGCGCAAAATGACATCTCGCAGTAGACTCGTTCAACTAGGGGTAGACGCGGTCACTCTGACCATCCTAGACACCAAGTTCAGCGTCGCCCACCAGCAATTCACCATCCTGGAGACCATCGGCCAGCAGTTTAGGAGCCCCGCGGCGTCGAAGGATCCGGCATACATCCTGGTGGAGACGGTAGAGAGGGAGGTCCAAAAGTACCAGCTCAGTCTGGAGAAGAAGCGGGTTCTCTTTAGCATTCTCGAGTGGGAGTTTGAGTGCCTGGCTTGCAAGAGGCGGAAGAGGGCGATGCACTACATGAACTCGAGCTACATCCTTTGGGGGGCTACCGAGCCGGTTCGTCCGCATCTGAGGAGCGGTCCTTGTAATTCCTGCAAGAGGGAGTCTAAGCGTACGGGTGAGGGTGGGAATATTGTTCCGTATGCTATTCATGGTCAGAAGCCGTTGAGTGAATCTCGATGGTAGTTGAGCCCCCACGAGCTGAAGACTCCACCGTCGAATAGAAGGCTACGTCATCACGTGCTACAATTAGAAATAGATCATAATAAGATCAATACACGGCATTTTACCATTCTTCAATCGCGTCTACATCTCGAGTGGCATCGCAATGGATTCACCTCTGAGTAATTCTTTATAACGTTGGAAGGCTAATACAGCCAATGAAGTAAAGCAATACCAATCCCCATCAAGCTTTGACAAAATTTGTGTAAATGTCAATTGCTTGCATAAACGAGAACAAGTTGCAGCCAGGGGATGACTTTACATAACCTTGGAAATTTGCATCCAAGTCGACGCCCACCTGGATGTTCGTCACAAGATGGCTACCCTAAACACCCAGCAAAAGACAGCCGCAGCACGATTATTCCTTCGATAGTCCTGGACAACAACAATTTTGTAATTTATGGATATTAAATACAGGCAATATTTCGGATTTTATTCCCTTGTATTGGCTTCTAGTCCATCATCGACGATGTTCCCCTCTGTAAAATCCAATATTTAATTTATTTACTCCGCCGCATCAAGGTTCTGACAGAACACAGCTAGAACCCCTTCTCTGCCTGCCGGGATCATGCAAAAAGCCCGACTGGATTTCGTTTATTGATAAAGCCCCGGGTCGGCGAGGAGATTTGCGTTCAAAATTCCCGTATGCAGGTACTCAATGCGGACACGTTTAATGTCACGGCACCCATGCCGCCGGTTTGGTGACAGGCGCCAAAAAAAGGATACTGAGATAACAGATGAGCCAGTAACAGAGGGATATGTGTGTGAAGAGGCGTGCAAGATGCATGGAAGCGATGGCATGCTTGAGGGGCAATACCCACCGTTGTCCACCTCGGGTGGGGTGATGCAGCAGGGGGTTCTGCATCCGGGTTGTTTGGGCGATTAATTGACCCTCTTGATAGGAGAAGGAGGAGCATCACATTTCACCGACCGAGTCTTGTCCCGTTGCTGCAGCTTGTTCAATACTCTGGCAAGCTGATCAAGATTTGAGCTCAAGATCTAGAAAAAACCGGCCTGGCTCGTATCCCAGAGATGAATGCTGGCTACTTCGCTTCGTACTCCCATACATTCACTGTCACCATGTATCCACAGGGAAGCCGGTCGATCTGCAAAGGCCTGCACAAGGCCCAGGCTCATGATGGGCTAGCCGAGGGCAGGATATTTTTGGCAGACCGCTGTCGGTTCCGATTTGAAGCGGCTGAGAATGAATGCATGGCTTGAACCCGACAGACCGCCGGAGATGATCTCCCGCAGCCCTTTTGGCCCAACATTTGACACTATTGACGGCAAACCCAAGCCGACAGATCCGTTGCAGATCGAAAGAGGTAAAGCCATGAAATATCTGTTCATTCTTTTCAAGTTGCAAGCCACGCCAAGCTCTTGTCAGAAGGTGATTGTGTGACACTGACAGCAGCCAAGAGAAAAATGGACTGATGCTCCTTGTCGACAAGTGCTCGGACATGACAGGGAATAAGGGTCAAGGCCAAGGTTTGATGCAGATTAATATTCTAGATATCGTATTCTATCATTGCCGTCATGATAAGATTGATTGCATTGCCCTTGCATAGCAGCTTGGCACTTTTGTGAGATAAGAAATTACCCGGTAAGAATTACCAACCGCAACATGGATCGTATAGCCTAGCTACAGGACAAAACAATAAAGGCAGATAGGCTCAGGTAGGGCTGGAGAAGCCGGGCATTGGTGTAATAACTGCGAGCATTTATTACTGCCCCAAGTGCGTCTTTTTTCCCTTGTTAAGATGGTGCCGTTTCAGGTCATCGTCTTGCCGCCGCCGGATCTTACCGTACCCTGAATCGGTAGACATGCAGCTTAATAGGGGGTTCATATAGTTGATTTGTGTCGGGAGGCAAAAGATGGACCAGAAATCGATGGGAACAAGTCAGCAGAATCGTTCGGATTAACACGCATAATATATGTGGTATTACTCCGTCATCCGTTGTCCCAAAGGGGAATTTCTCGGGAATGTTATGGCAATACTTTGCAACCGATGTGAGGCGATGATCCATATTGAGACACCCTTCCGTGGCCAAGATTTACCCGGGAGGCAACACCGTTCCGGCTGTTGAGAAATTCATTCCGATATTCGCCTCGGTAGTTGGAAGAGCGAACTTCATTCTGATTATGAACTCTGGTGATACGATACGGTACGGCTGAACCGTGTTATCTAGTAGTTGTACGTAACGGAGTGAAGAAAAAAGGATTTCATCAATTTGTCCGGCCTGCGACGGAAATGCAAGGGGCACAGCATGGCATAGCACAGGGTGAACTTTTCCCTGTCCGGCGGATGAATGGGGGCTGTGGCTGCACGTGGCCGGCAAGACTCGAGCCGTTGGAGGGTCTGTCCAGCGGAAAATTGTTTGTTTGTTTTCTTGTTTTCTTGTTGACCATGCCATGCCTCGCTTGTGGGTGTCAGAGCTGGACTGACTAACAAAGAATTTCAGCTTGCTGACACCCTCTGGAATGTGAAGAAAATAGCCGCTGCGTGTGAGTGAGCATGAGTGAGTGAGTGTGAGTGGAATCCTTCTTCTCCTTCCTTTTGGCGGCAATAATATTCTCTCGGCCGGGCTACAATTCGCCAATCGTCTTGACTCAAGATAGACATGGCATCGTTGCTCCGTGGCAATAGTCACCAGTATCTGGTATGAGGGAGTAGGCGGTAGCAGTATTAGTGACTACCCCGGGGATCGGAATGTTCTCTTGCAGAGAATAATCTGGTGTCCCACGAATGCTTATGTGGGTAGGTTGATGGATATTGGCAATTTTACAGGGCTCCATCCAATGATGCGGCCAGAGACAGCGCCATCCTGTATGCGTTAACAAAGGCCGGAGCAAAAAGTGGGTGGACCAAAAGTGCAGAGGCCAAAATTGCGACTTGGAACAGAAAACAGAGCCGCCCATCTCTGTCGTATGTGACTAGCAGGGGACCGTGTGGGGGAGAATGAGTTGTTGAGTCTTACTTGCTTGCTTGTCTGTCTGGTGGTGATGGTGATGGTGGTGAGCCCATGCTGTGCTGAAGCGTTTCTTTTTTCTCCCGGTTTTTGCCACGTGTGGGTGGGATTGTAAGGGCTGGTCCGTGTAAGTCACTCTGCCAAGGTTGTTTGTTTGCTTGTTTTCTTTGTCTGTCCGTCTGTCGGGAGTCGCGGCATTGCCTGACGC
The DNA here is from genome assembly GCA_011799845.1 of Hypomyces rosellus. NCBI lineage: Eukaryota > Fungi > Ascomycota > Sordariomycetes > Hypocreales > Hypocreaceae > Hypomyces > Hypomyces rosellus. Next base: position 1,256,767 of record WWCI01000003.1, read on the forward strand.
TGCCAAGGAATGCGCTGAATAGCAGCTCGGGAGAGGCGTCATAACAGTTGAACTCAGCCTTGATCGATGAAGAAGAGAGAAGAGGTTCTGAAGAGAGTCTAGAATTCGAGCTGCAAACCACGTAGACTCCAAGTCTGAGTGTAGCCTTTCAAGTTACTGCTTGTGCGGTACTCCGTATTAGTGGGGGCGGTTTGGAGGCCAAAAAATGAAGCCTCCACTGCGTCAAATGTCGATACAGCAGCAGCGGGGGGATAGCGATAACGTCCCATCTATACCCAAGCACGAACTCTATGCACTACGACTCTACTCGTCCAAGTAGCATCCATCCGTACCCTCTTGTTGATCTCCCGCTCCGATGGAACGGAAAGGAAAAAGCTGTTGTGCATCTCCAGCAATGCCGTCGCGTGCTGGGAGGCCTTTTGGGTGGAGAGCTGAGCTGACATGCTTGAGATTCCCCAGATTAATCAAACATGAATGCTGGAGATGATGCATACATACTTGTATGTGCTTGTAAAGTAAACAACGGAAGAATTTCTGTTCCATCAGTTCGTCGTGTTCATACATTAGACGCCGTGACTTCAATTACAACTTCGACGCCAAGACGCACCCCCTGTTTTACAAATTCTGTATTCTCCCTCTCTGGGCTGCCACTAATTGCAACCCTCCGCTACCACTCACTGTCTGGACGGACGGAGTACCTACTGCAACTCCAATATTTCCGTAGGCACGAGCGAGCAATTTAATTCCAAAAATGCTCACTAATTAATGCACGCAGGCTACTGCTACGACCTACTGCCTACTAAATGGACGGGTCCCTGCCTGCAAGTTCCCACTCGTGTTGATACAGGTACCTACGGAGCACTCGACGGATGGACGGATCGAATACCTGCTTCAATAGTTGTCCAATATAGTGCTCCATTCAAAGTGCAGTCGCATCATATACATATGCAAAGGGATAATATTATGACTTGGTGGATCCGGTATGGATCTATGAATAGGCGCTGGACTCGATGGCATGCGCCGCTGAGGTCCGCGGCGTACGACTGACTGCCCGTCTACAGCGAACTCAACAGCCACAGTGAGCACTGGACAAGTGCTGGACGGGCTAATGTCAGGTACAGCTGCAAGGGCGCTGCAAGGCGCTCCCGTTCCAGGCACTCACAGGCGCTTCTCAGGTTCCAGGCTGTGACCAGTCCCCATCTGGCCACCGCGGCGCCTAATCAAGTCTAGAGGAGCAGACCATGTCGCTAAAAAAGGATCGCACTTCATTGTAACTTGTGGGGGCCTCGCCTTCGTCTCTCGTCTCTCGTCGTGTCCCTCCAAGTTCTAACCTCTTCCTCTCAAACCTCCTCCACTCACACACACCAGGACACGACACTCAACTGCCCCCCCCTGCAAAGACCTGATTCACTTTCTCACGCCTTTTCCGCTGGACAAGGCAAGACAAATGGAGCAAATCGAAAGCTGCCGGTCTGGCCGCCGCCGCTTAGCCCACAGCCCCTGTTACGGTCCTGTTTTGTTTGTCTCCGTCATGGGTTTGGCATGGGCATGGCATGGCAAAACAAGAGAGGGCTCTTCCAGTTCGGTGAAGGACTCTCCACTAGTGAGGCGGCGTCTACCCAAGAAGATTCTTTATAAAGAAACCATGCCCAGGGTTTACCGACTACATCTGTCGCCATCCATCCCCCTTGTCATCCTCGATTCGGTTGCCGACGTCGTTGCTGTTTTGACTTTGTCCGCGTCCTATCGGGACTTGGCAGGTCGTTCGCTCTTTTATTTCTTCGCTTCCTTATAAACACTCCTTTATACCCACCTCGTCAGACGTCAATCGCTCCAGCAAAGTCGTCGTGGCCATGGGTTTGGGTACTCTTTTCTTCGCGGCCATTGTTGGCCTGGCCAATGGCCTAGGCTCTACCGACACCATCACCTGGGGTGGTGACAACTCCAGATCCGGATACCAGACGTGAGTACCCTTCTCTGCTCGCGACTTGGTGCGGCAGCCCTCAAGCATTGCTAACATGTTTTGTATAGTACCCATAATATGGATCCTTCCGTCGTCGGAAGCCCTCAGTTTGGTCAGCTATTCAAGACCATCTTGCCTGGCAACTATGGTGGCAATCCCGAGCAGATCTTCTCCCAACCATTAGTCTATACCCCCAGCGGCGGAACCAAACAATACGTTTACGTCGCGACTACTCAGAACAACGTTTACAAGCTTGACGCAAAGACCGGTGAAATCATCGCCTCCCGAAGCCTTCACATTCCTTTCCTCTCCGCCGATCTCGATGGCTGTGTCGACATCAACCCTAGCATTGGAGTCACCTCGACTGGTGTTATCGACCCCGATACCGAAACCCTTTACCTCACTTCCAAGACATATGCCGACCAAAGCATTCTCAACTCGGCCCAAGGCCGCCCTGCCGGCCGATACTACCTGCATGCTCTCAATGTCAATGATCTCAGCGAAAGGCCCAACTTCCCTGTTGATCTTGAGGGCACCATTGCTCGCAATAACCCGGACCGCATGTTCACCGGTGGTATCCACCATCAGCGACCCGCTCTGCTTCACACTGGCCAGTACATCTATGCTGGGTTTGCTTCTCACTGTGTTCAGTATAACTTTACTGGCTGGATTATGGGCTGGGATAAGACATCCGGCCAGACTGTTGAGAAATACGCCATGGAGGGCAAGGGTGTTGCCAACAGCATCAGCGGTGGTGGTATGTGGATGTCTGGCGGAGGTATCGCTTCTGATGATGCTGGTTCCATCTGGTTTGCAACGGGTAACGGTTATGCTTCTCAGTTGGCCAATGTCCCCGTCAAGGGATACAACCCTCCCACATCGCTCGAAGAGGCTGCGGTTCACATGACTGTCAACTCGGACGGTAGCTTGAATCTGGTCGACTTCTTCATGCCATGGGAAAAACAAGCTTTGGACGGTGCCGACAAGGATCTTGGAACCAGCCCTCTCGAGATTCTCCCGGGCGAGTTCTCCTGTGGCGATGTCAAGCGAATTGGTGTGGTCACCGGCAAGAGCGGCAAGACCTATTGGTTGAATTTGGATAACCTTGGTGGTTATAGAAACGGTGCGGATGGTCTCGACGACGTTATTCAGGTTTATCAAAACGACAACTCCGTTTATGCCGGTGCTGGTGTCTACCCCCTGGAAGGCGGTTACGTCTACATCAACGTGATCCAGCATCCTTCCAATGTCTTCAAGTTCTCTTGCGATGGTGGCAAACCCTCATTCACAAAGGTTGGTGAATCGCCTGCCAGCAATGCCTACATTCTCGGTGTCTCTCACGGAACAACAACCTCCCTCAACGGCCAGCCTGGAACTGGTCTCTTGTGGGTGACTGATGTTCAGGGCCTGAACCTTCGCATCTATAACGCTGTCCCCAAGAATGGCAAACTCAACATGATCAACTCGTTCAACATTCCTGGCGTCATGAAGTTTTACAGACCAGTTTTCGGAGATGGTATTGTCTACATCGGCACTAACCAGGGATTCCTGTACGGTTACGGTTCGCCAGTCAACTCGCCCATCAACTGCACCACTCCCATCGAATTTGGAAATGTCAGCATCAAGGCGACGAGCGAGGCCAAGCCCGTTACTTGCACTGCTTTGATCGATGTCACGGTGACTGATGTTGGTCTGGACGCCTCCACAGATTATGGCGTTTCTGAAATTCCTACACTGCCATTGCAGCTTGCAAAGGGCAGCAGCTTCACGGTTCAGGCCAAATTCCACCCTAGCAGCGTCGGTCTCCTGTCCAACGATGTTGTTGTCAACACTACCAACAGCGTCGCCGGCTACAGTGTCAACACTCATTCTAGACTTACCGGAACAGGTCAGAGTGCTGATGCTCTTTTGTCTGTCAGCCCCAACACGATCACGTATCAAGGTGTTGTCGTTGGCAATGACCCTAACGGTGTCACCGAGAGCCTGATCCTGAGCAATCTCGGAAACGCAGACCTCACCATTAGCTCCGTCATGTATTCATCTGTCAGCGCAAAGGGCCCATGGCAATACTGGAACGGTACTGGCAATTTGGTTGTTGGCAAGTTTACTTTGCAGAAGCTTCCATCCACCATTGCAGCCAATGCAGGGTCCACAGTCTCGATTCTTTTTGATACCTCTGTTGCAGGCACTTACTCTGCCTTCCTCACCTTTGTCTCCAGTGGTGGAAATGGATCCGTCACTATTGCTGGTTCTGCCGGTCCCGCTCCCCAAGCCCTTTTGGAATTTCAGACCCCTGACGGCTCCGACTGGGTGCAGTACAAGGAGGGCACTCCCTTCAGCTTTGGCAATGTCACCGAAAACAATGCGCGCGCACTCAAGTTCCGCATTACTAACAACTCTACCGAGGGTGGTGTCAATCTTTCCCTTACAGTCTCGAAGCCTCCTTTCGGTGTCGCTGGTCTCATCAGAGCCCAAAACCAGGTGGATCTTGCCGAGGGAACATCGCTGGCTCCAGGCGAAAGTGCCAATGCTACACTCACTTGCGCTGCTCCCAAGTCTCAGTGGAATGTCAACCCAATCAATGGTACCGCCCAATGGACGCTGAATACCAATGACCCCAAACTCGGCAAGCAGTTCATTCAATTCTACTGTAATGCGGTTTCCGAGCAGGCCGCTCCTCTGCTCAACAACGGTCTGGGCCAGTACCGCTACATCGGATGCTTCAAGGATAATAACCCAGGTCGCCAACTTTCCAACCAGGTTTACGGCAACGACAACAATACCAACCCCATGTGTATTCAAGCTTGTGCCGAGAACAAGTATGTCTTCTGTGCTTCGCAATACCATACCGAGTGTTGGGGTGGCAATACCATTCCTAACCTCAAGGTTGACGACGCCAACTGCAACTACTACTGTAACGGTGATATCAACCAAGTTTGTGGTGGAAATGGCGATGGAACAGCAGCCTACATGTCTCTATTTGCTGATACTCTTCAATTCGATGGAAACACCACTGCTCCCCCTCCACCTCCTCCTGGTGGACCTTCTGTCAACCCTGGTGTGGACGGCTATGTCAGTGTGGGATGTTACACTGAGGCTACCGAGGCTAGAGCGCTTCCCAATTTTGCGGCAACAGACAAGAAGACCGTTGCTCAGTGTGTAGACGCTTGCAAGTCTACCAAGAACATTTATGCCGGTGTTGAATACGGCGGAGAGGTGAGTTACTTGGGCTGACCGAGATATTGATGATAGCTAACAATGTTTTAGTGTTGGTGTGGCGACAAATTTAGCGATGGTGCTGTTTCGGCGCCTGATGCAGACTGCAACATGGCTTGCAATGATAACTCCACGGAGTACTGTGGTGGACCTTCACGTCTTAATGTTTACAAGCTCAACACTACCCTCCCCGACTCGCCAACCACTACAACAGCGCCTCCTGATAGCACCGTTACCGCAACTACTACCCCGACTCCTACCGGACCGGCCATCAAGGAGACTGTCGGAGCCTACAAGTTCCAGGGATGTTGGGCAGAGCCTGACGGTGCCCGAGCTCTCAGCGATAACTTTTATGCCAACGATACGATGACCCTCGAGACTTGCGCCGACTTCTGCAGCAGCTACACGTACTTTGGTGTCGAATATGGACGAGAGTGCTACTGTGGTAAAACACTGAACGAGGCAAGCAAGAAGGCGGACAACCAAGGCGACTGTTCGTTCCCATGCTCTGGCGATAGCACTGAGCTCTGTGGCGCTGGTGTCAGGCTGCAATTGTATAAGAACGATGCTCTTCCGACGACCACAACAACTGCTAGCCCCAGCGACCCTACTACCACCGATCCCTCGACTACTACCACCGACACACCCTCGACGCCTACCCCTACAGTGATTGAGCCAGTCATTTACCAAGGAAACACGAACTTCACCTACTACTCTTGTGTTTCGGAACCATCGGAAGGCAAACTCATGGAGCAGCAGGTGTACAACAATGGCACTACCATGACAACGGAGATTTGCATGGAGAAGTGCTACCAGTATAAATACGCGGGTGTCGAGTACGGTCAGGAGTGTTGGTGTGGTGACACTCTCAGTCTTGCTGGTTGGGAGGGTGCGACACCAGGCAAAAATGTGACCGACTCGGACTGCAGCATGCTCTGTCCTGGCAACAGCACAGAGTACTGTGGATCTGGAAGCAGACTGCAGTTGTACATCAGCAAGAACGCCACATTATCAAAACGACTGTGGAGCTATTCAGAATGAAGATATTCGAGAGGAGGAGACATATACTAGACTACATAATGCTCTTATAACTTTTCTATTTCAAGTTGGAAGATAGGGCAATCGGCGTTCATTCTGCATATGGTTTCATTTGCATACAAAGTGTAGGATAGGAGATTAGCGTACTATATCTATATACATAGACCTGCGTAGGGCTACACAAAATTTCATTATTGTCTGTTTAGGCTTGTGCCAATCCTATACTGATGTGTGAGTGCGGTTGTGAGACTGGTCCATACATGGGTCTTTACTGATTGTGAGCCCGAAACGCATCCCGTGATGAGGTTGTATGAGGGGGAATTTCCGAAACACCCATAGGGAATGGAGTTTACGTGATGCACAAGACTGTGTGGTGTGTCTCGCAGGGTTCGATGATTGGATGCTTATGCCTACCAACCGAGGGGAGAATTTCAAGCTTGTTTTTGTTTGCCTCTTAAGCTTATCGGTCCGAGGCAAATGGTGGGGAGGCCATGCCAAGTGCCCGCCGCTCGAAAGGCGGCATCGCAGTGTCGATCTTGTCAGCATTGACCTCAGATTTGATGCGACCTTCCGAGGTAAACTAAGGGTGATCGACAGCACCGCGCCTTTCGTATTGTCTCTGTTATTGACGAGATTTCTGTAGGCTGCTGCTTGACTGAGAGAAATTTTATTGGGACGCACGCAAGGACAGCTTGGGCCATTGGGAGTTTATGCGTGTTGGTTGGAGGGAGTGATTGGGTGGTGGAGGAGACGAATGAAGGGTCTAGAGGCCTTCATCGCAGATTGATTGGGTCTTGTCTACGACTTTATCGTGTATGCACTATTCCACCTGATTTGGGGTTCCATTCTCTGGCAGCCATCGAGGGAGAGGTGCCCCGTGTCTTGGAACCAACCCCATGACCCCAACCACAATCGCTGCCATTCTCCGCAATGGCAAGCAATGACCTTTTGAAGCAAACAGCCATCTTTCTTTCTTTTTTTTTTTTTTACTCCAACGGCAAAGGATCCTAAACGGTTTCATAATCCGGCAAGCCCGCATCGCGCACTCCGTCCATCTTTTCTCTATAGAAACTTCCATTACGGAAAGGACTCCGAGGCGGCATGTCCATCCACCGGAGAGGAGGGTTCGGATCCAGAAGAGGCATTGGCGCGTGCCAATCAGTTGGACTAGGACTCTAGTTCCCATGTTGATTGGAACCGAATGACGTCTCATGCCCCTGACTATCTTGACCAACTGCCGGATGTGGAAATAATGCTGGATAGTGGCCTTTTTGGAGGTTTCTCATGGTGTTGTGGTGTTGAAGAATGGTATATGAGGAAGAGGATGTCTGCGAGAATGGGGGATGTTCTTTTCTGAGCTCTCCATCTCTCTGCAGGCCCTTCTTCCCACCGCCCAACTTCTAGCCCCCTCCCGTCCAAAAAAGGCCCTTACTCTCCACGATGAGGAATCCGCAACTCATTGTCCTGGCGGTCTGCGCCGTTACCGCGAGCGCCATCCCCTTCCCCTTTGACATCTTCCAGGCCCCGGACCCCCCCAAGGCCATCCCGGAGAGCGCGCCGGACAACTCCAAGAACTTCCAGCCCATACTGGACTACGACAGCGATAGCTGTTACAACGTCCCCGCGGTTGATGCCCAGGGCAATGTAGCCCAGGGACTGTCGCCCGAGCACAGCACCAATACGGCGGACTGCCGCAACAGGCCGGACTTGGATAACCAGAATGTGTATTCTCGGACGAGGTGCAACAATGGATGGTGCGCGTACATGTAAGTTCCTTTTTCTCCTTTATAAAACCTTCTTGTGGTATTCTTTCTTTCTTTTTTGTTCCTTTTTCTTTCTCTTTGAGTGGCATGCTGATTTGGGAAAAAACAGGTACGCTCATTACTTTGAAAAGGACGTTGCTCTTGAGCACTCCGTCGGCGAGCTCGCCGGCCACCGCCACGAGTGGGAGGAAATCGTCGTCTTCGTCAAGAACGGCGAGTCTAAGCCAGCCTTTGTCGCCGCCTCGGCGCACGACGGCTACGACACCAAGCCCGCCAGCGAGGTGCGCTTCGACGGGTCCCACGCCAAGATCGTCTACCACAAGGGCGGCATCGGGACGCACTCGTTCCGCTTCGCCAACCCGAGCGACGACAAGATCGAGAACGCAAAGGGCCAGTGGATCAGGGGCGCGCTCATCGACTACAACAGCTGGCCGAGCAGCCAGGTGAGGGACAAGATGGCGGCGACGTTCAACGGCGGCGGCATCAAGTTTAAGTTGACCGACGGGCTTTTCCCCGAGTACCTGAAGAAGGCGGCTTCGGACAAGGTGACCGGGTTTGATCCTAACAAGGATGCTTGAGGCCCTGAGCTTTGAGCTTGAGCTTGAGCTTGGTTGAGAGAGAGGGGGCTGCATTGAGTTGGACATAGGAGGGATGTTGTAGATAACTGTGTCATGTTCAGCACATATAACGGGCGTTGGGAGTTTTTTTGTTAATTTCATAGGGCGATGAGGAGGGAGAATGCGCGATTGGATAGCATTTTTTGAGCATTGAAACTGAACTTTTCTCATCATCATCAAATCATCGCCATGACCAGTTCGTGAGTCGTTAAGATAAAAGGACATACAAAAATGTCATCAAATCGTTACAAAATGGCCAGCATTTCTTCCTCTTCTGTCTTCTCTGTTCCTCCTTCTTTTTTCTTTCTTTCTTTCTTTTTTTCAGTTTAAGAAAACCACGACACCGGCTTTTCAAGCACAGTCCCGTCAAGAATGATATCCACTTTCTCGTTATAAAAGCACAGCAAGCCCGCGATGCCGGCGCTCTCGTGCGTGGGCACCCTGTAGTACCACACAATGTCCTTGAACTCGTGCCCGTCAACGACGACGTCGTAGTACTCGGCGTCGCCCTTGTAGGGGCACGACGTCCTGAGCTCGCTCTTGCGCAGGTAGGCCTGGTCCACGGCGCCGAGCGGCAGGTAGTAGCGCGTCGGCAGGCCGGTCTCGTGGAGGTGCACGGCGTAGGAGGACTTGGCGACGGTGCGGCCGTAGACGCGGACCTCGATCGGGCGGGTGGAGGGGAGGGTGTCGATGCGCTTGTAGGGGTCCTTTGGGTGGGCGTAGATGGGCACGTCTTCCTCGAGCCATTTGTCTGTCGATGAAGGTAAGCTACGGTTTCGTTTCTTCTTCTTTCTTTTTATCAAGGCGAGCTGTTGGGGCAGGTTAGGTAGAATAAAAACATACCCATGGATCCAAATTCCAACCTCACCAGTCCTGCCAAGGCTCCCAAGCTGCGATCATCCGAGAAGCGAAGCGCCCGCTCCGTCTTCTTCTCCTCGATGCCGTTCCGCGCCGGCACGGTGATCTCGATGACGGCCGCGCGGTGGACGCCGTCGCTCCTCACGGATTTCACGTCCTTGTGGGTGCAGTGCTTGAGCTCGGCCAGGGGCACGTAGTAGTGGGGGTAGGCGTCGTGCTCCCAGATGAGGACGGCCTTTGTGGTGTCCACGATGGTGGCGTGGTGGAGGATGACCCTCACGCGGCGGGACTGGGGGTAGACCTTGCGGGGGCCGTTGGTGAGAAGGAGGCTTGCCAGGTCGGCGAGACTGGTGGGATGGGGATTACGTTAGCTTTCATGTTTGAACCATTGTGATGATCTTGCAGCAACGCCACTCCGGAATGCCATCGGCAGCATCCGAAGTCTCAGCTGAAGGGGGGGTTTGAATACGAGGGGGATCGGGAAATACGGGAAATGGGTAACTGACTCTGTGCCGAAGCCGCCGGGAAGAGTGACTGGCATGGTAGAAGATTATGGTATAAGACAGGGGAGGGGTAGTATGATAGCTTCTCTTTGCTGTTTGCCCACAAAGGTTTATGAGAAAAGGAGGAAAAAGAAATAAAAAAGAAAATGTCAAAATATTGCGAGCTCGTGGCTTAATTTATGTCGCAATATCCAGGAACAAACTTTCGGCCTGGCACATCCCGTCTTCGGCGAGTTACATGCTTTGCAGCACACCAACAATGACATTATATGGATCCGCCCCCCTCCATGTCTCGTTCTACTCTGCTCTATTCATTTACCCCGCAAGACGAAAGTCCGGGCCTTAGTGGTGAGACGTGCAGCGGATGACGCAACAGCCCTTGTTAATCTGTAACGGAATGGTTATGCATGAGGATGGGAGGGGAGGCGTCGAGCTGTTCGATTGTGGTGTCACGCCTAGTCACGCTGTCTGTTTGTGTGCGACGAGGTGGTATATTTTGTGGAGGTTTATATATTGATGCATTTGTGTGTTGGTCCTCGACATTATGTAGTCTTGACGATGGCTCTTTTGCTTTGACTCGGGACTGCTTCGTATCCATACTGTTACTGAAGTATCTCTAGGTTCATAGTGCGATTGAAGCCTCATTCTAGAAGCAATTGGGCGCATGCAGGCATGGAAGCTTCGGAGGCCAGTTCGACTAAAATACACAATCCCTCCACGCCTCCAACGCCTCGCATAACGCCTGTCTAATAAATGCATGACCTTGTTCTCGGCCATTTGTAAGTTTCCAACTTCTTGCTCTCTTCACCATGTTCATGAACCCTCCTACATCCTGCCCGTGTAGAACCCTGGTATCTGGGCTCAAAGCTGCTTCCATGGCATGCCCTCATCCGCGTAAAGTCTCTTTTTGTACACACCTCCTCCAGCGCGTCCCAATCAACAGGGCTTTGTTCTCCCGATTCGCGTAGACTGGAAAGCAACCGCATTGTGATTTGTACAGCTAGTGAGTCCTCGGTACTCTTGGATATGCTCTCGAATAGCTTCTCTTTAAGCATCGGTGTGGTGCTATCCTTTAGTATTAATTGAGGAAGCTCGGGGTCAGATTTCAGAAATGCATCCAGCGTGGCCATATAAGGCACGCAATCATCTGACGACTGCTCGCTGCTGCTTTCCAGTACTACTGAAAGAAAAATGTTGGACGCAGTCTCTCGACTACCGACATTGGCGTTTGGATCCGCGCGACGTTCAAGGAACAGTTGAAATATCTTGGTGCGCAAATACAACTGAAACTCTGTCGAGTTGTAACCTCCCCATCCCCTAATACTTTTAAAGATCTCGGACCATGGTGTTCTTTTTGCTCCTATATAGGGGTGGTAATAAGTTTCGTTCGCGTCGCATCCATTATCAAGAAGCACTGTTAATGAATCGTAATGCTCATTGGAGCAATAAAGCCCATTGTCTTTTCCTCTGTTAAGATGAATGGGAGTTTGTAAAAGCGGGAAAATAGGGGGATAGTCGAAATCTTTCAGATATTCTTGGTTCTTGGAAAGCTTAAAAGTGAGATAGTTGGGTACTCCTGCTTGAATAGTTCCCTCGCAAAATGCGACTCGGCCATTTTCAGCTGAAATCTTTTGGGTAAAGACAGATTCGATCTCATCAACAATCTTGAAACTGGCAAAGGCAGCTTGTTCATTTATTTGTTCAACGGCTGACGCATAACGTAGGGCGGATCCAATGTAGTGATGTAGGATTTCTCGACATTGGATTGAATCAGGGTTTAGGATTTCCCAGAACCGGATCGCATCAGAATCCCCTAACGGGTACCCATCTGTTTTCATTAAAGCAAGATGGGCTCTGAGGATGGACAATTCAGGAATAAACCAACTTGGACTCTTGGCCACTAAGACATCCGACATCCCCCGAGTTCGCAAGTAATCCACGGCAGTTCGATGAAGAAAATCGACTTGTCCATGTCGTATTTCAAGGAGCCCGCAACAATGAGCAGTCAGCCGACGGGAGGTTTGTTCCCTTCGCTCTTTTCCTTCATCTGCCGAAAGGAGCGTGAGAGGCCTATTACTGGCGTAATTTTCATCATCGTGTTCCTCGTAGTGGAAGCTATAGATGGCCACGTCCAAAGGACCTGACGCCGTCAGAGCAATTCGAAGAGTTGTTGCCATCTTTTCGTGATAAAAAGGATCTACGGTATCAATCATATGCTTGAAGAATTGCTCGAGGTCCGACGGAAAGCTTGCAACTCTTCTTTGCAAGTCCGAAAAGCTGTCATCGTTTGTCAACCCATTTCTCAGCAGCTTGGTCACCAAAAAGACCCAGAGAAAGACGCCTCGAGACTTTTTTGTAATTTCTTCGACAATCGCCTCAGCATTCTCCGTACGACCAACCAAACGAGTCCATCTTGGATGCTCTTCAAGACGACTTTGCGTATATCGTTTGATGTCCCCACGGGTGATGTGATGGATACACAGATAGCTGGAAGTATTACTTGAAAATGCATCCGTAAACACGTTCCAAGGTCGGCTTGACACGCATATTTTGATGTTGGGCGACTGCGAGAAGCTGAGTAAATCCTGACAGAGTTCAACATGGTCGCCGTCGTACTCATCGAGTCCATCAAGAAAGAAACAAAAGTTAAAGGGGATGTTGTTCTGGTTTTTGATGAGTTCCATGGCATTCTTCAACTCAGAGATTGACCAATCCTGCGAGAGAAACTTTCCCGCCTTTGTTTCGGCCCACCTTGATCTGCACACGACTTCCACTAACTTCGGACATTGCCTGAAGATGTCAAATAGGAGCGTTTGTAGAAGACCTTGCCGAGACTTCTGCATCGATGTGCCTGCAATCCAGAAGTAGTGGCTCGCAATGATCAGCTCCTTGTCCCTGGTCCATGATAACAACGCTCTGCGAGTGCATTTATTATCTGCCATAAACTTCATAAACGTTGACTTTCCCGAGCCGGGCTTCCCAGAAACCCAAAAGATCCCCGATCCATTCTGAAGCCATTTTAGGAGTACGCCTCCAGCACTCTCTTCAAGGTTGCTTTGGTCAAAGGCCCATCTAAAAGTTTGCAAATGCGCCTCGGGGATTCTGTCATGCCTGATGCGGCGACTACTGAAACTCAAACTGTGGATGATTTCTTGCTGCTGACTTGTGAATCTAGTAGCCATAGAGAGGTTTGACATTTGTTGTCCAAGCAAAGAAATATCTTGCTGCTCAAGTACTGTAGGTTCGGGATCAACTACACGGGTCTCGAGCTTGTCCAACAATTGTCTAATTCCTACTAATTGGTCTTGCTGCCGTAGATGATATGTAGTACAGACATTTTGGAGGTTTTCGTATTTGCGGGAAAGCTCTCCATAATATTCACTGCTTCTACATTAGCCTAGATGAAGGGAATCCGTGGATGCATGATTTACCTTGTGATGGTGCATATCTGGAGTGTCAAGGTAGCCTGGGTTCTTTTCAAGCGCTCGCCAATGCGAGATATTTCATCAGATTTCCATAGGAGCTTCAGGGCCGCCGAAACACTTTTGAGTGGTGTCTTGGACCCCTTGACTATCCGCGCAGAGTCGACAATACCAAGAAGCCTATCGCAGTCTTCTTTGCATGATCTGGACAATTGCTGAATGGCAGTGATTTGTTTTGTATAGCCTGGGAAGCCGATCATGGACTCATCATTCCGGTCCACAGCAAGGTCCGCGCTGAACTCTTGCAACTTGGTGTACACCGTTTCTATGCTGCCAGCATCTTCAGATATACCGTTTGCAGATGTGTATATATCAGAGCTGGTGTTGATCAGCTTTGTAGCGAAGCTGACGAATTGAACGATTTTTCCAGTACGGTTAATTGCTCCGATGGGATCCATCTCTCGCGAGACTTGTGCTCAGAAAGCGTGAAGTCGTATTAGGATAATATCTAGGAATAAAAAGTGGCACTACGGATGTTCTAGAGGAGGAGAGAAAGTATGGAAAACGGATGGACAAGAACATAGAACCTCAATTCTTAACGTTCTTTCAACCAGGAATATTGTGATCGTGGCAGCGCAACCATGAGACGGCCGGAGATGAGGGGTACTGCTGTAGGCTGCATGTATAGAACGAATCATTGTGCGCCAGCGATACTGCCGCCTTACATTTTATGAGGCGAAGCACACTACATTGCTGACCGTATAATCTGCCTTGGACAGTGCCTAGCTATAGAAGCTTTGTTGTTGGTAAATCTTCTGCCCAGGGCGGAGGGTGAGCTCACACATGGCCGCGCAGGTAGAGTGAGTGCGAAAATCAGCATTTTGTTCACTCATTAAATCCCATCACGGTGAGTGAGTATTGATGGATAATTTCATCCCCTCATCTACCAAACGCGCCAGGCATCCAAGACCCTGCAAACTCTTGCCTCTAATGTCCACATAGAGCCCTACCCGGGATCTTGATATCGCGATGACTGAGGGTGGAATTATTTAATAGTGGTCTTGGAGAATGAAGCCATCAGCACTACCAAATAAAGAAGTTGTGAGACGGTTTTCAGAAGCTCGATGAGTGATTGCTGTTAATTCAGCTAGGTAGCTATGTAATTCGCTATAAAAACGATGCCCCTTTATTACCCCTTGTTACCGTTGCGCCACATAGCGAGTCAAAACCCCTGACGCAACAAGGAGATATCCATGTATAGTTACGGATTCCTATACGTGGCTGCAACGCACTAACGACCTCACCGTGATCTTTAGCCTATGGGTAAGAATAATGTTTAGTTGTAGATGTAGCAGAGTGGCCCCTCGATCGTTGACATGACATCTCCGATTGCCAAATGATCTCCCAGAACACCGACATCCATGGTGTCGCTTACTGTAGCATTCGGCGTGACGGGATCTATCAAGCGTTAGTTCCAGCCTACAAACGAAATGGTGAATAGAAAGAACTCACAATTACCCCAGGTGAGCGTCCCATCCAGAGCGTCCTTTCTGGTGGCCAAGTCTCTGCTCTGCCAAATAGCCCAAACACGGTCCAGCATGGCGTGATGGAGATAAAAGGCAGGATCATGAGGCGAGGTGAAAAAGTTAAAGTTCTCCCCGGAAATGTACAAGTGGCCACCACCGTGAATACCCGTTGGAGAGTCAACCCCGGGGCGGAACGTGTGGATGTCCGGACTGTTCAAGATCAGGTCGGTAACATTCTCGTACGAGTTTTGCTGAGTCACGTATGATAGTAAAAAGTCCCGCGTCAAGCACCTTGGATTGTTCCACATTCTGATGGGTGCGCCTGCTCCGTCGCTGGCTGCATCAAGAATCAACGTATGGTTCGCAAAGGGTCCGTCAAGGACGCATCCGCCACCCGTTCCGGGCTCTCTCGTCAGGTATTGGACCGGGGGTGGTCCACCTCCTGCTGGGGCGCTGCGAATGCCATGAGGTATTGCTTCGCCGTTACTACCAAGGGAAAACTCGGACCCATCAAAAATTGAGGATCCCTCTGGGTTGACGGCATATTTGGACCAGTCCCAGTATGGTTGGTAGCCCTTGTAACCGCACTCTTCCCGAAGTGCTTTCTCATAAAGGTTGACAAAGTACCTATGCCATGGAAGAAGCAAGCCCTGGCGACAATGTTAGCAAACCGGCAGTCGTGCGAGAGGGTGAAATGGGCTTACGGATATGTGGATGTTCAAAGTCGCATTGATGTGGCCAAGAACAAAGTCCTCAAATCTTGACTGTGTCAATGTGATCCCATTCCCCTTGGACGGTCTAGATTGTAGACATTGAGTTGCTTTGAGATAGTCAAGGCGTTCAATCTTCGACAAAGAGTCCCTTTGACGTGCTGTTAGTCACGTTCAGATGGAAGCCAAGACATCAACCTACCACTCCCGTCGAACTGCAATGTTGTCTTTGGTACATGTGCCGTGAGGGAGCAACGCTCGAGTCGTTTCATAGTACTCATCCCTCAATTTCTGCATAGTGGCGGCCGCATTGGGTTTATCCAAGGGTTGACTCGCAGCCAGCCACGTGTGGGCGGATAAACCCCATAAGAAGATGTGCTTCAAATACATGTTGTTGAAGGAGTGAGTTCAAATTATGACAAGATTTTGTAAGAGAGGATCTCCTTGACCAACTGGTGTTTAAAATAAGAGTTGGGATATCACTCAATTTATGCACATTCGTTCAGGCATCATTGATCAACCTCCACAGCAGGCTCATGAGTTTCTGTGGCTTGGCGAGTTGTTGATCCACACCCTGGTATGTATGCATGCTTCAACCGAATGAAACATCAATAGAGAAATAGAGAACAACCTTCTTATCTATTACTAAGCGGTAAAGCTGTCATTCATTGTTCGTCGGAATGTTGAGTGTGCTTTCGGCATTTTGCAGATACCCGCGCGGCATCATCCTCGTATAGCCGGAACACCAGGGACAAGAAAGAACTCGGCGCTGACCCAGTTTTACGAGGGTGAGGGGTCAAATTATGCAGCAATTTGCCATCAACATGATAATTCGACAGTAGCCACCGTGCCATCCTTCGATATGCAACTAGCCCCTCGGTTTCTTCCTTCATAATAACTGGAAGCTCATGCTCCCACTTCAACAGACACAGCATACTGACTATTCACGATAGCAACATAATTTTACCATGCCCTACCGCTATCCCGATACTATGTGATACACGGAAGCGCACACTCGGCGGCAATGGGCTAAGCTCATAAACATAATTATGCGAGCTTCGTAGGCATCACATGGGGACCACCGCGATGAGGGGTCGGGCCGTGCCAAGTATGGGGGGCGCATGCCGTGCCTTGGCGACGGGCTGGCATGGGCTGGCATGGGCCTGACCGACACATTTCTCGGAAATTCGCATATAACAGAGAAAAAAGATTGGAATCTGTTAAAATACATAAATGTATACGCTCACTGTTGCCGTATTCCCGGATTCTTTCCCACCCAAGTTCTCAAGTTCATCTTACTTTGTCCACCCCCTCAGCATGGCCGAATGATGAGGGTGAGATGATTAGATACCTAATTACTAAAAGTTCAATGTCAATACCGGTGGGATACCGAACTGGGTGGGCGTCAGATGCGGGCGTCAAAGGACCTACACCGCCAAGGACCCTCGCCTGAAGCGGAGTCTGGACAGACAACGGTCGTTTCCGGCTTCTACGAGTACAGCAAGAATATACTTGTAGTAAGATGAACTGATATGAGATGATCCCTTGGTATGTGATACACTGCACTATATAAGCCACTTTCGCTGAGAAGGTCTACCAATCACTGCGGTGGACGCATAATGTCCTGGTGATCATTGGGGCAGAATACAGACAGGGAAGAAGTAAAAGTGGAGAGAGGTGGTAATGGGATTACTATTTTGTATATATGTACAAATATATTCACAGGCGATAGCTCCATTGGTTGGGTTTTATGCGATACTAGCCTGCGTGGGGCATTGAGGTGAGGGGAGATGCATGATGATCTTGCACGGTGGCACGCAGTGTTTTTCTCATAGATACATTCAATCTTCAGACATTCATTCGTATCAAACGTCTTGCTATAAGAAGATGACCATGATACCCTTGTGCTTCTATCGTCATGAAAGAATGACTCTAATACCCTTGCTTCCTCGTTTTGGGTGACCCATCAGCTCATCATGGTCATACTCAACATCCTCTTTCGTCGTCGCAAATAATGCCGTATGTGGCAACACGCGAAGAACCACTGCGGCAGTGCACAGATACAACATGCAGTAGGCCAACCTAGAAACATGCCTAATTAGTCGAGCCCGGTGTGACTAATCGGAAGCATGGCACTCACTGCATCCCGAGACACTGCCGGCTGCCCTTGGAAAAGGAAAGGAGGTAGTTCTCGAGATCCTTTCTCCTCCTGTTGTTCTCGGCCAACCACCTTTCAGGCAGGAACCGAGAAGCCATGGGGAAAATTGCCTCGTCCCCGTGGATCATGAATGCAGACATGCCAACGGCATAGCCGCGCGGGATGACGTGCTTTACTTCGATGGCCGCGGCATTCGGTGATGGTCTCCAGGAGCCCTGATATACAAGATCCTCTTCTGTTGCGGTACGTGGAAGGCGACTGGCGGAACCATATACGTGACGCAGTCCCTCTAGAATAACGGCAGAGAGGTAGGGCAGCTTCTCAAGGACTTCCCAAGCAGGCAAGCTCGTAGCATCTGTGACTTCGGTTAACAGCTCCGCTCGAAGCTTCTTATAGACGTCTGGGTTATCAAGTAAATGGTATGTCACAGAGTTCAATGTCGCTGCCGTCGTGTCAGTCCCTCCTAAGAACAAGGTTTGGGCCTCGGCTGCAAGCCTGTCGGTATTCCTTTCCGAGGCGGGAAGGTCGGATTGAAGCATGGATAAAAATACGGTAGTGCGTTCTTTTTCCATTTCAGCCTTGCTGGTGTTCTTAAGGCGGTTGATCTCGTTGGGTATCACCACCTGATCAATGTCAGAGTTTGTTCAATGACGATGAACAGAATTGACTAACAGTCATCTCGTTCATTGTGCGCCAAAGGTCAGGAGAAAACTTTTGCAACAACCAGCTTCAATCTGTCAGTCAATGAAAATTCTGAAACTTCAAATACTCACAGTGGCACTCGATGAAGAAGATGACCTAGAAAAGGGAACTGCCGCAGGATAGTGATCATCTGTCCCACGCTGTTCACTGATGCCAGGTAGTTGGATTCCCATCCCGGTTGGTCAAGGAAGGCAGTGCTGCGCCCAAAACAATATTCGGAAATGATATCGGTGGTAAAGCAACTATACGCCTTCATAGACTCGAAGGGACCTTGTTTTTTGTATCCAAGCATCTTGTCACAGAGCTTCTGTGCTGTCTGATGAACAACACCTTGAAGTCTGGATGTTTGCATTCGAGAAAAGAACTTGATGACAGCTGATCGTCGGTTGCGGTGGGTGGCATGGTCAATCGTAAAAACGGTGGACTGCGTATCTTGAATTTAGTACAATGCGGCGCTAGTTAAAGAACAAACGACAAACCGTATGTAGACTGGAAGAATATTAGCTGGAGTTTAACTGAACTGCTTCCATAATAGCAAAGAAAGATCTACTTGTTGGGAAACCCTGAGATCCAATGTTGGAACTTGTTTCGAGGTCTCTGTCCACCAGCATATACTTCGTTGAGAAACCCTGGATCGCTGCAATGTAATTCGTCTGGATTGATGCGGATCAATGGGCCTAGGACAACCTCAGCACACCCCATTGATTAGTATTTCCCTCTCAACTCACCATATATTTCGTGGAGTCTCGCAATCTCACGAGTATACCTCCCTCCGAGGATGCAGTCGAACCATAATTCATAGAGATATGAAGCTCGTGCAAGCTTGGGGCCGGGAAATTCGGCAAGTGGGTGAAGAGTCAATCGGTAAATGGAAAGAAGAATGCTGTAAGCACAAACTCCTACGACCATGTAGGTGGCAAAATGCCAAAGAGAGCTGAAGGGCAAAGTTTCCAACATTGTCGCAGATGGAAATAATCAGATTGCACAAGGAATTGATTGAGATTCCGAACGGGCTGAAGTAGGAATGGGGGACGTTCCAAGATGCTCGATCATTGGGCACCGACGGGTTTCAGAATTTCATTCAGCGCCTAATTTACCGAGACATGAGAGAACAACTTTGAGACACTGACTACTGGTGCCACCGTCGTCAGCGTGCAATGGAGAGATAAGAAGCCTCTTTTTATTTCGTTGACAGCCAGGCTCGGGGGCGAAAGAATCTAGATAAAAGGCCGTCTCAGAGGAAGCCAGACACGTCGGGTTTCTGTCGTGAATAGCGGATATTTCCGGAAACCCTGATAAATGAAACAACGTCTGAGGAGGTATCGCTAAAAATTTGCACCAGGCTAGAGGTCCGTAAAGCCAGCAAATCAAAATCCTGAATTTCGTGTTTTTGGTTCAGCCTGCCATCCTTTGTGGGGTTTTGTTTCGATACTAGATTGCGGATGAAGCAGCTGAAGGCTAAACTGATGTCACAGAGGGGCTCTCCAGATTTGTTGTCCAATGCGATGTGCAGCAGTTCATCACGCTGATCATCTCCTAGACAGTGATTCGGTAACATTCAGCACAGTCTCATGCAACAATGTCAGCAGGTGACTGATCAAATAAGAAAAGATTTACCACACCCACTCACGCCGGATCCGAATTTTGTCTCTCCGCAAATATCTCCTTCTGCCCGATCCAGCTCGATTCTTAGCCATCGATGATTAACCATGAGAAAAGAGGATAATAATGTCGTACACGGGGAATGTGAAGGAAGAAACGGCGGTGGGTATGTAGACGAGATGTATCTTCAAATGGAAAACCTGGCATGTGATGTCTTGTACACTGTTTGGGAGATTTTATGGCAGTGGAACTAGTCAATGGCGATGGCGCTCTATGGCCTTGACATACACAATACATAGCTAAACTCCCTTTCCATAACTTGAGAACCTGCTTGTTCTATAACCATCCACATAATAACACTTCTTTACACATTAGGGACCAGCCATCGAGTTTTATTATTTACCAAATACTGTTTCCTATCAACCTCCTTACCTTAACCAGGCTTTGCGCCAAGAACCAACGAATAATGGCTTTGTCTGCAGAAGCAACAACTACCACGGCTCAGCCGAGCACACACTTTCTCGATGATCGGGTACCAAGAACTGCAGAGGTACTGCTTCCCGACATGTTCAAGTCCTTTCTGAAAGATGAACCGCGACTTCATCCAGACTATGCAACGGTCAAGGCTGAGTCCGAAGACTGGGTTATTGAGTATGTTTCTAGTTTCAATGCCATTTACACGAAACACACTAACCATTGCGCGACTAAAACTTCTAGATTCTGTTCTCTCTCTCCTCGAGGGGCCAAGAAAGTCAGGCAATGCGACTTCACATACTACTGCGCCGTTGTCTACGCAGATGCTCCACGGGAAGAGTTTAGGGTTGTGAGTGATTGGGGAAACTGGGTCTTTCCGTTTGATGACAGTACGCTTCTCAGCCTCGTTCTTCTCCTTTTATTTCTTTAAAAGCTCACCATATCATAGTGTTTGACGAAGGCGAGCTGCGTGGTAATTCAGAAGCCGCATATGAGATGATGGATTGCCTGATGAGCAAGATGCTCAACCTGCCTTACTGTGGAGAGAAGCCAAAGTTGGTCCAGGCACATGATATGATATTTGATCACCTTTGCCAGGTAAGTCCACTCGATCGTCATGAAACCTGATGATTGCAGAAGCAAATCTTAAACAGAAATCATCTCCAGAGACTATTCGGCGATATATCAAAGCCATGAAGGACTACCGCGACAGCGTTCTCATGCAGGTTGATAGTGTCTCCCAAAACACTGTTCCCCACCTTGACGATATGCTTAACGTTCGTAGTCGCTCCATTGCTGGATGGGCAATGTACGTCATGATCGAGTACGCCCATGGCCTAGACATTCCGTCAGCAGTCTTTGGTCACCTGGTAATCAAGGAGCTTGAGGTTACGGTTTTTAAAATCATTACCATATGAGTTTTCCCAAGAGTCTTTTACTTTCTTTATTAACAGCCCACACTTACATACCAGTGTCAACGATGTTGTTTCGTACCCCAAAGAAGAAGCGGATGGTGTCCGTCACAACATGATTGCCATATGCCGAATACGTGGCCTTTCGGCACAAGGGGCCTTTGATACTGTAGGTGCTTTACTTGACGAGCAACTCCTCATATGGGAGAAAAAAATTGAGGAGTTGCCATCGTGGGGAAGAGAAGTTGACACTCATCTGGAACGTTACGTGGAGGGCGTCCGTAATATGGGCCGGGCAAATATACGATCCAGGTAAATATCCGACGTTTCACGGTGAATCATAACCCACTAATGAGAAACACAGTTTCAGGGCTGAGCGTTATTTCGGCCGAGACGCAGCCAGAGTGCAGCAAACTCGAAGAATATCCGTGCTCACGGAGCCGCTTTACATTAATTAGTTTACGGGAGATGGCTTCACATGGGCGTGACGTTTCATCACAAATCTCCACTCAAGCGGGCACATTATATGATTAGTATCACCCTAAGCTCCCATCCATCTTTTAGAAATAGAAGCATGCCTGTGCAACGCCTGTATACCCATTTTAGCTGTTCACATACCTACTTATGTAGACTGAAATTCTCGTGCGTGAATGACGCAGAGCCTCAGCTTATGCATCGTAAATGAGAATGAATACTAGCAGAAACCCCCTCCCCTCCCATAACAATATCAGCAAAACATGTACTCAAAGATTTCAGACTGAAAGTGAATAGGTGTGTCCCAGATAGCAATTATAGATGGCCGTGAAATAGCATCGATTGATCAACAAGCGTTGATGCTCCGTCTGATAAGTAAAGCCCCTGTTTCGAATGGCCAGTGCAGCCCCTGCACACCGACAACAGTTCAAGGCGGCAGGCAACTTACTTCCCATCTTTCTGCAAGTAGAACCCAATTCCTACCCTAGAGCTTACAGCTTATTTCATAAGTTGCTAAGATATCTCATTGAATAAATTCTCTTTTGAGCATAAGGGAAATGGTCTTTAGCTTCCATGAGAGGTGGCTGATTCTATAGTTGACTTCTGGTGACTGTAGCTCTGCCAGTAGCCAACACCACTGCTCGGTGGGTTGGTCAGTGTCTGATGCAGGGATTCTGGTAAAACAACCATTTCTGTCTGCAATATTACGTCATGTCTCTGGGACTGAGACCGCAGATGGTGCCCCAACCACCGTTCAATGCAGCATCCCTGGACCACCAAAGCCGTGGAAGAGACTATTATTACTAAGATTGAACCTCAGATATAATAAATGTCTTTTGATCAGATGATTGATCGGTTTCAAGCGGTCAGCAGGCGGCAAAATGGTCGCATTTCAGACCGCTTGGCATGCTCATTCAGGGTTGTAGATGGAGAGGCTCCACTGCCAACTTATCACTGCGTGTCAACTGAGACAACATGCGGCGGCAGACGTACGCAAAGTTGTGGAATGAGTGAGCCGGAAGGGATTGAATGCTAACAGACGATACTAATGAATTGTGTATAGGCCGTCTTGAAAAAGCAGGTATCTATAGCTACAATTTTATCCTGCATCCTAGATTCGTAGAATGCAGTGCTGATCTTGATGCATGGCCTGACTCACGGCTCGCATGAAAATCGTATTTAAAAGAGATATTGTAAGACCCTATCCCATATCTCCTTTCACTATCACAATACATCTTTATACACTCCGACTCAGACAACAATCTAGTCCAAAATGAAGCTCTTTCTCCTTGCCATTACTCTGCTCACCTCGACTGGTCTAGCCCGGATTTCCGACGGATCTCCAGATCAACCCCAGCCGGAATGGACCGAAATCTCTCTCAAAAGTCCAGAAAACTGGGTGCCTGGCGAGGACCTGGCCAAGGATAGGGTCGATGGCTGGATTGCGGGATACGATGCCCTTAAATATGAACAGTGGTCTTCCTTTGTGTTGGAGTGGTGCGAGGAAATTCCATCCACTAAATCAGTATTCATATTTTCTGGTGAGTTCCAACTATTTCCGGTAACAACGTGAACGTTTAGCTAATCTACTTGTGTAGATATTACGAATACCACAGAGGCCGAACCAAATACTCGTTACTGGTTGGGCCACTGCTTCAACTCAACTATTACAGTAGATGATTTGACACGGAAAGACGGCGTGCAGGATTCACATGTGTATGTGCTCGCGGAGGGTCTTGATGACAGGGCGTTTTAAGGTGTATATAATGGTTTCGGCTTGGGGTTTGGTGTTTATGTATTGGGTCATTGCATTTATTCGGTTGTATTAAATGATAAACGCGCGATATGCTATAGACTTCTTTTTTCTTTTTGAACTTTGAAGACTCTGGGAATATTAGGTTCGAGATTTAATAAAGGATGAATCCTTCTGAGTCCTGAACTGCTCCTGTCATCAAAAGATAGTAAACACCGAGTGTGGAGCATAAACAAAGCGTGCATGTGGTATCAACCAATTATATCAATGACTTCCACCGAGCCGCGTACTCCCATGTGGTAAACGCGGCTGTTTCCAAATCTGAGAAGAAATGCTGCATAAACGATCATAAACAACTCAGTCTCTCGGCGACAGAACACGCTTATTGGATATCTCGATAGGTGAGTATGCAGCAAATCTTTTTGCTTCGCAGCCAGTGACATGAGGCCTGGTAAAAGGATATGTCCACAAATGGCGCTAATAATTAGCGAATACTGACAATATTATTATCCAGATTGTGAAGCGTCTGCTGGAAGTGAAGATGGGGATGACTTGTATTGAGGCTCTGGCCTGTGTTCCACTAGATGAGTTCGATGCCAACCCAGATATAGTGAGTATTCAACCCATGCTGTTGCTGCGAGAGAAAAGAGGGTTAACTAAAAAATGTAGGCTGGGATAGGTGTGAGTAGTTTGAGATTGACTCAAGTTCCCTCAATTTAATCCTGGGTGCTAACGAGCTGCGAGGTCACCGTTGCCTTTCTTGTCTCGGCATACATCTCAGTATTGCTGGTGTTTATTTTATACTTTGTCCCCGGAATCTTTCCTAGAGACAAATTTAACTCCCTGGATAATCTCATAACAGGATACGCCACTTCTATTCTCGCGACCAGAAGGTCTCCAGACTGGTTGCTCGAGGCCGCAAAGAAAACGGTCCTGATGATTAGCGACCAACAACTGATCGCTGGGACATGCATTTTTGCTATTGGCTACGCGCAACACTGCACCATCACTCAATACCACTTTTATGTCATCTATCTTCTGGCATACATGTCCTTCACCGTGCAGCACTCTACGATCATCATCCTGAGAGATGATCTACGCAAGAATGCCTTCCTACATACCTCACGGACAGCAATTATATTGACACTAGGTATAATGCTCCTCCTAAGCGAGTTTCTGGTGAACAGCACACATTACCTCGCGTGCTATGGGATGTCTCCACTGTGTGCCTGGGATAGCCTGTCATACGACTCAAGTGCTGCTGCAATGATGGTATGCTATAGTGTGCTGATCGTTTGGGCTGTCATTGACTCGATTCGCTTACTCTACCCTACATGGTTTGGCTTAGTGTGGATGAAAAGGGGTGCTCAATTGATTACTTTAGTTCTCCGTGCTCCTGCGGGGTGGCATAAGACGATCCATCGCCGGTCAGAGGAGGCTAATAAGAA
Source organism: Hypomyces rosellus (assembly GCA_011799845.1). Taxonomy (NCBI): domain Eukaryota; kingdom Fungi; phylum Ascomycota; class Sordariomycetes; order Hypocreales; family Hypocreaceae; genus Hypomyces; species Hypomyces rosellus. Next base: position 1,281,905 of record WWCI01000003.1, read on the forward strand.
GGGACGATCTGTGAGACAAATCGCCCCTCGGCTCGCATGGCTATTTCTTCTAGCCCTTTCCTTATTTCTTTCGCTCTTCTGTTTTAGCCTAGGGGAAATTTTGGACTCTCAAGCGTTATCAATATGGAGGGTGTACACTGGCTTGACATGGGCTTCTATATTGCTCATCAAGAGCAGAAGGTATGCAGTCGAAGCCGGAATGAAAGGGAGTGAGAATGAATGGGGGTTTGGACAACTTCTCCCTCTTTTGTTGCTGGCATTACCACTCCTTACTTTGATTGAGATTTACTACGGTAAGTCATACTCGATAAAAAACCGATCTAATCTATTACTAATGATTGCGTAGATTCCCGTGTAAAGACAGACTACCAAGATGAGAGACCCAAGTCAGAGTCGGCCATTCCTTTTAACACAGATTTATCGAATAGCTTGGAGCCAACTCTTTACGAGTCATCAACTTCAGAAGAACTCCAGACACTTCAGATAGAGAGCAGAGAAGAGTCCTATATGCGATCGATGCCACGGAGAGATATCGAGGAGGCGGTCGGATGCTTCGGTCACACATACTCCCACGTTGGCGAAAACGAATTCAAGCCACCACTAGAACACGATTCGGAGGATTTCAGTCTAGAGAATGACATGTATAAGAGCATCGTGTTCCGAGTATGGCTTGTTGTGATGCTACTTGGAATATTTGCTGCAACCACCTATGCGGCAGTTATTGGTTATGCCGTTTAATATTACAGCCTATGCTGCCACCTGACAGAGGAGTTCATAATTTTGATGGGAAATGGGGGGTATGGAAGCCAAGTGCCCTGAATATCTTGATAATTGTAAGTAGATAGTGGTTCTATTTTTTTTTTTTTTTTTACCTCTAAGAAGTATTGGCCCATCGCTACTATGAGATTATCTTTTCTATCATGGCCATTCTATGATGATCTTTCAGCTCCTGCAAGACAAGAACATGTTAAGAAGTCATGATTATTATATGATAGTATACCAGTCATGGCCTCTGGGATGTAGAGACTTGTGAGTTTATGCATCAAAGTTGGATGGAGGGGCAGATGGAGGGATTAGAGGGGTATGGAACTCAATTCGCCATCATGACACACCTGTTCAACAAGCAACCAAAAGAGTGTTGATTAAATTCAGACTAATGATCCATTCAACCGACTGACATCCAGCAAGCTTCCTTCAGGCATAATATTCTCCCAGATCAATCTTGAGACCCAGTCCTGGCTGACCATCAGCCGGCAGCTCACTCCACCCACCCTTTTTCTTCTTCTGCTTCTGCTTCTCCACGTCGCTCACGATCAACTCCACATTGTATGTCAGTTCTTTGGCCCTCTCGCGGAGCGCCTCATTGAGGGGTATGTAGGCCGTGACCGACAGCGAGTTCTGGCAGTTGGGGCAGCCTGCGACGTGCCACCTGCTGAACACGGGCTCAAAGCCCACTAGCACCTTGTCCTTGGTGCTGGGTCCCGTGGCCCAGACGGCGATGACGAAGGAGCCGGAGATGTTGGCGCGGTTGATGCCGCGCTGGGGTGGTGTGAGGAGGTCCTTGTCCAGGTACTTGTAGCCGAGGTTCTCCGTATTGGCCACGCCCTAGAAACGCATTGTGTTAGCATAAACAGTTTTCGTCTTGAATACGATGCGACTACTTACATGTGAAGTCAAAGGCTTGCCAGTTTCTTCAAACTTGAATGGGTCCAGCGGAGTGTCTGCCGTCAACCACGCGCCTGCTGCCATTCCCGGCGTCGGACCCTGTAAATCCACGGTGCTGGTGCCGGGGTAGGCCTCCTGAATCACAAGTTTGTCCGTAGCCTTGTGGATCTTCTGCCAGCTCCAGAACACCAGGTCAATGAAAGCATGGTGGAAGTAGAAGATCGGGTCGAAGCCCGCCGTATCATTCTCTCCCATGTCGCCATTTGCCAGGTCATCGCTGGGGCTAGCATCCTTTGCCTGATCGTCTCCTGACTGGAGGTCGCTTGACTTTTGCGTCGGCGGCAGATTGTAGCCCCCCACGGCTAGATGCATGCCATTATGTGGTGACTCTAGCGAGACGACAAGATCACCCGCGTCGGGCGTGGGCCTCTGGTCAGATTCATAAACACTGTAGAAGTTGTCATCATTCCACTTTGTAGCAGAGGTCGTGTTAGAAAAGACTGTGTAGTTTGGAGCATCGAGGCAACGCAGGTACTTGAAGCGCATGCTCCTCTCCGGTTGCGTCTCGTTGATGAGCCAGTCCTTGACATGACTCTGAAGTCGTCTATTAACTTCGACCTCGCCCAGTGCGTCCACTTCGGCGTTGTGCTGCCTCGTCTGGGCAATATTACTTTTGCCGACGAGACCAGAGTACGGGAATCGCACAGTCTCGTAGCCCTTGTGCTTTCCATAGTCTATTGGTCTGATGGTTTGAGAGGTTCCGATGAGTTGGTCAACAAACCCCTGTTGGAACTGGTACGAGTAGAGAGGATTCTTGAAACTTTCGCCGTCCTGCGTGGTATACTGCTTTTGAAGGAAGACGGCAGGAATCACAGTCTCGCCTTCAGTCTTCATCTGGTTCCAGAATGGAAGAGCAACCTTTTCGCAGCCAGGAACTCGCCGAAGAGCCTGCTCAAGGCGCCAAAGGTAGGCCCGATGCCAGGTCGGGAAAAGAGCATTTCCGTGCTGGCAATAACCACCCCAGAAGTCTGGGTTTGAATAGCCACCGCCGCGGAAGGGCTGACCATGGTAGCCGGCGAGGTTGAAGAAAGAATCGGGATGGCTGGGGGGGAGTTCTTGGATGCCCCGCCAGGCCCGAACAAGGTTATCTAGCTCATGCTTCTCAAGGTCAAGAATGTCCTTGCGCACGATGATGGGTTTCTCGACGACGGCAATTTTCTCAAGGAGCGAAGAAGCCATATTGAGCAGCTGATGTAAAGATCTTGAGATCTATGTAGTAAGTCGGTTGTCAGGTAAAGGCAGTTGCCGCTGCTTGCGTATTGTGGTCTTGGAGGTGATCCTGAGTGTTGGGAGGGCAAAGCCGGGGGTTTAAATATTGGATTCAATCCATGTTATCTGGCTTCCCTTAAATTGTGCATCATATGTACATGCAATTCTTAATAACATGAACCCAAGAGCTAGGAGTATTGTGATAGGCGGACATTGGCTTGGATTCATCAAATTATCAATCCGCTGATACATTCATCAAACATTCGGCAGTGGCTGAGCTGGAGACAGTGATTCCATTCCTACTCATTCCCTTATTCTCGCCTATTAAATCTTCCCTAGGTCACTCCGATTGGATCATGTTGATTAAGAGGCTTGCGAACGGTAGGCTGAGGGTCTGTAAGATGCAGGATTCCGCACCCTTCCATCTACATTTAGCTATAATTCTCAACAACTATCGGACTCCCTTAGTCATAAAATGCTACAATTTATGTCGAAGATAGTTTTATTGGTCGCCTAGTTTGAGTGTTTGTGCTATAAAATTAATTTACATTTTATTTAGCACGTGTCATTGATGTGGTGCTTCGAGTCTGTCCCTGTATGCGAACATCGACTTTACCTCACTGCCTACAGCATACTAGTTGTGTGGTAACTTATTTTACTATTATTATCGAGACCTAAATACTCTACCTGCAATAAATCTGTAATAAATAAACCCGTATCATGTTTAAAGGGGACTTGGTGACCTCATGGCCTCGCCGTAGAGAGGAGAAAGGTGTTGGAGGTGAGGGGCATGCTGTGTCACATCAATCCGTCGCAGATCATGATGGATTCTAAAATTCTGGCGTCATTGGCAATATCACTTCTAGGTTGTTTCCAATTCTTTATGCATATGCACGTGAACATATCATCTATATTGTTCAGCACTTGACCGATTCCTATTCCAGCGACTGCCAATATGAAATGTGACTTGGGTGGTGTGATATTGGTGACTCTAAACGTCCTTGTGTAACATCATGAGATAAGAGAATGCCGGTCTATGATGGGAGAACTCTAAAGAATTAACAAGGAATAAAAGAAAGTCATACCATCCAATCGGCCACCAAAATAATATGCCTCTTATAGTGACAACATTTTGAGCTCCCAACGCAATGAGCCATACCTCGCTCTCGTAACCCAATTTGGCTATCTATCAAGCCTGAAGAATATATCCACATTCTGCCAACGCTGCCTCGAGGCACATGGCGGACTAAGTTCATGCACAATTCAGTCGCGGGCCGAACGGCAGCTAACATGTTATCTCCAGAACCTCTAGAACCATTCGATTAAGACTCTATTGAATGGATTGCATACAGTGCGCGCATGTGGCTTTCGGGGTAGCCGATAGGCCTGCACGTCTCTTACCAATACAATATGTCAGTCTCCTCTTCTCTAACTGTAAATTGTGGCTGAGGACATTGATGCAGTGGGTTGCCTGATGGATCATACATGCCAAACCATACATGTAGGTATTTATCCGTATTCACTTGTATCATGGCCGACCACCATCAAGAGACATGGATGCCCCTGCTTCACCAAAACGATCGCCATTGTCCGCCAAAAAGTTCCGAACATTAGCTCCAGACAATTTGAGTGTGCATGTTCGGATTAAATCCTCCACCGCGTGGTTGCCTCTGAGTCCCGAAAAGCAACTCTTCGCCACCTTATAGGCGATTACGGAAGTAGGCTTATTGAGCCCATCCACACCAACATTTCATCTCTGGGCCCTCAATGTTTGTTTATTATGTATTTTTTTACATAATAGCTTTCGTCAATTCATATTTCTAGGTGCTGGTCAAGTAGGAACAATCGATTGACATCACAACAAGCCAAGATTTGCTATTTTACCCCCTCTATTAACATCTGCGTAGACTGTGCAATCCACACTCCAACACTGAATTCGTAAACAAGCTCTGCGAAAGAAGCAATCCATTTAAAGCTGTTTTCTTTAGACCTTGACCAGAATAAACATCCTACAATTTCACTTGTGGCGGTTTCAGAAGCGATAATCGTATTAAGTCAGAAAATCCTTCTACTCGATTCGACCTTGGCGATGCAAGCGACGCTTTCCTGCATTACGTTGCTCGAAAGAAAGCTGATGGCTATGTTACAGTGGGTGTAACCCTCCGCGGGAATCGTATTCGAGAGCCGGATGCGACCCTACGAATTGTCGCTGGGTATCGGACCATGTGATAAAGCCCCATCACCTCGTTGACTCTGAAACCTATATATCATTGACCTTTATTCTGGTCATGACTAGCATTACACATCAGTGCATACTAGACTGACTTGGATTATTTGTAGCAGCATGGTACTCCCAATTCATCAACGCTTGTAGGAACATTCCAGCAAGTCTCCGCCCACTAGGAAGAATAAGAGTGCACAGTTCTGAATGCCATCAACCCCATACCGTGCACCACCTAATTAGACCAGTTGCCATACCAGATCAATCACCAAAGATAAATACTAAGCAACATAGAAGAAAAAGTCACCATACCAACTACAACGGAAGATTCCATTTCAGCTGACAGATCGGCAGGAACCGAGTTTCACCACTCGCCAGGTTCTCCAGACGATCAATGAAGCTCGGGGCTTCTATGGTGTGACCATTTTTTCTACCAGCCACAACTTGGGCTCCTCAAGAAGCACGGGCGGGTTCAAAAACAGCCCGCAGCTTCACGCCCCCCAGAACAAAGTCAGCTCGCTACCGAGTCCCTGGAATCGGCAACAAATGCAGATTTGGCCCCCCTCGGACAAGAAACTCGCTAGAACTACCGACGTCGTATGCTCCCTGCGCGATATCTATGACCGTTTCATTCCAGTAAAGATCTTCGCGAACTTTGACCGTTTCAGAACGCCAATGAAGCATCGCTCATCATACGGTGTAGGTACACCCCATATTTTCCCCTGTGGGCTGGTATGCCCTACGCCTCGCTTGAGAATGCAGTGCATGTGCAAGCTGGAGGGTGCTACGCGCGTAGGACTTTCAGCTCCAAACAGCTAATCACGAGGGCGAGCACTTGGCATCTTGGCATCTTTTTCCACGCACGATTTGATTCCTCCCGGTATAGATATTATTATTATCTGACACTACCAAAGCTCAGGCTACATGGGGGGATAATCCACATATCGAGTGTAAAAAAAAGCCTGCCTAGGCTACTATATATACAGTTGAAAAAACGTGGTTCGTCCTAGTAATAACACCGCCTCCAAATTAAGGCATTCCAAGAAGAGTATGAGAAGAAGTAGAAGAAAAGACTCGAAGACCGCCGATGTTGTTACATGTACACGTGAATAAAGTTTGGGGTATCCGCCACGAAATGAGCCTGTGAACAAAGGTAGAGAGCAAAAGACCGACCCGTTTTGTAGTGTTTCATCATCCAAGAGAGAAAGAATTTTTGGTTTTTGGCTTTTTACAGCACAGAGCGAATCAAGCTCGAGAGCTTGCTGGAGACGCGGCTAGCAAGTGTGGTCTCGGAGGTGTGAGTGAAGACGGAGCGACCAGTCTCGCTGGATCGTCGTCGGGATTGCATCTCAGCAACGAACTTGGGCCAGGTATTTGTCAAGACGAGGTACTTGACGTGGCTCTGAGCCTTGTCAAAGATGGTGGGGTTGAATTGAGGAGGGATCAGGCCGGTGAACTGAACACGACCGTGAAGCTCCTCGTGGCGAGCATATCCACCGGTCTTGTGTTCGGGGCTTCCAGAACCACTGGAGCCCGGCTGTCCAAAGTCAAAGGGAGTAACAGGGTTGACGCGAGCCTCACCGCAGACGATTCGAGCAGACCTCTCGAAGATGTCCTCAAAATCCTTGAGATCATGAGATGACAGGTTCAGGGGGAACTCGGCATCGTGAGGGCTGATGAAATCGATATAGATCCACAGAGCCTGGTTGAAGGCTTCACGTCTGTCCTGCTCACACATAGCTTCGGGCAAGATGGACTTCCACTCGGCGGTGCGCGTCAAGAATGCAATGTTCTCTCCGGAGAAATCTCGGAGGGCAGAGAACTCTTGCAGGGGGACTGGGTTCTCGGTGAGGACATGGTCGAGGGCACCCATAGTCAACAGCCGGTCGCCCATCTCCTCATCTGCAAAGTCAAAGGGCTGGCCCTTCTCAGCGAGGCTGGCCGAGGAGTGCTTCTTCCAATCAAAGGTTGTTGAGGATCGCAGTGTTGATGATTGCGAAGCGGTTTCCCACTTGGCATTGATATCGACCGATTTCTTCTGCATCATCCAGAATCGGATGACCAGGAAAATGGGGACGACGACGGTGAAGATTTCGAACATGAGAAGGGAGAGGTGAATCCTATGTCTTGTTAGTCAAGTTCATTCTCTTTAAATCAAACCCGTCTCATCATGAGAGAGAATGCTCACCATTGGCTAGGGGAGAAGTATTTGTTAACTTTGGCAAAGGCAGGGACATATTGGGCAATGAGGAACATGGGAGTAGCGTGAAGACTAGAATAATATCAGCACCGTCATACATCAATGTGGTTGAGGACAATATACCTGGAGATACAGCAACCGATGGTTTGGGTACGCCATCCCATGGTATCACGAATACCCCAAGCGCGCCAGATGAGGTAGGGGGCAACCTAGAAATCAACGGTGAGTGTTTGTTCTGCCATGTAGTTGTAGGTGGAAGACGTACGATCCATGTCCAGATGACCTGCCACACAACGGATGGCCACCACTCCCAACCTCGACCAAGCTGGACCAGTTGCCCAGGGATGTCCTTTGCAGTAAGACCCGTGCCAGGAATACCAAAGGTAGGATGATACTTGAGGCAAGCAACCCACATGCCCACGCAAAGAAGGACCTAAACAGAATACTATCAGCAAAGATAATTTCAAAAATAGTTTGCGGCGGAAATTACCTGAAATATCATGCCGCTACCAATGAAGACCATGATCTTTCTAGTATACGGAAGGTTCCTCAACTTGCAAAGGAATGAACTGTGGCCGCCGTTGCAGCCCGAGGTAACTGGGATATCGGGCGTAGTGAATTGTTTCTGCAGCTTGGCGACGTGAAGGAATCGAAGATTGGAGGCGTGGAACATGGCGACACCGAGGGGGAACCAGATGCCCATGAAGAAATATTGAACCGAATAGGCGGTAGGCAATGGCATCGTAGCACCGATTGGATACGTGATTTGGGCCAGAATCCAGTAGCAGTGAAGGAAGAGGATAGCTCCAAAGCTCAAGCCTATGCCACGAACCTTGAGGATAGGAAGCTTGCGGTTATACCACAAGAATCCCATACCACAGAGCAAACATGTTGTCCATATTACACACCAGCAGATGTAAAAGACACCAACCTTGTCCCAGTTGGGCTTTGCCGGAGGGACATTGTAAACGTTGAGGTCTGCCATGGGGTCCATTGCGACGGATGGTAGTCTCTGTGTGTCGTCGTCGTCTTTGATCGATGACAATGACAAGAGGCAGAGAGGCAGGATGTTTGGTTGTTAAAGTAGGAGATGGAATTCTTCAAACAGGGAGAAAACAAGGAGGCCCAGGATCTTTTTCAAATAAGTTGACGAGGCGGGCACCGGTAGTCACTTTGGTATGAGTGATCTGCAGACCCAGACTTACAGGGCCAAGAAGCAAGCAAGACTAGAGTCATGCAGGGCGACCAGAAGTTGGGGACCTGAAGGGGTGAGGGTGAGAGGGGGGGAGACCCATGTGCCAGGCCGATAGAGTTCCCACCCTGGCGTGGAACTGGCTGTTTGTTTCTCTTGGTATTGTTTTTTTCTTCTTGTTTTTCTTCACTTTTCTTTTCTTTTGCGAGAGAGAGAGACAAAGAGAGGGAGTAAGAGAGTGATCAGCACCACGCGCAACATCCATGGCTGAATCAGGGGACTGTGAGTGGCTCGTTGGACGTTTGTTTGTTTTTGACGAGGAGAAAAAAGAAAAAGAAAAAGAGGACCAGCCCTCCAATGCAATGCAAAGCTACGGGGTAAATGCAAGGGCAAAAGCAACGACAGAGCCAGAGGCAAAGAGGGACTTTTTTGGATGCCAGACCCTTTGGGACTTGGAAGCATGTGAGGACTTGTTTTTGTTTGGCTCCGCCTCAGTCGTCAGTGGATGGATTGGGCCAAATGAGATTCCTCTGGGTCTTGAGTGGAGACAGGAATGTTGCCGAATCAGGACTAGGCGGTGGGGCGGCGGTATGCAGGGGAGAGAGAGTCTTTTGTAGGTACATCTGCTGTACATCTGCTGGAGCTTCCAGCGCGTTGGATCTTTTAGCGGTGGACTTTAAGTTAGGCCACTGCAGCCCTGGAGGCCGGGGAGTTTTTGGCTGTGCCGATGTTGGCTGCAGGGCGCTCCAGCTAGGTAGTTTGATCACTGCAGAGATGCATAACTTTTACAGCGGGGTAGAGAACCTGGCGCCTTGAAAATCAAGGAACTGGAGTTTTTCAGGGCTTGTCGTCTTTTTTTTCCTTTTCCGATAAACATTGAAAATGTGATAATGATACCTTGAAAAGTGACGATGATGTAGTTGATGCTCTTGGTGTTGTTGTTGTTTTTTCTTCATTATCATCGTTTCTTTTTTCTTCCAGAACTAATTAAGTGATTATCTTACTTGTCCTTTATCATACAAGCACAATCACTTAAACTTGCGTTGCAAAAGTCAAGCCGTTTTCCATGCTTTTGCCACGTTTATTTCATTTCATCTCAGACTCACAAAACGAGACCAAGTTCAGTTCCAACTCCGTATCTATCCATAAAACAAGAGTCATTCCGTTGTAATTTTCATCCTTCCAGCTGTCACTGTTAGTGTCTTGTCTCTCATTCTGTCAGGCTGTCTCCAAAAGCTGAGGTGCTCTCCCCTCGTTGGGCTCCATAGCGGAATCCCAGTTGTCTCTCAGCGAGTGGGCACAGTGGGTTCCGGCGGCCGCTCAGCGGGTCGTAGCGGATTCGGAGCGCTCAGACTCATTGCCTAGCCTACAAGTAGGTACCCAAAAGAGAGTGTGTGCACAGACCTCGAGCCGCAGGGAGGCGATTTCTGGTAAGGGCCTGGGCAACCATGCATGAAGCAGCACGAAGCACAGCAGAGTTCTGGCGTCTGTGTCTACTGTACTAGTAGCAACAGAGCCCTACAGCCAGACAGACAGACAGATCGACTAGGGAAATTTCCCTACTCTCGGAAGACGCCCCAGCCGATACAGCGGGTCCGAAGTAGATCCGTCAATGCAGCCAATCGGAATAAAAGCTGCCAGCCAGGGGCATCAGCTCCCTTACATACTTACTCTGTACACACAAGCAACAAGCACAATGCGTTGTGATAAGGGAGGAGTCAGTTATGTACCAATCTCGTCAGCTATTCAGGTACGATTCACCATTGCTATATTCCCTACAGTCGTACTTGTACCTGACTATCCCAAGGGAGAGAGAGCCGAGAGGCGATTGCACACCGGGACCCATCTTCAACTAAAACATTACTGCGTGTGCGTGCGTGTGTGCGTGCCGTCATCCATCATCGCTCCAAAAAGCACAACCACCAAAAAGCAAAACAAAGACCTAAGAGTCATTAACGATCAGATATTCATTCTGACAGATGACAAGCCCTTTTGTTTCCTTTCCCACATGGTCGCCCCCCAGAGCGCCCGCCCTAGCAAAGAAAAGAAAAAGAAAGAGACGACTTGCTTTTCTCTGCTTGTGCATCTCCGTTTCCCAACCAAGCCGGTTGCCGATATCGAAAAAGCCAAAGGGCCGATGCCTCCATCACTTGGTTGTCAAAGAGCTGCCTATGTGGTCCTTCCTCCCCACAAACAATTTCCTCATAGATCGGCTGCATCTTATATTAAGCCAAGATTGTTTTGCATCCAACCGCGATCAAGGGATGCACACAAGCAACGTGGCCCGCGCGACGATGGGGGAGCGGAGGGTCCCATAGGCCCCATACACCATCCACCCAGTGGGTGGTCCCCTTCCTTTCCATCGAAAAACAACAAGGTTACCCCTCGACCCTGTGGATATGGGTAGATGGAGAGATGGATGGATGGATGGACAAGACGACTAGCGAGTTCAAGCAGACGCCACCACGAGAGCAAAACGATCGCTGGCTCTCTTTCGCCTCCTTCGTATCGAACAGCCCTGACATGCCGTCGCCGGCAGTTTAAGCTTATTGCGGTTTGGTGGCGTTTACATGTGCCGTGTTTGCCATTGCTTCTTCCTCTAGCTTTTCGTCCGCCGATGCTACATAAATTGACCACCATCCATTAGAATTGCAAAGCCAAGAGAGCATGAGTCCTTAGAAAGGGAGGGCGTTGCATTGGGGGCATTGTGGCTCGCATATGTTGGCCCCCTCCTCATCCTCCCATTTGAGATTGGCATGGGTTGCTGTCTCACTCATCTTCGAAAATCTTCGGGTGGGGGAACCGAGCTCAATGTTACTCCGATGAAAAGGGCATAGGCCGCCGTATTTCTATTCGTGCCCTCTCAGATGCTATCAGCTAGCTATCACCTTGTCCATTTTGCTCGCCAAGACTGTCTTGACAACCAACCAACACGACGACCAACGCAAATCAGACAAATCAATACGAACCCGCCGTATCATTCTACCTATTCTGGCAAGTGATGTTGGTTGAGGGGTTAATTTTTGTGACGAATAAACACAAATACTTTTTTTTCTCCAAATCAGGTAACTCATTTCGTCGCAACAGCAAACAAAAAGCGAAAAAATAAATACAAATACTTTTTTCTTTCTTTTCTTTTTCAAATCAAGCAGACTGTTCTATCACAATATTTACAATATTTTACAATAAGCAACGACACAATCTCGCCCACCATTTGGTCCGAGGTAAGGGAAACCACAAGGGAAAAAACCTTACCAGGCAAGCAACTCTGTCCATGGCACCAACTCCTTCATCTCCGAATTCAACTGCTTCCGTCACGTCGGCCGTCCGTCTATCCCCTATAGTAAACATTAGGATCCTCCAATTCGCTGCCAACATCCGTTTACCAGTTCAGGGCAATCTCGCATCCGAAGGCAATGTTACCGCTGGATTCGCTGGCACCCTGGTTCAGGTTCTTGCCAGTATCACAGCTGGTCTGGTAGCCATCGGCGGTGCGGAGATACAGAGTCGAGCCGGACGTCCAGACAGAGAGTTGTCCATTCACTCCGCCACAGTTTCCGGCAATACCCTGGCCCCAGGGGTTATACCAGTTGCGTGGTGATTCGGCTCTGGAGACTCCGCCGCAAAGACCACCTGTGAAAGTTGAGCCCGTAGGTCCGGTGGAAGTGCAGGCCTTGCTGTCCTGGTTGTCGTCTTCGATGGCCCAGTAGTGGGAGTTGTTGCAAGCATGACCGCCGCCAGTAGGTCCTCCAACGGACTCGCAGGCGTTGGCGCAGTAGAGTCTGCCAGCCTCAACGTGCTGGGTGAGGGCGGCGAGAGCCATGAGAACAACGTTGGTCTTGAACAACATTTTGTCGGGATTTGATTGAGAAGCGATTTGGTGATGAAATGATGAAGATCTATGATTTGTATAAGCCGCCTGGTGGGTAAGAAACTCGGAGCGGGATAGAACTGACTGGTTTGTAGATGTGTGAGAAGCTGTGATGCTGTGATGCTGATTGTTGGTTTGATTGTTGATGTCGATTCTTCTGCTGGATTCATCCCCCCTTATATATTATCTTTGCTCTCAGTGATACTGGGATAAGCCTTTGATTCTCATCCGGACAATCACCATCACCCTGGATGAAGCTCTACAAACCCACAGCCGTCCCAAACCAGGGTCAAGTTTCGTAAACGTGGGCCAGCTAGCATCTTACCTGCAGGTTCTTAGATCTTACCCCGGGATTGGTGATGGTTACACTCCAAGCGTATGCTTCGAACTACATCCACTTCAAGCATCCATCCTTGATACAGTTGGCCCGTCGTGTAGTATTTTCCGTCATTCCGTCCGGCACTCGGAGTACTTAGGTGGATGGATGGCTGGTGAATGTTTTAGAGCGGGAGATGCCGACTACCGGGTCGTCGCTCCAGTATTGCTTCTGCTTTGAGATCATGAGGACAACGACAAAATCTTCCGGTAGCCGCTTGATGATCCATTCGTAAAAGCAACCCCTTGTTTACCGTAGGCGAGGCGGCAGCAATCCCACGACGTTGAAGCGGTGAATCGGAGCTCGCATTCACTCTACCATGATAGCACTCTTTGCAGTGCCGATCTTGTTACCGGCTTGATACATGACAACCCGTCAGTCAGCTGGCATAATGTATCAAATATCGCATAGCTACTCCGTACATGCCAACCATTCGGCTCTACACTCAGCCCATCGGCCGATGGTCTTTCAATCACGTTGGGGGTCAATGACATGGCCTCACCTGACTGCATGCACGGTCGTCAGACGGGAAGATTTCCAGCCAGGGTCTCTGCCTTTGGAATCAAAGCTTGATATGAGTAAATATCGTTCCAGGTAGCCGGAACACCCCCCCGTCATGGAATGAACAGTCAAGATATTCCGACTCTACAAAGGTTGTAGCCACAAACCGATCATTACCCGAAGCCGTCTGACATGGATCATACAAAGCCCCTTGTTGATTTTCTCTAGCTGATTTCGCTATAGCTGCTTGTTTAAGAAACCTCACCGGGGGGTTGGAGCAGGATCATTTGTGTGCAAGGATATTATGGTTTTTCTACGATTTATTCTATCTCCTTCGGAAATACGAGATTAGTATACATGGTTGATCGTCTAACTCGGCGCATTGAATTCGTTAGGTATCATTGATCGGGAAATTATATAGGGTAGGCTTAGAGAAATCACGATCATCACGGAGACTTATCACGTAACGATGTCAGCAAAAAGGACTTGTCGTATCGAACAAGCATGATTTTACGATTGTACCCCTAACGGTTATATGTTTCCTACATCCGTAATTCTGGGGGGCTTGGGCCGAAATTACCGCTCATTAGGTGATCAGGATCGATCTCAAGGAACTGTATTCAGCCTTACATGGATGACCGTCGGATCCTATACATTGATTCCAAAGAAAAAAAACGCCGTGTTTCGGGGGTGAGATGGCGTTGCCGCAGCCTCGGTCAAAGACCACGGCAAATAAGGGTCAAAGGGATAAGGAGAGTGAACATGGTCTTTTGGCATTTGGTGAGATTGCAATTACGTGAAAAGTCTCCGAAATCACGGTATATTTCGCTGAAACTAGGTGAGTACCTAAGCGGTGATTTCGTTGTTCTTTTTTCTAGGAGGTGAATTCCTTGTCGTCCTGCTTTCCCGAGAGATCATGCCATGAGTGGAACACGTTTTCGGGGTCGTATTTCTTCTTCAACTCTACGAGACGGTCATAGTTGACTCCAAAGAGATCCCTTGAACGGGACTCGAGGTCTGGACTTGCATGGTTAGTCTGCGCGCTCAGTTGTATCATCACGGGGTGGATGGGGTGCAGGCCCATCGGAGGAGGGGATTGTTCTTACAGCTGTAGTTTGCATAAGCCGTATAGGAGCTATTCGGGTTTCCGACATCTTTAATAAGCTTCCCGAGCCCCCGAGCCCAGTCCCTCACTGCCTTGTCGAGGGAGCTGTCGTACCACTTGGTGAGGATGCCGGCATTCATGTTCTTGGTCCTCATCACGGTGGACGTCTCCGTGAGGGGCACCTCGCACACCTTGTCTTGGTACATGATCTCGAACAAGATGACCGATTCGTTGGTGTTCTCGACGTCCTGGATGAACTGGGCGAAGCTATCGCGGACCTGGTGGATGAGAGCCTTGTCCAGGGGCATCTCCACGCTGGAGCCGTGGGTGGCCCGACGGTTGCCGTGCTCGAGGCCCTTGTTCATGAAACCGTTTACCTGGTGATATGGCATCTCCGTGAGGGAGTTCATGACGGGACCCAAGGCGAGGAGCCTGGCGTACTTCTCCTCGGCCTGCGCCTTGGTGCCGCTGAAGGCGATTGGCGTCAAGACTAGGGGAATCTTGGCCGGCGGCGGCGCCGACATGCCAAAGAACATGGCCGAGTTCTCATCGAGCAGCTCCTTGTGGAAATAGTTCACAAAGTCCACCACATCATCCAGCTTATCCGGCGTGAAGACGAGGAAGCCTGCCGTGTAAACCTCTGGCGCAGGGTGGGCCTTGAAGGAAAAGTCGACGGCGACGCCGAAGCTGGAGCCGGCGCCCCGGACGGCCCAGAAGAGATCCGGGTTCTCGTCATGGGAGGCGGTGACAATGCGGCCGTCGGCGAGGACCATTGTGACGTAGTTGAGATTATCAATCGTGAGGCCGTGTTTGCCGCTGAGCCAGCCGAATCCACCGCCGAGGGTTAGACCTCCCTATTTTATGGCACACATGTTAGCCCCCCATTCAAACGTAGATGGACTATATATATATGATTCGGGAGCGCATACCACGCCAGTGTGGTTCACCGTGCCCGCAACAACAGCAAGGCCATGGTCAGCAGTAGCAGCATCTACATCCGACCACAAAGCTCCTCCCTGAACCAAGACCGTCTTTGTGCTTGGGTCCACAGTCACGCCCCTCATGCGCGAGAGGTCGATGACCAGACCCCCCTCCACCGAGGAGCTACCACTCGTGGCATGACCGCCTCCGTGGACGGCGACCTCGACGTTGTGCTTGACTGCGAACTTGACGGCGCGGGAGATGTCCTCTGCGGACTGAACCAGAGCGACGGCGGCCTAGTGGGATGATGGTTAGTGAGCGATTTTGGGTATTGGGTTAGGTTGGTGAGGACTCACGGCTCTCTTCACGGCTCCGTCGCTCCATCGCTTGAGGCTCTGATCATAGCCCTCATCCGAGGGAAGAAGCAAAGTCGAGCCCTCGAGCTCACTCCTCAGCAACGCAAAATCCACAAAAGTCATATTTCTTCTTTAATAAAACGAGGTATTCTAATGTTAAAGGCAGTACTCTCAGCGTTCAGTTGGCGGGGTTGATGTTGGAGCCCGAGTGTGTTTCAGGGATCGGAGGGTGTGCGATGGATGGTACTATATGTAATCTCCTCTCTCTGTGGGGGCTCCCGCTTCGGGAGCATCAACCCAGTTTTTTATATCCACAAAACGGCCCATGCCGCGGGATAATGGACCAATGCATCCGCATCGTTTCCCGCGCTGAGTCGTTTCCCGCTGAGTCGTTTCCCAACGGGTCATTTCTTGAGTTGGATATAAAATTATTTATCAGCAGAATGCGGGGGCGCGGTTTGCCTTGCCCCTCACCCTCCCCCCTCCCTCACGAGACAGTTCTTCTCTTAGTGTTGCCCGATTTCATGGCGAGAAAAGGGCATCAACGGGTGCGCCTTGGCTTACATGGCGCCGACTATCATGTCTATAGTCTTCAATATTATCGTCTTTAAATCGTTTATTGCTGTTCTAAGTATTTAAGCTTATACGCTTTATCGCCAACGCTGGTAAGAATTACTGAGAATTGTACCGGTAGGGCTGACAGGCTGACTGGTGCCTGCTGGCGTGAAGCCATGCATCGTCACTTCAGGTGAATAATGAAGATGATTAATCGACAATATGCATCAAAAGTTTTATATTAGTCATCTCTCCGCTTAAGGGTCATGATGGTTTGCATGCTAGTTGTTAAATGCCAATTGGATCTGACGTATCGCGAGGATACGGTACTGCGTTGGGTCACAGACTGTCTACTACGACACATATCACTGCTAGATTGGAACCGTTACGCTGGAAAATTGCATAATAATACAACTTGTATTCATCAAGGTTGCAACTATCATTGTAAATACTACAGGCTAATCCCCTCCATATGAAGCAGCTTAAGGTGCCATGTACTTGGTATTGACGTTGCCCGTGAATTCCCATTGTGCGTTCTTGATGACAATGTTCTTGTTGCCCTTGGGATCGCCATGCACCTTGATGAAGCTGCTCAACATGATGTCGATGGAAGCAGGTGTCTGTGCACGTAGATTAGCTAAAACTGCATGATAATGCCAACTCGTATCTCAATAACTTACCCTGACAAATCTATCATCAAAAGCGTCACCGATGTAGACCAGAGTTGACTTGCCGGTCGAAGGGTCGGTAAGCTTCGCCTCCAATCCACAGTACTTACGCGTCGCTGCTCGCCATCCGGCCGGATCCTTGGAGTAGGTCGCACCACCCATGGCCTTTAGCGACTGCACAAAAGGTTAGCTAGCCATGCGTCTTGCTGGACTGGACCATGCATATATAGAAACCGCAACAATGATACTTACAACCGCAAAAAGAGGATCGCTGTTGGAATACGGGTATCCGCACCAGCTTTTGCCATTGGTGTGGTCACCAGCCGCGTTGGCCTGATACCACGAGCCGATGCCAGTCTGAGGACCGTGGAAGAAACCTGCTGGCAGAGTCGTTGGGTGAATCTCTGTGGCCGCTGCGGCAGCAACTGAGAGGAGGGCTGACAAGTAAATGATGAGAGACATGATTGAAGTGTTGTGCTCGGCGGTGATGAGAAGTGTTTGAACCTGGCTGATGGTAACGAAAGGGGAGCGAATATAGTATGTTTTTAAATGTGATAAACGGACTTTATAAAAATCCTGAAAAATCCACCAGGTCCGTCATCGCAGGCCCAAAGGATTGTTGTTTCGTAAAATGCCTTGAAGCTCTTAGACGGCATGCTCCAAAACCGCAGGTCGCAGCATCTCACTCAAGGCCACTTGATCCCAATCAGGCATCTGGCCCTATAATTCAGCAACATTATAGGCCTTGAAATGCTGACTAGGAGTGAGGATTAGTAGGGGCCTAAAACGTGGAGGGTCGAGCTACTGCAACTCATCCATGGAAACATCTGCCGAGCCAGTCTCCTCCGCAAAAATCGAACAACGCGATCTCACCTTGTGTGGTAAAAACAAACGCACGTTCCTACGGTGCCCGGCTGTCGACACGAGCGGCTTCATTTTCTGGAAACCGATATATTTCAAGATGAGAAAAGAAGTCTGCAAGCTTCCAAGTTGAGATCTTAAAGTGCAGTTGATAGACTTCAAGCTAATTGTCATAAAACGAGGAAACATTGTCCAAGACTCAAGAGTATACCATACCATCTTTCATGTTTTTGGACGTGATGCGTCTTCTCGGATATCGCCAAAAGAAAAAGGGGGATGAAAACTTACGGCGCATTTTTATCCCACACGGAGATCTAACGACTGCGAAAGTCCGTTTCGGTTATTTTCTCTCTTCATGAGGTCAGTGAAACGACATGTCTCGGAGTCTAAATCGGCTGCATTGCATGAATGAGGCAGCAGTTCTCTGGCGACACCCTCTCGGACAAGAGTAGCAAAAAGGAGATTGAGCCACAAGTAGGCTTGGGCGAGATGGATCAGGTTCTGACATCTCGAGGCGACATGAATAGTTACTGAGTTAATACGAAGAAATAAACAACTTGCTCCCATTTTCGCTATCCTAATTACTTTTTATCTATCCCAATTATGCGAATGCGTCCGTATTCGTAAGTCGTGAGGTGAAAACCATCAACAATAGCCCCTTCAAGATCCGCTCGCTAAGTGCCTGTAAATTACTCAAGTCATAAGACCACGCATACATGAATTACTTATTGATCCTTTGTATATGTTGACCGTTGTCGCCACTGAGCGCCATATCTCATAATCAGCATCGGAATCGGTGCAAGGCAAAGACTGATGCCGCCGAGAACCATGAATCCCCATCCATAGCCGAGATCTGCAACCAGGGGTTGCACTGTAAGAGGCAAAAACGTCCCCATCAGGCAGCGTGTCACGATAAGTCCTGTTAGAGCAGACGCCGAGTATAACCCGAATGCATCAACGATGTACGCCATGATGGGCAGAGAGGCAAGAATGAGACTCATGCCAAGGAACACGACTGACAGGATAAGGAAGATTAATGGGAGCCTTAACTGGATGGTCCAACCAAATATCACGATGGCAAGCGGCAGCATCAGGGATCCGAAGATGGATAGTGGGAGTCGATACTCTGGTAGACCGACTCCTCCATTGGCGGCGCGACGTAGCAGGTAGACCCTATCGAGGGACCTATTGCAGATGATTGTGCTAATGAGGGAGCCAACAGCTGCAAGATGTTAGTTGAGGTGCAAGATAACAAAGCAGGTGTATAAAGATCTTACTAAAGCTCAAGAAGGCGGATCCGGTAGCAGCGGCGGATAACTCATACAGCTCCTCTAGAACATCCGGTAGTGTGACCGACATGACGTAAAAGAATGCAAATGCTACACTGTTGAACAAAGAGAGTAGAACAAGGACAACAGAACTGGACAGGACAACGGCGGGTCGCATCGCAGACTCCCAATTGTCATTGGAATTTCGACCCTCCTTTGTCGCAATCAGATCTTGGCTGAGCAACGGCTGGGCAGCCTCCACCGACGCTGCGCGCAGCTTCGCAGCTCGATTCCGAAGAATGGTCTTGGGGTACGTCTCCCGGAAATAGGTGAGAAAGATAACTTCGCAGATGCTAGATAGGGTGACGCATATCCATAGAACCCGACGCCAGCCCAAGCTCTCTGCAATGGCACCGCTAATGGCTGGCCCAATGGCACCACCAAAGAGCGGTGCGAGTTGGATGATGGTCATGGCAGCTCCGCGATGCTCGGACGGCATGATGTCGCCCACGATAGCTGGGTTGAGTACATTGGATGCGACTGCTAGACCGGTCAGTGCCCTTGTTGCGATGAGGAAACTCGAGCTCTGGGACAGCGCTGCCAGAGCGGTGGCGATGATGAAGAGCACATTGGCCGCATTGATGACCTTGTATCGGCCAAACATTTCAGATAGAGGCGCCAATGCAACAGGACCAACAGCTTCGCCTAGTTCCCAGATGGTGACCAGCAGGACGCTGGCCGACTTGCTTGGCCGGCCATGTTCCAAGTCAGCGACGATGTGGCTAGCCAGAGGAACAACGGAGATGCAGGTGAATGTGCTAAAATGTTTTTGTTTTGAGTCAGCGGCCGTGCAGCTTCAGAACAGAACGGGTTGCATCAAAAAGTGATTGCGACGTACACAGTAAAGCCCATGCAGCAGAGTAATGCGACGATACCCCATTTGAACGCCAACGGCCATTCCATCGGGTTGTCAGGATCCCCATTGGGATTGAACTCTAGGCCATCGTAGGAGTCACACACATCATCGCGGTGAGCCTGCGCCTGAGACGCCTCGCAGTCTGGCAACAGGGGGGTATTTTCGTCTGCTATCATCTCTATTCTCACGAAATAGATGCTGAGTTGATCACTCGTGAAAAGACAACAAAAAAAAGAGAAAGAAAAAATATGTCTCGGGAGAAGGCAATGTTACGGGAACACACACTGGTTGCCTCTATGAATGGATGTGGGATGGTTGAGAAAATGGCAGGAAAATTTTTATGGGTGAGACAGTAGCAGCACAGAATGGGCGGCTCCGCTCATACCTCTCGGCTCTCGAGTCAGTGGAGGGGTATATAATGGATGCATATTATGCTATGACTGCATTTCAGCTGAGATGTGTGACATGAGCATTGGTGTGCAACGATTTCTACATAATATTATGTGATCTATTGGAATACATCAACAACATCTTCATCAAGCCAGAGACATCAACGGCATATTGCATTTGAAAATACGGGGTACTGTAGGGTAGTATAAGATCTATGGATAGGTAGGCCGAGTTTGGAAGTTGGGTGGGTAAAGCATCGTTGGGTGCTAAGCCGACCCATCGGGGTAGGCAAAGTCAACCATGGTAGAGGTACTTCCGCAGTCAAGACGAGTGCCGATGCGAAGCGCACATATCTTGCCGCTTAACATGGGCGATGCAATGGAAAGTGTCCAGCAAGCCCGCCCTTGTCCTGCTGTGGCACGTTAAGCGCGCGCCCTTGTCTTGACGATTCCAGATACGGTCAGCGAGACTGAGTAATGATTAGTATTGGTAAGCGGAAGTTTTTGGTGTGAAGCACCAAGCCTTGATCTGACTGATGGCAAGGATTTGGGTTAGGTGAGCTGAATGAGGAGTCTGCACGGGACGGCTCTCGGTGCTCGGCAGCCCTCGCGATCCATGTCCCAATGTTCCAAGAATCTTGGTATAGCATCCGTACCCCGTTTACCATTTTATAGATGTTGGGCCTCTTATACAAGTAATTGTCAAGAATAATGCCCCCAAAAGGGCGGGCAAGCCAACCCTAAAATGTCGCTTCAGGTTATCGGCCGAATGGTCTCGGATGCGACCGGTATCTTCTATCATAGGGTAACATCGCCGAGACATCTTTCTCCCGTAATGGAATGGGGCTCAGCGTCACGCCAGCACCCAGCCAAGCATCAAATCTCTGCCATGCTGCGGACATGAGAGTCACAATCTGTCAGTCTTTGCTGATATGAATATTCCGGATCACGTCTCTTGGGGAAATCTCCGCACCTCGCTCTTTTGTATCGCTCTTTTGAAAAGTGCGATCGCCAGGGGGGTGATAGGAGAGAAGACCCCCAGCTCGTTTCCGATCAATGTGTGGCTCCCTGTGAAGAGGTAGGGCAACTGTGCGGAGAAGGTCCTGCTGCAAGGGTTACTGCAGGCCGACGCTAACATCTGCAACGATTTATTCACGGCCAATGGAAGCCGAGATATTGTCACTGTGGAGGCATCATGGAGATAGCGGACGCTATTCTCTGTCCATGTGGGGGATCTGTCACGGGCGGGCACTCGGGAGGGAAAGCCACCCCGCAGGATTAAAGGCCAATTCGCGTCGCGAACTTGTCGTACGACCGAACTTGCCCTGTCTTACCTGAAGCCTGATGAGGCATTTGCATCGGAGTGAGAGATACCGTTGTGCGAACTTGACACGAGACGACGAGGTTGAGATAAAAGGGGTAGGTAGCCTTGATCGACTATAAAGAGTTTTAATTCCTTTCATTTGTGGTAGGACTCGATTCATCACACCAAACAACACCTACAGTTCTACATCTAGCACTGAATCAACATTTAAACAGACAAGACAGCAGCATTTTCAGACATCATGACGATAACAAATCATCCAGAGGTTCTGATCGTCGGTTCAGGACCAACCGGCCTTTGGCTCGCCCTGGAACTTCGACGAGCCCAGATTGATGTCCTGGTTATTGACACAATCCCATCACGGGAGGAGCGACCGCAATACTCAAAGGCCATTTACATGTCGGCCGGTTCGCTCGACATCTTCAACTCCCGCGGCGAGGTTCAGTCGTTCTTGGACGTGGGGCACGCATACCAGGCCGCTCATTTCGGCCTCGTCTGGGGCCTCCAGTTTAGCAGGGAGGCAACGGGCACGCAACATCCTTACTCATGGGCGATTGAGCAATCTACGACGGAACGCATCCTCTTGGAAAAGTGCGACCAGGCTGGTGTGAAATTCCAATGGGGCACCCGTTTTGAAGGCCTTCAGCAAGATGGCGACCATGTGTTTGTTCAAGCAGCCAAAGTGGATGGGTCTGGCTCTGTCTCCTATAGAGCTCGCTACTTGGTCGGCTGCGACGGCACACATAGCAGTGTTCGCAAGGCCGCGGGTATCCCGTTCGAGGGGACACCGGCAACCCGCACCGCCCTCGCTTCTGATGTTCTCTTGGCCGAGAAACCTACTCGGGAGTTGATAACCGCTGCCAACGCCAAGGGAAACGCATTCCTGCTGAAGCTTCCGGGGAGCGATTATTATCGGGTTGGTGGAACAGTCTCAAACGCCGTGAACAAGCCAGTTACGGAGAAAGTCACCATTGAGGAGGTTAGAGAGCATCTGGTAGCCTCCCAAGGAACGCATTACGGAGCCCATTCGCCTCGCTGGATGACTCGCGTGGGCGATGCTTGCAGACATGCCACACGGTATCACGAAGGGAGGGTCTTTGTTGCCGGAGATGCCGGCCACCAATTTTTCCCCGCGGGAGGACAGGGCATGAACCTGGGATTCGCCGACGCCGCTAATCTTTCCTGGAAGCTTACTGTTGCTCTGAGGCCAGGAGAGAATGAGCCATCGGCGATCCAGAGGATTCTCGACAGCTATACGACGGAACGCGTTGCAACCGGTAATGAGGTCATCGAAAACATCCGCGTCCAGGCCGTGATGATGAGGTGCGAGACGCCAGAGGATCAGGCGGTGCGCTCGTTCATGCAGGGGCTTCTCAAGAAGCCAGACTTCAACGGCACAATTGCGCGTCGCCTTGCGGCCTTGGAACCGCCGGCGGCCCCCTACGTGCCGTATGCGGACCACCATGATGGATCGAGCGTCCTTGGAAGCAGGTATACGCATATGGAGTTGGCGGGCGACGACGGTGTCAAGCAAATTGTGTTTACCGACCTGAGTCGCTTCGTGCTGGTCCTTCGCAGGGATCAGGTAGGATCAGCAGCTGAAAATAAAACAAAGGTTCTCCAGCAAGCTATTTCGGGATTTGAGAGTCGAGTCTCTCTCGTGGTGGAGAAGACGACCGGTTGGGATGCAAAGTGGAATGGAGTTGACGCGTTCATGCTACGACCTGATATGCATGTCGCATGGATTGCAACGACTGGCCAGAGTCCCGAGGAGATTACCAAGTCTTTGAAGACGGCGTTGGAATACTGGTGGGGAGCTTGATACTGAACTTGTATCGAAGCTTCAAGTTTTGTACGGATCAGTTCTTTTGTTCTAGTTTGACATAGCAAGCGATAGATGGAGGTTCAAATTGAATAGACTGGGTGTGGGTAGTTGATAGTCTTGTATTTTGCATTCTAATAAATACTAATCCAACATAAAATCGTTCCGTTCGTCAACTATATACAACTATATACAATATCATTGAGCTCATTCTGTTGCGACTCTTCAAAAATATGTACAATAAAAATAGGCTAGGCAACAGGCACTTAAGCAGCCGGGAGGACCCAGGTGGTGACAGAGTTAGCAGGGACATTGCCGCTCCACTCTTGTCCGCTCTTGGTGGTCAGTTGAACGTAGACATCATTAGCGAATGTGTTCTGAATGACGACTGTGCGGGTCTTGTCAGGGTTCAGGGAGGCAACGGACTGGATACCACCGCTGCCAGAGTAAGTGTAGCTGCCGGTGCCGCTGAGGACGGTGGCTCCAGGGGGCATGAACTTGCTGAACTGGGCCATCATGTAGTAGGCCGTCTGGAAGGTGTACTGGCCGTTGTTGATGGTGACGAGACCAGTGCAGGTACCGCATCCTCCGCTGGACAGGTGAGGGCCATCCTGGGCGGTGGTGCCAAGAGTCCAAGCAGCGACACCGGCGGCCCAGTTCTGGAGGGGACCCATGGTGAAGTCGGCTGCTTGGTGCCACGCGCCGGTAGAGGGGGTCCAGCACTCGGTCATGTACTGCTCAACATTGGGGTTGCTTTGCTTGAAGCTGGACAGAACGGTCCAGTCGAGGTTGGTAGCATAGCAGTGCCAGGCGACGGTGTTGACGTACTGACTTGCCATGTTGAGGACAGTCTGAGGGAAAGAAGGGACATCTATAGCCACACGTGTAAGTACAGGGCGCTTCAAAGAAAGGATAGTATGTTTACTCACCAGTGTTGTGATCATAAGCCCAGACCTTGGTGCTCAAGCCTGCCTTGGCCAGAGCAGGGCCGATGTAGTTCTGAATCAGGCTTCCCTGCTCGTTGGAGAACATGTACATGGTGGGGTAGCCGGACTGGCTGTTGAGGGGCTCGTTCTGGACGGTGATGGCGTCGATTGTAGCGCCCAGAGACTGGAATGCCTGGATGTACTTGACAAAGTACTGCGCAAAAGCACTGGAGTATTGAGCACCGTTGTTGGTGGTGTAACCGTCGTTCAGATTGTTCTGGTTGGTCGAGCCATCAATGACATTGTTGAGCTTCATCCATCCGGGGGCGCTCCAGGGGGATCCCAAGACCTTGAGGTTGGAGTTGAGAGACTTCATCCTGGCGAGCATGCTTGCCATGGCGCCGCCTCGGTCGCCAAGGTTGAAGCCTGTCAGGTTGGGGTCGGCATTGCCTCCGTTGTCATCGTAGGTGTAGGCCGGATCAGCAGACAGATCGGAAGCTCCAATGCTATGGCGCATGAGACTGAAGCCCGCGCCAGCACCAGTCATCAATTCATTGAGAAGAGACGAGAGAGTGCTGGCTGACAAGCTGTTGAAGGCAGTGACAGTGGCATCCGTCACGGCGGCACCGAAACCAGTGATCTTTTGCTTGTAACCGGAGCTTGTGTCATCAATGGTCAAGCTCCAGGTTGACTCTGACCCGGGACTTCCTGCGCCCTGAACAGGGGCCGCGACAGAGGAGAGCTTGAGACTTCCGTTGGAGTTGGAAGCAAAAGCGGTAGCACCGGCTGCACGAGCTTCGTTCACCGAAGGGAGAGCAACAGTGAGAGCCGTGTGGCCAGCGAGGGAGAGAAGAAGAGAAGCACGCATCTTGAAGTGCTTAGTATTGAGTGTGTATTGCGATGTTGTCTTGTACAATTCTCTTCCCTTTCCACTGGACATCGAGTTCTTATAACGTTTCTGAGAGCTCCAGTGAACCGCATTACACCGATACAGGACCGAAGGCATCATGTCATCGCCATCTTCCCAAACTCCTCTGGTGTAGACTACTCGGTTTGTGGGGTGAAGCTGACATGGCACCCATGGTAGTGTGGGGAGCATGGAGAATGTAACCACCCACAGCCGCACTCTGCATAGAGATTTGCGAGCTTGGCGTGATTGCCGACAAACCCGGGGGAGTGAGTGAGCGATCCAACTAAAATTGGATCTTTGCTATGCTTCAGTGGTCAAAATGCCATTCTGAAATAAGTTAGAACAGGCACAAACACCATCGCAATGCCTCAGTAAACGGTCTTTGACATCACTGATGCTTCTACTTTTACCTCGAACCATCTCAAGACTACGGATATCGCTAGATAATGACTGACCCATTTACCTGGAACCTATGGAGACATGACGCAGTATATTCTAGAATCTAAATCAGGAAGCTTAAAAGTTTCCTTTTCTAGATTTGGCCAATGTCAATTGCCCGACTCATGCCATCATATGACTAGGACATGTTTTCTCATCGCATACGTCTCAATTACCAGTCCCCGCGTCTTACGACGACGAGCGGCTACACGGCACTTGGTTAGATGACTGCCTTGCTCTCGTTTCACGATTCGGCGTTGGAGGGTGCCTTTACCTGCCAGATTGGGCCTAATAACCTTGCCACGCCATCATTGGATTTGGCCGCGGAATTTACCGATATCTGATGCATTCTGCGTCCTGGAATGGTAAATGGATATGATTCTCATATGAGTGGAGGTTCTGGAGCAGAAAAAGCATCCAACTTCTTCAATTGTCCTACGTGGAATGACTGGTTATTTGTGGACTGGCTATTCTCCGCTGCATCCCCCAAGACCTACTTTATTCGAAGCCATTTCTCGTGTTGCAGCCCGCACACACTCGGCTCACGGCACTCTGATCGTTTCAAACCTTGCCTATAAGTCGTCAAGTAAACCGTGAAGCGCACATCCGGCTGAATTGCCAGAATCCTCAATTCTGTGTAGATCCTTTACAGACACATTCCCAATCGAGCTTCTTTGTTCTATGCTAGAATTTGGTGAGATGCATCATCATATCCTGCTCAGAGTTACGACTTCTCTTATTCAACACTTACTTGAACGTAGCATACTGTTGATATGACGGATTCTTTTGTTATATTCCATTCAATCGTGAAAGGTCATCACAACATGAAGCACGAGCTCTCAGTTTAATGCCATATTTCTCTTGGTAAGCAAGTTCAATTAGAATTACATACTTGTTGAATTCTAATATGTCGTCGCATGCCTGTTCATTACTCTGAAATCTGTTGTCTTTTCTCAAACCCTGAAATACAAGCAAATAACTCTTCAATTTTAGCAGTCATGCTTCTATAAGCCAATGACCTGCTTAGCTGTCTACATAGACATGACATGCCGCCATAGCAACTGTTTCCGATCCGTGTTTAATCGGCCGAATTCCCTCAAAATCTTCTCTATTTCATCTTCAGGTAACCAATAATACTTCAATTGGTCCCCGATCGTTCTGCGTCGTGGGGGGTCGGTGGGCATCAGTAGCCATGATAAAAGCGTTTCATCTGCCTGATGAAGTGCGTCCCAAAAAAGAGGATGTTCAATATTCTCAATGTCCCAGAAAATATAGCCCATCTCTCGAACAGTATAAAGCTGCGTCTCTTTCATGACGACTCGAGGACGGTAGCGGAACTTTGTTACCGCAAATGTTCGGAAGCCGAAATTGGGGTAGGATGGATCATTATCTCGTGGATCTGGTGGAGCGGGGAGTGGCTCTTGGTTCTCAACTGGGCCGCTGTCTAACGATGCGATCAAAAAGGAACGATAAAAAGGGGTGTATGAGCGGATCATCTTTGAGCGAGTTTCTGGATTGCCACGTATAAGATGATACATGAAATCCAGCCCAAGGGAGACCACGAGCTCGGTCAAAAGAGGCATGTTAACGACCGAAGCATTGGAGAAGAGCGAAAGGCGTGTGTGGTCGAGATCCCTCAACGACACCATATCTTGCTGCGGCGCTGTTGACGACACCGCCCCTTTGGTAGCTCTTACGGCGCTGACAAGTCGGCATCCGATGTCGTTGATTATATTCTCTACAGCCGTTGAGAAAAATTGGTGGATGCAAACCATCTCCTCTACCTCCCAAGTCGGAAGTCGAGAAAAAAAGAGATCGAATCGCTTCCGAGCCACAAAGTGTGCCTTGGGCTTTTCCTTTGTAGTTTCGACGCCGAAGACTCTGCAGAATAGCTCAAATCGGAGGAAGCCTCTTTGAAGCCGCAGACTTTCGTGCTGGCTAAGATTCGGAGTGTAGTCGATCATCGTATATCCCCTTGAAGCTATGCCTCGATATAAACAAGATGAATGATCGCTGTACTTTAATGTCAAACCAAAAGCTTTCGCGACTCCGCCAATGTATTCGCTCATGAGGTATGTTAGACGTCGCTGGAGTAGGCATAAAGAAGCAAGCTCTAGCACGGTACTAGGGGGTTCCAACGTCCGCGTCTTTAGGGACTTTTCCAAAAACGCAGACAGCTGCTCCTCGGCCTCCTCCAAGCTCTGGCCGGCGTGAGTAATATGCGAGGCGCGCAAGACGGCCGTCATATCATGCAGTGTCTCTTCATTGACAATGGACCGTAGTATACGCACAGCTGTGCGCGGATTGGAGAAGATGAAGAAGCAGCGTGGTGATGCCGAGATGATGTTGTACAAATCTTGGAAAGAGGGAGCAGCACGCATGATGAGCTCGAGCAACTCCGATGGAAGATGACCAAAATCCATTGCCATTGTTGTATGTGCTGTTTGAAAGAGTTCTTGAAGAAAGTTGGAGAAAGTTGGAGAATTATCCAAATCATTACTGAAGAGGACGTATTTATATAAACACCATCTGCCTTTGGCTATAATGACCAAGTCACCACTCAGCCTGGCCGACATTAGCCGGCAATTAGTCTGCCATAAGGGTCTCTTACTACATGACTGTCAAACCTTCATGAGAGCCTTTAAGTTTTAATTCTGATTCTTCTATACCTACTCATGCTTGAGGCCTCCTATGGGGCAATGACTCCTGAAACGTAGTTTCATTCTTGTTTGTGTATCGCCACCAATGGTGTGAATTCTAGTGAGATATCAATATCCCCCCCCCCCCCGGCTTTATCTTGTCTTCTCTTGTCATTTTATCGATCACGTTTCTTAGTTGTGTAGGTACTTGTAATATGGTAAGATAAGTTATAGTTTGACCAACACTTTTAGCGACTCCTCGGTCGATGCCCCTTTTCATGCTTTAACTAGTACGTGAATCGATATCAGAAAATACTTTGGATTATAATACTTTAAAGGTCAACACAATGAGAATTCGGTGGAGGCGAAAAAGAAATTGTCGTGTCTGTTTACAAGGTAGTGACTATACGCTAAAATAGGAACATTGAAGTCTATTCTGCGGTCTGATACTAGCTCTCCGAAACGATCTAGACTGCGCCTCCGACGAAAGTATTTCGCTAATTGCTTTGCTCTACTTTACTCTTGCACTTGTCTTTGCTCTCATATCATCGGTATGTAAATCCGATGTTTGTCCATCGTCATATATAATCCATATGGACCAAATGCTCGTGGATCATCATCTTCCCATAATAACTTCAGTACCTCGGCAATCTTGAAGAGATGGTTCATCTTATAATGATTATGCTGCAGTGAGTAGATGAGACCGCCGCGTTGCTCTTCATCTACCATGCAAGAGCTAATAATTACAGTCGGCCAGAGGATGATTGTCATCATTTGTGAAGTCATAATGGATGAGATGAGTAAGAGAAACTTGTCGATGTGCGTCTGGATAGACAGCAGAACCTGAGGATCTGGCTTTCTCGACCCAGCGATAGCCGTTGAAAGATGTATATACAAACCATGCCGGTATGCCTCTGCAGCAACAAGGGCCTGCTCTTGTTCCTTTAGGCTGTATCCATCTGCGGGAGACGGAAAAGTCCAGCTAGAGACGAGGTCTTTGAGTGATCGATGCAAGGCCTGTAGCCTTTCACTGGGTGACCAAGGATCTTTCGAAAGTCTTTCCTCAGCAACGCATTCTATGCACAGTTGACTAACTTGTGGGATCAGCTGAAACAAGGAATGACATCCGGCGAACATGGTTCCGAAAGTAGAGTAGGAGCTCAAGGAATCGAGGGATGTGAGAAATTTGTCATATGGCGTGGACAGGTCTCCATTAGGCCCATACAGGGAGAGAGAGTTGACGATGGATAAGTAGGCATGCAGTTCAAGGCTGAATCCGAGGGACTCTGTGTTAACATCCTTGGCAAGCGGTTGAGAGAGCAGGCGTCTAATTAATTCCCTGCCAGCGCGCAGATGCTTGATCATCACGCCGTCTGTATTACCGCAAACCGCCTACATTGAAATTTGTTAACAAGACGTGGTTGGAAAATGAGAATGCGCATACCTCATAATGACAAACGATAATCAGGATCAACAGAATTCGTACTTGGTTGTGGGCATCCGCCGTATCAAAGTTGGCGAGCTCCCGGCGAAGTCCAGATATCGTCTTCTGGTAATGCTGGGCTGTAGCATTCCATATTGAGCTGCTTGTGATGGCCGCTGAAGTAGCCGATTTACATTCCTGTTTAAAAGCCAGATGAGAACCGCTCAGAGCCAGAACCGTGTGCATGAGCAGGTCATCGGTGTACGCCAGTGGCATCACAAGCGTGATGAAGGGTGTTTTGTTAGAACGAACAGTGGCAAGCAAGCAGGCTGTGTGTTCCAGATAGTGTCTGAGCAGTGAAAGGGACACTGGGGTCAGGGTGCAGGCTGATCCCGGCCTAGAGACAGGAAGTGCTCGTGGAAGTGACTCATTCTCGATCCTCACGAGTGATGAGTTTGGCTTACTAAGGGTTTCGCTAGCTTTATGTGAGGTGATCTGGGATGATTCGATCGTGCCATGAACTGAGTCGTCGTCTGTTTCACTGGGAGCATCTGCCCAGCGACAAGTGAGTCCATTTCGGCAGCAACCCGAGCAACGTGGCCGGGTTTCATCGCACTTCTTCTTCCGAGAGCGACAGGATAAGCATCCCCTCTTGGAACGAGCATAATTGGGTCTCGGCTTTGAGTAGTCGTATGGCTTTCTTCGGTGTTGGACGCTGGTTGTGCTCGGGTCCCGCGCCACCCGCGGAGAGCGAGCCGGGCCGCCGGAGGTGTCCATTGTGGGAAAGGTTAATGAATCCAGAAGAGGTATGGAGATGAACAATCTTGCTCCACAGTGAGTATGGGGTATGAAGGATTCGATGCGATAGATATCGATAGAGACTAACGTTGGTGATAGTCACGATTGGGAGTTGAAGAAGCAAAGTCTTGGGGCGCCTGGGACGGAGACGGGGTGAGATGGCCGGGGGCTTATGGACTCATGCACGGGAAGTGGGGCGGGGGCCGCGGGTCAGCCCACGTACGAATAACAAGGGATGACACTGTCACTTCGTCTTGGCGAAGCTGCCGATGATTCATCCAATCCGGGGCCGAGTACCGAGTACGAGATGATTCGATGGCGACAAGATAACAAATGGCGGCAAGATAAGACGGGACCCGGACGTACCCCAGATTTCACTTTCACGGTAGTCGTAATTGTGTGTAAGTAGTTCATTTAGATACTAGGTAAGTAGACAAACTTCGTGAAGTGACCATATTGTAGAGGTATACTCGGGCTGAAGTCACAGTGATGTATATGAACCAAGCGAAAGCCATGTAGAGGAAAAGTCTAGCATCACAACCATTCCGAGGAACCCCTCAGTTCACATTCACAAGCAGATTTCATTGTCAACGGCCTTCGTTTTGTCATTCTGTAATTGCCTGATTATAAAATGGCACCGCGAGATATTCGACCGAGTCTCAACCTCGTGGACTCACCTGCTTTAACAGATCCCCAATGGTACTCTCATGGGGCGTCGATCGTGGGCTCAGGCCGTACCGTCCTTACGTCTGGACAAGTTGGCCAACGCTCCGACGGCTCTTGGCCAACAAGTCTGGGCGATCAAGTTAAGCAGGCTGTGGCCAATCTTGAACAGGTTCTCAAAGCCGCGGGCGCATGTCCTCGCGACATAATGCATCTGCGCTTTTATGTCGTCGACTGGGATCTTGCATTGGGTAACGAGCTCATAGGTCCCGTCATAGCATTGCTCACCGAGAAGCATGGCACTGTGAATAGGCCGCTTACAACTTTAGTCCCCGTTCCCAAATTAGCTTTCTCCGAAGCCAAGTTCGAGATTGAGGCTGTTGCTAACATTGGCGGCACGTCTCGGCCATGGAATATTGCCACAGACATGATTCACAAGCAACCTGATCCAGTCACGACACGCCACCTCGCACCCAACATTGAGGTTGATGTTGTAGTCGTCGGTGGAGGCTTCTCTGGCCTCATGGCTGCGTACGATTTGAACCAGTCTGGAGTTTCCGTGGCAGTTCTGGAGGCAAAGCATCGCATTGGAGGCCGAAGTCGAACAGAGCGACTCAAGACCAACCCTGATGCCGTTGTCGAGCTTGGTGCAACATGGATCAATAAGACAACACAGCCAACCATTTATGCGCTGACCGAGAAATTTGGCCTGGAGACTGCGGAACAATACACAGATGGTGATCAAGTCTATCAGGGCTACGATGGAAAGGTGTACAGATGTGGCAGTGATCAGGTGCATAATGTACGATTTACCAGCCCCTCCATTGACTGAGAAATAACTGAAACATCGATATAGGAAAATACTGCAGCCGTGCTTAACCTTATGCAACTTCTTGTCGTCGCTGCTGAGGGGTGCGATATTCGCGACTTTGACAGCTTCGCCGAAGAGGAAGACGTTTCCTTGACGGAGTGGGTCGCTCAAAAGGGTCTTGGAGATAACCCAGCAGTCAAAGCAAGCCTTCACCTCCTCAGCAATGCAGTTGTGGGACGTGAGCCGGAAGAAGTTGGGGCGCACTACTTCTTGGATTACCTCAAGTCTGGATGTGGTTACTTGAGCATCGTCAGCGAGGGGGAACTCGGCGCACAGTCTCTAAAGATCAAGAAGGGCAAGCTTTTCAGGGCATTGCAATAGGAAACACAAATACTAACTATGCATAGGTACTTCTGCTATTGCCGATGCAATTGCTGCCACATTACCATCTGGAAGTGTCATGCTTCACAGCCCTGTCGATCGCATCACACAACTTGGCGAGAAGAACATCCTCGTGACGACCAGCTCCGGCGCTACTTACAAGGCAAAGAAGGTCATCATGGCCAATCCGACAAACACGTACTCAAACATCCAGTTCACCCCACCACTGCCCCACGCCAAGCGAGCACTCGTTACGCGCACCATGCCAGGTGTCTATGCCAAGGTCATTCTGACTTATTCATCCCTTTGGTGGAGAGAGGTTGGACTCGTGGGCAAATTTGAGTCTGTCATTGGCCCCATTTGCTTCAGCTGGGACATCAGCGACTTGTCGACGAAGCAGTACAGTCTTGCCCTATTCATCGCCGGCAATCCTGCTACTAAATGGCATACACTAAACGAATTGGAGCGTGAAGAAGCCATAATTGAGCATCTGGTTACGCTCGTAGGCGAGCACTCTTCTCTAGCACAAAAGGCCAGAGATGTCCAAGAATACAACTATATGGAATGGACAAAGGAAGAGTACATTGGCGGGGCACCGACGTGTGCTCTTGGCCCCGGCATGCTCAAGAAGTACGGCAAGACGCTGAGGGAGTCATTTGGAGACATCCACTTTGGCGGAGGTGAGACGTCGTATGAGTGGAAGGGATACTTGGAGGGTGCTCTGCTTGCTGGACAAAGAGCTGCGAAGGAGGTCATCGCTTCTTTGGGCATTGAAATGAAGATGAATGGGATTGAAAATGATGAATCGGGATGCTGAAAGCGTATCAAAAACATTCTTCTGCTGTGTTCATTTGAGGATGTCAGGAGGTTGAAATAAACACGGAAACAATAAATATTCATATCTTATTTCTCTTAACTTTTCTATTCCTCTGGTCTCTTTCCATTTATTATTCTTGTATTGATAGTATTATTTATCACTGATCCAGTGTTTCTTTGCTCCTACATGGAATGCCTTCTTGCTTTATTGATGACTTCCACTCCACCAACAAACGCCTACCCGGGACTTTCAAATCAAGTATTGTAGTCTATAAGTAGGACCAGTCGATCATATCATATATAATACAACCATAACCCTATAAGTACTAAAAACGAAAGTGTGGATAGGTTTTTAAAAGCTCGAGGTGCTGTCTAGGTTATGGATGATGAGTTTACTCCGTTTTCTACTCCGCCATGATGGCCACGACTTGATGTGAATGGATAATGAGCGAAAAGTATCAATTTACTAGATAAATTCGATCCCATACATTCAATTCTTTCTGATACCAGATTTCTATCAACTCAAAACAGCCAATCGATGCCCTTTGTTACCCTGTCCCATTGACCATGCCGTAGAAGAATCATGGGCGACTTGCTGCAACAACCCGAAACTCAACATCGTCAGAAGTCTCTCCATATAGCACGTCCACATCATTCAACCACTGGAACAGACAAGAGCCGCATGCGCTCCTCACCCCAAAGGTGTTGAGTTCAATTAATGCGGAGGCCCCGGTATCCTCAAAGTAGATTACATCAAAAGTGAAGCCCTGCTTTCGGAGAAGGTCGTCAAGCTCGTTCTTACCGAGTTCCTGCAACTCGCCGATGATTGAACGATGGACATTTTTGATGCCGCCTAAGACCCTTTCTGCGTGTTGCTCCATCTCTTGCCTGGTCTCACCAGCAAGCATCCAAGGCTTGTGCCACCTGTATTGGCTGACGGCGGTGATCCTGAGGGATTCTGGTGCGCAAAAGACGCGATACTCTCGGTCCACCTTGATCTTGGAGTCGAATGGCAAGAAATAGATGGAAGCTTTCTCGTCTTCATGGTTCATGATATTTCCCAGTGCGCTCCAAGCCCTCACGGAAGTCGTCATTTGGAGGATGATCTCATCGACCGAGTGGACCGACACTTTTCCTGGTGTCTTTTGAACGCCGTCCTTTGCGGAGCAGGCGGCGAAACGCATAAAAAGGCCTTCGGGTGGGAAGACGAGCTGATCAAAAGCCGGGTAGACCTCTTCTTGAAGATCTTCCTCATAGGCTCGACTGATTACGCGGGTGTGAATGGACGCGGCGGCGGCGCTGAGGACAACACGGGTCTGCGCTCGAGAAAGAGTGATGATCTGGAGGTTAGAAGAAGGGATATTGCGCGAGCGAAGAATTAAAGGCAGCCATTTGTCGAACGCATAAGGCGCATGGGAGGGAATCGGGTAACCTGGAGCATCGTCGGCGCTGTGGAAGTTGGTGTTGAAGTTGGTGGTCACGCCCGTGTCGAGATCTCGTTGCACATCTTCGAAATCAACAATTGTGAACTTCATGATGCTGATGGATGGATCGATCGGCGAGCGCTTGGTGATTGGATTGAATATAGCGTGCGATACGCTGTTGAATATATAAGCCACTTCCCGTGTGCTGTATTGACTTTATTTGAGCCATGAGTCACAGTGTGGTGGATGGTTTGAAGGGTGCGCTGGGACTAGCCGTGAGATGCATGGATGGTAGCAGTCTCATGATTCTCGAATCACTGTATTCCGACCAGCATAAACAACCTCGTCAACAGCTGGTTGATAATCTGATAATCTCTTACATCGACTCAATTTATTGTTCCCCGCTATATTTTATGGCCGTTTGGTCGGCAAGTGACTCAGAAAACATGTCAGACTTGCCTTTTGCTTGAGTCATACCCTTATCTTTGAGATAATCTGATCAATAAATGAGTAACTTTTAAGCTCTCATATGCTTAAATGTTTGCATGGATAAACAGGATAATGTGAGATTGGTAGTGGATATCGAGACGTTTTGCTGTCTCTGGTCTGAATTCCCTCGATTGCCTCAGATTTCTCGTCTTGTTCTGGATTACTCGGGTTACCCTAGATTACCCACACTACCCTAAGTTCTCACTTTTGCTCTAGATTACTACTCGAGAGAATTTCTCTAGATTTATGTAGCTTTGCAATGATCTTGTGCCGAATATGAACTCTAATAGTAGAACTGTAACTGCAAAGCACTTGTTGACGCTCATGATACCAGGAGTCATTATCAGTGCACAAATTCTCAATTTCTAACATCTAGTCTAGTCTATAAAAGCATAACTCATCTATTCATCATTCGTTTATTTGATCTGTTGCATTAGTGGCATGTCTTAATCGTATAAGTTAATCATGATACTCAATCCGAGGTCCCTCATAATTTCCCCGAGCATGAAGGAACCAATTAACAATCCCAAAGATGAAGACGATAAAGACAACTACACAGCTGTAATCTATAAAGAGTTAGCTTCTCTACTCGCGAGCTTCTCATAGATCTTGGGGGAGTTTGCTCACTCATATTTTCGACAGTTACCGGCAAAAAGGGTGGAAGAAAAAAGAAGATCAACAAGGTGGTCGATAACGTGACTAGCCAGAGGTTCACTGTCCATCCGAACCAATCTGGAAGACGAAAGACACGATCTTTTGGCAGAAATTCCTCGGATCTGCGACGATAAACGAGCAATGCTGTAGGCATCAGGAACGACAACTGCTGCAGAACGACGCAGGAGCTTAGAATGGCATTGAAAGCTGCACGCTTGCGTTAGTATGGTTCAATCAGCGTCGTGAGACGACATACCCGTCGATGATGCTAGATAGATGCATCCGCAAATGGCACAAGCTATGCTGTTGAAGATGAGTGAGTAGATTGGGACATCGAGTACGGGATGCACTTTTTGGAGATGTTTCGAGAAGACCAAGGCGTTGTCTTTAGCCAAGGCCCATGTAATTCGCGATGAGGTCTGTACTACAGCAGCCGATCCGACAACGCTGATCACCATGGTTGTCACAAGGAGGATAACAGCGCCTGTGTCGGACCGGAGGCCTATTCTGAAAATTTGAAATGGTAGAAACCTGCATTATTAGTTGGTACGGCTCCTCGCATGGGGTCAATGAGTGTGTACAACGAACCCTGTGGTGGAAAGAAGAGCGTCTAGATCCGAAATCGTGTAGAGTATAGCGACGGCGTATGCGAACGCGGTAACAAATCCGACGCCAATGGCACTAAGACTCGCCCGTGGAACAGAAACACGAGGATTGGGGGCTTCCTCTGCAAGATGCATCGTGGCATCGAGACCAGAGTAAATGTAGCCGATGGTAAGGAGACTATTGAGGAAGCAAACGCCATCAGACCAGCCGGTTCGGTTGATAAATGTGCCCCAAACGAATTTTGAAGTAGCTTTCGGTGAAGAGCGGACGAGAAGAGCAATGAATGATCCTAGGAAGATGGAGAGGCCAAGGATGACTATTATTGCATGGTCAGTATTTGCATGGCAACGGCGGGGTGACGCTGGAACGGATTGATCAAAACATACATCCAAACAAATAGGTTCCTGGGACTCTTTTCACCACCAAGAGATTGTATAATAGCATAAGAACCGTAAAAATCTGGAAACAGAGAAACATGTGCCAAGGCTTTGCCACAAAATCCGGATGATAGAACGCAGCCAAGGTCATGATTCCTTGGCTGAAGATCATGGTTCCAGATGCCGCAAGCGAGATCCAGGAGAAATTGGTGAGCATGGCGCAGACGTAGGAAAGGCCTCTGCTCACTCTCTTGGGCGCGAGAATGGACACAAAGTGGTATTGCCCGCCCGCGGTGGGGTATACGCTTGAGAGCTCCGACATGCTGAATGCGATGGACCCGTAGAGACTTGAACTGACGATGATGCCGTATAGAATCGCAGCGGGTCCTCCTTGGATGAGGGCGACGTTCAGGCTCCCCGCCAGACCCGCCCAGCTGCTGCAGACATTGAACGCGATGGCGATCATCTCCCACAACCCAATGTTCTTTTTCAATTCTACATTTTCGGTCACGTGGGTTCCCTTTTCAACTTCATGGGCAGTCAGGGACGTTTGGGAGTCGTCGTGTCTTTGGGCGTTGACTGTAAAAGTCAGGTCAGTCAAGCGACACGGCACGAGGAGAGTGTAAGATGAACAGACCTGAAATTTCGTTCATGATGGCCCTTGTAGTTGCTGCGTGATAATATGTCGGCTTGTATGTTGGTGTGATGATGCGGGCAATTCTGCTTGGTGAGCTTGAAATTCAGATAAAAAATGAGGGACTCCTCACTCGTTATATGTACAATCGTATGTCTCAGATGCCGTCTTGCCAAGAAAACCTCCAACGACTCGGAGGAGTATGCCAACACCAATTATGACCAATCTCTAACCGTACGATGTAAACGCTCACGAAATGGCATCCGAGTTGCCATTTTGAACGTAGATAGATTGCTCATCCAACATCTTTGTCGGCGCCCAAGTCTGACTTGCGGTGCCCGGCATCCGAGACGGGAGCTAGGCATTGGATGCGTCTGCATGGAACGTGTCAAGTCTGCAACATCTGGGGTAGTGGAACGTGGCTGATGAATAAATCTTATTTCTATACGCCCCCTAGATAGAAACTGCCGATGGTAGTGATGAACATTTGGAGTTATGTCGGCATCTCCGAATGGCCGGCAGATGATACATCAGCATGAATGTTTGGGTAGGATTCGATTCATCGGAGCCTGCTTATTTGAGCAACTCGCAGGGGGGCGGAGTCTCAACCACAATGCGGCAAGATAAGCTAGGGCCGCAAGCTTTCTTAATGTGATGAAATTTTTGATTAAAAATATATATATTGGCATTAATCCTCTCATTGCTTCGTATTATTTAAAACGCGACGGTCTATCGGGTTTGAACACTTCCCGCGCCGTTCCCGGACCCGAGATGATCTATTTAAAGATTTGATGTGTGAGGGAGGGGCAGCATTACCTTTATTCTCCTGAACAGCAACCTTCAATGACGCTCTGCAACCACTGATTTAGATGGCACGATAGAATGCTCATCATGGGACATAGGCCCGAGTCTTTGGTATACAATCAATGTGGTCGAAAGGTCTCAAGTAATGAGAAGTCTCATCAACCTTTGATCCTCTCGCTACACATCGAGTTTTGAAGATAGTGTATTTTCAAGATGATAATAAATATGAGTTTGAAGGGAAGCGGCACTTAGGGGAGCATCTTCTATCCCGTCATTATGAGGTTGAAGCCGTCTTGAACACTAGAAGTTGGTGGATCTAGCCCCGCGATGTTTTGCTCTTGTCCCTTCCGCCGGAACTCTAACCGATGGCCATTCTTCTCAAAGCAGACGAAATCTTGTGATATAAGCAGTTAGTCGTGGAGAAATACCATCTTACCGCCAAGATTCGACTCAATTCTGACGTGAGTCCCTGAGATAACGCCCAAGATGAGTGGGAGGTTACCGTTCGTCATTGGGTCTCTGGAATTGACGACCCTTCGCAATAGCAGGAGGAGCCCTGCAATAAAAAGGGAAATGTATAGTCTATTTTGGCACCGAAGCCCTTCAGTGTAAAGTGCCGATCAGCGCGGTTGGTAGACTTGCCGAGCCCTCGTGGTTGGCTGATTGAAGTTAAGAATCAGGAGAACTCTCAAAGAAACGTCTTCTATTCTGCTTGAAGGAAGGACAAAGCTGACCTCAGAGACAAAGAATCGTTTTCGTTGTCATAGGCCATAGCGTGCGCACCCTGTGCCTTTGTAACCCGGATCATGCAAGAAATCCCGTGGGTTGCGTTACCTCTCCACGAACGACTCCACCCTTAGGTGACAAGAGCTAGAACAAATGGGCCCTGTGGCTGTTTGGCAGAGCTCTTGGCCTTATGAAAGTCGCCCGAAGATCATTACTGGTGGTGCGTCTAAGATGCGTACTTTCGCTCGTCGAGGTTCAGCCAATGGACGAATGAACACAAAACACGTAATGCAGATGGTGCAACAAGTTTAGGAATGCACCTGAGTAATTGATCGTAGGGGCATGTTGGGAACAACGAACGGCCTGGGTAAATATGTGTTCTGCAATTAACCAGCAGCAAGATCCACTGTTTTGGTGCAGCCGTGTTTGTAATTGCGTTTTGGCAGGATCAATCTATCCATTTCACACTTGTTTTTACGGCTTCAACTCGAGTATAACACTGGAGGTAGTGAAGCCGCCTATTAATATGCACGCGCATTCGTTCACTATGGCATTCCAAGTGCTTCCCCAGGCGGCTCCGGTGTTCAGGACCAATCCAGAGGGGATTATTGCAGTAGCAGAAAGCAAGATTGCCGAGTCGGAAAGGCTGCACACCCAGCTTGTAGCAAACATAACAATACATACAGCCAACTTTGCGAGCGTGGTTCTACCGCTTGCTCAGGCTGATAATGTCTTATTGTTGGAAAAGAGACGTCTTGTATTTCATCGGTCCGTGTCTTCCAGCTCAGAGGTGCGAGAAGAGACAATTTGCGCCCAGTCATTATTCGATGCGTTTTCGGTACGAACGATGATGAATGAAGGAATATACAAATTTCTCCTCGCTGTCCAAGACAAGGGAGAGATTCTGGAGCCAGAGTGCGCCTATCTCCTGGAACGGATGATTCGAGACCACGTGCGCTCCGGCTTGTCACTTCTGAAGGGCTCTGAGAGGGATAGATTTGGAGAAATCCAGAACCGCTTAGGCTCCATCACAACGCGATTCGGCGAAAATATAGGCCAATTACAAGATGGGATATGGCTGTCTCACCGTGAGCTCGATGGGCTCGACCAAAGCTTTCTCCATCGGCTTCCCATTAGCACTGCGGAGAATCAAGGTAAAGTGAAGCTGATATTTCAAGAGAACGTGGTTGGTAGGGCTCTCAGCAGTGTGAATGATCCCAAAGTAAGGAAGCGCATCTACATTGCGAATGCGAATCGCTGCGATGAGAATATTGACCTATTCCAAGAAGCCATCGTGCTTCAGGATGAGGCTGCCCATCTGCTTGGGTATCCGAACTACGCCACGCTCACCCTCGAAGATCGAATGGCCAAGTCGCCCGATATTGTTCACTCTTATCTGAACGAATTGCTCTCACCGCTTGGTCCCTCTGGACGTCGGGAAATGAACGACCTAAGAGAGGCGAAGAAGGCTCATCTTGAGTCCCTTGGAGAGTCAGTTGACGATAAATTCTTTCCATGGGACGATTATTACTACAAGCAACGACGTGATGTGAACCAACAATAGTTAGTCAAAGGTCTCGCCACTATCCCGTTGTTGCTCTTACATCTTCGCTGCTGAGACCGACAGCGACAAAGCCGACGCTGCTCAGACAGCCGGAACTAGTGCTTCTAGTGCATGAATTAGGTCATAGAATACATGATCTCGTTTCGAAAACGAAGTATGTCAGATTTAATGTCCCAGATGGCACCTCGATCGATTTTGGCGAAGCCCCAAGCCAACTACTCGAGAGGTGGTGCTGCATGCCATCCGTATTGAAGTCGCTCAGCAGACATTATGCACATCTTTCACCGGCATACATGGATGCATGAAAACAGAACAACAAAGGAAAATCTAGTCCGCCTAAGATGATCCCACAAGATCTTGTCGAAAGAATCGTCGCAAGCAAGCAACATCAAGGTGCATTGTTCCATTTGAACCAGCTGTACTGGTGTTTCTTTGACATGGCAGTGCATGAATCTGAGAAAGATGGGCTTTTTCGAGTCAACGAGCATTGCAGCGCTGTTCAAAAAGTTGCGACAGGACATTTACCCAACCGACTGTGACGAAAGCTTAGGTGATGAATGGGACAACGGGTATGTTTCGTTCAATCATGCGATGGCCTGTACAAGAAACACGCTGTGCTTCAGGTTATTCATCGATTTTGTCTACTCTTCATCTTTACTCCGTACAGTCCATCATGTTCAATCAACAGTAAAGGCTTCAGCCAGGACCGTCAGGCAAGCAAGCAAGCCGTGCCGTGTGCTGTCTTAAAATATCCATCCACTGTAACATCATCAACCAACACTCCCAACCGCCTTGCTTTACCAAGTTTGTTCCACAACCTTCACATTTCCCCCATCGGGATCTACTATGTCAGAAAGATTTTCTTCGTCACATTTCCATCTCAGTCCTTTCATCTGCACACATGCCACTTTTCTTCTTCTTACTTATATTGATCTCAAAAAGGGCGCCACTAAAGTGAAGGATCAATATGGAATTCAAAAGAAGTTTTCCGAATGACATCCTACGTCTAATCTTTTGCCAATTCTGCTCCCATTGTTGCGGCGAATCCATCTCAATTTGC
Source organism: Hypomyces rosellus (assembly GCA_011799845.1). Lineage (NCBI taxonomy): Eukaryota > Fungi > Ascomycota > Sordariomycetes > Hypocreales > Hypocreaceae > Hypomyces > Hypomyces rosellus. The sequence goes on from WWCI01000003.1 coordinate 1,323,528, forward strand.
TTACCCTCATCTGCGGAAACAACCACCGATCAGTCAGGAATTCATGCCATATTCTCGCTATGTTTAGTATCGCAACGTTTCCGAGGCCTTGCGCAGCCGTTGCTGTATCACCAATTCATCCTGGATTACACATATGAGCCGCCAGAGCTCATGTTTCAACGATTAACTTCCTTTGTCCAAACCATTGTGCGGCGGCGTGATCTCTCTAGGTTGGTGCAGAGAGTGTGTATTCAGACCCTCATGATAGACGAGACTTTGGTCACTGGGCCCTTGCTCCAGTCCACGCCCGACATCGAAAAGATGCTTGCCACTCTTCAACTCGCTGCTGATATTCTGGCTCCCGACATTCCATCGTCACCGAAAGACGCTTCCGCAGACATCAAGATGCAAAAGGAAAATAAACTGAAAAGCTTCTTCACTCCAAAGGTCAGATCTGGTCAGCTGTTCAACTACGAGGCGTATCTTGCCATTGAGCTTGCGGCAACCCTTGTTGCCTTGCTGCCAAATGTGACCCAAGTCGTTGTGGAATCTGATGGTGACCTCCCTCAGGTTGAGGGAGTATTCCCTCCATTCGCGCACCAAATTTTCAAACGGCCAAATCCAGCAATAAAAACCATTGAAGCAATGTGGTCCGTCCCCAACATAGTTGGTATAACACAAGCAGCAATACATCTAGAGAACCTCCACATTCATAAGTGTCCGCGGTTCCCATTACAGGATTTTAGCATCCCTTCTATGCCGAATTTGAAACGTCTCAGCTTAACTCTTTGTCAACTAAGCAGTTCGAACTTGAAGACCCTAGTCGATCAATGTACTGAAAAGCTTTACAGCTTTGAGTATGAGGCTTACGGAAACGAGAGCACATGCCACAATTCTTTGTACGTACGATTCACTTACAGTGTGAATGATATCTTTCCAACCTCACGCAATTACTTACAAAGCAGAGTCAATAGCCCGTTCGACCATTCCTGTCATCCAAAGGCTATTGCAGAAGTTCTAGTAAATCATTGTGAGACGCTGAGGTCTTTGCATCTTGATTATCGACATGTTGTCTCGAAAGTCCGCTTATCTCACCTCGATAACTTTGTGTCACTTACGCACCTCTTTTACGGTCATCGTTCGTTGTCGTATGCATTGAATACTTTTCCGAGCACCGGTTTTTCAGGCCTCGGTCTGCCTCATACCCTTGAATCTCTTAGCCTCGCAGGTGCTGAGATCTTCCATTTGAGATTGGGAGGTCCCCAACGGCCTGGAAATTATGGCAGCGTCAACCCACCACTTGAGGGTTACAGGTTCGAAGACAAAGCATCCTTTTCTAGAGGGTTACTTGATCTAGCCAAAGCTAAACAAGTATATCCAGAAATGCTAGCAAACCTAAAGCATGTTTATTGCATATCTGATCAAGTACAAACTGCGGACGTGTCTATTGTTACACCAATATTTGCATCCTCTGGCGTCAAGTTTTATTTCAACCGGGACAACGAAGAAACATACCTTCATTGTTACTACTAGGCATCTACCAGGCAGGTCACATTATGGACGGAGGCATGACTACCCTACAAGGTGGGCGAATATAATGATTAGCAGAGTTTAGAGGAACTTGTTTATCTTTGCTTTGACCACTTTGCTGAACTCTCCTGTCGGTGCATCAACTGACTTCAACTTGAGCTAACAGACCGAAAGGTTTAACTACCTTATCGAACGCGTGGTATTTTCTAAATATTGCACGATTGCTAGGTCACTAGCATAGCGGCCAGTCACTTGGTGACGAGGAATTTGAAGATGAAACGTAACTCTGCGAGGGAATGGCTGAGAAGAAGACAAAGCTGAGAAGTCGGCTTGTTGGACTTGACACCAGATATGAAGAGCGTAGGCAGAAGTTTATGCCGGATTATACTGCTGGACATGAAGTAAATAAAGTTTACTTGAATTCTAGGGTCCTCACCGGTCATTTATGGCCGAAGATGCACTTATTTTGCTGTGAAGATGTGGGTGCAGACTCTACAGGTTGGGTTGCTGTTGATTCCAAATGGGATGGCCAGGGCATCAGATCTGGCTACCCGGAGTATGGGAATGCAAAAAAAATGAACAGTACCGTAAAATGGGACAGTACCGCCAAACCAAGATGAACATTCACAGTGTATCAATAACTCAAATCTTGAGGATCGCAAGTTCGTTTTACTGATGAAGAATTTGTGGATTGGGACTTGACTAATACCAGTCCAAATACATCAAGGTGATCAATTCTTCTTGCAAGCCACAAAGTTATTGCCACTCGCTCCAGTATGTGTAATCAAAGAGTCGAAATTTCCCTGGGAGTCGAAAATGACACGGTCTGCTCCGGGGCTGCCACCCGTGTAGACCTTGAAGCTTGACAAGATGGGGAACTCGTACCATGGGCTCCCGGTGGGGAACTTGAAGCCCTCGTAGTCGTTGTATTGATGGGGGTAAGAATCTTGTAGAATAAACGTCAGTATGTTTGTCATGAATAGTCATGCAGTGTTTGGACCGCCAACCTTCAGCATCGCCCGAGCTGTACAGTGAATAGCCCTTGGCGAGAGCATCATCGATGTCCGTCTGCCAATAGCAGACTGATCCACAGGTGTAGACACATCCAGCCCTTGCTTCTAGGGGGACGGCTGCCGCAGAGGCACTGGCAGTCAAGAGACCGACGACAGCAGCGATGACCTGCATTTAGTGTGAGATTATTTTATACTCTTGTAGGATGCACTGGAAATGAAACCCATCACACACCTTGAAGCTGAGCATTTTGAATGGGCAATTGAGGGGCTCTTGGGAAGAAGCAGTAAAGATGTGAGGTCTGATCCCAATCAAGGTGAAGGGCATTTATATATGGCACTGCGCATCTATACACTCATCGAGCAATCAGACACAGGTATATGGAAGTCAGCTTAACGCTTACAACTGCCGTGTGAAGCGCTCACCTCCCGTCTTGGGCAGGTCGTCCAACGTTCCCCACCACCCTTCCGATAGCCCACCCATCCACACGGACAATTGGATCGCATGTCTTCAGAACCGCGTGGCGAAAAGGTCTGTGGTCGTCCCTCCACGTGAGTGAGTGTTATCAATGGCTCATAGCATGTTGCGCCAACCTCCATCCAGAGATTTGACCTTCTGCTTCAAGGTCTATGTCCTAATTGGGGACCGACGCCGGCTGCCCGTTGCGGGCGGGGTTGCATTTCGTATTGCGGGAGCGCAGGCCATGAACGGCTTCCGGCACACTAGTTTGCAGGTTATCTACCGTTGGAGTTTACAAAAGGCCATGATTGAGAATGCACCTTTGTAGGATCACCACCCGTAAAGAGGTGGAAACACGGAAACTGAAGGGGTGGAAGTGGTAAAACCTCCCCTTACACCCGCGCAGGGGCATAATCTTATAAGTACTGTGTTGTATCATCATGTATGCGATAAAATACCCCTCATAGGTCTATTGCCGGTCCTTTCTCATACATACACTGGTATGACCTTGGCATGCGCAACTCCAATGCGAAGATGTCCTCAACATGATGTTGGATGTAGAGCGGGTTTGACTGGAAATCTTTCTTTAGCTTATGGTCAATTGCGCAAATGCAAAGTAGCAAATGAAAGGTATGTAATGTAAATTCCAATAATTCAAGTCCCCAGATCTAGTAACCAATATCTCTCGCTACCCTTTAAAAGCATTCTCGTGATGTGTGGAACCAACCGTATAATTGCGCCTTCTTCGCCCATAGTAACCAATCTAGTATACACCAAACAACATCATCCATGTCATGAAAATCATTTCTATCTAGTTTATAGCCGCCCGACAGTATTGTAAAAGCAATGTTGAAATCTAGTGGAGTTATGAGTATGCGACTGCTGTAAGTTTAGTATTCCTTTTGAACAGGAAGAAAAGAGTCGAGTAGGATTCTGAAGTTCAACCCCGCTGCAAGGACACGATGCGCCCCGACCTTGGGGTGGAATACGGAGACCTGCTGCAGCTGATCTGTGATATCAACGCCAGTCAATCCCGGGGTCTGCTTCTCAGCTTTAGCGACACCAGGAACAGCCAACACGGTGGTGAGGTCGTTGAAGAAGACATTGGGGTTGTTTGCACCAATAGGGTCATTGTCGTTTGCAGGCTCGCAGAAGCGCTTGCCCTCGAATATCTTGTCAAAGTCGACGAGGCGCACCTCGGGTCCGCTCGTTGAGAAAACCGTGCGCTTGATTCCTCTATTGATCTGCTCCGTCAGGTCATTTGCTCGGAGGCGGTTGTGGGCCGTCATGTTGAGGGCGGCCAGTTGCGGAATGGGGAAGAAGGATATGGAGTCGCAAGCATCGCCGACTTGTGGCTGGGCGAAGAATTTGGGGTAGTTGGTGACAAAAAGCCTGCCGTCTGGATTCAGAGATTTCTTAACGAGGGCCAGCTTTTGCGCGTATTTGTCCCAGTTGGCCTGGTCGGCGATTTTGGCAAACCCGGCATCAAAGGCAACGTCGCAGGCTTTTTGGAAATCCTGAACTCCTGGTGTTTGAATGGTTGCGTAGACGCATGCGGCCTTTGCAACAGTTATTGTTAGTACAACTGCCTAATGGTAGGATCCAAGTGACAAGGCAAAAAGGGCGAGTTAACATACAGCAATATCGGAAAACCCAAAGTCATTACCGCCAATGGTAAGTGTAAGGAGGTCGAATTTCGAATGGCCCAGCTTTGCGACTTGGCCGTCGATATCGTCAAGTTTATCGCCAGAGCAAGCCGTAAACTGAAAGTCTGGCTCCCCATCGAATGGACCGAGCTCAAGGAGCTGCGAAGGGTACGATCCATCTTGGCGCAGACATTCAACTAGAAAAGCAGTTAGAATTGACAGTTAAAATCAGCTTCATGCATTGATTTTCCATACCATCAGCTTTATCTGCAGAATTGTTCAAGAAGAACCCGGAACCGAGTCCGGATGCGAAACTGTCACCAAGGGCGGCGTAAGATTTGGGCAAATTAAAGTGAGGCGGCGGAGGGTGTGATCTGGGAACAGGAATGGAAGCGGCAGACGCGCAGCCAAGGACCGCAAGGACAGGCACTATTTGACGTAGAGATGCCATTGTGGTTTCTGGCTTTGGTGATTAGGCCTAGGGAGTAACAAAATAAAGTAAGAAAGCAACGTGAGAAAAGCAAGAATCAGGTCAATAGGAAGAAATGACTCTCTGGTGTGTCTAAGGCAATCTGTGTGATAATAATGATATAAGATGTGAGAACGGATTGGATGAATATATATACTCAACACAAGCATCATGATGATATTCCTCTACAACAGCGGTTCCTGTTTTATATTTTTAGCATAAAAGCATTTGCATCTAAACGCCATAAATTGCTAATAGCAGAGGCGTTTGCAGCCTTCGCAGCCTTCGCAGCATCAAGTAATGGTTGAGCCTCAAAATATGTTTTGTGCAGCCAACTGAGCTTCGGCCAAAAAGCCACAGATGACGGGCTGCGCATTCGGAAGGGGACGACCCGATGCTAGCGCTACAGCCAAGCAAGGGGCAGAGACGAAACAATGAAGCGGTAGTATTGATTCGACATTAGATCCATTAGAGATTCTTGATCTACAGATATATTTTCAAGACCCAAAGGCTCATGTTATTCGCTCACTGAATCCCAAACTACTCAGTTTTGGGTAGAAAAACACTGGAGCTTGAGCATCATAGCCATAGAAATGGTCGCCAAGGATCATGCTTGCCAACGCCTTGGCACGCTGCCCTCGCCACCACTGTGTTCATGCGTCAGCCATGGTAAGCTTATTTATACTGCTTACTCGCAGATTAGGGCTCTGTCTTGGCATTCAAACTGCTTGTGCAGCCTATTTTTAGAGTACAGTTCGCCAGTGTCGCGACATTTGTCATCTAGCCATACCATCATCTCAAACAAAGCTCATCCTCCTACACTCGATTACACCAATATCTCGGGGATCAGTCCTCCAGTCTTGCCTTTTGGCCTATGAACATGAAATAATTTCCAATCCATTTATCCTTGCTAAGACGCCATCTAGATGGTCAAGCTACCCTATGGGACATCTCCAAGACCACATCATCTCATCTCATTCCCTCCAGTGCTGCATTCAAAAAGGTCGAATATGCCTTCTTTGAATCAGAAAATTCTATAGCTCTAGTATATCATTATAAAGCCAGATTCTAGCCGCTAAAATCAAGCGTCCAGTTGGCAACATGCAGGTCGTTACGATATGGTCAGGGCTCTGGGAACCAAAGGCAGGCAACGCCGTCCCATCGGAAATTTCAGCTTGATCTGGAAGGTTTTATCCGGTGGAGCATAGATTCAGAGTTTGCCCATCGCGGTTCCTGACACTGCTAATCAGACTACTAATTAACATTCCTACATCTAATCTTGTTACAAAATGAGGGAGGGGAGGTCCTACTGCCTGACTAACTTATACTGAAGCAGGTCTTGGATTCGGATGTAATGGTCAGTGACGAATGTTACTAAGTATATGTGTATGTATAGAGGGTATCATGACAGCTAAGTCACGGCACAAGTGCAGAAGTGTAGAATTCAAGCTAGAAGAGGTTTGAAAAAACCTGATTGCGGCTATATTTTCGGTTAACGTACGTAATTAGTATGCGACAAAAGTAAGATAAATCGACTTCTCTTTCGCATTGACAAGATGGGTTACCACCACAAATTACTACTATTATCCTTCTACAATCATTATGATAGAATTGCCCACCAAGCATCATCCTGGTATTTGCCTCCTCAGCGATGGAGATACCAGCTTCTTGATCGGCAAGAAGTGTTAGACACCTTAATATTCCATTCTTTTCAATCAGTCTTTTCTCATTCTTCTTTCTTCTAAACGACGCTGCAAATAATATCTTGGGTAGCATAATATCTTGCACTGGATATCGCTGATGCTGTTTGTTAGTCATAGTCAGCCCTAGTTGTCTACACCTTTTCGAATCCGGCATTTTATTGGGGATGATTGCAAAACCATCTACACAGAAATATATTTTGTTTCTTTTAGAACACAACGCAACCCCAACTCACCTAATAGTGCTCAATTAGTAAACAAACATGTCAAGATAGGGAGTATAGAAGGGTTGAAAATTAAATCTCCATGGGAGAAACCAAGATATCCATTAGAAGATATAAATACCGTTCTGCAGCAAGGAACCGCGAGAATTGCACCGTTGAATCATAATATTACTGTTCCATTCTAGACACTAAGCGAACTTTCCTTATACAGCGTGTGATCTGTTTATATACCAAATATTATACTTTAGCGTATTTAACAGAGTGCAATCATGAAACAACGGAACACAACGCCATCCTAGAGTCGACTATTTCCATAATTCATACTTAAGTCGGAAAGTTCACAGGAAGCCGAATCATCTCGGAACCTCCCCAGGTGTTCCCAATCAGTATTATATACCTAGAAACAAATCGAATATTTTCATAATATATCGCTGGAAGCCAAATCATTCCCTTGCCTTTATAGGTAATCCAAGAGTTTTTGATATCAACGCAGAAGCGTTCTTGTGACTGAGCAACAGACTGGGACGCGGCATCAGATGATGGCGATGGAGAGTGCTCAGTACCTACATCGAAAATACCCACGTCAGTAACTAAGACATTGCTATCAAAATGAATATTCTGCGGCATGCAAGTAACTGCAAATTCTTTCAGATGGAACCGAGACGAAACGTCCCAAAGTCTGATGCTCTCGGACGAGGCTGAAACGAGATATCTGTCATTCGGTGAGTAAAGGCATTGGAGAACTTGACTATGCCCTTGGAGCGTGGAGACAACATCCCCAGTTCTAGCGTTGTAGATTGTTATTTCATCGTTCTTCAACGCCACAGCTATTCTCTCACAGTCCTGAGAGAACGCAGCCAAGCACGTAAAGGCCAATTGCTGTGTTTCTGAGATCACGATATGCCTTGCTGTCTCATAGGTCCAAATGAGGAGGTTACCGTCGCTTGATGAGACTACAAGACGCTGGCCATCAGGTGAGAATATAGGATTACTTGTCCTCTGCAAATCTCATATCCCCTTACTGGGCTTCAATTTACCTTGAAGGCGGCCAGATGTAGTACTCCAAATTCGGATTTCGCCGATCCCTAAAACGAAAGCAATCAGCTTGCCGTCGGGAGATATTGTGGCTCGAACAGGGCTATGTTTGATGATATCTGCATCATGAAGTAAGACTGGCTTATTCGCGCCGATTTCCCAAATCTTCATCTTCCTTTTAGCTAATAAAGGTATTTTTTCGGCTGATAAAAGCATCAAACTGCAAGTGTCGTTGGAAAAGAAATCGATTGCTGTTAGGTGTCTGTATCTGTATCTGAGCTTGGTCTGAAGGTGCCCAGTTTTGACATCCCAGATGGCAACCCTATGCCTACGGAGTGTAGAAGGCGCTTGTCTGCCACCTGAGACTTGTTGGCTATTAGACGAAAACAAGAAGCCATCGGTGTATTTCTGCTTGTTCTTGAACTTAAACTGACAGCTACCAGCTGTGGTATCCCACATTTCATTGGTTCGGCCCCCTTCACGGGTGCATACAATGCGTTGAGTGTTTGGTGAAGACACCACTCGGACAAGACGACTTTTTGCAAGCTTTGGTCTCCAGTTTGCATACTCTGGTATATTGAGATCCACAATTATGATCTGGCCATTAGAGTTTGTCCAGGCAAATAGGGTGCTTGACGAAGTAGACACAGCGATATTCTGGGACCGACCCCAAGTTTTCTTGATCTTTACTTGCTTTCGATTGAAGTTCCACACCTTGATTTGAAGCTCTGTTCTCCATGCTACATCTTCCCCATCCGGTGAAAAGACAAGTGAACCACTTCGGAACCCCCTGGAAGGGTTAATTTCGTAGATGACACGCACTTTAATTGCGCCTGGACTATCGGTGCAGTCAACTACTGAATATATACGCCATGTTCCTTTACCAGCAACATTTGATAAGGTTGCTAGCCACCGGCCATCAGATGAGAAAACGGCCTCAACCAACGTCGCGGTGACGTCTTTAAAAGCATTGGATGGAACATATCGATCAGTCCCGGTAATCCACGCCCCCATCGTCCATTTGGTGGTAATAAAATGAACTTTGTCCAGACTTGAGGAGAAGCCCGCCGCAAGGACTGGGCCACCTTCCTCTTGAGAGTGAAAGTGCAAAACCTTCGTTGTTGCAATGTCCCAGATGCTAATAAACCCAGAAATGGATACCGCCATCAAAAGCTTGGCATCTTGAGAGAAGGTGAGCGTGAATAGCTTCCCGTGTGAATTATTCTCAGTCGACAATAGTGCAAAGTGGTCCGTAGATGGCCTCCAAACTTTCACGACGTCTTGAGACGCAGTGGCAAGAAGAGCGCCGTCCCGCGAATAGGAAACAACATTGACTGCATTTTCATGAGCTTCGAAAGTCATTAGACACGTGCGTATTGCAGTCTTCCAAATCTTTATGGTTCCATCTTCAGATCCAGCTGCAAGGTGCTGGCCGTCGGGTGAGAAACAGACAGACTTGACACCTTGGCCATCGCCTCCAAGTCTCATTTTGAGATCATCCCAAGACCGCGGCCCGACTCCTTCCAGTACGACCCCATGTGGTATATCCTTGCTAAACAAGCTTTTTATAATGCTTGAAGCGGGAGCAAACAACAATCCTGAGGCATACACTTGAAGTGGTGCAGTCTCAATTGCAAACCCAAACGATTGCGCAAACAGTTGACCATCGTGGATTACTTCAAGCAATTTGGGTCCACGAAAAAGTGGTAAGCTGGACAGGCGATCCAATAATCCGGACTTTTTGTCAGATGAATCCTATCAGAGGAAATTAGCCGACATGTCAGAATAAAGAGAGAACACGACCAATCTCACGTACCAGTAGCTTATACAGGCTTGACAATGCGTTGATTCCTTGGGTCAACGCACGCTTGAGGCTGAGGGCTTCAAGCCAGTATATAAATTTCTCGCTCAAAAACTTATAAATTTGTTCTTCAAGTTCTTGAAGAGGTGGATGATTTTGGGACGAAATAGCATCTCTGAGATGATCAACCCAATAAGTGCATGGGTACCGAGTTGCAACCAGTGGATCGGGATCCGGCACGGCCACATCATCGATGAGGGATCCAAGGTCTTTCAAGTGGTAGACATTCCTTCTTAACGACCGGGACATCTCCGTGATACAGTTGGAAAAGAGGTCAGAGTGTGATGCTTTTAAATTTGAAGACAAACCGTTAGACGCTTCCTTCAGAACGAATTCCTTGGCAGACAGATGAACAAAGTATACTATGTCATCTCGAACGGTGAGTAAGGACCCGCAACAGTCTATTAGATCTTCCAATGATGAACGGTTGGCTGGCATGGTCGCCGGAAGATGCAGAAATGCACCTATTTCTGACACGGTAAGGGGCCGATAAGCAAGAGCCGATACATGCAGGATGCGCATGCAGAGATCTTGGTGATTTGGCACATTTTTTATTTCTTCAATCATTCGTTTATATATGGGATTCAGGTCGGCTGGGAACTCCCGAAGTCTCGCAAGAATGTCGATTCGCTTCGTTTTTTGGAGAGCTTGGCAGACCAAGGCTACCCAAAGATATGTGTCACACGCGTGAGTGCGTAGGTAATCCTCAATGGCCTTTTTATCTTCATCTCTTAACTTTTTCATCTCGTCTAATATACGGATTTGGTGCTGTATGTATTTGCCGACCGAGTCGGAGATGGATAATGCATTGAGCTCGAGGCAGAGCGTCACTTTCTGATTTGCCATCTCAAGGCGTTCGTTGATCTTTGACTCGCTGCGACTACTAACAATCCACTTGATCTTTGAGGAATAGGATAGACTCTCGACAATGAATGGTAGAAGTGAGTCGAGCTCTTGAACGCATTCATCGAGTCCATCGATGATTAAGAAAGTTTTGTCCACTTGCTGGTCTGCTAGTATGCTCGTTAAGATGTTGCAAAGAGCTGGCCAAGAATTTGGGCCTTCGAAGCACCCTCCTCCAAGCCTTTCATACTTATCTTGTACATCTTTCAAGAGGTCTGGGCGGTCCTTGATGAGGGTATGGATGAGCCCTTTAAGTACTGCAGAAGCCTTGTTTATCCGTTCGTCGGCGGCCTCGCAGAAGAAATATACCACACGATGCGCCTCGATTCTTTCTAATTGATCGATTATGCCACAGAGCAGCATTGTCTTTCCTTTTCCCGGACCGCCCTTGATCCATAAGAGATTGTCATGTTTGCTGTTGAGCCATGCTTGATACTCCGAATTATGGAGAATCCATATGTATGAATCTTCAAGAAGGCCTCCCTTTGTACGTTCAATGCGGTTCTTGTCAAGTTGCGGATCTGTCACGCACAACAACTCGAGACAATTGCCATCTCGAATCCCGCTGTAGTGGTAGTGAACGGAACCATAGTTGTGGCCGTTGTGGGCCCACCCTCGACCTCCCACGGTCATGTGTCCGATTGAAACCATTCTGAATGTTGGAGTGGAAAAAGAACGAGTACCGATTTCTTTTTGTCACATAACAAGATAGTGGAACTGAAAGAGGGATTAGTGTATAGTGTAGTCATGTCTAATGTCGAGAATCAGCATTTCAGGGCTGTCGAAATGAATTAGGCTGGATGAGAGTCCAGCATCGGTGCCCAATCTGGAAAAATTGTCGGAACGAAAGACCAGTCAGAGGTCGCACTGATTCTGCCAAAATGAATGTCCAATATTCTGGTCTTTTGTAAAGAAAGCAACAGGTGCAAAGCGTAGCCGATGAAGATTTTGTAGAAAAATTAGCATCTAATTTACTGAAATATTGTGAGTACAGAGTAGTAGGACTTATTTCCTGATTCTATATATTCCCTATTCCGTTACATATCTAAGTTTCCTATAACATTTTATCTTTTCTCATCAACGTTGATATGGAGATTGGGTTTCATCGATCAGCTGATATTTCACATCATTGGCCCACCGTGAATTATCAGGACTGTGCTCCGTAAGACTGCAGCATTGAGATTGATGGATTTCTTATCAAATGGGGTTTAGTAAACTAATCCTTTCAGGTTGTTGGTGTGGAGATGAGACAAGGATTCATCCATGGTGGCATGCAGATTGAAACAAGACGGAATCAAGTGCGGATTACCCATACAAATGACAATCAGGATGGAGCTGCGTACCCCCAACAAAGGGTGTGCCTTGAATTCCCGCCAGACCAATACCCGCCGCAGCATAGGTAATCCATTAAACAATGATCCATCCATCCGTGGACTGTGGAAACCATGTGAAGAGCTGGCGGCTCTGGAGGGACTTGACTGTCCCATCCCACCAAACCTGAGCGTCAACAACAGCTTGAGCATCCGAAAATGAGGGTTCCTGCGACGGCCAGACTTGCGACTGGCACATTGGGCCTTTCTGGCCGATGTGCTGCAAGATCAAGCCCTTTGTTGGGCAGAATTTCAGCTTTACAAAGAGTTGCCGTTCCCTTCAGCCAGAGCCGCTCAAACAGCTCAGTGGTCGAAGCTCCTCTGGACTTTGGAGCACCTAAGCCTCCTCCCCCGCAGCCCCGGGGCTTGGGCGTAGACAAGAAGAGAGTGCTCGCTGATGCTGTCGCCGCAACAACACCAAGACAGAACTGGACGAGAGAGGAAATTTCTGCCATTTACTATCAGCCTCTTCTTGAGTTGGCTTACCAAGCTGTATGTTGATTCCATGTTATACCAAGAAGCTACGTCCATTCTCATCAGAGTAATTAGAGCACCGTCCACCGTCGGTTTCACAGCCCAGGCGAAGTCCAGCTATGCACCCTCATGAACATCAAAACCGGCGGCTGCACAGAGGACTGCTCCTACTGCGCCCAATCGACGCGCTACCAAAAGGGCACCGGCATCGTCGCCAAGCGCGTCGAGACTGTCGAGTCCGTCCTGGCCGCCGCGCAAAAAGCCCGCGACAATGGCAGCACCCGGTTCTGCATGGGCGCTGCGTGGCGCGACATGCGCGGGCGGAAGAACAGCTTGAAGAATATCACGGACATGGTCAAGGGCGTAAAGGCCATGGGCATGGAGGTTTGCGTCACGCTGGGGATGATTGATGCGGAGCAGGCGAAGCAGCTGAAGGAAGCTGGACTTACTGCGTACAATCATAACGTGGATACGAGCCGGGAATTTTATCCCTCCGTCATCTCCACGCGCAGTTACGACGAGCGACTAAAGACGCTTGATAATGTCCGAGATGCAGGCATCAATGTCTGCTCGGGCGGTATTCTAGGCCTGGGCGAGTCTTCGGAAGATCGCATCGGCCTGCTGTACACAGTATCCACGCTGCCCTCCCACCCAGAGAGCTTCCCCGTCAACGCCCTCGTTCCAATCAAGGGCACTCCCTTGGGTGACAGAGAACCAATTGCCTTTACGAGCATGCTACGAACAATTGCGACCGCCCGACTTCTTATGCCCGCCACCATTATTCGCATCGCTGCGGGGAGAAAGACCATGTCGGAGGAGCAGCAGGCAATGTGCTTCATGGCCGGTGCCAACGCCATCTTTACCGGCGAGAAGATGTTGACGACGGATTGCAATGACTGGGACGAGGATAACGCCATGTTTGGACGATGGGGCTTGGAGCCAATGAAGAGCTTTGACAAGAAACCCGTCAAGAGCGCTTCGGACATTCACGCAATCACGCAGTAGCTTTTACAGTCCAAGAATGAGTAGACAATATTAGATACATGGAATAAATTGCACATTGATCAGTATATTTCAGAGTCTACTCTTGTACACTATTACACTTGTCTCTGCACTTAGTCTTGGAGCAGACACCGGAGGTCGTGCATTTGCTACGCCTCGCTGTTCGCAAACCCACTCCTCTAGAGCCTTACAAAGTCCATGTACTTCTGACAATGTATTTCCAGCATGAAGACAGAGTCTGACCCTGTCAGTGCCGTGAGCTACCGTAGGGGCCACTATGGGACGAAGCATAAAGCCCTTGCTTTGACAATATGTCGCTAGGCTTCGTGCCTTCATGCTAAAGAGGGGGATGACTGGTGATTCCGGAGGCTCCAAGTTTATTCTTAGAATCGAAGGGTGCGGCTGTTGACGAGCAACAAGATCGATCAGGAGTCGGTGCGTATCTTTGATCAAAGATTGCAGGTTGCACAACAAAGGCTCAGCATGCCCCTCAGCAAGAAATCGGTAGGCTGTCTGTATGCTCGCAAGGGCGGGGAAGCCCATAGCTGTCGTGTAGATGAAGCTTCTCGCATAGTTGAAGAGATATCTTCGTGTTGTTGGTGAACAAAGAACAATTGCTGAATTTGATGTTAATCAACGAATGCAGCAAAGCATACAAAGCTAACAACTTACCACCTGAACAGCCCATTGCTTTTCCAAAGGTATGAATCCGAGCCCAGACTCGATCCTCGAGCCCAAGTTGACAGACAAGACCCCGACCCAAGTCCCCAAATATGCCAGTAGAGTGAGCTTCATCAACAATGATGTAGCCGTTCCCCAAAGGGAGTCGTTGCTCAACGCATTCAACAATGTCTTTCAGCGCCGCCACATCGCCGTCCATGCTGTAGACTCCCTCCACAGCAACAAAGACATTATTCTTGCCTAATCGAACATCCGAGCCTTTTTCACCATCAGTGAGGCGCTGCAGCACGGTATCAAGACTCTTGAACTTTGCCGCAGCGTCATCTCCATCATTCCTTTTGACACAATTATGCGCAAATGGAACCTTGTGTGCACGGCTCAACTTCATGCCATCATGAACACTTGCATGTATCAGCTCATCATACACAATTGTGTCTCCCGGCTGCGGTCCACAAGAGAAGAGCCCCGTATTAGCTTCAAACCCAGAATTGAACAAGAGACCTGCGGGAGCCCGATGAAAGGAAGCAATGCATTGCTCAAGTTCCTCTGCAGCCTCCGTATTCCCATCAAGAAGCCGTGAGCCCCCAGAACCCAGGGAGAAGCCTAACCCGGAGCTCTGCAAGAATTCCAGGTAGGCTCGCTTAACGTCGGGATTGGACGAGAGTGAAAGGTATCCATTGGAGGAAAAGTCAATAATTCCAGGAGCTGGAATAGTCAATCGACGTAGCCGGCCCTGCTTTTCCCGTCGAGCGAGCAACGACAAGAACGTCTCGTCTAAACCGGTTTTTCGTCCCTCCATTTCCTGTGTTCTCATTCAATTAACTCTCTCACCAATTACTTCGCATTCAACTATCATAAAGAACCACACACCTGGTTTAAACCACCAGACGGCTCGTCGGCATTCTCCGTTTATGTGAAAAGGAGCCGATAGAACATCGTGGGGGTTCACTTGCATTAGCTTGACAGAAATTGTTGCCTAGATTATGGCATCGTGGATATTGATTAGTAGAGCTCAACCCTTCCCTCAACTCTTGGCTCCCATGGCGTGATGGTGGGGGGAGGCGGCACTACATCCCCCCTGGTTGGTTTTTATGTGGAGATATGGGGGTGCGCGATATCATTGCATCTCCTTGGCGGACCGAAGGGCGTGTTTAATCTTTTTTTTGTTGACATGTTGAGATGAGGGGTTTGAGAGTGCATCCTCCGTTCCATCTCGGACTATCTGGTCCCATTTCGGATCATTGCAAATTCCTGTCTCAGAATACGACCTTCTGATGAAATCGATAAGCATGAACTGTGTCTACTTCGTATGAATGAGCGTTCCTTCCACTCCGTAGATACCACAAGCACAACAAATCATGAAGTCGCCGTTGGCAGCAGTGCTCTGGCGCTCATTGCGAGCGTTCCAGGTATTCGGGGCCAATACCGAGGTTGGAAAGACGGTGTTTACTACCCTGCTCTCCAGGTCTGCGAAGAAGCTCTGGGAGAATGAAACCGTGACCTTTTTGAAGCCGGTGTCGACGGGTCCTGATTCTGAAGCAGATGATCGGTGTAAGAGCATGACATTGACGTCCTTTGGAGGCGTGGCCCGTAATTGACATTGGTTAGAAGAGAAACCCGGCTTTGAGGATACAACATATGCCTTGTACTTTCGGTCTAATGAATTATGGTCTGTAGTCATATCCAAAGGTTTGCCCCCGATGTGTCTTTTAAAACCCTGGTTCAATATGG
Organism: Hypomyces rosellus; assembly: GCA_011799845.1. Taxonomy (NCBI): domain Eukaryota; kingdom Fungi; phylum Ascomycota; class Sordariomycetes; order Hypocreales; family Hypocreaceae; genus Hypomyces; species Hypomyces rosellus. Next base: position 1,339,603 of record WWCI01000003.1, read on the forward strand.
CTTGCCTGTGAGCCCTCATCTTGCCGCCCAAGCATCGGGCTTGGTACGTGACCACATCATATCTAACCGTCAGGAGAGGTAATATTAACAAACGGTAATCAAGGCTATCCCTTCAAACGACACCCTCTTGGCCCAATGCCGAGAATTTGCTGCCGAATGCGCAAGCCAAGGAAAAGGATGGCTGTTCCTCGAGACAGCCGGCGGAGTCCACTCGCCTGCGCCTACCGGAACAACTCAAGCTGAGCTGTACATGCCTCTCCGTATTCCCGTCGTTCTAATTGGTGATTACCGCCTCGGTGGTATCTCTCAGACCATCTCAGCCTTTGAGTCGCTCAAGATTCGCGGTTATGATGTCGAAAGCGTGCTCGTCTTCAAGGATGGAAAGTATGACAATTTCTCGTACCTCTCCGACTACTTCAAGGAACACCATGACATTCCGGTTGCTGCCATGACGCCGCCGCCTGAACGAGGCACCTCGCTAGACGCAGATGTAAAGGCAATGACGGAATATTATGATCAAAGATCTCATGAACCCGGTACCCAGAACATACTTTCTCTCCTCAACCGTCGGCACGAAGAACGAATCGCTCGTCTCGAATCCATGCCAGGAAAAACACTCGAGAGTATCTGGTTCCCTTTTACGCAGCATAAGCTCATCCCACCAGAGGATGTCATGGTCATTGACTCGGCTCACGGGGACTATTTCCAAACCTTGAACCCATCCCATAGAAACAGTTCCACGGCAGACGAGTCCCTCATTAAAGCCTCTTTTGATGGATCGGCATCATGGTGGACACAAGGCCTCGGCCATGCCAACACCAAGCTCACTCTGGCCGCCGCATACGCCGCAGGTCGATACGGACACGTCATTTTCCCCAGCGCAACTCATGAGCCCGCCCTCGCCCTCACCGAGACCCTCCTCGACGGCATGAAGAGCGATCGCCTTTCTCGCGTCTTCTTCTCGGACAATGGAAGCACCGGTATCGAAGTCGGTCTGAAGATGGGTCTTCGCGCGGCGAAGCTGCGGTACGGCTGGGATGTCAACGAGAGGCTCGGCGTCTTGGGAATGAAGGGCAGTTATCACGGCGATACCATCGGCGCCTTGGACTCTACCGAACCCAGCGGGTTCAATGAAAAGATTGAGTGGTATGATAGCAAGGGGTACTGGTTTAGCTACCCTACCGTCATGTGCATTGACGGGACTTGGCAAGTCCGTGTCCCTGATGATTTGAGGGAAGACCTTGGAACAGATAGCGGATTCGGCTCTTTGAGGGACATCTTTGACATCCAAGGCAGAGAACAAAGGGGCGAACACATTGCCTATGAGAATTTCATCACAAAGACGCTAGAAGATCTTCAAGCACAAGGTCGTAGATTCGGTTCCCTCATTCTTGAGCCCGTTATCCTCGGTGCCGGTGGCATGCAATTGGCGTAAGTTGTCCACTCAATTCTTTCTCCCTCCCGATGAAGCTAACATATCACCTCAGTGATCCTCTCTTCCAACGAGCTTTGGTCAATGTTGTCCGCCGCTCGCCGCATCTCTTCAGCAAGTCAGGCACACCAGCTACTAAAACCGACAATGATCCCAAGCCATGGACTGGCCTCCCTATCATCTTTGACGAGGTCTTTACCGGCTTGTACCGTGTTGGCCGCTTCACGTCCTCCTCCTTCCTCGGTGTCAACGCAGATATCTCAGTTCACGCAAAGCTCCTCACCGGCGGACTTGTACCCCTATGCACAACGTTGGCATCCGAAAGCATCTTCAATGTGTTCCTAAGCAACGAAAAGACCGACGCGCTCCTGCACGGACACAGTTACACTGCTCATCCCGTAGGCTGCCAGGTTGCTCTCGAGTCCGTAAAGGAGATGCAGAAGATGGAACAGAACGGCGAATGGGACTGGGCCAAGGCGCAAGGATGGACGGATTCGGTACAATCTAGAGATGGAAATGACGGGCAAAATAACGACGTGTGGTCGGTCTGGCCACGCAGCCTTGTGGAAGATCTTTCACGGCATCCTACTCAGGTGATGGGGGTTTGGGCCATCGGTAGCGTTCTTGCTATTCATATGAAGGATAAAACCGGGTGGGGTGGTTACTTTAGCAACGCTGCAGTGGGTTTGCGATCTGCCCTCGATCAGGGCGAAGTTGCTGCCAACGGTCCTTGGAACGTGAATTGCAGAGTGCTGGGCAACGTGCTATACGTCATGGCAAGCCAGAAGACGACACAAGATAGCATCAGCCAGATAAGCACACGGCTCGAGAGAGCATTACAGTCATAGGCTCTAGTTGTATGCAGATAAGAGATGAAGCGTGTCTTCCCTCAATTAGTATATCCTCCGGCCAAAGACTGCGATGGATATTAACTCAGTTGTAGGGTCTTTGAACAACCAAAAGCATATTTCTTCTTCACACACACGAGCATTCTATAGATTAGATTAGCCCTTTCAAAACCTATCTATACGTAATCGGGCGAGAGTCAATAAGGTAGTACGATTACGCTGGCAATCCAGGAACCCCTATTGTGACGGGCAGCATCAACCAGAATCACGCTCTTAGCCAACATCCTTTGCCCTTGTAGTGAAGATTACTTGTAGTCGCACATTAAAGGCTAATGACATACAAACTAGAAAAGTTGTGATGGTTTCGTCATCTCTTTCAGGGCAGTTAGGGGGTTGCCTCATGTATCAGAATGACCATCTCTACGAACCCTCACTTCATGATTATGTTCAGGGGGGCTCATTAACATAGATAAGGCAACTAAACACAAGGTTTGCAAAAGAGCAGGCAGCATTCATCTTCCTCCCTTATGCGTCCCTCGGCCGTGACGCATGCAGAGGCCCCAATCTCCTAGCCACATGGGAAGCCATCACTACAACATGCCGCAACAGCTGCCAGCTGTCAACGGAAGTGCACTACAATCATAACCACCCGCCCTTCTAAACTACCAAAGTGAATTGAATTCAGCACATTCTGCTGTTGATCAACGCGGTACAATAGCCCCACAGATTTGTTATGATTGGTATCGGGAGTTGAGATCAATTCACCTCGTTCCCAGTTCGCGTTGCCTTCGTGCTTGATGCTTGCTATATAGAGCTCTCTTCCCGCCACCTTCTTTCTGCTTCCTCTTTACACTTCACAACCACAACAGCAACAACTACTACTGCATCATCATCGTCATCATCACAACCTACCACAATCTTTACAAAGCATTAGACTCATATCCACGAAGTCTCCTTTGAAACAAAACAAAACACACGCATCTCTACGCAGTCTAAACTACCCAAAGGTATGTCATCTCTTTGTTCCTTCATTATCCGCTTTGGCCTCTAACAATCCTCTCCATAGGATCCATTTCCTCAGTCATAACAATCACTACACTGCTCAACACGATGCCCTCTACTACGGTTCAACCAAGCCGCGCCAGCCCAGCTGCCGGCGCGAACCATGCCGAAGCTCGTGCAGCGATGAGGTCGGCGATGGCCTGGGTACGTCACTCTATGCTTTGAATGCCATCACGGATGGTTTAGCGAGATGATCTTCTAACACTCTAAACAGCTTGAACAGCCATCTGCCAAATCCATTCAAAAGTCAAAGGCGGCGAGCACAAACGTTGCTCAAAAAAGCGCTGCCGGCAACAAGCCACGCACACCTGCTACCAAGGCCGTCGAGTCTGTCGCTGTCAAAAAGGTCGACGTCATTACCAAGAGTAAGTCACTTATCATAGTAACTGCCGTCTAACAGGTGGATGGCTGCTTTCAGTATCAAAACTAACTCGTGACAGTGTCAGTCGCCTGCAAGACCAAGACAATGAACAAACCCCCTGCAACTTTGCCATCCGATGACTTTGTTGTTGTCCCATCTCTCGATGAAATGGTTGACCAATGCATTGCAATTGAAGATAATGACGATGAAGATGCCGAGAATGAAGATGACGAGGAATGGGCGGTCGTCTCTGAAGATGACCTTGAATAAGAGTCGCGGATGAAGGGGGGTTGACACTGGTCATGAGCAATGATGCACGAAATAATGATCATGATTACGGATGATTGGTCTTTCACAGAAATCCTATACGTCTCAAACAACAACGGACGGTTACGACAATTGAAACTTTGTTAATAGTCGTTGGCAAATACACACACATTGCCTCAGATTTTGGTGTTACGAATGTTTTATTTCGGCCATCTTTTGGTATGCTCTAGGGTAAGTGTCTATTGTGTGTCATGGTGGCGAGAGAGCCTTGATGTGGAAGTTCTCCCAATCCACCCAATCTTATCCAGCACTGACCATTTGCCATCAGTTCAATTGAAATGACATGAATTCTTCAGTCCAGGAATAAATAATATGAAGAAGAAATACGCCCTTCTTACAATTACCGCAAAGTCATTACTCGACACACTGACACTCATACCGAGGCTATATCGCAAGACTTCAATCCAACCAATCAGTATCAGCTCAATTACACGCATCATTATCACTGCCGTTGTCATTCCCGAGTCTCCATATCCCTCCCCTCCTCCACATTTCACGGATACCTGCCTAAGACAAGCATAGCACGACATGCAGTGTAAGAAACTGACGGGAACTTGGCAACGGCAAACACCCGGTCAGCAGTATCCATATGCACAATTTTTTCTTTCTTTTTGTATGGAGAATTCGGTTGAAGAGAGGCATACTCTCGTAGTACTCGAGACGATTGCCGAGTCTTCAAGCCGGGCTCTCTCACCCTTGTATCCAGCACATTTTTAGGCCCTGGCCAACCCCTCCCTCTCCCTGTCTCTGACGGGTTGCAGTCAATCTGATGCTGGAGAGTTGGACAATGGAGACACAGAGTCAGTGGCGGTGGGATATTCCTTGCATACCTATCTAGGTAGGATAGGAAATGTACGCATACATTTCCGAGGACGCAGAAGCAATTGCTGCAGCCGCCAGTGGCCATTTCCGCTGTCCACCTTGGCATGAGCCGTTGCATTAACCCGGAGTGAAAAGTCCCCAATTCCAAGACGGATACACACGCATCAAAGGAGAAACAGAGAGAGAGAGGGAGAAAAAGCCCGTCTCTCTAGATGCTCATGGCTCAGCGATCCATACCTACCTACTGTAGACCAACAGCAGCCAGGCACCCAACACCCGCTGTCGACTACCGACACTTGAACCGCCTCTTCAGGGATCTGCGGGGTAGGTCTTTGCTCCCTGACTGGTCACCGAGATCCGTGGAAAGCTCAGACATTGGATCAACAGTATAAATAGAGATGGGCTTGGGTTAGTTGTCAAGGTGCATACATCAGGATGTGTAGATAAGCCTTCAGCTTCATTGTTAGCCCTTTCAGCTCACAGCGCCTTTTTTATTATTTATTTTTCTTTTTTTTTACATCCTTGCTCTTTTTCTCTCTTTCTCTTCATCTTTGTTCTGTTTGACACAAGCCTAGAGTGCAACGTCAACGACGGAATCGTGCTTATGCAGAGGGAGCCCTGAGCCCTGTATGCAAAACCCTGGCTGGCGAATGCCATTTTTACCAACTGAAACATTGAACCAACCAACAGTCTCAACTGTCGATTGCTTGTGACGGGACACACTGACCACGGAGACATCCATACTGTCGGGTTTGTTCCCCCCCTCCCGTCCCGTCCCCCACCATCAATCAACCATTGGATGACACTGGTATCATCAATCAACTGAACTTTTTCAACAGCTTCAACTAAAAACGTCAAAAATTCTTGAATCTGCTGTCTAACCGTAACACAACAGACACCACTTGATCAACTGATCAACACCACTTAATACAAGGGCCTCGAGGCCTCGTAAGGCTCAACCACCCGACCATGGCTCTACTTGAATACCTCATCTCGCCCTGGGCCATCCCAGCCGTCTTCGTCGCCTTCATCGCCTCCTACCTCTACACATACCTCTTCCCCCTCGGCCACCTGCGCCATATCCCCGCGCCGTTCCCTGCGCAGTTCAGCAACCTGTGGCTCCTGTCCGTCTGTCGACGAGGCAATCGATACAAGGTCGTCGATGATCTGCACAAGATGCATGGCAAGCTTTTGCGCATCCAGCCGAACCATGTTAGCGTGGCCGACGACGATGCCATCAATGCGATTTACGGCCACGGCAATGGCTTCCTGAAAGCGTGCGTTTTACCTTGATCCCCGACTGCGTTGAAGCCTCACAAACTTATGTCTGTCTACATAATCTTTAGCGAATTCTACGATGCCTTCGTCTCCATCCGCCGTGGTCTCTTCAATACTCGCGATCGCGCTGAGCACACCCGCAAGCGAAAGCTCGTCTCCCACACCTTTTCCGCCAAGTCCGTCAGCCAGTTCGAGCCCTACATCCACGAGAACCTCAGCCTCTTCGTCAAGCAGCTCGATCGTCTCGTCGAGCAGAGCAACCAGCGCGATGCAACCGGCCGCCTGGAAGCCCACATCGACTGCCTTCCGTGGTTCAACTACCTCGCTTTTGACGTCATCGGTGACCTAGCTTTTGGTGCACCATTCGGCATGCTGGCCAACGGCGCAGACTTGGCCGAGATCAGATCCTCACCCGACAGCCCACCGATCTACGCCTCCGCCATCCAAATCTTGAACCGCCGTGGTGAAGTGAGCGCCGCTCTGGGATGCTACCCGCAGCTCAAGCCCTACGCCCGCTGGCTGCCCGATCCCTTCTTCAGCCAAGGTCTCGCCGCCGTCCAGAGTCTCGCAGGAATCGCCATCGCCAGTGTAAAGAACCGCGTGGAGAACCCGCCCGATGTTGAGCGCAAGGATCTTTTGGCCAGATTGATGGAGGGACGTGATGAAAAGGGCGAGCCGCTTGGGAGGGAGGAATTGACGGCCGAAGCTTTGACGCAGCTGATTGCTGGAAGCGACACCACCTCTAACTCTTCATGCGCTCTCTTGAACTATGTTGCCCGGGCTCCTGGTGTTCTAGACAAGTTGCAGGCTGAGCTTGATGCTGCTATTCCTGATAGCGTTGATGTACCTACCTTCGACATGGTTCGCGATCTATCATACCTAGACGCCGTCGTCAACGAGACCCTTCGTCACCACTGCACCTCCGGCATCGGTCTCCCGCGCCAGGTCCCCCCCAACTCCCCTGGCGTCACCATCTGCGGCGAATTCTTCCCCGCCGGCACCGTCCTCAGCGTCCCGACCTACACCATGCACCACTCCACCGAGATCTGGGGCCCCGACGCCGAGGAGTTCAAGCCCGAGCGGTGGGAGAATGTGACCAACAGGCAGAAGAACGCTTTCATCCCCTTTAGCTACGGACCCAGGGCCTGTGTCGGCCGAAACGTTGCGGAGATGGAGATGAAGCTCATTGTGGCTACCTGGGCGAGGAGATATGGTGCCCGTGTTAGACAGGGTCCCATGGAGACGAGGGAAGGATTTTTGAGGAAACCTCTGGCTTTGGAGATTGCTCTGTGGAGGAGGTGATGTGCTTTGGAGAGTAAGGTATTTGGGTCAATTCTTCACTTATGGTTATTTTGCGCCAATTAGTTTGTAAGGTGGGTAGGTAGGAATGGGTTATTTGGGTTGGAACATCTTGGATACGACATGTTTAACTATCATGAATGAAATATTATTTGCTTTTCTGGTTATTTTATGTCCTTGAGCTGTTTTCTGCTTCGCTTCGGGCTTTGTAGTTAATTGTGGTGCGACTCAAAGAACTCGGTGGAAACCCGCCTTGTCTTGATGTCAAGCATACCTTTGACACACTTTTACACTTTCATTCACTCAATGTCTTGTAATTAAAAATGAACGTCTTCGACACCCCAAGTCTAGCAGGACTCTTCAAACATCTGGACCGGTCAAAGGCTCATTTGACTTTGCAATCCACACCGTCCTCAGATCCGGCGCCTTCTCAAAATGCTCATCAAACGGCCACATCGGCCTCCGTATCCGATGATGCCCCAACCTCTTCAAATCCTGATCCACGCCCCCCGGTGTCAGGCCCAGCATCCAACCCTTGGACATGTCGTACAGCTGCGGCTCGAGGTATCCGATCTTGACGATGACTACATCCGCCGACCTGGGTTTGAGGTCTAGGTCGGTAAAGTCCTTTTCCTTGTGGTACGGCTTCCGGAGCTTGGTGAGGATGGCGAAGACGGAGCCGATTTGCAGGACGACTTCGACGACGGCGTCGCGATCGCCGTGCTTGATGGAGTGGATTCGACCAGTCATTGTGAGTGGTGGTGCGTGGATGTCGTCAATCTCTGCGCCGGCTGTCACGGTGACGGTGGCACCAACTCCAGCTGCAACACATGTCTCAACGGCCTTTGGTCCAGGAACGCTCGCGTAAATCACAGTAGGACCAGTTTCAGACTTGAACTCTGGGCGCTCGAGCAGCCTGGTGAGTCCCCAAGTCATGTCTCCTGACCCTCCCGCCGTGGGATTATCCCCCGAGTCGGAGATGAAGAACGGGCGATCCTTTGGTGGCGAAGCAACGGCGGCATCAAGACACTCTGCAAACGAACCGGTCGGTGCCACAAACTTGAAGTCTGCGCGGGCATTCCAGAACAGGTTGGCTAATTTCTCTGCGCCCTTGGATACGGCTTCCTCGTCCCAGCCGGTTACGACGATGACAGCGCGGTTTCTCGGTTCATCCGCCCAGGCGTAGCCTACCCAGATGGCCGCATCGAGCACACCGTCTTGGGCCTCGACATCCGGTACGGCGGCATATATGTGCTTTGCTGGCTCATCTCGAGTCGACGTCTGCTCTCCTGGCAGAAGAATAGGGATGGGGATCCAAGCCTTGAGGGGTCTTTGGCTGGGCGATGAGGGCTTCAGCACATCAAGCAGGTTCCGACATGCTCGTTCCTTGGTCTCCATGGTATCCTCGTGGGGAGCCATGCGATAGCAAGTAATGAGATCGCACATGTGCGCCAATTCTCGCGACACATTCCCATGAAGATCCATCGACGCCGAAACAATCACATCCGGACCGATCACAGCCCGAACACGCCTGAGAAGCTCCGCCTCGACATCATCCATATCCTCCACACACATGGCGCCATGAATATCGAACCAAAGCCCATCAACCGGTCCCTCGGCGACAATCCCCTCCAACCTCTTCACAATCTCGCTTGAGAGCGTCTCAAACGCATCACGAGTCACCACACCGCCCGGCAGCGCATGCCCTATCAGCGCACCCTTCCATTCCGCCTCCTTGCCCAGCGGTTTATCGGCGTGAAGAAACTCGTACCTCTGGGCAATCTCGTCGCCTCGCTTTGGATGAAAAGCTGGCGCAAGGGTCCTCGACGGCGTAAACGTTGACGTCTCGCATGCCAGACCCGCGACAGCGATAACAGGACGGCGGGCAGTCATTATGGTAGGGGGGATAATCTTCTGGGGTTAATTCAAGGTAGCATTCATGTTACATTCATCTTTTTTAGTGTTGGGTCAATGTTTATCTTTCCTCCCTCCCTCTCCCCCAAAGTGCGGGGTTTGTCCCATGATATTGTTTACATGCCCTTATTATCTTCTCCGCACTTCCTCCACAAGGAAAGTCGTTTGTTATCGCTACGGTTGTATGTCCCGATCCAACTGCTTGCCAAAAGGGGACAACCTGTGATAATCTGTGGGGGTAACAGGCGGGCATCACTAACAGTCTATTAAATGTGCGTCTACACCACCCAGATATGCCAGTCTTCCTCCACACGGCTAATTGCAGACAAAGCATTTATCCGACTGCATGGTTGCCAATGAACTCGTTCAAATCGTTCATGTATGAGATACTAGTGTGAAGCTCAAGGATTGGGATTGGTTATAAGGCGGTGCTCCCCCATCTCAACAAGTGTCTCACGCACAGAGCCGACGAACCGATCGTATCGGCCAACTTCCAGTACATCGATTCTGTTCATCGGTTCAACATCAGCATTGTTCGATTTCATTCGGATTGTCTGTCGCTTTGATAGATGAGAAATTTGAGGGGGCAAAGTGACGGTAATCAGCATCGTGGCACTCTTACATGTGTAAAGAGGATAAACTGCGACCACATCGAGGGGGAAAGGCCCCAAATATCGTGATACAGCGTTAGGATGCTTCGAAAATCTTCTACCGGAACATGGCTTCCCGCCTGGGTACCAGAGTCTACAGCCACCCTCTCCGTGCTCCTCTTAATCTGCTCCATGGTCCAATCTGCCACAGGCGGCTACGATGGATCGATGCTCAACGGACTCAACATCCTACCCTCTTATACCGACTACTTCAAGCTCACCGCTTCTACGAAAGGCCTCAACACTGCCTCCGTCTTCATCGGCGGATTCTTCGGGCCCATATGGGCGGGCATCATGTCTGATCGCCTGGGCCGCCGTCCTACCATCTTTTGGTCCTCGGTCATTACGTTGGTGGGCATCATCCTGCAGGCTGCGTCGCAAAATATTGCCATGTTTGTGATTGCTAGGATTATTCTTGGATGGGGTGGTGGTATATCGTCGGTCGCTGGAGGTGTCTATCTGAGCGAGACGTTTCCAAGTCGATGGCGAGCCTGGGGCGTTGGAGTAAGCATCTCTCTTCCCAAGCCCGCACAGGCGATCTCTCCAACTGATCAGATTTACAGGTTTTAAACAACTTCTACTACATCGGAAGTCTCATCGCAGCAGGCGTCACTCTCGGGACCGGAAAATGGGAATCAACCTGGGCTTGGCGTCTCCCCTCCCTCCTCCAAGGCGTCTTCTCCCTCGCATGCGTCCTCGTCCTCCCCTTTATTCCCGAATCTCCCCGCTGGCTAGTCAGCCAAGAGCGATACGAAGACGCTCGCGTTGCCGTCGCCCAGACAAACGCCAACGGCGACCTGACGGACCCCATCGCCATGGCAGTCTACAAGGAGATTGTCGACACGCTGGCGTGGGAGAAGAAGAACGGCATTACGATGAGCCCAAGGGAGATTATAAAGACTCCGACGGCGAGGAAGAGAACTCTCATCGGGGCTTCGGTGGGGCCGTTTTCTTGCATTGCGGGAAATGTCATTGCATCGTATTATCTTGGCGATGAACTGAACACTGCGGGAATCACAAACTCGAATGACCAACTCAAGGCGGTACGCTCCCTGTTTTACCTCGCTTGATCCGTGGGTCTCAGCTAACTCTGCCAGAACGTTGTGCTCAACGTATGGTGTCTCGCATGCGCCTTTGCAGGGACTCATCTCGCAGCAAAATGGGGTCGCAAACCCACAGCGCTCCTATCTCAGACGCTATTAATCATCTGCCTCTTCATCATAGGAGGTTTGTCGAAGAAGTACGCCGATGATCCTACTGGGGCCTCACAGAGCCTGATCTACGGCGACGTAGCGGTCATGTTCCTCTTTCAAGGATTTTACTCCATTGCATGGACGCCGCTGCTTTACCTTTATCCCCCAGAGGTCATGAATTACCCGATTCGAGCAAATGGATTGGCATTATCTGGGTTCAGCTTGAACGCTCTGGCGTATGTATTCCTTGTCCATCGCGACAGTATCAAACTAATCTCTCTCCCAGACTTCTCCTCACATTCGTCATGCCCATCGCGCTGAAAAACATTGGATGGAAAACATACATAATCAACGGCGCATGGGACGTCATCACCTTGGGATTAATCGTAAGCACTTTATGCATTCTCTCTATCCTATGCAGGGGGACTAACATCACCGCAGGCATTATTCTGGGTAGAAACAAAGGGCAAGACGCTTGAAGAAATCGACGCCATTTTCGAAGGAGAGAAGCATTCATCCGTGCCCGACATTGAGGATATACGAAGGGGAACGAGGACGTTGGATGTGGCACAAATAGAACAAGAATTACGAGAGGACATTGGGCTCAAGTACGCATGAATACATGGTTAGCTCGTTGTCGCAAATCATTGAAGAGTCTCAAAGAGATCATTTGTCTTGAATCCTTTCTGTCTCTACCCGTCACGTTTCCACGAACCTGTTCTTCTCGGCAGGCAAACAACAGTTCAGTGGGCATGCACGCAATCAGAGTAGCAGGTCTCTCTAATAGGCCTCTCTAATAAACACGGAAATGTGGTGGGATGCGACCTTTATAAAGCAAAATTCCAGAGCGCGGTCCTTGTCTCTCAGCTTTGTCTCTCATATTTGCTTTGTTTATTCCTTGAGCCTGTCTCAGTTGTCATCTCGCCAAAAATGATCAGCCATGCAGCTCATTGCGGGGGCCCTCTCCCAGGGCTGAATTGATCAAATTCCTCCATCAAAAAAGGGGAAGCGATGATTAAATTTGTAAATATTGGAAAATCATTTCTTTTGTTGCGATCAATACGTCATACCTAATACAAAGTCCATATTAGGGGGTTCGTGATGCTTCATGCCCAAATCGCCCGAGGTCCAAAGTCCGTCCGGAGTAAGTAGTTCAACACCCACTTTGTACATCGACGCCAAGGATGAAATTACACAAACTCACCGTTGCCAAGCAGACATGCACACCAAGGTTCTAGATTCTGCCCCCCATGTAACCGGCCCGTATAAAACACAACAAATGCTTATCCCCTTTTGTTCTGCACTCTTATGCTGTCCTCCTTTTGGCATTCCTCTTCCTCCCCCCCTAACTGAGACATGGCTTCAACTTGCCTAACCGCTTACTCGTCTAGCTGGTGATGAAAGCGCAGACGCTCAGACGCCATCAGACGCCAGCAACGATCGATAACGAGGAACGAAAATAGCCAAATCTTAAATACCGCCACGGACTTTGACAGGCCATGGTAGCTCCCCCATGCTGTCCATGGCCTGAGCTGAAACAGGATATATAATTGCTAGCCCGGCCACCCTTTCGCTTCTGCAAACAAGATCTCTTCAAAGACCGTTCTCGAGCACCAAAGCAAAAGCATCATCATTGGCACGCGAAAGACTCACCGCTTTACCGTACGTTGTCGAACTTATCTGTCATATCCATGCCTGCAAACGCGTTAACGATTACTAACGAACCGAATAGAACCCTGTCTCGTCATCAGCATCAACTCTGTCCAACATGAAGTTCGCAGCTGCTCTCATCGCCACCCTGGCCGGCTCTGCCGCTGCCTCCTTTTGCACACCGTTGAACGGATGCAAGTACGACGCCAACAAGGCTCTCGCCATTCAGTCGGACACCGAGTACGTTTGGAACGCCGACGGCCACACTGGCTACCTCGGCGAAGAGGGATGCAGCCCTACCTCGTTCGCCATGAAGCTCCCGCCCAATGAGAACATCAACGGCGGCACCTTTGGCTGGAAGTGCCTGTACATTCAGTCTGGGTATTGAGACAAAAAAAAAAAACAATTGAGGCCTTGAGGAAAAGGGAGGGGTATCGGGAGTGAATGGGATTGGTCGGAGGTAAAACTGCCGGGTTATATATATGAATAAGGCGTGGCAATATCAACTTGTGCGCGGGATGGCAATTGTTTTTTTTTATGTTCTGCTATTGGGGGGGCAGGTCTTTGAGTTATACCATTTGTTTTTGTCGGAATCTGCGTATTAGCGTATCGGGTGCTGGTTTTTTCTCATAGCTTAATATGATCATTTGCAATGCAAAGATGGTGCTTCTTGCGATCGGCTGTCGTGAGCGTGAACGCGAAAGTGAATATAGTAGGATACTTGAACGTGGTACGGGATTCTTCGCAAGTCGTTGTATGGGCATCCCAAGCGCTCGTATCGCAGAGGGCTGACTCTTGGGTTCTAGCGAGCACTTTCGAAAGCACTCTTAGCTAACCGCATACGATATGACAATCTTTTCGTCTCGTCTCGGTAGGCCTTTCGCATAGTTCTTCTGTAAACTACAAGATGATCATATGTTCGATCCCTTGCTTTGGCTCTTCAGCTGAGCTCGACGTCCTTAGTGGCAATGTGTGGATGGTGTTTCTGGTCAACGACATTGGCAGTTGATTGGACAACTACCACAACATCTTAGCATAGGCTTGAGACCTTGAGTCAGATGATCGGAACTAAATGTCGGATAAAAGTATATGGTCAGTTAAACAGTCTCCATAACGAAAGGAAAGAGTAAGACAACTTGGGCCTGTGATATAGTATGTCATCAGCTCAACTCAACCTAGGCAGCGAGAGGCACCTAGGCCTATCAAAGTCTTTCCGTCTCAAGGTTGCGCAACTAACGTCAGCATAGCTCCGCAACCCTTGACCACAGAGGGATATAGTAGTTAATCCCAAGCGACAGTCAAGTCAAGGGGGACGAAGAGAGAGTATGTGCGAGGAAGAAAGGCTTGATTGTCCATCTCAGGGAACCAATGTCCAACGGCTGCACAGTTGCAGTGGGTTGTTTATTTACTTTGAGGAAGACGAGATGCACTTACCTGTGCTAATGCTCCTTTCTGAAATGCGTTATCAAGGGTGCATCGCAATGACATCAACTCTCCTGATAACCACAGTGCTGGGGAGGCAGTGCAAAGAGTCCATAGGCCTTCACGTCCAGTAAAAGTCTGAAGCAACTCCTTCTCTTAGGGCCATCTGCCTTGTTTGCCCCAGTGATATCTGATCTTCTTCTGATAACAGGCACCCGTGCAGTTCGCTTAGGGGGAGCCAGCTGCCACATATTTCCAAGGCCATTAGTAAGGCTGCAAACTCTGCAGATACAAATAGCAACAGACAGCACTTCTCCCACCCTCTCTTCTTTTTCTCCTCCTCACCTCTCTCTTCCTTTTACTTTCCTCCACCACAACTCCTCGCAACTCTGTGCACCAGCACAAGTAATAACAAAAGAACTTTGCATCCTCTCTATTGCTTTCCTACCTCTCTATCAAACGGCTGCGATCAAGGCCACTTTCTTCATTCTGGTTCATCCTTCTTCGCGTTGATCACAACAAATAACAAACAAGCACAAATCTTTCTTCTTCTCTCTTGCTCCTTGAGTCTCTCGAGGAAAAACACAACAAACAAACCCTTTTCTCTACTTCTCAAGCTCTACACAACTCTGCTTCCTTTGCCCTCGGCATCCATCCCCCAAACTACCTTCTATCTTTCTTCTTTGCTATACCATCGCCCACCCAACATGTGTTTTGAACATGTCGATGTGGCCATCTGTGCCCCGATCAGCCCCCCAGCCTTGACTTTTACGTGTGGAAAACTTCACCTGGTTGCTAGCAACCGCCAGGTGTGTACCGAGGCATTGGGACAATGTTCTTGCTTTTTTGGAACCTGTGGTACCATTGAGAAGGTGGCAAGCGCTGATACCATGGACCTGGCCGAAATCACCAAGATCCGTTGTGTCGGCTGCACTGCGAGGGAAGACCAGGTCGGAGAGCGTCGTCACGGACAGGAGTTGATCGACTCCCCACTCCTTGTCAGGAAGCCCTTTGCTTCCGCCGCTGCCCTTGAAAGCTTTTTCGATGACATCAAGGAGATCTGGGGCGGCTCCAACACTTGCCCGTTCCACGTCAACGACCCTACCCCCCAGGAAGACCCAACAACCCCTTGCGGCTCCGAGAATGGTCGAGCTTCTCCTCCGACCCCCCCTTCTCCCATCAAGCATGAGGGAATCTCCACCGTTCGTATCTCTGCTCTTCGCGAGTCCCATATCGACCCTCGCCGTCCCGCGTCCCAAGGTACGCCAACACCAATGCAATGGCAAACTGTAGTAAAACTAATCTTCGAACGCTTGGCAGAAAAGGAGAAGAACACCTTGAAGCTCAACATGGGCATCTCCACCAGTCGCTGGGCCAATGCCCCCGCCGCCCCCATGGCCGCGCAGACCCGACGTGCTACCAGTCCTGCCATGAGACGCAGCAAGCGAGTCGATACGACGAAGAAGTCTCTCCTCAGAGACGCCAAGCTGTTCCTCGAGAGGAAATAGAGGCCTTGAAGACTTTTTGTCCTTCACAGGGTGCCCCAGGTGGGAGGGAGTTCTTGGAACAAAGGGGGTGCATCACAATGGAATGGAATTGGTTGATGCGGCCGGTGTTGGATGTCTTTATTGGGGAGGGAATACTCTTTGAGTACTGCGCACAGGAAAAGTGCCTTTTTGTTGTTTTTGTTGTTTTTGTTGTTTTTCAGGTAGCAAAGGGATCGCCTTTAAGGCGAATAATAAAGTCACGAGTCTAGGACATGTGCAACGCGCGAGTGAATATGGTCTTTATTGAACCGACACAAACAATCTTCCTGAACGTGATGAGAATCAACAGGTTACACCTATCGCAAAAATCTCGAGGCCTTCAATCACACTGTTCAATTCTTTTTCTGCTGATAATGTTCAGTTGTTGACATCATCGCACCGCGTCAATCTCAGTATGCCTACCTATAAATCATGCAGACCTCTCAGGCTCAAGAGTCTTCAGTCAAACACAACAATCGACTACATCACCACACCTCCACCTCCCATTCCATCCCATCTTCTCCTATCCTATCTTATCCACAGACAATCAGCTATAATCTCGCACACACACGCACGCACGCACAGTGAAACACCATGGCGACCAAGGAGGAAGCGACCAAAAATTGGACCTTTGAGGGGGAGATTGTGGACATTGAACACGATGTTCGCAGAGTGATTGCCCGCCTGCGTTTCCTCCGATCCACCGCCATCACCAGGAACTTTCACCAGGCCAAGTTTGAGCAGATGGACCAGGGACCCAAGATCATCCCCACCTCCCCCCTGAGCCGCCACAGCTGGAGTCAGGACGAGATCGACGCCTCGCCCGTGCCGAGCGCAACAGCAGAAGACAAGGGCACCCTTAGCCTTCAGTCGAGCCTTGATCTGCAGGCGATACTCAATTTGCCGCTTTTCAGAGAGGATGATGATATGATACAGGCGACTCGCACGCGGCACCTCGATGCCTTTAGCAAAAGCTTCGGGTGCCATCAGACGTCCGAGCTAGTTCTGCCCGATCCCATCCATTCTGCCAACGAGCTCGGCATGCCTCCGCTGTACACCTTCTCTCCCTCCTCCATCTCCAGTCTGAGCATCGGTAGGAGGACTAGATCTGCGTCCATCTCCCCCACGATCCGTCCCGGCACCATGTGCGAGCTCCTCGACGGGAGCGAGACGGACAGCGAGGACGGTCGGGACAAGGGGAGGAAGCAGAGGCCCATCGGGTGGGAGATGCAGGAGAGGTATCAGCGTTTAAGTGTGCGGCCTTTGGTGGAGACGATAGAGGAGTCTGAAGATGAGGAGGAAGGGGGGGTTCCGCTGTAAGGTGATGGAGTATAGAATGGGGGGTGTCGGCGTGAAGTAAGGAGGTAGGATAGTGAGATTTCTCAATGTGGTGGATTAATAAAGCTTTTTTATTCTCTTGTACCTAATTAAACTGCAATAGAGATTATACAGCTACCATCTTTGTTCTATGATTGTAGTATGTGAACTATGATCAGTGTGATGTTCCAGGTTATGACGTCGTCATTGGCAACCAGCTTGACTTCAAAGCCATGTCTCAAAGATCCAAATATTACCTAGGTATTTTGTTAATTATCGTTCCCGACTGAACCCCCTTGCATGTTCTTTACCGTATGTAATCTGACGATTTATAATGCAACCGTACCAATAACCAAATCCAGCATTTATGCAGTTTTCACAAATTAAAAATTGCCTCAAACGGAGATGTGATCTACCATCCCCACCCGGAACGTATAGGGTAGGCATAAGTCATTGGATATCAAGGGGGTCGCATGCACTCATGCATAAGCATCATGAGAATTCCCGTAAATTCCCCATTCTTAGCAAAACGCTACACCGTCTTTGGCCCTCTTTTTTCCCTTTCGTTCTCCTCTGCCGCTGAATCATGTATCGTGCATGATCAGTTATCAGCGCCGATATCTCTCCGAGGAGTTTGAGGATTTTTTGGGGGGGCATTGGCTTTGCGATTTGGATTCTTGGGGTTTCTCTTGTGGATTCCGTCATCGGACCTGGTTGTACCAACAATTAAGAGGAATGGGTAGTTTCATGTAATGATTCCATACTTGGGTAGCTTGAATTCCAATGGTAGATGCGGGTGGTAAAGCCGCAGATTTCGTCAATGGCTTCTTGGAGGGTTTATACTCAAACGCCTCTACTGCACGGCATCGTCCATGTATTAAAACCCCGCCCTCTCGCCTCAAGCTTCAAGCGGCGTGCTCCCGTTCCCATTCATACTCAACGTCCACTTCAGCAACGTCTCATCTCCATTATGACTTCCACTACTATTGAGCCCGAGTACACTCGCCTCTATGAGGCCATCCATCAGATATTCGCCAAAACCAGCCTCGGCGAAGACCGCTGGTACATCCCCGCCGTCGCCTGCTTGGTCTACCACGACCCCGTGAGCCTCTCAAACCTATACCTCCATCTCATCAGCCAGCCCGCCTACCAGACCCCTTCTTCCCGCCAGTCTCTCATCCGCAGGATCCGTGAGGCCCTCGTCAAGTCCGTCATCACCCTCGGCGTCTGCAAGCCCATCGAGGCCATCGTCGCCATCGCCGCCGTGGAGCGCCCAGAGGACAGGGACCTCTCCCTCACCCGCGAAGGGTGGCAGGCAGACGAACAGAACCTCGTCCGGGGCCAGGACTGGCTCTCCAAGGTGTACAAGGGAAACACCTCGTCCACGCTGGGTCTGTTTGCGCACCACAGGGACTTTGCCTGGATCAGCCAGAATATCAGCTACGGCCTCTTCCTGTCCGACCGACAGGTGCTGGATGACGTTGAGACCCAGCTGGTGGTGCTGCCGAGCATCATGAGTCAGAACCTGCCGCAGGAGACGCGCTGGCATATCAGGGGGACACGAAGAATCGGAGTGTCAAAGGATGATGTCCAGGCGCTTGTTGATTTGGGCAAACTCATTGCAGCGCATTACAACGTTGTTTTGGACAAGGTCCCGGCGGTGGACGATGTTGAGCAGGAAGTGTAGAAATAGGCGTTGAGTGAATGAGAAGAAATTAGCCATCCATGAATGTATTTTTCACGTCCCAAATAGAAACTGCAGTGGCATTGATTCGTTGAAATGAACCCAAATCATCACATTCAAAGCTCTGCAATACTGGACGTGTAGTCTTGTGCCCCCTGCTTTGATCGTTACACAACATCTCATTCATGTGGGTCTTTGTGTTACCACGCCCGCAATCTAATACGCTGCCATCCCTGCTTGCTGTCTCTCCGCAACACTCATCTTTGCAAAGTTCTTCTCCTCCCTCCTTTTAATGTCAAGATATCTATCAATCAACAAGGCAGGAAACCTTTCCTTCAACACCTGGCTCCCCTCCAGTCTGTCCAACGCCTCGTTCAGCGACGCAGGATACGCCGTCGTTACGCCGAGCTCCTCCCTCTGCTCCTTGGTCACGCCAAACGTGATGTCCGGCTTTGACTTGACGAGAAGAGGCAATTCCTTTCTTATGCCTTCTAACCCGGCGTAGACTATCGCGGCCAGGCCGAGATAGGGATTCATGCACCCATCCGGCTGTCGAATCTCCCAGTACCCATCTCGAATCTGCCGGTACGCCGCCGTTCGGTTCTGATGCCCCCATGTGACCCATCCATAACCGCACATTTCCGCTCGGGTGTAGCTCTCGTAGCTGGGCATCATGAATGCGGTAAGTGCTGGTGTCTCGGCCATGAGTCCGGCCAGAAAGCTCGGCCCGAACTCTGGTTTGGAAATGGAGAGGTGAATGTGCCGGCCGACGGGTTCCAACTTCTCAAAGGGCTTGGGATATACCGTCGCCCAGAGGCCGTTCCTGGCGCAGACGGTTCGTATGGTTTCTTGACAGTAGACCAAGGCGTCAACGGCCTGCATGGGAGGCATGGGCTCGGTGGAGATCTCATATAGGCCCGCTGTTCCCTCTGGATGGAATCGGTAGACGACAATTCCTGCATTCTCAATGTATCCGACAATCTCCTCCAGCAGCTTGTAATACTTGTTGTAAATTTCCGCCGTTGCGTAGCTTGAGCCGAGTCTGGGTACGGGTTTCGCCGGGACGCCATTTTCCATTTCCAGCATATAGAACTCAATCTCAAACCCGACGAGGAAGTCTAGCCCAAACTCCTTTTCCGCCACGGAGAGCGCATCACTCAGCTGGGTGCGCGGACACCTGGCGAATCGATCTTCAGCAGGCAGCGGCTCTTCCTCCACGTAGCACAAAACCTGCGCACTGGTGGGATCATATGTGCAAACTCGCAACGAGGAATCACTCAGGTCCGGTCGTACGATGTCGCGCCCAGCCCAAATGAGGTCCGGAAAGATTGTGCTGTCCACCGAGGTGGCAGAGGTCATGGGGCTTTGTATGGCCAATCCGGCACTGGGGGCGTTTCTGAGGGCAAAGGCCTTGGTTACGGTCTGGACTCTGGTGACGCCGCTCAGGTCAATGAAAAGGTAGCGCAAGTATCTCACCGATGGGTTACGAGCGAAAAAGGCTTCAAGAGGAAGTGGTTCACCATTGGAGATGTCGCCTTTGGAGTCCATTTCAACAAAGTTGCAAATTATCAGGGTTGGGGCAAACAAGGATTAACAAGAGAGTGCGACGGCGATGGAATTCTCACGCATGGCATCTCAAAGATAGGTGAGTCGTTTCTTATATCCCATAGCCAGAGGATCGTGAACCCGGAAGGCGGGGCTATGCTAACGTAGGATGCCTTGTGATCCATAGATAGCGACATGAGCCAACAGCATACGCTGTTCCTTCAGAGTGTTGGATGCAGTGCTCTTGGTGATGCATCCATTCCAGTCAGCAGCCGTTGTCTCGGCAGCTTACCTATGTAGGTAGAGCTTACAGTTGGCAGGCGGGCTGTCGCTGAGTTGGGCGCCCGCATGAGGTGCCGGAGGAACCGATATTGATTCAACAACAATCCATGGATGGATATCACGAATCATGGATGCGATATAGAGATACTAATGGTAAAGACTAAATAAATAAATTCGTGAAATTGTACAAGTACCTCATCTAGAATAGAATAGTAGTGTGGCTCCATCTGGATCCATCCATATGACCGCATAAGAGGTCCTACAGTCAGTGCGTTCCGTAGCGGCCGGTTCCAGCGGGGTTCGCACTAAACAACCCCATTACCGTCCATCACCTTGGTCCATGTAATATTCAAGTGCTACGGGTAAGGTCCAGTAACTCTCTCGGGTTCTCGGTAACACTGGAGGTCGGGCCGTGGATGGGTTCAAGAACTCGCGGGCGGTGTGGGGTGTCCATTCACGCAGCAAGTCCAACAGTCGCCCTGGAGTAAAACATTAGTATAAAACCGTCTATGCCCTGGGGGAGGAAGAGCACTAACGTATTGCCAGGGATACTAGAAACGCGGTGGTCAGTATGGATTCGATCTACTCCGTACCAAGAACAGATTCAAGCCAGGGACACTTACCAGGTCTTGGGGACAGTATGGGGTGCTGTCGCACATGGTCAGGCACCCAGGAAAAGGAGTTGGATACATCTTGTCTACCGCTGGCATGGCCAAAGTCAGGCTAGCAAGACAAGCAACGAGAGCGAGGGAAAGATGGTTCATTTTGGCAACAAAGGGCGAGAGAAGCCCTGGTATAGGTAGAAGAGATGAATGGTGGTGGAAAGAGATGAATGATGATGGAAAGAGTTGAAGATTCTGGATATAATTCAAGACCACCAGCTCCTTTTATACTGTATATTTGAATCAACAACTGAGACAGACAATAGTCCTAGACGATGTGAAGCCCGAAAAATCATCACCACAATACAACACAGTCCTACAACACCACCCTAACTAAAGCTTGCATGGTTCCATTCCCTCGTACTCATTTCCACTAATTGCCATGACCATTAGTCCGCCAGAGAGAGGGAATTGGCCCATGGGCTTTGACTGGAGGGAATTGAGCCGTAGGTAGGCCTTGGCTCGAGGTAATTGTACCGCAGGGTTTTACTAGGCCGAGCAGCAAGTCCAACATTCGGCCTAAAACAAATATCGGTGTCAGTCCATGAAGTTTGTCTTACCTCCCTATACTAAGGAAGAAGGATGAATCCAACATCCAACATCCAAGGAGGCAGGGAACACTAACAATTCTGGTGGGAGACTAGAAACGCAGTAAGCATCTATCCATATCATTCTGCCAAGAACAGATTGAAGACAAGAAGGACTTACCGGGCCAGGGTCACAAATTAGAGGGAATGGATAGCAACGGGGCAAACAACGGGCGGCCGTGGCCCTCTCGTCGTTTGTTGCCGGCATGGCCAGAGTCAGCCCGGCGAGGCAGGTAACGAATGCAATGGGGAAATATTTCATGTTGAAGATGGAACTGAGAGATGATAACTAGTAATAGAAAGAGTTGAAAATATCGAGACACGGTAATTCAAGGTAGTCCGCACCTTTTTAACACTGGGTGTGGACTAGAAAAAAGAAAAAAGAAAAAAAGGATGTTCGATTTGAGGCCTGAAAGGTGCTATCAATCCATATAAATGCAGTACATACAAGTGGACATCCATGGATACATGATCTCATCGTCTCCACTACCATAGATCACTATCAAACATCCCGTGGACTCCAATACAGCTACAAGTAAGAATCAGAACGCACGCAGCAAGTCCAACAATCGTCCTAGAAATAAATACAAGTGTCAGTCTATACTTTTCTTTTTTCTTCTATTGCTCCCAGGGAAGAGGAGCATCTATAAAAATGAATAAAATAAATACCAACCTTGTTAACGAGAACCTAGAAACGCGGTAAGTATTTGATCCATCAAGAGACTCAAGTCAAGGATTAACTTGCCGTGCCGGGAGGACAATATGACGGAGGGTCGTGGGTGCACTTGGCCAAACACCCACCAGCTCGAGCCATCATATCGTTTATCGCTGGCATGGCCAAGGTCAGCCCAGCAAGGAGACAAGTAAATAATGCAAGAGAGAGATGGTTCATTTTTGTAGAAGTGAGGAATACGAGTTTGGATTTATTCATTTATTTTAAAAACAATAAAGAGTAATGGAAATATTCGAACATGTCTTTCATACAGGTCTAGACAGCCCCGTTCCCTTTAACATCATGGACGGCATCAAGTAAGACAAGTAAAAAGCCTAGGTCGTTCAAAACCTGAACATTACATTACTCCAATACAACGCGGTGCTCCCGCAATCCACCAAAGATGCCGTCGTGTTCATCCCGCTCCCAGCACTATTGGGTAATTACGCCGCAAGCGAACCTTTTGGCTAGGAATCGGAAATCAAACAGCAAGTCCAACAATTGCCCTAGAATGACCGGATATTAGAGCAATGTGTCTGAAAAGAAGAAGAAGAGGAGGAGGAAATTGCGAGACTGGGGCGGGATACTGACAATCTTGGTGCCAACCTAGAAAATGTGGTCAGTATTTGCCCGGTTATACTGAAAATAAGAATTTGAGTCATAGGGGCCACTTACTCTGTTGGAGGGACAAGGTGGAGGCCCTGCAAGACAAATGTCGTAACACTGAGGGGGCAGCACACTGTCGCGGGCCGTCGGGTCGTTTGCCGTCGGCATAGCCAGAGCCAGCCCGGCAAGGCAGGCCATCAAAGTAATGGAAAGAGATTTCATCTTGATGACCAAAAGAGAGAAGAGAATATCTGCACGGATGGAAAGTGGGCGGGATGTAGGTAGGCAGTGATGGAATGACTGAAACGTTGAAGATGTTTTGTTTTCTCGAAAAGAGGCCCAGTGAGGACTTGCCCATTATTTAACAGGCTCTCCGCATTTCAACTAAGCAAGCAAGCACCCTGATTCGAAGGGAAAGAATCCGGCATGGCTGGATGGGATGCATCGCCTAAAAGCCAGCCGCTCCCGTGTTGCCATGACACCTCTGGCCAATAGTGATGGTTTGGTGAAGGTGGCGAAATACGAAGTGTCTGGGGTAATGGTGTACTGACGCGGACGTAATTCCGGGCAAGCGATTCTTCTGCATCTTCTTGCTGTAAAGATTCAACACCAATATCTTTCGTCTCTCATCTAGCAGACGGGTAGGATGTACAAATGAGCCATCACCCTGCCTTGGCATCCTATCCGAGCGATGAGAACATACATTATCTTGACTTTTGTTACGTTTGTATATGAAAAGGACGCATTTCTAGTCAATGTTAGCAGGTACTCTGGTAAGCTTGTGTTACACATCAACTTGACAATGGGTGGGTGTACATGACTTACAAAAGATCGTGTACGAAGAATCCTTTCGCGCAACCAGAGGCGGTTCCATCTCGCGATGATGGTTCCAGTTCTGGCCAAGTCCTTCGAGGTGGTGCAGATACGGTTGATGCGACAATGCATGCCGCGCCTTCATCCCACCCATTCGGTTGTCTCTGCTGATGCCGCTGATGACGTTTGGCGGGCTGAACCACGATGGCCTGCATCTTGCATCAACAATGAGCCTGTCGGACAGATTTGCACCGTCATAACTCGGCCAAATACTTCCAGCTCCTCGAATTCATCCCGAATCCAGCACCAGACATCTTTATTTCTTCAACCATACCCCATGTATGCCTCCCGACGGCCCGATGATGAGGCTGCTCAGGCAGATTCAACTCGTTTGCCCCCGCCTTCATGTACTGCATATCCTTGTGCCCCTCCCATCGTCACCCACCGCGCTACAATGGCTTCACAAAAAAGTCATTACATCTTCCGTAGTATAGTGGTCAGTATACAAGCTTGTCACGCTTGGGACCCGGGTTCAATTCCCGGCGGGAGAGATCTTTTTTGTCCTTTTTTTCTTTTTTCCTTTTTTTCTTCTTCTTCTTTTCTCTTTCTTTTTCTTCTCTTCTTCTTCAAGTGACATATCGTCGACGGAGAAGCCAATTGCCCTCCAATTGGCGAGATGCCGTGATCCCGTTATTCTATACACTTTTCTAGAGCTATTCTTCTCACTGTCAGCAAATTACCATGTAATGCCTATTAAAGGCCAGTGAGACATATTGATCCATGGAATGAATGCCAGGTTACGCTCACCGTTGAAGCTTCACCACCCCCCTCTGGGCAATCCCTCCGCCCTGAAACTCCAAACCCTCAGCCTCACGCTTCTAGAACTCCATCTAGACCATGGAATCCCCAGCATCAGAGCCAGGACCAGCTCCTCATCTCACACGTAACATTCATCTCCCTTCCCTTTGACCGCGATAATAAATCTCACCACGTGGTCCATCTCATTCCTCTTTTCGCAAAAAAAGGTCACGTCGCACCCGGGGACCACATCTCAAAACATATATGTAGCACACATGTCTCAGACGCGCACATTCTTCAAATCCTTTCATCTTTTTTTTTTGGTCCATATCTCTCTCCCTTACAGTGGTCGAGGCCGCTATATCTCCTCCCTTTTATCGTCCCTCTCCAAGACATACTTGGTACCCTTTAGTAACACAACAATTCGACTCTTCGAGGCCCTTCCAGAACTTTGCTACTTGATGGTTGGAGTAGGATGGCGCTTGGGATTATATGCAGAAAATAATTAATTACTACTCTGCACGGCGGTGCATGAACCATTCATGGATCTACGTAAGCAAAGAAAGAAAAGAAGAAAAGAAAAAACGTCTAAGCGATTGACCTTTGTTCGAGAAGGGCTCTCGATGTCAATCTTTCTACAAGCAACCTAGGCATTACTCAAGGTGAGGAGGGGGTATTGGTGAACCCACCACAGAGTGGGCAATCCCGAACTCCACGGTTGGGATATCCATTTCCGCGGTGCGGAGTCGAATGGGTCGAATGGGTCGAATGGGGTTAACAATGGGGTTATCTCCTACGACGCACAATCCATCAACTCCTCCCTCCCCATGGGGCAAACACTTCATTCTCACAGGTAATGCCAACCCCCCCTTTCTCCCCTCCCTTCTCCTCCCCCCGTACATATCCAAGCACACCAGGGCATCAAATCACATCACATCACCACCCCCTCGGCCAATGTCCGTTTATCCACGAAAAGAAGGTCGTTCTAATCACAAAATGCCCCGTTCCGATTCTCTCCGTTGTTACGTAGGCCTATTTCTCCAACTTTTTTAAACGAGGGTGGGTGTTGGCTGGAGAATCACACACACACACCATTAGGCCTAGCATGGCGGGCGTTTCTTTATTCGTGATGGGTGGGTGTGGTGTGGTGTGGTGTGGTGGGCAAGTAACCAAACGCCTTTGTTTTGTTTGTTTGTTGGGTGCTAACGAGCTTAAGCTTGAAAGGATTAAGTCTATTCCCACCGGGAATTTAAACAGTTCGGATCATCATCTGCCGAGTAATTTTCTCCTATAATGTTAAAAGCAACGAGTTTGGTGATGCTGGTGATGCCATTTACAAGTCCATGATAGGCAAGTTAGACGATCCTGTGTCTTAGACAAGAGCGCACACATTCACAAATTCAGTACCCCGTAGACAAAAAAGAACAAAAATTATTGAGTGTAAAAAGTTCATTCATTCATTCATCTATGTACATATGTTTTGGTATCTCGTAAAAAGGGAAGCTCTAATCAACCCTCCAATAACGCACTCCTTCTAAACCGTCCTCTCAATCTGCTGCACCGTCGCCCGATCCTCTGCGGCCATGCGCTCCTTTTCCGTCATGGCCATCTCCTTCTCGTCGGCATCTTGGTTGCCGTGCAGACCAATCCTGTACCAAGGCAGGTCAAACAGCCGGTCCATGCTCTCCAGCGACCGGCCACCAGTCTCGGGCACAAAGAACCACACCCACACACCGCCGACGATGGTGATGGCGGCAAAGGTCCAAAATGTGCCTCTTGGCGTGATGCCGCCATCCGAGACCTGCAGCAGCATATCAGGGACCGCTCGGGAGTTGCCGTATTGATTGGCAAAGTGCAGCGTCATGGCCCAGGACGTCGCCAGGGCACGAATGCGGAGCGGGTACAGCTCGGCCGTCAAGAGGTACTGCATCGAGTTCCAGCCCAGAGCCCAGCCAGCCCCGGAGAGGTAGAGCATGGCGATGGCGCCCCGGCTGGCGGCCTTCATGTCCGCGGGCAGCACGTAGCCCTTGTCGGCACCGAGCTGGGGCACGGCAGTGAGGAAAGCCGCGACGTAAATCATGGCAATGGCCTGAAGCGTAATGCCAAGAAGCAGGGAGCGCTTCCGACCAATAAAGTCGACGAGGAAGAGGGCACATGCCATGGCGCAGACAAACTTGACGACACCAAAAATGGCCGTGACGAGCAGTCCCTCACTCGTTCCCGTAATGCCAAGCAGCTTGAACAAATCAACGGCATACACGGTGATGGAGTTGGCGCCGGACCACTGAGACAGCAGCTGCACCGCGCTCGATAGGTAGACCCTATAGAGGTTGCTCTTATCGAGAAACATCTCCTTGATCTTGCCGAGCCAACCGACACCCATGCTAGCCTCGAGCTCGTGATCAAGTGCAATCTGGATCGAGGCAATTTCCTGCAAGACGTAGTCGCTGTCGGCGGGCTGCTTGCGCAGGCACGCCAACGACTGGGTTGCCTGTTCCGTCTTGCCCTGCTTGACTAGGAAGCGCGGGGACTCGTACTGGAAGAGGGTCAGGAAGAAGATAAGTCCTGACATCATAATGTGCAGACTCGAGGGAATCAGCCATTGGCTCTTGTGGTCGGGGTTGATATGCAGGTTACATCCGTAGTTGGCGAAATATGAGAGCAAGATGCCGAGGTAGACTGCACCCGTGAACATACAAGTGCAGAGACCTCGAATTGATGCGGGGGCCACTTCGGCGATGTAAATGGGGCTGTTCAAGAAAAGAAAAAAGTATTGCGTCAGCTTGGCAATTTTCTCCCGGAGATGATGAATTCCATTTCGTATTCCTTACCCTACGACAGGAGTCTGTCCCACGCCAAGACCAGCAATGAATCTGCCGGCATAGATGGCGCCCAGATTTCCCTTGGCACCTCCGCTCATGAAAATGGCTATCCCCACTGCCCATATCACGCACAAAAGCCTCGTAGCTTGGATTCGGCCGATGCGGTCACAGATTAGGAAAGCACTGAAGAAGACACCCTTGCCATTAGCATGCCGGTTTTCCGATACCGTTGCATCGCGGTCTGGCGCGTGCGCACCTCTCAGCCGCCGGGGTGTGACTTACATAAGGGCCCCTGCAACGGAACCGATCTGGACCATGGCAGAGACATTGGCTTTGATGTTGGCCTGCTGGGGGACAGAGTATGATGCGTAGTCGATGGCTATCTTGAAGGTCTTGGTGTTGAAGGCGCCGGAGATCAAGCCTTCATCGATACCACGGGCCGCTCCTAAGAGGCCAAAGGATAAAACCGCAAACCATAATCGCCAGTTGAGAGCGCCTTCAGGCTCTCCCAGGTCCTTCAACCGGAAGATGTTGACGGGCTTCTTCACCCCTCCAGCCATAATGGACGACGTGCTCTTCTCGTAACAAACTTAAAAAAAAAGGCAATAATAGTGTAAAAGGGGGTAGAATTAAACACAAGAATAAAGCCAAGGTTTGCGGGTAGCAGAGAAGAAGAGTATGACCACAGAACTTAGTCTTGGTGGCGTGAGGGAGGTCTACCAGCTTTATACTTGTGCTGCAGGGACGAGAGATGAACCAAGTCATGCGTTCAATCCCTTCAAGGCCCGGATTCTAGATTTGTAAAGGAAAAATAATAACCAACGGGCACTCAAGCCCAGCCTGAGTCTGTATTCCCGTGCATAAACGATCCCCCCCGTCCAACCCCCCAATGCTGGTGTTGCGCGCGGCACCCAATCATGGTGCATGTAATTTGGCCATGGCGTCCAGGATCATAAATCTACAGCTAATTCTCCTTCACCCCCCCACACATCTTTTTACCTCATGGGGTGACCATATGTCTCCGTTGGTCGTTCGGTGTTCTGGCGGAATATCTTCACACCAACTCCGTCAGGGTCCCGTCCCTCCATAGCCTTGTTCCCCAGGCGCCTTCGTGGGGGACCGACGCCTCCCGGCTTCTCTTTGTTTGGGGCAAGTTCGGTCAATATCCGATTCCCCAACTCTTCACCTTTTTTGCCGGAACATCAACCCAAACCCAACAGGATATTCTCACGACATGCTCCTCCGTGTTTTCTTCTAGCGGGCGCCGCGGAAAGAAGGTGCAAAAGAGCTGTAAGTGAGGCAAATACTGGACAGGTATGATGAGCAAGGATGGGGGCGTTCAGGTAGATCTTCCGTTACATTCGTGCTGGGGCAGGATCCCAGTTCGACCGGGTCAATGTCTCACCCTGCGAACAACGGTGAGAATGATCCCATAGAACCCCGCTTCCGCTCCCAATTTTGGAAGCACAATGACAGCAATAGCTGGGCATCTTGGAAACAGATGCTACGTTGTTCCAGATGCCACGAGGTGATGTGCGCGACGCAGTTCAAGATCCAGACTGAGTCAATGATAGTCATTGCCTGCCAAGTAGCGATGACAATGATGGCTCCGGCAGTTGAAAGTCGCCAAAACGCCTCGACTTTTGTTTTGGGCTTTCATTTATTAATTAGGCCTTGACCTACTTCGGCGGTCAACCCTTCTCTCCCCCCATGAGCACAATTTTGACGGCGGCACAAAAAGCGGCTGATGTTGGCTTTCCCTTAGGTACTTGTGTAGCTGATGACCGTCAGGGCCTGTAATTGGAGTGCTGCTTCTTAAAGGCAAGAAAGGCGTGACGGACATGCGACCCTATGCAGACACTAGAAGTATATGGGGTAAATGATAGACATTGGAATCCCTCGCCCAACATGGTTGCATTCAGCCCGTCATTCTTTGTGCATCCTGGTGGCGCCCATCTCTGGCTGAGCCGTCCGTGAGCGCGGCTGTCTAGTCTGACTTGCTAGGTCCAATACCGGCCCCAAATATTGTATTCTTCCTTTGTTCCGCGAAACTTAAATTTCACTTCTGTCACATCCTCAAAGCCTTCCTTCACCTTTGGTTCCTTGAATCTTGATGCGAAGCTCGTGAACGCTAGTTTGGGCAGCCCCTGTCTTTGTTCAGGATTCAATGACTTGTTGAGCGATCGAACGGCGTCATTATGCTCGCACACCACTACAGGCGTTGAGAACCACACGCAGCGGATTGGAATCTTGGCTTTGTTGGCCAAGTCAATCCACAAAGCTCGCGTGTCGGGATCTGGATTCGTATTATCTAATTCAAATGTCAGTATGGAGTAGTTGGTGTGGCTCCTTGCGCGGGGAAACAGGGGTTAGGCATCCATCTCGGCGAAACCCCACATAGCACATACCAATCGCTACTGACTTGCCCTCCTTGAGCAGATCCTTGGCCGCCTGGATGCACTTGTCGCGTGTCTTGAGCGTGTCTTGGTTTACTCTTTCATATCCGAGCGGGTTGAGCACTTTCCAGTAGAATGTGCTCTTCCCTGCGCCAGGAGGACCGCAGAACAGGACAAGTTCTTGGTCATTTTTCTTCTCATATATGACTTTTGCCTCTGTTGCCTTTTCGTCTGCATCTCCGTATGTATAATGCGCCAAGTCAAAATCGCGCGCAAACTCCCTTGGCTTCTCTTCCAGAAAGAACTCTTCCGGCGTTATAAATTTGACGCCAACATTATGCGCAAGGTTTCGGTCCGAACAACTAAAGTCTTTTGATATCGCGGCCGTGTTTCCATTCGCCTTGCCGACAGTGGCCATCCGACCACCAGCGTCGCCAACAAAGAAGCTCTCTTCCACATCCACCTCTTCCTTTGAAATTCCATAATCGTTACATAGCTCTTGCCACATGCCCGTCCTGGGTTTTCGGTAAATGTCCTTGGCTGTAGCTGCGTATATCGTCGTGGGTAGATCAAGACTGGTTAGGACGGCGTTGCACTTTTGCTTGAACTCGCTGACGCGCTTCTGGGCTGTCGCTTTTGGTCCCTTGAAATTGGCATCGAAATGGAGTGTCAACCCTGCCTGGTTGGAGAGAATGACGACTTGGTAACCTTGATCTTGATATAGTTCTCGTAACTTGCCAGGCACCTGGCTGTCCCACCACTTCCAATCCGCAGCACCACTGGCATGCTTCTTGCCCGATGAGGTTCTGATGAGTGTAGAGTCGAGATCAAAAGCTGCTATTTTTCGCCTTTTCGTTTGTTTTGCTTTTTGCTTTTCTGGCTGGTATTTTCCGACAAGTAGAGTTGCGGGCGTATCATCGTGCTGGCCTCGTTCGGTCCATATCGTGCGATCCTTGGGTTTTTGCGACGCGGGTGTAAAGAAGCTGGCAACAGCGCTCTCTGATAATATGTTAGTAGATGATTACAGCCGAAGAATAATGCGCATCTCACTCGTTGTGCCGCTCTTCACTGTTCTCTTGACTGGTGGGGGAGATATTGGAGCGCCAGGATCTTTTCGTTTCTTGGTATTTGATGGAGACATTGTATGGTTTTGGCGGTAGTTGCAGAGTATATGAGAATGCCGGAACTGTTGAGCTCGAAGTAATTGCACAAAAAACGAATTGCGGCCAAGCATTACGAGCTTGGAGATTCTGTTGCTTCAGATGTGACACATTCCAGGGATGCGCGCAGGCAGCGACCTGAAAGGCGACATTAACGCGCTGTCACGTGCACCACAGGTAAGCTTCTTGCTCCATCGCTTCAATGTATCTCATCACATCCAATCCCTCTCAGAGCTACTAGCACTTCAACATTAAAAGACTAAATACGATTTAATATTTTGAGTCACACGATCTTCATCGAATTCTCAAGGAATTTTCAAATTTATTGATTATTTTCTCATTCGACAGCCGTTAGGGCCAAACGTCACCATGTACGAGCTCTTCCTCACTGCTCTAGTTGAGGATAAAGACATCAATGCAGCCAAAGCTGTCCTCAGTGGTTACTGTTCGATGCAGCCATGGGAGTCCATCAATAGGGTTCTCTATTTCCAAGGACCTCCTCGGCCTTCTGGAATCACCAACCAAAGCTCCATTGAGAAACCTATGCGCAAAGACACCATGTTTTTGTGGAAAGAATTGCACCAGAACCTGACCAGACAATCTTTTGTTCTTCAAGCTCGATACGATGTGCTGAAAGATCGTGACATGGGGCCGTCTTCTGAGCCCATGGATCTCGACTCAATGACTGGCGTTTTAAAATGGACCGATTTTCCTGATCCGCCTCGAGGTCAGCCGATGCTCACGCAGCGCAAAATGGTCGAGCTCTGGGAACAGAGAAAACTACCTTCCATCCTACGAGACAACCATTATCAGTGCGTTATATGATACGACCTTTATGCATCGTTTTCTAACACGCATCTAGGTTCAAGACGGAAACAGTGGAGGAAATGTACAGGTTCTTCCGTGACGAGGTCGAGTTTTGCCTGGTGAGGCACTACTTCATAGGACCCATCAATGACTACACTCCCCTTGCTTCACAGCCAGCACTTCTGACCGGCCCAAGAAGCAGTATGCCCCCTTGGGAATCATTGACCCGCGTCGACAAGCAAGACCGATGGATCCTGCAGGTCAGGGCACACGTCCTCCAGGATAACAAGCCTGATGAGATTAGGAAGGCACAAGAACAGTTGATATCAATTCGTGGAGAGCTTGATGGGGTGTTTGACTTTAGACCCATTGACCGCAAGGTACACGACACTCGAGTGGCTATGCAGCACCAAGGAGTTCAGGCGTTGCCACAAAAGGTGCTTCTAGGCAAGTCGTGAAAATAGCGAATGAGTACATTGTCGCATTTCTAGCGTACTATTTACGTTTAATCCTCTGGAGCCAAGAACTCCTACCAGCATATCGCAAGACACCCGCTGTTCGAAACGAGTCGCTTCACATCTTTCCGAAATTTACTAACACTAGCCTCTTCGTGATGCAGCGTAGACCATTGCCAGTCCATTGGCCCCTCTACCTGGGGGTGGTATATAGATTATGAATTTATCCCAACAACGCTGAAAACGTTGTGATGATGTACATACACGAGATCTGATGCGTAACCTTGTGGATCCAATGCTTTGCTTGTATTGCTCCCTGGCAGTAGTGGTGTAGAATTAACCAACATAGCCATTGGAGTATCTGCAAACATTTACGAAACGTGCTCTTTGAACTGACTTCTACCTATCTCTGATTGTAATTATAATACATCTGGCAAACGATGATGGTGAGTTTGCTGAAAGTGTACATGACGGAAACAATGGAGAGAAACGAGAAA
Source organism: Hypomyces rosellus (assembly GCA_011799845.1). Taxonomy (NCBI): domain Eukaryota; kingdom Fungi; phylum Ascomycota; class Sordariomycetes; order Hypocreales; family Hypocreaceae; genus Hypomyces; species Hypomyces rosellus. The sequence goes on from WWCI01000003.1 coordinate 1,372,530, forward strand.
CAGGAGAAACAGAAAGAAACAGGAGAAACAGAAAGAAACAGGAGAAATAGACAGCAATAGGAGAAGTGGAGAGAGATGGGAGGAAGAGGAAGAAACGAGGGAAATTGAGAGAAACAAGAGGAATTGGGGGACACAAGAGGAATCGACAGCAATGGGAGAAATGGAGAGAAACAAGAGGAATTGGGAGAAACAAGAGGTTGAAACTCAGATGTGCGTAATAGTGGATCTTGTTCTCTGTTGAGAGCGGTTTACCAAGTGCCGGCATCGTCATCGGTTGGCTGTGGGAGCTTCTCTGGCGTGGTTGCAGGACGCGGGTTGTTGGTTTCATCAACATCCTATGAGAAATCAGGCGGAGGTTCAAGCCAATTTGCCACAATCATTCGGCCGCGACGATCAGGATCTTGAGACCAGTCCAATAATTCCGGGGGACCGGCAGCACCTGCTATTGCGGCAATTCTGACAAGTGCCCACTGCATGTCTATCATGGTCTTCATATTTCCCACGTGCTCTCTTTGCATGACAATCTCGAATATGTGACCGGTATGTATCGCTATCCCCCGAAGAGAATCTGCTCTTGCGGTCGCAATAACGCCAGAATCGTCTTGCTTGGTCTCAATCATCTTTCTAACATGGTTCATGTTAATGTCGGCTTTTCCATATGGCCTGAGACCATTCCTAGGCATCCAGTGAAACTGAAGCTCAACCCTGTCCATCGTATCGTTGATGGGGACAGCCGCATGCCACTTTAGAGCAAAATAGCCGGCGCCCCACCAGTAATGCATGTGTTGATGCAGACAAATCATGTTCCAATGCTTGTCAATAGAGCCAAGCTCTGATGTAAGGAGAGTTCCGATCTTCACTGCGGTATCAACTTCGAAAAGGCTCTGGATGATATGATAGTGTTTGCGGAAGTGATGTACATTCAGCTCCGATGCGCTTATGGCGTATGGGACAATATGGTAAACTACAGGAGCTGTAGCCCGTGTAAGAACGCATGCATTATTATCCCTAGCGAGACACTACATTCGTCAGAGTTGGCAACAATACCGACGTGGAGAGGAGTAGTTGTGTTTATCACATACCCGTTGGCTTTCAGCCATGTTGCGGCCCAATCTCTTGGTACTGAAGGTTTCAATTGGCACTTGCGCTATTATGGGTTCCGGTGTCTCCACTGATGATTCCACGGATGTGTCTGTGCCGGTTCTGCTTCTTTTCTTACTCGAGCCAGCGCTCGAATTCTCTCCGGGCATTTTGCCTGTCTTAACTAAGGTAAATGTCAGTGGGTGGATAGAGAGCATCGCTGGCAATGAGACACTCACATAAGATTAGGAGCGTATGGATTGACCGGCATGATGTAAACGCAAAAAATTCTGCCGTCTGAAACCCTCGCAGTGTTTCTACTGACATGAGCAGAAAGGCCGATAGTTGAACGTTTGTCAGGGAAAAATCCTTTTTATCGGCGTAAACAGAACCCACATACATGCTTCTGAGATGCTCGATGATTTCGAGTTTGACTTCAATCTCGTCCATTGGGAGAATGGGACTGGGATCAGCAGTCTTAGGCCTGACCTGCAGATACCAGACCAGGTCGTCTCTATCGGCAGCAAAAGTTGTTCCATTTGAGAGAAATGTGTCGAGGACACCGTAGCAAAAGTCTCTATCCATGACTGCTGCCTCTTTGCGTGGGTGATGAATGAAGAGCAGAGGTCTGGTAGGAAACAAGAATGGTGAATGGAGAAGAGGGGGAGGAGGTTAGGAAGAAATAGTTTTTTTTGTTAGGAAAGAGGAGGAGGGGGTGGACTGTGTGTGAATCAGAGTTCAGAGCCAGGTGATGATAGCTGGTGGCGGAGAGGCAGTTGACACGAAACCTTTTTCTTTCTTTCTTTCACAAACTTCACACATCAGTATCCACTCCGTGTAGCCACACTTCTTTTCACCCAGGTAAACTCCAGTTTGACTTAGTAGTAGACTCTAGAGCTAGTGAACTAAGAAGAGGGATACAGACCCCGGGTAGGACCTGCTACCTATATACATGAAAGCCAGTGCAGTTACTAGGATCCATGGATTGCAGTTACTTAAGACTTCTGTAACTGTAGGCCGTAGTGACTGACCCAGATCAGTCACTAGAGCCACAGTTAAGTAGCCCTGATTAACTTAGCCCATGGCTGCCTGCAGTCTGGCGGCAGTTATTCTGCTCACAAGAAACCTTTATGACGCTCAAGTATGCTCGCTCTTTGGTCTAATTCTCTCCAAGTGTTATGATGACCATTTTAGCTAACCCTGAAAATCATCTACTATGGAGCAAGAAAAGGAGAGAGTCTATGAATGTGTCAATCCAAGTCGAATTTTCTATTTCGTACGACGTCTACAGAAGCACCCATATGCAAATAGAGGGGAAATGATTGTCTTGGGGACTGGGCGGGCATTTGGGTATGGAATCCGTGATATTGTCCAGTCTATTCTGCCTTTCGTTTTGTTATTGTTCTTTGGAGGGGCTGTGGTCGAGTCAAGGTTGCATACGAAGTGTGAATCAATGTGAGTCGCGCCGTCGAGTGTTTGCGTCCCATGGTTCAATTCTTAATGCGTCATCGTTAACAAAATAAGCAAAGGGGAATGAACATTAAAGTGTTGGGCATGATATCGATATGCATAAGTGGATGCATGAAAAATATTATATCTATTGCTTCTTTTAATCTTTTACAATTCCCCTTTTTTCTTCTTTTTTCTTCTTTTAATTCTTTTTTCTTCTAATCCTTTTTTCTTTATTGTTATTTTTTAAAACCTTTTTCAATGTTGTTTTTTATTTTTTTAAAAGAAATTTGAGTTCTTCCAAGCCCCTTTGTTTCTTTCAATTTCTCCTGTTTCTCTCCGTTCATCTCCCTCATGTACACCTTCATTGCCTCATTGTTATCGTTTACTAGACACATTATGAGCATAACCACACGTAAGAGTAAAAGCCATCCACCTATACATAGACATCATTCATTGATCTTAACGGTCTGGTATTTATTTCCTTTTGCTGATGACGTAATCGAGAGCTGAATCATGGGACGCGAACACTCGACGGCGCGACTCACATTGATTCACACTTCGTATGCAACCTTGACTCGACCACAGCCCCTCTAGAGCAGGGATAAAGCAGAAAGACGGAATGGATTGGGAATATAACACGGAATTTGAGCTTAAATGCCCGCCCAGTCCCAAAGCAATTTTTTCCCGTCCAGTTACATATAGCAAAGGTGGCCTACTAGTCAAGGGCATCGCGAGAGAACCGCTCAAGGATCTGAGGTTGCTGTTTCGAAAAAAATGCATCATCGGCAAGGATACTTCAGGCAACTCGTATTTGGCTCGTAGCTCAGTTGGAGCTTTATGGGATCCCATTCTCCAACTCACTTGAAAAGGCCGAGTTGATGGATACGTTGGAGAAGGCGGTTAAATCTGGAAAGGCAAGCAAGCGTGGGTATATTTATATCGAGAGTAATGGCTAATTGGTACGTAGTGTAACACACCACCCGACTCTGTTGAGAAGGAGAATATGCTTCGTAAGAAGTATAAAGCCGCATTGGCAAAGCATTCTGAAGCTGTTGAACAATGGAAGGATGACAAGTTTGAATCCATGAAAGACGACCCGGCCAGCCAAGTTCACTTCGATATGAATCGTTTTATGGGGCGATATTTTGTTGATGGAGAGGGGCGTCCAGATCGGAACAAGACGAAGGACCCGCTGCTATTACGCGATGGCGTGCCCATGATAGAGATGTTAAAGGCGACCATCGACAAAATCCCAGGGCTCAAGATCCATGCAAAATTAGGCAACCGTCTGGTGGTGATAGCCTGGGATAGTGAGTTGGAGAGAGGTATTGAGCAGATGTTTAACGACTGTGGCTCGCTGGGTAGTGAAGCGGATGTTCCGGCTTTACAAGCAAACTATGACTTCAATCGGTTCCTGAAAAAATACTTCCACATTGACATTAATGGTATCGCAACTGATGATGAGAGGCCTTCTACCGTCATACGTCTTTGGGTATTCTTTTCGGCATGGAATTTGCTGAATGAATTCCATCACACCACACCAGAGTTCTGTGTCGAGTACGTAGAGGAGGGTTGGCGTAAGATTGCCGTCCTGGGATGGGACGCCAAACGTGTGGCCGCCAAGATTAAGGACATGGAGCAGGAAACGGGACAAAACAAGCTAAAGGGACCGGACTTTATGAAACGTGAAGAAGTAGACATAAAAGCAGAATACGAGAGGGAGCTGGAGCGCTTTCTAAAGCCTCACCGCGGATACGTGGAGGATCACAAGCCATATTTTGGAGTTTTGGATCTGTCGCATCTCCCTGGAACATATGGTGTCAAGTGCAATTGGCTAGAAGAAGGCTATGGAGATAGCGAACATCAGTGCCTATGGGAGATGACACTCAGTATATTGCCTTCTGATGATGGTTATGGAGTCAAGGCCTCCTTTAACTTTTATGCCATCGAGGGCATCATGCCTTTGGCCTTGTCCCGAGAAGACGTTTGCCGTCTGAGAGATGCACAACCAAAGGGCAATGGTGAGGATGATGATGAGGATCAAGACCGGGGCGAGAAGGGCAGGTCCACTGGCGAGAAACGGTCCGTCGGGTCGATCAGCGACCCGTGGGGTGTCCAGGCTGCAAGGGCAAAACGACAAAAGCATCCACAAGCGCCCCCCAACCCCCCGTGCAGAAAACTCATCCGAATAGAGTTTACCTGCAGTTTGCCTACAACGAAGTAAACGGATACCCGACGCCCGATGAAGACAACGAAAATGTTGGATACTTTGACTTTGACATGACGAAGTTCACGGCTGACGGAATCATTTATCTGAAAGATTATTCACAGGACCCGTTGACGATGTCTCTTTACAAGACTTCCAATACGCCAATGGTGGAGGAGCCGGGGCTCCCAGATTGGTATGAGTTTGACGGCAGACGCTGGGGTTATGGGTGGTAATTGGGGGGGGGGAGGTCTTAGTAGAAGTCTGGGTGGGTATATGAAACTTCGAACCGGCCGACGACTTTCTTGTAAGACTATGTACTTTGTGTTCTTTAACATTTACTCAACGTATTTCTATTGATTAGTGTTAACAATGTCAATTAACAGCTTCTTTTTCAGGGATGTTGCGTCTAAAACTCGTTGTTTTATTCCCGCTATTAATAATTACTAGACGTTAAAAACGTGACCAGATTCCAAGACAAGTTGTGATACCTCCTCGCACTTATGCATGTATGGGCCAGATATGTTCAGTGTGGCAAGCAACTAGTTGCAAGGTATCAATTCGAAACGCCGTCTTGTCTCATTTACAAAAGGAATTCGACATCGTGCCATGCCCCAAAGTGAAGGTTTGTCTTCCTATCCAAGGTGGATTTCTTTGACTGATCGCTCCAGACTCATCCACGCGTTGGTGGTGAACTCAAACATGCCCACCCTTTCTGCGAAATCCCCTTTCCGATTAATTAGCATGGAAATGATTGAGCCCCCCCTGTACCCAGTATCTTTTCGTGCTATACGTATAAACTCATAGTGTAGCCCTCGAGGTTTTAGATCTTTAAGGGCTATTTCAAGAGATGCCGGGTGATAGTAGTCGGGGGACGATGGATAATAGTATTCAAGGAAGGCCATCTTTTCATCGGAATGTAGCATAATGTTGGGGGGGCGTGTGAACCCAGGCATGAGGACGAGTTGATCTGCCTGCACTGTCTCTGTTTCAAAATGTAATATTCTGCAATCGGTTTCGTCCAAGGATAAAATGTGATCCATTTCGAGCAACCTCTTGTCGTTTTCGCTGAAAGGCCAAAGCAGATAGCGTGGAGACTCCATGTCTCTTGATCCTTCGATTCTTTCAGGGCTAAAATGGATACTATGATCAAAGCATCCAGCGAATGTCACCTCTGTTTGCCATCCTACCCAAGACCAGCTAGGGAAATGCTCTATCCGCGACGGCAAGCGAAAGTCATATATCAGAGTCCATGTAAGACTGAGGGGTGACTTGCTAATTGGCAGCCCTTGAACAGTTGGGCCAGTGTCGGACCTCAGGGCCGAAAGTATCCCGCGGAAAGCGTTGATTCTATCAGAATAAAAGGTCATATTGAGTCTAGAGTATTGTTCCAGGAGGCGTCTGTACGAGGCGAGTTCGGGAATCGAGCGGGGGTCGTAAGTGTGTCCATACGCCGCTTTATGCCATTCTCGTGGTAGCTGTAAAACATTGAATCCACTGAATTTCGCAACCGTATAACTCTGAAGTCCAATCGTTTTCCCACTTGGAAAACAAAGCAGAGGCTCGCGATGGTGGAAGATGATGCACCTTTTAGAAAGCAAGCGTTCCTGAAAGGTCCAGGCTCTGGAGCAGTAATGGGAAAGCTGATGGTGCTTGTCAAAGAAACTGAAGTCGTCAGATAGCCGGTTCTCCAATTTGAAAATGCCCACCTTGCGCTTTATAATATGTGGGGGGAAATATTCATTTCTGACTCCGGGCAATGGAGTGTTTGCGTCTATCCCCGTCCAGGCAACAATTGTCAAATATGCGTTCCTATAAATGTCATTCATGCGATCAAGATGTCGCATCTTGTTCTCTTCATCCTGTATAATACACAGAGCGTCTACCCAGAGATAGCGCTTGCCAAGCTGGCCTGTGAATAACATGGCATCTTGGATCACTCTAGGTATGGGAGGTGTGGTGTTCACTAGGGATCCAGCAATGTATAGATCCTTCTTGTTGGTCGAAAGAGTTTTGAACATGGCTTTTGGATCACCCCAGACATAACTGAGGGCAAGATATGCCTCGCCTGTGGTTGCAGGAACAACACACTTCTCCTGAACATCGACAAGGAGAATGTTGAAATGGCGACCAGGTAGATCAATATGGCGCTGCATCTCTTCCCTTATTGCTTCCCCCGCTTTCAATATAGATGTAAGATGCCTAACCATTACCGATTAAACCTCTGGAGAGATAATAAACATGCCATGCCAACTTACTCGGATTGGAGCTTCGCCCCTTTTCTCCCCTGGCTCGTTTTATGCAATTCATGATTCTTAGGCTGAGGGTATGCGACCTCACTGAGGCAATCATTTCTATCAAGCACGCTGAGAAGTGCTTTGATGGCATCCATGTTAAGTCGGCGACTGGATTGACATTCAACCAGGTTTTGGCGCTCATCCCTGTAATGCTCTTTGGCATGCCAGAATTTACTCAACCTCCAGGATACATATGACGACGTAAAAGTTTCTTTGAGAACGGGATAGGTTTCTTTGAGAACGGGATAAGTACAATGAATCAATCCCAACGTTGCGTAAGAATGCGGAAGTGTGATTTGGATTTCGAGTTTCATTGACGGGTATCCGTTCGATTTGCTGTGCCTACCGGGGTCAGCTCTACCACATACCCGCACAGGCATTTCCAACAATAGTCTCTGATCATTTAAGGGTGCTGAAATTATCGCGCAAGCCACAATCTCGCAAAACGAGCATTTGCGAGTTCCAATACTGCTCGTCATTCCTAGATCGATTTCGATGTTGGTGGAATCTTCACCTTTTTGGGGGCGTATGGCGGCTTTAAGCTTTTCGAGAACTCCTTTTTTTATGCAATGATGGCATAGTCCCTCTTCGGTGGGCAAATTCTCAAAAGTCGTCATCGTTGTTGTAAATATGTTCGAGTATTGGGTCTGCTTTTGAGGTCAATTTTGCAGAAAAGCGCTGGAGAATGAAAAATAGATGGATAATAGCTGGCATGTAAACAGAGCGGAAGATTCCAGTAACTGACATGTGTCAAAACTTCCCTCTCAGGTCTAAGAAGCACACTTACGCGTGTTAACGTTGTAGGAGATGGGGGGGCTCAAGGTCGTTTAAATACTGCATTCGCCACCCACTATTATCCAACCTGAATAAGGAGCTCGATGCTCGCACTGCTCATCATGTTTTATCGAATAGTGAGCGTAACTCATAAGTTTAAAACATTTTGTCTTATTGGCATGATGAGGCGTATAGGGTACTTGGGCTTGTATCATTGATGCCCAAGCGGACCGACGCCGCAATAAGCCAAGGCAGACAACCTGTTGGAACAGATGGTGGATTCTTGAGGAACATGAGGTCCTGTATGGTCAGAACAGCTCCATATGGCCGAGGGGAAATAGTAGGAAGGCATTGCAGAGTGATGGGGCTCGAAAAATGCAAAGCCATAATGGAGCATCCGGCATATCTACCCATGTACACAGCCTCCTTGAAGCAGCCACTCAACGGGACAGAAAAGGAAAGATGTCGCTCACCGCGAGATACGGAAATGACCAGGCATACAGACTTGCACGACAAACGCAAGACTGTCGACTGCATCGGCCTCTGATGGATACGCTATTAACATGGGGCTGACTGGTGCATTGGAGGCCGTTGAGAGGATCTGTAGGTTTTGTCTCGCCAGGCCGTTCATAGTTGTATGCAAGGCAAATCGACGTAAAAGACCAAGTCTTCTTAATTCAGTTTTTATGTGTACAGAACAGTATCCCACAAGCAGTAGGCTAGTGTCGATATTGAAGGGCAAGTGTCCCCCATCTTGGGTCCTGAGGAGCTCACGGGTACCGATATTACGACAAAACTATACCATCCCCAATCATAACATGGCAATACGGTGCTGTTGGTAAATAAAAGGCTACTTATACATAGTATCCCAGTCTTGCTGACCCAATCGAGCATTCCCTTGAGACTCGATCCCAAGTGACGTGTTATCCTCATTTTCGAGTCCACGCTTGATCTGCATCTGTTTGCAAAGAAGAAGAATCATTAGCTTCGCTGCATCTTGACAAAGTCAACAGATCTCATAAACTCACCAGGATGAACCTCCGGCTCCCCAATATCCGCCCTCGCATCCCTCTTCGCCCTATAATCCACCCCAAATCTCCTATCCCTCTCCTTCACGACCCCAAAATCAAGCTGCCCATCCGCCGTATAGCTCGTCATCAACTTTGGTTCCCCAAGCGGCAGCTTATCCCCCCTGTCCGTCTGCCAGAGATGGTACACCTTGCCGTATAGATGCACAACCTGCTCCATCTCCCGCTTCTCGGCTACTTCCCACGCAGCGTTCGGGACGGCGACGCTACCCTTGGGCATTATGAGCATGCCTGATTTCACCTCGTAGACGTGGGAGTGCCAGAGAGGGCGCTCCTCGGGGGAGAGGGATTCGTAGAGGTGTGGGGTGATCATGTATTCGATGCCGATGAGGCGGGCGTTGGGTTCGTGGGAGTCGTAGAGGAGGCATTGACGGACGTCGTCGTCTAATCCAGCATTAGCAACTTTCAGGCATTTCTCGGATATTCTAGGTGGCAGGGCGAGTACTCAGATGAGCGCAGTAGTGGTTGGTTTCCACATGGCGACTCGGGTCATCTGCGTAGGCATGAAAGGCGTTGAGATGAGCGCAGACGTTTTTGATTGGTGAAAAGTCCTTTCATCACGTTAGTTGACTTGTTCATCTCAACTTGAAGCAGTTCGTGAAGAACCATACTTGTATCATTGATGCGCCAGTGGTCAGGACCTTGTTCTCTGTTGAGAGCGGTTTACCTGGTGGTTCACTTGTAGCTGACTCGTTCTGATCGCTTCGCTGCGCCATTGTAGCAGAGTTGAGTATTGATCAGTTTATTACTTCACAAGTGAAGAATCCAGATGCAAAAATTTTCAAGCCATGATGTCCATGTAGTCGGAACAGAACAGAAAGTCATCAACTCTACGTCATAGATGAAATCATGGCATGTCTGACAACATCCTTGACAGGAGACTTGACACATTTGCACCAGCATATCATGACTTTGGTAATATTTAGCCTTCTACTTTGGGACATCTCCAACAGACGATCCGTCATTCTGATGATCATCTCCAACCATGCTTGACATCTGCCGAAGCTACGGATCCGGGCCGGTGGAAAAGTGGATCTAGTTCCGCATCCAAGTCGGTTCAGCTGCCGAGATCTCGGAGCGTGAGATAAGGATGGGACGGTGTACCGATAGAGGGATCAGCTGTCCTCGCGCCCGTGACTTTCGGAACCTAGCGCAGAGAGAAACCTTGGAAGAATGGATGCATCACACTTTTCTTCCGAGGGCGATAAGAGCCAAATGCATGGCATCCATGATACTTCGGAACCATCCATGCTTGAATCCATTCCCTCCCGCATCCCCATCCTCCTCCCCCAATCATAACCGGAAGGAGACGACGATCTCGTATTCCGATCCAATAGCTCAGGCCTTTTTGTTAATATAGCCCTTTTTTTTCACGCATCATGCACGGTCATATCCTCGATTGCAAAATAGACCCTCACAGGATCATACTGTTCAGGCATACATACAACGATTACCAATCCGGACAGCTGCATTACGCTCGCCTCGTCCCATCCAACAAAAACGAACGATGCAATCAATTCCCCCCTCATAATTCAGATAGACGAGCAAAAAGGCCATGCAACCAGAAAACTTTGACCACGCCTTCGATCCATCCATCCATCGATCCATCCATCGATGACTGCATCTATCCGCGCTCTATTCGCCCCAGATTAAAATAATAATATCAATAAAACTCCCTCAAGCGAGACAAAAACCACCACCATCATCATATCCAGTAATTACACTGCCCTCTATAGCACACCACCACCACCACACGCACACCGCATCCGGCCCACGTTCCGCGCCGTCCTCCCACTGGTCTAAAATAAAAGTAAACCGCTTCCCTCTGATTCGTCATGATGCATGCAAGAATCAGTTGGGCATCCAAAAAAGATGATGCACCCATACCTACAACCCATACCTACAACCCCCCCATACGTACTGCTTACAACTAATGCCTATACAACATCCAGCTATGCATACCTGGGCATTGTAGATGGCAAAAACCCTACTCCCCGGTGTGCATGCCCCATGCTTCTTCTCTCTCCACGGACTTGCCCAGTCCAGTAGAAACAAGTGATGTGTGTGGCGCCCTCCATGCCTCGTGGCAGCCTCTCAGCCATCGACCCAAAACGCCGCCTCACCAAGCAACAGTACGCAAGCAAACAAGGTCCTCAGTGAGGGTTATATTCTCTCTCTTTTTTTTCTTTCTCGTATTCTCGTCCCGCAGATGGCCCCCTCCCCCAGATTTTCTGTGCAAATTCTCGGGATGCGGTGACACAACAGGGCTTTTTTTTATTTGGTTTCCCCTCCATTACACGCATTGGAGGTGAAGAAAAATATGCCTCGACGGCCTCCCCCAGACACATCCGTAGATACGTATGAACAGCACAGCACAGCACAGCACAGCACAGCACAGCAGTGTAGGCATCTCCCCCCCGCAAAATTCCATCATTCCGTGCGCATGTAATACGCATCCATCCATCCATCCATGGCTGCAGACAGTTTTCTTCTTCTTCTTTTCCCCGGATCACCCCGTTCCCGTTTGGACACCGCATCAGCATCATTACTTTTCTTCTTCTTCTTCCCATCTGTACCCCTTCCTTTTGTATCTCCCCAGTTGAATGTTGAAAGCCTCTCTCTCTTCTTTGAAGGGAAGAAAAGAGAGAAAAAGAAAAGAGGATCAACCCCGCGCAATGCAGAAACCCAACGCCACGTGGCCCACCGCCCAAAAACTACACCCCATAGTCGACATTGTAGCCCATCCATCCATTGTCCCGCAAGCCCTCCCTCCGTCTCTGCAAACCCGCCCCATTCGCAACTTGAACATCCAAAAAAGACCATGTACTCTCGTACCCTTTTTCATTCTCAAAATACCCTCATCCAAAGCAGCCCCATTCCTGAATACGAAACATCCATACCTTGAAACTTGGAAAACTAAACTTCTACGCCGCCTCCCGGAATTTTGCGCCCCCCTCCTTTCCCCTCCCCCGCGTAGTGTGCGTCGTGAGAGAAGAATGCGTGCCACCACATCCAACATTTCATCCTCATTCATGCATCCATTCATTCATTCTTACAAGCTTCTTCCCTTCTTTACACCCGATGCAGCGCCACCATCAAAACTTCAAGCTAAACAAGAGAGACAAAAGGTTACACCAAGTCTAAAGAAAGAAACAAACATCGTCTCACCCCAAGAACCCACCCCCGCCCCCCCCCCCTTTGGGAGAAAAAGGGAAAGACAAGACACGATACACGGGTACTAAAAAAACTGCTAAAGAAAAGATGGCTTCCCATAGATTTCATCCCGTAGCTTGAAACAAGGAAAAAGGATGACGACATGCGTCTCTCCCTCCCTCTCGCTCTGTCTAAGCTGTGTTGTTAGTATAGCTCTTGGAGGGGGGCCTCCTAGCTGGCTGGGGGTGCTGGCGTTACAGCGACCACCTGCTATCAAACCAACCCCATCATGAATTCGGTTGGATCAAAGACATCCAATCCATCCCATTCTCAAAAAAGGTGGGGTGGCTGGGAGACCCTTTCAAACATGCAAGAGGTCATCGTCATCGCCAATAGACCGTATGACCCTTTTTCTCTACCCTCGCATTAGGCACATTTCCATAAATCAAAGCTCACCAATTTTTTCTTTCATTTCATTCTTTCTCTCTCCGTCCAACAACAACATCTCCCATTGCTACGAATTTAATACTACACATGTAACAATCCAAATTCCTTCAACGAACCAACCGTTCATCGCCGTCAGCATCAAGCTCTGAAAAGGAAGGCCACATAAGCCTCCCCGACTAACCAACCTTGAAACTGGTCTACCTACCTATAATGCCGTACGGGGGAGAAAATAACCACAAACCAAGTATACCCAAAAACGAAAGGTGTCTTGTATGTAGTGTGGTGTATGTGGTGTGTGTGGTGTGTCTCCCCCCACACAATCCTCATGTAACCACTCAAAACAAACAAACAACAAGCCTTCACGGTCCCATCAACGACTTGAGCTTGCCCTCCGTTTTTGACGTGTCCTATGTCCCAAGAAAAAAATACACGACTTTTCCAGCTGCCCATGAGGCATGTAACAAACACCCGTAGATTACTACTACTACTATTACATCTTCCCTCAAATCCTCATCCTCCCCCCCCCCCCCCCCCGCCAGTCTGTGCGTGTCCTTGTTCTGGCTGCCCACTCTGTTTCCGGCCTTCTACATTGGCCAATGTCAGACGACACAGTCTGTGACACCACACAGCGTCGTTTTCTACTCCACACACCAACATAGGTCATCAAACGGTCATGTCATCAAAAAGCAGCAGTCATGCATCCAGTCACTCACTCATGCTCATCATCCAACCGAATTCAAGGGTCAAGGCACATAGAACTGTATGACAGAATAACTGTTTCTATTTTTTTTCTCCAGTTTGATACCACAGTTTCCCTGTAGCATCCGTTGGTTCAACTAAAAAAGGCCCTGAGCGAATAATATTCCATCATATCGTCTCATTGCAGCACGTCCAAACATAACTTCGTTGTTGTTGTTGCTCTCGTTTTCGTTCCCTGGCCAGCAAGAGGCAAACAAGGGGCGCCCATTCGGCGCTGCCCTCGGCCCTTGTGCCATCCATCATCGTTCGTTGCCCTTCCAATAACGGGGCCCAAAAATAACTCCAAGGGTGTACCATGCAATGTTCCATTTCCCCGCCCAAGAATGATTTTTTGGATTCTAAATCGCTTTTCGTTGTTTGTTCCCATTCGTATGAATATGTCAAGTGTGTGTGTATGAGTGTGTGTATATGTGAGTGTGTGCGAGCGTGTGTTTGCATCATCACAAATGCCTCTTTGTTTAAACGCCACCCCGCTTATCTACATGTCTATGCAACATTTAAAAAGACACAAGATGCAGGACGCCATTGATTCGTTTGTTATTCCCGGTTGCGCCGTCGAGGCTCTGGACAAAAGAAAAATCTTCCCGTCCCAAAAACAAATGATAAATGAGTGACTAAAGTTGGATATCTTGGATATTAAGTATGTTTGGTATGGTATGGTATGGTGGTATTGGTAATAAGCCGTAAATCGTGAGATGATAACAAGGGCGCTGGCGCTGCATGTCTATCGTATGTCGTCGATGTCGTGACAGGAAGTCCAAATCGTAAAAAGAAATGACCATTATCTCGCTTTTCCTCCTCCTTCTTTTTTTTTAAAAGAAATAAAAACACAACGTACAATCAGTGACTAGGTAGTCACCGTCGTAGCTTGTCCGCCAGATTCTTCCAGAACCGGGGAACTTTAGTCTCTTCGCTTCGGGCTCGTACCATGTACGCATCCCTCTGCATGGGGCCGACAATGTCCTCGTCACCACGACCGGGGAACTTGCCCTCGGCGTTGAGCGCCTCAATCATCTGAGGGACAGCGCTAGGAAGGCAGTCATCGAGACGACGATGCTGGACAGCAGCCAAAACATCGTCGTTGGCGAAGTAACTCCCTTGAGCGGCACTGAGGTTTTCGGCTCGGCCCCGTTCACGTCCCCGGCTGCGGCTTCGCGAAGTCATCATAGCAGGGGCTTGTGGCTCGCAGTTTCGGACGGTTTGTCGGACAATGTCTTCGTAAGAGCCCTTCCACTTCCTCTCAATCTCAGCCCACTTGGCCTCGGTCAAGGCGTAGATCTTGCTCGTCTGTCCATAGTTCTCGCCGGTGCGCACCAAATGCTTGGTGTAGTTGACTCGCGCAGCATCCCAATCATCTCGGAACTTGGTGACGGTCTCGGCATTGAGCAAGGTGAGCTCATAAGGCAGCGGTGTAATGGTAAAGTTGGCGTGTCCAAGTCGGTCGGACCATTCGTCCTGGTCCTGCAGAATCGAAGGGGGAAGAGGAAGAGGAAGCTCGGCCATGCCAGGCGATTGTCTGAGAGACGTCCGGGAGGGCCTGGTGCTGATTGATGCCCGCTGAAGGCGCGGTGAGGTCATGGTAGGGGATGGCATCTCATTGATGAGAGGAGACGACGCAATGCTGGGAGATTGGAGGGGCGACTTTTGCGCCGGCTTGCCCAGGGGATCGGTCATGAGCGGAGGGAGCAAGGGAGTAAGAGCCATGGAGCGATCGCGCTCAATGCTGAATCTCTCCTCTCGAGGAATTTCCACACCACCGTGTAGGCTCTCTGTGCTGTCATAAAAGGGCATGGCGGGGTTGGAAGGCATGTAGGCGTCTTGGAAGCGATCGGGGAAGCGGCGGGTGGGCGAAGACAGAGAAGACGACCGGCTGGAAACACCACCCAAGACGTTCTCCAGACTGCGCTCGGTGGTGGGAGAGGACATGACGTTTGTTGCGCGCAGCGATCTCCAGCGAGAGATGCCGGGGATCTTGGAGCCAAATCGAGAAGTGATGGACATGAAGGCATCGCTGGTGGCACGCTTCTTCTTGCGCGGGTCGGCATTGAGATCGTTGTCGCTGAGGAAACCGAGGTCGTAGTCGATGTCGAATTCGTTGGTCATGTCACCAGTAAGAATGACCTCTGAGCTGCCGCGGTGCTCGCATGCTTGGTCGCCTATTGGTCGGGAGATGCATTAGTTTGGGGTTGATCATCTGACATCAGTGTAGCCACCACCAACACCACCAAACAATACCACTTACACAAACAGCTGTAGAGGCCAAAGTTGTCGCTCATGCTATCCTCCTCCTCATCGTCGTCGTCGTACTCGTAGTCACGCTCAAAGGGCTCCTCCTGTACGTCGGGCAACTGCCGCAGACTGGATTTTGTGTTGACGAGCGTGGGGGAGACGGGGCCGTCTTGGGGTAGCGGAGGCAACTCGAGAGAGGAAGACGAGCTGGAATACCGGAGGTGGCTGCGGGCGGAAAATGTGGGAGTAATGGGAGAAGTGACATCGGAGCAGGTCGAGCTCGTAGTGTAGTAGACGTAGGTGAGGTCGCAGCCTTCAAGGCTGATAACGCGCTCGTCCATCATCTTGCGATCTTGTACCAGCTGTGACAAGCCCCCGAGGGCAGGCGTCTCAGCGCAGCTGGTGGAGAGCATGCGGACCGTTGTCTGCGTTTGTATGTGTGCTAGAGGTATAAATGTGAGTCCGATGTTGATCCCTTTTTTCTTCAATATGATTTCGGTTTGTGTGTGTTTGTGCTTGTGTTTGTGAGGGAGATTTGTTGTACAGAGTTTATGAAAAGGGAAGAAAGATATGATGATCAGAGGAGGGAAGAAAAGTCACCGACCGACAAGTTTAAAGGTCGGTAGGGACAGAGTCAGTTTAGTATGATTTAGGTTGTTGTAGGTGGCAGTGGAGTTTCAGTGGATGGGATGGGATGGCATGGGATAGTATGGATGGCATGGGTGCAGCGGTGGTGGGTGTGGGTGTGGTTGTGTGGTGTGTGGTGTGTGGTTGCAGGGCGGCGGACGCCTCCTCTGTTTCTTCAGTTCAAAGATTGAGAGATGGAGACAGAGACAGAGAGAGAGAGAGAAGAGGTTTAGCGTCGTCGCACTGTTTTTGGAGGGGACGAGGAGCCCTGGGCTCGGCTCTTTTACTGGGTCTCGCTGTTCTTCTTGCAAGGGTTGCCAGAGAGCCCAGAAGCCCAGCCAGCCCGGTGCCAGAAGGCAAAGGCAGAGGCCAACCTTGACGAGTGCAGCGCAGCGCAGTCGCAAGTCGCAGTTGCAGTGCCCTAAGCAGCGCATCGTACCCTGGCCATCCATGTACAGTTGTACCCAGGTATCCTTGTACCCTGGTCCGTTGTCGATGATGGTGGGGTCGGTGGTTGTTGTCGTCTCTGGGAAGGTGCCAAGGGAGGGTGGGTGTTTGCGAAAACAGAGGAAGGAAACAGGGGGGTGTGTAGAAAAAACGAGAAGATGCAAGAAGCATGTCGGTACGTACCTTTTTTGTTTTTTTTTGGTGTGTGTTGAACCCTTGCGGCCGAGAGAGAGAGAAAGAGTCGAACTGCACTGGCGGTCTGCGTACCACGGACACGGAAGCGCAGTGATGGATCTAGGCTTGACACCGTACCAGCTACCTTAACCACAAGTAGCTTCGTTGGGCGGGGCGGTGTTTTTTTGGAGAGTTTTGTTTTTGTCCTTTGTTCAAGAAACGGAAGATAGAAAGAAAAAAAACACTGGACTGGCACTGAACTGAGAAAGAGAGAAGAGAACAAAGAACCCAGGCGGGCGGAAACGCGCGTGGGTAGGTGGAAGATGAACGAGGTGGTGGTGGTGGTGTCACTTTTGCTTTTCCTTCAACGCCCTCGCTGAGACAAGGACAAAGAGTTGAGACAAACGGTTCCAATTGCAGTTTGTGTGAGTGAGTGCCCAGCAGCCCACCACAGCTTTTGGTGTTGTTGCTGTTTCTGAGACAAGAAACGGACAGCCAAACTTTGGGGGGGAGCACTGCTACTGTTGCTGCACACACCAGCCTAGGAGAGAACAAGAGGGGACGGAAGGCTTGAATGTTGAGGAAAAGCCGTTCAGAAAGCCCGAAGTCGTAGTCAACAATGCAAATGCAAGCAAAAGGCAGTAAGAGTAGCAATGGATGTGTGTTTCTTTGTTTCTTTGTTCGTTCAAAATTGTTGCTTGAAGAATACCGGACAGCGCAGCTGCTACAAGGTGCTAGACCTGTTATAAGCCGGAAGAAAAAAATAAGGCTCGATGAAATAGATACCTAAATCGATAGGTAAGATGGGAGAGAGAAAAAAACAAAAAGGGTTTGGTTGAAAAAAGATCCGCCACTTGGGCGAGTAACAAAAAAACAATCCCGCCGACTGGGAGGGAAGAGGGAGGATGGGCGATGCTGGTTAGTATTGGAGACGGTGATGGGTTGAAAATAAAGGCAAGGCCGTTGAGGTTTGTATTTGTATCCAATCCGTCAAGTCGTTATGGACAGGCTATATGAGACAAACAAAACAAAAACAAAAAACAACACATGGCAACCGAACCAAAAAATCTCATCCCTATTATTCCATTGAACCCTTCTACTCCGTACCTCCGTGATAAAGGCGAAAGGTTGGGACATGCATCAGCTTCTTCTTTTTTTTTCTCCTTCCCTCGCCATCTTCTTACCAGGTCAGTGGTTTCGCCTACCGGGGAGCCCAGTCGCTGAACAAACACCAAGCAGTCCACGTGTAATCGTGGTGTGTAGGCATGTACATACACACAGGCAGATAGGCATGTATCAGGTTGGGCAAAAAAAAAAAGGACCAAGACAATGCCAGCAACCCTATTCATAGCATGGATGCCTATGGATCTTGTTAGGTGCAGAGGGGTCTTGTCTTGTCCTGTCCTGTCCTGTCCTGTCTTGTCTGATGGGAGACATGCATCATCCTCCCAGAATTCCAGCCTCCCCCGCTTCCCTTCAGCGGTGCGTGCTGCGTGCTGCGTGCTGTGCTCTGCGTGCTGGCTGCTGGCTGCTGTCTTGTGTCTGGCTGGCTCTCCAGAAATGCCATGTCGTGCACCAATCACCATGAGGTCTGATCGACTTCTATCCAACCACCAGACACACACACGCACATCCACACACTGCCAAAAACGCCTCCCCCTCCTCCTCACCAGCCGCCCAAATCCTGAGATGTGCACCGCTCTGCTACTACAGCAACGAGCATCAATCCAACCCGTCTAGGCAAACCAGAGGACAGACGATCCGGGTCGCTACGAATTCATCGGGGAGGGGGATGATGCGAAACCCAGCAGCAGGGGTAGTATGTAATAGTAGGAGTCAACCAGCCAGTTGGAGGCGACAATTGGACATGGACATGTTTACCGAGCCCCCCCTCCTCCTCCTCTCCCCCCGCACGTGAGGACAATGAATGGCTACCGCCGTGCTCATGCTCGTGCCATCTCAGCAGTGGGAAACAGAGGGAGAGAAAACGATACGATACGATTTGCAATTGAGGTGATGTGATGTGATGTGTTGCGCTGTAGCGGCTACTGCTGCTCTGACGTGGTGCGAATGCAACCTGGGCTTATGACGGAAGTAAAGAAACCAGGCCAAAGAACCCTGCGGGTGCCAGTGATTGCAACGAGGCCATTCACTGCCATCCAATGGAATCCAGCACTGCCCGTTTCGTCCATTCATTCTACCAATTCCCGTGCAGTCTGTTATCAAAAACCCGGCCTGGCTACAGAATATTTAGGACACACACACATACACACCACACCATAACACAGCGCGCGCGCACGCCCACACATTTATTGTTCACCCATTGTCAATCACACGATGTATGTATGCGTGATGTACTTCCCGGGTATGTATCCAGTAATACAGCGCATAAATGGTCCCGGGCCAGTTTTTTTTTTCCGCACGAGTAAGCCCAAGGAGAGAGAAAAAGCTCGAGCCATGGCGGAGGGGCGAGGCGATGGCGATGTCGGGAGAAAACTCGGAGGGCTTTTCACATTCTCTGAATGCTTACCAATGGTTTCTCTAAGCCAAGATACAGGCGTTATCCGGAACCCAAGCAAAAAAAAAAAGTGACAGACTGCAAAATAACGGTCCCAACTGACAGAGACAATCGCCCCCCTCTACTTGGCATCCATCCGTTTTTGCACACACACACACACACACAATGTCAGCGTCTTTGTACTCCGTATCTTGTCTAATTGCTCTTCTAATCCACGATGGAAGGCCTGCCTTGTTCTGTTCTGTCCCCTTTGGCCGGGTTGTGTTGCCCTGGCACAAACCCTTGTCCCCTGATCTTGATGCCGGGTCACCTAGTCTGGCTGGGGGGACTGACTGACTGACTGACGAGAAGGCGGTGGAGAGTGAGTGAGTGAGTTGAAAGAAGGACGCGGATGAATGGGAAAACATGGATCCGCCTTTTTTGTCCAGGGCTCCATGTACTTTCCGTTCCCTCTCTTGGTCCCGGTGCTGAGGCTCCGGGACATCTGAAGCGTCCCAGGAGCTGCACAGGCGGGCTGGCAGGCTGGGAAAACGAACTACTATCAAAACCCAAGCATGGGCATGAACGGTCAAGGGGGTGAAGAAAAAATGGGGAGGGTAGTCGAGGGGGGGGGGGATGTTGGACTTGCGCCTCCGTTGTTAATTTTTTTCCCTATTGACTTGAGGGTGTTTCTTCTCTGTTAGAAGCGTCTTGTTTCGTTTCGTTTCGTTTTGTTTCGTTTTATTACCATGTTTTTTTTTTTCACTGCTATGGAGTCTTATGCTATGGATGCTAATAGTATGGATGACCTGTTTCCGCTCATCGGTCGCGCCGCTTCGTACGGGGTATTTATGCCAAGTATCTTCCGCGCGCTCCCGTCCCGCCCGAGCTCAAAAAGACGAGCATCCATCTCGCTACTCCGTATTAACATTCCTTTCCTTACTTGTACAAGCAATAGTATAACTTTCTTTTACGTCTTACATGAGTCGTCCAAGTCTGACAAAGTCAGAGCATGGATTCGAGATTCCTCTACTCCTTTACTAGCCTCGTGGTTTTTTGTTTCTCCCTCTCCCTCCCTCTCTCACGCATGGAATCTTTGCAGCATGTATTCTTCCCTGATCATCCATGTAGCCCAAACTTGTCCGCCGTGAACTTGCATGCACACTCTTTAGCCTCAATCTGAAATCTCTCTTCCAGCTTTGGGTAGCCACCACCACCAACTTGGGGGCCACTAAAAACATCCATTTGATTCCGCCGTGCTGGCTGAACTTCTGGCTGCGTTAGGTGGGTGTAATAAGTCTCATTACGCCGTGCGCGTACATGGATTTGCATTAAATAAAATAGGACAGTAGTAATAATTGCAATAATAATAAAAATGCAACATTAAATTTATCCATGCTGTAAGAAAAACGTCATTGATTTATGGAAACTTGCTACTACGGCATTGTTTAATATGAATTTCTCCTCTTTTCGAGGTTTTCAGCTCATATACGGAAGTTGTTCATGCCACCATTGATCAGGCCATGAGTTTATTTTTCTTCCAATATTGGCAAGGGAATATCAACACATACATCCATCGTTTCTCCGTACGGGGTACTTGTTTAGGGTCATGGCCGACGGCGGTGGCACAGGCAAATGGATTGTTGCCCAACGTTCCGTCGCAAAGGCCGTATGGGGTAGCACTCCAACAAGCCCAGCATCACGGCATCTCTTCCCCGGCGCTTCACCTTTTATTATTGTACAAGTACGAGTCAAACCAATTGGCGTTAATAGTAAATGCCATGATGAAACAATACTCTTCCCACACCTCTCCTTTGACAGTTACCCGTTCATTCATTCATTCCACGGGGTCCCCAGAATATCGTAAGCGCCCAAGTGCTGAGAAAACTGTGTCTGTCTCCTATCATTCCTCGGCCAACAAGATCATCGCCTCTTTTTGGGGGGGGTTGCCCCGCTGAGGCGGTTGACTTTCTCTTACCCTATGGACCAACCATCGGACATGCCATGATCCCCAGAAAAATTTCATCCAATCTTTTCAAACACCGCGCGCTTCTTGGGGAGGGGAGGGGAGGAAAAGCGAGACGCCGTTTCTGTCATATTTCAGTAAATCTGACTGCTGTCAGAGATCTTGAATCGTCGAGCACATTTGCCGAGTTGTTATAACCGGCGGAAATATCTATTAGCTCTGTGTTTGGACTACTGCTCCTCTAGACAGAGAAGCTATCATCATGGTGGTATGGATATCGCTGTCCGTGAGGTAGCTTACCCTGATCAAGACCGAGTACGATGGACCGTCTTTGATCGATGACACTGTCTCATACTGTGTTGTATTCAGAAGATTCCAACTTATTTCCCCCAGCGACTCACAAAAGCCCTACACGCCCTCTGTAGTGAACCCCCCCCGTTAGCCCTGTTAGTGAAGAAAATAAATAACACACAAAGAGGGAAAGAGAAAAAAAATAACAGTTCCTCCGTAACATCGTCCCACTTGATCGGCTGCCTGCATGCTCTAGATCGTAGGGCAGGTTTTGTTTTCCGCTCATGTAACTGGTCCTGCACACACGCCCGTCTTTTGTTTCTCTTGACATGTATCTAATACCTTTTCTCTCTCTCTCTTCTTGCTCGGGTGGTACTCGCACACACACAGCAATCCTTCCTGCATGTGTGTTGCATCCCGCTGAAGAGAGGGAGCATCTGTAGCCGAAGGGCATCTTACGCCCGTTTGATTGTTAAACATGCAGCTGGAGAATATGACCTCTTCGTCTCAGACTTTTGTCGTACTTTGCACCACGACTTGCTCTCTTTGTTTCCGGTCCGGGCCGTCTGTCGTGTCGGAATTTATGTGTCTCTCATTACTGTATCATCAATAAGAGAGAAATAAAAGGGAGGCATATTACTTGTCAGCGTTCTAGAACTGAATCAAATGTCGTGAGAGCAACACATCTACGGCCGTCAAGTGCCACGAGCAATCAGAGACACACAAAAAAAAAATGAAGACAACAGCCTTGACCTGCTAGATTGAGCCAGTGGAGGACCGGCTTGCAGGGCTGCCATGTGGTTGGTCAAGCCCAAAAATTGCGTGCAGACCCTGTTTTAAAGTGGTGAGCTAAAATAAAGATTGGATTTAAGCAGCATGTGTTTGCCTATCCAGAAGGGGAGGGGCGTGGACCATCTCGACTCTTCGCTCGCCTTGACCGAAGTGGAATCGAGATGCTACTGAGAAAGAAAGAAAAATTATTCATTTCAAATCTACTATAACTACTATAGGAAGCTATTCCATTACGTGATTCGGTATTAATTGCCTTGTTTTTCGGCAAAAGTCAAGAGGTTGCGGCCGCAAAGGGGAAAATCGACCAATGTCCGTTTACATTGATCGAGAAGGATTGACGATACAGAACCGAGGCAGCGTGCAGATTCCTACAACGCGGAAGTGTCGGGGACGGCAACTGTCTCGCCATGTACATGCAGCTCATGTAATACCAATTTACTCCTCATATTAAGCAATCCCCATGGAGAGAGAGAGGGGAGAGGAGAGGAAAGGAAAGGTAGCGTAGCCCGAATAGGGCTCTCGTACGGAGCAGCCATGATGCATTGAACCTTTTTTTGCCCACAACGGATGGATGGATGACGGACGGACAGACGGATAGCTTACACAATGGGCTTTGTCGACGAAGACAACGACGGAAACGGCGAAAACTCTGCAGGTCAGAGGCATCATGATTGGCAAACCCGGGCCTCGCAGACAGTCCGAGAACGGCCTTAGTCCATGACTCTTCTCATCCTGCCTGGGAGCTTCTGGCATCTCCTGCTCCACTTCACATGTGCTGTTCCTGCGCCGTTCCTGAGCGGCAAGGATCTCGCAGTAGCTTGAGCAGAAACTACCGTTGTGAACAAGGATCCGTAATGGAGGGTGGTCCAAGAAAAGGATCCATATCTTTGTAGTAAGTAAGTAGTAGTATAGGTCAGAGATAGGTAACTTGTCCAACGGGGTCAAGGTCCAGTAGATCAATGGCTTCGGTGACGCCTCAATTGGAACCTGGCAGTACCACATATACCTAAGCGCACCAAACACAGGGCCGGCCGTATCCAGGTTTGCGAAGATGGGAGGGATGCGGTGATGATGTGATGTGATGTGAAAGCTCGGGCTTGCAGTTGGAGAAAGCTCTGCCCTGCCTCACCTTGCGTCACAGCTCCCTCTCTCTCCCCTCCCTTTCTCCAACTCGCAAATCCATCCGATGGAGGGGTAAACAAGATGCTGACGACGACGACAATCATGCAAGCCCCCTCAATGATCCATCGAAATGCAGGCGAAGACTACTACCTTGGGGGGGGGTTGCTTCTTTGCGTTTTGCCCGCTGCCCTACAGGAAACAAGTTACCAAGTTAGCGAGGCATTTTCATGGTTCCGTACCTTGCATTAGCACCGTTCGACTTGGAGGGCTGGATTGGAGCGTCATTCGTCCGCTTGACTCCCAGACCCAGTTTAGGGGCCCCATCGTGTTCGCGTGGCTTTCCGAGCCCACCCAACAAAATAAAAAAGAAAGCTTGAGATGGGATGGAAAGGTTCCCGAGGACGATCCAGAGATGGGATGATGGGAGGGTAGGAATTAACACATGAATATTTCTGTTTTGGAGGGGGCGTGAACTGAGGCCGTCCATCCATGAAGGGGACTTGGTTCGTAATCAGAATCGGGGTAAATTTACTCCAAATAGCTTTACATCCATTATGAGCGAAGCCCTTTAGTTTTCCGAAAGTGGTGTGTGCCAGTGCGGGAGGACAACGCATTTGGCTTTCGTTACACGAGAAGATGATCATCAAGCCCCAAGTCGAGGATAAGAGAAGGGAAAGGGAAAGGGTGAGAGAGAGAGAGAGTCAAAGGGAACCAGGACAAGGACAAGGACGAAAACGATTGCACGTTCCCCAATGCGAGCCCTTTGATTGTGACGTGGTCAGTGTCTCTGCCTTGCATTGACCAGATACACACCAAAGTACATACAAGCAGAAAATCACAAGGCTCCAGTGCTGACGTGAGAGATTTTCCTTTGTCTTTTTTGTGTCTCTCGCCTTGCCCTGCAGTGTTAATCTTCTCACATGCTTGGATCGCGTCTTATAAAATTCTGTCGATATCGCGACGAGAAGATACGCGATGCGCCATCAGAAAAAGCACTGATCAGCCCCGCTGTGGCTGAGGCGGAAGAAAAGAGTGGCGACAAATATCGCGGAATATTTATTATTCCGTTGAAAGCTTTTTCCTCCTCTTCTTTGTTAGTTCTATTCTTAGAGCAGACACACACACAAACAGACAAAGAGACTCCGTTCCTGAAATCAGTTAGAACGGAATTGATCATCACTTTGATTGTCCTGTAAAGAGCGTGAATCCACAATTTATCAACGGACACTTTTTCTACGTTTGGTTGGTCTGACCGTTTTTCTCTGAACAAATCAAGATTGACAGAATTTTATGTGTATTTTTTACAAATCATGGGTTCGTAACGTAACATGATTCGATGAGTCATGGAAAAGCAATAATTAAAAGAACGTCAAGTCAAGTTCCATAAAAAAACGATGTATTCCAGAATTTTAGACCGAACAAGGTCCTTACCGTAAAGAATCTAGAACGGATCATGCCCATTTCGAGTAGGGGAAGAAAAAACTGCAGTTTTTTTTTCTTTTAATTAATTTATACCGTTACCGGTTTATCTACTTGCAATAATGAAATCGGGTCTTGCAGGTTAGCTGTTTAAGTTGGCCCGAGTCGTCCTCCGGCCCCTCCCAACAAGTTTTCCCTGTTTTGCACACCCTTGTCGTGAGAAGGCGACATTGAGGCGAGGCAAGGCGAAGCGAACCGGCGAGAAGAAGAGAAAGAAAAAAGAAAAAAGAAAAAAACCTCAAGAGGGAGATGCGGTGGTTGGCGGTGCAACAGACTGCCAGTTGTCACTTTTGGTTAATGCGAGATAACACCAAGTTCAATTCACTCCTTCACCGCTCTGTGACTTCTCTCTCTCTCTCTACTGCCATCTATCTGTGATCCCGCCGCTGCCCAAAGGTCACGAAAACGACACACGCACAAGTTGCTTTTTCGTCCTCTCTCTTTTCGGCCTTGCAAGGCTTCTGCAAGGCTCCGCCGAAGTGTGGCAGCAGCCTATTCGCTCGGCGCTGGGGAGGGGGGACACCGGGGGACCCATTATATCATCCATACCTCTATACCGAGTTTGAGAGAGTGAGAGGAAAATTCTGTAGCCTCCGTCCGGGTCTTCCTTTGGTGGTAGCCTCTCTCTCCGTCCGTGGTGAATATGCAGGAGAACGGTGAGGTGGAACCGTCGGAAGCACACCCGGCTCGCCAAAATAGGTATGCAGGTTTCTCAAGCATGTGCTAAGCTAGCCTGGGGGCCGTGGAGCTTCCAGAGGTTGCTTGTGCGTGCTTCCTGATGGAGCTGTTTGGAAGCTTGTTGCTGCAGCCCTGCCCAGCACAGCAGCTTAGCACGCCCACTACCAGCCGACCCTACTTGTACGATTACTACTCGATTTTACTTGTGCTTGTACCCTGGAGAGAGAGAAAGAAAGAAAGAGAGAGAGAGAGAGAGAGAGAGAGAGGTTGAGCTGCGGAGCCGAACAAGATTCTCGCGAGCGGGCGCTGGCGATGTGCGAGGATCATGCTCGCCTGTCCCTTGGGCCCCATGGCACGGGTCAAGTCCATCAATATACCTTGAATATTAGCCTTTTTTTCTCTCTTCTTACTTTTCTCGCTCGCCAAAGAATGGCTGGGAAGACCCCCCCCCCTCGTCTAAAGGGGGCGATGAATCTCTCCTAAAAAAGAAGAAATTTCGCCAATCGACGCCACCCAAATATCCAAACCCTGAGGGTCATGATTCAGAAAAATAATCGAGACACGGAACCAGGGCCAAGGGGGGAAGCATTTCGAGTTCCCCCCGGCAAGCCAAGCTCCCCAGCCCGAGGAAGAAGAGGGGAGAGGGTTGATTCTGTTTCGCGGGGAAGCAAAACTTCTGAGTCAAACAGAAAGACAAAAAAACGAACATGGAGTTCGCATGGGCTGGAAGTCACTCTGTCTTTTTTCCTGCAAGACAAAGAAGCGGTCGACGGGTTTTGCCTGGGCGTGTACTGTGTATGTACTCCTCACCTCACCGGGCCACCGAGAGACAGGATTGTTGAGAAGGATCATGGATCATGGATCATGCC
The DNA here is from genome assembly GCA_011799845.1 of Hypomyces rosellus. NCBI lineage: Eukaryota > Fungi > Ascomycota > Sordariomycetes > Hypocreales > Hypocreaceae > Hypomyces > Hypomyces rosellus. The sequence continues at coordinate 1,398,957 of WWCI01000003.1, forward strand.
CAAATCTAGGTAAGAAGATGCGGCTTCAAGAAATTGCCATGCATATCTTGGTATTAATAAATGAAAATCCAAATTGATATATTGAAGCCATTTTGGGGGTTGAAAGCGCTGGCATCAACCCTGATGGTCGGACCAGGTTCCCGGTGTAGTATTGCGGCTGCTTGTGGCTTCAGCCTGGTGTCTTTTTTCTTTCTTTCTCTTTCTTTCTTTCTCTCCCTTGCCCCCAATTGTTTCCTTAGCGATGATGATGAACATCAAGGTACTTAGTACGGAAGAATGACGGGATGCTGGAAAAAAAAACAGATGGCAGAAAACCTTTCTTTTCATGTCCCGCTCGGGTCGAGCGGCTGGATGTCCAACCAAGACATTTTGGTTTTTGAAGCTCGGCATCTGCGGGTATTCTGAGAATTTGACCACCCGCCTTGAGGGTTTGTATGAGTTCCATGGAATGCGAAACTGGTAAATCAGTGTTTTCCCGACCTCTTCCGGCCAATGGAAGTTCAGGCAGGCAGGCCATCGGGGAGAGGACGTTGATCGGCATGAACGAGAGTTGCGCATGACAGGTCTCGCTTGCGTTGTCCATCACCTGGTGGACCGCACGCACGTTGTTGGCTGCGGACTTGAGAGGTAGATGATGTCTAGGAAGTAGAACTAAACGCATGTTTCATACTTGTACAAGTGGTAGATCGTTATTTGTCGTAAAGGCAAAGCATACGGAGTACTTGAGATGTCGTATTGGGGCGAGCTCACGGAGTTGTCGTTGTCTTGGTCCTGTTATTCCTACCCTGTATATGAGACGAAGGCTGGGTTTTGTGATGCTCAACAGTTACAACTACGGTCAAGTATCTAGTAGTTATATTGAAATTGGCATCAATCATATGTCGAGTAGTTGTCAGGGTTCTTGAAGTTTGATCTGTATCAAGAACTTGTTCAGATACTCTCGTGATCTATGTCACAGTGCCTGAGAATGAGTCGTTCCTGGGCGTAAAGCAACTTCTCATCCATAACTTTGCCTATTCTACTGTAATCTTTCCATTTTACTATCAGTCGTCACTTTCATCCCTGAGAATCTCATCCAACCATGCCTTGTACCCCGAAAACAACATCGAAACCTCCGGATCCGCCCATCGTTCACACACCTTCCTCAGCGCCTCATACCTCTCCCTCACATACCCAGCCCTCACACCCTTGGCCGCGGAGGTGTTCCAACCTTTGACAACCCCCCCTCCGATTCCAGCTGCCAGCTTCTCCAGGCATATGGGGCATAAGTACGGAGGCTGCCGTACCGCCTCCTCCTCGTTCCCGCTCCCTTGCATCACACACGCAAAGTACACGCAGTGATCCATCCCCAAGCAGTGGCACAGCTCGTGCGCCATCGTCTGTACGGTCCTCCCAAGCCATTGGGCATTCAGGCTCCCAGGCGGCACGATGCTGCTGTCACTGCTGTCGCTGTCGCTGCTGCGAGGACGTACAGTAGTAGCAGCAGCTTCAACGGCCGCATGTAGAGGACCGACGCTACGGGCGGTGGGCAGCGCTTTAGACCTCTTGACGCCCTTTTGCAGAGATTTCGCGCAGCAGAGGGAATCGACATACGCGGCGCAGTGGGATAGAGGCCATGCATGTCCGCCGCCGCCGCTGTCGCCGGGTGGAGCGGCGTGGAGCGGCGGGTGGTCACGGAAGTGAGACACGGCAGCGATGCGACTCCCTCCGTATGCCCTTCCGGCGGTGAAGATGTCGCCATCGCCTTCGTACATGTCCTGGTCGAGCAGCATCACCACGGAGTGTGCGTCTCGGGGGATGGACTCCGCGAGGGCGTCGAGAACGTCGTCGAGGTTGACTTGCATAGCCGAGACGCCGTCGGGGGAGGAGCGGCACCGGATGCCGAAGAGCTGCTGCTTTGGTGTCCTGAGGCCGATGAGACGTTCCTCGTCTGCGTCTTTGAGTGGTGTAGCATCGTATGGCTTTGCGGGCGTTGCTCGTCTTTTGGTAGTAGTGGGTTCGTCCCAAACCTGCCATGAGAAGGGTTTGCCGAGGATTTTGACCTTCATGCCGCGAAAGAAGGCGGCTAGATATTGTACCACATCTTCTAGGTTTGGAGGTTCAACGGTCTCGCGATTCTTGTTTGATGCGCTGGGAACCCACAACTTCATTTTTGATACATCTGATTCAATCTTTGGGCTTGGAACAACGTAGATGGTCCTTCTGGCTGAAGTAACGGGGTTTCTCTCTTCTTCGTCCCGCCATTCTGTAAAGTCCTGCGGGGGCCACTCTGGATCGTCGGCTAGATCATCCTCCGGGAGGATCAATGGGCCTGGAAATGTCATGGGATCACTGAACCTCTCCTTGCTGGTTAACAGGCCCCATTCTTTGCCCTGATCGTTGCCGGATGCGGCTGCGACACGCTGCTTCTCCGACGGGCGTTTGAACCTGACTGCATGTGCGTGAGGGGAAACGTCAAGATAGACGTGTGAATGACGGCAGACTTTGTTTACCGAATGAGATACTTTGTTTGAACTCATTGTGAAGATGGTAGCCTTTCCCAGAAATCACCGGCAGAAACGTGAAGGGATGAAGTTTGATGCTCATTAGGGGCTGCTGCCTAGATCGACTAGATGGACGATCTGAAACTACGGGCAGCCGGACACGGCCCCACAGTTCCGGGCTAGACTCCGAAACGATCTTCGCATTTGATTGTGTAACTGTTTGATTCATAACAATATGTCAACGTCAAAACCCAAATTAACCTCCTAAGTAAACAATATAGATGTCCCCCCAATTCCATTGCCCTTCATATACAAACACAATATCGCCGCAATATACAGAAGCACAATGGGTATCCGCCGCATAAGATTGTCATATCCTCTCCCATCCCTCAACACCCCCCGTTCACTGTAGTCCCTTTTCCGTCGCGTGATTCATGAGAAATCCGTAATGTCCAGGCCCTTGATCTGCGACTCTAGACGTTTCAGCTCCGGTTCAAGCTGAGCCTGCAGCGAACACTTGTGAGCTACCAGGGATTTCGGAAGTGTTGCCGGCTCTATCGGCGACAACGGCGACAACGGCGACAACGGCGTCATAATCTTCCTCTGCCTCTTGACGACCGACCCGCTGTTCCGCTGCTCGAGATACCACACGTTGCCCTCCTCCCCAAGCGCCGCGAGCCCACGGGGACAGTAGATTTTTGGCGACTTGAAGCTCCGCACGGTGCAGATCAACTCCCAGAGACTGATTCCGTGGAATGGGCGGGGCGGTATGGGCGATAGGAGTCTGGCCGTGTGCATTTGCTGCACCAGGGCGCCGAGGAGCATGGACTGGCATTCGACGGCGCAGAATTGGCCGTCTTGGCTGAGTTTAACCATGAGGCTGTGAAGCTGCTCAATGACTTGGCGGATTCCAACTTCTCGCTTACCCTCTATGACCTCTATGAAGATTTTTTTGTTAGTTCATGTATATAAATATCTGATTCTGGTGACCCGACATACCAATAATCTTGGGCCGAATGGGAAGCCCAAAGGAGGATATGGGAAGCGCATTGTGAAGAATCGCCCTGTGCGTAGCTGTTTGGAAGAGCTCCTTTTGGCTAAACACGGAACTTATTAATATCCACTGCGACAGCTCCCTGGGCTGCACCGGATCCGGTATCCTGGACCCGAGCTTGTGAAGCCATATCTTTGCGAAAAAGTCCACCGCGCTGTGGCACTCCAGGTCGTCCACAATGGCGGCGACGTTGGCCATCATGGCGAGCGTCAGGTTGTCGGGGATCTTGTGGGTCTGCAGGTGTATGATGTTCATGACGATCTCGAAGGCGGTGGGGTTGAATATGGGCTCGAATATCCAGCGGCGGAGGCCGTCCGACGGCAGCGGCACGGATTCCTCATACGGGCCCTTGAACATGATCTTTGCGCGGCGCGAGGCCAGCGAGAGATGCTTGGTCGACACTCTGAAATGAACCTCTGCAAGTGGTGTTGGTGCGCTCTCGGCTGCTATAAAACAGTGTCAGTTTCTTGTTCGATTTTTGTTGGTGCCATGGCAGTGCCTCACGTTCATGATGTTGAACATCTAGACAGTGAACTTCATTTGGCTCTTCATTCCCGGGAGTCGCTATTTGAAGCCCCGATTCGCCTTTGATGAGGCTCTTGTCTGAAGATGACGACGACTCCTCTGCATAGGGCAGAATGACTAGTGTATCCCCATCCGGGTCGATGGTGGCGAGTGAGATATTGGACATGACTGGTTTTTGCGTGCAGCTCGCCAGACATTCATGCATAAATCGCCGATTTGCTCTTGCCCTACCACCGAGAAACGAAAACAAAGGACAAAGGATTTGAGATGCAGATGGCATGAAAAGGTGATGTGCCAACGTCTTTGCCACTGCAGTCACTCGTTGGGCTAGAAGCGTAGTTAAAGCAAGCACACTAACCCACAGTTAAATGTTTTTTGTCCAAAAGGATATTCTCCGGATCGACCGGTCCTGGAGGCCTAATAAATGGACATTTCAATCGGTGGCAGTTTTGAATGGGTGCCCAATATGCAGACGTGGCTTGGCGTTGATTGGTATGCAGATCCAGGGGAGTGAGGGAGGCAGTGGAATGCTTGCATTTCTGGGCGCTGACTTGCATAATTTGAGTCGTAGCCTTGCATGGCCTTCCCTTTTTTTGCTCCTTTTTCGTGACGATGGGAAAGTATTTCTTTGTGGATATGAATAATCTATGACTCTGTTACTTGTGCTACAAACCACTTGATGATAAAAGTTTTATGGTATCAACTTTATGGTTGCCTGGTCGCTGTAAGGACCAAGGCAAAACAGCTTCTTTGTATCTGCCCATCTGTTATATAATATATTTCGATAGCTAGGAGAATAAAGAAACAGATGGATCATCTATTTACTCCATTTGCGCGTTTCTGTTGCCCATGGTTGAGAATGGAGTGAAGCATTCGACGTGTCTTATCATACGGCCTTTCATGCCAACAAAGCAAGGAGCATTTCATGAGAAGCACATGAAGGAACTCACAGGTTAGTGGCGACGGGAGTACCATTTCTTACAACTGCCATCGGACGTTACCTCTACTATCGCGACTCTGAAAAGTCCTAGGCTAAGTTGAAAGGCACGCGGGGATGAGGCGTTCCGTGTAAAGCCTTGTGTCTGAGACTCTATGAAACGCAAGCCTCGACTTCGGATCACCAGCCCGGACCCTGACATTCTCATGGAAATGTTTCCCAAGGCTTAATTGAGCGATATTCCACAAGGATTCGCGACTCAGGCACGCAATGCCACATGGTCGCCCCTGTTTCATCCCATCTGTGCCTGACTACTCTCCATTCCGAGGCGCAGACATGCAGGAACGTGTTGGAACTACTTTTTAGGCCTTCCGGATGGTAGTATCGTGACGATAAGTATGTGATTGCTGGAGTTTCATCACCTGCGAGGGAGTCTTGAGGAGGGAGGCCGAATTCTCAAGGAGCAGCAATCCTTCGTGTCCTTTTTGTTCCCTCTTCTGACGGGAATGGAAAAAAAAGAGAAGAAGAAAAAGAATCCTGCGTTGGTTTCAGTACGCATTAATTGTCTCAACGTCTCCATCAACAGAGTGCAACTCTCTGTTATATGGTTGAAAAAGGATTCAAAACTGGGTACCATTTTGAATGACACTCTTGCTGACAGCATCAACGTAATATGGCACATATAACAAAGAGAATTCCCAAAACGGAACATACCTCACCTGCAGGACCACATGTTTCAGCTTTTTTTTTTGTCGCCGTACAAGAAATGGAGATGGAGATGGAGATGGAGAGAAGAGGGGATCGGTTAGTTTTTGGAGGCGCAGCATATGATATCTCGATGACGGGAGACACGTAATTGCTAAGCTTTCCAGCTATCGAGTTTACAGCTGTCAGATGCTCCCCTCAGACGCCGCCCAACGGGGGCTGAACAGCTCCCTCCCCAAGCTCCCCAAGCTTTCCGGCTTTGCAGCTACCTGCTTGCAGCAGCTGCTGTCTTTTTTTTTTTTTTTTTTTTTTGGTGGCGTTGGATGGACTTTCGGTTCGTTCGGTTGGCTGAGTCTGCCTTTTTCGATAGTTGCCGTGCCGGGTCGGCGCCCACAGAGGGAAAGAAGAGAAAAGAAATAAAACACGTACCAACAAACAGCTAGAGGTTGACCGCTGGCCAAAACTATACCGTCTCCGGAGCTTCCGCTGAAAGGGAGTCTATCATATCGATTGGAAATAGTTGGGAGTCTGGGTTTTCGATTCGTGGCTGGCGTGGACACGTAGGGCTGAGCCTGATGATGTGGCCTCACATGCTTTACGACTCTCGCTCTTTTACAACTGGAGTTAGTCATTATGGCTATAGACTTTATGAGAGGGCAAATATACATTCTGCAATGGTTTATTTATTATTTATTTATTCTTACGTGGACAGTAGATATTCTGTTGGAAAAGCTTGTTCCAAGCGTTGATACCCTACAGCTCAGGAACCCGCTCCTCATTTCTGCGTGATGCAGTCCAAGTGAACGCCAAATGAAACCCTTTCTAGCCAAAAAAGATCCATTGCATGTCTCTCCCGCTGCGGTGGTATGTGACTGTGACTTATTCCTCCTCTCCCTAGGCATCCATCCATCCATCCATCTCAACTGCCAGGTCAGCAAAAGCAACGAAGAGGGGGGGATCTGATAAACAAGGAAAACAGTGGTTGAATTAGGTCCCCTTTTTCCTTTCTTTTTGTCTCCCAACTTGCATACGTTAGTTTCACTGCGTACGTAGGCACGCATGTATGAAGGCACGTAGGCATGAACAGAAATCAAGACTAGTGTTGTCATCTCATACTCCTCGGAAATGGGGACCAACAGACTACAAACTAGAGTCGATACGGGCGTCTGGGTTATCAAAGAGCCTGGTTCCCTGTTCCGACCCTGCCGATCGACGACCAGGTTTCAGTGAGCGAGAGACCCCGCAGAGTCACACTCACTGCACTGACTCTTAGGGATCCATCCAATCTATCCAATCCATTCATGCCCGCCCCCCTCCTTGGATGTCACTTTGCATCCCCGTCCCGCCTTTTTGACCTGCGTTGTCTTATCGGCAAAGCTGGACCAAGAGACAAAAAAAAACAAAAGTTGGAAATAGTTGGTACATGTCTGGTGAAAAAAAAAAAAAAAACTCTCTGGCCACCAAAATAGAAACGGGACACTCCGAGTTACAGCTTGGGCTGGGTATGAGTAATAAGTTATTGACGGTAAAGGAAAAGCGTGGTTGTTTTTTCTAAAAGAACAGTCAGCTTATGATTTGACAAAATAAAACATCAAAACGTTTGGGTGAACCGTGCTATCGTTGTATCCATCTACATACTTTGTTAGTCATGGCATGTATATGGTAATGGTATGATACTTGTAGTACTAGATACTAGGTAGGTATGGGATGTTGTGGTGGTGGGTATCACAAATCAACCTTCGCAAGGGACCGTGACCCTGTGATGCCGCAAACAATGTCATCATTTTTACGCGAAAACATACAATCCGTCCAAGTGCCGTTTCTCTCTCTCTCCACACCCTCTCAAATCGGCACTTGGGCTGCCATCCGCCCCTCTCTTCTTCTTCCTCCTCCTCCTCCTCCTCCCTCGTCTGCCTGCCTAGCACTGTTCACCTGGCATGGAGGGGACGAGAGGAGAGGCCATCAAGGGCATCAGTCGTGTTCCAGTCAAAAACAGTCAGCCCTCCCTCTTCCCCCCCTCCCATGAAGGAAAAAGAACTGAGAGACAAGAAACCCTGGTCAGCCAACCAATCGCTAGCCAACAAATGATGGAGCCCGTTTTTTTGCCCATCATGACCACATTCAGTCATCCCATCCCCACCCGGGCTTCGCATGTCCCATTTCGTGCACTTCCGAGGGGGGGAAGCGATGTTGCCCTTTGGGAAGAGACATGCATTGTGTGTTTGTTTGGTATTAGTGACAAAAAAAACGAAAAAAAAAAACAAGACACGCATCATCCAAACATGCCAGTTGGCCCCAGAATCTACCCGACCCCTTGGCGAAAAACGCGGTAGTAGCAAAAAAAGCCAAGGCAAAAGCCAAAAAAGAAGTCTATCACCTGTTTTGCCACATAAAACCCACACAAACAAAACGGGCTGCAACGTTCAAAGTTTCCCCTATGAAAAAGAATCCTTTCTAAATAAAACTTTTGAGTTTACCATCGTTTCCCTTACTCTCACCCCCGACTTTCTATGGCATGAGAATGTCACCCCATGGAACGATACCGTGAAAGAAAAAAAGGCCTTCTCACACCCCCATCCTATCCCTGTGAGCCGAGAGGAGATTCAGGTCACTCGGAGCTCACGGCCTGCCACGCCTCCATCAAGGTCCCGGCCCACCATGACTCTTTTAGGTCGGTAAAAAAAAAGAAAGTGAGACATGGGGATCGAGTTGTGTTAGTCCAATCATGGGGGCGGAATGGCTTGCCGGGAACAAATGCTGCGTTGTATGTGTGTGTGTGTGTCCCCCTCCCCCCAATGGCGCCCTCTTGGGATCTACTTTGCACGGGAGAGGAATTTTGTATAAGTGAGAGGGTTGACCCTCGATGTTGGCACTTTGCATCTTTCTCTTGACCGATTTTTTCCTTCACCCCAAGTTCATCTTACCCTGTAATCGTTCACCTTGGAATATCTACTAGGTAGTGTGAGACACCCCTCGTCTTCAACATGTTTCAACACAAGCAACCCCGTCGAACCTCTTCATCAACTTCCATCTCCTCTACATGGAGCACCATGAGCCATGACGCCGAAATCGGTCAGGACAACACCACCCCTGCCATGGAAGAATACTCCCACACATATTCTCACACATACGCATCTACATACCCACCACCGCCCCAGGGCTTTATCCGAAGCCGGCAGTCCAGCATCTCTTCCACACACAGCTGCGAGGGCCTGAGTGCGGACGAGACGAGGGAGCTGTGGAAGTGCATGCTCGAGCTGCAGCTGCGGTATGGGTGCTACAACTCGACCAGGATGGACCTGGCTGTGAATGCTGGAGATGATGCCGTGGATCTTATGCGTGAGTTTTCTCTCTCTCTCTCTCTCTCTTTTTTTTTCTTTCTTTTTTTCTTCTTCTCATAAGCTCTCTATTTTCATATGAGTTTTGGACCATGAAAAAAAAGAAAGAAAAAAGAAGAAAAAGAAGAAAAAAAGAAAAAGAAATTAATGGCTAACCAAGTCACCAGCAAACCCATTCATTCTCGACACACTCAATGACTCCGTCATCGACCTCCCCGAGGAAGGCTGGGAGATGCTCAGCCGACACCTGCGACACGACGAGTCAAGGCCAAAGAAGAAGTCGAGCCTGCGATTTCTAAAAAGGCATTCTAGGTGTTCATCGCCGTCAAGTTGCAAATAGGCCCGTGGAATTTCCAACGACAACACTGGCATGAACTTTAATGGTGAAGTAGGGGAAAGGGAAGAAAGGAAAGAAAAAGAAAAATGGTGAATTGGAGGAGGCACAAATTGTGAATCGAATACGGCGTTTGGAATTGGGAAGGGGAGGGGGCACTTCTCTCATCTCTTACACTTGCAAGATACCCATCATATCATGTAAAACTCGCAATGGAATCGAGTGATTTATAAGCACACGCAACAAACCTTAATAATAACCCTATCTCGCATTCTTATCACATCTCATTTCTTGATCCATCCATTCATCCATTTATTCATTTATTGATTCAAGTAAATCCACTCTCCACATAATTCAAATCGTCTCCGCCAAGAGCGCATGGGTCGTATGTCCCATGGCCCTCATCTGAATCTTCATGCTTTCCAGCACCCTCTCCTTCACCCTCGCATCCTCGATATCCATGCCCATATACATGCCATGCGTCACCCTGAACTCGTACCCGCGGAGGATGGCCCACATCCTGGCCAACTCGTCCGCACTCAGGGGGATCGCATTCGGTATGCTCCACAAAAAGGTAAAGGTGTTGAAGCCGGGCGGTTTCTCGCGGGGCCCGCCCTGCGCGTTGGCCGTCCAGTTGCTCATACCCGCCGGTGTGGTCATGAGGGTATCCGCGATGAAGAGCCGGCCGTCGAAGAGCAGGACCATGGATCCGGGGAAATGGCCGCCGAGCTTGATGGCCTTGGCGCCCGAGCCGGGGAGCACCTCGTCTGATTCGATGTCGGCGAGGGTCAGGCGGTGGGACGAATCCGTAGTCGTCCACTTTTCGTCCTCGGCGGAGACGTAGACGGGGCAGCGGAAGGCCCTGGCCCACTGGACGTGTGAGCTGTAAAAGTGAGGGTGGCTGATGACCATGGCCCTGATGCCGCCGAGCTTGTTGACCCGCTCGATCGTCTCCTCGTCGAGCAGCGTGATGCAGTCCCAGAGGATGTTCCCCGCGGGCGTGCGGATCAGGATGGCTCTCTGGCCGATGGCCAGGCGCGGGACGGTATGGATGAAAGTGATCCTATCATCGCCCTCGTAGGGCACGAACTCATTGCGATGACCCGCATCGCTTGCGTCCTTGAGAGTGGTGAATGATTGGCCCGAGGGAGGGACGAATTCCCGCGGGTCGTCGCAGATGAAGCATGTTTTCAGGGCGTTGCGGTCGGTTGTTGGGTATTGAGCGCCGCAGTTAACGCAGTAGAGTAACTGCGAGGCTGCAGCGGCGTCATATGTCTCTGGCGTGAAGCTCATTATTGGCTTTGGTTTGGTTTTGGGTTGTTTACGTTAATATATGGCTTTGGTTTGCTTTTGAGTAGTTTACTTTAATATGAAATGCAGGTGGATGGGGGTGCGGGGGTTGTTTGGTGATGTTGCATTTTTGGTGGTGATGCTTTAGCTGAACGGACCTATCAGGCGTGCATCATGAAACTTCACGTCGCAACCCATCGTATTTCGGCTTTCGCCTCATCGTCTTCACAGCCCGATATCGCTTTGCTGATAAACAAGCATTTGAAAAAACATCCATCTTGGCATTTAATCGTGAATACCCAGAATGGCGAGCAGTCACAGCTCTCACACCCATTCGTCCATTCGTGAGGCGGGCATGATAATGTTACCGCCAAGTATGAACCCCTCCAATTTTTCTACTTCTTCTTACAGCTGAAGCTCGGAGCTCCGAACAAAAGATGCGGATCGTTGCATTTGAAGGCTTTCCATCACCTGGCCAACAGTGACAAAAAAAGAAAAGAAAAAGAAAATAACGCCTTTTGTTTGTTTAGCGTTGTGACGTGGCTGGTCGGTTTCTATTCGACAATTGTTTGAGCTTATAGCTCCAGCATCCAAGCTGTTGAAGACGCTGCTGATCTTTGATCTGCCCCTCCAAAAATACACACAAGTGCTGTGTGACATCATCGCCCCGCCCTGTGGAAGAGTGAGTCCATTAGTCCAGCAATTCTCTTCTCGCCAACACGCTCTAAAGATAGACATGACAGTGCCATATCACCATGCCAATCTCTCAAACACTACCGGATATCGCTGTATTACTCATTTCAATCATTTCAATTATTCAAATTAACTTTTTAATCATGATACCCGACACTCCCCGCATCCATCCCGCCTACGCAGTCTTTGCAGCCTCAACAGCAGCCTTGACCTCCTCCGCAAACCCCCTTTCCCAATCCTCCTCCGTCCTCTCGGGCTTCCACCCAAGCCCCCTCGCCAGATCCGCATTGGTCACGCTCCTCGACGCAAAGCCCAGCTCAAACGTCATCGCGTTCCTACCCCCCGCGAGCTCCTCGAGGTCCGTCGATCGCGCGGTAGCCTCCTTCAGGACGCCGAGCTCGTGGCCGGCCTTGGCGATGCCGTCCGAGACTTGCTTCCACGAGGCGCGGCCCGTGCCGACGAAGTAGATGCCCTTGCGTCCCGAGGGGAGCGTCTCGCCGGCGAGGAGCCTGTTCAGGATGATCTCGTACAGTGCCGCGGTGTCGTCGACGTGTGCGTGGTCCCATACGCCCGCGCCGTCGCCAATGTACTCTGCGTAGCCCTTTGATAGCGCGAACTTGACGAGCGCGGGGATTTGGATGGAGCGCTTGTTGTAAGCGCCCGAGCCGGTGCCGTAGATGGTGGGCGACATGAGGATGTAAGTAGGGATCTCATGCTCCTCGCCGGCCTGGACGACGGCGACATCGCCCGTGCGCTGTCCATAGGGTTCCTTTTCCTCGCGCATGAGCTCGTAGGCGTGAATGTCCTGGTCCTTGTCCGAGAACTCGTGGTTCGCTTCGGCCGTGTAGGCCTTGCTCACCGGACGGTTGCCAATGCTTGAAGTGCCAGAAGTCTGTAATCACACACATATCGTCAGCTTCGAACATTGACTGCAAAAGTATAATGGAGCATGGCATTGTCGTTAAACATACGTGAATAAAGTAAACCGGACCACCAGTAGCCCTCTTCCTCTCCGCCAAGCCCTCAACCAACGCCCTCGCAGCCAGAGGCCTAAAGGCACTGGCGGTATTGACGACAATGTCATGCTCGCTGGCCGCCTCTCTCAGCAAATCAAGCTGATCGAGGCTCTCGAAGAGAAGGGGCGTGATGCCCTGGGACTTGTAGTACTCAGCCTGCTCGGGCTGTCGGACGAGGACGGTGTAGGAGAGGTTCTTGATGCTGGGGAAGACGGAGTTGACGAAGCGAGTCAAGACGGTGCCGCCGCTGTGGATGATGTGTGAGCCTCTTTTTCTTTCTTTCTTCTTTCTTCTTTTATTTTCTTCTTCACTTTTTCCTCTTCCTTTTTCTTGGTGGTGGTGGGGGGTGGCCGTTTGACTTACATGTAGCCGGTGGCACCGGTAAGAAGAAGCTTGGAGGGAGCCATGCTATCGTATCAGTAGCAGTTATAAGAGTACAAGTGCAAATTGTCGTAGAATCAAGAGCCGATAGCTGTATGGAGGTTGATGATGTGCAAGTGTGTGTATATGGATGTCAACTCGACAGCGTCGCAACATACATCTTTATACCCTTTACCCATCCAAAACTCAAAACTCAAAACTCCATCACATCCCTTTTGTAATCCACCATTTGTAATCTACCATAACCGACAATGCCAAAGAGTGATATCATCTGCAACTTTCTCCGCCTCCACCACTCGTGTCCGCTATTATAGCGGAGGTTGGCGCTAGAAGCCATCCGGCGCGGCCAAACTTGCCCTGAATCCTTCTCCGAGGGTCCGTCCACCAATGGATCCACGGTTGGGAATGCTTGATGAGCCCTGGAACAGAGAGATCCATTTGCATCCATGGATGGATCTGATTAATCAGATGAAATCAATAATCGGCATCTTCCGAGATAACCTCTTCGATTCAACACATACACAAATTGTCAAAACGTGTCAAGTATTTCCGTTTAGCTGATTAATACAGATTATCCAAGACACCAAGCGACAACAGGAAAATCTCGGATTATTTCCCGTTCAACAGCCCTACCTACTGTGAAAGATTTCATCAACCAACTACGGAGTACACCTACTAGCATCCGTTGGAACGGCCTCTCGGATCAACAGATAAAATCATCTTAAACGAGAACGAGAACGACCAAACTCCGCACACGTCAGACGGCACAGGCTCAACCTCATCTCAAGTCCAGTTACCTCGTATAATACACTATACTACAAGGTGGAATATGGCTTCATACCCACCCTCAATCAATCCGCAACCCAAAACAACAGAATGCCGTCCTTTACTCCGCTGCCACTCAGCACGCCTCCCACATCTGATGCCCCATCGAAATCAGTCGGTTGAACAACTCATCCCGTATCCTTATAGCTGTGAGATGATACTCTTTACCGTCCCTTGTCCTAATCACCAACCCATCCACAACCTCCCGCTCCATCGCCCACCCAACCAAGAGTTTGCTTTTCCATCCTAGCCCGCCTACCTTGACAAGCCCCTCGATCTCCTCAATAGCAACAGTCCAGGCCGGCTTCAAATCCTCAATGTCTGATGTCCAGCTCACAGCCGGAGTGGTAGCCGCAACAGTGATGTAAACATGTCCCTTCTTTCCATGGTATCGCGCTGGGAAGCAGATGGGACCGGCCGTGTAATCTGTACCACGGCTGTTGACGACGCCGAGACGATTCTTTGCATGCGGTTCGCCAACGGCAGCCTTGGCTTTATCAGCAGTAAAGGCTGTCTGGAGGCTACCTTTGGCGGCTCCCTTGAGGAGGTTGAGAATGCGATGGGAGCGTTTTGGTTTGCGTTGATAATTTTCTCTACTCTCCTCACGATCCAATGCGGGTTCCACTGCTTCGCGCACCTCCTCATCGCTAACACCTGGGCACACTTGTCAGTTTGTTACTTGGCGTGGAAAAGGAAAGAAAAGAAAGAAAAGATTTAAAAGTACCTAATCGTTCGACTTGCTGTGCAGTTGCAGGATCAGTTTTCATGGCAGGTGGAGCATCTGAGCTTGGCGGCGGAGGTATGGGTGCCCTGTTGCGCTCGCCAATTCGCAGCAAGGTAATTGCAAGTTGAGCGTTTGTTGGGACACCTCGTAGAATGGTATGTCGTATTTCGACAAATTTTTGCCAACGCGGGTATGTTCTATTAAGAAGCCCGATTGTTGGAGTGATAATCGGGTCACCAAAGAATGCAAAGCCGACTGCAAAGCCGAGCCCTTTCATAGCCATGTACGACGTGACGAAAAAAGAACCGAGCATCATAGGAAGAAGACATGCAGCCAGGATGTACTTGGGGCGGTGGGTATGAAACGGGGGCGTAGGATTGAGGGCGTTTCTGAAGCGTTCCCAGGTGTCGACGAGTTCTGAAATCAAGTGCATCATTGGTCCAGCTGCAGACCAGACAATGTTAGAAACAGGCTTCTTGGTCTTGTCATGCTCTTCAGTTGCATCCTCTCCATCTGTTTTGTCCCTCGCCTTGGTAAGATCATTAGCCAATTGGGTGGGATCGGGTGCGGTGTTGTCATCGTAAGCATCGCCCTCCGGATGCTTGCCCGCGCTTGTGTCGACGACAACCTGATATGCATGTAAGTCTTTTGCATGGAACGGCGAAAGAATGAGCCCTTACACATAAACCTACCGTGGCAATGCTGTTGACAAAGCTGTGTGCCTCTTGCTCTACGCCTTCGCCTTCGTGCTTTTCGGGTGCACCGGTTACGGTATCATCAGTAGCGAGAACACCAGCTAATGGTTTCTTGACGCCGCCAGTTTTTGAGTCGATAATTGACGGGGGCACTGGTGGAAAACAAAAATGCCTAGATGGCGTATGTAGCAGCAGTACCATGAGGAAGCCAAACATGGTCGGGACGACAAGATCCAGTAGCCACGCCAGGCTGTATACGACCAGAAAAGCACAAGTTCTCTCCCACTCCCTCCAAGAGCGAAGACGAACAATATGTTTCCAGAGAGATACCAAAGATACAATGATGGTAATGTATAGCCGTTCCAGTTGAGCTCGAAGTTTGTCGGGCGAAAAGGTTTCATCATCGGCAATGTTCATGTCAAGATCCGCTAGCGGCACCTCTTGTATGCTCTTGACCTGGAACACCTGCGTGTTGAATCGTCTAATCAAGGTCCAAAGTTCCTCGTTCCTCAGGCCGCCGACTACCGGCTGTGGGACATGGCGGGCATCTTCATTCCATCCTAGATTCTTCACCTCAACCTCGTCATGCTGAAACTGGCTGGCACCTTTTTCTTCTACCGGAGCCTCAGCACTCTCGTTTGCGAGTGCATGACTTGCTGTGGGCTTCTTTTCTCCTTCGTAGCTCTCAATCAACTCCGGCTCGCTGCCCAGTTCGTTGGCGGTCGAGTTGGTGTTTGGGGAGTCCATATTGGCTGATGGTGACAAGTTTTGGTGTAAAGATGAGAGGAAACTTCCATCTTATGGGCAGTCAAGGTCGTTCCCTTTGTCATGCATTTTATCCATCGCTACTGCCATTGTTCAGTTCTTGCCGCCGACGTCAGATGCTCAAATATCGACGCTTTCGCGTGTCCAACCATGGTGTTGACGTCATATCTTGTGATGGGCGTGTTTGGCATAACCGGTTGAGGAAAGGCGTTGTCGGACAAGGTAATTACTGGCAGGACGTATGACGAGGAGATATTGATAAGAACTGGCAGACGATGTTGCAGAATATAAACTGATGGTGTTTGTGGACTTTGATCAATCATATGGATTTCTTATGCGAAAGCTGTACGTACAAGTTGCCTCCCTACCTGTAATAGCCCAGTATTCCCTCGCAGCAAGCGGACAAACCACCTATGGGAGGCAAGTACAGTAGGTACCTAGCAATTAGATGGATGCGGATCCATAGATGTCTTGCATCCATTCATCTTTAGCATGCTTGTACGGAGTGCCTACAGGTAGACATCCAGCACGCGGCGAAGAAGGAAATGGGTACGTCAACCACTGAACTTATGCAGAGGAGGTCCCTTGCCTAGATAGGTAACTGCTCCATCATATAGGGTATCATATCTCATCCCCTCCCGCCTTGTAATAGATCGGAATCTAATCTTTTATCCACTTCCATTGCACGCACAACTTTAGCTAGCAAGGTTGATGAAAACACGATCAAAACCGCAGTCTTGTTACGGTACATGAACCCTTGGTCGACTCGACTGATGAATTATTTCAACGCAGAAAGAATGAGTTTTGCTGATGTACAAACCACCTTGCATCAAAAAACATGCAAGTACCGTAGCAGAAGAGGAAATAGTATCCATTCACTGCGGAGATCTGACGAGTCGTCGCCCATCAATCATGAAAGGGCTTGGCTGAGCGTCCGAGATGCTCTAGTCACGATTGCATCATCGTACTTGTGTTACTAGTCACAAGACGCAAGAAGCAAAATGTCTCGGTTCATCCCCGACATCTCCAAGCCTTCTCCGTGAGGCAGGCATACTCATCTATAGATCTAGTCTCAATTAATTCGGACCAAGCTATCGTAAGAACAACTTGCTTTCTTGTATTAGGTTTAGTGAAGAAAGTGGATTATAAGTAAAGGAAAAAGGATAGAGAAAAATGGAGAAGATCCGTGGATGTATTAGTCGTGTTGTCTGACTTAATTGAGGCTATATGGTACTACACTCGTAAGTAGCTGTAAACAAACGAGTCTTGATATGCCCGGGGCTGCCCTGGTTACATTGCTCCATACTCTATGGAGTATTATACTCTTGTGAACTAGGCGCGTCACATCTCGGATTTTTTTCCTTTTTTTTCTTTTTCCTTTTTTCCCTTTCTTTCTTCGGCATCATGGCCAAAGAAAAAGAAAATGAAGAAAAAGCGGAGTTGGTGTGTGTCAAAATCATTGATCGATCCGATTTGCTGTCAGAACCCCAGCCTTGCCTCCATTCCATTAACCTGCCACATCCTCGATGTGATATCTGCAATATTTGCAGGTATCCACACACACACTCACGCACATGACACTCTAAACCAATCAGTTCCATCTTGTTATTACGATAAAGATTGGCTTCGATGATCTTGAATTTGCTCTTCTTGGGACCATTTACAACGTTAACCCTCATTGTGGTCAGTGCTGGATCTCGAATTGCTAGTGAAGAAATAGTGGCTCGTAGTTTGATCTTGCACAAGTCTAAGTCAACGCGGACGCCATCGTAGGATTAGCCGAGTAATCTCTCTGCGTCGAAAATGAAACCTCGGAACTGCAAAGACTGTCGAACCTGAACCAACACTGCGAGCACGAGTGGCTCCGTCGTCAATTACTGGAAGAGAGGACATCCTCATCGATTAGTCCACTGTTGAAATGGAGGGTGATCCTCGTAGAGAAACCCATCTGGGCTATCACAATAGAACGGACCGTGACAATATCTCGATTTAGTAGCTGTGCTGCCCATGTAATATGCAGCGTGTGGTGGGCCCTTTTCAGACCCCGGCAGTTCGGGGTCCATAGGCCCTGAGACAAAGCGAGGAATGGCTGCGAGACGACGTCGAGGCTCTGCAAGGGAATATTGCGTCAATTTCCTGTTGATTTGCTTCGCTGCCCGAGCCAAGCTGGCAAACTAGGCGGTGTGAGTAGAAATAGGGATATGTATTACTCAGATGTTGATGATTTTTGCTGATAGGTGGGAACTTGTTTCACCTCAGCTAGCTGTCAAAACTTGAATCATCCCTCCTTTTTTTTCCTTTTTATACAATTGAGAGATTTCTCGATTTTTTCATGTGTACATATGCGCAACTGACACTTGGGGCGGTCCGAGAAAATACCATAGGGTTAGGTGTGAAACAAATGGCCGACCGAGTCGCATGAAGGACACCGTCACATCGCGGATGGTACGATGGACTCATGTCAATGAAACAATGGGCCTGCAAGAAAACTCGACAAGAGGAGAGATCTTGACGAGTTTCTGCTTTGAAACAATGTGGCAGTTGACACTGCCTTTGCTAGCGACTATAAGAGTGTCCCCAGTCGTCAGGACATTGCCCTCATATTTTTAGACGCATCCCTCATTTGTAAAGACGAATATTGGCTACACTCCTCGCATCCGTACGCATCCTGATCTGCTTTTCTGCTTTTTGTTTTTGTTTGCTCCCCGGATATCCTAGTATCGACTTGTTCCGCAAAGGCACATTCCCCTATAGAGCAAAAGGACAGGACAACGCTCACAGTGCAACTGTTTAAACAGGTATTTCATGACTTTTGGGATACAAAGGTTCGCATGACAAAAGCCAGCTAACAAGTTGCCCAGAAGCAGAAGAAAATGTCTCCCAGTGCCAGGAGTGTGATGAGCTATAGCAGCTCGGGAGCGTCCGGGGAGTCCGAGTCGGGGCAGCAGTCCCCCCTTACAGACGCAGAATGGTCAACCAAGGAATTCGATGTTACCCTCAAGAAGGGAGAAACTCCTCTTCCAAAATCTGCTTCCACCAACGATCTTCTTCTAACATGCCTCGGCTACTCCTCTCCCTACACACAAAAGGCAGAGAGAAAGAAGACACCGACGCAATCATCTGGCGAGATTATCAAGTCCTTCTTGGATGGAAGGTCACGATGGATAGACGAGCCTGTCATCTCAAAATGGCGAAACCCCGGCCCCGAAGTGCTAGCAAAGCTAAAGGAGGTGGATCAGCTATACCAGGAATGGCGCCAGGTCAAGCCTCGTCCATTTGACCCAACCTTTGATCCCCTGTGGTTGGAAACCGCCAAAACTCTCCAGAAAATAGGCTTTCCATGGTACAATAATAACCTGAATCCACCCGATGTTTGTAATCCAAGGTATGTATACCCCCCCGCCGTTGCAAGCAAGCGGATCCCCCTTTTAAAATACCACCCAGAGGTCTCGAGCTTACTCGTTGTGTCGCATTTAGCTGGTCGTTCAACTTTCAAGAGGTTGAGAGAATGACTGTCATGGCCAAGGGAAGTAGGGTCTCGGACCCGTATGCTGCGGGATACACGGCAACTTGGAGCGAATCGAGCTGCTGGTGCATCCGTGCCCTGAACCAAGATCTCATGCGACAGTCTCCCAACCACCAGCCGGTCTTTCTCACCGATAAGCTTGAGCCAGATGTAGCGAAGCTGTCGGCGGCAATGTTTGGGCTGGAATGGCACCAGGTCGATCTTGGAAAGGAAGAAACAATGGGCAAGATCAAGGACTGGACCTCCCACGGCGACCGACCCATCATCTTTGCTGCTACCTTGGCCAACGGCTCCGGCGAGATCGACGACATGAAGGCCGTCGACAACATTTCCAGGCACTTCCCCCTGGTTCTTCACGTCGATGCCTCCCGCGTGTTTGACTACTTGACAACGGCCAGCGAGGAGCTCCGTCAAACCCTCAACCTCCCCCGTCTTAGGCTGCAGCACACCCAGCTCGGGACCCCTGGCTGCTTTGTCGACGGAGAGATATTGGCGGCTACCATTGTGGCCGGAGGATCGAATGCATTCCTCTCACCGCCCCCGGTCGTTGCCCTGAGGCCTCGGACTTTGGGCAGCGCGACCCACGCCATTGTAGAGTACGTCAGAGGCGCCGACACCGTGCTGGCCGGTTCTCGTTGCACATTCTCCCCCCAAATGCTGGGCCTGCAGGAGCTCAGGTTCGGCCACGATGGATTCAGAGACGTCTTTCAGGGCTGTGCGGACAAGCGGGAGTTGGTCATGGGAGGCCTTCGAACACTTGGTGTTTCATTCCACGCTCCACCGTTCTCACAAGATGTGATTGTCGAAACAGTCGATTTGCGGCAGGGAAGCGCTTTGGCAGATCTCGGCGCCAAGCCATTAGGTAACAACAAATTCCTCTTGACTATCCAGCCCAGCGTCAAGGCCCAGGATATCGAGTCCCTGCTTTCTTGCTTTCTATCAGCAGATGATACTCGGTACTTGATTGTCAAAAGTTTTACTCAAATCAAGGACACGAATGCGACCTACACAGTTCCCGAGCACATCACCCGTATGCTGCAGGCAAAGCTGCAAAAGTTCAGGGTCTGGGGCAGAAATTCGGGCGGTTATCCGTTGAACCAGGCTCCCCTCTCGGCTCTGGGTCCCGTGCTGGGACATTTCCTGTCGGTCCAGATCCCGCAAGAATGGGCCGCCTCCCAAGCCAAGGAGATCCTGGAGAGGAAGAAGCAGGAATACGGCCTCGTCACCCAAGAGGCACGGAAATCCTTCAGGGCGGCTTTCACGACCGGAAGCACAATGGGAAACAGAATCGGTATTCACGCGGCCCTCGACCTCCATCCGGATGCCCACGTCTACTTTTCCGCGTCCTGCCACTTCAGCGTCAAGAAGACCGTTACCGATTGCGACGCATTGTCCAGCTGCTGGAATCCAGGCAGGCTGCCGCGCTACGGCGAAATTCCTACGAATTTGCACGGTAGAATGATGCCGGACAAGCTCATCGAGCATGTACTCTTGCACAAGGCTGAATCCAGGAAGCTTGGCGAGGAATACAAGCTCATCTTGTTCGCCAACTATGGAACTACATTTACGGGCGGCCGAGACGACATCATGACTCTCACCAGGGAGCTGGCCAAGATTGGCGTCACACCATCATACATTCACGTAGACGGTGCCCTAGACTTGGGATTCGTTACCGATGGCGTCCGCCTGGGACCGCCTGGCGAAGGATTCACCGGATACCATGTCCCCGTCATCCAAGGTCTCACCATGAGCCACCACAAGGCATTCGGAACCATGGTATCGGGCGAGGTCATCTTCTACGATCCAGACGGCTCAGATAGCACCCTTGCCCTGACGCCTGACGTCGAGCCACGAGCTGTCCTTGACATGTGGTTGATGGAGAAGATGTACACGCCACAGGGTATCAAGGCCGTTTGGGCTTACTGCCTCGAAAACGCGCAATTCCTGCAGAGCGCTCTCGAGGCACGTTGTGTACCACATTTTTATAGCGACGACAGTATTATTACGGTACTCGAGCGCCAGCCGCCCTGGCTCGTCAAAGACTTTGGCCTGGCCCCCGAAGGCGACTGGGTACACTTCATCACCATGCCGCATGTACCCCGGGCAACGGTGAAGAGCTTCCTTCGCGAGGTGGAGCTCATCGATCTTCACTGCGGCACCGCCATCGAGCAGGTAGCAGCGTCACTCGACTCCTCGCTGAACCAGAGCGCGACCCTGAAGCGGGTTACGTGCCGCAGCGACGTCGCCGCCAGGGTATTGGACATTGCCAGCTCTGCCATTCTGGAAGATTGCCAGCTCCGGGAGATGAGGGAGGAGCACAAGGTGAACACGGCCCACCAGGTCTGGGTAAAGTACATACACGGGTCCATGTGCTTCGCCGCCGTGGACGACAAGGGCGAGCCGCTGGTCGTCTTGCTGTCACAGGCCGAGGGCGACAGGACCCTCACACCGGGCGCCATCCTGGTCAAGTCATTACTGCACCAGAACGCGGAGATGATACGCGATGTGGCGATGCAGCTGTATGATCATGTGGCCATGTTGCAGCATGTCGAGCTTGTCTTTGAGCCTTGGAGTTTCCATGTTTGCTACTTTTAGGGGTGTCTTTCTTCTTTTCTTCTCTCTTTCTTTGTACATGGAATAAAATGGTTTCTTCTTCTTGTTTATGGAAGCATTACGGAGTAGATGAATTTGATAAGCTTTTTTGAAGCTGGTATTTGGTTTGACTCTGACTGCCCTACAACTATAATCAGTGACATGTTCCTACGCTCGTATGACGAACCAACTCGGTCATTGGTAACGGTCCTGTGTCGCACCAAAAAAATATTCGACCCCCGACTCTACTGCCTAAGTTTTCTCGCTGGCAGGTTTCCCTTCCCTTTCTTCACCAATAGTCTCGCTGCCAATAGAGGATGGGTTCATTATGTCGTCAACGCGGGCTGGGAGTCCACCGCCAGCCTTGACGGCATCAATGGCCTCGCCGATGTTGCGATCCACGCTTGAGCCATATGTGTCCTTTGTCTCATCAATTATGTTCCTGTAAAATGGGTCAGCCATGCGGGAAGAATGAGATGGGCTATCTTAGTATGATGAGGGAAGTCTCCAGGCTTTCGTACTGTGCTTGTCCATGCTGATTCGAATCAAGACCTCTTTTTTCAACACTCTCGGTACGATCACTAGGCGCGGGGTCTGATGGCGGTGTTCCAGACATTGTTGTTCGTCTTCCTTATTCGAGATGTATAGCAACTTGTAAAATTTCGATATAAATACGATGTAACTGAGGTGTAAATGCTATAAGTTTGCTTTCGGGGCAAAGAGAGGAGGAGAGGTTAGAGTAGGTTGGGTTCCACCACACTCGACGTCATAGAGTAGATCATGCATCCAAACCGAGGCATGGGAATTCGCCTCCGTTTCCTAGAATAAGCATTCACTTATGAACCCAAGGGTATTAGGGCACTATCAGTGTATGATGAAAGGCATGGTAATAAATATAGAAAACAAAGGAGAAATGATAGAAATTCAGAGCAACCAGTGGTATCAAGGCCAAAGGGGTTGATTGATAGGAATAAGAAGTAGAACTCGGGAAACATAGAAACCAATTTGCCCAGTGAGCCCTGCGATTTCTCCATCTCTTTTCATTGTATGTGCCCCTACAAGAATAATCGATTCCACTTCCGTGGAATCAGTCTGCATTCATGTGTGTCTCTGCCTTGCTAATAAAACGGTAGACGTTGGATGATATTACACGCTCATTCGCTCATAGTAAGACGCTCACATAAAAGAAATATATCCGCCACAGTCAATCTCAAATAGTAAACACATTCTTATGAAGAACCAAGTATATTAGGAAATCTATTCACACCTCACAGTTCTATTATCACGAAACGACACGGCCGGAGACGGTATACCAACTGTGAACCACCCAAAGCCAAGCTATCAGGCCTTCTTTCGTCCAGAAGCATGCTTCTTCGAATTGCTGAGTCGAAGCATGCATGCGTTCAACCCAGTTTCCTAAGATGTGCCAACAGATTCATCGTTGCTTGAGGCGGGCACCTCGTCGTCAGAGTCCACAGAGCCGCAATCAGTATCATCATCAAGATCTTGTGGGGGAAGGTTCTCCAGCTGTTCTGGATCATGAGAAACTTCAGGCCAAGTCTTTGACGAACCGGCGGCGAAGAACTGGCCATTATGACGATGGGTCTCATCAAGGGAGTTTCGCCTGGGTATGGTAACCGTAGCGGAGATGGGTGGGGGGATATGCTTGACCACATCCCGACGAACCACGCAAGTCTTCATCTCTACCTGGTCTGTTGAAGGATCTATAGTCAGGGTGGTGACTTGCGAGCAGCGGCCAAGTGCAACGTCGACAGGGGTGCCGGCAGTGTGACGCCTGCGTAGACCAAGGTGGCAACTGTCGATACCATCACCGTGGCTGTCTTCGGAATAGCTGGAATCCATGGCTATTGTGTTTGAAGAAATCGCTATCGCAGTCGTCAAGTTCACGTCAAGGATTGCGAATCTTTGGCTTGTCGTTACCGATTGGTGTTATGATGAAAGGTGATGAGTGTGGTTGGAGATAGGCTCTTTAGAGAGGAAATGTACAGGAATATATATGTTGGTAGCTCTTGATCGTCTCCATTGAGTCCTTTCCACATAAAGGTCATTCAAAGATTGTTTCAAGAGTTCAAGAAAAACACACACAGGGTATCGATAGGCAACGGTATCGAGGAACTGAGCTCCCTGTCCCTGCCCAAGCGATGTCATAATTGAATGTATATTATCTTTGCCAGGCTTTTCGCATTCTAGGTCAATCTATTGAACATGAAATGGTTCATGAAGCCTTCATAGTCTTTGGCGATAAGTATAAATCTCATGATCTTTGTGATTCATACTTTCGGTCTTTATTTGCTCTTTGTTAGTGTCATAGATGGTACAAGTCATTCAACAACACCTTCAACGCAAGCTCAACTACTTCTTTTACAGACAGCTTTCAATTTACAATTCTTTTCCTGTTTGATCCTTGCATTTTATTAAAGCAGTTCATGGAGATGCAGAGTTGAATCAACGTTCTCTTCTCTTGGGGAACATGCTGCGCATCTCCGGCACATTCTCCAATCTGAACCAGAACATCATTGGCCTTCAGTCACTCTGGCCAGTCAGGAGACTCACATTGCCATGGATCAGTACCCATTGTTCATGCAAAGCCCGTTTCTCGTGACTTCGTGTCTACAAACCGTCCACGGAATACCGACTGAGACATGCATCGATGTGGCGCGCTGAAGACGAATGGCACGAGATATTACTCAGTCTTGACATCTATTACCATGTTTTGTGCTGACTCTTTGTCATAATTGTGATATCTGATTAAATTTGCCGTCAGAATTAGTCAATGAAACTGCTCAAACCTACTCATTTCTGCCGTCAAGCCCACTCAACGCTGCGAATCGTCGTGTAACCCAGCCGGTGCCGCATTCGAACAAATATCCTTCCCTCTGCCGGAGGCGCCTGTCCTCCGAATTCAAATTTACATTATCAAGGCCTGCCATGTGATGTATCCTTCATATGCCAACCCGCATCGCTGTGGAGTCTCCACCGCCATGCCATATCTTTGACACCACGGCTACCATCTTCTCCACATCCCACTGCCCGCAACATCTATTTCATTCTGAGAGTAGCCTGCGTAAAGACTCTTCCCAGTGACGGCCACCCCTTCGTCGAGGTCCAGACGAAAGTCCGGCCCGATGGTCCCTCTGATGGAACGAATGCCCTTCAATTCGTCGGTCGACAGATAGGTGAGAGTGACCTTTTTGTCCGCAATCTTCAAGTCATCTGGCGCAGCGTGGCTACTGAAGGAATACTGCGTGCCGTCGGCGTTGAAGATGAGGAAAAGGTTACCACCTTCGATGGCTACGGTTGCGTCGACTGAAGGCATCTGATTCAAGAGTATTAGTATCAAAAAGTGTTTTTCTAGGGTGCACGTCCGGAGCAGTTCTATACTTTTATGTAGTGTTTATGTGAAGGTGCAATGTAGAAGACTGAGGGGGGCGAATATGATGAGGCCATCATGGCGACATCCCCCCGCCTATTTATATTGCCTGGCCCAATTGGGCATCGACCTGTAATTTCGCAATCTTTATCCAATCTAATGCCTGCCTTGATTAATGACAGCATTTCGCCCAATAAAGCCATTATGACCACATCAAGGCGTCAAATGGGTTCCCTCCACGTATACCCAGCCGCACATACTCACATAGGCAAGACTGATTGGGTCCACCAACGAGACGCAGCCAAGGCCACAAACGCTGGTATCGGGGGTGACCAGGGGCTATCACAAACAAAGCCGCAGAAGTCTAGATGGTTCTTGAACGAGGTTGCATAAAGTGGGCGCCTTTGACAAGGGGGCCGGGGACGGATCCGGCCGAAGTTCTCCATGGAGTCAACGCGACGCAGGGGACTGACACATCATCCTTCATTATTTTTGCTTTTATGTCATCACCAAGAAACAATACAGATATATTGTCTTGATGCCTAGATAATGGGAATTCAGGGTGTGGGTTAGGTGCAGTCGTATTGTTTCAACCCGGCTGATCGTCCTCCTTATAAGCCCCAGCATTGACAAGTAGCATTCAAGCGGCACGGGACGGAACAGAATAAAACGGCAGTGCAGATAGTACCGCTTTATATTACTAATTCTACTTTTCTATTAGGCATTTCCTGCAGCATCGAGTACACCGCACTCCTCACTTATCTAAAAGTCCCCTCATGTTCAGCAGGCTGGTGGAGATGCATCTCAAAACCCTTTCTTTTTCTCACCCCCTAGCTTGCCCCTCTCCACCAGCCTCCGACCTGTTCATGTTAGTAGCGGAAGAGCTGTGACATCAGAGCTCCACACACCGGCGGCCCACGCTTCGATCGGTACAAGGTGCCGAGATGCAGCATCCTCTCCATCAACTACATCCCCGACCCATGCAAAGTGGAAAACTTACGGTCAATAAACTTGGTACTAAGCATAATCTGAATGCCCCTTAAATAGCCACCTTTGAAGTGAATGCCTTCATTATCTGGCGCAGACTCTGCTCTCCTTGTTGGTGACCAGCCAGGGTTTTGTGACTGCCGAATATTTATGGATCGTGTCCCAATAATAGCTCCCTCCTCCTACCTATATCCCCACCCCTCAAAAAGGATGCGTTGGGATCCCGAGAGACAGGAATCAGGTGCAAGTCGCCAAGTATTTCCTCGCCATCTTTCATCATCACAGCACTTGTCCCAATCAACTCTTCACAAGCAAATGATTAGGCAGCTAGCGAGAACTGTGATGGTCTTATTTTGTCCCGGCAAGTTCCTAATTTAGGGCATCTGATTTAGAAAGCAAGTTATGGAAGACTCATACCATAATACATCTTGGATAGCGGTCAGAAAATAGCAAGCGATCAAATTATGTATTCTATAATGATGGCATGTTAGACGATATGGTCATCGCTGTGAAACTCTGTTGCTGTGTATTGACGTTCATATTTATCAGTACCGTCAACGTTGGCAAAGCACTCCCATCAAATTTGGCAGAGAGCCCAGCACGAACACATTGGCAGACCCATTCATACCGAATGATTCGCCAATATAACAGTCAGTAGTCGGCTTTGTTGTTGAATGTGCAAAATAAAGGTCTCAGGTATTCTTAGCTATTTTTGTTCCGGGCTATGGGATGTCTAATATTCATGGTAAATACTGTTTCGCATTGAGACCACTAACAAGAGCAATGTAGAGGGCTGAGCCCGTGACCATAGTGTAAGACTCGGCCACTTGGTCAACGGGCAATGGAGAATAAAGACGTATGAGGGAGACGGGAAGTTGAACTTCATCGTATATTTAAAATAAAATAAATACATAAAGTATATTCTATAAGAAAATGGGTGCCGAGATAGGAAACAAAGGTGATAGTACTACTTAAACCCCCCAAGGCCGTACCATATGAATATTGTATAATGCAAAAACACAACCTGCTTTTTTTCCCCTTGACACCTATATGCAAAATCTAACCAATGCAAAAAAGAAAGGAAAAAAGACCGCTCAAAGTCTAGCCTGTATTGGCATTCGTTGTTTTGAAGGCTGCTCCGTCTTCACTTTTCGTGGTCTCGTCATGATGGCAATCGGGTTCGAGTTCAAGTCTTGAACCAGGCGTTGTATCTTTTTGTCCGTGGAGTCGCACTTGACGGTGGGTGTGACGGTGGCGAGGAGTTTGAAGCCGCATCTGAATAGCAAGGGCTTGCTCATTGCTGCGGCTTCGCTGAATGCCTCGACGCCAAGTTTATCCGCGAGGCCCGTCATCGTCCTCACCAGGAGCTCTGCGCCGCCGCGGGTTCGATGTCCGGGAAGCATCCACAGGCCATGGCCATCTGAAATGAGGGGAAGCGTGTTAGTAGTCCGGCAAACGACTTGACAACAGATGAACTCTTTGACTCACATAGATGTTCTCTTGTCTCTCTATATTGCACATGCCAATCCGTCATCTGACCGTGCAAGTCTATAGCTAACCTTTGAAGGTCGGAACCTGTCTCAAAGGCCTTCTCCGGGGCTTCCGGCACGTCCTTGCACCCTATTCCCTTGCGGCAATGTGTGATGGAGACACCTCCAATGATGGGCGAGACTCCCTTGCCCTCGAGGTTCTTGTCCACCAGCTTGAACCAGTACTGGCCTGGAGTATGTCTGGCTGAATCCAAGCACTCCTTCTTGATCGATTCGAAAGACGCGGCTTCCTTCTCACCACCCTCGCCAATGAATGGCAAGGTCAATACCATGAGGGACTGCTTAGGACTGCGCCACGAATTCCAGTATGTGGCAAAGTAATCATCCCAGTCTCGGTCAATATCAACGGGCAAGACAGCTAGATTCGGTGAAGACATGATGCCAAATCGGGAAATCTAGACAGGAGGTGGAGGTGTAACTAGGGGTTTTTTGATATAAAACAAATAGGAACAGATAATATGGATTACTTGCGTGGATTGAATGGCTCACTAAGATATCTTGGCTGTGCTATAGCCATTGGGCGCTCTCATACTATATGTACTTCCCATACGGACAAGCCGTCAGTTCGAACATGGCACTCGGGGCTGACAAGCCACCAAATCCAATGTTCCAGAGCGAAAGCAACATCACGTAATCTAGAATGCCATACCAGGTTCCCCATCCCGGAGCAATTTGGGCGCTGAGACAAAGTAGTATGATCATCACGAACCCAGACCTCGCGAGCTTCTGCCCATTAGAGACAAAGGGGGACTGGAAAGGGACGTGCTGCGAACTAAAAGGGGATGGCCGATGGAAGGAAGTAGACTACAGAACAATTATGTTAGGTAAAGATGAAACACTCAAGATTACACATTTGGCAGACTTTGTGTAAGAGACTCATTCTTTGTAAAATCCCGTTCCCCCTTCTTCCCACAGCAAAAGATATCACATGACCTCTCATACTACGAATGATGCAAAACCCTCTTTTCCCCTATGGAATCACGGTATTCGGTGCTTTTCCCTCTTGTCTGTCTTAGTTTCCACGGCTGAAGGGGAAACCGGTTCTCAATTTTCAAGACAACATAGTCCATGATCCTTTCCCCTTGAGGCATAACAACCTTCTTCAAGCTTTTTAGCTCCGGTGTGTTTTTTTTTCTTCATTCCTTCTTTCTTCCTCTTTGGGAATTTGTCGGTCAGTGGACCTTGTCGTTGGTGTTGATTCCAGCCAAACCCGGAGCACGCCGGCCTGAGGAGATCAATGCATTGATCTACCTCCGGTGAGACCTCTCGCGAACCAAAAAAGTCTCAGAATCGAATTTGCTCGGGCCTGCGCGCGGTGCGTTTAGATCAAAGAACCTTTGAGGAATGGAACCTTACAATGAAAGAAATACAAAAAAGAAAAAAAGCCCCCTAAAGTTTGGCTGCCGAGGTTACCAAACACCACAACCAATGCCACCTTGCCTAGAGAGCCCGATAATCACCGCTCACGCCCATGTTGTTGCACTAAATTGGAGGAATTAGTGAAGATGTCCAAAATCTCATAGCATCATCATTTGTGGCTGCCGCGGCCCGTAACGCCCGCTCATAGATAGTTAGTTAGAATAGATATAGATGATTCCATCATAGTGTTGTTAGGCATTCATATACATACATACCTTGTACATACATACCTTGTACATACATACATGCACTTGTAGGTCCAGGCCAATACAGTGGCCATGATACAACAACGAGATGACTTGCATTTACCTATTTGCAAGAACCCATGCATGCAATTTCTTCTCAAGTCCGAGAAACAGAAGCAAAAAAACATGATAGACAATGAGAAGAGGACGTATGTACTGTTACATTTGACAGGACTGAGACTGCTTACACACAAATAGAAAAAAAACCCATTGTCGTCAGCGTCTCCAACAATAACGGTCAAACCCGCTGACAACTGTCTCGCACTTCCCAACGGGATAACGCAATTCGATACACTCTCACAAATTCCATCATCTTAATATGACTATTAAGGTGTCCATTTGTCTTATCCGCAGTGAAACTTTCTGCTTCCGTCAAAGACACACCAGCCGGGGTGGGCTGTCTTCTAGGGTACGACAGTCGCGGTGATAAATAACCAACAAGTTGAACAAAAAAAGAAGATGCAAACAAAAAGTTACAAAAATAGACAAAAAACATACAACAGCCGGTGTTCGCTGGTGGTCACCCACCCAACTACTAATCTGCCTCTCATGGGCTTGACTATGGGAGAGCGGACGGGATCCCGTATTGTCCCATGGATATGGTCGTATGTGCTAGATGTTGGTTTAGAAGTGACTATATCGAGCAAAGGGAGATGGCAGGAGTAGTAAAAATAGCAAAAAACATACAACAGCCGGTGTTCGCTGGTGGTCACCCACCCAACTACTAATCTGCCTCTCATTGGCTTGACTATGGGAGAGCGGACGGGATCCCGTATATTCCAATGGATATGGTCGTATGTATCTGTTCTTCAATTAGTTCAAGTTATATCCTCAGAGTGAAAGTATTACAAACACGAAGCAAATGGGCAAGCACAATGCGATGCAGGTCACCATGGGCTTCTGCATCAAAACTCTGCCAAAAAAAGTGACGCGCAGTCTAGGAATCCCAGCGCGTCGCCGCCATGCCCCCTCCCAGCAGACACCAAAAGAATATTGGATGAGCTGCCGGACGAATGGCCCAGGCAAAGGAACTCTCGCTCTATAGCGAGACCGAGTTCGAGGTCAAGGCCCCCAGTGGGTTTCCCGTGAGCTGCCCGACGGTGGATTTGGCGGCGACGTGGAATCCCGAGGGCAGGGATCTGCTCATCTATAGACCATCGAACCAAGTCGTGTCCAAGATTCATCAGGTTGCCGCGCCGGGAGGAAAGGCACCTGAAGTGCGTGCCGTAACGTGGAAGCCTGATGGTGAATATTGATTGCCCCTCTCCCCTCCCTTCACATTCAACATTCACATTCAACCCCCCTCATGATGTGCATGCTTCAAAATTATACTGGATAGAGGCTAAAAATGCGACGAATAGGACAATTTCTGGCACTGGGTTGGAGTGATGGTGTCGTGCGACTGATGAGCCTGGAAAACAACAAGGCCGCCCATCACATCCCCGTGAGTGAAAAGTCGGAGGCGACCATCACCCACATCGGCTGGTCGACGAGCATCATCGCGGACAAGTCCCGCAGCAAAATATCTAGCCAGATACAAGATGAGATAGCAAAGCACTGGGTGGCCGGGGACGAAAAAGTGCCGCTCAATCTCCCCCAAGAACTCACCTTTTTAGAGGTTGAGACGGCGCTGCCCAAGATCAGCCCCTTGCCCATCAGCAGCGCAGGCGCAGGGTGAGCCGACATTCTCTCTCTCTCCATTGCTTAAACTCCTTGGGGTTTGAATGCTAACGATATCGTAGCGAGGATGCAACCGTTTTTACCCTACGCAGCGGCGTGGAGTTTTTGTTCCAGACCCCAAAGCGGGATACATACGACCAAGTCAACATCATGGTTGTAGGAACCAGCGACGGCAAATTACAACTAAGCATATACGACTCCTTTGTCCTCGGATCCTTCCCATGCCCAGCACCAGACTCCAAAACCCCCTTGCACATGATACACCATGCCTCCCACCCCGAAGTGTCGACCCATTCCCTCGTCTTTGCGGAAAAACGTGATGCGCCAGAGGAGCTCTACCTGGTCCCCATGGACCTGCCGTTCCTCTCCTACTCGCCGATTAATCTGTCTCTGCTCTCGTCCAAGATTACTACTCTCCAGACGCTGCTGAGATATCTTAAGCAAACGTCGCTACACATGGCGGTGGAGTGGAAGAACGCAAAGGAGCTCCCTACACGCTTTATCAAGGCCGTGCAGGTTGATCTGGAGGAAATGGAGACTGGGCCGAGGGGCATAGTTCCGGCATTGTATCATACGGTGTTGACTGGTCACGCCTATCCGCCTCTGCGAGAGTGGCTGGTAGACAGCGTAGCGGAACGAGTAAGCATGATTGATGCTGGGACCACGCCGAGGACAAGATACTGACAACCACCACAGGGTCATAAACGTTGGGACAAGGCCGTCGTTTCCGGCCTCGAAGGCCTCCGCAGCCTCGTCCACCAAAACTTCCTCCCCGCACTGGAGCGCTGCTCCATCATCCTCAGTCGCCTCCGCGGCCTCGCCCGCTTCTACGCCGACCGCGAAGACGTCGGCTTCTCCCTCCCGCACATCAACAGGGCCCTCGACATCGTCAGCTCCCTCATCCTCGTCGGCAACAAGGTCCTGATCCACACCATGGACGAGCTCCAGCACTTTACCGCCTTCTCCACCTGGCTCCGCTTCCAGATCGATCGTCTGGCGTCGTCCGGCTCCGCCAACGATGAGCTGACGGAAAAGGAGGCGACCATGGATAACTCCAAGGTGCTGACGTACATTGACAGATACCTCACTCGTAGCCCTCTGGATATTTTCTTCAATGAGATTTCCAAGGAGGACTACAGCTCCGATTGGGACTACATAGAGAATGGCTCAATCCTGTTGCAGGTCCTGGACAAGCAGCTTAAGAAGCACGAAGCCGGGCAGGATTGCATGAAGGCGCTGCCGCACGTCGATTTCCTCGTCAACTACGCCACCAAGTGGTCCAACAACATCTTTGACAGCATCGCCGAGGCCAAGAGACAGAGCGTCCGGTTCGGCCGCTCGATGAAGCTCTCCATCGGAAAGCCCATCACGAAGATGGATCTCAAGATGTGCCGGTCGGGCAGAGACGTAAGCCTAGCATCTATTATTGTTTGGTCCACAACTCTATGCTAACAGAAGGTGTTTAACAGAGCGGCATCATATTCACTGCCTTGGCTTCCAAAGCCGAATCGAGTAAAGGTATATTTTCCCACCACTTTTTTCCCTTGAAGCATTCAAGTTTGCGCAAAAACTCACAATTCTCAGTCCACATCTTTCGCTCCGAGATGGCCATTGTCAATGGCATCAGTGACAACAAACCCGTTACATCTTGCTGCATTGACCTCGCCAACCGCACCCTCGTCGACCTCAAATTCCTCAACGAAACGACCCTGATTCTCTTCTGCAACGACTCGGGTACATCACTTTCTAATTATAAATCAAACCCCCTACGAATAAACCCCAAAACCTAACCCGTGTCTTTTAGATAATACTCACATCGTCATATCCATACCAGTCGACAGCCAAACACTTTCCTACAGCACATACGACCCAGCACACCCCGCAAGCATTTCCCCCACCGACAACACCAAAGGATTTACCGAATTCCGGCTTCCGGGTACGCACCAAACGCTTCGACCCGTTCAAATGGAGGTTCAGGATAGGAATGATGCCAGGGGACAGGTCCCCGCGAGGATCTGCTTGTTGGGAAGTAACCGGACGACGTTGTGTACTTTAGAATTACCAGCTTAGAAGGAGTAGATAGTCTTTATTTTAAACGCAAGGGGGATCTTGGGATGTCCGTAGAATGATACAAGACTATACCTATGGGGATCATGAACGATGAATCTTTCATTGCTTTAAGAATACTAGGTATCATTCAGCCCTTATGAACAATGTCAACTAAAAACCGCCAACCATTTCACAATTCCTCCGTAATTTAGTTCCTCGGCTTGGTAATGTCAAAAAATTCCGTCAACCCTTCCACAACCGCCTCGACATTCATATTAACCAGCGGCATCCTATCATACGAATCATCTGTCATAATCGCCACCAAGGCAAGATACCGATCCACCTCTCGCAGCATAATGGGCTTATTACTATCATGTAAAACGAGACAACTCTCGGCGGTGGAGCATCCAACCTGGTCCTCCAGCTTTGCGTTCCAGGGTTCGCCTTCCAGACGCTTCTTACCGTCGTCGCTGCGCTGCCACGTTCCGTAAATCTCGGTAATATCGATAATGACATCAATGTAGTCACTGCAAATCTCATAGCTAGCCATATCGGCAGTAGCGGTATCAGTAGCAATGTAGATCTTGGACAAGACGTCGAAGAGGTAGGCTTTTTCGAAACGACAGGTTCGACAAAGGTTGGTAAGCATAGATTCGAGTGTGCCAAGTCGGGGGATCAGCTTTTGGATGACTTTGCTGAAGGCCTCGAAGATGGAATGGTTGTAAATGGAGGTGAGGTGGAAGGTAACGGGCGCATTCTCGAAACCGTGATCTGATAGCTCGTCCTGGATTCGGATGGTGATGTCGCGCTGGATATCTAGTTTGTAGTCATCTGACAAGCCGTCCACCTTGTGGATGAAGACTTCAATGTTGATGTTTGGGTATGTGCGTTGCAGTGACAAGATGGTTGTGTTCAGTCGGGCCACGGCTTCGAGGTAATCGTCCTGGGCATCAATGACCCAGATGAGGGCACCAATCTCGCCAAAGATGGCCTCCATATCGAAGCTCGGATTATCGAATACATCGATCTGGCCGGGGAAATCCCAAACTTGAAAGTCCATAAACGATCTAGATAGGAATCGTTGGTCAAGAGACGCTCGACAGCGGGAGATGGGGAGAAGAGATGGATGAAGACTCACGCCATGGTATCTTTTTGGATTCTAGCCGTTGATTCCAGAAACAAGGTCTCGTTTGGAGGAAGCTTATGGAATACTACACTCGAGATGGACGATTTTCCACTTCTATTGGGCGCAGACTCCATTAGTTAATGCCGACCCAGCAACCGAATCCATCAAAGGCATACCTTCGTTGGCCCATCAAGAGCAATCGCGGCTTTCCCTTGACAGCTGGGACGGTCGCAATTTCGACCAAGTTGGGTGCATCGCTCCTAGTTGTTCCTCGAAGGCCCTGCTCGTAAATACGTTGAAGATTTAGCTTTGCTGGACTCATTGTGCCTTCACGATGGTGAAGACGACTGAAATCATTGTATTCGTCATACGGCCGCTGCGACGGCGAGCGAATAGGGGGACTTAGGGACATGGCGGGCCAAGGCAGGAGGGAAATAAACAAGGTAAACGGTGAAGATGATGCTCAAATGCGGTGTAATGGCAGTGTTGCCAGACGGTGAATCCTGAGCTTGGGCTTCTGGCTTCTGGCTTCCTTTGTTCTGGTAGTAGCAAGACAAAACGAAGGCTCATGTCTCATGAAAGGTGCGTAGTCGCCCTTGCTTCAACTATTATGTATGTTTGCTTGCTTGCTTGACCTTGGGTCATACAAAAACAAAAGGCCCTGGCCAAGACCGGTAGGGATAATGCTGGCGTCCCATCTCATATTAAAACTCGAGAGCCTCGTCTCCAGCGCAGCACTTGCCGACGAAAACGAAAAAGGCATCCCATGTTCCGAACCCACAGTGTCGTTTACCCAAGGTCAACCACCACCATCCACTCGGGTTTGGGCGGGCGTGGTGACACATGGCAACCAAGCGTGTGAGTGACACGAGCCATTTCGGGGCGTCAGTCACACTTGTTTTTTTCCCCGGCTCCTGCATTCAAGCCCTGGAGTGCTGAAAACATGCTTGCTTGCTTGCTTGCTGCTGTCGAACAGCTCATGGCCACAGCGCTTGCCGGCAGGTCAACAAAATGTCATCTTGTTGAGGTTTCTGGGGTGGTGGTGAGTGAGTGGGTGAGGGTAAAGGAGGGTGAGGACCTCGACCTGTTTACTCGCCTCTATCACCTTGCATGGCGAGGTTTCATGGCAGAGTGACGGGAAGCACCTGTTGCAGCATCTCGCATATCCTTTCCAGGGCAAAGGGCAGGCAAATAAGAGCTGCGACCGGAGTGGCCCATAACGTTATCCAGTATCCAGCATGTGGTGACACAAAACAAAAAGCCCAGCCACGAAAGAGAGTCCACTGGAGCTCGTAGGCGACCCCAGACCAGGCGCTTGCTTATAAAAGAAAATACCACAGAAATAGAAACCGGCTGGTCAAGGCATTGATTGATTGTATCACGTAAGAGTTCGGGGAGGGGAGATGAATGTATTAATAATAGCAAGTGAATTTATAAAAGAAGGAAAAGGGAGAAACAAAAACATTCATTTAATCATACCTCCATGTTGGACGACGCGAGCCAGTGATACGACGTCGCCTTTTGACAGGTTGGAAGGGTGTCGTCGTCGTCGGAAGAAAAGGTTGGAGTAGCAGTGGCAGCAGCGGTAATTGCATGCAGTCGGGAAGCTGCGTCAGCCGCTGTAAAAATCACTATCGACTCAAGGATGGATGGGTAATTAAAAGACGCCTTGAAGGGAGGACAAGGCAAGGTGGCCAAGGATTGGTGAAGAGGATGTGATGGGATGGGATGGGATAGGACGGGTTGGAGTTGAGTTGATTTGATTTGTTTAGGTGATGATGCATTGGGGATGAACGGGTCCAATCCTAATGGCTGTCTGTGCCTGGGCGGGCTTCCAGGTTCGGTGGACAAGGCTGGAGAGAGCGCTGAAAGCAAAGCGACCAGGGCCCTGAAGCCACCAACCAGACCCGCTGTAGCAGCAGTCACAAGGACGCTAAAAGGCGGGGCACCATCGCCTGCATCTGCCCTGTCACTTTTCGCATGTCTGCTGGGCTTGACTGCCACCGTCACCTACATGCATCGAGGTCCCGTCCATGGACACACACAATTACACCTCCACTTCTAGGATTCACCCAGCTTAATGTGCATGGCTGATGCATGGGAATATAAACATAAAAATATGCATACTCGGTGTAATGCACGTACACCAATACAAATGTCATAATAATACTCTTCGTCATTAGCAAAGCGCTCTCAGTTGAAACCAACCCAACTTCTTATTGGTGTTCTGCTACTACTCCCGTCCCTTGGAGATGCCCAAGCAATAGAAGCCGTGGAGCATCAACTCATGGCCGGTGAATATCTACCTACGTACATACTCCATACCGAAAGAACAGGGCCACCTGTGTTTAGCCTCATGATCAATCTCGCCGAAATCCCTTTCAAGTATACACCATATCATCTCCCAGCACTTGATTCTGAATTGCGCCCAGACGCCTGTCCATGAATACCTGCCCTCGCCATTCAATCAATCAATCAATCAATCAATCGCTCAAAGCCTTTCCAGCTTCTTCTTCTATAGATTCGCCGGGACTCTCTTGAGTGCCCGACCAAGGATAATAAAAGACCTTGTCCACATCCAATCCTCAAATCCTCATCCCTCTTCATTGTCCCGGTCTAGACAAACGTCTTCTGTACCCGTACCTTGGGCGATGCCAGCCCGGCTTCTGCTTTCCTCTTGCCCAGCACCGGCTCAGGCGTCCGTCTTGAGAACCCCGGTGTCGACTCTCGGTCTCTTGTGGCTTCTGCGTGACACGATGCGTGATATGCTCGGTTGCCAACTAGGACCGTATCCAGCCACACCCATTCTTGAACCGTATCCAGCCACTTGTTCTCGAATCTCTCCTGGCAGATGGGACAAACATTGTTAATGCCGCTGCTAGGGTCTGGTACGGGTATGTATTTAGGAGCGTCTAGGTCTTTGGCAGCTTGGGCAGCCTCTTCCATAGTCGTCACGTCGTGAATGGCATCAACAACCTCTCGGCCTTTTTGCCAGTCCTACTCACATCATTAGACTCTAGTTTTGTGTAGCAAAGGCAAATGAATGAACTTACCTGCTGGTCAACATACCAGCTCCGGTGTGTCCCCCTCTTCTCTGCCTCGGTGCTTCGTTGGTGGACCTTGAAATGCCAGTCCATGTGAGCCATCTTTTTCTTCTTCCCCTCCGCATCTGTCCTGAATCGTCTTCCACATTGGGTACATGGAGGTCCCAACTCATCGTAGAGTGCAGAGATTGCGTCTGGTCGAAATCTGTACACACTTTACGTTAGTCCTCGCGCTGCCTCACAACGAGATATTTGGTCACCTACTGTTGCTTTAGAGCCGCTACATCAATTCCGTAATGGGTGATGGGATCGGCAACGGACGGAGTAGCCTCCCTCTTTTGGGCTGCCAAAAAGTTCGCAATGCTCGCAGGCAGATTGAGAGGTAATCCAGGGGTCGGTACTGGGGGAGGAGGTAGAGTAGGAGTAGCTGCAGCCGTATTGGGTGGTGTCATCGCAGGAAGCATACCCGCCGCACGAAGTTGGTCCAGCAATGAAGTAGCAGCGCTCGGAACCGGAGGAGCGGCTGGCTTTGGAGGCTCGGCATGAACCACTGGTGGTGATCGTATGGCAACGTTACCAAACGAGGGTGGCTGGGGAGTTGCACTTTGCGGCTTTGCAGATTGCATGCCCAACAAAGCCGCCATCGCCCCCTTTCCCAACAAGGAGTCAAGAGTAACTGAAGCCGACGCAGCAGACGGAGCCGCACTTACCGGCGTCGGGGCTACAGAGGCAGAGGCAGAGGCAGAGGCAAGATGCGCCGAAAGTATCTGAGATACTGACGGTTGAGATACAGGTGCTGGAGTAGGTGCGGGATTATGGACTGGAGGAGCCCTTAGTGTCACGGCAGCAAGTTCTGTTACTTTGTTTTTAATGAGCTCAAGCTGATCTGGCG
This sequence comes from Hypomyces rosellus, assembly GCA_011799845.1. Lineage (NCBI taxonomy): Eukaryota > Fungi > Ascomycota > Sordariomycetes > Hypocreales > Hypocreaceae > Hypomyces > Hypomyces rosellus. Next base: position 1,437,223 of record WWCI01000003.1, read on the forward strand.
GCAGGCTTGTGTGCTGTACGACGCCTTGAAGATCCAAAAGTGCTCTTAATCTGTTTTGGACACTAGCATCATGAGGATTCTGCGAGAACTCGGCTTTCATCGCAACAATCAGGTTCTGAATGTCATTGCTCAAGTTTTCTACGCTTATCCCAACCGGTGCAACAGCCCCTGCTGAGCCGTACGGTCCTGGAATCCCAGGCTGAAAGGAGACTGGAGTAGAGCTGTGTGATTGCGGTGCTGAATGAGGGGGGTAAAATGGAATCTATGTTGACTTGTTAGCCATCATGGCGCAGTGGTCTCGACATGGAAATCTCATACCTGTTGTTGCTGTTGATCTGAGCGAGCAAGATGGCCAGGCATTTGCTCAACAGGCTGTCCTCCGTTAGGCAAGGGCTGTTGCTGCTGCTGCTGCTGCTGTTGTGGATAACTTCCAGCCGGCCCGGGGAATCCTCGCCCTCCAGGTGGCGTCGGGGTATTTCGATGGGGATACATGTTTGGTCGTGGCCTGCCGGGGATGGGACCCTGACCTTGCTGAGGCATACTTGCTGCCCTCACCTTCATCAAGGCATTCTCAATCGGCCGCACCACTTCGATGGCAAACACAGGCCGGGTATCCATTGACCCGGGAACAGGGTCCTTCCAAGTCTTGAGCATTTCTTCCATCTTTCTGCGAACTCCATGATCGACGACTGCGTAAGACTCCATAAACGTCTTGAATAGGTTCCGGCCAAAGTATAGTGTGTACGGCGTGCCAACATTTTTGACGATCGAGTCCATGACATAGAGGGCCGGTAACTTTTTGTTGGGAGGTGCCTAGTTGCATGTTAGCAAGTGTACGCCGAGAAAAAACTGAGAGGACAAAAGCGAGGGAAAGCAATATCAAGTGTTTAAGAGGTCTTGAAGAGTCGTAGATCTGTTGGAGAGTCACCTACCTTTAGGATGTGCTGTTGCAACACTTCGGCGATTGCTAACGCATGTTCCGTGTTCTCCCGGGCAATCACAGTCAAGTTGCTGATCTCGAAACGCATATTGGAGGAGAGATCCTCAAGGGCAAGACGATAGTCCTCTGCCACCTCAGCTCCGTCAGACGCCATGGTAAAGAGGGTCTTTGGAGAGTTGGAGTATCAAAATTAATAAAGAAATGTATCAGGGCAATAGAGGCGAATAATATCTGTGACTCTGCCCCTGCACGAATAGAAGAAAAAAGAAAAGAAAAACCAGAGAGCAATGCGCTCTCGTGAGAAAACTATCAAGGTTGGGCTGTGCAATCAAGACCAAAAACACTGAGCGGCACGTTCTTAAGGCGGCGAAGTTTATTCCAAGAGATCTGTTCCTGGTTCTTCACCGTCCTCACCAAGTCTAAACCCCAGCTCCAAATTTCCCAGAGAACCCTCGCAAAAGAAATGCCTTCTTTTTGTTTTGTTTCAAGCTCCCATCAATATCGCCTCTCTGCGACTTGGCTCTGGGATGCAAATACTATTATCTGTAACCTCTGCTATGACACGAATATCGACCTCAGTATGCGCTACGGCGCCCACGACGGCAAAAGGTCCGGATCTGAGACTGATGGTCGTAAATCGTTGGGGAATAGCTCGCGCTGTGGGTAGATGGAATGGGTAGATACGGCAGTTGGAAAACCGAGACGGGGGAAATGTGATGAAAAAGAGTGCCAGGGCTACATGAAAATTCACAATCCGGTACGCGCAGAAGAAGGGAAGACGCCCACGTTCGTGTACGCTGGGCAGGAAGCAGGAACGCAAGATGGTGAAGGGATTGAGACGGTGGGTGGTTCGAGACAAAGAGTTGCTGCAGCGTCAAGAAGCTCATGTCATGCGATCACGTGATTCAATACTTTTCGGGAGGCCCGACCACCCACAGGCAATTCCAATACTGCCACGTACCGCCACACAAACGATGGATAGAAGCCACAGTCTCTCGCTTAGAGACTTGGTTTGTTTGTCTAGCGGATGTTGCGCGGCTTTCAAGTGTTCTTGGACTTTTTATTTTGTTTTATTTTACTTTATTTCTTATTAGTACTCCGTATAGACCTTTGTTCACCCTGGTGGCGTTCTATATCGCCACCATGCTCTCGCTCGTTTGCGAACCACGTGCATCACGCAGGCTTGCATCAATCAAAGTCAAACAGCAAAAAGCATACGTCTTTTAAATTCAAACTTCATAAAAGCAATCCCTGGGAATAACCATGTAAATCTAACCAGTACAAAGGAAATAAAAATGAAGCATATCGTCCCTTCATATGGGTATCCTAATATTAACGTCACCTCCAACGCCTTGTATCCGTAACGCCTCTTTGTTCATCCCCTTGTCCTCCCTAGCGACCCTTTACCGAGATTTAGAAACGAGACATGTCAGCCTCGGAGTACTTGCTGCTCCTGCGAGTGTGGATTGGGTGCAGGGCCGTATCGGGGCGTTTGATGGTCGGAATGATGGGGCTGGCTCGGTCATCGAGGCCAGCATCACGCTCGACGTCGTGGGTTGGGTGGTTATAGTATGGCCTGCTAATCTCGGGACGGCCAGCGCTCTGAGGTGCCTCCTCCTTCTTCCAGAACATGGACTTGAACTTGCTCCTGGTCTTTTCGTTCCTGAGCGAAGAAGCGTGGCTGGATTCGTAATCCGGCACGTACTCGCGCTGGGCTTGAGCAAGAGATCCGTTGGCGCGGATGTCGCGAGAGGTGATGCCCTCTTTTCTATCGCACCAGACGAACGAGCAGAGAATATTTAAGACTCCAAAGACGAAGGAGAGAATACCCGCGGCCAGGACCAGAGATGTGAAGGGGCCGTTGAGCTTCTTACTGTCTTCCTCTGAACGATTCAGAGCTCCCAAAACATTGCAACCGATGATGATCATGCCTGCACCGAGCCAGCTGATTCCATGGTGGTCGGACAGGACAGGCCAGGTGCGGCGAAGGTAGACCCTGATGAACTCTACAAAGGCCAGCTCCGAGACGACGAGAAGGGAGCAGAAGATCGAGGTGAAGAAGAGGGAGATGCACTGGAAGACAAAGTACGGCTTGTGCTTGTCGACGTTGATGATCAAGATCCAGCAGGCAGCTCCGGCGGTGAAGAGGGTGATGACGGTGGCGACCCGAAGAGCCTGGAGGATGATCATTCCGACGCCCCTCAGGGAAGTAACGCTCATGAAGCCAGCCATGATGCTACTAAAGTATTGAAACCGAATTCGAAAAGAGGTATGTGATGTCTGGGGGTAGATGTTAGCAAGGGAGACGGCCAGTGTCTGCGGCCGCACGAACTTACTCTAAAGACTAAATGTGAGACGATGACGATCGCTCGAAAATGTGATGATCCTGGTTATATAAATGTTGGTGGGTATGTGCGATGAAGGATAGTATCGATGTTGAAGCTTCAAGATGCAATGGGAAACCAGCCCCGTTATGTCTAAGATGATCTATGTGCGAGAGGCAGAGAGAGACAAATATAGAGAGAGAAGGAAAAAGATTGGAATGCGAAATCAACCACTCTTGATCAATGGTATTGTCCAAGCAAACAATAGAGAAAGAGAGAGAGAGAGAAAACAGTGTGTGAAGAAAGAAAGAAAAATGTGAAAAACACAAAAGAGGCGCTGCTGAATAGGAAGTGAACAAGCAAAATCAAAGAATCAGGGCCCAGGTTTGTTCTTTAATAACAGCCAGGCGGCCGTGGGCCCCCCTCTGAACTGACGGTCTGTCACAGCATCACCGCTTTTGCCGCCCTGACGGGAAACAGAGTACAAAAAAAAGACGAGGTAAGTAAGCGAACCCTTGCTACTGAAACAAGAGGTAAAGCAACAAACAAACCAAAGAAGAGAGACATGCCGGCCATTGGTGGTGCAGACTGACTTGCTGGCGGCGGCGGCATTTCGCTGTTTGCCATTGCAGCATTCCAGACTGAACCACTTCTGCTTGCTCATGGGCAGGATACAGCGCCAAGGGCCAATCATGTTAGTGACAGGCTGGCTGAGTCAAGGGGTCTTGTTCAATGCTCAGTGCGATGCGATTAAGCGCGCCGATGAGTAGGCAGACTCCGTTTCATGGTCTATACATCTGGCCGCGCTTGTGATGATGATCCGGGGGCCCAAGTTGTAATGTCTCTCTGTCTCTTGTCTCTGTCTCTTGTCTCTGTCTCTCTCTCTCTGTCTCTCTCTGTCTGTCTCTCCATCACCAGAATGCTTGGCAGTTTGCTGGCCTTGCCTGGCCTGACCCGGTCTAGCATCTACAACGGGCGACACTGCTGCACAGATGAAAAAAAAGATACCCAAGTATAGATGGATGCATGCATGCATCACAAATAAAAAAAGTGGTTCCTGCAATTACGGTATCAAAAGTCAAAGACCAATAAAGCCTGGCGGCAAACCAGACAGTGAGGAAGCTGGTATCGTTTGATATGCCGGGATCAAGGACTTGAGCGATTGGCTGTCGATGCGCGTAACGTCGTTTCAGCCAAGAGGTTCTGTTTTGTATGGGGCCTTGACTTGTAGGTGCTTGTGGCCTGTAGATAGGCCACGACCCAAACACGGAACATGCCCAATAATGTACTGGTTAATCGATCCGATATAGATTGTACTTGCGTATGTATGTATGTATTTATTTATAAAAATAGGATTTTATGAAATAAATAAAATAAAATAAATGGCATCTTCTCGGCGGTTCTTTGTGCAATCGTGTTCCATCCATTGAGTTACCCAGGCTTCTCTTGTCCACTGAGAGCAACACTTCCTACAAAGGGATACACTCCCTGATTAGGCAATGGCTGGAATCAAGTGCCGGCAGGAAAGCGCAACGCCTTTTCCGCACCCAATTCAGCCAAGTCATCCTGTAATCGAAATGCATCCATATGGTCAAAAAATAAGAGTTGGACAATTCTCATAAAGTAATAGCTACTCCAAGCTCACCCAACTCAACCAACAGAGAGTCGCTTTTCTACCTGTCCACTCTCGTGCCTGAGACATGCTTGCCGCCGGAGCTAACAAGGCACTGGGGGTGCTGGTCTCAGTATGTACGCCGTTACCCCCATGTAAGACGATATGATCCTGGAAACCATGACGACTTTTTGTTCTTGTGGCCTGAATGACCGGTCAAAGAGTTTGGATCTGAATACCCTACAGTCAAGCCCAGGGAAAAGAATAAAAAGTTTAATGGTGATATCCTCTAGTTTTGTAGCTTGTTGGTGAAGTTTATGGTATAGTATGGACTGTTACAATACTGTGGTAATCAAAGTTAGAATACCTAGTCTGGTTGCTCCTTAACGTATACTATCCTAATTAAGCGGTGCTTCCACTATAAGGAAAGCAAAAGTCTGATAGCAAGGTACATCGTACAGGATAATATTCAGCCTCATCACCGAGTGGACCCTCCCGCCTCACGTAGGCCCGAGCAAAGTGTCCTTCCGATTGGCTCTCCTCCCATCCTTTTCTGCGCTCCTGGATGCAACCTGTTTGCTCACTCCATCCAATCCTTCTTTGTTGTCAGCCATCATCGAACCCAACAGCCCGGCACCACGCCCTCCACAGCCCTTGCCTTTAGGTAACAGAGAGTAGCATTGACCATGGCCCGCGGTAACCAAAGAGATCAAGCCCGTGCTAAGAACCAGAAGGAGCTGGCTGGCAAGGTAAGGCCTCCTTTTTTTTCTTTCCGGGCTAACAGGCACACCGTAGTCAGCCTTGGGGATCATCTAAACTAACGCATCATCATTGTCGATAGAAACAAAGTAACCATCAAAGTAATAGTGCCAGAAAGGACGCCAACGACAAGGCCGCCGAGATCATGCGGGCGAAACAGTTGAAGAATCAAGAGGAAAAGCAAAGTGCGAACCAACAAGCAAAAACCTACAACCCCCCCCCCCTTTTTCTTCTTCTTCTTCTTCGATCGACTGCCAACAGACACTAACATGAATCTTTTCTTATAGAAGCGTTTGCAGCTGGTAACACGGCTAAAAAATAGCGAAAATGGCATCCGGATGAAGCAATCAAGGATGGGAACCTCTCGCGTTTAAAAGTTGCCAGTATCGGGCATGTGTAAGAACAACAGACAAGCGGTTGGCATGATACGGCGAAACTCGGCGCGACAAATGGATTCCTTTTCGACATTAACGGCGTAGATATGGAGGGGGGTTTGCGGGGGTTGTCATTTCTGGCAATAAGAGGAGGAATATACATTCACGTTTTTTTTTCTTCTTGGATAGCTTTTGCTTTTATAAATAGAAGCGTCTTGCTTTCTCTTTGGCATGGCATTTTGGCGTAGACTTGTTCCTTTCGAACGATAGCCAGAAAATTTTAATGCTGGCGCAAACGGATCTTTCTATTAGGTTTACCTTGATCTAGACGGGGAAAAAAGTATGCTACCTTGTATAACATGGGTACGGGGTAGCTCAGGATGCGTATAGAGTATTGCAAGCCCTAATGAAATATCCTTATGGAAGTTATTTTGTACCTGTATATGCCATTAAATACTCAGTTACCTCCCGGTCTATAGATCCCTTGTCTATCCCTCAATGATGCCTTCTGTTATGTCGTTTTATTCCGCTCATCTACTTGGCTGATGACCATTGTCCATTCATGAGAAACAACCAGACACTTGATGCCAGCTCCCACGCATCCAGTACAGCCAAGAAAATCTCCATCGTTGCATTCGCCGCACTCAAAGTACTCTGTCTCAGTTGGGATGCACCGGGTACACACATCACACCAATACTCACCGCTGTCGAAGCTGATACAGTCATGACTGTCAATAGGCCCCTCATCTGATGCCTCGAGGCCCTTCAGCTTCATAGCAGCCTCTATCTGCTCGACCACTTTGGGATTGCTACATCTTCTCGCCCACCACAGCAAGGGCCTTCCAAGACCATCCTTGGATGTGATATCCGCCTTGTTTGTGGCGAGCAACATTTCCACAATCTTCTCATGGCCATTCCTCGTAGCGACAAAGAGCGCTGTAGAGTCATATCGGTCTTTGGTATCTACTTCTGCTCTCTTTGCAAGAAGAAACCGCACCACATCGCAACGTCCACGCATGACGGCATGGAACAATGCCGTACGACCGAAATCGTCCGTCTGATCCATATCTGATCTAGGCGTTCTCAAAAGCACTTGAACGACGTCGCGGTGCCCGTTTCCGGATGCCGCGTGGAGCGAGGTTGTTCCAGTACTGCTCACGGCTGATATATCTGCGCCCCTCTTGAGGAGCATCTTGACGATCTCGACATGTCCTCCTTCTGCCGCACTATGTAGCGCCGTCCACCCTTTAGGATCCGTGCCCGTAATATCAGACCCCTTGTCGAGAAGAAATTGAACAATATCGACTTTTCCCAAGGCCGCCGCCAACTCCAGCACCTTTCCTCCATTCTTTTCTTCAGATTCAACGTCCGCACCATGCTCAATGAGCAATTTCACGATTGCCATGTGATCCGCATAGATAGCCTGGAGAAGTGGGATTTCTCCGAAGCTATCAGCGACCGTTAAATCAGCCCCCCTTTTGAGGAGCGTTTCAACTATTTCACTATGCCCGCCACGAATAGCAGCCTCCAATGGCGTGCACTCGTTGCAATCCGGAATTGAAGCATCGGCGCCGTGATTAAATAAAAGGTTGACAATTTTTAGCTTCCCCCAATGACAAGAGATGGTCATCGGCGTCCAACCACCTGCGATTGGTGACAAGGGATCTACCCCTTTCTCGATGAGTAATTCAACTATATCGGCATGTTCCTCAAAGATCGCAACGTCCATCTGCAACCATCCATCGTCCCTCTCTGCAGTGGCCATTGTGATGTCAGTTCGAGCTCCGTGATCTAACAGTAGACGAACTATCTCTAGTTGTCCAGAAGAAGTTGCATTGATCAAGGCCGTTGACCCATTGTTGTTGACAGAGTCCAAGTCCGCTCCTTTCTCAATGAGCATTCGGACAACTTCAGTATGCCCGCTTTCAGATACATAATGCAAAGCCGTGCGCCCTTTGTTTTCCTTTGCATTAAGATCGGCCCCATGGTCAAGAAGAATGCGAGTTATGTCGGCGAAACCAAAGTACGCTGCGGACATAAGAGGTGTCAAACCATCGTCATCAATGGTGTCCACATCGGCCCCCATATCTAGGAGGAGTTGAAGTGGTCCAACCTGACCTCTAATAGCTGCGGTACACAAAGGAGTCTGGCCAGTGAGAGTCCTGGTCGCCAAATCTGCCCCTTCATCGACCAGCAACTTAGAAACATCGGTATGTCCATAGGCAACACTGACATGTAGCGGCATAGAACCCCGGTGATTTTCAGACATGACATTGGCGCCATGCTGGATGAGTAGTCTGGTCATATCTAGGTGCCCTTCCCCCGCTGCTAGGTGCAACGGTGTAGTCGCGTCGTTATCGCCCAGTGTAGCATCTGCACCGTTATCAAGCAATAACTGGGCCAACTTGACATTTCCCCTATCAGCCACCTCATGCAAGGGCGATATGCCCAAGTAGCTTTGAGTTGTGACATCTGCTCCTGCGTCGATTAGCGCACCCACAAGTTCGTCATTATCGTTTTCGCAAGCAGCACCTAGTGCTGTTGTCCCAGATATAGATCTTTGATCGAGGCAATCTGAGTACTCTTCAATTAAACGTAGAGCGATAGCCGTCAAATCAAGCTTTGTAGCGTAATAAATCGGACTGATAGTTTCGGCCTCCATTTCGACCTCGTCCTTATCCTCAATTTCCTGTTTTTGAAGTGTCGGCTTTTCCTGGGAGTCGAACCAGCTCTTCCATGCGTCCCAAGTCGGGTTCTCCACATCAAAAAGGGCATCAATAAGCTCATTAGCATCTTCGTCGTCTAAATCCCCCAAGCGAAGATGACGGCTCCAGGAATCCGCTGCATACTCCAAAAACGACCCTTGAACATGGCCCAGATCCTGTTTATAGTCTTCTTGCCAGACTTGCTCGTAATGCACATAGCGAAGACACAACTGCGCTAGCATAGTATTCTCTGCCTCCTCGTTAGAGAACCGCAGGCTCTCATTTGCCTGCAGATTATTGCCCAATGAGCCACTGTGAGAAAGAAAGTACTGCTTGACTGAGAAGTGAGTGATGCGGACGGTTCGAAGCCCAGGTTTGGTATCGGAAGAGCTTTCGCGGATATTCAAGAGCGAACCACAGAGCCCGAGTATCTCACTATTGATATACTCGTCCTCCACCTCGTCAGGCATTTCGTCAACCGGGAGTTCCTCACCATCCATATCAATTAAGACGGCCTCTGCAATCTCGCAAACGGTTAAAGGCCGTAATGCGAAAGCCGCCCATCGCAACAATGAAAAGGCGCGGTCTCTTTCAGCCTGAGGAAGCTGTGATAATCGCAGCAGATTTCGCTCATATAGATTGTCAAGACCAGGAGGTGTTTTGTCGATTGTATCCTCCAGTTGCTTCTGGTTCTTCCAACCGCGCAAAGAGTCCTCCTGCATCCTCAGCCATAGAAACTGACCACCACAGCGCTCCGCCATCCTTTGAGAAATTGCATTCTTAATCGCCTCACTCTTCTTGGACAACTTCTTGTCAACCAGGCTCTTGGAGTACATCTCCACGTCGCCCTGCACATCCTCTGGGGTGATTTGATACTCGTAAATGTTGAACTTGGTGTTTTCGATGCCGCTGCGGATTTCAGGCTCGTCACGACTGACAATGAGGACCCGGCTGGAACTACTGACGATAGTATTTCCAAGTTTGTCTAGAAAGTCCGTAATCGAATCGCCTCGACCGGAATTGCTCTGTCCCAACCATGTGCATTCATCCAATCCGTCAAGGATAAAGGTGCAACCCGGTACAATTTGTACCAGTTGTCGGAATATTTGAAGGATGGCGGTTCGTGTTGCCACCTGCTCATTCTGAGCATCTCTTCTCTCTCTCACGAAATCGAACGCGGCGTTATCCCGGGATATCACCTGAGATATCCAAGAACGCACTGCTATATAAGGATCATTCCGGCTCTCAAAGTCGGATGAGAAGAAGAAGTGTCCAACCGGAGTTGAAATGTTGGAAGAAAGAAAGCTGATGACACTAGAGCATAGAACCGTCTTTCCAAAGCCAGCCGGCCCATTGACCCATAGTAGTTTTGCTCTTTGGGAAGGGAAATCGGGCGAAAACCAATCAGTGAATGCATCTCTGCTCGTGATCCAGTCACAGGTGCCGACAAGTCTTTTTTGAATGTTGTCATCGTAAAGCTCGTTTGGGGCATCACGAATTAGCCAAGCATGGACTTCGCGCCGCGCATCGGCCTCAATCTCTTCCTCCACTCGTTTTAACGACTGTCGAAGTTCTGAAATCCAAGCAGAGTTGTCATTGACTGGTGGAGCCGGGGGAATGTTTGGAGCAGGCGCTTGGGATGCATCAGCAGGTGGTACTCTCATGGCGGCTTTTGGTGGAACCAAGTGGTAAAGATGCTGCACCAAGGTTCCGAACTGTTCAATCTGGGCCGTCTTTTTAATCTTTCCTCTGAGCATCCAAGTGAATTTCTGTTTCTTTGTTGTCGTTGAGGATCCACTCTGCGGTGCGGTCATGCTCCTGGCCAATGGCCTGTTCACAGCCGGGGGTTGTTGGGGGGGCCCTTCATCGTCAAAGTTGCATACTCGTTTGATGATGGACAGTATCTCTAGAATAGTTTCGAGAGTGCGAGGGTCATCCAAAGCCTCGTGGTGATCCGGCGTAAGGCTCTTGTTCCTGTCGATGCCAACAGCTTTGCCCCATTGTTCGAATCTCAGCTTATGAGCCTTGAACTGGGTAGCAAGCGAATGGGAGTCATTTTTATAATGCTTGTAATCGTCAATCTTGTCGGCGGCGTCTAGGCAAGCGCCAAACAGACTGGCGAGTCCGATGACTCCAACGGCCAGTCCAACGGGTTCCATGGCCCATGGTTGCGTTGGCCGGAAAGTTTCTTTGTTGGTCTGGAGAGACTAGAGAACCTTGGAAGTGACTGAGGGGAAATGGACGGTGATAGTCGCACAGCCTCATGGTTGGTCGCTAGAAAATGCCTTGGCCTCCTGCCTGTGGGCCATGGCTGCTCCACAATGCAAGGCTACAACAGATAAAATCCTGTATCTCACGCAAGTGCATGTTTACAATCCTGTACTATCGAATTTCATTATCCATTTTTAAATCAAGAATATGGATAATAATCCAATTCATTTATCCATACTGGCTCGCCTCAGAGGAACCAGATAGCCTACCCTGTACTCGAAGTCGAAGAAGCTGGGCTTGGTGGAATAAGAGGTTTATCTATGGATATGGATGAGAAGTCTGGCGCCAACCAGAGATTTTTAATCTGTTAGACATGTTGGCCTTGGATAACGTATACTGGACCAACTCCCACGTTCTAAATTTTCCTCAAACTGTAATCCTGAAATAGACGCCGTAGTTGGGGAAATGATCTTGGCTCTTGATCACACCAACAGCACCTCTGTAACCGCCCTGCTGCTGAGGTTCACACATGTCATGACACTATCTAAACTATGTCCTGGTTACGGGAACTGCCACCGTCCCCGACCTGTGCCACCTCTCTTCTCACAGGGTAAACCGCCTTGAAACTCGGTATCTAGATCATGGCACTGGGCTTCCCGCGCCGCAGTATGAAATCTCGGCAGCTTGGTTCTCGTAATGGAAATAACATTTGACTTTGATAGTATCGTCTGACTGGCTTAGCACAGATGACATGGCAGCGAAGTTGGTGCATCTCGAAATCTTCCCCCATCTATACTGGAATGGGTCGAGTTTTGCTGGTTGAAAGCGTAAATAAACGACTTTCATGGGTATTTAATGATGCCAAATCATAGAATAGAAAGAATCTTCGCTCATACAAAGCGGGAGAAATGTTGGAGGACTGATCCACTGCTCATAAGTAGATACTCCAGGACCGCAGATGGGAACCCCAAGAGTCGTCTCTCTCTGGCCGGCGGAGCCAGTTATCATCACTGAATGGTAACCGTTATTATGAGGTGAATCTGCTTTTATATCCCCTGGGGCTTCATATCCAACCATAATGGTGAAAAACAAGTCGTGATGAAGCAATTCGAGACAAGACTGCCAATGGCATGATGCCACAAGGATACAAGTGTTTCGGTAGACGCCAGCTAATCAAACTTGGTATTGTTTGGAACGGATAAAGCTTCTCATTTGGATTATGGTGTTGAATAGATTACCGACGATCACTGATGTGAGCTTATACGGAGAAGAATATAATAAGATATGGATAGATCCATGGATCTATAATAACAGTGGAACATGAAGCTCTCGCGTAGTGGGGTGCTGGCGGGAAGCAATGACGCGCAGCACCCCACATCCCCACGTCCACTAATCACAGCTGGAGGCTTTGTATTCCGCACTAGAACGCTACCTAGCATTTGGGTATCAATGTGGCTTTATCAACATCAACAACAACTTCCCTTTGACAAGGCCACCCTTTCTCACCTCGCGCAATCGCCAATATGGCAATCCCTTGGGATTCGTAAGACTATGAAGCTAGATCAAATATCTTCACTCACTAACACTCTCCAGCATCCGCGCACTCGTCATCTTCTTCGGCCCCATCATCATCCCCAAGGCCCTCTCCTACTACCGCAGCATCCGCTCCGCCTCCACCCGCCACGGCCTCCCCATCAAGCCCGTCCCGCCCACCGTCCGGCTGGCCATCTTCTCGCTCTCCCTCCTCGCCTTCCTGCTCGTGCTCAAGACCCTGCCGCCCTTCTCCCCCGAGAACCTCTTCGCCAGGACCCAGAGCCGCCTCCAGATCCCCGTCGACGTGCTGTTCAACCGCATCGCCGCCGTCCGCCAGGGCAATGCCTTTACGGCCTGGGACCACGTCCTGAGGTCCAAGTTCGTCAACCTGGAGAGCCGCCTGCTGTACCTGCAGTTCGGCCCCGAGGTGCTGGCCGAGTGCCCCTTCTGCAACGCCGACGAGCCCAAGAGCTACTTCTACTACGCCCTGCCCGCCCTCCTCTGGCCGCACATCGCCAACCTCGTCGTCCTCGCCATCGTCACCAGCCCCTCCTGGACGGGCAAGTATGGCTCCCAGTGGCGCACCCTGACCACCATCGCAGCGGGCATCCTCGCCGCGCTGGAGCTCTACTTTGTCAGCTCCTACAACCACCAGGCCAACGCGCGCGCGCTGAGGCTCAACGAGATCGACTTCTTCTATTGGTCCATGCGAAACTACCGGCTCATCGCCATCGCCGCGCTCGACGCCTCGCTCGCCTGGGTCCTCTGGCTGTCCTCCACCAACCGCGCCTTTGCGCAGCTGCCCTCCCCCGCGGAGCGCATCGAATACGTGAACCGCGCCATACTCGCCTCCAGGAGCAAGCTCAACGCCCTCGGCATCGTTAAGAACACTGCCATGCGGGACGAGAACCTCCGCTCCAGGAACCAGGCCTACTGGCAGCACGAGGTCCGACTGATGGGCGAGGTCATGGAGGAAAGGGAGGTCATAGAGGGCGTAAACGATGCTTTGAGCAATAGAATTGACATATCAAGCATAACCAAGGATGCGGAGCAGTATGCAGAAAACGTGCTCCGGCCACTGCAACCGATAGACTAAGATGTACAAGACCAACTAGAACTATATTAAATCCTACGGTCGCCGCTGTCTCTCACAAATTAGAAAATATAAATAAATAACTAGAAATAGACCCGAATAAACATGTGTGTAATCAGTGAAACCTGCTCACATTAACATAATGCCCCATTACTCTCACCTCTTTGCGATAAACAACGGCAATGCTTTTAATCTCAGGGGCCCTCAGCGGACCATGGCCTCTGCCCTCCCCAAAACGGGTCTATAAGGTGGTAGGGACGAGCAGTGTTGTGAAATGCGAGAATCTGATCATTGCATTAAAAGTCGTTTGAGAAAATTATATCATTACAACAAAGCCCTCCATGTTTTGCTCCCCAAAGTGAAATACCTAGTAGTTATACCTCTTCAGTCATTGAAACATGCCACATGCTGAACATGCGTATAGATGGAATCAGATGCAAACCCACCCCATCCACGCCCTTTGCGAGCTTTAAAACACCCAACAATTCCATAGTGTAAATTCTATCGCCCAGGTCATGAAGAAGAAGAAGAAGAAAACATTAAGCCCTTGAGTCCGGTCGCCCGCTGCCCGTCAAGGTTGTGGAACTACTCATGCTGCCTTTTCGTGAAGGACCCCCAGCGGCACCTTCTTGGGCACTTCGCTCTAGGAAACCAGCCCAGAGCTCTGCCAGTGATTCCCTCTCCTTGGCAGACGTCGGTTCAGAAAAGATGTCGGCGCTGAGTGATGGCGAGCTCGGCGTGCGTTGGAAAGGCGAAAGGGGAAGGCGAAGAGTAGAGGTTCCAGGCCGGGCGAGGCCAGCTTGCTCGCGCTGTTCATCCGTCCAGTTGAGGTAGCCAGCCATGACCTGCAAAACCTGGAACCGCTTGGCATCTCCACGATCCAGTGTAAGGAAATGGAGAAGATGGTTGGTCACAACTTGTCTGTTTGCGGGGGTCAGCAACAACCTCTTAGGGTAAGCGGAGAAACACATACCTGTCAACATTGTCCTCTGGCTTGGTCTTTTTGAGATATCTCAGGGCTTTGGTTAGGTGATCATTCAACACAATAGCTTCATGCCTCAATTTTCCGATAAGGAGGTTCTTCTCCTTGACTTCCTTCTCAAAAGGGGCTGTCCTCCCAAGCTCTTTCACGAGCTCCTCTTTCGCCTCCTGTGCCTCTGTAGCTCGCGTCACGGCTTCTCGAACCGATTTTTTGTGCTCTTGTAACTGGGCTTCGCTTGTCTCCACCATCTCTCGCAGCTCCCTTTTGCGTGCATCCTGAATTTCGCGAAGAGCATTTTGAAGATTGTCGATAAGTGTCGTCTGGCTATCTCGTTCTGCGGTGGCGGTGTCGTAACCCTCCTTGAGACCAGAAACCTGCTCCTCGAGGTCGCTAATCTTTTCGGCCAAGTTCTCCTTAACAGATCGCTCCTCCATGGCGATAATTTCCCATTCGCCCATGGCATTAGACGTTGTCTCCATCTCTTCCTTTAGATGCGAAATCGTCCTCACTAGCTCATCCCTCTCTCTATTCCAGTTTTGTGTTGAAAGATTGCCACGACTTCGGAGGGTCGTCAGCTCTCGTGTAGCGTCTTGCAGTTCCTGCTTGAGTTTGTCCACGTCTTCGCCAGATGATTGTGCCGATCCTCGCAGGTCGTCATTCTGCGCCTCGAGCTCCTCGATGCGTTCCTTGGCTTCCTCTAGTTCGGCCTTGTCACGCCTCAACCTATCGCTGAGCGTCTCCTTAATTTTCTCGACTCGTTCCAGCAATGTTTGGTATTGTTCCTCAGCAAACTCTTTCGCAGCATTGCTCTCCTCCAAATCGGCTTTGATCTGTGATACTTCATGATCGTGATTTTCTTGTATGCTCTCGAGCTGCTTGCGCAACTGTTCAACCTCGACCCTGAGGGCTTCTCGCTCCTTGCTCATAGCTTCGAGTTTAGCTGTTGTGTCCGAGTCGCCTGATCCGTTGCCGTCGAGCTGCGCAGCAGGCAAAGAATGTACGTGGTTGGTGGGTTCTTCTAGGTGGCCATTGCTCTCGTCGTTGTGTTTTTCTGAGCCATCAGGTGCGTCCTAGGAGAATAAGCTTAGCTGGTGCGTTTGAGATGCAACATTTCCTTGGGCATTACTAACTGCAGTCGTCGGAGTATCTGGTTCATCGTCCAAGTCCTCCTTGTCCTGTTTTATGTTGCCATTACCGATTTGCGCGGGCTCTTTATTCTTGCTGGCGTTCTTCTTTTTCTTGTTGTTTTTCTTCTTCGAGGCTGTGTTATTCGGTCGTCATCATCAGTACACGGTATCCTTATCGACTGGCCCCCTGCCGCGGGGCAGCATCACACACACCTGCATTGGACGCCTGGGTCGGATCTATAGCTGTTGTTGAGGACATTGTGGGGAAGAGAATGCGCAGGTGAGGCTCAACGCATCTGTATTGCCGCAGTATATCTTATTGATCGAATGGTTTTGGAAAGCCGCTTGTGCTTGTGCTCGTGCTCGTGCTGGACGACTGATATTATTCGTAGTATGAACGTTAAAGTTTAGCGAAAAGCACCCCTTGCAGCGTCAGCGCCGATTCGTCCGGTGGGCCAAGGTGTTGGATCTAATTAGATCAGGTTCCAGAATCCAGATGCACTGCGTGGAACAATTGGTATGCTTGCCACAAATGGGACCCGACAACAACATGCACGGAGTACTCCGTAGTAAGACCACAATCGATAGTGCTCAAACAATCGTAACAGGTATGAGGACGTATGCAAAAGAGCGTGGTTTGAAGAAAAAGAAAAGAAAGACAATTCGTCTTACAGGTTGATTGACTGTAATCATCTCCTGGATACGAGGCCGTGCGTGTCCTCAATCGTACAATACGAAGCCCAAAATCAGACAGCTTACAGGGTATCAGCTTAGTCATCACACACTTCCCACTCTTTATTTAGCCGCTCGCGACTCACCCGAAATCTTTTTTTTTCTTTCCTCTTCATCTTACAAAACATCTTCGCCATCACACTTATGAATAAGCTTTATGATTACCGTGGCTTTTTCACAATCAGGCGCGAAGTAGATCGTGTTCGCCTTTCATAATCCCATTGCTGCTCTGATATTTTCGTAGGTGCAATGGGTTCGCTTATGCGCGTACATACATACGTCAAAGTGTCTTTGAAAAGTTTGCTTTGATATCGTGATAGACAAGATGCCAAATCTTTTGAACCATTACGCCTATAGTAGAACATGCTCTCTGTAAATACAAATCATGCCTCAAATTAGTTCACCAGTGCTACGCCTTTGCCTTCTTCGTCTTTGCAGATTTTGTTGCCTTGGCCTTAGATGCCTTGGATGACCTGGTTGCCCTCTTTGGTGTCTCAACCTCGACCTCAACCTCGGCCTCTGGCTCTTCGACTTCGGTAGGCTTCTCGGTTTCCTCAACTGCCTTTTCCTCCTCCTTTTCTGGCTCGGGAGCAGCTTCAATCGTCGTGTCTTCCTTGTCTCCGTTCTCAATGGCAGGAGGGGCCGGGGCATCCTTCAGCTCGGGAGCTTCAAACTCGTATCCAATCTCCTTGAGCTTGGCTGCCTTCTTTGTGCGGCTGCTTCGTTCCTTTGCCAGCTTGTTGGCCCAGGCTGATTCTGTCAAGGGCTTCTCCAGCTGCTTTCCGGCCATCTTGTTCCAAGGCACTCTCTTGAACCTCCTGTTGGCACCCTTCCACAGGTCTTCATGCAACTGCTCCTTGGCGACAGTCTTGCACTTGAGGATGTGACCAAACAGCAAGTAGTTGTCCATTGTCTTTGCGACAATCTCGGCAGTGCTGGCTTCGGTGAACTCGACAAAGGCAAAGTGCTTGCTTGCGCCAGTCTTCTTGTTTCGCGCAAGGCGCAACTTCAGAATGGTGCCGAACTGAGAAAGGTATTGCTTCATCTCATGCTCGTAGAAACCGTGGGGAATGCGACCAATGTAAACGACGCCGGATCCATTAGTTGAAGCTTGCGCCGCCTTCTGCACTTCCTTGGTGACCTTGGGGATCTTGCCAACATCCTGACCGGGCTTGAAAGTCTCTTCATTGGTCTCCTCCTCTTCTTCGGGGTCGAGGTCAACTGCTAGGACCTGAAGCTTCTCATCGTCTTGCTCCTCAGGCTCGGACGCTTCCTCAGGCTCGACCTCGATGGTCTCTTCGGCCTTCTTCGACTTCTTAGGCTCTTCCTTGGGAGTTTTCTTCTCGACGGTAATCTTCTTGGTTGCCTTTTGCTTCTTCAAAGACACAGGCGAAGCATCCTCAGCGGCTGTGTTGTCAAAAGTATTAGTGCTGCCTTGGAGACAAGAAAAAAAGTCATCGGCAATCATACCCTTTCGCTTTGGCTTTGGTGTAGCCTTGGCAGCAGCCTTTGGGGAGGCGCCATTGGGCTTTACCGCCTCAACAGCTATCAACTAAGGTTAGCGAGTAATTTATAAACAGTCCATATCTTCTTACATTTTCTCTTGCGAAGTACTGGTGCCATTTTGTCGTTTTGATGATATCCAACTGATACTTGGGCAGCCGCTGATTTCGCCGCCAACAAAGTTGTAGGAAATTTTGCGATTCTGCCGGGATTTGAAAGCGGTGAAGCGCTAAAAATTGGAGGTGGTTGGTGGGGCAGAGCGCTAGTGGCAGCAGCTATAGCGAGCTTCTGCAGCTGCTTCGTCGCTCTCTAATAGCACTGAAGCTCAGCGTCATTGGGCCCTGGAGATCTCCGGTTCTGGATCCATACCAAATTCCATTCGGCAGTCAAGAAAGGGGTATGACTATGCGTTCGATGCGACAACACGAATTATAGTCATCTTTGAAGCGACAGGCTCGCATTATATTTTACCATCATTGCTGTAGGACAGCCATCCAGAACTCTAGGAGATAGCTGGAAGCTGTATCGCCTCGCAAAACTCATATACCGCCAACATGGATCTAAATCTTGCTGATCCCAGCAACGAAGAGGTATGGGATGACTCCATGCTCATTGATTCTTGGAATCAAGCTCTAGAAGAGTACAAGGTATGTTCATCAACCTCGATTTACTGTCCGCAGAGTGACTAAACACGAACAGAAATATCACAGTATCCACGCCAAAGGTGGTACCATCAAAGACCTCAAGAAAGAGGACTCCAACTCATCCAAGTTAGTTCGACTTGTACTATCTGAAGAACCTGGAAGATTGCTTTATTAACCCGATGCTAGAAAAACCGGAGTTGGGCCTGATAGTGCTGGTGACAAAGAACAGGGCGAAGCAGATGCAGCGAACAAGACAAGCCCTCCAATAGTTGGCCAAAAAGAAAAGGTATGTTTGATTGGACTTATTTTAGAATTACGCAATGTCTTCAGGTGTCTAAAAATGAGTAGCAGCCTACTATAACTGAGAATAAAGGCCCTCAGCCAAGTCAGGCTGCCAATGCTATGCCTATGGCATCCCCCCCACAAGCCATTCTTGGTTCAGGTCAGTAGTAAACCCATTCACCTGATACAGTAAGGCAGTGCACTGACTTGAGCCACCAGTCCGTGATGAGAACCTCAAGAAGCTTTTGATGTCGTGGTACTATGCAGGCTATTACACAGGGTTATATGAAGGCCAACAGCAGGCGCAGCAGCCTCAGCCTTAATAACAGGTACCAGTTTCAGAATGATGAGAAACGGGCTACGGGGTATTGCAGAATACAACTATATCATACGTCTGCGACATATTCTGTTCCACTGCCCTGTTATTATAGGAACAGTCACGATGTGTCATCGTCTCGCGTTTCAGAGCAACCGGAAGATGCAACCACACTACGAAAGTTTCGTTTCTGCTCCCAAAATGGTTTATATCTTACCCGAAATGGAGCTGCAATTTATTTGAATAGGGAGGACTGGGATGGCTCTTTGAAAAATGTAAGAATAATTAAGACAGTGGATGTGGATTTGCAATTATAGGGACGGGGATGTTTTTATCATTCTCTCGCTATTTCAAACATAACTTGGTAGATAGTATTTCCATATGCATGCAATAACCACCCCTGACCTACATCATACATAAGATCATTCCAAAGTGGACGATCCATAAAAAAAGCACTGTGCTCTTCATGAATTAAAGTAAAAATTTACTTTGATACTTGATTTTTGAGTCTGATACGTTTACACGAAATTCCGTCCACGAACTGATAGAACTCTAGGGTAGGACATTATAATAGTATACCGGGAACTATCAAGCACTATTATTGAATTTTTGAAAAACATCAAGAAACTGGGAATGCCAAGACAAGGCCATTTTATATCTCAAAACCTTTCTTTCCTTCTTTGTGCTTTAGCCCGGGTAACTGATAAAAAAAATGATATGTCGAGGCCAAAGCACCAGCCAGGACTGATGGGGTGTTTTGTTCTCGCGTTTCACCACCCATGACAGCGGCAGTTTTGAGACGTCTGGCGATTTCGGGGCGCTGCCACCCTGCAGGTCACGACGGTGGCCCACCAAACTTGGTGAAGGTGACCGAGCTTTTTAGATTTTTATCTTGAAGTTTTAGGTTGGCACTAGAATTGGAGCCGAGTTTTTTCTTTTTCTTTTTCGATTTGTCGTTGCTGGAATGGCTGTTGGATGCTGTGATTCAGAGGCCTTTCCTCGTGGACAGTTCAATATCTTGGTGGCTAGGAAGGGGTAAGTAAGTCCTCCATGCCAAGCAAGCGAGTTGAGTTTTCTTTAAAATAATGTTTTTAATAAATAATCCTACTATTATATGAGAGATAACTGTCTACCGAGTAAGAAAAGAGTTCTTTCAAGATAATGTTCCTGTCAAACGCATGCGCTCGGATGCCGCCGTCCAAGCCAGGGGGGTCTTGGTTCGCGCCACACCATGAGATGGCCAAACAGCAGCCGAGACACTTCTGTTACAGAACACCCCCCCCCTTTCAAGTCAAGTCTCTTTTTTGCTACTATACAAACCACAACTCCATACATTCACAACGCAACACCGCAACTGAATCGGATGATGAATGCATCTTCACCAACGTCTGATCCAGGAGGCCCGGAGGCGCCATGGCCATGATCCGGTTTGAAAGTAAAACGTCGCACCTTTTTACACCAATGCCATTAAACAAACATTTGTTTTTTATAATGACTCTCAAAGACATAAAACGTCGCGAAACCCTCGGCCAGGGCAACCCTTTTCTTTCTTCTCTTGTTTCTCCATCACATTTGTTTTGTCAATTGTTTGGGACGGGTTTCCTTCATTTTTTCCACTCTGCTTTTTGTCCTTCTTTTCTTCTTCTGCTGCTGTTCATTCGCTTCTATACGAG
The DNA here is from genome assembly GCA_011799845.1 of Hypomyces rosellus. Classification (NCBI taxonomy): domain Eukaryota; kingdom Fungi; phylum Ascomycota; class Sordariomycetes; order Hypocreales; family Hypocreaceae; genus Hypomyces; species Hypomyces rosellus. The sequence continues at coordinate 1,458,033 of WWCI01000003.1, forward strand.
CAGGTCCTCGATACCCAACCTTATATACAACTTGATTGACTCAAGTCCTACATTTGCGTCCCCTGAAAAAAAGAAAAGAAAAGAAAAGGAATCCTTCTTTGTCAAATACTCCCAAGACTATTTTCACAAAAAAGATGAAGTGGTGTACTTCCCTGGCTTTGGCCGTCGCGCCTCTTACTGCTGCTCTCAGCGTTGCCCGCGATGCCGAGACCGAGTTTGCCGAGCGAGGGTGGGATATCAAGAACGGGATGAGTGGTCATGGAATCACCGCCCATTCCCTCACCGAGATCATCATCATCTGGGTCAACCCTGGCGGCGGCGCAGCCACGACGACGTACAATGAAAAGGCCACCGTCACCCAGACCGTCACGGCCGGCGCGGGATACGGAGCTCCTCCTGCCGCCGCGGCCGCTACCCACACCGTCAAGGTCGGAGGTCCCGGCGGCCTCATCTTCCAGCCCGACCAGCTCAACAACGTGCCCATGGGAGACACCGTCATCTTCGAGTTCCTCTCCCAGAACCACACCGTCACCCAGTCGGGCTTCGACGTCCCCTGCAAGAAGCTCGAGGGAGGCCTGGACTCTGGCTTCCAGGCTAACCCAAACAACACCGTTTCTCCCGCTCCTCAGGTTGCCATGCAAGTAATGGTCTCGACTCCTCTCTGTAAGTGAAATGATCAAAAGAGACAACAGATGGGGAATGGTGTGAGAACATGTAACTAATCCCTCTTTTTACAGGGTTCTACTGCCGACAAAAGGGTCACTGCGGCAAGGGCATGGTCTTCTCCATCAACCCTACCGCTGCAAAGACGCAGGCTCAGTTCCAGCAAATGGCCATTGCTCAAAACGGCACCGGCGAAGGCACGCCCATCACCGGCGGAAGCGGTGGAAGCGGTGCTTATCCTCCACCACCCGCCGAGAGCAGTGCATATGCCCCCCCTCCTCCAGCAGAGAGCGGCAGCTACTCTCCTCCTCCTCCCTCTGAGAGTGGTGCTTACTCTCCTCCCCCTCCGGCTGAATCACCTGCATATACTGCTCCCGCTGCCCCTGAGGGGACTTACTCCCCCCCTGCCGGCGGAAGCGGTGCTACCCCTGGACAAGGAACAATCGGCCCCGATGGCAGCTGCACATGCTTCGTTGCCTGCAGCGCTGGGTCTTTCCCCTCTGATTCTCAAGGAATCGGTGCTCACGGTGGCTTTGGTGGTAAGTTTCACTCCCCCGGGCGCATTCCTTATTGCATTGCCAATTGCTAACGAAATCTAGGTTCCCTTCCCATCGGTATGGGTTCTATGGGTTAGTAAACTAGTATGAAGTGTAATGAGAATGGGAAATGTGGAGTGGGTATTGAACGATTGTAGTTGCTGTAAAGGTGCTATGATGATGGGAATGCTCTAATAGATGTGGACTCTGTGAACGGTCTGGGTTCTTAATTTGTCGCATGAGATAGTTTTATTTATGGATGATCCACTTAAGACCGTGTGTCTTTTGTGGTGGTTACGCAAATTTCCGTGCCAGAGGCTTATATCCAGTTGTCGTGTAGTAGGCTGATATTTTTCATAGCCTGAGAATACCTTATTCGATTGTTTCAAACTGATATATAAGGAAATCCAAACCCCAATTCTGCTTTCCCTTACCCAAAGATTCAACTTTTAGATATCTTCTTCATACCTCCATCCGTAGTTATTTCTTCAAAGCCTCAATTCCTTCCGTAGGCCTCGGCCCTCCCTGACTCCTCCTCTCCTCCTCCGCACCGCTAGCCTTCCACGCACTCAAAATCAGGTTGACAATGTGATCCACGCCAACGTCCTTCTTCACCTGCGCAAAGACCGTAGGCCCCCCCTCGCGCATCTTCCTCGAATCCCGCTCCATGACGCCCAAGTCCGCACCCACGGCTTCTGCCAGGTCCGTCTTGTTGACCACCAGCAAGTCGCTCTGGGTGATGCCCGGGCCACCCTTGCGGGGGATCTTGTCGCCGCCACTCACGTCGATGACGTAGATGATGAAGTCGGCCAGTTCTCGGCTGTAGTTGGCTGCCAGGTTATCTCCGCCGGACTCGATGAGAAGTATGTCCGAGTTGAACTCTGCGTGCAGGTCTTCCAGGGCGGCGAGGTTGGCTGAGATGTCTTCGCGAACGGCCGCGTGGGGGCAGCCTCCAGTCTCGATGGCACGGATGCGGTCGGGGGGGAGAGCGGCGTGTCGGGTCAGGAACTCGGCATCCTCGCGGGTGAAAATGTCGTTTGTAACCGCAGCGATGGAGTACTTCTCTCGAAGGGCGAGGCATAGAGCTAGCATGAGAGCCGTCTTGCCAGAGCCGACAGGGCTATACACACGCAGGGGTTTAGCAGTGGTTCAGACAACATGGTGGACAAACAGCAAAATCAGGGAACCAGATACACCTACCCTCCAATACCAATAGTGAAGGCTCGATCAGTCCAGTTTCGGCCCTCTACGATGGGCATTTCGCGGCCAACGTAGCTTCCAGGTCCGTCGAGGATCTCGTGCGAGTGGCCATGTTCCTGGGCATTAAACCCATCATGCGAATGGGATGCGCCGTCGTGAGAATGAGACATGCTGAGTATGACTATTCAAACCAAGATATCGATATTACATATACAGATGGAAAATGCATATGATGATGATCAGAACAAGCCGAGGGGAGCTCCTTGGGGAGCTTGGCGGGGGAGGGGCTGCGTGAGTGGAGCTCCGAAGCTTATCTTCGGGCCTCAGAGTCCGTGCCGGATCTAGAACTGCCGTGGCTGTTGATCTATCTAATGCATGGCAAATGCAGTAGGACCAAGACCTATATCGAATATCACATATGGAAGCTCAGAATATTCCTAATTTTCTTATGAGAAGAAACTTACGTTAGACATGTTAGCGCTGGTTCATGCAGTCATTTAGTAGGGCAGAGAGCGTATAAATGACAAAGCCCGGTTTGCTGATGGGAAATTGCTTTTCATTTTCCACCCCCCGTCATGATATACAAATCTATAATTACATTTCGTCATGGCCAAACAGCTTCTCACTGTCTTGTATCGCAATCCCATATTTTTTGTTTATCATCTTTGGCATTTTCTATTGCGGAGCTGCAGGTTGTGATGGTGAATTGTCTGTTGGAGGGGCATCAGATGTGGTAGAGACCTCGCTCACGCCGGCATTGTCCAGTGCCGTTGCCTTCTTTTTCGCTATGAACTCCCCCAGTTTAGCCAGCATCTCGTCGGTAAGCTCCGGCTCTCCGCGTTCGGCTCGCAGTTCTCGCTGCTTCTCGTGGAACTCATCGAGCGGTGTCTGCATTGACTTAATGGCATCCAATCGTCCCTTCTTCGCAGCCTCTGCCGCCTCCTTCTTGGCAATGTACCAAGCCTCGTGCCTTGTTCGGAACTTGGAGTATTTGTTTCGCAACTCGTCCACCACGGAATCAGGCATTGGGGGCGATAGGAGACTGTAGTAGAATGTTCGGTCCTCGACTTGCTCGCGGACTGTGTCTGCAGCTGTTGTTTCAAACTCGGGCAGTTCAACTTCCGGCCAGGGAATCACCACGTTGATTCCTGGAACTACGCGATCCCACTTCTTGCCATACTGCCAGCGATCGAGTGACATATTCGGAGACTGCATGTTTGGCGGGACAGCCTTGAGCTGGTTTATAATTGCGTCTTTTGTGACTCCTGTCTCGGGGTTGGTAAGTGGGTATACGAGGCGAACCGAAGCGACGGAGATGGGCATGGACATTGGTGTCCCTGGATTTCCCAGATTGCCGGTGGAGAGAGCCTGGTGGTTGATTTAGCAAGAAATGTCTTCAATTGAAGGCAGTATTTTGTGTAGCCTACTCTGTGGTAATTCTCCAATGTCACAGTTCCCGTTTGAAGTTGAACATCCTTGATGCGATCAATCTTGCCCGTATCCGGACCGTCCTGAATGACTACTCGGTCCCCAACCGCGAGATTCAGCTGCTTGACACCGCCGGCCCAGGCACATCGCTGTTCCACCAGCTGAGGTCGAGGCTTGTTCAGTCCAAACACTGTCCAGTCCTTCCTTGCCTGTTCAGCAATGGCTCCATATTCGTTGTAGCCAAGGTCTCGCTTGGGAGCCAAGGGCCCCAACTCCCAATCTTCCCGTCGGGCCTTGCGCGCATCCTTGACATTTTTGCGAATCTCATCGACGGCGTTTCGCAGCACCTGGCGAGTTCGCAACCCGGTATCGATATCGGTTTGTCTGTTGCTCTCTTTTGTGCGACGAGTGGCCTGGCGCTGAGCCTGGGCGACTCGCTTGACGAGCTTCTGCATGGCGTCTGGAGGTCAATTGATGACTTGAAGGCTACGTTGTCGGCTAGTTTGCGCAGCCCATTGATCGCAACGGGTGCTGCTTGCGTCTCAAGATCTTCAAGAGGCTGTGGGCAATTGTTCGAATGGCTCTGCGAGACTTTGGAAAATCTCAATCCCAATTAAGCTAGCGCGGAGCAGGTTTGGTGGGATGTCATTGGAAGAGGGGCGTGGATTTTGCACACTGTGCAGTGTCTGCTTAAGGGTAGTCATTGTACAGTATGAAACCGTATAATACTTTTCTGTTCATTACAGATGGATAGAGAGCATGCATGGAGAAGTATACAAGCAAATGCAAATAAATGGTCTATTGCTTCACCAGGCTGACACGATGTTTCAAGATTTACCGTATCCATTGACTCACGTCTTGAGAGGAGCATTCAGAAACATTTGACTGTAGTGGCCTATCAACACAATCGCAGAGTAACATACTTGTACTACCTTCAAATAAAGTGTGCCCCGTAAGCCGAGCTGAAGCCAAGGACCTCTTACGGTGAGCCCTGGCGCTTTAATAACTGAGATCAGCGGAGGCAGACTCGTCATCTCAGTAAACAGTGACGAGTCAGTAAACTGCTAGTCGTATGCAGTAGCGTTTGGATGGGGCATGTTTACAGTTTGCCTAACGGTCAACCGTTATCGCGTGATTGATTGAGCGGATGCATCTTTGTTGACAAGGAAATGTTTGTGTGTCTGTCCACAAGTGCAGAGAGAGTAGGAAAACACAGGACTCGAATGCATGGATGTCTCGTGCTTGGGTGCGTAAAGTCCTAGACCGTTCAGTGTTGGTACAAGGACGGTAATAGCCTGTAGGACTTTATGGTGTTGCCACAGGGATAAGGGGAGATCATGGCCAGTCACATCAGGAGGCGCCAATGTGTGTCACCCTGGACATCGGGAAGCGGTCTGGGGAACGCCCATCTGAGTTCTCCGTCCTCCGTATGAGTAAAGTATGAGTCCAACATGTCGTGTGAGAAAACGGAGTTGGCCAGCCATACGAAATGCACAAGTAAGACAATTTTGTCTTTGCGATACGTTAACGGCCGAGGCCTCAACAGATCCAAACAGGCAAGGGGCGAGATTTGATACGAATGCAAACAGCAAAACGGACTGATGATCCACTGGGTTGGCTGGGGATTCATGGTACATTAATTATGAAACGCCTTGCAGTGCTCCGTACAAGTATAGGGAGTAGTATATTTGTACTTGTGAAATGATGCATGATGTATTTGTGGTTTGCGCGTTTGAAACATTGTCAACACGATGAAATCATCGCCAGCTCAAAGTACTCTCTCTCTCCGTCTCTCTCTGTCCTCCATTGCAAAAGTATATTGCTGTTGGCTGGTTTCCGATTTAGCATCCGTGATCAACGCGTCGTAGAGTTTTTGCTTGCCATGGTTAGCCAAAGCTGGGGGGCAAAACAACCTTATCTAAACGGTAGATAGGTAGCTACTTATCAAGTGCCCGCTTCAGCCACCACCGACGACTGTCCGTATCGTCTCAGTTGTTGATGATTATCGATTCCAGGATCCATCCATCCCCATGAATGGATGGATCAATGATGCCCATAGAACCCAGTGCTCCATTTGCTTTGCTTTACTCTGCCCGCCCTTTAGGGGTCTAGGCCTCTGTAACGTCCTGAGTCTTAGGCACTCTAGGCGCTCATGGAAGGACTCGAGCACAGCTGTAGCCGCTAAAATACAGCAGCTGGGGTGCCTGGAGTTGTGCCCGTGCTCCTACTGAGCCTCCTTTTCGGGTTGTCACAAGCAAGCTCGCGAGCCCTGCAGCCTGCTTTGGGGTAATGTTGTTGGTTGCCTCAGGATGTAATGGGTAAGGTACGAGCCTTTGTACCTACACACTGTTGACCGTCGTCGTCCTGGGCAAAAAAAAAAACAGCCACCGACCCCAAGTACCTTTCCCCGCAGTCACACGGCGAAAGGGTACCTGGTGGTCCTTGCCTTCAGCTTCGCCCCGTTCACATTCTCATTCGCACTCCGCTCTCTCCCCCAAAGCAAGCAAGCACCTGGTCTGGTTGCTCCCACGCCGCCTAAAAGAGCCCCCAGCGCCGCCCCCCCAGTAACCACAGCCAAAAGCCAGCCAGCTCTCTTCCGTCACAAACCCCCTTCTGACGTCCATCTTCTTTCTTCCTTTCATTCCATCCATCCATCTGCCATCCGTCCACCACCATCTGAGACCCTTTTGACCTTTCATCCTCAACAACCAAAGCTTCCAATCCCATCCTATTCCATCTCCAAACCAAAGCAATAGACATCATGGCTGAGATCCGCCGAAAGCTCGTCATCGTCGGCGATGGTGCCTGCGGTAAAACCTGTTTGTTGATGTGAGTGCAAGGCTGTTTGGTCTCTGTTGATGCTACCGTTACTGCTGCCGTTGGCTCGGGGGCAAGCAAGCACATGCTCGCGACCACGCAGGAGACGGAACGCATCACAACTTGAACCTCATCATGAACACGATGGCTAACTTTTTTTGTAGTGTCTTCTCCAAGGGCGCTTTCCCTGAGGTACGAACTGCACGAGCTCCTCACCCCCGTTGACCCTTTTCCCACCTGCACACCTTGCCGCCATGCTCCCAAAAATCTGTACAATGGGGACCAATCGTCTGCCGGCTGCAGCAACCAGCTCCCCCAGAAGCCCAATCAAATCGACTCTTCAAATCATTTATCAGTAATCTGATTCGACGGCTTCGAATGCTGCCTATGACCCCTTGGTCCACCGTTATCATGCTAGGCAGGCAGCATCACAACCGCCAGGGTCATCAAGCCATCATTACACACAATGCCATCGCTCCCACCAACCGGCCCCTTGAATCATAATGCTCGCTGTGATATGATTGTATTGATTGACTGCTAATTGCATCATCAGGTTTACGTCCCCACCGTTTTCGAGAACTATGTTGCCGATGTTCAGGTTGACAACAAGCACGTTGAGTTGGCTCTTTGGGATACGGCTGGCCAGGAAGATTACGATCGTCTCCGCCCTCTTTCTTACCCCGACTCCCACGTTATCCTGATCTGCTTCGCTATCGACTCCCCCGACTCCCTTGACAACGTTTTGGAGAAGGTATGACATCCCCCTGATGCAGGTTTCTCAAAGGAGCAGTTTGCTAACGCGTCTTCTCTCATATAGTGGATCTCCGAGGTTGTTCACTTCTGCTCCGGTCTTCCTATTATCCTGGTTGGCTGCAAGATGGATCTCCGAGATGATCCTCAGACCATTGACGCCCTGAGGGCGACCAACCAGAAGCCCGTAGAGTTCAAGGATGTAAGTACAGTCTCCGTCAAAGCAGGGTCTTGCAACCACGTTTGCTTTGAACGATGGCTGCTCGACCCAAAAACTATGGGAAGAAGATGAAGCTAATGATGACCCTCCAACCAGGCCGAGGCTGTTGCCAAGAAGATTGGTGCCTACAAGTATCTCGAGTGCTCTGCACGAACTGGCACTGGTGTTAGAGAAGTTTTCGAGCACGCCACTCGCGCTGCTCTCATGTCTCGCACCAAGGGTGGCAAGAGCGGCCACAAGAAGTGCCTTGTTCTGTAAATGGGTTTATGTAACAACCCATCTATTCCGAACACATCCGCCTCCTTCTTCGGCTCGATCACCCTTGTAATTCGATACTCTTCTACCATTCGCAAGCCATCTACAACGGCCACGGCTTGGATGATAAGGGATGGCATCAGCCATGATGGTTCCGGTTGTCCATGTGCATAGGTTCTAAGGGATCCGGAGTTTGATTAATCAGTCTCGTTCACGTCTTGCTCCCGTCGGCTGACATGCCTTGCTCCCACTGGATTTTATTGAATGTTTGCAAAGGGCTCTTACGTCTTTTTATGGGACTACGTGGAGAAAGGGGAGGTGGCACGATTATGTCAAATACCTTACCCTATGCCTCTGTCATATGCCGGCGGGTAAAGCCGGTTTGGTCTTGCTTTAGTGTATCTCCCAATGGTGTGAACGGGATCGGCGGGCCTGATGTTGGAGCTGGCTTTTTCTTTTTTTTAACTGCGAGCTGTTGATGGTTGATTCGGAAGCGTACACAGATGGGATAGAATGGTACCGTCAGTTTGCGAAGTGATGGAGAGGATTGTTTTGTAAGTAGGTAGCTGTGGATTTGTCGCACTTGGAAGTTGGTGAGATTTGGGGTCTCGCCAACGGGTCATCATACATCTGTTTAGTCTTCAGTCCGATGGTTCAGGGATCTCTGCAGTGTTTGTTTTTGCTTTACATCTTAAGCTTGGTTTGGTTGTAATATGCTTGCTTTTGCACACGCTTATGGTAGATTGTGAGATATTCATATGTCAAGACGAGTGATGGTTGAACCTTTTGGCTGTCCTACATGATTCTTTTGTTTATCAGTTTTGCCTATCTGTTGAACATGCACAACTAACAAGATTCACGGTGATTGGTTGATTGCAAAGGCTGTTGGATACGATTTATCTCTTCATTTCAATAAACTTTAAAAAGGTTCAGCCCGAGATGATACTCATGCAGCCAAAGCTGTAGCTGAAACAACGAGCGAATCCATGCGTTATGTACCCCAGTTTCAGAAAGTAAACGCCCAAGTAGCACTACCCTTTCCCGCTCCCTCTGTCCGTCCGTCCGTCCATCCCCTAGTCAACGTCGGAGACGAAAGGAGTCTAAGCTCTTCATCAAAGAATACGAGTTGAGATACAATCTTTGGGGGGGAGGCGGGCTCGTATTGTATTGAGATGGAATAGAAATGAAGCGAGTTTACTGGGGGCAAGTCTGTGGGCATAAGTAGGTTAGTTGAATTGATTCTTCGTTGCTTGTATGAGGGAAGAGGAGGAGAAGAGGGGGGGAAACGTACGGCACCGCAGCTACCGCAGGTCTTGGAGCCGGTGCTGATGCTGGCAGAGCACTTGGGGCAGGAGGTGTGGTAGTTGACGGGCTGCATCTTGAATGATGATGGATTGATCGAACTTGTGTGATGTATGGAAAATGAATATGTAGATGGTTTATTTGGATGGAATGAATTCAGGGTCCTGTTTGAAAGCGGGGTTGGGATTGGGGTCCTTTTATAGTTGTGATTTTTCTTCTTTTTATCTACGATGCTCACATGGGGGGGATGCTTTCCTCCCCCCTCTCCCCTTCAAGGCAACAACTCGGCATGATCAGCCCTGCTTTTTCACCCCCCTTGCCTCACACTCCTCTTTTTCCGGGGCGCGGAATGGGATGCGTAGGAAGTATTATGAATGGCTGGGAGGTGATTGGAGGCATACCTAGGTAGAGTGGAGAGGGAAACCCCCCCATTTGGGGCCGGGTAGGGGGAACCCCAAGCCCCAGCGTGACATGCAGGGCTGCAGCGAAACTCGAGACACTACACTAGGATGGATCCATGCCGAAAAGAAAAGAAGGCGGACACGGAGAAGTCTGGAGCGGCGTTTTAGAGGGACAAGGAGGGGAGATCATGTGTGGTGGTGCGCAATTGGGGGGAGGATTTTGGGGCCACGGGACCTCGGGGGGTGTGGGGGTTTGAAGGAACGGACCTCAGTGATAGTGTTGATCCAAGGTGAGCTGTGCGGCCGACGGCGAATGCCTAAAGATGACGTCGAGAAAGCAGCTACCTATCTGCCTACCTACCAACATACATACCCTAAAAGTCAGGCAAAAAAAGACACAGGTTGACAGGTCCCCTTGTCAGGAGAGAGAAACATCAAGGGGGGCGTGTGTGTTATCAAGACATCAGCTGTTTTTCAGAATGACCCGGAACAGGAATCAGAGAGCGGAATACTCGAACGGCTACACTCGGATCTCGTCTTGATGATGATGATATTTGTGAAACATTGTCACACCGTATATTCATTCTTCTTGATGAATATACAAAGAACGCCCATGTTTTTAATAATCCCTCCCATGTCCATGTCCATTGCCCAGCCATCAGATGACAAACGCGGTTCCTTCATGTATCCATGTATGTATGTACAAGGTCAGTACCCAAGCAACCTGTGAATGCGCCATATCCCGTGTACAAGGTACGCAAAAGCATGAAGTTGTCTCTCTTTTTTCTTGTATCGTACAGCCAGCCAGCCCCATCCCGTCCTTTGCCAGTGTATTTCCCAACCTCTCTATATGTTGCATAATAGTCAACAACGTGACTCCACAGGTAGCTTAAGCTTCGTCTACGTGCATTGAGCTGTGCTTTCCGAGCCTGTAGAAATCAAGTTAGTCAACCAACCAATAGCCTCGGAACAAGTTGAAGGAACAACATACCGTTGAGCATTTTGCCAAACGCCTGAATCACACTGATGACCATGACGCACACGCCGAAAACGACCACGGCCCACGCCATGTACGTTCGCCAGCTCCTCGTCGTAAGCTTAATGTAGCACAGTGGCGGCAAGATATACGCCATAACCACCGCGCTCGTCGCGCCCACAAGCTCAAACACCACGCCGAGGTCGCACGTCGTCAGACTTAGCAGCATCGCCCCTGCCACGAGAGATGTGCTAAATATCAAATGCCGCCGCATGTTGAACGGCTCATCGGGATAAAAGTACGTGAGCATGACCTCGCGGCAGACAAAGGCCTCGAGGGGAAGCGTGGTCAGCATGTTGAGGCCAAAGCACAGCCGCGCGATGTTGATCATGACGTTGTCCGAGGGGAAGTTGTTTAGGACGTTGCCAAGGGTTTTGTCGCCAAATGTAAGGAAGCCGCTGAGAGCCATGATCAGGCAGGCGAACATGGAGATGCCGGTGGAGTAATGCGTCACGCGGGAGAAGTTATCGATGGTTGGGGTCTTGAGGGAGCCATAGATGAGGAGGGAGTTGTGATGGCAGACGAATGCTAGAAAATAACCAGGCAGATTAGCAACAGCTTCCGCAGATGAGGTTTGGTCTCCAACGCAAACGTACCAAAGGATATAACACCAATAGCTTGAAATATGCCCCCGTTAATCGTCAACAACGGGCCGCTGAAGGAGCCTCGGTCTGATGACGGAACAAACATTCCTTGGATAATGACCGTGACCACAATGATCATCATGCCTATGAGGGCGAGAGTGCTCGCCTTGGCTAGCTATATCACGATCTCGTTAGTTTGTCATGCCCAACTTTAGGATAGAAGCCAGACCCACCTTGGAAATGTCTCGGTATAGTGTCAATGGATAACTCAAACCCATGACAAAGACCGCAATCGCAACCCTTCTATCGGTCAACAGCCCCAGCACCGGCACCGACCCCAAGTCTGACCAAATTGCCGTCAAGACGTGCGGGATTGTATCTCCAACAATGACGCCAAAGGCCACCATCCCACCAAAGGCAAACACCCACTGCGCAATGCTAATCGCAATCAGCCCAGGTCGGCCGAAGCAGTGCTCGACCGTGCCCTGAAAGCTGCTCGTCCCGCTCAGCTTGCTATTGATTACAATTAAACATATCGTCCAGTCCACGACAACCGTCAGTCCGATCAAAAGTATTATGCCTGCCAGCAGGCCTGCTTGCCGCATCGCATAGGGCTGCCCAATAATTCCAGCTCCAATGATTGAATTGGCCATGTTCATAAACGCTGATTTGAGACCCGACTTGGGTCGTCGCAGATCCGCCGCCGCCGCATTCTCCGTATCGTCGTCGTCATCGCCCCAGGAGCGGGCCACCGTTACGCTGGGCGCCTCGAGGTCTGTGAGGAGCGGTACTCGGTGCGAGTCCCTTGGGCTCTCTGGATCTTCCATGTCGAGTCGGTCGCCGGATGATAGCGAGGACATTGAGGCCCGCCCATTAGGCGGACCAGCGCCGACGCCCACCACATGCGGTGTCAGGTCGAATTGTACCCGGCCTGGTGTTCGTGGAGTCTTTTGTTCGTGTTCAGTGTCATTATATTCGTGCTTGGATATGTCCGTATTCAGCATCAGATCGTCTCCATTGTTGTGGCTGGCCAGCAGCCCCTGGTCTTCTTCGTCGTGCTGGGTTGTCTCGCCATGATTCTTGGCCCGGGGCATTGTGACAGCGAGTTGGTTTCTCGCCAGCTCATTGTCGCTTCAGCGGCTCTATAGATTCTGCGCAGCTGCTTGAGTAGTCGGTGCGATCGTGGGGGTAGTCAATGCCGGTTTCAGATACCTGCTGCTGTGCATAGAAAGAAGAGATGCATTAAGGGGTAATCATGGAGTATCGTGCATCTTTTCTGTATGACGATTTGTCGACATGGAATTGGATTGGTATGGAGCCAAGTGTTTGAGACAAGGGAGGAATGTCCGATTTGGCTTAGTGCCCTGGCAACTCCAACTGCGCAGGTACTCCACACTTGGCACTTGCAATTTATGGAGCGCACCATGACTAAAACTGACTTGGACGGTTGGACGGTTGGACCACAAGTATGTAGCATCTCAAGGACTCAGGCCTATATAAAATCTGTTGAAACTTGTAGCAAAATCGACAAAGATAAGTAAAATGAAAATGACCAGTGCTTGGTGGCAATTATATACTTTAGCGATAAAGAGAAACATGCCAAAGGACACTCGCGGGCTCAACTGCTCTTGCCAGTCCCGGGTAACCTATCCAAGCTATAGCCTGCCCACGACTTTGGTCCTTGAGCAGACATTCGATTAATGCTCAACCACTGACTCTGGACTTGACTATGTGGTGAAGTGTGAATTCCATTACACCCAGCTTTTGTCGGAGGACTTGAAGACCACTAAGAAACTCCCTTTTTGCTCAACGGTCTGAGGCGCATACCACATGGGATCGAGATACTAGGGACGGATGATAGATAGTCAATAGTCTGCGATAATACCTAATGATCGGGTAAAATGACTTGCAGCTCTCTAACACACACAGGCGCTCGTTTTTTCATTAACATTAAAAGGGGTCGTGTCGGGAATTGTGGTAGCGTCTTGGGCAGAAGGCGCCCAAGGGGGTGGCAGAGACGGAAAAACACTTACATCATTTCATCTCATATAACTCGGAAAAGGTTGTCCAATATGTCCTTGCTACTCTCGACAGAAATTTGAAAAGGGGCAAAAGCAACGTGCACAAGTCCATCAAACATCTTATCCGTTGCTGCATTCCAAGCCACGATGGCTACCTTCGTATCAGACGCCACGCTGCCGGCAAAAAACTGCCCTTTGGACCTCAGGCCCTCAAGGGGACGTGTAGCAGAGTTGATTTGCTGGAGCCACAATGTGTCAGAATAGTCGGGTTGATGTGAGGTTATGGACAATATTCAATGCATACGATGAGGTCCTTGGTGTCTTGCAGTGAACGGAGGGACGCAACACGAAGCCTGTTGGCTTCTTCTGTGGAAGACTCGGCAAGCTCATCGAGTAAGAGGGTAAACTCCTGAATAGGAAAATGCACTTGATGATTAGACATAAAGATCCGATGAATATCATCTAACGGTAGTTACATTAACATACCGGAGTTCTCCAAGGCGGAACCTCGCCGTCAATTCCGTTTAGCGCGTCATAAAGTAAGGTAGGCCTTATCATCAAATTCATCCTATCACCACAAAAGCCCTGGAGGGTCCGATCCGCCCTAACAGTCCGAAAAGCCAAAAGGCAAGGGTAAGGATGGTAAAGGGCTTGAATAGCCTGATGATGGTTTGTATCGTGGTAACGGAATGCATCTGACCCGATTGTGCTAGGGTATGTAAAAAGCGACGTTGCTAGCTATTAGATGGACCCCTATTTTATAGGTAAATAACCGAGACCCTTGATGAATCGGCTTGAATATCCAGAAACGAATAAATGAGGCTGATATCTTTTTAACTGCCTCACCATGCTTGGTTTCCACCCCCACTATGTGATGATTGCTCGGTGTGACCAGCTGGAGGCCTATGGGATGGAGCATTTGGGTAGTAATAGACCCATGGTGTGACCAGAGATACAGGGGAGGGCGGCACGTACTTCATGTGAGTGGACGGAAGAGATTCCAGCAAACCTGGAAGGCCTTTTTATCTTTTCTTTTGCCACTTGCTTGCAACACCCATAAATCCATGTAGGACCACTCGGAGGGACTAGAGGGACACGCGGGGGGGAGGTGGAATATAGTGCTGGTCTGGCCATAGTCATTTGTATGAGGTAACCGGCGGCGTTTCTTTCCCCCTTTTGGGGGACATGTCTAGGTACTCTGTTCCGTCCCCGATTTATTACGTCTGACTGTGTACATTTTGTTAGGGATCTTGGTCGCCTCATCTTGATGGTCCCGGGTAGGACCTTGTGTAGGTGTGAGCAGGGTTTGGAGGGGCTGCCTGTTCAGGTAAGTAGGTAAGGGAGGTAGCAAATTGTGAAGACAGGCTGTATATGATGCGGGATTGGATGCATGGATTGGATCTGGATCTCAAACTAATTAGGCCCCTTGTACTCTGTGGGCTAGCAAGTTACGATGTTATATTTGCATTCATCTATAATATACTGTACATATCATTGAGAGATATGCCCCCTCATAGTCATGTTTGACGTCGCAGCACTTTTTTCCCTGACACCCGAAGACGCAGTTGTTCCAGTTAGGGTCTGATGAGTGCAATGTTCACCAGCTCTCTCATTAACAGTCGATCGATGTAAGGATCCGGAGCTATCTAGGTCCTCCATGGGCCTCTAATTGGACATGCCGTGGATGGACCGTGAATGGCATTCAGGTATGAATTCATCCGTTCACCAAGGGTAGTCGTCTCCATTATAGACCTTGAACTTGCCAGATGTTTCCTTCGTCGCCGAATCAATCTAGACACTGATTAGTATCCTCGACAGTGACAACCGGGAAGCTAGAAGATAATACGCACCACTTTTATGACACCGGTAACACTCTCTTCAATCGTGATATCAGGCTTGTCGATGCCAAGTGTTGATGCGGCAGTATGGCCCATGTCGGTTTGCACCCAGCTGCAGTAGGTAGGTACGCATCTCCCGTCAGCGGTGAACCTCCAACTGGCAGACGTCCTGCTCAACCCAAAAGATTAAAGATTCGGCGATACTCACCCCGGGTGTAAGGAGAAGATAATCAAATTCTCATTCTCAAAGGCCATCCTGCGAACCAAGTGATTTAGCCCACATTTGCTCAGCCCGTACGCGCTGTTCGGCTCCGAGGCGTGACTCAAGGTGCCGGTACTTGCGGCCGACGTGCTTATACCGATAAACTTGCTCCCGGCTGTCTTTTCCAGCAAGGGGATGGTGGCCTGGAATAGGACCAAGGGGCCCAGGGTGTTGATTTCAAGGTGCTCGCGGAGGTCCTCGAGGGATACCTCGCGTGCGGTGGGGTAGATTTTGGAGATGCCGGCATTGGCAATGACCAGGTCTAGGTGCTGGACGTTGTGCTTGGACTGCAGCTCGGATAGAGCTGCCGAGGGCGATGCGTGATCGGCACTATCGATCTTGACGACCAGCAGCGTGGTGGACTCAGCCCGGGGCAAAGACTGTAGAGCAGCTCCGGTAGCGCCGGGATCGCGAACCGCTGCGATGACGGTGTGTGAAGGGCGGGCGAGATATTTCTCCAAGAGCCCACGGCCGATGCCCCGGTTGGCGCCCGTGATGAGAACGGTGGTTTTGTCTGTGACCATCTTGACGGTGGTGCAGAAGTGGTCTGAAGCTGAGAACGAGGAAGAAAGGTTGTTGATTACTACCTATCCTGCATCCTTATATAGATAGATAATGAAGGATGGGGGGTTGATCAGTTCCCGATCCTACGTCGGATACTACCTTTGTGGGCTTGAGACGCGGATCGACTTAGTGCTGAACTGCAACCTCGAATTGCTACGAAGCATGTGGTTGTCTCCATACATCCCGCGTTGTACGTCGCAGCTCCAGGCTTTGAATTACATCATTGACCACTTGCAATTGTCATTACGAATGGATACAGCCCCGATTTTGTCTTCGTATGGCTCTAGTCTGCAAAGGGTGGCAAAAGCCAAGAGAAAACTGCGGCAGCGAACAGTGCTGACAACGCTGGTTTATATCAAATCCCTTACATTGGTTGAGTTGAATAACTCATTATATATCTCCAGGCCTGAATCGTATAATCCTCTGCTAGATACCGATATAGAAGATGTTGCTTGTAGCACTTGCATGTATGTTTGATCAACCACCTCGTTCAAGCCAGTCCAACCCTTGTTGTTCAAAGCTCACGTCGCTGCATCCACAAGCAAAAAAGAGTCTTTCGCATGACAAAAAATAACCCGTACTTCAAGAGATTCCACGCATCCCCTTATCGTAAGACGTAAATATCGTTTGTGCGCAGTCGCTTGCTCAGGGTATCGTCGTCGTCGTGGCCCTCAGACACCCCGGAATGCAATCGCTTCAGCCCTAGGATGCCACCAGAGCCTCCCATGGTTGTAATTCCACGAAATATTCGCCATCCGTTGGTTAGACCTCCGTCGTCTGCCAAAATGGGCGTTGCTGCTGCTTCTTCCGGTGTAATGCATCTGTCGGTGGCATTAGTTGAAGAGGCCGCGTCGTCGACTGTACGCACCACGTCGCCCAGGGGAAGTGCTAAGCTCTCTTGTACAGAAGTTCTGTGCTTATGCTTGGCTCTCCATGCAAGCTGTTTGTCCTGAATCTTCTTGAAAATGGGTGAGATATCATCGTGTTCTTTCTTGATGTCGGACACTTGGCCGTCATCATTGGGTGCTGCATCGCTAACAACTTCTATCTTCTCGTCAAGTAGTTTCTCGTGAAGTGGGTTTTGCTTGAGTGAGTTCACCTTGAGCAAGTTGCGATCATCTTCATTAATGCCTTTTTGGGAATGAATCATGCTCTCAATGCCTGAAACCTTGATTGCAAGTGCCTTGTTCATGTCAAACACTTTGGAGAATTCCGCCTGGATCTTGTTCTGCGTGTTGACGAGGTCGGATTTGGTGAAGCTCATTTCCTCCTGTCTCTGCATGGCAGCTTCAAACTTGTCCATCCTTTCTTCAAGCTGACTCTGGCGTGCCCGTAGGATCTTCAATTCTTCCTTCGTGCCATCATGCCGCTTCTCCAACGCTGTCTGTGATGGCTGAACTGTGTGACTGAAATGGTGGTTGACAAGTTTCATCACATTTTCCTTGACGTACGTCTCCAAATATTCCATTGTGGGCAGCCCAGTGAGTTTGTGAGCCATTTCGTTTAGGTATTGGTCAGCAGGATTCGAAGTGGCGACCTCAACTTGAGGCTGCTCGGTCGAAGGGCGTTTCTCCCAAGCAGGGATAGTAAGATTCCATCTTCCCAAGGTGTAGAGACTGCGGTATATACTTATAGGAACCGCACCATTGGTAATCACACGAAGTGCCTGGAAAAACGATGGGGTTGGTAGAAGAGCCTCGATTTCGGGAGCGTCTTGGCTGGCACCGTGATCGACCAAGGTGAGGGCTTTGAAGAGCTTTGCCTCAGCTTCCATGACCTGGGGATGAGCATTGATCTTTTTGCAATCCTTTTGGGCTGCAAACATGTTGTCAATCTCTTTCTGAACCTCATCTATGAACGATTGTGGGATTATGTATCGGGATGCTGCAGTGTCCGCTGCCCATCTCGCTGTGGCTGCAGTCGCGGCATGCTGTTTTGTCTTTCTTTTCTTTGCACTCGCCACTTGTGATTGTTCCTCCTCCTCCTCTTCCTTCTCGAGGTCTATGAAGAGAGGAGTGGTCTTCCGAGGAGGGACTCGTTGGTCCATCGCGCTGTTTACGACAGCATCAGCCGTCGTCAGGGACTGAAATCAGTTTAACGCAGCCGGTTCGTCATATTACCCTTGGTGTGCTCTGAGTATCACTCGACTGTTTGACGAGGTTTTAATGCATTGAAACGGGTCTCACAAAGCAGGCGAGGAAACGAGGAAGAAGAAGAGGAAGAAGAAGGAATAAAGGGTGATTTGTGAAGTGAAAGCTGTAAAGATCGATCAGATCAATCAGCTTTCACTTAACGCAAACACTGAGATCCCAAGTCACCATGATTTCACTTCGCGTTTATCGCTATCTAACTTACCTGCAAGAAATACAAGCAGCTGATGAGAATCTGATCACATAGTAAGGAGGAGCTCACAAGAAGTCACATTTTGCTGTGCCATTATATTAGAGATAAATTGACAAAAGCTAAATCACTCATCTTCATCGCAAGCATTTCACATAGTTGACAATCTCTGTTCTTTTGAACTCTGTGCATATTGAATACCATCATCTTCAACTGTCTGAAGTATTCAGGCCACTCAAACTCAGTGTAGAGTCGAAAACACCTCCTTAAACGCCTGTGTAGAAGCGATATTGGACCACCACTTCTTCGTCTTGTCTCCGACCTTGAACCCAGGCACTGACTTCTGGATCAACTTCTCCAGCACCTCAAAGTTCTGGACGTCCTTTGGAGGTGTCCCAGCTCCGGCCATGGCATGAGACAGCCAAGGCACAACGTGGAAGTCGGCCTCCGTCACATCCTCTCCCGCGGCATAAGGAAGCACAAGGAGTTGATCCAGTTTCTCCATTCCCTGCGCAAAGTCGCGGTACATGTCATGTGTCAGTTTGAAGAATTCATGATGCTCATCTCCAATGTCTGTCACGTAAAATTTGTGCAGCGCGCCGTTTTCCTCCGATTTTGGTCCGTAGAAAGGATGATCGGGATGAGCTGCGCGTTCCTTTACCAGTCTGGCCTGTCTGTTGGACACAAAGTCATTGAAGGCGCTCGACTTTTTGCCCTCTAATTCCTGGGCATCCCGGGCTTGGAGTAGAATGAGATTGGTCCCGACCTCATCGGAGTGGACGAGATCAAGGATGGTCTGAACCTTTGCTTTCACTGCAGCATCCTTGGGGACCAGGTTTCCGCCTCGAAACCCATTGATATAGCGAAGAATATCAGTACTTTCGGAAAGGGGTTTTTCGAGGTCGGGCGAGGTCAACGAAGGCACGGTGCCATTGGGATTGATTGCCAGGTATTCTGGGCTAAAGTTGTCGGCGACGCCCAGATCGACTTCTACAATGTCGTACTCGTCCTTGGTGAACCCGCCTTCAGCCAGCGCAAGATGAGCAACACCCGCCCATTGAGATCCGACAAACGAATAGACTGTGAACTACACATATGAACGGTGGTTAGCTCTCTATCTCATGATACGCGGTATAAGCTTACATACCTTGGCCATTATGGCAGCTGACTGTGTTGGAAGTGAAATGGGATTTTGGATTGTTTGGTCGATGCGTGAGAATGAAGCAGAGGGAACTAGACTTGTCCTGTTTATGATGCTGGCTTCTCTTTCATGATATGCGCAAGGACCAGGAGGACATTGCAATAATTTATATCTGCCATCTTCCCGATCAGATGCATTTTGGACTCGGGTGTAGCAATTGATCTGTCATGAACAAATGCCGTATTGTAATCCACGAAAGGGTAATGATTCCATTCATTCTGCAGTGCATGGCACAGGTGGCGAAGATATATCCAGCCTCTAATATTCCCTCGTGGGTGCAGGGTAATCCAATCCGGAACGGCCCCTGAGCAGTGATTGGGGCTTGAATAAAGTTGGCTTCTAGGTTCGGCAGATTTTCAGCATGCCAACTTTTGGAATCATTACTTCCAAAAGGGACCGTAGACAGTTCTTGGCATGCAGCCCACCCCGCATGGTGATGGTTCACGTCAGATTACTCGCTGGTGGTCTCGTCCGATCTCGTGCGAATTCATCCGAAAGCCACGCCCTTTTGCGTGCTTGCATGCCCCAAGTTTATTTAAGTCTCGGCAGCAATGCCGAAATAACAAATAAACAACCCTTGTCGTGTTCCTGGAATTGCTGACTTGGTTTACGTAAAATGCGTTTATTAGTCTGACTTCATGACGCCGTACACAGCTGTTGATCTATGCAGTCTGCAAGGGAGAAGCTGTACTGCCTCACGCTTGGAGAGTCGCACAGTATGGAGCTCTTTGAGATCATCTCTAGGGAGAAGTAGGTTCAATGGAATCACAATTTCCTCTTTCAGAGCTAGAAAACAAAGTAAAAATGGTATATAACATTTGTTCAATATCGTGTCTTGGTATCGAAACAGCAAGTCAACAACATCTTCCGTTCAAGTCAAGCATCCAACAAGACATCATACTTAATACAAACTCCCCGTTGTCTTCTCATCTACACAGACAGAAAACCCAATCATCTCTCCATCAACTTCTTTTATACCGCCATCATGAGAATTTCCACGCTCGCCACCATCGCTCTCTCTGGAGTGCCTGCTGTTCTGGCTCTGCCAAGCAAGCCATCAAACAGCGAGGGCGCCGTTTTTGCCATGACAAACGCCGTCGACAACCAGATCATTGCCTTTACCCGCAAGTCTGACGGCACCTTGGTGAAGTTTGGCCAGTACCCAACTGGTGGTCACGGCCAAGGCGTCGACTTCGACACCCAAGGAGGGCTTCAGCTGAGCGCCGACAACAAGTTCCTCTACGCCGTCAACCCAGCAGACGACCTTGTTACCGTCTTCTCTGTTGACGGTGCCGGTCTGAAAAAGGTCCAGACCATCTATGCTGGAGACCAGCCCCTGGCAATCACCCTGAGCAGCACCGGATATGCCTATGTGTTGGACGGCTCGGTTGCGTCGACGGGCATCTTTGGCTTCAAGGTGAACCAGAAAGATGGGACCCTCGCTCCCCTGACCAATTCGACCATTGGCCTTAGCAGCCCAATTGGCGTGCCTGGCGTCGTTTCCTTTGCCCCTGACGGAAAATCCATCATCGTGACGAACAAAGTTGGAAGCACCATCGACGTCTTCTCAGTCGGCGCCGATGGACATGCCAGCGCTGCACCAGTGACGACCATGGCCTCCAGCGGTCTCCGTCCCTTTGGCGCAACTTTTGGCAAGGACGGTATCCTCTACGTCGTGGAATCCGGTTTGCCTGCCATTGACAACAGCGGCGTCTCTACTTACCGTCTCAACGGCGGACAGACTCCCAGTTTGACTGCCGTCACCAAGTCCGCGAAGAACCTACAGACTGACGGGTGCTGGGTGGTCATCACTCCCGATCAGAAATTCGTCTACACCGCAAATTTCGTCTCCAACTCCATCTCCAGCTACGCCGTCAGCGCCAATGGCACTGCTTCGTTGATCAAGGGGGATGCTGCGCTGCCCGGTGATGGTACTGAGCCCGTGGATTTGGCTCTTAGCAGCGATGGTGCCTATCTATACAATCTTCTTCGTGGCGGCGGTGCTGTTGTTGGCTGGAAGATTCAGTCTGACGGATCTCTCAAGTCTGTTGGTGGCCTCTTCGGCAAAGGTCAAGGTATTCCCGTTGCTGATGGTGCGTCTGGCCTTGCGGCCTACTAATGGTTGTGATGGGGAGGATAGCGCTCAAAATCGAGTGTACTTAGGCGAAGATGATAGGAGAAAGATATGTACCATTCTTGTATAATTGTGGATTTGATAGAAACATTTGGAACATCATTCAATGTGATTTCTAATATCATCTTTGAACACGTTAGTGGTGGAAATAAATTAATTTGGGGTTTCTAAGCCATTTATTTATTATGCATGTGGAATTTAACTGCGAACTTGCCATGACTAGAAGCGAAGAGTTCTCGCTCGAATGAGAGAAACGGATCCCCCGTTACTTATTGTATAGTAATGATATATATATCTTTACTCTTTGGACCATCTGATTCACATCAAGAGACCTAGACTTCCATTCTTCAAGGCATCTTGGATGATGGACAGCCCGCCATGAAATTTCTATAAAAGATATCCCCTTCTTCCTCGGCATCTGCACCATTCGCAGATGAGTGTTTGCGTGGGTAATCATCATTAGTCCCCCCGGTAATGCTGGAATACGGGCGCTTGGAACCAACACTGCCTCCGCAGTCCTCTCCGCTTCCTTCTTTGCTGCTACTGCCTCCACCGCTTGAACGGACTTTGGTGGAGCGACCGAGGATTCGTGCTGGCTTGCTATTTTTGCTATTTTCCACTGCGGCTCTAACATTAGTCTTTTGCTTCGACACGCTTGCCTCGTATGGTTCGGAGCTGAGGTGGTTCTCAATGTTGGCCACACTTTTCACAAGCGTCTCAACAATGGCCCAGCGCGAGTCTTCTTCTATTGTGGCCAGACCCCTTTTTGCAGCCCATTCATTCTCCAAGTCGGATACGCTCCTTCTAGGCGCTGCCTCGACTTGTTTCTTCAGTGCCATTTCGAATTCTCCATACATCTCGCGAAGCTTCTCTTGGACTGATTGGACGGCAGAGCCTGAATAGCGGTCGAGAACTGTTCTGACAGTCTCCTCGACCTCGTTCCTCATGTAACTAACGACCGCGGGGTTATCCTCATTCACTTGGGGAATGTGCTGATGAGTGATGCCGCTGGCTTCAATTTGGGTTCTGTTTGACAGGGAACTGTCTTCTTGGAGAGGCATTAACAAATGCATTTCGCCCAAGGAAAACAAATTCTGAACAAAGATAGCCAATAAACGACTTCCGTTGCTTGACACACGCAGAGCCTGAAGGAGGGCGCGGTCGGGCAAAAGGCTTTGGATTTGGCGGGAGGACGGTTCATATCCCTGATCCAACAACTCCAGTGCCCTGCGCAGATTTCGGTCGACATCCATGGCTATTGGATGTTCACTGAAATCTTGGCAACCCTTGTTGACAGCGAATATGCGACTGATATTCCGCCTGACTTCTTTGAGAAAGGACTCGGGATACTGGCCAATAGCCTGATTGGCATCATCCATTAATCTTGCTTTGGCCCGAGCTGCTGTCATTTCCTCCCAGCTACCCAAAGCTGTCGCGTCATTATGTTTTGATGTAGCGATAGAATCGGATGAATCGCTCTCGCTAACAACGCTTTCGGTTTCATGAACTGAACCATCCACAGATGCGTCGGCCATTCTGAGATAGGTACCAAGTAGCGACTGTCTGGTTTGTAGAATATGACTGTCTCAATCTAGTTCCTGTGGGAGGAGTATTGAGTTGAGACGGAGTAGTCGAAAGGCTGAAAAGGAATATCCAGGTATCCTTTGCTGTGAGTATGCCTCCGAGGATCGATATATCTGTCAAGAGTTGATGCTGCCAGACGGTACGGATGTGAGGGTGAAAAAAAAAGATTTGTTATTGAGAAAGAAGACTTCGTTTTCAGTTGGCAGAGTAGATGACGACGCTTTCTGAGGATCCGATTCCTCGGGCAGGTATCAACCGCTTCACCTGGTGGGAGCTGCCTAAGCATAAAGGTCCAGATCAGCTTTCCAAGGGCAAAATACCTACCAGGGGGTACTTTGTTCCCAACAGCCATCCATAGATATAGACTGTAGATTTAGTAGTGATTACTCTGGTCATTAGACTCACAAATTATGCCTCAACTGAGCGGACTGTTCTCACCAGATATCCACTACTAGGCAAGTAGTCAGAGTGGACGGACTGTTTTCCAATTGCAAGCCACACACGATGCTGTTCAGTCTATGAAGGAGAATTATAATATCATACATGCTCGTAGCATCTAACAAATCTAATGAACCATATAAAAAATGCGACCAAATCAACCACCTTTTGTATCTTGTTTCACGTCTAAACACCAAGAGGCACATCACTTTTGACTATCATAGAGCGCGCGGAAAGCCGACGCCTCACTTGCCAGGAGCTCTCTCGGAGGCCCCGTCTCGATGATTTGACCCTTCTGTAATAGGATGACACGATCAAAATCGAGAATCGTTTGCAGCTTGTGTGCAATGGAGATGACGGTGCGGCCTTGGAACTCCTTGCGGATAACCCGCTGCATCAGCTCGTCCGTTTCGCTGTCCACGCTGCTGGTCGCCTCATCCATAATGAGGATCTTGCCTGGCTTAACGACAGCGCGAGCAAGGCAGAAAAGCTGTCGCTGTCCATGTGACAATGTCTCCTCGTCCATGTCGCCGTCAAGCCCGTCATTGGATTCAAACTGCTCCCATAAACCAATCTCACGCAGCACCTCCACCATACGCTCATCGGTTGCGGATTCGGCCGGGTCAAGATTCTCTCGGACAGAACCCTCCAAGAAGAACGGCTCTTGAGGCAGCGTATTGAGCCTGCTTCTGATTTCCTGCCTGGGCAGTGTGCTGATGTCGATGCCGTCGATGGTCATGATACCAGAGTCAACCTCTAGCATGCGCAGCAGCGTGGAGACGAGAGACGACTTGCCGCTACCAGTACGGCCGCAAATGGCTACCTTCTCACCATCATTAATTGATACGTTGATGCCCTTGAGGACAGGCTCAAGGGGCGAATTGTAAGAAGCTGAAATGCCCTCAAATGTGATGGTGCCGTTCGCTGGCCAATCCTCTGGCACATCGCCGTCTTCGCTAGGAAGATTTTCATCCTCGACAGTTCGAACGTATGTGCGTATTCTACTTATCGCACCAAGAGCCGTCTCGACCTGGATCCAATCCGTAACCAATGTCTGTAACGTTGATGAGAAAGTCACAATATTGAATAGTGCGACGCCGAGATATGCGGTGCTATGGACGTTCAAAGCGATGGCAACCACCAGAATAGCAAGTCCGGCGTTGAACAAGTCAAGTACCAGTGTTAGCCATCTCTGTATGCAGAAGAGCAAATAATACGGGCGTTGTGAAATGTTCAAAGCTTGGTGGCCACGTTCATTGTAGTTCTGCGTCCAGCCGTACGCGCGAATCAGCGTCAAGCCTTGAACAGTCTCGAGGAACTGTGAAAAGAGAGGCGCCTTGGCTTCAATGTCGAGTAATCGCAACTGTCTAGACGTTCGGAGGTAATAGAATTGAAGCAGCAAGAGCACAACGATGCACAAGGGTATGGTTGCCGCAACATAGCCAGAGCCCATGAAGACAAGGACTGCCGAAACAATGGTAGACAGGAATTGGAAAACGACTGAGTCGATGGACTGGGGAAGATCATTGTCTATCAATTCCAGGTCCTGGCTGAATCTGTTTCATCAAGTCAGTCGTTGTCACTCGGCGTAAGGGATCTTTGACGAACCTGTTCAGGGTGGTTCCAGCATCTGTTGATGTCAGGAAAGATGTGGGTGCCCTAAGCATAGTCAGCATCACGCAGTTTTGAGAAACTGGGTCAAAATTCCTACCGCATAGTGGTGTCTAGTAAGAGTTGATGAAATCTCTTGGAAGTCTTTGGTAGAACATTGAGGTTAAAGACACTGCTGAAGTGTTAATAGACTGGATCAACTCAAGATGTGCAAGATAGAACATACTAGTCAGCTAGTCCGCAACCAACGAGGGTTAGGACACCCAATGCTGCGAATACTCCAAGCCAGTAGCCAATCCTCTCGTTTGGATGGGCTGCATTTGCGTTTGTCCACCATTGCACCCATACGGCTAAAGTTGTCAGAAAAGACTCTCGCAAAGGATATGGCATGAAGCAACTCACAAGGGAACGTAAAGCCAAAGACAAATACGGCACATGAAAAGATGTAAAGCGACATGGTCCACCATCCCGCATTTTTGGCATAATAGGCATACATCGTCATGTCGCCCGCGTTACGGTTGGAATCAGGATTCGGGTCCTCCAATAAGCCCAGTTCTTCCAGAAGCTCGTCAGTGATTTCGTCTTCCGGTTTAGTTGTTGTGGCTCGAGGCTGTCCTTCAAGCTTCTGGATATCTACTCCGTCGACATCAGCGCTTGTGCTTTGTTTAACGATGTTGCCACTTCCATCTAGGAATATGATGCTGTCGGAAAAACGCAGATGATGAACTGAATTGGTGGCCAGAATGACTGTTGAGTTGGTTTGTCTTAGCAAGCCGTCGGGTCCAAAGACGGCATCGATAATGTGTTGCTCAGTAGTCCTGTCGAGACCCGCGAGAGCATCATCAAGAATGACCGTCGCATTTCTCGAATACAGCGCTCGAGCAAGTGACACTCGGTTCTGTTGGCCACCACTCAGCCGCGAGCCCCGAGTGCCTGCGTGAGTTTGGTCGCCCAAAGGCAAGTCCTCAAAGTCTGCAGATAGCGCACAGGCAGAGACGACGGTGTTGTACCATTTCTCATCCCAATTAGACATTCCAACAATGTTGCTTCGCACAGTTCCCCAACTGCACCACGGCGACTGCGGGCAGTATGCGGCCTCGGTGAAGGTTGTGGATATCGAGCCACTAACAAAAGGGATTTCTCCAAGGAGGAGCTTGAGCAGCGTAGACTTTCCGGAGCCTACCGGACCATAAATGATGGTTGTTTGACCAGTCGCAATCTGGAACGTCAAATCTTGGATGATTGTACTATCGTCTTCTGCATAGCGGGCTGATGCGCCCTCGATAGAAGCGGCAAATTCCGAGTCGGAGACGTGCATACTGTCGGAGGACAGCATATTCATCTTCTCGTCTAAGCAGCTTGAGGATGATGTTGCAGATGCCGTCTGAGGTGTAGCTCTATAGTCCTCTCGCTCTTCAGACGTCAAGTATTCTTGAACACGGCGAAATGAGTTGACAACAGTCTGAACATCCTCCACGCCGTCGATGGCATATCTTATTGGTTGATCGAGCAGTTCAAAGAGACTCAAGACAGCAAATGCAACACCCTGTGTCAAAGTCTCGGAGCCGTTTTTCTTCGCAAGGAGAATGTACGCCATAAAGCCCCAGACAGGCGCCATGGCAGAAGCTGTAAAGGCTGAAGATGATATTAGTAACTGCCTATACTGAGCAACATGTGCAGGCAAGAATATCGACTTACATGACATGAAAACAAAAATGTTCAAGATACGGTGACGACGAGAGGCACGAATCTCCGCAAGTCTTAGATCAGCAATTTGGGACGAAACGATGTCTGCTAGTCCAGTCATTCTAATCGCTTTCATCGCACCCAGTGCCTTGGCAGTCGAGGCAAGACGATCTTCAATGGCCTCGAGCCAAGGCACCTGCGCGTTCCCGGATGCTCTAGCAAGAGGTATTCCTATCAATAGACAGACTGCAGGACAGTTAGGACTAGATTAAACGTTAGACAAGGGATATGGGATGTCTTACAAATAATCCATACAATTGGCGCAACCATAGCTACACCCAGAAAGTTGTACAAGAGCCAAAGTGCGATGCCCAGTCCAACAATGCTGGCATAGATTTCGTGGACGAGATGCATGCTACCCGTAATACGATCTATATCCGCGCTCATAAGAGTAATTGCCTCGGCAGGGTCGAGAGCTATGGAATCAATGCGAAGCGTTTTTTCGGATATCATTGCGATGAGGCTTCCTCGATACAATGTCATCAGACGATATGTCTTGTGCTGGTAGACTGAGTATGAAAGCTGATGCGCATGTTAGTAGGAGCAAGAACACCAGAGGGGGTCACAGTATACTAACAGAGAGTCCAATGTAGGTGACAGCATACGCGCCGATCAGGGCATACGAAGTGTTCTTCCTATTCGGCCCTGCAGGTTCCTCTGTAAAGTCAAGAACTCGCTGAACGAGGTACGGCTGCGCAAAATTGAAGCCCGCATATGCTAACCGTGGCAGGACACCGGCCAAGATGGGCCACTTGAAATGTCTGGCGTACAGCCAGAAAAGTGCCTGGTCACTCTCTTTGTCGGCTAGGGCCTGGGTTAGCAGGCAAGGTGAAGGTTCGAAGACCAATGGCATCGAAACTCACCATTTTCCCACTCTTCCATCAATGTTGTTGGTTTGGATGCGGACAGGAGTTCGCTGTCCAGTGGCGTTAAGTCATTTACTGTCAGGAGTGTCCGGAAGCCCTTTACAAAGACACCATTTAGCCAAATGAACATGGCTCGGTTGAGTGTACTGCTCGTTTCTTCCGGCGAAGCCTTTCTCCACTCATCTCGAAGAAGATGTCGCTTCTCAGTAATCTCAAGTATGAAGATCAGAAGCTTGACAACGAAGCCGGCGAGAGAGACCTTAGCGACACTATCAATCTGAGGAATAAAGAACAACGTTCTGACACGTGCAAGATCCAGCACCAGGGAAGTGCCAAGATAGACGGTTAAAACTGTCGATGGGCGAACTGAACGTATGTGTTCAAAATACGACGCCACGGATAGGAGAACAGAGAAAGCTACAGTCAGCGCGACACATGCCACTGTGAGCCTTGTCTTCGGGACTCCGCTTGGAGCCCACAATGCGAGCAGAGTGATCTGGAGAGCTGCGTAAACAGCAAAAGCGACCTTGATGAGTTAGTGATGGTCGAAGAATATGGCTCGTGTTGAAAGAAAAGCGTTACCATTTTGCAGGCCAGGAGCCATGATGATCTGGCTTTGGCCGTCTCATGACGAAGATGTAGCAAGCGCCATGTCGACCAAGCACCTAATACACGTTTAGTAGCTGCATCGATGATGTTAATAATTGAGCACACCTACCCGCAATTCCCAAGGGTATTATCGTGAGAATACTCTCTTCAAATAAGAGGGTGAAGTCAAACCCTCCTAGGCAGGTAGCTGGTACTAGAGGGCCGAAGACATCCTCAACGGCGATTGAACAAGAGGTGTCATGATTCGTCATGGCTGAGGGAAATGGGAACGCCAAAGGCGTCAATGCATACCCTGGGACCACAATGAAGAGAATGGACTCAAGTGCGAATCACTGGCAACGCAGCTTCATGCAACAGAGGCAAGAATGTAGAGGTTGATAATAGATGAATATCCTCTCTCAAGTCTCTTCTCGTGATCGACTAATTTCCAAGCTGGTAGTTTCCAAGCTGGTAATTTTCTGTCCGCCGACAAGGTCTGCGTGTGTGGCATGTGGAGAGGGAGTACTCCGTACACGCATTCATTCATTTACTGCCCGTAGATCTGTTGTTAATTAGAATATGAGACCATAATTAGACTATTAGAGACATATTTGCGAATGAGACCCCCCAGGAGATTGTCATGGATGGCACGAACTCCGAAGTAGGATAGCGGCAGCCCAGTCAGTGCACAAATCACACACTAATCCATACCATGAGCATCGAGGAATAACCTTAATGCAGACCTGATCACCGTGGTGGAGTCCCTTTGTCAAAAACTGTCGGGGCTAGGGAGAACTTGGATCGGCTTGCTCCACTTCACTCCTGAAGAAGAAAGCCTGGGGCTTGGCAGACGAGGAAAAGAGATGTACTTGTATAACCAAATCTGGTTTATCCCGATTTGCCTTGTATTTTCCCCGGAAACTTGGATAACCCATGTCCATAGTTCCGCAGGGTTTCAGAGTCCCGTGATGGATTATAACCAATGCAACGAATGTATAAAAGCTCCTACGAGTAATATACTTCGACAATTGAGAGACTAGAGGCATCCAACTCCATCCGCCACCCGTAGCACGAACAACACCGCAGAGGCGCAACGAAAGGACTACCCGAGACTAAGGACTCATGCTGCCTACCAATTCAGCGGGCGTGAGGCGCGCCCGGCGGCACACTACGTTAGCAGCAAGCGAGATCTTCGACGCTATGCTGACAGGAGACTACCGCTCACGGGCTTCAATGGCATCCCAAGACAAAAGACGTCAAGACTCGAGCAAAGAATAAGTAAACATGAGTTCATAGCACCGTCTCGCCTCGGAACAGCGTCGCCAAAGACGGCCGAGTGGTCTCACAGCTATTAGCAGCTGAATGTACGAAGTAGCGCGTGACCCACAGAATATAGGAGTTTGATTCATCGTGAGCCAGTTTTTGCCGTGCATCAGGGTTTAATGGGTGCTTGGTACTCTCGCCGTGTTGAATGAGCTTCTGGGAGGAGAAACCCGAAGCTACAAGTAGGATGACCGATCTGGTGACTATGTGAAGCAGACGAGTGTACCCCCGGGATGTGTTTCACTCTATCCTGTTAATTACCTGTAGCAGATATTCTCTCCGTTGAAGAACAGTGCCATGGCGTCATCCTCATCAGGGGCTGCTAAAGGCGTTAATCCCAACGCGATAGAATGTTTTGGAGGTCGTAGCTGTAGGGTGTCATGGGGGGGAAACATAGTTGCTTTGTCTTTGCTATAATTGTTAAACACTCCTCCCCATATATAATAGATTGAGTAATTTTTCGGCTTGCCGTACTCTTCTCTACACGCTGCTAACACAAAAATTCGACACCTGTTCCGTATCACATCTCGAGGAATAAATCCCAAACCCTGGATCATTCTTATCCCCCAACTTCGGGCAGCTAATAGAGTATTACCACGCCATTCAAAAGAACAGGACGACGGAGATACCAGAGACGCCATGGAATACCAACAAGAAGAAAGCTCTCTAGCTGAGATTGCCGAATTCAGCGACTCGAGCGAGCTGCAATGGCACCGCAGCGATAAACTCTCCATATATGTTCCACCTACTGAATCCAAGCAGGCTGTCCAGTCGTATGAGAGTGGTGAACTCAAGATCAATATTCAGCATGTTGAACTAATAGATTCACCATCTGAATTTCTTTCCATGACTGACGAAACCGCAAGCCCCATGCCCCGTTCTCCTCTCAACACAT
Organism: Hypomyces rosellus; assembly: GCA_011799845.1. Classification (NCBI taxonomy): domain Eukaryota; kingdom Fungi; phylum Ascomycota; class Sordariomycetes; order Hypocreales; family Hypocreaceae; genus Hypomyces; species Hypomyces rosellus. The sequence goes on from WWCI01000003.1 coordinate 1,488,636, forward strand.
CTATTTTACCTTTTTCTTTGCTGGATTCCTCTTTCGAGAAGGACCAAATAATCACTTGGGCTTCTCAGCTCTGCCATATAAAAGCATCGCAAGTGCTTGACATTTTACCATGTACTCCACTTCAAGAAGGATTAATTGCACTCACCACATTACGACCTGGAGACTATATAACAACCAACGTCTTCGAGATCGGGGAGGTCATTGACGCGGGCAGACTGCAGCAAGCCGTGGATGAAGTTGCAGCCTCGAACCCCATTCTACGAACTAGAATCGCTAGTTTTCCCTCTGAAAAGGGCCACGTTTTATTACAAGTCGTTATTGATGAGCTAGCGTCATGGACATCTGGCTGCGACCAGGGGCATCATTCTGGAGAGGCTGACGGCGAGGATTCGATGGGCTTAGGCACACCTCTCACAAAATTCACCGTTACCGAATCTCCGACTGGTAGTAGTCTTCGTCTAGTTTGGAAGATTCACCATGCGCTTTATGATGGCTGGAGTTTACCTCTTCTCTTGAAAGAGATCGAGTATGCATACTTCGACCAGCAAAGTGAAGGACTCTTACCCATGACAACATTTATCAGATACCTGCTGGACCAGGACGATGCAAAAGGAGAGTTGTTTTGGAAAGGGTACTTTGACAAAACTCGAGGCACCCACTTCCCATCACCGAAGCTGGATCACCACCCACAGCCTGACACGGAGATAAAACTAGACGTTTCGGATCTCGCGTGGGGATACAGCGAATTCACACCAGCTACCATTGTCAAAGCTGCCTGGGCAGTTGCCGTTGCCAACGGGACTGGTTCCAACGAGGCTCTCTTTGGCTTGACTGTGACTGGTCGTCAAGCCCCTTTGTCGGGCATTGAACTTGTGGCCGGTCCCACAATTGCAACAGTCCCTTTGAGAGTTACGTTGGATTGGGATGCAGGCTTCGATGCGCTGCTCGACCTCGTGCAGGACCAGACAGCAGAGATGATCCCATTTGAGCAGACTGGGCTTCAAAGAATCTCAAAGATGAGTGACGAAGCTGCCATTGGGTGCAGGTTTCAGTCACTTTTGGTCGTGCAGCCGGTAGATCACGGAGGAGGAGGAGGCGATATGGATACGCCTTTCTTAAGTGAGGTGGTGGAGGCTACGACTGACAAAGGTGTATTAACATCAGACACATATGCCGTTGTGGTCGAGTGTCATCTCGATTCCGATGGCGTCTCGTTGCGGATAGCTTTTGACTCCAATGTAATCGAACAGAGTCGAATGGAGTTTGTAGTTCAAAATTTCGAGTTTGCCCTTCGACAGTTGTCTAATAGTCAGCGCGGCAAACAATCTCTTAGAAGCATCAAGGACGATCTTTGGGATCTACACCAAGTCTGGGCTTGGAACAACGAAGTACCCGAGTCCACAAAAGAGTGTATCCACAACATCATTGCTCAACGGGCTACCGAGAGTCCTTTGTCGCCCGCAATCAACGCCTGGGATGGCGATTTCACATACGGCGATGTCGACAGTCTCTCCATGAGGCTTGCTCTTCACCTTGTTGACAGAAATGTAGCAGGGAAGATTATCCCTCTTTTATTTGAGAAATCCAAGTGGATGCCAATTGCGGCCATTGCGGTGATGAAGGCAGGCGGCGGATGCCTTGCATTGGACCCCAAACAACCCCAAGAGCGATTACGTTCCATTTTGGTACAGGCAGATGCACCGCTTGTCTTGTCATCCATCCTACACCAAGATCTGGCTCAACAGATGGGAGCCAAGATGGCCGTAATCGTTGGGCAAGATCAGCAGTGGCTGTCATCCGCATCCTCCTTGCCCTCAGTCAACCCGTCCGATACGCTCTATCTCAGCTTTACATCTGGCAGCACCGGCATTCCAAAGGGTGCCATAATCACCCACGAGAACTTCTCCTCGGCCGTCACTTATCAACAAAAGGCCTTGGGGCTTTCTGAGGCATCACGCGTGTTTGACTTTTCGTCGTATGCATTTGATGCCGCATGGTACAACAGCATTCTCAGTTTCACATGTGGAGGTTGTCTTTGCATCCCCTCGCAGGAGGAGCGACAAAACGATCCCGCTGGCTCATTGGAAAAATACAATGCAAACTTTGTCGACTTGACACCGTCTGTTGCACGAGTCGTCGGCCAGAAGACACTTTCACGATTATCCACCCTCGTCCTAGGTGGTGAGGCGGTCCTCCCTAGCGACGCGCACCTAGCTGGAAACCAAACTAGGATCATAAACGTGTATGGACCAACCGAGTGCACACCAACTGCTACCTTGGCAGAGATAGTACCAAATGATATCACGATTGGACGTGGTGCAGGCACTTGCACCTGGGTTATAGATCCCGAGACGCAGACACCAAGTAGAGTTGGAGCGGTAGGAGAATTGTGGTTGGAAGGCCCATTGGTAGGTCAAGGCTACTTGAATGACCAAGAAAAGACGGAGAAATCTTTTGTGGAAGATCCTCTTTGGTTGCTTCATGGCATCCCAGATCGGCCTGGACGGGTTGGAAAGCCCGGCCGTCGGGGAAGACTCTATCGTACCGGAGACTTGGTCAGGTATAGAGAAGATGGATCACTAATCTTCATTGGTCGAAAGGACACCCAAGTAAAGATTCGAGGTCAGAGAGTGGAATTGGGTGACATTGAGCAGCATGTTCTCAACGCATTGCCGGTCAATGTTTCCGCCAGAGTGACCGCCGAGATCATCCAGCCGCAGGGCTCCGGCGGCGTAATACTGGTTGCATTCATAACTCTAAGGAACGAAGGTGGCCAGGTTACAACAGAGGAAGCTCATAATTTACTTGTGGAGAGAATAACAGAAGGGTTGGCGGACCGCCTGGCAACTTCCATCCCCATCTATATGGTTCCAACAGCCTTTATCCCCGTCCTCAATCTTCCGATGACGACCACAGGGAAGACGGATCGAAAAGCACTTCAAGCCATCGCAGAATCAATTCACTTGAAGTATCGTAATATCCACAGTAAGGAAGAACTTGAGGAGTCTCTCAGTCCCGTAGAGGCTATCCTTCAAAAGGTCTGGATGTCTGTCTTGAATCTGTCGGTTGAGGAGGCGTCCATCGACAAGGGCTTCGCCAGACTCGGCGGCGACTCGATTACGGCGATGCAAATAGTCTCCCAGTGCAAACTCCACAACCTCGTCTTTACGGTTAGCGACCTCCTTCAAACATCCACTATTAGGAAACTCGCGGCCCATTGTGCTGTTTCTTCACGCTCCAAACCTGCAGCTGAAGAGGAGCAATACATTGAGGAGGATGAACTTGCGATGACGAGCTTTGATCTCTCGCCGGCTCAACAAATGTTCTTTGATGCCTACCCAGAAGGATTGAACCAATGGAACCAGAGCTTCATACTTGAGCTGAGCAAGCCGGTACCAAGCAGTCTTCTCAACGGTGCCATTGATGCACTTGTCCGTCGACATACCATGCTCCGATGTCGCTTTCAGAAGAACCTTGAAACGGGGCATTGGACGCAGCGCATTGCCAACGAAAACGATAATCAGGTATTCGTGTTCGCGGAGCATTTTGTGGAGCGCGCTCAAGTACTCGAGATCGGCCAAGCTCGACAAGAAGCACTCGATATCCAGCAGGGTCCCGTTTTTGCCTGCGATCTCTTTCACATCCCAGACGGCAGCCAGCTCTTGATCCTCTCATCCCACCACCTTGTCGTTGATTTGGTGTCCTGGCGCATCATCTGGGGTGATATTGAGGATTTCGTTTCGCACGGCAAGCTGCTGTCTCAGCCAACAACCCCGTTCCGACAATGGTGCCGACGCCAGGCCAATGTCGGAGCGAACCTTTCGCCTCTCTCAGTGCTTCCATATTCGGTCCCAGAGGAGCAACTTGAGTTCTGGGGATTACCACAATCTGAAAATACATTCTCCAACTGTGAGACATACGACATACGTTTTGACCGAGAGACCAGCGCAGCTCTGTTTGGCGACAGCAATGACAGTCTTCGCAGTGAGCCGATAGACATCATCATCGGGGCACTGACCCACTCCTTTTTGCACACCTTCACTGAACGCGCACCCCCTGTTGTCTGGATGGAAGGACATGGAAGGGAACAATCCGAGGAGCTTCCGCTCGATATCGCTGCTACTGTTGGCTGGTTCACAACCCTGCACCCACGGCCAATCCCCATCACACTTGGCAGCTCTGTTGTCGACGCCATACGTATTGCCAAAGACAGACGGAAGCAAATTCCCAACAAGGGTCACTCGTATTTCATGTGCCGATATCACAGCGAATCCGGCCGTGAGGCCTTTAAGGGGCACCATATCTCTGAGCTAACTCTCAACTTCAGCGGCCAGTTCCAACAACTCGAGAGCGAAGAAGGGCTTTTCAACAGGGCTGAGGGCCTCGAGGGCGAATTCACCGAAGCCTCACCATTGGCGCGACGCTTCACCATGATTGAGATCTGCGCCGAGGTTGAAAACAATCAACTCGTGGTCAACTTTCAGGTTCAGAAGAAGATGAGGCATCAAAAGAGGCTCCGAGAATGGACGGGGCATTTCAACCAAACATTGAAATTGGCAGTCAACGATCTCTTGCATTTATCAACGAGCTTAACGCTCAGTGACATGCCGCTTCTATCTCTATCATACGAAGGATTGGATACGTTGCTAAAGGAACAGCTTCCATCCAGTGGCATCAAGCCAAGCGATATTGTGGAAATGTACCCCTGCTCGCCCCTACAAGAAGGCATTATGCTCAGCGCTCAGAAAGAAGCTGCCTCCTACGCAACCTTCTCGGTCTGGCAGTGCATCCCAACTAAAGGCGCTTCAACCGTGTCTCCCTCTCGGCTTCAGAGGGCCTGGGAAGCTGTTGTAAAGCGACACACAATCCTGCAGTCTGTAATGACCGTACACCCAGAGGGCAATGGCTTTATTCAAGTCGTGCTCGCTGGCTCCAAAGTTCGCGTTGCGCAGCTCAGTACAGACGGCGAGAATCCAGGAGACGTCTTGGCTTGTTTGGAGAGGCCATCATTCGCGGCTAATGAGCCAGAACACGCTTTTACTATTTGCCAGTCAGCCATCACTGGAGAGGTCGCTTGCAGATTGGATGCCAGTCACAGCCTCATTGACGCTTCGAGTTTAGCTGTCATAGTGGCCGACATTCTCAACACGTACGATGGAAACAGCTTGGTACTCGCACCGCCGTTTGGCGAGATGATTCGCTACATCAGCAACATATCAAAGGGTCAAAGAATTGCTTCCTGGCTAAAGCTGCTACGTGGTGTTCAACCTTGCGAGTTCCCAATCTCCCAATACATCGCAAAGCAGAACGTGAATGAGTCGCACGGCAACGTATCGATTCCTGCTACCGCAATTGAGGGAGTGGCAGAGTTTTGTAGGACCCTAAACATAACGCGATCTGTGTTCATGCAAGTTGCGTGGTCTATGGTCCTTGCCCAGTTCACCGGCAAACGTGATGTTTGTTTCGGCTATCTTGCCAACGGACGAGATTCGCCCATCAATAACATCGAGACCATGGTCGGTCCTCTGGCCAACTTGCTCATCAGCCGGGTCAGCCTTGATTTATCGCCCAAAGAAGTGCTCCAAAGAGCTTCACAACACTCCATTCAGCATCTCAGTATTCAACACACGTCATTGGCGGAAATACAACACCATCTTGGTCTCTCGGACAGACTCTTCAATACTGCGCTGTCGATTCGGGGCTCTGACAAGCCGACTGAAAACAAGGATCAGACTTTTACCTTTCACTCTTACAACGGCGAAGATCCACATGAATTTGACTTGGGTTTGAGTGCCAATATTGATGGCGATATTATGGATGTTGTGATGGAGTTCCGTGAGCCGTACGTCACGCCAAAGGTTGCTCAGGAAGCGGCAGCAGTCCTCACCAAGGCGATTCGGTATCTTCTAGCAACTGATATTGATGAAGCAGACGCCGATATGGTGCAGGGATCCCTCTTTGATGGCTTTTTCCAGGACCTTGTCGGCACGAGCGAGTCGTCTGCCCAGAGTTTTTGGCGGGATCAGTTCTCCAACCTTGAGGGATCGCATTTCCCACCCCTAAAGGTTGGAACTCAATCCAAAGTCAACAAACAGGTGACCCGGGATCTGCAAGGACTTGGAATATCAGGCCGAGAAAACTTCAGTGCAAGCACAATGGTCAGAGCTGCATGGGCTATTCTTGCGAGTCGCATGACCGGCTCGAGTGAAGTTTTATTTGGTGCCGCCACTACTGATGGTGAAGTCGTCCCAGTTCGCATCCAGATAAACCTGCAGAACAGTATCGACGAGTTGCTTCGGAACATTCAAGCTCAGGTTGATGCCATGGTCCCGTTTGTGAAAACTGGGCTCCACAGAATCAAGACGATGAGTGAAGAGGCAGCTCTTGCGTGTGACTTCCAAACCATTGTGCAGGTGGTCGACCAGTCCTCTAAACAGCCACAAAATCACGCCTCTGCTTCTCTGATGATTGAATGCGAAGTAAACTGCAATGATACTCAATTACATATTCGATTCGATTCGGGCGTGTTAGGAGAGCAACAAGCCGTGCGTATCGGCTACCAGTTTGAACGCATCCTTTGTCAACTTCTCAATGTGAGCTTGGGAGAGCGCACACTTGTCAGCCTCTCCCTGGCTAGCTCTCAAGACATTACTGATGTCTGGAAATGGAATTCTATTGTCCCTAAAGCCGTCAATGCGTGCGTGCACGATCTCATTACGCAAAGAGCTCGGAAGCAGCCACTCGCCCAAGCCATATGTGCATGGGACGGAAGTTTGACATATCGGCAGCTTGACGAGCTGTCTACAAACCTAGCCAAGACTCTTGTCAAAAGAGGCGTGAGACCGGGTGCTGCTGTTGCGCTCTTCTTTGAAAAGTCAATGTGGATGCCCGTCGCTGCCGTGGCTGTCATGAAAGCCGGGGCCGCAGCAGTCGCCCTGGACACCGTGACACAGCCCGAAGAGAGACTGCGTTCAATTACACGACAGGTCAAGGCCAAGTTGTGTCTCTCATCAGTCACGAATAAAAACCTAACAAGTCGCATGGGCGCTCCGGCTCTGGTCGTTGGTCCAGGCCGACTTCGCGCTGCTGTAGCAAAGCAGTCTCTGCCGATAGTCGCCCCAACCAACTTGGTCTACATTGTTTTCACCTCGGGCTCGACTGGAACTCCCAAGGGCGTAATGATCAATCACAGAAACATGTGTAGCGCGCTGACCCACCAAGGGAAAGCCCTCGGATATCGCAAGAGTTCGAGGGTACTTGACTTTTCTTCCTACGCCTTTGATGTATTCTGGTCAAATCTACTAAACACACTGACGACTGGTAAGGGCTTTCATCCTCGGGAAATATTCTATTGAACGAAGCTTACTAACTTGTTGATAGGCGCTTGCATGTGCATCGCATCATCGGAGGAACTCCAGAATGACCTGTCTGGCACACTTGAAAAGTACAACGTTACGCTTGCTGACTTGACTCCTTCGCTTGCCCGCCACACCACAGGTCTCAAACGCCTTTCAACGCTGGTCATTGGCGGTGAAGTCGTCCTCCCGAGTGACCGTGACTTGGCAGGTGAAAAAGCAGGAATAAGCAGCGCCTACGGTCCTGCGGAATGCACGCCAACTTCCACTATTCTGAACCTCTGTAAGGAACGTGGAGGTGGCCTCGGTCGTGGGGCGGGTGTTTGCACATGGATCGTCGACCCTGACAACGAGAATCGACTTTCGCCCGTGGGGGCTCCTGGTGAGCTCTGGTTAGAAGGCCCTCTTGTCGGCGATGGCTACCTCCATGATGAGGAAAAGACAGCTAAGGCCTTTATTCAAGATCCGGAATGGCTCATCCGCGGCGTTCCGGGTCAGCGGCCAGGACGACAGGGCAGACTATACCGAACAGGAGACATTGTTCAGTACAAGGAAGATGGATCACTGCTCTTCATCGGACGCAAAGATACGCAGGTTAAGCTCCGTGGCCAGCGAGTTGAGCTAGAGGAGGTTGAGCATGGCGTCAAGATGGCCCTACAAGCCCAGGGCGAAAGCAGCTTGCAACATGTGCAGGTCGTCGCGGAGGTCATCCAGCCTCAGGAAACAGGGGCCAAACAGCTTGCTGCGTTTGTGTCTTTGAGCGGTACCCATAGTGGTGAACATGACGTCGCCGTGAAGCGTGCAACGACCAGTATCGGCGAGCACTTAGCAGCCACGCTCCCTCCCTACATGATCCCGTCCGTATACATTCCACTGAAGACCATCCCAAGAGTGCCCGCGGGCAAAGTCGACCGTCGGCGACTCCGCGACCTGGGATCACAACTTACCGCAAAACACTTGGCAGAACTGAGTCGCATCGATGGCGAGCGGCGGGCACCGCGAACAGACGCCGAGCGACTCCTCCAGAGCCTTTGGGCAGACGTCATCAAGGTCGATTCCAAGAGCATCAGCATAGATGACAACTTCTTCAGGATTGGAGGTGACTCGATTGGCGCGATGATGCTCGTGGGGCTGGCTCGTCGGAGTGGACTATCATCACTGACCGTCAGAGACATTTTCCGCAACCCCATTCTGCGAGACCTGGCATCTCTCGATATAATTCCAAATGATGATGTATGAAAAACAAGAGCATAAGGCTTTTTCTTTCTTTTTTTTTCTTTCTTTTTTTAGGATATGGACAACACATTCTTTTTTTACTCCGTACTCCGTGCATAGATACATAGACTAGATAATTCAATCGCCAAGATTTCATATGTCTCAAACCTCCTTACTGTTTAGAAGTCAAAATCCCCACATCCTCCGTATTCTCTACCAACTGTCTTCTCTAATTGCTTTTTTCTCCAAGTAAACTCGGAAAATAGGTGCTTATATTTAGGTAATTAAACCTAAGCCGTCAGGTCAGGGCGTAAAAAGCATCGTTATGGTGTGTCAGAAAGCAAAGACTGAAACCCGTGAAAATTCGAGATATAACGGAAATCGAGGGTAATTAATAGAGACAATTGTTAGCAGCAAAAGAAATTACAATAAAAGGAATTGTGAGCATGTAAAAAGGAATCAGTAAGAATAAAATTAATGTGTATGAGGTAGGAGATATAGAAATCCAGTGATGGCGATGCAATTCGTCCTTCTCCTTCGGCCAGTCCGGGCAGTCATCATTCTCGATGACATAGGCGGACTAATGAGTAGCGCAGATACCAAATTGTTGGGCCCCGTTCTGTGTGAAATATTTTCTTCATACTTGTATTTATTCTGCATCCATCATCCGTCATCCTGAATTGTCTGGAGACAGCGTCACTCACCAAATGGAGCTCCTTTACTCTTCAGAATTCTCCGGCTACGTCAACAAGCTCCTTAATCGTCATCATGTAACAGGCATTGCCATTGCCCTCGTGCAGGATAGGAAGATCGCCTCCAAGGGCTTTGGAAAGGCCTCGCTGAATCCGCCAAGTGAATTTACGCCAGATTCGCTCATATGCGTGGGCTCGGCATCCAAGTCTCTTACGGCGGGGGCGGTTGCGCTGTTGGTTGGCGACAATGAGAGATACCCTGAAGTCCAGTATGATGCGACAATGGCCAGTCTCTTGCCGGGCGACTTTGTCATGTCTGGGCAAGATCATGAAGACGTCACTCTGGAGGATGTGTTGACTCATCAGACTGGTATGCCACCGTAAGTATGCGCTTCCATGATAAATGGTTCGGTGTGCAGAAGAATTGCTAACAGCATGAACAAGTCATGAGCTTTCGTTGTTTGGTCCCAAAGCAGCGCATCCAGATGATGTGCGATCCATAACAAGAAATCTGCGAAACTTGAGCCCTCTATCACCTAATCGAGCAGAATTCATCTATTGCAATATGATGTACACCGTGGCCACCTATCTAGTAGAACAAAAGAGCAATACCACCTTTGCCGATTTTCTAGACACTCGTCTCCTTCAGCCACTCCGCATGGACTCGACTTGTCTTCTGCTAGAGCGCGCCCATGCTAAAGGCCTGACGGACCGCGTTGCAGTCGGATATCTGCGGGATAAGAAAGCCAAGCAGTACACCCCAGTCCCGCACTCTGATACCCCCGAGTCGCAAGGCGCCGGCCAGATCTTCACCAGCGTCAACGACTACGCAAAGTGGATCAAGGCCCTGATCTACCGCGAGGGGCCTATCACGGAAGACATCTTCAAGGGCCTTACGACGAAGCGTGTTCGGCAAGAGCCTCTGGAGGATGATTTGGACGACGATGAGGCGACCTACTACGCACTCGGATGGGACGTTCGCCATTACCAAGGTTATACCCTGATCTCACACGACGGCGGAGACGTGGGATATCAGTGTAACCATTTCTTCATACCAGAGCTTGAGTTTGGGGGCGCAATCTTTAGCAACTCTGATCATGCGGACATGGTGGTCAGCCAGCTCATGTATCGATTCATCGACGAGGTGATGCATGGCTCGCTGCCTGCACAATCCGATCAAATGGACGTCGATGACTCAGATTCGGAACCGGATTCCGACACCGACGGTAGTGATTCCCAGGAAGAATTCGAAGCAGAATTCGAAGAAGAACTACGTCGGGAGCTCTGCCCCGGTATTGAAGAACCGCAGCCTCAAGAGATGCCCCTCGGCGCCTACATGGGGAAATACTGGAACCCGGGTTATCGAGGGATCGAAATCGAGGAAAAGGACGGCTCTCTTTTTATCGACGCGACGGATCGGTCCGTGGGATTTACCCTCACTCTCAAGCATGTGTGTGAGCAGACAAAATATCTCGCCTACATGAAATCAGGCCCCGGCGATGCCGATGTGCCTCTGAAAGGCGAATTTATTCTTGAAAACAACAAGGCAGTCAAGTTGGGGCTGCAGCTGGAGGAAAGATTTGATGGGTATATCTGGTTTGAGAGAATAGATGAATAAGAAAAGGGTAACAGGTGGTTCTCTCGGATAATGACATTTGTCAGCCTCACCTACCGTATTCTTGTTCCTTACAGTCCATGTGTGCATGTATGGTTGTAGCTAAGAAGCCAGAGATACTTACAAGCCACCATGTTCATATTACGCAAACAGTATAACGGTAGGCAATCATCAAACACCAAGCATCTCTACTTAAGCATAGCACTGCGGCATGTCTTATACGCCATCGACATTCTTCCTGTAATACAATTTCACCTTGAGCCATGCCATGGGATCATACATCAAAAGGATTTAGACTGCCACATAACTAGCCATCTCTAACTACAGGAGAAAGTTCAAGGCCGCCACACATATTCATCCACATGCACGTACTCGTCCCTGGTCGCCTCTTTTGTGCGCTCTTCCAAAACCTCTCTGCACATATCTCTCAAGGAATCATCATCCTCACCGGATTGTGCATCTTCCTCCCCAGAAAACCAGACTTCCTCATTATTGAATGGTGGTGTATCCATCTCATCTTCCTCGTCTGCTTCATTCCAGACTCTCTCACTTTTGAGGAAAAGTTTCATGTCCTCTACCGTAATTTCCTCCCAAGATTTTCCGGGGTATTCTTCTCGAAGGTCGTTGTATCGATGGTAGGGGGAACCTTGCTTCTCTTCGTAATCAATACCCTTGCCGCGCTTGACCACAACCAACACCTCCTTCTCCTTTTCGCCAGTGGCCATCAGTTCAGAGTCTTCTGTTCTTCCATAAATCCTAGCTGAGCTTTTAGATGCAACACCTTGCTCAAATTCGTCCCTGCTATTCTTGTCCAGTATGGCTCCATAGTGCTGCGGCCGAGTCGATCGATATATGGTAACCGACGATTCTGAGTGAAGGCCATCACGGCTCTGCAAGACTCTGCGCCAACCATGGGGCTGGGGCACACGTGGATCGTCGCGGTGGCCAAGGTCTTCATCGTCTGCTGGAGTCATATAGGCAAGGAAAGTTGATGTGCGGGACAGGTAATACAGCTCTTTCCATCCACTACTATATTTGACAAGAGAATCCAGAGTCTCGTAACAAGCTTCGTTAAAACTTGTACTAAGTACAGTAAGTCTGTTTAATCTCAATCCTGGAAGTAGTCTGAGAAGCTGAGAAGTATGAAAGTAGATGGTTCCCACGGGGCAACGGATACTCTTAGGAAACCCGTCAACGCAAACGTAGCGAATCATGGATCGGATGCTAAGAGGAATGTCGGTGAGTTTATGCATCATATCGGAAGGAGTCTCGAAACAAAAGAGAACCAGTCCCAACCAAGTTTTACCGATCTCGAAGTGAAACTGGCGACAAGTCCGAAGCAAGGCGAGTGCATTGAGTGCTGGCACAATGCGCAAACTGTGGGCATTATCGATATATCTGTGACCTGAAGACAGGCGAGTATTGGAGAAAAGGTGCATATAAATTTCATGTCGCAACTCAAGCGGAAGTTTAAGGAGCAGATTGTCTTCTTGGTGGGCTTCAGGTTCAGAGTCCGCTGGTACATGTGCAGTCTTCGTGTGGCGGTTCTTGAACTTGGGTTCCTTCGAGTCCGACATCTTGAATGATATCTCGTATCGATCCCCAATATTGTCAGAGTGAGAGGATGTAGAGAGATTGGCTGCAAGAAGCTGAGTTTTGAATGAGAGGCTGTGAATGTGCGGTGGGGTTAGAAGACCTCAGAAGTAGTCGGCTGACGCACTGTGTTGGGGAAGGAAGAGATGCGAATGGTAGGCAGGTTGGGTGCAGGCACTCCTTCCTCGTCATCACAAGTGGTACAGTGCGAATATTGGTGAGTAAAGCTATCGCATCACAACCTCAAAGACTGGCTCCATGAATGGATTGGACTCCACTGTTCATGTTATTAACAATTATGGAAATCCCGCTCGCTTTCAGCCATGGACTATATGACGGTGTTGGCTTGCTGCTGCCCGGAAATACTGAGATTTGTTGGCATTCCCTCAATAACCTTGGCTTTACTTCGGTCTCAAGCTGGATCACCCGTGGAGAAATCGGCAACGAGATAAAGGAGCCCTCGAGACGAGAACCGCTGATCCTTCTTTATTCACTTGGCTATAGCAGCATTCTAATTCTAATTAGCATCCTGAGGGAAAAACGCAGAGGCATCCGCGGATGTTGGCGTCACTCAAGCCTGCACGCAGCCGTGACTGACAACACATGGCCACATCACCCACCTCATTCACTATCAAATACTGGAGGTTTTCGTTTCTATATAGCACGGCTATCACGACTACATCGCATCCAACCTTGCCCACTTACTTCCTTGTCCCCAACGCGGCACCTACAAATACAGATATTGGTCCCAAATCACAGCCCAACAGCGAAGACCACAGGAACATGGTCACATACAAGACCTAGCGATTTTTACAGATATAGTCAGTTTTAAATTCGAATGACCCGTGTTCGCGCGCATAATTCCACTAACTCATCACAAGTGAAGGATACCGTCGCAGCAACAGCCAACCGTCGCGACCCATAGTTCTATGGGAATCTTATCATTTTAATACGCAACAATATCGATAAAATGATTTGAGAATGGACTTATAGCACCTACGACCATTATTTCGATCGCGATGATGAGATAGTAGGCAAACAATCAATGTGCCCTGATTATGGTTAATAAATGCCATATGGTCTAAACTCAAAGCTGGACAATTTTCTCCAAGCTACCAGCATGAACAACCTCTCTTCTCTACTGTCTGGTTATCTACAACAGCAATGCCATTACGACTTTGATTATTCTCTTTAGACTGAAAATCCGTGTCTTCAACTCGAGCACTGGTGGGATCTACCCCTGCATCCAAAGCTTATAAAAGGAAACCTCACTATATCGACAACGGCCACATTCACAGAGTCATCTAGTGGCAGAAGAGAGCAAGATCTCTCTCGAAGTGGCCTCTGCGGGATTTCAAGGATCAAAGACGGAGCCTCCGACTTTAGTCATCATAAAATCATGCCCGTTGCCAGAATCTCTTCTACAAACAATTTATTACATATGACAAGTAGACGAGCTCAGGCTCCCTGCCTCTACAGCCTGCTTCTACATAAAAAACACCGTCTTGAATACGGGTTAGGAGAAGGGAAGACCTGCCAACTTGCAGCCCGCCTTTAAACAAAATGGGTTCTCTCCAGAAGCCCCTGAGCTACATCTTACCCTGGAGCGCCTACTAGATAGTATTCTACAAAAGTTTTACCTTGATTATAGAGAGTATTCTCTTCATATCCATTATACGCCTTTGCACAAAAGGAATCTATTTACACAAGACCTGGAGTTAGATGGGAAATAGCGCTGGAGAGTCGGATCAGAAACATTTCAATGAGGAGCAGCTCTAACATCAGATATCCGACCATAAAATACATCCCCATATTGAGCTTTTCATTCATGACTGTTTATTATCATTCTATTTCGTATCTAAAGAATTTATATGTTATAGCAAGTCTCACTTTTCTTATAAACCACCAAGCTCGCGCTGTCGTAGCATCTATATCTCACATAATCGTACCACATTCATGGCAAATATGCCCCTATTCTATTCCTAACAGATTTCCCCTCTCTTTGTAAGCGCAACGCATCACTGGAAAACAAAAGACTGACATGCAAACTCAACGTAAGACCCAGATAAGCAAACGGAAAAGAAAGCAGATAAAGAAAGACGAAAACCCGCGCGGCATCATGTGTTGTTTCACAGACTATGCACATCCAGCACATGTAGTATAGCTGGATAGCTCTATACAAGATGGGCATCTTGTTTCCATATAGCTATCGCTTTCCATGACCGTGTTTGGCCAGGGGCGTACGGGATTGCCCAACCAGTGGGTATCATCCGGAATGTGCTCGCCACGCATAACCATCGAAACAGGGCCGATGGTTGCGCCGCTTCCAATGACAGTACCCGGTAGAGATATGGCTTGTGGACCGAGAGTGGCTCCAGGTTGCAAGCATACCGTGTCTAGTCGCATAAGTCGGTCGTGGAACAGGTGAGTTTGCAGAACGCACCCCCGATTTACAGTAGCACCATCACCGATTTGAACCAAATCGGCCTCGGGGAACTTGTGGCTCTCGCACCACACTCCCCTTCCAATGTTGGCACCGAGAGAGCGAAGCCATACGGACAGCAACGGGGTTCCGTACATCAGCTTGACCAGCCACGGCACGGCCAGTGATTCCACAAATGTATCGGCAAGTTCATTGCGCCAGACAAAGGAACTCCAGAGGGGATGCTGACTACCTCGAGGAATTGCACCTGTCAGCAACCATCTGGCTGCGGTGGCGAGTGCGCAGGCAATCATTCCCGCGGCTAGAAGCAACACGCCGCTGGCCATGGCCGCCCAACCGAAGCCAGCCACATCAATTATAGATATCATTCCGACGACGACCAATTCGGCCAGCAGCAGGGAGCAAATTAAAGGTACTATCCGGCAAGATTCAACCAGTGCTCTTGCCACGATGAGTCGAAACGGCGGGTTAAAGGTGCGGCTTGGATCAATGGCATCTACACGGCGCGGCAAGGAGATGGCTGGACGGCCAAGCCAAGATGAGCCGGGGCTCGCCTTTTCAGATTCAGGTGCCGAAGCCAGAACGCCAATCAAAGCGCCGTCAGGCACTACATTCTCCGGGCCAATAATAGCCGAGTTGCCAACAAATGCTCGTGTTCCGACCGTCGAAGTGCCTAATCGAAGACGTCCTGAGTATAGCTCGTATGGAGCCAGCACGACGTCATCGGCTAGGAAGGAACCATCATCGGAACACAGCAGTGACGGGGTAGCTAATATAGTAGATGCTTCGACTCCGCGACCGATCTTGGCGCCAAGTGCACGTAGCCAGGTCGGGGTGAGGAGGCTGGCGTAGATCGGGAACAACATGCCGCGGGCATCAAACATGAGACGGTGGGTGAACCAGGCCGCCCAGGCTGAGGCTCCGTGCCATGAATGGACGCCGGGATCGAGATGGCGACTGACAAGCCGTGTTAGCGCAATGACGAGAAGAGCGTAGCACGATACGCTGATGAAAGTGGTCTGTGTCGCCAGCGCGAGCATGCCCACGACTTGTTGCCCAAAATTGCTGCTGCTGCTATAGCCGGCGCTGATTACTCGCGGGTTGAGCGCCAGTGCTGGTATAGCAGCGAGCCCTGGAAGCAGTTCTAACAGGAACAGCGATAATGTATATCGCAGCTGAGTCCAGACCCCTTCTTGTTCGGTCAGGGGGGATCTGGATACAGGGTTGCCGGTTGATATTGTGCCTGTTGCGCAGGTTCCCGGCTGGACATGAGCAAACGGTTCAACCACCGTGTCTGGCATGACCGTCACGCGAGCCCCAATTCTGGCTCCGATACCGACGTTGATTGATCCGATGTGCAGTATATCGCCGTCAAGCCACCAGCCAGCCATGTCCGCCTCTGGCTCCACAGAGCAGCTACCACCAAAGCTGGCCAGTCCTGTCACCGGCGGTAAAGCATGCAGTTGCACATTGGAGCCAACGTGGCAACCAAGGAGTCTTGCATAGCGCCGGCACCAGTGGGTGCCTATGATAGCCGCCATACCGTTGAGAGTGACGAACCGTTCGGCCGTCCACAGTCGGAGGTGTGTCGCTCCACCCCTCCGATACTTGCCCGGCTTGATGCCGACAGTGAGCAACCTTCCTACGGAGGCAGTCAGAATCACACGGCCTGGCATGTTGATGAATAGCAGCCATCCGGTTATGAATTGCCACCATGGCGGGAGCTGCGCAACCCAAGGCAGGGAGTCACCAAGCAATGCACCAGCAAGCTTATTCAATCCAGCTATGAGGATTAGCCAGCGGAGACCTTCAAACGTAATTAACGCAAGCATGATTAGGAACTGGATAAACCCAACCCAACATGGCGTCGGTAGCACTATGCGGGCCATGTGTTTGGCATCAGGCTTTTTTTCCATGAGCACGGCCATGGCGGTTAACGTTGGATGCTGATAGACATCAGCGACTGACAGCGTAGGATACCGTTCGCGCACGATGGATACGAGCTGCGCTACAGCCAAACTGGTGCCGCCTAGATCGAAGAAATTGTCCTCTGGTTGAGCCGGCACACCAAGGACACGGCGCCACTGCTCGGCAAGCCAACTAAATATACTGCTCTCGACCAATTGTGTATTTGTATTGGTCTTTGAAGTCGGAGGAGGCCATGGCAGGGCAGCACGGTCTACTTTGCCTGACGTGCGCACCGGCAGGCTGTTAACGGATATGAGTAAGGGTACGAGCGCCGCCGGTAGCTGCCGTCGAAGTATCTCGCGGTCGGTGACGGTGACATTTGCGTCAACGGTACTTGTATTACTTGCGTTACGGACAATATAGCCCACGAGCAGAGCGGTGCCCGTCTCGCTGCGTCGTATCGCGCAGGCCGCCGCGGTTACTCCAGGGAGCGTCATCAATGCGGCATCGATTTCTCCCAGCTCGATACGACGTCCACCTAGCTTCACTTGCTCATCGTTGCGGCCGACGAAGACAAGCCCATCCGGTTCCGCGCGAACCAGATCACCGCTGCGGTAGGCACGTTCCCAGCCAAGAGAAGACAACGGGGCGAACTTTGCTGCGTCTTTCTCCTCGTCCAGATAGCGGGCCAGTCCTATGCCACCGATGACCAGCTCACCTGTCTCCCCCCAACACACTGGTTGACCATCTGGCCCGATGACGGCCAACTTCCAACCGGCTAGAGGCAGCCCAATACGTACGGGCTGTCCGGCAAATAAAGGGGCAGCGCATGACACCACAGTCGCCTCAGTAGGGCCATATGTATTCCACACCTCTCTCTTACCATCGCATAGTCGAGTGGCCAACTCAGGGGAACAAGCCTCTCCTCCAAGGATCAACAGCCTGACATTGCGTAACGCCTCCGCAGGCCACAGGGCAGCCAGAGTCGGTACCGTGGACACCACGGAGATGCGTTGCGCTGCGAGGAAGACCCCGATATCAGCGCCAGCCTTGACCAGCGAACGCGGCACGGGGACGAGGCAGGCACCGTGCCTCCAAGCCAGCCACATTTCTTCGCAGGAGGCATCGAATGCTACCGAGAGGCCGGCGAGGATGCGATCGCCCTGTGTTATAGGCTGGCGTCGTAAGAACAGCCGAGCCTCGGCGTCGACAAAAGCAGCGGCGCTGCGGTGGGTGACGGCCACACCCTTTGGTTTGCCAGTTGAGCCAGAGGTGAAGATGATCCAGGCGTCGTCTTCTGGGTCCGGCCGGCGGGATACACCCACCGGTTTATGAAGCTGTGTCATTTTGGCATTGTCGTTGAGTACAGCGCATACTCCAGCTTCCGTCCATATGAGCTCTGCCCGGTCCTCGGGGTCGTCCACATCGACCGGTACGTAGGCAGCACCGGCCGTGAGCACAGCCAAGATGCTCACATACAGTTGGGCAGTTCCAGAACTGACCCGTACCCCGACCCGGTCACCAGCTCCAATGCCCGTGACTCGTAGCCGTCCAGCCAAGTTGTTCACCTCCTGCACCAGCCCGGCATAATTCATGCGCCTTGTGCCATCATCTAATGCAATAGCCTCGGGGTAGGCAGACGCAGACGCATCAAGTATGTCGATGAGTGCGCGGCAAGCGGCATGGGGCTGGGTTGTGTAAATAGCCAGGTCTGTCGATTCGAGAGTAGCATCCGGTCCATACTGGGTTTGAATCATATTTGCTCTGTCGAGGTATTCCCTCCCAAGTCTAGGACCACCCAGATCAGAGGCCACTCAGTTAAGGGTAAGTGATCAATGTGGGTCTTGGTAGTTCTATCTTCCAAACGAATGTGTTATCATCTACGATGGACAGAGAAGTATTATACTTTCATTAAGAAGTCCTAGCATGGATACTAATACTTTTCTAGGGAAATGACATTGAACAGGAGTTTTCGCTCACTATTTTAGGCAAAGAAAAATGTCTCATCTCAGCTATCTGGGGCGAAAGGAGTAAACTGATCAAGAGGGACAATGTCTCGGCACATACACAAAGTTCTTTGTGTGATGATATCAATAGTCTTAGATGCTGTAGCATCGTGCACAACTAGAACTGCTCCAAGGCCATCTAGTTACTTGTAAGATGCCTATTGCCATCGATGGGAAAGTCCAGAATTCTGTCTGCTCCCCCGTCAAACACCAGCCCGTCACATGCAAGTTTCTTTGTCATTGTGATCCTTCTTTATACCTTTCGTGGCCTTGTACTGTATTTCCTGGAGATGCTTCATCTTGAATAAGAAAGAATAAATGTACAAGTAGTATAGGTGCCGGCGTCACTTAAATAGACTCTGACCCCTGAATGAGTGTAATAATCTCAAGCGTGGATTCGATCCACCGCTCTTAGTGCAAGCCGGGAGATCTCCTCCGCAAGTTCTGCGTGCTATGCTCTATTGAGGCACCAAAAAAGCACTATATTTTCCACAGACCATCATCAGATAAGCCATAGAGCTAGAATGAGGTGTGAAAAAACTTGGCCACATCACGCTATAAGCACGGATGATGGATACCGCGTTATTACTACATCCACTCTGGGGTCAAAGTGTAATATGTAGTACTACAGACAGGGCGCGTCATGCTTTAGGAGATCGACTTAAACTGCATTCAATCTCAAGACGGAAACACGACGAGGGCATGGGGCAATTTGAGGCTTGCCCATCAATGGAAGACTGGGCATCTTGCTAGTTCTGTATATATATTTTAGGCTGCAATTCGGCACTATGACTCCGGACTCAAAATACACGTAGTTGTAATTCTCCAGGCTCGATACAAAGGCCATGGTCTGCCAGCCATATGGGCACTCCAGACCCGGAGAGTAGAATGCGCTCGACGGCAGGAGGTCATAGTAATTGGTAGCACTCGGTAAGCACTCGGCAGGCATCTGAGATGTGCACATCCCCCGGGACTTGTAGAGTGAACAGATCCCCACCTCGGATCCCGTCCCGGACAATTCAGAAGAACTATTGGTTGATTGGTCCTCCGCGTTACATGAAACCACCCATGTAGTATCTACGGCTACATCATCCAGGATCCATCTAGAGGGGCACAGCACCCGAATTGGCAGGCCAAAGGACGATCTCCACATCGCCCACCTACCAGCCATACTCTTCAGGCAAACCCAAACCCCGCCACAGCCCATCGGCTCAGAGCCCACCGTCAGGAGAGAGAGAGAGAGAGCCATTGTTTACTTCTCATTAAATTTGCACATAGTCCCCCGACTTCCATTGGTACAACTGAAAGCTCGCCACCGTTGGGTCCCCCTTTGAATCTCATCTCTGCTCGCCCAACACGGTCTGGACCGGGTTAGATCTGAGCCACCGGGCCGCATCCTCGCCTTTGTTGGACTTGGAAGCCGTTGAAGGCGGCCGCCAGGATCTGTACCGCAGCGTGGGCGTGTAGAGTGTAACCGTCTGGTTCTGTGCCTGCCGCGCAAAACTCTTTCACCAAGGGAGGGGGATAGAAGGATGCAAGGTAAAAATACACGTTGCGCGTGATGGCCGGCATCCCCCATGGTATTGCGCCTCAGTGCAAGCTGGTTTCTTCTTCACGATATTTGCGGGAGTTTTGGGTATTTAATTCGTTGGTTTAAGGAATGCATCATCTTTTGCAGATATTGTAAAAAGGAAAAAATATTTGCCTTCACAAAACAACACAAAACCTCTCCCGTTTCCCGCCCTCTCCATCCGCTTTCCTATTATCCATCATCTATACTGATGTATAGGTACATCATCAAACACAGCTCCTCCGCCCTGATGTGGCCACGTCCGCTCACCCCTTAAAAGGATTGGCCACTACCTCGTAGAGGACATATATCTATCAAAATCCGATCCGTACTTCTGCGCCGGAGTACAGATGCCATCGAGACGAAGATTCCCGCCCAGAGGATCATCTTCAACATGATGCTCGACGCTGTTTAGCGTGATGGATTGGTCGCAGGCTGAGGTGAGGCATTCTGTTTGTCAGTCTCTATTATGCTGTATCCACCCGAATCCAGGCTGCAAGAGGCAAGGGGCATCTTGCGAAGGGAAGAGGGGGCACGCTCTCACCGAGTAGGTCAAGTCTTTGTGAATTGGAAACAGACACCGATACCAAAAGGTCGCCTGCGAATACGGATATGTCGACCAGTTGCGTGCCTGGGATCCGTCTGCAGCCCGCTTATACCAGCTGTTGCACCCAGAGAACCACACCGTCTGCTGCAAGTCCTTTTGGGGCTGCGTTACGTACCGCTCTTCCGCCTCCAGCTTGACGTCCACCGCTGTGGCCCGGCCGTCAAGGACCGGTTTGATGACGCGAAGACAGTAGTT
Organism: Hypomyces rosellus; assembly: GCA_011799845.1. Classification (NCBI taxonomy): domain Eukaryota; kingdom Fungi; phylum Ascomycota; class Sordariomycetes; order Hypocreales; family Hypocreaceae; genus Hypomyces; species Hypomyces rosellus. The sequence continues at coordinate 1,509,835 of WWCI01000003.1, forward strand.
TACACTGTTTTCGGCTGCCATAATAATAGAGGTGTGTCCGTTGCTGGTGTTTGGGCCTAGGGGGCGAAGCCCTTCATCAACTTTCAAGTGAAATAGAACCCACACACACACACATGGGGTCCGTCCGTGGGGCATTGATAAGAGAGAGACTCACCAAGCAGCATGAAAAAATTCGGAAAGCCGCTCAAGGACGTTGAGTTGTACGCACTGGGCCCGCCATACGCCTCCCAGTGCTCAGTAGCCGTCTTCCCTCCTCGACCAACGACTTCGATGCCCGTCAAATACTGATTCGAGTCGTAACCGTTGGCCAAGACAATGGCGTCGGCCTTGGTGAAGAACCCCCCCCTTGGAACGAATACCCTCGGGCGTAACCTCGACGATGGGGTCGTCCGTCAGGGTGACGTTGTCAGCGTGCAATCCCTCAAGGTAGCCCGAGTCGTAGACGCGTCGCTGACACCCAAAGTCGAATTTCGGGATCAGTAGGTCATGGTGCTTTTCCGGCGTCTTGGACCTTATATACCTCTCGGCATGGGCCTGCTTGCGTTTCCGGAAGGCCGCGGCCACCTTGGTCATGTAGAAGCCGCGCATGTCGTTCTCGGCGACCAGGAAGACGATGAAACGAACGAGTCTGAGGATGCCTGGCACGTTCAAGAAGAGCCATTGGAGGACCTTGGTGTTTGGCACCCTGAGGGGAGGGACGATCCAGTGCTTGGAGCGGACGAACTGGGTCAGATGCTTCGTCCTGTCCTGGATGGTGGGGATGAGCTGGGTAGCTGTGCAGCCGTTGCCCACGACAACGACGTGCTTGTCGCGCAGGTCTACGTCGTGACGCCAGCGCGAGGCGTGCCAGACCGGGCCGTTGAACGTCCCCAGGCCAGGCATTTCGGGATCGCGCGGGTTGGTCAGTTGGCCAACGGCGCTGAAGACGAACTGGCTCTCGTGGACGAAAACGGTGTCGGTGGCGCCATCGCGGACGGACAATCGCCAGCGTTTCGTCTGTTCCAGCCACTCACACCGCTCCAAGGTGGCCTAAAACGTCATCTTGGACGGGAGGTCATACTTGTCCGCCACCCTCCTCAGGTATCTATAGAGCTCATCGTGCGACGGCAGGATCTCTGTCCAGTTCGGATTGGGCGCAAAGGAGAAGCTGTACAAGGCGCTGGGCACGTCGGAGGCGCATCCTGTCAATTGCCAGACGCAGTCTCAGCATCGCCATGGTCACTCACATCCGTGGCAAGGGAAAGAAAGAAGGAGTGGCTCATTATGGATCGCACCTGGATACTTGTTCATGAACCACGTCCCCCCCAGATTGGTGTGACGCTCAAAAAAGCGGATATCCGTGATGCCGTACCATCGCTTCAGCGTGGCCCCCAGGGCGATGGCCGAGAAGCCCGAGCCGATGCAGGCGAACTGGCTGTATGTCACGGTGTCCTTTGCGTCCTGGCTCATCCTGACTGACTATCGGGCGACTCTCTAACCTTTTTACCCATGGAATTTTGAGAGGGGGGGTGCAACTGAGACCCGGCGGTGGTGGACTTACACAGTCGGGATGGAGCCGACGTCACGGAGCATCTCAGCACGGGCGGACAGGTGTGTAGGCGAAATAGGCAAGGTTCCTGTTCCATGGCGAAGCCGTTGCAAAGGCATAAAGTACACGCGTCGTTGCGGACGAGGTATCTGTGTCCACGATGTTTACTTACCTCCCCCCAACAATGGATACATTAGATAATTCCCCCTTCCCACGCCGCTGCAGAGACGATAGCGCCACATAAAGGCTCTAACTTAATGGGAAGAAGGCAAGACATGGTATCCTGAAGAGTTGCACTGATTACGGAGTAGACCGCAAGACATCGTGCTGTGTGAAAAGGGAGACGGTTGGTGGAGCTTTGCAGCGCTTCGAAGTACATGCGTGTATTATCACCGCTACAGAAGTGCTGGCATAACATGGGAATGTATGGAGAAAGCTGGTCAAACTAACTGGCAAGGCAGAGATATTGGTTGTTATGTTAGCAACTTTGGCGAAGACTGGCATTCCATGGTAGGAAGAGATGTTAAAGCTTCAGGACTGTGGAGTTCACCTGGTGCTAGGGACTTTGCCCTCTTAAACCGCCTTAGTTATAAGTATAATCTTTAAGGCCCAAGGTAAGAAATAGCCTTATAGGTAGCTGCACGACGTGACGCTTACTTCTTTTAACACATAGCATGACTATTCGCACTGCTTGTTCTGCTTCACTTGTTGGCCTTCTTGAAGCCTGACAGGCGGTATATAATAGCGATTACTCTAGAGCTATTATTACTAGTGTTAGCTTAATCATAGATCCGTCTATAACGCTAAACATAACTAAATAAAGTGTATTGGCTCCTAACGGTATTTGCAAGACGTTTGATATAGCTATAGACGGGTTTGCAAGAGGTAAGGCGACTATAGCTATCTTCATTAAGCCCTTAGCCAACGCGCTTCACGATAGAGATCCAATCCGCGCTATGATTCAAGGCATAGCCGCTAACTATAATAGAAAAACAGTTAGGCTTTTAAACCCAAGTGCCAAAGTCTAGGAAAATTTAATAAAAAGAGCATATCATATCGCTAGAATCAGCAGCGATAAAATTACAGCAACTCCTTACTTTAAATGCCACGGAACAGGCACACAGACAGGTGATACTATCGAGACTATAGCGGTTGCAAACGTTTTTGGTGGCAAAAAACAAATACTCATTGGATCTGTAAGGGAATTTCTGTTCTATTTTGCCCTCTTTTGCAGTTAGTCTCTTGCTAATAGTGACAAAAGGTTAAGCCAAATGTTGGTCACACAGGGGGTACATCTAGTATAGTTAGTTTAATCAAAGCCGTTTTGGCTCTAGAGCATAAGACCATCCCACCCAATATTCACTTCATTAATCCAAACCCCAAAGTAAGCCATATTTATCCTCGAGCTTATAGAGTCAGACCTCGGGCAACCGTGTTGACCCCACAACCGTACGAGTTTTACACCAAAACGCATGGTTTTCAAATAGCTATAAATCAGTCATTTTAAGCCCAATTTAACCCGGAGTTTAAGATTTATATAGTTTAAAAGAAATTTTATTTTATAGGATGTAATAATTATTAATGTATTATATAATGATTATAATATATTAATATAAAATAATAGATTTATAAGATTTAAATAATTAATATTTTATTATTTAATGAATGGATAAAATTCAAATTTAAATAGTATTAAATATTTAAAAAAATCCATAGATTATAATATAAAATTTAAATAAGTAAATATATATTATATAATATTTAAGAATCAATTTAATATATATTATATATTTTAAATTTAAAAATATTAAATAATAATTTAAAAGTTTTAGTCTTATATAATAGAATAGAGTATTATTATAAGTATAATAAATAATAAAATAAACATATATTTTAATATAAATATCTTATATAATATTAAATCTTCAGTATTTTATAACAAAATATATAATATTATTTATAGTTAAATATATAAAGTATTTAAAAATATAAGATATATAAAAGAAAATAGTATATTAGATTATTTAATAGATATAATTTAAAAATATTTTTTTAAATATATATCTTATATTTTTATTTTAATAATTAAACTATATGTATAAATTAAATAAAACTAAATATTAAATACTTATTCATAATTATATATAAGATAAGATATAATAGTATAAAAGTTAAATATTATAATACTTTAAACTAGGATTTTATAAGATTTATCTATTATTTTTAATTTTTAATTTTATATATTATACTATTTATATAAGTTTGAAAAACTACATAAAATTACTATTGAGGCCTAGTGTATAGAACTATATTAAACATAAAAATATAATCTTTAAATTATTTAAATTTTAAACCTTAGATTAAATTAGGCTTAAAATGACTGATTTATAGCTATTTGAAAACCATGTGTTTTGGTGTAAAACTCGTACGGTTGTGGGGTCAACACGGTTGCCTGGGGTCTGACTCTATATAACAGCTCTAATATCAATTGATAGTACCTTTTAAAAAGAGAAATCTTCTAGTGCTTATAAAACCCACGCCATAGCTAAAAGATCGTTTAGCAAGAGTTAGCGTCAACTCCTTCAGTATTAGCGGAAGTAACGCGTATATAAGTATAGCTAATTAGACTTAATGGAATTTTATGCCAATAAGAATATCTTTAGGTTATTATTAAATTAGCTGCTTTTTATAGGGCCTTTTTAGCCATTGCTAAAACTATCTCTTGTATAAACCATTCTATAGTGGGTCAGGTGGGTGGGCATTTAGATACTAATGGTATATTAAACCTAGTCAACGGTTACCTCAATGGACACATAAACAAGGAGATTAATAGCGAGAGTGGCCATACTTTAAATAGGTTATTTATTAAAAATGTCTTATTACGTTCACTTTCTATTTTAGTAAATGATAAAACATTGCTTCATAAGCGTATAAAAAGCTTATAAAAATATATTAAATCTAAACCTAATTATTTAGATGCTGTTACACATACCTTAGAAATACGTAGGGATTATCTTCCACAAAAGACATTCTATCTTACAACAGAGGGTAAGGCATTTAGTTTTAAGAGCTCTTAAAGGGCCAAAACTGACGCACTGAACAAAACGGTCTTTGTTTTCACCGGCCAGGGCGCTCAGTGGGCTAGAATGGGTAAAGAGCTTATGCAAAGTTATACTTTATTCCGTTAGGATATTCGAGAAATGGATAACGTACTTCAAGGCTTGTATAAGCCTTTGAATTAGAGTTTAGAAGGTTTATTCTCCCCGGACTATATATTTTTGTTAATTAACTTACTAAGGTGTAAATGTGATTAGGATTTCTTTACTCTAAAATGACAGAGATAGAGGAATTAGTTGGAAAGGCTAAGTACTTGTAGTCTTTATCTATAGCTATATAAGTTGTACTAGTTAATTACCTTGCCTAACACAGTATTATACCAGATACTATTGTTGGTTATTTAGGTAGCGAGACCGTTAGTATATATATTATTAAAGCGTTTATAGTAGCCAATGCTATTCTTATAGTATATTATCGAGGATAGGTAATGAAACTTTAGACACGTAAGGGCAGTATAGCTGCTATTAGTCTTGGTCGAGAGGCAGTTACGTCGTATCTCGTCGATGGTGTTACGGTGGTATGCGAGAACAGCCCGAAAAGCGTCACAATCTCTGGCGATAAAGATACTGTTGAGAGGACTGTCAAGGCTATCAAAGCCAAGGAACCAGACGTATTTATCCGCCGCTTACAGGTGGAAGTGGCGTATTATTCATGTAAGAATAACCCTTAACACATTTTCTCATTATGACTAACAACTAATGGCCTTTTAGATCATATAGAGGAGGTCGGTGACGCCTATGAAAGGCTGCTCCTGCAGTATCTTACTACCACACAGGGCATTGTTCTGTTCTACTTAAGTGTAAACAATAAGATTAAGACTTCCTTTACTCCACGCTATTAAAAGACCAATCTTAAGTCTTCTGTTCTCTTTAGCCGTGCTATGTAATATTTAGTTAAGGATATACCAGGGGCCACGTTTATAAAAATTAAACCATATCCTACCCTTAAAGGCCCTCTTTATTAAATATTTTAGTATAACTAAAGCTAGTTTATACATCTCCTTACTTTAATTAAAGGAAAGAATATTATTATTATTCTATTAACAATAGTTAATAAACTTTTTGCACGTAATCATAAAATCAGTTTCTCCTCTATTAATCTACTATAAGCTTTAGTTTTAATTAACTTGCTAAATTATTTATGGAACCATAGCTTAAAGGATTAGACTAAAAGCTATATTTTTTAGGCTTAAAAACTACTAAAATATTTTTATTATAAGTTACTTGGCTCTTAATATTTTAAGGTTATTAACCTTAAGTTGACTTAAAGAAATATACTTTAAACTATTAATATTCTTTAGCTAAAGGACTATAAAGTTAAAAATAATATTATTTACCCTTATATAATATATATCGCCATAATTAGGGAAACTATTTGATAAGAAATAGGGTTAAATTCCTATATTCTTTATAATATAGTTTTAAAAATAGTAATGTTTTTGCCTGAATTAGGGAATATTAAGATTATTATGTTTATAAAGCGTGCTCAATTAATTAACTATAATAACTTATTTTAATTTAAGTTTACTATTTTATTTTTAACCAAAAACTCTTAAGTATAGTATTATATTATTTAAAAGAAAGCTAATAATAAAGGTATATTTTTAGATAATTTAACTATTTTATTATAGCTTTGCTATATAACTAAATGCTTATCGTATACTAAAAAAAACGCCTTAAATTAAATTTTAGGCCTTATTTTTAAAGTATAAAATAGATTATATTATATATAAATAAAGCTATAATAACTACTAAGATTTAAAATAATAAAATTAAACACTAATCTTAATATACAGTCCACTTAATTACCTTTAATGCCTGCCTCTAGCTTCTTAGAGTAACTGTTACTAAAGGTATAGCCTATTATATCACTACAACAGCTATCCTATTAACTATTAATTTTATATATATTAAGCCTGGTGGTCCTAATCTTATTGCTAAAAGTAAGGTAATTCTTAGTATTAAAGGCAATATTAAGGGCAATGTGATAGTTATCATAAAGACAAATAACATTATCATCAGCATCAAGAATACGACATTGATGCCTTTAGGCACTATTGATCCAGGGCTCAACTCAGATTCATTAGGCGCAGCCCGTCTTGAATGGCGTCCTGACATAGATCTTACAAGCAAAGGAAAATTCATACGAAAAGGGCAAAATGTACGGCATCGGCTGATACCACTAGAGAAGCTTGTCATACTCTGCATGCTACAACATCTAGATGTTTTGGAGTCAATTGAACCTCCACCTGGCTATTTGGCCAAGTATACGCGTTGGCTAAGCGAGGAGAAGGCCAAGATGATTAAAGGCGAATGGGCGAATACTATTCCAGAGTCACAGCAATTGGCTTCATTAGATCCGCAAGTTCGCCAGGCCCTTCGACGTACCATGTTAGAGGAATATGAAAGCGCGGGGGATGAACAAGCAATTGCAATCAGTTTGATGTGCAGCAAACTTTCAGAAACGTCTATTGTGCAGGATATCTATCAAGGGGCCTTGAACCCCATCCAACTATTGGTAGATGATCCAGGACTTGAAATGCTGTATTCCTTTTCTGGCAACATCATAGATGATTCAGAATTCTTCTCACTGCTAGCACATGCCCGACCAGCCATGAGGGTACTAGAAATCGGTGCCGGAACAGGCGGGACGACTACGCAATGTTTAAAGGCTCTTATAGAAAAGGGAGTACATATATGCTCTAAAAACACATTTAACGACATTTCCCCGGCTTTCTTTAGTACTACTAAAACACAATTCCACAACTATTCTAGACTTGCCTTTAAAACACTGGATATCTCAAAGGACCCAGCCGAGCAAGGGTTTAAGCTTGGCTCGTACAACGCGATAGTAGCCTCAAATATTTATCAATAACCGAGCCAATATTCTACACATCTAGTTCACATGACTAACACGTTGGATTGGATAGGTTCTTCATGCAACGCCATCGCTGCATGCTACACTAACAAACGTGCGATCGCTGCTTCGCCCTGGCGGACAACTTGTGCTGCAGGAAATAACGAGACGTAAGAAATGGTTCTCTAATTTATTTAGTCGAAGACGCTGATATTCTTGAACAGCGTCAATATGGCATCTATTCCCTTTCATCATGGTATGTAGTGTAGTAATATGCCTCTTTCTCTCCACCAAAACTCCCAAAGTCCTGATTCAATCAAGGCAATAAACTAACGGAACGTGCGTGTACGAACAGGGCCTCCTTCCTGGCTGGTGGCTGGGAGAAGATGATGATCGAGCGGATTCACCGATGGCATCTCTTGAACGCTGGGATAAGGAACTTCGCGCCACAGGCTTCTCTGGCGTTGACACGTCTGTTGTGTCTGATGAGCCCCCGTTTCAAATAGACACGCATATGCTATCAACAGCCGTGGAGTTCTCTGAATCGGACAAACCTGCCGTTACTATTCTTTATCATGGGCGAAAGCATAAATTTGCAGAGACCCTCGCTTAGTAGCTTGAACATAATGGCACCAAGGTCTGCTAGAGCAAACTTAACGACAAGGAGCATATTCCAAACCAAAATATTATTTCTATTATTGACCTAAAAGCCCCTTTTTTTGCGATATTAATTCCAAGGACTACGCGAATTTTATCGTATATTTGGCGAACCTGAAGACAGGCATGCTATGGCTAATACACCTAGCTCAAATACATTATATCAATCCTTGATACGGTCTCATACTGGGATTAGCATGTATAATACGTTCGAAACTTTTACTAAACTTTTTAATAGTAGAACTTAAAGCTTTGGATAACTTAACTATAAAGGCTATCATAAAGATCTTTAAAAGATTTCAAAATCAATCCTTATCACTAAAAGGCAAAACAGAATCTGAATACGCTATATAAGACAGTGTTATCCACATTCCACGATATTACCTTACCTTTGTAACAGACGAATTAAAAGTATTAGTATAAGATAATAATAGAAAATAGCTTACAGTTAGGACGCGTGGCCTAATTGACTCCCTACACTAGGTTTAACATAAATCACTTCCCCTCCTTGATAATAAGGTTAAGGCAGAAATTTAGTATATTAGGTTAAACTTTCAAGTAATTTTCTGCCCGTTTTTTTAATTACCTCCTGCTAATTGTATTAATAAGATATCCTTATGACCATAGGTATTGTTAATGGCTAGAAAGACAACCTTAGACTTGAAGCTTCAAGTGTCATTACTAAGATTAATTTTATAATAGACTATCTTAAAGTAGGTGATCGAGTTATCGCAATAGGCAAAGGCCTATTTATAAACTGAAAGATTCTCTTTGATTGGTATTTTATACGTATCTTTAATAGACTTAGACTTAAAGATATAACTACTATAATAATAGTCTTTAATACTATTATATATATTATCCTATAAAAAAAAACTAAAAAAAGGGCAAGTAAGCAGCTTTTTATTAGAAGTTAAGGAAGTACGAAGAGTATTAATGTTATATAAACTAGTTAAGTTAATCTTAATTTATTTAGCTTATAGTGGAGTTAGGCTGGCTACTATTTAGATTTGCTAAATGATTAGCATAGTATAACAACTATTATATACTAATATAAGGGGCAATACTAATATAAAGTACTAGTATTAGCGGATTTTTTGTTATTTTAATAAAATAGTTTATTAACTTAAATAATATTTTTTTTATTTTTGTTATAATTATACTAATACTTTATAAGTCTTTTAATATATATATACAAAGTTAAGGGTTTAAACCATTAACAATATAATAACAAATACCTATCATGTACCTACGTTTATATTAGGCTTATAAAGCCTAGCCTTAGGGGTTTATATTAATTAGTCTATTTCTATAAGGCTTAGGTACTAGCCTTATCTAGCTATAAAATAGTACTAGGGCTAGTAAAGTAAATTAATAAGCTTAAATAAGATATCTTTTATTATATGGCTAATAAATAATAACCTAAGGCTATATTACTATAGGAGAGAGGATAATTATAATAAGTAATTATTATATATTAATATAAAAGGTAATACTAATATAAAGTGCTAGTATTGGCGGATCTTTTACTATTTTAGTAGAACGGTCTATTGGCTTAAATAGCACCTTTTTTATTCTCGTTACACATAGAGATAGGTTTCTTTTATCGTGAACTTTTTTTAAACGTTAGGCTAAGGTTTAATAGATCTTTATTACGGCGGGAAGCGAAAAAAAAATCAACTATCTAATTAATAACTATAGTATTCCTCGCGAAAAAATCTTTAACTCTTAAAACAATTCTTTTCTTAACGGTATTATATTAGCTATTAATAGCTAAGGTATATGTAATAAGAATAGAAGGGGTGCTATCCAAGCCAATAGACCGTTCTACTAAAATAGCAAAAGATCCGCTAATACTAGCACTTCGTGCTGGCATTGCCTCTTATATCAGTATATAACAGTTACTTATTATAACTATCCCCCCTTCTATAGTAACACGGCCTCGAGTCATTACCTATTAGCCATATAATAGAAGGCATCTCGCCCGAGCTTGTTGGCTTACTTTACTAGCCCTAGTGCTATCCTATAGCTAGATAAGGCTAGTATCTAAGCCTTACAGGAATAGACTAACTAATGCGAACCCCTAAGACTAGGCTTTGTGAGCCTAACGTAAGCGCAGGCATGTGATAGGCATTCGTTACTATATTGCTGACGGTTCGAACCCTTAACCCCGCGTATATACACTAAAAGATTTATAAAGTACTAATATAATTATAATAAAAATAAAAGGGGTATTATCTAAGCTAATAGACTATTTTACTAAAGTAACAAAAAATCCGTTAATGCTAGTACTTTATACTAGCATTACCCCTTACATTAGTATATAATAGTTACTTGTTATAGTATAGATATTATTCTTAACTTATTAACTAGTGAATTTCTTTATATATTATAATAATATATTGTTAAGTATAAAAAAATATTTGAAATTAGAATGTGTAATTTTCTAGGCTATGGGTCTTTGAGGCTAGATTCGTTTAAAGAAAATAAAAAGTTTTATAGAATTAATTTGTTTATATTAAGAAAAGATTATTTTTAAAGCTTAAAAAATAAGTCATTTAATTTTATAAATAAGTTTAACTCTTATATAGCTAATCCCTAAGTTACTAGGCTATTACATTAGTTATTCGACTTTTATAGAAAAGGATACATTCAACTAATAAACATAATAGCTATGTTTCTGTCATGAGCTGTGTAAGAGTGGTAGGAAGAAGGTTTTTCAGACGCCGATTAGCGGCGCGCGCCTTGAGGCGCGGCCGTTAATCAAGGAATTAAAAGGGCAAGAATTGAAATCGTCACCAATTAAGACCTATCTGCGAGGTAGCTACGATATAGTTACTCAATTGTGCACTCATTCACTCTCTTGTGACCTGAAACCTGACAATATCTTAATTAATTGATCATTAAAATAAAATATTAATAGTTAAGCTAGGTTTTATTATTGGCCCTGTAATTATAGGTTTAGTAAGCATCGAGGATACTATATAGCGTTGCGTTATTATATATAAAATATTAGAGGTATTCTTATAATATCCTTTAGGTATTTGGTTACTTGTGGTTAATATTGATAAAGTAGCTATAAGAGTAATTAAATAACTTTTTAATCTAATAAAAAAGGTTAACGTATAGGTTGATATAGGAGACGGAATACTTGTTAAGAAATTCTAGGAAATTATAAATAAGAAGCTGCTTTAACCACTTACCACTATCCTTATCAAAGAGTATATCTAGTTAATTATAAAATAAATGAATAAACTAGGAGGCAATGCTTTGATATGGGCTTTTAAAGAGTTTCTCACTAATAATCCTTAATTACCTACCCGTCTTGTCAATACGAAAGATGACTCGGAGATTCACATGGCGGTTAGAAAGAACCTACAGTATCTTAAGAGTAAAGGATTTTTGGGCTCCACTTTTGATTGAGATAAAATAGAATGAAAATAGCACAGAATCATCAATCACACTATATTTTGAGTGCAACCAGTAGCCATATGAGGTAAAATTTAATAGTCCTGATTAACCCCAGGTTCATTCTCAGAATACCTCCACAGGAGCATAGAGGTTATAAGAGTTGATCAATTTAGCACTCGATGAATGCCCAGTATGGATTTCCGCGGCCGGTATAGAATTCTGATGCCACACATTCCATTCTCCCACCTACCTTGGGTAATGAGCATCCCTCCGTATTATTGACACGATGTAGCGTTCTTGGTGTTTTTTTTTTCCCCAACAGAAGTCGACCTTGAGTTTTTGCTTGCGAGTCGTTTTTTTGGAATGCCAGCAGACAACTCAACTGCCACAACCAACCAATGCTACTAATACCGACTACGAGCGGCCTACCATCAATGCGGAAATGCAAGGAATGCATCCTCACTGTTTCCAGAAACCTACACGGGCATCGGAATAATAGAACAATGGAAGCAGCGAGACAGCCTTCTCTGTGTTATACAAACAGCAAGTTCCATCTATTCATTGCTAGGTAGGTACCGTACCTTGTCTAGTAGTAGTAGTAGTTCAAACGTTCCTCACGCCAGAGTGTCGCAGTGGCTGACCCGACAACCTGACCCCCGGGCAGGTGCTTATCATTTAGTGGGGCGGTGGATTACGAACTTTGACCAATAAATTCAGTTCCATCTTTTGAGTAGGAACGAAAATTTTTACCTTCTTCCATCATCAAAACATTCAACACAAGCACTACCTCTAGTCGAACAACGTGGAGCATCAGCTTCCATTCTCCAACAGCATCGCATCCGGCGAGATATCATGCCATTCATGTCACTAGCAAATCCTTTCAATACGAAATCTCATTGGCACTCGTTCCAGTTCCGAGTCCACAACCGTCGCTCCCCGTGACCCCCCTCATCCCCATTATCATCATGTTGGCACTTTCGAAGCTTTGGCGATCCTTCTCCTCAATGGTCGCCAAAGTCAATTTGTTGCCTAGATCAATCCCCAAATACCCTGCCAAGGGTTATTCTCTGTCGTGTTACAAAGTCTCAGCGTTGGCAATGAAGAACTTTGCGTCAAATTTTATCAAAGAGATACATGCTCTCACACCGTAAAAAAAAGTTTTCTGTTTTCTGGGTCTTTCGTAAAATAATCATTTCAAATTTTCTATATCATGCATGGACACTGTCTATGAAGTCTTCTTCTCTTCGGCGGCTGTCTGGGGTGAAGAGCCATTCCCGGCCTTGACGGGGGCTTCCTTTTGCTTCGCATTGCCGACGGCGAGCTTGAAGAGCGTAGTAATCACGTCGCTGAGCAAGAGGACGATTCCGGTGCAGGCGAGTTGCCATGATGCGATGCTGACGCTTCCCACGGGCGCGCGGGGGAAGGAAATGAGCCATTCAGCGTAGTAGGGGAACCAGCCGTGGGGCAGCCAGAAAATCGGTTCTTTGGCGTACCAGAAAGGAAGGGCGTATTGCGGCGCTCTAGTTACGAGGAGTCGGACGCCAGTCAAGTACTTGTCGAACTTGGATCGCGATGATTCCAAGGTTTTCTCTGTAAATCCCACAACGTCAGTCCCACTATCCATAGAGTTTGTGTTGTCGCTCGGATGTATCCCACGTACTCGCAGTTTCCAGCTGTTCCAACAGCTTGTCATGCTTCCGTCGCAGCTTCGCCCACTTTGCAAACTCATCCTGGCTGCTCGTAGCGTTCATGTCCCGCCGGGCCTTTAGATATTCGGCCTGGAGCTTTCGTTGCTCAGAAGCGGCCTTTGCGGTCGGAACTGGGAGGTAGTTGATGCCTGTCCATAGCTGCACACAAAGCTCGTTAGCACACGAAGCATTTTTCAGACATGACGAGGGGTAAATCCCACCAAATCGTTGAGTGTTGAGGCGCCGACAGCGTCGATGAGGCGCACTGCGACCTCGATGAGGAAGACGAGAACCAAAAGGGACGCCATTTTTTGCTTCGGTATCCCAAAGTTATAGGTGTGAGAGAAAAAGGCCGCTGTCGAGGCGTGCCGCTGTTGGTGAAATCCCAAGACGTGGCAAGCTGGCAGCTTGTCCTGTGATCCTCAAAGGTGGGCTGTCATCTGGTGCTAAAGCCAGATGGCCATCTATGTCATAACCCCGACAAATTGCATTTCCCCCCCACCAACGTCTTACCCTATACATTTCTACTTTATCTCTAATCACAACACCATTCCATACCTTCTCACAGATGTCGAGAGCGCTTGATCATGGAGTCAAGGAAGCCATTAAAAATGGAGACCATGAAGGGGCTTTCAACAAAATTGCTGGTGTCCTGTCCCAGCGCCTACCCGAACCTCTGGAGATAGAATTCCTAAGTGGGAGCCATCTGATTGATAAGGATACCATTTTCCTTCAAGACGGTGCTTGTATCGCTGTACCCAAATTACGTTTACTACAGGCCTTTGTTTTTGCGCGTCGTATACTGTTGGGGTATCTAAATGAACCAGAAAAACAAGATGACGATGAAGTGTTCAAAGCAACGGCCGTTATTCTGTTAATGGACCCAGAGCACCTCACGGCTGCAAACACAAGGAAGAGACTGCTTCTCGGCGTCGCCAGCCAGAATGAGATGAACATCGATAGGGGTCTTCAAGCTGAGAGATATTACATAGACAGCTTGCTCACAAGTCGTCTTCACCGTCATACAAAGTCGCCGACGCTCTGGAACCATCGGCAATGGCTTATGGAGCGTTTCCAAGAACATGGGCTCGAGCTGGAGGCTGTAGGAACCATGAAAGCAATCGTTCTTGTGGCCGCGGAGAGACATCCTCGGAATTACTATGCCTGGTGGCATGCGCGATATCTTGTCAACAAGATGACTACGGGTTCTACAGATGCGCAGCTTCAAGAGACATTGGAAGCTTCCAAGAAATGGGCCTTCTCGCACCATGACGATATCTCGGGCTGGGCGTTTCTCATGTTCTTCCTGAACAAATTCCCACAACACTCGGCGGCGGTCTTTGCAGAGACACTGAAATTGGCAGTCTCATTTCACTGGAGGAATGAATCGGTCTGGTACTTTCTCCGGAACATGTTGCAGCAGCCGGCGGTAAAGGAGAACCATGAAGCGGAATTTCATTCTACACGATTGGCCCTGCTCAAGGGCGCTAGGGAGGACGGCGACGAGAGACGGATATTGGATCAAGCGTTGCGTTGGATCGAGTCTTGACCGAAGGAGCGAGCATGTCGTTCGAGGGAGTCTATCTTGGTAATGTCGAGCATGTCGAAAACCAATGTGCATCCCTTGGTTATCACGGGCAACAGGCGAAACAATACTCCGTATGTCAATAAGAGAGAGAGAGCGATGATAAGATTGCACGCTTTGTTATGCGGAGGAAGCCGTAGAAATGACAGCAATTTAAAAAACCTTGGTGCCATAATGACAAGGCTTCGAATGCCCCCCAGCACTGAGCAGCAACACACATGAATAGACGAACCGCATGGCCCAAGCGGTGGTCTGAAACCTGGGAGGCGGATGCAGGGGATCAGGGGGAACCGGCGAGAAGGAAAAAAGAAGAAAAAAACAGCTTGATGTAGAAAAGATGGACATGAAAAAGGAAGAAAAGAAGGAAGCAGACAAGTCATGACAAGTTTTTTGATGCAGGAATTTGGACGAGTAAAATGATGGCCTTGCGAGGTTGGATAAAGGAGCTGAGACAAGGTGGCGGCAAGCTCAAAAGGGTCGACGCGTGGTTACAGGCGCTTTGTATGGAGTACATACAGAGGAGTACCGTTCAGTGTGCTGCTGCTCCTCTCAACCAGACATTGAGTGAACTGTGCTCGGTTGAATGATCTGCAGTTTGTTGCAGGTCAAGGCTATTTTAGTGAGAAGAAGTTGGGTTGGTTAGTACATTGAGTTGAAACGCTGGCTACTACGGAGTACAAGTGGGCATTATTCATGAATCGCTTTCTTGTTGGAGCTGGCCTCTTGTTGAGAGATTTCCATGTTGAGCAGGTAGGCACATACAGATAGGGCCCTGATTTGGAAGGCGATGGATATCATCCCTTGGGCGTCGTTGGCGGTGATAACAATGGGGGTTTCTTTATTGCCAATATCTTAATTGCCGGGGTATCCTACATTCCTACATACCTACAATTGTAGCATAATTGCTTCAATGGCCCCTTCTCAGGGCCTGCTCATTGCCTGTCCAAGGCCAGGGTTTTGTCGAGGGCTGTTTCGATGCACGATAAATGGCTGCCGATGGCTGGTAAAAGGGCTTGATCTAGGGGTGGCCTAAGCCAACTTATTAGCCGGCCCATCACCAGCCTCCCCTGTTAAGCTTGTCTACAAGTAGATTTGCTGGGACAGCCATCCATTCAAATGAAAATGGCATGGGCATGGGGGGGGGGGGGGGATGGTGCATCTGCAACGCCAAGTCAAGCGCAGTGCGACGTTGTACAGGTATTACAAGTACTCCGCACGAGGGAAGAAGTACATACATAGGCGCCCTGCTTGTGATGCTGATATTGGAACATTGGATTGAAAGCCCAGCGTTGGAGGCGGCTAAAATAGTACCCCAACGTTACCCAGACACTTTACGGTTAATTCTAAGCTTGGAAGGTTGCTTCTGCTGGATACGAACCAAAGGAAGCCTTGGAGCTCATTCATGTAGGCAAAGGGCATTGTGCATGCGTAGTAGAATGGGTGAATGGGTGAATGGGCCACAATTGATGCCCACCAGCCTGTTCAAGCTTCCCGAGACAAGGATCCTCTCATGGATGGAGCATGTATGGAGTACATATGTTGATGTACCTTTAATTATGTGCAGTTGAGCAGTTGAGAAGTGCATGAGGTGCAGTGCAGGGCTGGCGTCATTCCTTTCTAGAGGGCAACGGTTGATCCAGGGGTACTAGGTATGTAGGTATGCATGTATGGAATCCATGGTAAAGTATCCGACCCTTTAATGATTTGCTTCACACGGATTTTTCAACAATGAAGCCTCGCCTCGCCTCGCCTCGCCTTGCCTCGCTAAAACAACGTCTCCCTGGAGGATGTGCAACCAAGATGGACGTTTCTTGTAACATTGCAGCCCTCCAATGTTTCAATTTGTTTGAGAGGTGCATACGAGGCATCGCCAATTGGCAGCCTCTTCTGCAAGTGTTGACCTACGGGTACCTAGAAGGGCCCCGGGCCGCTAAGGAATGCAGCTTACAGGGAGGTCAATACGCCAAATGCTGCTCATGCTGCGCTAATGTTCGGCCATCCCCCCCCTAAAACCTGTCCACTAAGAAGCAAGCCCTCCGATGAGCCGCCTCGGTTGGGTCGATGCGTGGAGCTTATCTACAAGTATGTACTACTGCCGCTCCTCCAGAAATCTCGACCACCTCATCTCCTCGTGTAATAGTTTCGTCTGTTATACCTTCCATTGACGGGTCGAAGTGTCGCTTGCATTTGTACGGGCCTGCTGCGGAATTGCATTTTTCTCTTTCTGGCATATATACTTTTTGCTCCTTCTATATCTTTTATTTAGTCCTTTCCGCTGCATCCAACGTACAAGAACGACCTGCTTTCCTCTCCCTCTCTCTCTGTGTTTCGCGCGCGACTTTTCCTTTGCTCAACTCCAACCATTATCATCATCCTGTTCTTCTTTCGGCGTTCTTCTTGGGCAAGGTTTTCTTAGGAATTTGGCTCCTGGCAGCATCAATTACTCCATCGAAACGGGCATCGAAATCTGGTTGCATAACAGATGACGAGTAGCATTCCACGGCAATGCTTGTTAATTCCTAATCGAACCACATCGACTGTAGGTGGCTTGTCGCTGCCCCGGACCCAGCGAGATCCTCTCAACTTCGAAACCCCTTTTGAATACCATCCAAATCACACCCTATTGGCGTAAACGACCAATTGCTGCTTCAATTACACGTCGACTGCATCACGAAGAGGATATCGAAGCCCTGTCTCTCCCGGCAGCTTCATCATGCGACCCAACACTGCCCTGTTAGCACAACTAGCTCTACTTACTTGGAGCGCACACGCCTTCTTTCCGTATACGCCGACATGGCTGAAAGAAATCGAGGATCTAAATGCTGCCAATGAGGCAAAGAGGAGCGTTGGCGATGGCGTGACCTTTGAGCTGAAGCAGAGGGCGCGAAACACTGTAAGTGTAGTTGGAGATTGCGATGGCAACACCGCGCTAAACATTTCAATTCTGTAGGGTCCAAACTCCCAAGCACAGAAAGCCGCGTGGCAAGCGTCTTTGATATCGCACAAGTACGACCATCACCGCACATCGAGGTTCTCTCCGGATCGCGCCCTTGCGAAGAGGAGTAATCAATACAGCATAATGCAGGCTGTCGACCCGAAACAACCCAGGACAGCCGGTATCAACCAGGATGGAGCTGATTATTCGTACTTTATTCAAGCAAAGCTCGGATCCAAGGGCAAGGAGATGTATATGCTTATTGACACCGGCGCCGGGTCGAGCTGGGTGATGGGTACGGACTGCAAGTCTGATGCCTGCTCAAAACACAACACTTTCGGACCGGGAGACTCGGACACGCTGGAAGTCAGCTCCAAGGATTTCACGATTTCGTACGGCTCTGGAGACCTGAAAGGAATGCTTGCGAATGATACCATCAAAGTGGCCGACATGAGCTTGAGGTATCAATTTGGTCTTGCTTCAACTACCTCAACCGACTTTGTTCACTTTGCTTTCGACGGTATCCTGGGGTTATCAATGAATAGCGGAGCAAACGAGAACTTCTTGCAGGCCCTGGGAAATGCCAATTTGCTTGACAAAAACATCTTTTGTGTTGCTCTCAATCGAGCCTCTGACGGCACCAACAATGGCGAAATCAAATTTGGCTCGACAAATCCGGATAGATTTACCGGCGATATTGGTTATACTTCTACTGCCGGCACAGGCAACGACTGGGCAATCACGCTGGGCGACATAGGCTTCGACGGCAAGAAAGCCAATGCGGGAAATATTCTTGCCTACATCGATACGGGTACCTCGTACATCTTCGGGCCACCTAAACCTGTCCAGGCTCTGCATGCCCTCATCCCCGGAGCGGAGAGCTCGGATAATGTTACCTTCACCGTTCCTTGTGACAGTCAAAAGACAATTACGGTCAACTTCTCCGGAGTCGATTACGAGATTTCCCCCAAGGACTGGATCTCACCAAAGGATAGCTCAGGAAAGTGTACAAGCAACATTTATGGGTTCGAAGCTGTCACTGGTGCTTGGCTCATGGGTGACACATTTCTGAAGAATGTATACGCAGTCTTTGACAAGGACGAGAAGCGGATTGGTATGTTCAATCTTATGGTACCGATTCATTGCGTTTGCTAATATCATGTAGGATTTGCCAAGAGGGTTGACACTCCAAACACGGCTACGACTGCGGGAGTGCCATCTGCCACTACAACCTCGAATGGTAAATCGTCCCCAACAAACCACGGCCCAGGCTTGAGTGGTCAAGAAACCTCGGGCGCCACAGGACAGGCTGCCAAGGCCACACAAACATCCAAGAACTCGTCGGCTGCATCATACGGGCAGGGCAGCGTGTTTGGTGTCGCTGCTTGTATACTCTCATCTTTTATTCTGCTGGTCTAGTCCACCGTCGCAATATCATTTTATGTCTTCAACCCTTGAAAGGATAGATGTCGCCTCTTGGTTGCTATGCTACGGGATAATGCGAAGGATCAATGACTGGGGTTAAGGGAGGATACTTGGTATATATTGTAGTATACTCATCGTGTATAGACAATCAACAGCGAGTTTGAACGGTGATACTCACTCACCGCAGCGCATATAACTTTTTGCGAAGCTTCTTGTACCTTCCACGTTCTTCGTTATATGTCTTGGAGGCTTTCATGCAAGCAAACACAATGTTTTTGATGGCTATCTACTTGCTGAAGCTGCATGTGGGGTGGCTATCGTAGGGGGATGGGCTACCTTAGTCGGTCGACTTTGTTGCGGATTGGGTCGTTGGATCAACCCTTTACTCAATCTACCTTCCAAGGTTATCTAGCCTGACTATGAACACCTCGTCCCATAGGTTTCATCATCTCTCGACTAGCGTGTCAGCCGTAACCGGCTTTACTTTTTGCGAGCTGAAGACTTGGCTTGTGAATTGGGGGAGAGGGGGGGATGGATAGCCGCGGGCTCATGGCTCATTGTGGCCTGTAGCAGTTGTAATCTCATGTGATGTAGGGATAGCTGCGCAGGCAAGTGGAACAATGTCACTGTTGTGTGCGTCTCCATGTATGCGGCTTGTCTATTATACTAATGACTGCCGAGTAGTTTACTACATGCAACCGTTGGATGGTAGAGTCGGACCCCTGTTATTGCTCCCGTGTCATGCCTTTCTGTAAATGTGTGGGCCCGACGGCCCTCTGTGTAAACGAGCCGTGCTTAGTATACAGACGACCTAATGAACCCAATGCGCGCAAGATACCTCACACTACTTCTCACAGATAAACGTGTCTCCGGGTAATCTTGATTTCCCGTGGGTTGCGTCACTAAAGGTAGCGTATAAGTGTTGGCAATGTGATGAGCAGCCCACATCGGATGCTGTTTGCCAACATCCTCTATCTGTGCTGTAGCAAGTGTGATCCAATCATTCCATGGCATTGACGGGCATGAAAGCGCCAATTCATCATTCACAAGCTCCCAGAACTCAGAAGAGAGCATGCCGTCCACAATATCCAGAAAGGCGATATGGCCCTCAGTGGCAAAGAGCTGTTGTGTCACCTTGGCGGCAACAGTATCTACGCCTGCCAAATATATCCAGGTGCCAGGAGGACCGTCCGGGTAGTTCTTCATGATGGCAGAGGTGGCAACAACGCGCCAGAGAGCATCATTCGTATTGGACACACCGGTGTCGGCTGAGCCGGCTATGAGACCTGGCTTAACAATTGATAGCCTGTTCTGGCCGGGTGGCAGTCTTTGCGCAAGCCTATGCACAATGCTTTCAGAGACGAGCTTTGTATGCGCGTAGTCCATAATGTTCGATGTTTCCGAGATATATTCCTCAAATGACTGCCCTTCTGTTCGCTTTAGACCACCAGAGATGTAAATAAATTTGGGGAAGGCGGGTGAGGACGCCGCCAGCCTGAGTAGTTCGACTGTCGAGTCAATATTCGGAGCGCAAAGCGTCTTGTAGTCGCCGCTAAAACCAGTCACGGCGCCGTTATGTATCATGGCATCGATATTAGCTTGGCTGGGGGACTGGCCGCGAAGCCGCTCCAACTGTTGGTCATCGAGGCCCAGGCGGGGTTTCCCAAGGTCTCCAAGCCATATTTCCACCTTGGCTTCATGTTCAGAAGCCCACCATCCGGAAAGAAGCGCCTTCTCTTTGATTCGGTCCATTGCTTGCCCAACGGACGGGGCTCGGACGAGAATAACGATAGTTCGAACAGTGTGCTGACATATTAGTTGTCTGAGAATCTCCATGCCCAGGAACCCAGTGGCGCCAGTGAGGAAAATGGTCGCTTGTAGTGGGATAGTAGTGGTGGGGCGGTCAAGAAACCCATCGAGATCCCATGGTGCATCCATGTAGGATGCAAGCTCGTCCATGAGGTTGATCTGCGGCAACTCCCCCCCTGGAGCTTCGTCGTGCGTATCCCCAGAGACCTGTCGTGCACAGTGCTTCTTCTTTAATGCGGCAATTGCTGCCTCGCCCAATTGTTCAATGGTGCCTATACTCACGAGCTCGAGAACGCTAATATCGACTCCCAGAGTTCGGCGAAACCAGTTACGGATCTCGATACTGACGAGAGAGTCGACGCCTAGAGAAGTGAGATCCGCTTTTATGTCAATGTCCTCTTCCGGGCGCAGCATAAAGCCATAAAGGGTGCGAGCAATCTCTAGCGTTATAAACTCTAGAGTGGACGGGTCGTCAAGGGCTGCTGGGTTGCTGGCGAAAGAATCGATGAAATTCCGCAGACCTCGGTCGTTGGGATCCGTGATCGACTCTGTAGTTGTCTCTAGTTGTCGGTACAAACTCATACGAATATCGCGGACCAATGGGCTAAGGTTGCTGGGATCGCTTATCAGTTTATTCGATGACAAGCCAAGCGCGATTTGGCTCGTGCCATTATATCCACTGTAGGGCACAGGAGGCGTCTTAATGGCAGGGAGAGATCTGCTCATGTTAAACTGGATCGCATCCACTAGATCCTGTTCTTGCACTGAGGCTGCTATTGCTTTGAGCAAGGTGTTGGTATCCGTCGCTTGTTCGCTAACGTAGCCGATTCCCACCATCATGCCAAGATCGAGCACGGAGCAAGGCTTGTTGAGGCTGTGGCGAAATTGCACGAATGAATCCAAGTAGGTATTCGCGGCCGCGTAGTTTGCTTGGCCCTGTTGACCAATCACGCCTGCCAACGAACTGAGTAAAATAAAGAAGTCTAGATCGGCCTCTAGAAGCGCCTCATGTAGGTTCCATGTCCCCTGGACCTTGGGATTCTGCACATCGTTCCACTCGTCATAGCCGAGTTTGAGAAGATGGCCGTCCTGATTGAAAAGCCCGTCTATTAGCAAACAATTCCTATGCCAAGCCGCAAGCTCCCGGAGTAGCACAACGCATAATTACCTTCAATACCATGGATAGCTGCATCACACCCTTGATAGGAGTAGGCGCGGCCTGCACCGCTCTCTTAACATCGGCCAAGTCGACGACGCTGCCAGCCACGGCCACGGCGCAGCAACCCTGTGACTCCAACTCGCGGAGAAAGGCCTGTTCTTTATCAGATTTGCCGCCGGAGCGAGATAGAAACACAAGGTTCCTAGCCCCTCGTTCTACCATCCACGTCGCAATCGCTCTACCCAAGCCACCTAGCCCTCCGACCAGGAGATAGGTGCATTTGTCCGACAGCCTAGTTAGCAGGGGGGCCCTGGCGGCAGAGATCTGCTCAGCCTCCTCGGGCATCTTGATGACGATTTTCCCAACATGCTGTCCACCTTGCATGGTGCGAAGAGCTTCCGGCAACTCTTTGGCTGAAAAGGCGTGGATCGGTCGTATCGGGCGAATGTGTCCTTGGCGGCAGAGCTCGATGCATTGCTCCAGCAATCTGGCCACACCAAACGTCAGATACTCAATGCCAGATGCTGCTCTCTAGTCCATGTATCTGGGGACACTATCGGAAAAAACATACCTGTAGGCCATTTCGGGGCGCTCCTGTTGTATGATCGACAGGTCAATGCCAACAAAGGTTCGGTTTCCCTCAAACGGGTCGAGTGCCAACTGTCCACGTCCAATAAAGTCACGCTTACCAATCTCCAGCATTTTACCAAACCTGGCGACGCATTTCCATGAGGCATGGAGCAACTCTCCGGACAGTGAGTTGAGGACTACATCAACACCGCGACCCCCGGTGGCTTTCATGATGGCGGGCAAAAAGGAGTCGTTGCGGGAGCTGAATATTCTTTCTTGTGGAAGACGGTGATTTTCCATTAGATATTGTACTTTTTCCTCGCTTCCAACGGTGGCATATACCTGGTGAGTTTTGGTCAAAATTTAGTAAAAACGTGTAAATCCAGGGGGGATGGATGGCGGCTCCAAGCAGCCTTCCTTACCTCTGCCCCTAGCATTTCGCAGACTTGTAGAGCAGCAAGCCCGACACCTCCACATGCGGAGTGGATTAAAACGGACTGAATCGGAAACGTCAGCGCTTTTCCTCTTGTTGATACACCAAAACCAGTGTATAAGTGCTCTTCCCCACCTGTCCTTTGGCAAGCTGCGCCACATTGATGAGACTGTGGATCACCGTGGAGGAGACAGCAGGCAACGTAGCGCCGTCCTCGAAACTCAGATTATCCGGGATGCGCATTACGGACTGGCCGGGCACTATTATTCGAGTCGCGAAGCAACCAGCAGCCATGGTCATGATGCGATCGCCCACTTCCACATTGTTGATTGCTGAGCCCACGCGTGCAATTACCCCTGTTGCTTCGAGGCCTAGCGTTCCCCCAAATCCTTCGACAATACCCATAATCATAAGAAGGTCCTTTTGATGGTGGTTAGAAGCTGAGTCTGGTTTAAAATGAAGGTAGTTCATACCCGAAAATTGAGTCCCACACAACGAATTTCCACTTCCACTTCATCGGCTCGGAGCGCCATTGACTCGTGCTGGATCCATTGCAACGAGTCAATCAGCCCAGGTTGGCCGATGTGTAGACGCTTGGGGTCATCCTCCTGCGGAGGAGACACTGGATCTTTTGACAATGACCACCAATGGTAGCGCCCAATATGGATGACGTCGTCGTGCACTGCAAACTCTTGCTCAATATCGTAGTCCTCTGACGGCGGGGCGCTATGGATCTTGCGAAAAGCTGAGAGTACAGCACTAGCAGTCTCAGGGTTTAGGCTTTGCAGCTCCATAGTTGCAAACTGCAACGAGAGTTCTGTCCTTATGGTGCGTGCAAGTCCAACGACCAGCCCATAGCGAGGGTCAACACACTGGATCTGGGCTGGCCGTGTGAGCCATAGCATACCTCCCTTTAGCTTAGATAAATATCCCATGAAGGCTTCATATTCTGCTTTAGTTATATTGTGGAAGTATGGTGCCTCAAGGTCAATGGTTGAAATGACGGGCTGGTCGTAGATGTGCTGCTCCTGCTCACTTAATTTACACCAGTAGACCCTCATGCCCTGCTCCTCGAGATGACTCGCCAGCTCGCATGCAAACTCGTGTTTATCTTCGTTATACAAAAGACTAACACTATTTGCATATGTAACCGGGACGATGGCCCTGGAGACAATGTTTACGTTGGTCTGGTACGGGAATTCATCGTCCAAGACAGCAGCGTCAGTGCCCGAGAAGCCTGCTTCGAGAAGCTCTCGATCCCACCGTTCTGAGGTAACTATGGGTTCATTAGATCTGTTGTCCGCATCTCCAAGCCACCAGCCGGGTAACCATCCCTAGGGAGGAATTAAATCGTTAGCCTGCAAAATGGAAATCGCGGAGGGAGAGACGAAGAGAAAATAGTAAGGGGAAACAGGAAACAAGGGAAGGCATGAGCAATTACAACGATGTATCTTATATGTCGCCATGTGCTTGCTGTTTTCCCCATTGTCAGTGTTTCACGGTCCACTAAAAGCCATTGGCGAGGAGACAAGACTCCTACATGAATCCAATTCCTGGAGAAATAGACGTCCACCTGGGCGAAGAAGTGAGCGCACATTCTTTAATGACTCATAAAGCGAGGGAGTAGCATGGAAAACCTGTGGAGATAAAATGGTTAGCATCCAAGTGCCATCAGGTTTCTGCCAGGAGACCTGCATTGGATGCCACAATTAAATCGTAAGAACCGAGTTCAAACCCCTGTTCAGCTGGGCTCTTTGAAATGTCTAGCACCTCATACTTTAGTCCGGCATATTCCTGAAGTCGCTCCTTGGCAGCTGAAAAAAAACCCGATGAGATATCAGTGAATGTGTATTGTGAGTACATCCGTGTACCCTCCTTGGAAATCAAAGCAGGGATGACCTTGACGGTGGTCCCTCCGGTCCCTGCTCCAACTTCTAGGACCTTTAAGGCTGGTTGAGCATGGGCGCAGAGTGAGAAGAAATCGCTGTAATCGGTTAAGTCATTGGACAAGTCGTATAATTTTAATAATGCATCCTCCTCCATCATTAGTTGTAGCGGATTGAGCTCGCCCTGAAAGATTCCCCGAATAGTGTCATCATCAGACAATATGTTCATCAACCGGGCAAGGGGAGCTATATTGTCATCGTGCGCTGTCTCGTGTTCTTGCTTGAAAGTGGCTATGACTGCTTTCCGAGCTTCGTGATCCAATAAAGACCACTGTTGTGCCTCTGGGACTGCCGCATTCCACTCACCGCGGGCCATACTGTCCTTCTCACTCCGAATCCAAGAGGCGTACTTGGCAACGTAGCCAGTTGGGGTTTCCAGCCTTGCCAGCGCGTCTGCCGTCCGTAGAATGCCGAGAGCGCATGCCCGTTCTAGTATCAACAATCCCTTTCGATTAGTTACGCCACGTCGGATTAGGTCGCCCGGTGCGAGGAAATCGATATCGGGGCGCCATTCTAGGGAAGCTGCCGTCGCCGTATTCGCATGATCCAGATCACCCCCAGTATCCAGTTTGGTAAAGGTAGCATCCTTGAGGCTCACGCTGACCTGGTTCACCCCCGTAACGGCTGTGACGTCACCCACGATGTTAGCTCTGACGCCAATTTTTGCACTGGCTTCAGCAACTAGATCGGGGCCGCCAGGCCTCACGCAAACGAGACCAATAGTCGAAGGAACAGCAAGCTCGTTGAGCCGGCGGGCCACACCGTTGGTCATTGCGACTGTCAACAGTTGCAAGCAGGTATCGAGCGTCGTTGGATGCACTGCGTACCGAGCCTCGTCCTCACTCTGGTTGTTCCGAACGGCGGCTCTTGCAACTCGCTCGTGGGTATGTGTGGAGATGTCACTCAGTCCTCGGAAACGTGGTCCATAGTTTAAGCCCACATGCTGCAGGCGATCATACCAGAAACTGTCTGATACGATACGCGAATACGGTCCGAGGGTTTGCCCTGGTGCCATGCCCTCTCCGCCTCCTTTCCCCTGGGCGGCGCAGTGTTGCACCCATGACGTTCCATTAAATGAAGAAACGGAGAAGTCATACCACGACGAGTTGGCGCTATCCGTTAATCGCGAAAGTCGCATCGAGGTTAGGACCTCTGTAGGTTTCGCTTCCTGTATCACCATAACGCTTTTCACGATCAGGTTACGCAGCGTGTAGTAGTCTGAACCGGTCGTCTGCCTAATGGCCTCACCCATCATGGCGATATACCCGGCACAGGGGAAGACGATGTCATTGACAATCTTATGGTCATGCAGCCAGGGATTGTCCAGGGTATCAATTATGTTTCTCCACACCGGCTCTGCCTCACCGACCTCTGGGCACACGGAGCCCAGCAGTTCGTGATGAGGGTGCTTCTTATACCTCCACGCCTGTGAAATACGGCTCTCAATCCAGTACTCCTCCCTGTGATCCCAAGGATACTTGGGAAGATTTGTTAAAATGTGTGCTGGGGGATTGAAGAATGAAAAGTCGACTGCAAAGCCATGTGTGTATAGTCGCCCTGCAGCCCTCAACACCGAGGCGGCTGAGTCCTTGTCTTTGACTAACGTGGGGATGTAGACAGAGCGCCGAGCACTGTATTTCTGAAATATTTGACGAAGGGGACTCTGTAATGCAGAATGGGGCCCTATTTCAAGAAATGTAGTATCCCGCTTTTGGCTGTCAGCAAGCAGAGTCTGAACCGCGGTACTGAAGAGGACTGGAGACTCGAGGTTTTGTCTCCAGTAGGCTGGCCCAAACTGAGTCGCAGCAGTGATGCGCTCGCCAGTCACGCTTGAGTAGAAAGGCACGACGGCCTCCTTTTCACATAAATGCGGTGTCAGCATCCTCTCGTATTCCTCTCCGATCTCACTCATGTGATCTAGATGTTAAAAAAGATATACAACCATCAGCGAACTTCATCTAACTCGGTAAGGGGGGTTCAAAGAGGGGAGTTGCCGTAACTTACGGGAGTGGTAGGCCATGTTAACATTAATTCGTCGAGTAAAGACATCTGGGTACTTGGCCGTGATAGCATCCATCGTCTGCACAAGAGCTTCTTCATCACCAGACAGCGTCACACTCGTCGGGCTATTCTCGCAGGCCACCAATGCGCCGTCGACTATATGTGAGGAAATGACGTCTCGGCCTAGACCAACAGCTACCATGCCGCCCTTACGATCGATCTGGCGTGAAGTTGCCAGTCCACGGAAATAGCCACCACAGATGGCCTCGGTTGCTGTGAGGGCCCCGGCAGCGTACGCACCAGCAATTTCTCCGCTAGAGTGTCCGACGATGGCGTCTGGTGTGATACCAAAACGGGCAAGCAAGTTAACCAGGGCGACCTGCACAGCCGTGCAAAGCGGCTGAGAAAACTCGCTTTTCTGCATTAAATCTTTGGCCCCGTCAGAACAGAGGATTTCTAGCAAGGTTGTTCATCAGCAAACATGATATACATCTCTTTTCACCATGATAAACTGACCCTCAATCGCCCATGACGGAGGCTCATCTAGGCCTTGTAAAGTTCGGTCCATAGCTCGAATGTCGTCACAAAAGGATGGCCAGGCTTGAATAAGCTCCCTCCCCATTCCCGCCCACTGAGCACCTTGGCCGGTAAAGACGAAAACCATTCTGGGGGCGGCAGCGCTGGCTTTCTGGAAGGGTTCAAATTCGGGGGGGCTATCGCCACCTTCAAAAATGGAAAACGTTCTGTAGGGCAGATGGTCTCGGCGACTCCCCAGAGTGTACGCGACATCATCAATGCAATCGCGCCGAGATTCAAGGTAGCAGCGCAGGTCTTCCGTCCGCATCCGAAGAGACTCCTCGTTGTTTGCCGAGATGGGAAGTAAACGCGGGGACAGTTTGACACCTCCGCCGTTGGCATCTCCATTGGCATCTCCGTTGGTGTCTCCTTTGGCGTGTCCATTGGTGTCGCCGCCGCCGATACCGTCTCCGCTGGTGTCTCCGTTTGTGTCGTGTCCGTCGGCGTGTGCAGTTGTGATGCTGTGGTTGACAGTCTTCGAGCGTGGGATTCCAAACGAAGCAGCCGAGTCGACGATGACCTAGTTTGTCTTCAGTCTAAATACCAAGCTGCTGGCTTGCGGTTCTGCTTACATGTGCGTTGGCGCCACCAATTCCAAACGAGTTTACACTGACCCTAGCATGTCGATCTTTGGGCCATGGCACGGCATCAACCGGCACCTGAAGCTTGCCACTCTTGAAGGGGACTATTATCCGAGGTTAACAAAAGTGCAGGACATCTCGCGGATAAAAGACAACTCACTTTTGGGGTTCGGCTCCGCGAAGTGAATGTTCGGCGGTACCAACTCATTCTCCAAGGCCAGTACGGCCTTCATCAGACTAGTGAGGCCAGACGCACCCTCAGAGTGGCCAACATTCGGTTTTACCTGCTTGTGTTTTAGTGGTGAACTGAAATCTAAACCATCCTCGTGAATATGCACTTACAGATCCGATATATGTTCCCCGATTGTCAAAGGCTTTCGCCACTGCTGTTGTTTCGATGGGATCTCCAATTGCCGTACCCGTGCCATGGCATTCAACGTATGGTGTCTGGGCAATATCACTGATACCAGCGACCTCATAAGCCCTGCGAATTAACCTCTCATGGCCCTCTGCGCTTGGGCGTGTAAATCCTGCAGACTTGCCGTCGCTGTTGATTGCCGTGGAGCGAATGACTGCCCGAATTGGGTCGCCATCCCGGATGGCATCGTCTAAAAGCTTGATGTAGACTGCGTTTACTGCCTCGCCCCGGGCGTAGCCATCTGCACTCGCGTCAAAGGTCTTACAGGTACCTGTGGTGGAGAGTGCGCCCTGTGCCGACATGGCCAGAGTCATGGATGGGCTCATAATTAAATTCGCTCCAGCAACAATAGCCCCAGAGCATTCGCCGTTATATAAAGCCTGGCAAGCGTCATGAAGACCAGTCAGTGAAGCGGAGCAAGCTGTACGAATCGTCACGCTGGCAAGCGGAGTTTTTTGTTAGTTAAGCTCATAAACTGGAATTAGAAATGCCACGTTCTGGCTTACCTTGGTCCATGAAGATTATACTCGTACGAAATTCGATTAGAGAGTGCAAAATCATCAGCAGCGTTCATGTAAATCATTTCGGGAGCCTGTGGGTCTTTGGCCACCAAGTCGAGCCAATCGTTTCCAAAAAGACCGACATAGCATCCAATATTAGTTCCACGCCAATTTGTCTGGCCGGCACCTTCCATGCATTCCCAGACAACTTCCAGGAGGAGTCGTTGCCGCGGGTCAACGCCCTTCAGCTCGTTCTGGTTCAATGAGAAGAACGAGGCATCAAACGTCTTGAGATTCACATCTTGAAGGAAGTACCCGTGGTCAGATGCGACTGTTTGTCGGTTTAACTTTTCGCCGTGGAAAGCTTCAATGTTGTAACGGTCACCTGGAACCCGGCACCTGGCATCCCCTTTGTTGATTAGGAAGCTCCAAAAGTCCTCCGGGGTGGAAATGCCGCCGGGGAGCCTCATTCCCATGCCAACAATGGCGATAGGCGGCGGCACATTTGTTCGTGCCATTTTTCTTTCTAACTTGTGCAGTATTGCCCAGCACGAGGCGTTGCGTTGGTTGGTGTTGGATTGGTAGCAATGGTGATCTATTCGTATAGCGAATTATGCGAACAATATTCCGTCCTTCACCAGAGTATTATATATAGCCAATACCTTTTATAATACTCGCACTATTATAGAGTGTCTCTGACCGTATACATACTATAAATAATCAATATTAAATAAAAGCTCCTTAAGCCTTTCTATAATCCCGTGTGTTGTATTTACGTATTGTTTTTAGTGAAATATTTTTATTTCTTTTTAGCGTATCAATTACAATCAATATGACTAATATGAGGCTACAATCACAACGCCTCCGAGCCCGGTGATCTACTATAGTATGTAATGGGCGGCAAGGGCGGTATAGGCAAAGCTCACAGTGTAACTCTGCATGTACACACCAATAGGGAGATAAACCGGTATCTCTACTAGCCATGGTGCTCTAGTACTTGCCAATTAGCCCTTGGTGACGAGCGCTCTTCTCTTAACTACCTAGTATATAGGCTAGGAGGCTAGTGTCCGCATTTGGACATCCGATAAACACATCCGGTAAACTACTATATACGGAGGTCCCTTTTAAAAGTCCTCGCTCGGCGCTAAAACAAGAACTAAGCCTATTAGAGAATACTATTATATATATATTTTTAAGGCCTTTGTCCCTGGCCTTCCTTATACTTATTTCTACCTTTAAGTTTAATAATCTCTTTAAGATGCCTTAAAATATATTTAATCTAGGCCTAAATAGCTAATTAAAGTATTTTTTTAAAATTACTTTTTAAGTTTAAATAGCTTTTTAATGGTTTTTTAAAGCCTTTTAATTATTTTTATTTTATTTAAAACTAAGCTAATTTAATAGTATTAAAATCTAGTAAATTAGTATATTAATGTCATGACCGGGTTCCGGCAGACGTAAAGGGAATAGCAAAGTGCCAAATGATCTGAGTGAAAGAGATTACGAGGCTCAAGAGCAGCTAGTTAGCTGCTTTTAAAAGGGCGATCATCGATTCTATTGATCTCTGAAGAGTATCTTTCCTCAGGAAATCGCCATCTACTTATAACAGCTTCCTAGCTACTACATAGCAGCGATCTCGTTGCTTCATTCTAGATACCCAATCTCAATCCATGATATCGTAATTCATCAGTGGTCCAGCCTCAATTACGCCTCATGACTTTGATCGCCGATCTTGCCGGGTAATTAACGGCTAATTAACTTCGCAGATTGTGCTCATGACAATTAAAAAAATACTAGATTTTATAAAAATAAAAAAATAACTATTAAGCTTAATAGTTATATATTAAAGCTTTATTTTTTTATATAATTATATTTAAGTATTTAATTTTATATTTCTTAATAAATAATAATAATTTTATATTAATATTAATTAACTTTATTATCTTAACTTTAATTAAGCGTATTATTTTTAATATTTTTGTAACAAGTAACTGTTATATACTGATGTAAGGGGCAATGCTAGCACGAAGTGCTAGCATTGACGGATCTTTTGCCATTTGGCACTATGGTCTATTGGCTTGGATAGCACCCCTTCTATTCTCGTTACAATTTTACTATTCTTAAAGCTTTTTATTAGGTATTTAATATTATAGATTTAATTATTTTATTTTATTTATTAATTTAAGCTTTTTTATTAATTTAATTTTTAAAACTTAATTTTTTTTAAAGCCTATTAACTTATTATTATTAATTTTTAATAATACTTTAGCTATTAACTTTTAAAGTACTAATAATAGCTTAAGTTACAAGATTAATTAGTATTATATTATTTTATTAGATAAGGTTTAAATTAAAGGGTTAAAGATTAAGTGGTTGATACATAGAATTTTAGTGTATGGATTCCTTAGGATAAGACGCTGACCTTTTATTAGTGGCTTGGTAGGCGAGGACTTTTGAAAGGGACCTCCGTACATAGTAGCTGTTCTGTCTATAACCCGGATTACTAATCAGCCCATGCATAGTCGCTATTGCGCATCAGTTCTGTCGGGCGGCATTACAATCATTATTTCTCAATTGGCCCAAACAGTCATTTGTGTAACTTCCAGCAGCAGCCGTTGCTGTGGGTCAATGTACCGGAGCTTAGCTTCGGACATGGAGAAAAAGGGGGCATCAAAGCTCTTCAAATTCACATCTTTGAGAAAATACCCGCTATCAGAAGCAACATGGCGGCGTAATCTGTCATCGTGAAAAGCTTCGATATTGTAGCGTTCATCAGGCACTCGACATCGGCCACTTTGCTTATTGATAAGGAGGTGCCAAAACTCTTCTGGTGTGCTAACTCCTCCAGAGAGTTTAAGCCCCATGCCAACAATGGCAATTGGAGGGCGCTGTCTATCCGTAGTCATATTGGAGGATTGTCGGCTAAGATGATCAAAAAGGATTCAAAACGATAAGTTCTTGGGAGCAAGAATAAAAGGCAGGAGGAAACACCGCTATAGCTCGACAGAGCTGCAAGAGATATCGTAGTCACAACACCGAGTATTGTCCGGCAGGGTTATCAGACGAATTGGCTGCCGCCCAGCGACTGTCGGCGTTCGTTGGTATTGTGATTCATGTATTAGAGCAATCCATGCAGTATCAGAACTTGCACAGACGCATGTTTCACTGAGTCGCTCCGACTACTCCGCACATGAGGTATTGCTCCGGGGTGTAGTTAAATTGGCGGATTACGCGTTTATTCATTGTCTCACATTAACATCAAAACACGTATTTCTTTGACTCGAAGCTGTGCGGCTGGAGGGCATCATCTGCTGGACGGTCGCAGCACTAGCCACGTCAATATCAGTAACCATGGCACCAGCAAAAGCGAAGTCACTGTAGTATGTAATACTGTCAGTGTAGAACAGGGATTTGAGGTACTAAGCCAACTCAGGCCTCAACGAGACCAAGGGTTACACCAACAACTAGGGTGGCACACAAGTATCTGTGACTTGGGCTGCGGAACTTTATCCTGCTTATAGTTATCCAATTACACTATTATTATGCGTATGTACTCGAGACTTTGACAAACACATTTACGCCGACAAGCCACGAGTCGAGTCCCGCGTCGCTAGAGCCCCGCTAGACTCGTAGAGCCGTCGATCGCTGCAGGAGCTACTCCGTATCCGTAGACTTGATCGTCACAGATGTCTTAGTGGTCGGAAGCCAGGACTAGAGTTGCATTGCAGTTGCGCGCACCAAGATGGAGTCACGTAGCCTAGTTACAGGGGCAGCGAGCCGAGTATAACGGGCTGGACTTTGCTAGCTTCTGTGCAGAGAGCAAGCAATCCTCTAGTTCAACTGATTTGTGCTCTCCCTCGGTGCAATATACTATGTACATTTGCGGAAAACCCCTTCCCTCTCCTCGCAAACTCACATTATCACTGCTGGAGTCCCCAAAATTGTATGTTCTTATCTTGACTACCCTCCTTGCCTACTCTCTCCAGTGTCATTTTTCTTGACATTTACCACAAGATATGACTCTCGCACACGAAGACCATGCGAGGGATGCTGCTTTCAGCAATGCCATCCATGGAACTTCCGCCTCAGCCAGCGGAGGTGTCACAGCTATGCGCAAGAAAAATCCCGTAGCACACAAGGCTGCGGTAGACGCCTATTTCATGCACTGGGACAACACTGCCGGCCGCGGTGAATCACAGGATGCCAGACAGGTTCGTAAAAGAAACAACCCAGTCTACTTTCTTATCCATGTTTATTAATTATACCCAGGCTCGTAAAGAAGCATATGCCGAGGTAGCTGGACGGTCAGGACTCCCACTGCATACGAGGGCTTATATGTGCCTCATTGATACGATGGACTTTAGCTGACAGAGGTTTTGTCTAGATACTATGATATTGTTACCGATGCTTTTGAGCACTTTTTTGGCAAATCGTTTCACTTCTATCGCATTCTCCCCGGCAAGCCGCTCAGCATGGCTTCCCGGTGGCACGAGCAGTACCTTGCTACTAAATTGGGCATCCAGAAGGGACAGAAGGTCCTTGATGTAGGCTCTGGCGTGGGAGGGCCAGCTCGGGAAATCGCCAGGTTTACTGGTGCCAACGTCGTTGGACTTAACTATAATGACTACCAAAATCAGCGGGCAAATCGGTATACCGCCGCTGAGGGCCTCCAGGATCAAGTGAGTTTCGTTAAGGGGGATTTTATGAAAATAGAGTTTGAGCCTGCATCCTTTGATGCTGCTTATTCAATCGAGGGCACGTGTTACGCCCCAAGCCTCAAAGGGGTCTACACTGAAATTTTCAAGATCCTTAAACCCGGAGGTACCTTTGCTGTGTATGAACTGATCATGACAGACGCCTATAACGATGAAGATGCAGAGCACCGTAAGCTTCGCTTTGATCTTGAGCAAGGAATGGGTATCACAAATCTTGTCAAAATTTCCGATGCGATTGAGGCGCTGAAAGCCGCGGGCTTTGAAGTGGAAGAAGCTGAGGATTTGGCTTGTCGCCCAAACGAAATTCCTTGGTACTACCCCTGGACTGGCTCTTTGACATACATTAATTCGATCTGGGATGTCTATCGCCTTGGTCATTTGGCTTTATTGCAAACCAGACTCGTTGAAGCCATAGTTGGGTTAGGTGAGAGATTAGGTATCTTTGCCCCAGGTTATCGAAAGATCAGAGAACACCTAGTAAACACAGGCGGGCCTCTCGTCAAGAGCGGCAAAAAGAAGCTCTTCACTCCGATATTCATCATGGTTGGCAGAAAGCCGCTTTAAATCAGCTACACAACAGACACGCCGAAAACTGTGCTTCGCTGTGTGGAAGACTGAAGAGCGGCGAAAGCCCGAGTACGGGTTACGCTTAAAACGGAGTCAGTTTAACGGACAAGTATTGCACACCTATGGCTTCTTTTGTCACCAGATTGATTGCAAAACCGTGGTGCAGCGTCCTTGTTAATATCTGTGTGCCCGCTGGAGCTCGGTGGCATTCGCTTAGTCGTCTTGAGTGTAGATAGAACCTCTGCGCATCAAGAGCAAGAAGGTCGCTTACATCGACATAATATACGCATCCTTTTTTCGCAATCATGCTACCGTGCGCCTCCAGTAGGCCGAATCGGCTTAGTGATTGATGCTACATGTACACAGAATTTCTTGTCTGCGACTACTGTCCTGGCTGAGTGGCGGTCTGCAGCACAATCATCCCGAAGTGTGTGACACGGTGGGCCGCTGGGCGCAGGAAGACTTTCGTTTTACATGTAAACTCGGTAGTATACGGATGAGAATAGATTACCAAGTGTGGCCCTTGACAGCAGGAGGAGAGTGAGACTACATACAAGTAGGGTGGTGTCGTAGTCAATCACTAATTGGCTGCGCCTACAGCTGTCACGACTAATCAGATCGATGTTCACTTTTCTATAAGACTTTGAACTTTGATCAAGAACTTGACGGCATCCCGTATTGTCCCATGGATATGGTCGTATGTGACAGTTGATGACTTTGGTGAGGCTATAATCTTTGGGGAAAGTGATGGTGATAATAGTAAAAATAACAAAAAAACATACAACAGCCGGTGTTCGCTGGTGGTCACCCACCCAACTACTAATCTGCCGGTCAGGGGCTTGTCTATGGGAGAGCGGACGGGATCCCGAATTTTCCACTACCTATGGTCGTATGTGGTATGATGTTGAGTAGAATTGGTATATAAGTGAGCTACCTCTGATGCATAGGTAGTTGGTGGAGGACGGGAGAGCTTGCTTCAGCCTTCCAGAGCCAACTCAAGTTCTTGGTGGGGAGCAAACTTGGCAGGGTAACTAGAAGCTTTCGGACGTCTGTCATTATCCATGGTTTATCCGACCCTCCTTAGCTTGTTGGATTCAAGACGTTGGCCTGTTAGGGTGTGACTGGTAAAATCACCGATCAAGATTCTGTTCTGTGTTGGGATACCTAGGTAGTACATGGTAAATATTGACTGTACGCCGGTGGTAATGGTGTTGTACACAATTTAATAGCGATAAAAAGCCGAAACTGGTATTATCCATAGGCTTGTTGGGCTGTGTCTCTATCCTTTTGTTGTCGCTTTTTGTCTTCTGCAAGTAGGACATCGTGGTATTGATCTCTTACGTGTCCCTGTATGAAACAGTCAGCGGTGCTTCAAATGGCATCATGTTTGCTTGAGGTGAGTAAAGAAATAAGTAAACTGTTGCCCTTCCTCATCCATTCCCATTTTGGGCCAAGAATGTTTTGGGTTATGGCGATGTTCCATATTTAAGGTTGGTCTCTTTCGCTGCAAAAATGCCATCTTCCATTGTTGTTTCAACCAAATCGTGTTCGCACATTGCATATATGCGCCTATTAAACAATTTAAAGGTAAGGAGACCAATAAAGCATCATGGGAGCCAAGAAAGACACCAACGTAAGGGTTATTGTATGAAAATCGGTAGTCCTGTGATGGAGATATAGGCGTGCTCTTGAGATTTGTGGCTAATATGGTCTTACTAATTAGACAACTAGAAGTTTACGGCCAAATCTGACATGTATTCTAAGTAGATGAAATGTGGGATGAGTGTATGATCTATCATGTCGGGGATTTGTACAAGGGGAAGAATCAAGGTTGGGTTCTGTTGAAAAGTATTTCCATTGCTACAAAAGAAAAGCTTAACCCACACGCTTTTTTAAGCTTCTCTTTATCGTGACTGTGAAAGCGTGGCACCGTCTTTTTGTATTCTGCACATCTGTCAGCTCAAGCTTCTGTAGCGGCCGAGCTGCTACTCACATCATCGACGAGCTTGCCTTGGGACATATGCCACTCTTGCCATGTGCAAACTGGGGAGAGGTTGAACACATGAGCATGATAGAGAAGAAGAATTCTATAGGGACCAATGGCCCTGAAATAACAATTCTTCAACCAGTGTCCCGGGTCGATTGGAGACTGCGCTGAGCTCCGGAGTCAAACCACCACTGACCTGCTTCCAGGTGCTTAAACTAGAAAACAGCTTCAAAATTTCCTTGCTGATGATGAAAATGATTGCCAGGATCTTATGAAAGTGGCTCTCTCATTTGGCAACTTTAACAAGTGCAGCGTCGGAGTTCTACATTTGGCCACATATGCCTCACAAGCCCCCCTTTTCGATGAACAACGTAATGAAAATCATCAAGACATGATGCTCGCAGTTTGAATCTATTCATAGTCTTCTTTCCGATGGAAAAAAGGTGATGATCAACCCCTTTTTACTCAGACCAATAGCTAGGGCATAAGCTAATGATGAAGTGCTGTTTCCGTGTAATCCAGATGGTTACGCACCATTGAGGAACCGAGCCGCCAATAGATGGCTTATTCTCATGGACAACTCCAAGTTGGATATTATCTCGAGTCATACCTTGACCAATGACGCAGCCAACCATACCAGCGTTCCATACTGATCCATACTCTCACACCACCTCATCACATCCTTCACAACCCCGCAAACGTCCCCGGCATCACTCATCATCTGTTCCGGCGAGAATGCTTGCGAGTCTCTAAAGTCCTTCAATCTCAGGGTCCTATTTAAATTTCGACTGCGAACGTGCGCATTGTAGCGCCTCGTCCACTCATACGTCGATTTTACTTCCCACAGCTCGCGAATGCAAGGTAGGGGTACAGAGTCGAAAGTCGAATCACACCATCTGTCGCATGTGCCGGAGGCTACTTCGACGAATACCTCTATTATGCTGAGGAGGGTCATTACCCTGTCATTGAAAAGATGGTTAGTAGTTGGTTGGTGGAACAATGGAATGACAGGTGGGAGATGAAAAGTGCCGCCGATGTGTGATGGAGTGAGTACGCATACCTTCTTATACTTTCGTAAAGAACCCATTCTGCACGACTAAACGGATTCTCTACAGTATCTACTGCTCTGAAATCATAAGCCATATGAAGTTTCCGTGCAATGTTCTATGCATTCAGTCGCGTCAGTCGCCACATCTTGCGAATACATGGTACGCCAGAGTCTCTGCTTCCACATACCCAGAGATGTCCCAAGAGACCCTTGATGTCATTTTTCTCTATTGAATCCTGGTCGAATACCTGAAGGAGTATATATATCGAGAGAGCCTGTACCGCTTCAAGAAGCTGTGCTATCCCAAGGCTGTGGTACTATAGGAGTTTATTAGTATGCCGCCGACCACCCGGGACTTTGTGGCTTTTACCTCTCTTGCAAGTCTGTTTACTTCAGCGTATATAGTGTCCCATACAAAGCCGCTGCTTGCCTCGGTCTTGGTCTGATACATGTTGACCAAAGAGGCGCAAATACTCAAGGTCCGGGGTAGGCATTGATGTGCGCCCTTGGTCAGACAGTCATGAGACTTGGTATCATCCAAGGCACATTGGCTATGAATGAAGGGAGGCAGTATATGACCACTGGTCATCATGCCCGGATACGCGGCAATCTGTCCCAGCATAGTTTTCGTAGCTAGTATATTATGGGCTGAGAGTGCCTGGTGCTTGGCGAGGCCTGATGAGCCCTTATTGCCTGATAGGCCTGGAGCTTCGGCGATATTGCTTCTGTGACTGACGGGCTGTCCCTCCTCCTCAGCCTCCTGGTTAGTAAGAGTGATAGGCCAGTTATCCATGGCGCCAAATAACCCCTGATAAGACATGAGCTGAGGGACAGGGACGTTCGGAGTTAAAATTGGCTCTCCAACAGCAATATTTGCGCTGCCGAGATTCCACCCAGACGACACGTCCACATCTCCCGAGAAGATGGTGTCCGGGTCGAATCCGGCGTCGGAGGGGACCCGGTCTTGTTCCTTGTCCAGGGTCCGGAGTTCCGTAGTCTCACCTCGTCGCGTGGATGGCGATGATGCCGCGTATGGAGCCGCTCTTACAGAATAGCTTGCATAATTGCAACCAAAACCCTTTTCTATGCACCGGGAGCATTGCGGAACTGTTAAGCTGCACCTCGTTTTGGCTTTCCGGCATTGCGCACACGACTTTTGACGTGGAATCGGCATTTTCTCTCTCTTTCTCCTTTCCTACCGCTTGAATTAAATAGATGAATGTTATACGAGATGTAAACGAGTCGCAAGTAAATTGGTCTGCTTATGCGCGCCCCCCCAAGTAATAGCATGACTTCCTAATGAGGCGTCACCCTACTAAAGCGGAATTTGACGCGGGGACTATGACGGAGTTCAAGTGGGGCAGCGGAATTTGGCTACCGGAGTTGGAGCGGGGCTTCCGGAGCTCTGGGCCATGGCATTGGACGGGACAAGGTGCGGAAGCTTGCGGCAAGCTATACTATACGGCGCCTTAGTCGATCATCTGCATTTATTGATGATATCGTGAAATGGATTGGCGATCCAAACGGATGCTTATCAATCAGCTTCATGAACCATGGCTCTGGAGATGACTATCCATGTTAGGAGGTGAGGTTAGGATCCTCATTAGGAAGCAGACTTGAACAAGTATATAAAACAGCGACGAGGAGCTGCTTAACAACTTCTTCTAAGCTACTCATCTCACATTAGAACACAAACTCACAACATCTTCTACACAATCAAACTTTTACTTATTACAAACAACCAATAAAAAAAATGGCTCCCATTCGTGTCGGTCTCATCGGTCTCAGCGCCGGACCCGCCAACCCCATCGGCGCGCACTCTTGGGGCATCACCGCGCACTTGGCTACGTACCTCGCCTCTCCTCACTATGAGCTCGTCGCCGTCTGCAACTCGTCCGTCGAGTCCGCCCGCCGGTCCATAGAGTTCCACAAGCTCCCCGCCACGGTCAAGGCCTACGGCAGCGCAGAGGACTTGGCCAACGACCCGGACGTCGACCTCGTCTCCGTGTCCATCGCCGTCATGAGCCACTTCCTCGCCACCAAGCCCGCTTTGTTCGCCAAGAAGCAGGTCTTTGTCGAGTGGCCCCTTGGGGCCAACACCTCGCAGGCCGAGGAAGTGCATCGTCTTGCAAAGGAAGCCGGGCTTCAGACGGTGGTCGGCACGCAGTTTCGTGTAGACCCAATCATCATCAAGGCCAAGCAGTTGATTGAAAGCGGAGCGATTGGCCGAGTTACGAGCACTCAAGCAGACCTGTGCTCCTACATGCTCCCCGTTGATACTTGGTTCGCCGACGTGGACTTTTACCTTGACCTTGCCAGTGGTGGTAATGATTTGTCCATTTGGTTTGGTCACTGTAAGTAACCCCCTTTTTTAGATTGGAATATGACATTATCAGACTAACTAAATATTTAGTCCTGGATGGCTTCATTTATACGTTGGGTGATTTCGCTACCGTCAAGTCGACCTTTGCTATACAGCACCCTATTGTCAAGACCCTCGACACCAAGACCGGCGAGGTCGTCGACCCTGCGCGACGCAGAACCGCCCCTGACCATGCCGCTGTAAACGGAACTCTCGAAAGCGGCGCCGTCGCTAGTCTCACCATGCGCAAGACGCCCAAGCCAATCGACGGCCACGGCCTGCGCTGGGTCATATCCGGCACCGAAGGCGAGCTTGAGCTGACCATTGCTGGGAACATGCTTCAAATGGGCTCAGACCCGAGGAACTTGCGACTGGTCGTCGGCAAGACTGGAGAGGTACAGGAAATCGACTGGCAGGCAGACGAGCCCGAGCACGTCAAGTCTGTAAAGGCCCCGGGACTGAACACGGCAAGACTGTTTGAGGCGTATGCGCTGAAGAAGGATGGCCTTCCTGATTTCGAAGAGGGGTTGAAGCTCCACAGGCTTTTGGACAGGATCATCAAGGATGCTGGCTATTAGAATATAGATGCCTCTGAGTAGCTGCTCAACATGAGCACATTGATAGCTGCATATAGGTCGATCTTTTGAATTGAACCTACTATTGAAAGACAAGTGTCAAGACCAAAGTTCAGAATACAGAGGATACTGCGTTGCACATCTTGTTTGTAAGAGCGTAGTTGATCGGTAATGTAGCCCTCCACAACGGTCACTCATAATGCACGAAGATAGAAAATGAGATTTGCCAACTAGAAAAAAAAACAGGAAACTTTATCGTCAATTGTCATAAATCTAAAATGCATAATCATTCCATCATGGTATCGCCATCGTCCTGCTGCACACTCTGAACAGCTTCTAATAAGGGACCTTGAACTGGAACTGCGTTCCGCGGCCACACCCTCTTATAAAGACTAACACCAATTGCGTCTTGAGGGTTAATGCGACCGTCAAACGTCGCCTTAAAGTAACCGTGTGTACCAAGGGGCTCCTTGATGAACCCACTCCTTCCACGCTTGGTCCAGAGTGGCATCGCCTTGAACCACTCCACATCCTCGCGGCTGAAGAACATGTATCGCACTGTCACAATCTTCTTGTGGATATGGTAAGGGTGTCCGGTCAGGATAACTCTCTTGGCGACAACTCTCGATGTTGAGGGTGGGAGAGCAGTGCCTGTAGCAACAAGCGTCAAACCAACGCCTGAACCATTTTCGCCTTCCTCAGAAGTCGTCCTCTTGAAAAATAGGACAGGGACTGAACCCCAAGTTATGGGCCCCATGAATGTCGCAATAGCCGACTGGCCGGGGTGTAGATATCGGCAGTACTTGTGTACGTCGTTTGGTGTTGACCCAGACTGTGAATATAGAGGGTTTACAACCATTCGTCGAGATCCGCACTGAACAATAAGCTCTTCCTTGGACTTGATAGCCCTGTCATAGTCGGAGCTGAGGTTGATCAGATAGTTGACAGCTGTCTTTTTGTTCTCATGTCTCAACAGAGAGAACAGAGTAACCGGCGAGCTTGGGCTATAAGACTGTGCCAAGGCAGTAGGGATGCCCTTGATGTAAACGTGGACTCTAGTTCCAGGCTCAACTCCGCCGACCAAAGCCTCACGGGTAGCCCTTGATCGAGATGATGCGTAGTCTGGGATTCGAAGCAAACGTCGCCACTCCTCTGGTTCATGAGCACGATCCTCATCTTCTTGCCAGGGGCTAGTTCGCAGACTTTTCAGACCTCGGTATCGTGCCAATCTCTCTGTCGCGGACACATTTGGAAGCAACTCAATCTCATCTGGGAACTCCCTGTCATCCTCGGCCTCGTCTCGCTTGCTCGCTCGATATAGCTCAAGTTGTGCTGCGTCTTCCTCCTCATCTGGCTCCATCATTTCGGACTGTGGGTACTCTGACTGGCCAATCTCTGTTGGCTCTGGCTGAGCAAAGCCCTCCATACCATCCTCAGGGCGGGCCTCTTCTTCAGCATTTCCGTCATCCATCTCAAAATCCTCCACATCGGAGCCGGAGTCAGATACATCTTCCAAATACCAAGCCGATTGGTATTTTGATGTACCCTTTGGTAATTTCCTTGTTTCTGCTTGCTTCTTCTCCTCTTCATTCCCATCTGAGAAGTAATGATGCTCATCGAGCAGGACACCCTTCTTCGCAGAAGGCTCCTCTGCCATGGCATCGTCATCGGCTTCCATCATGACATCCTCAGGGGCGAGCTCATTTAGATCATCTCGGTCATCCGATGGCTCTTCTAATAACTTCTCCTCATTTTCCTCAATTGTCTCTTCCCCCCTCTTTTTGATGTGCGTTGGTAAAGGCGCTGCAACGATTTTCTCAATTTGGAAGGCGCCCCAGTCACTAATTTGTACCAACCGGTCAGCCTTGAGGCCCCTGCCTCTGACTACACCTGTGATTACTGTCGACTCTGAATCAGAAGATCCAAATTTGATGTCCTCAGCCAACAGCCAACTCCTGTCTTCTCTCCACTTGATACCCTTGGGGGTTGTGTTGCAGAGCGATCGCATCAGATTGGCACAATCTTGTCTGTTATCGATGCTATAGAGCTTTTCTTGCTCGGGGTGGAAATGAGTGATGAAAGACTTGAGTGAGCTCATAACTCCTGGTCTCTGCTTTGCGGGCTCAATCTTGTCGAGACCCTGCACAAGAGTGAACAGGGTGGATAGACCTTGGCTCTCGATGCTTCGAAGAATCAATTCGCCAAGCGCATCAACTTCCACGGTAGCCGAGAGAATCACAACCACAAAGTCAGCAACCCTGGCGGCATCCAGGCATGCAGTGAGATCTCGCTGAAGAGGGACGTATTGTAGTTTTTGCTTGAATCGGTCGACAGAGACTTGGAAATTGCCGTCCTGGATTTCTGCTTCGATATCGAGACTGCCATTCAATTGTTGAGCTGCGGCCTTTGCATCGCCATCAACGCACAATGGCACCAAGGCGACAACTCTCGGGGCGCCATCCTTTCCAACAAATACCGATGTCTGACTCAAATGCTCCCTGTGCTTGGTGAGGCGGGTTTGTTTGGCCTGGTTTCGTCGATCGAATTTAGACATGACTTGTTGGTGTATTGTTTTCCTTGTCCCCTTTTCGTTTGGGACTCGTCCTTGAAAATTATTGTTAGTTTTTATTTCTTAAAAGAAAAATTGAAGCGACAACAGTTTTCGTATCCATACCTTTTGCGCGGTCCCTCAACTCATGCTTGGAAGCGGCCTTGGATTTGAAGGGCTTGTTGGCGACCTTGGTCGTGGGCCGATGCGAATGAGCCACAGCGGCGGACATT
Organism: Hypomyces rosellus; assembly: GCA_011799845.1. Taxonomy (NCBI): domain Eukaryota; kingdom Fungi; phylum Ascomycota; class Sordariomycetes; order Hypocreales; family Hypocreaceae; genus Hypomyces; species Hypomyces rosellus. The sequence goes on from WWCI01000003.1 coordinate 1,553,065, forward strand.
TTACCGTCGCCTCCTGCTTTGAATCGAAAAGGTAGCGAAGCCAGTTTGCGCTTTCAAAATCAGCAGGTCTATGATTTCTGCTTCGAATTTCCAACGAAATGCCCTATTCGCCTACTCAGAACCGTCTAAGCGATGCGATGCGATTAATCAAGATAATGATGGTGGGGTTGTGGTTATCAAGAAATTTTCTTTGTGGCACCTTATCGATACCAACGGGTGGATCTTAGTCCTGCCAATGAGGATGCTTCGATAAGAAAAACAATCTTTTGGGCGGTGGAAATTTTGTCTGCAGTATGAGATGAGCTTTAGCCGTCGCGCAAAGCTTCAAGACGATTTCTTCCGACAATTTCCACAACACAGCAAAAATGGAGGTCGACACAATTGATAAGTCGGTAACAAAACTACGCGACAATGGCGCTGTCGTGGTGCAAAAGACACGGATGGACCTCGTCCCCCGAAAGGAGAGGGAAAAGATCCGTCGCATGAGGGAAGCCAACAAAGCCTACGGCCGAGGAAGGGGGATCGACACCAAGCAAATCAAGGACAGAAAATTACGAACCAATATGAAGCGCCTGGAACACAAATACCAAGATGCCGCACTCAAGGCCAAGGATGCCGAGATTCTGCTGGAAAACACTGCGGGTTTCCTCGAAGCCGAAGGAGAGCTGGAACGAACGTACAAGGTCCGACAGGATGAAATCACGGCTAGTGTAGCAGTCGAGACTGCGAAGAAGCGCTTCGAACTCAAGCTGGATGCCCTAGGACCATACATTTGCGACTTTACAAGGAATGGAAGGGAGCTTCTTCTGGCCGGCCGGAAGGGCCATGTCGCAACAATGGATTGGAGAGAAGGCAAGCTGGGTTGCGAGCTTCAATTGGGAGAAACGGTTCGCGATGTCAAATGGCTGCATAACAACCAATATTTTGCGGTGGCACAAAAGAAATATGTCTACATCTACGATCACAATGGAGTGGAACTACATTGCTTGAGGAAACATTCGGAGGTGACACATATGGACTTTCTCCCATATCATTTCCTCCTAGCAACCATGGTGAGTATTCTGAAATAATATGATTAAACTTCGGACACTAACCCTTTCAAGAACACCGGTGGTGTTTTAAAATATCAGGATACATCGACCGGTCAAATCGTTGCCGAGATGCCGTCAAGGTTAGGTCAACCCGTGTCAATGTCACATAATAACTACAACGCCGTCATACATGTCGGACATCAGAACGGCACAGTAACACTATGGTCACCAAACTCGGCGGAGCCTCTTGTTAAGCTGCTGGCACATCGTGGCCCTGTGCGGTCCCTGGACATTGATCGAGAAGGTCGCTACATGGTGTCCACCGGACAAGATCAAAAGATGGCGATTTGGGATATTCGAATGTTCAAGGAGGTGCACAGCTATCACACGCACCGACCTGCATCTTCGGTGGCCATCTCGGACAGCGGCCTCACGGCTGTTGGATGGGGCACTTCCACAACCATCTGGAAGGGACTCTTTGACAAGAACAAGGCGGATCAGGAAAAGGTCCAGAGCCCCTACATGGCCTGGGGAGGCGAAGGTCGCGCCGTGGAGCGTGTACAGTGGTGCCCCTTTGAGGATGTTCTCGGCATAGGACACGACGCCGGCTTCTCGTCCATCATCGTCCCGGGAGCCGGAGAGGCCAACTTCGACGCCTTCGAGGCCAACCCGTTCGAGACGGCCAAGCAGCGACAGGAGACGGAAGTCAAGGGCCTGCTCAACAAGCTGAAGCCCGACATGATCGCCCTGGACCCCAACTTCATCGGCAACCTGGACCTGCGGTCCGACGCCCAGCGAAAAGCGGACAAGGACCTGGACGCCAAGCCCGTGGACATTGCCGAGGAGATCCGCAACAGGGCGAGGGGAAAGAACGGCGCGCTGAAGAAGTACCTGCGGAAGCAGCGCAAGAAGAACATCATCGACGAGAAGAGGCTAAAGGTGGACGAGCTGTGGAACGAGCAGCAGAAGAAGAAGAACAAGAAGCGCGAAGAGGCGGAAGAAACTCTTGGGCCGGCGTTGTCGAGGTTTGCGCGGAGGGAGTAAAATATAGATTTTTTGTTTTTCAGTTTATAATTCAATGGCAATTCTATACCCCAGATTCTTTTTTTGATTCTGGCAATTCTCAGACATAATACTTGGAATACATACTCCACACGCCTGCTCCATGTATACGATGCTCTGGTCTCTTTTTCTCTTCCGCCATGTCCTTTATACCTTTTCCGTTGAGTCCTTTGCTAACATGCCATTTTCCTTTGCACAAAATTTTGCCGTTAAACCCCATTTCACAATGCTCCATATCTTATTTTTTATAGCAACTTCAAGTGACCAGTAACCTGGTCCACCAAGCTCTTGGGCGCAGGCCCAACACCCAAGACCGTCATGCTACCGGCCTCAATCTGCGTGCGGCCCGCGTCCTGGATCACCTCCGCCGTGAGGCCCAACTCGCGGGCCTTCCTCAGCAGCTCCAGCAGCTCGTCCTGGGTCTTGATCTGCACCGCAATCTTGGCCTGACCGAGGCGTTCCCATCTGGAGAGGAGCTTTCGCTCGGGCGAGTCAGGTTCGGCGCGGATGAGCTTCTTGTAGCATGCGAGGGTGGCGTGGGAGCATTGAGCAGCGATTTTTCCTTTATGCCCGTACATGTCAGCTAAAAGATTACATAACTTTGCAAGCTTTTCTTCATGTGTTGGCCACATATATACCTTTTGTCATGCCCAAATCCGTCCTCACCACCAAAACAAGCTTGCACTCCTCCTTGCTACTCCCCGTCGCGAGCTTCTTCTTCTCTACCGGCTGGGCAATCCTCAGACCCTGCTTCCTGTCTGCGTCCTCGCCATTGGCCCAGTTGGGTGCGTGGTCCAGTATTGTGTCGCCCTCGTCAATGTCGCTCTCCTCGCTCTCCACGGGGTCTGTGCGGTTCCGCCTCCGTTCTTCGGTCAGGGAGGGGGGGATGAGGTAGCCGCGGACGGTGAAGATGCCGAACAGGTAGCCGGTGATGATGGAGACGAGGGCCGTGGTGATGATGATGCCCGTTTGGGTGCCCTGGTCTGGTGAGGAGGCCATGGCGGGGGGCGCAGCTGTTTCGAGAATATTTCTGCAGGAGAGGATGTTGAGGTTTCGATAGGGGGGCAGAGCAGAACTAAGGAAGATACCCAAGACCAGGCTGTGGATGTTTGATGCGTCAGATGGTCCGATGAAGCTGTTGGAAATGTTTGAGGCTTCCCCCTTCAATTGTGTCTTTGGAACTTTGGTGGGCTGCAGCGGTCCAAGACCCACTCTTATCCGCTAAACTGGCAGTGCGATAGCGGCCATCAGCACTAACAATCAGTGCCAATAGATGGCGGGGGAGGGGCAGTCTTATCAAAGCAACTACGGGACGACCTGATCACCTCCAGCTAATTTGAGACAAGATTCCTCTCCTTTTGTCAGAACTCTGACTTGACAATTATTTCTAATCAAGTGCCAGTCATTTTGTTTATTTATTTTTTCTTTCTTTTTTCGGTGTTTCTTTTTGGATATATAAATCATGGCAGAGAAAAAGGCCCTCATAGTGGCCATATCGGGCTGCTCCTCAAGCGGCAAGACGACACTTGCCCGCCTGCTCCGGGACATTTTGCCCAATACCTTTATCTTGCATGAGGATGACTTTTATAGACCCGAAGATGAGTGAGAACCTCTTTGTTTCATACCAAGTTGTATTTTTTTTTTTTCAGAATTTCATTCTCTAATCATGGTTTTAGATTGCCCTCGAAAAATGGCCTGCTTGACTGGGACTGCGCTGGGGCTATAGACGTTCCCGCCATGGCTGATGCTCTCTCATATATCCGCCAACACGCCTCCTTTCCTGTATACTCCATCCCTCATCTCATGAATCACATGTGTAAACTAATATCCATAAACAGTCAACTCTTCATTCAAAAGAAGATAAAAACTCCGTCGGCAAATGCCCCGTCCAGGCTTCCACCATCGCCTCCCTCAAATCCAAAGTATCCTCCTCTCTCCCTCCCTCCCATCCCCTCCATCACAACCTTCACCTATGTCTCCTCGACGGCTTCCTGCTCTACCCACCTTCCATGTCCGCCATCCAGGCCAATCTCGACGTGAAGCTCTTCCTCCGGGCCTCGTACGCAAACGCCAAGGCCCGACGTGAAGCTCGCGACGGCTACGCCACGATCGAGGGCTTTTGGACTGATCCCCCTGGGTATGTGGATAAGATTGTGTGGCCTAATTACGTGGAAGAGCACGCCTGGATGTTTGAGGTGGGAAACGTGGAGGGAAAGGTTAGAAGGGATGTGTTGGAGAGGGAGGGGATTAAGATGCCACCAGGAGATGCGGTTGATGGGAACATGGATATACTGCTTGAGTGGGCGGTCGACACGGTACTACAAGAGTTGGATAAGCACAAATGATATACACGCACAAGGACTTGGCTAAGATATATCTGATTGATAAACTTTTTAGACAGATACGAGTCCAGCGTTTATTGGATAGAAGCAAGTCTGTTTACATATTGTCTAGACGTTCCTTGACACTCTCCTTTGCATCCTCGGAAACATTTGGATTTTTGAGAGCCCTTTATTATTGTGTCAGAAAAGGATCATTGGATAGGTAGCATGTAAGTGATGGATACTTACGCCTTCAGGCCACCAATAACATTGCCTTGATTCTTACCCTCGGTGTCAACAGTATGAGATCCTAACACATTAAGAGTCAGCCGTGAATCAAAAATGAAACAACCCGATGTAAAGAAATAAAAAAGAAAATAGAAAAAAATATAAGAAAAACAGAAAATAAAAATAAACTAAAAACGTACCCTCATCACCACCACCGCTAAACTGCGTCTCGAGGACTTCCTTGGAGTGCTTCTTGGCCGCCTCGGAAACGTTGGGGTTCTTGAGGGCAGCCTTGTGGCCTGCGGCGACGTGAGCATCAGACATGTTGGGTGATTATTATTATTTCTTTGCTGCTAAGTGGTGTTGTTGTTTAGAGCACTTGGAATAGACGACGAGTTTGATGGGTGAAATGTTTTTTGTGTAATGAAACAATGTTCTTCTGGAATTCTAACACCTTGAGTTTATATATTTCTTTAAATTTATACTAGATTCCTCCTTCATACAAGCATCCATGGATCTTCGTGCCTGATGATTTCATACCATGACGTATCTCCGCCCAGCATCGCCATCGATTCATCATGACGACAATGAACCCTCAACCGTCACCGTCACCGTCACCGTGAATAAATTCCCCATGAGCAAAAGCAATTCATTCACGCCTTTCTTCAAAACACAGAATAAAACCGGTGTGAAGTTACATCCAACTTCAACTTCGTCACCGAGGCAGAAAGCTGAGCGCAAGGATGGTTGATGGCGACCGGCGATCCGCTTCCAGGGATCTGCAGTATGTACAAAGTTTCGGCACTTGCAACATCCAAGAGGATTATTGCCGATGCGGAGGGGGAAAGATGTCGCCTTGATCGGCTTTTCTAAACGATCTATGAGCCATGTAACGTCATGAAACACGCAATGTGATGATGAATTATTTGTGTCAAAATATGCACTTCATTCGTGACAACATACCTGTTGGCATCCACGCTGTCAAGTCCCTTCGATATAGGGGCTACAGAAAAAGGAAAGGTTTTTCAAGTCATACAATGGGAAAAAGCACTTCATTGACATCATTCACTTGTTTTGTTAAGGTATACCCTTGTACCTTCACCATCATACCGCCACTACGCCCTTTGGAGCTCGACAAATGCCAGGCAGCATCTGTAATAGCTTGTATTATTAAGTCCATCAGATCATCTTCTATCCGTCCTTGGAGCCAATCTCTACTCTTCAAATGCTTCATGTCGTGACTCATTATAGCATCATTTGCTCATTGCCCTCTCCGCCAACAGCACCTCAACTGCTGCCTGCGCAGCCTTGGTCTTCACCTCCTCCCTATTCACCCCATCATCTACCTCAGCCACCACCCTCTCCCCCACAATGACTTTGCAGAGATGTTCCTTCTCGCCAGTGGGCCTGTCCCGTACATCAAGCATATATGCAACGCTTTCCGTCACGGCCAACATGCCTAGGTGCTCCTTTGGATGAAGGCAATGCACTTCGTCGCGCATTATGCGATCCAAGTAGTCCAAGATGCCAAACCTCCTCACCACTTCCTTGCACTCATCGATGGACCCCGAGTCGATCCACACCGCTCCAATAAGTGCCTCGAAAAGATCCGAGTAGAACTTCTTGGGCTGCAAATGAGCAAGGAGGTCCCAGGGATAGCGCTTCCCATGCTTCATTACCTCAACAATACTCTCTCGCATTCTCATGTGTCGATCCGACATCTCTTTTTGTTCCATTCCAATCGAAAGAGATGAGTGCCGCATAAACTTCCATAGGTACATGTATGCGTCTTGCGTCGTCACTTTCGTCGTCGCGTCAGCATCCGTCACCACAACGGACTCGCTCATGCGCAATCTATGCTCCATCGTCATAAACGCTATAAAGTCGCCATTCACCATGGCCGTTTTGAGGGTATGCATCCGATGATGCGGCAAAGAAGGCTTCGAAGCAAAAACTTTTGTGACAATAATGTTATCAAGAATGGCGTCGCCAAGAAACTCTAGCCTTTCAAGAGAACGCTTGTTTGTGTCCATAATGTAGGAAGCATGCGTTACAGATTCGATCAGCAATGCCTTCTTTTGAAATGTATATCCAATCAACTCCTCTAGTGGTGCCAGAACGCTCGGTAGTGGTTCATTGGCCGGTGGCAGATTAAAGAGGATTTGTCGTCCAACATCCACGTCCTTCCACTCGCGCTCGCTAAGGAATAAAGAAATGCACTTCAACGCTTTAGGAAGGCCTCCTTCGATGTATGAAACACCAATCAATGCCTCTACAACATCAGCAAGCGTTTTCGTAGACATTCTTCTCTCCAACTCGGTTGCCTGTTCCGCTTGGAGATACGTATCCAAATAAAGCGGTCGCCACTTGTGACCCGTGAAGGCCTTGACGATAATGAATTTGGCTAAACCGCTCTCTTGGGTCGCTCGCGAAAGTCTCGAGTTTGAAACCAAACGGTCTCTAAAAAGGGATAGATAGCCTTCAGGCCACTCCGGATCTAGATATATGTTAGCGTTTACCTGTCCTGAATAGTGCCATATATTCTAAACTCACTCTCAGCAGATGCTTGAATGGATGTGCACAATTTGAGAATAGAGTCGCCCAGAAATTCAAATCTCTCGTAGTGCACCGGCTCGCCTGCACTGCGCGAGCATATTGCCTCCCTCACCGAATCCAGGTTAGATATCCCAACTGGTTTAAGCAGCGTTTCAGCTAGCTCTTTGGCTACAAGCATAACCTCCATCTTGTGTATGAGACATGGTATCATCATGCCAAATTGCGCGCGGGTGGCCGGCACGGTATCAACTGTAGCCCATGAAAGGGGCAGGACTCTTTGGTACAGCTTGGTACTAACAAACTCCTTGCTTGCATCTCCCTGGGTGGGATGGAGGAGATCGGATCTCTTCGTCCACTGCGAAAGAGCAAGATAAGGTACATCCAAAGGGGCAGTCTCGTACTCGAAGAACGTTCTTTGAACCTCTTGAGCAAGAGGCTTTGAAGGGATTAGATCTCGATACAAGAATGGAATTTTTGTATGGTCCCTGATCAAGTAGCGACCCTGTTTGACTTCTTCGTTGGCAAGATCAAACTTACCGGCGCCAATCTGATTCGTCGATATTATTGCATCTGTAGCAGTCACCCTGACGACGTGAGGACGCTCCTCAACTTGCCATCGATGACCAAAGTGGAGTGCAAGAAGTGCTGAGGTATGATCAGGCATGGATTCCATCTGCGCATGAGGTAGAGGCCTCCCTTCGCTTATCCGGAGCTCCCACTTCTGATTACGGTCAAGATACATCTGCATCGACTGCGGCTGGTTCAGCCAAACGGGCAGGGCGACTTCATAGCTACCCATGGCTTGGCCATACTCATCAACACAGCCCAAAGAGTACAGCCATTTGTCACTTGGTTCAAGCCATGCTCCGGAAATTCGGATCCAAGGTTTGATCAACGGCGCTACAGCGACTTCTGCCACCCGAGTCTCGGGGCCAGTAATATCCTCGCTTTTCAACGGGAGCAGATGTTCGTTGATAAGTTTGGCTTTGTATAAAGCCACGTATGCCTGGAATGCTGCATCCTTGGTTGCATTCTTCTCGGATAGCCATGTTGTTGAGCTTTTGGCCTGTCGCAGTCCGACTGGCACAAATGAGGGGAGCAAGACTGTAGCGCTCAATATCACAGGCGAATCCTCTGTATGACGGTGTATGATGTAGTCAGGCCGGCTGTCGACGAATTCACCTTTTTGTGCCAACACTCGGCAAAAATGTTCCAGGTGTGACTTTGCATTGTCAAAGTCAAGCCTCGCGCCCGTGGATTCTACCACGAAGAAAGCATCACTGGCATTCTCAGATTCCTCCGCCTCTACCATGCGATGAAACTCTCTCTCCTCGTCTTCGTACAGCAACCTCATCTCCGACTCCAGGATTTCCCACTGCGTAACAACGGTACTCGTAGATTCCAAAAAGAGGACCAAATGGGAATCCTTCATTCTTGCCCTTCCACGGCGTTGTATAAACGATTTTGGAGTTGCTGGATTATCAAAGCAGATAACCAGATTGCACGCAGGGACATCGATTCCTTCTTCTAAAACGGAGGTGGCGATGAGAAGGTTGAGTTTTCCGGAGCGAAAGTTTTGTAGCGACTTTAGATCCGCGGCGCCTGCGAACTCGTACAAGGCCCTCTTTCTTCCTGAATTGTTGGACGTGCCGACCATGGTGCCGATGCGGTATTTCTCCCTGATGGAGGGGTTTGAACGGAGAACTTCGCTCAGCACGGTCACCATAGCTCGCTCCTTGACGAAAATGATACCAACAACTGAATTATCGGCCGAGTTCAATGCGTCGATCAAAAGAGTGGCTTTCTCTGAAAGGTCGTCGGGCCGCTGTGGTGTCTCAGGGGGGCTTTCCACCGCCACTTGACGCAGTGCTTCCGCGATGTATTTCTTGTCTCCGCTGATCCAGCTGTCAAAGAATTCCTCACTACTTCCGACTCTTCCTAGATAGATATCGATGATTTTGGATATGTAAAAGTCAGCGGCCCAAGGCCCAAGCTGCTGGCATATTTCCACTGCTCGACCAAAAAAGCCCTTCAGTTGGCCTTGGGAGTATGTGTCGTACTTTTCGATGGCCTTTATCAAAGCACGTTTATTCCTATCCGTTGGGTCAGCTCGGAGGCCAAGTATATACGGATCCTGTCGGATATCCAAATTGAAGTAAGCTCGTTGTAACGATCGCATAGTTGGCGTAGAATGGGCGGTACGAGGAGTATATGTGAGATGGGTTATTTGAGGCCTCTTGACGCATTTCAGAAGTTCATCGCGATGAATTGTCGGAGAAACGCACTTTGCGTCCATTATGGTCTCCAATCTCTCGAGATCATGTACATCAGATCGCACGCTGGGAGTCGCTGTGAGACCTAGGATAGCCGGCACCCTCTTGCCAGCAAGTTGTCGCGGTTGATAGTGATCCGCCATGATCTTGTTTCCTGCATTCTTTCCCGTACAGTTGTGAACTAGAAAACCACATCAGTAACAGAACAATGAATAGCGCCAAGGCCTCCACATACCTTCATCAAAGACTATCAAGCTCAATTGCTCCATGGTAATGAACGCATGGTTCATAGCATCCAACAAGATTTGGTATGTCGATATTACAATAACAACACCATCAAGGATAACCTTCCAGATGCGATCATTCCATGTATCAACATTGTCGTTGCCAGTCAGCATCTTCATGTTAGCCGCGGGGATTTGAAGTTTAATAACCTCAAACTGCTGGGCACATAGCGAGACAGTGGGTGCGAGAAACCAGATGATCTAATGCTCATCAGTATCTTCCTCCAAATGAAATTATGCTTGGAATAGTTTCTTACCTTTCCAGGGGCACCCTTTTCCAATTCAGCCTTGATACGAAGCACAGCTCTAGTGATGTGTTAGTTCAGAATACCTAAGAAAAGATTTTGGTCCCTATTCTAGTAGATAAAGACGGAACTTACACTTGAGTTTTACCGCTTCCGGTATCCATCTGCATAAACTATATCAGCACGCAGCATGAGAAAGGGGGGGGGGGGGGTATCAGGCTCGAATCGACTTACAGCAACAATGGCATTTTTCTTTAAGCTCTGATCGAGCATCTCAAGCTGGTAAGCTCTTAGACTCATGGTGCCGGTTGAGTCGCCACTCTCGTCCTCAGCGTCACCACTAGGAAGAGATGCCTGAACTCCTGAGGAAGCATCTTGGGAAGACTTGGAGAGAGCGTCCCTAATATTAGAAGACGAGAGGGTGCGGTGGATATCTCTATTGCCAGCTACGAGCGAAGACTCATCAAAACCAGATCCATCTAAAAATGAGTCCGTGTCATCTTCTGATGCAGAATTTGACGCAGCATGACCCGGGACGGCCATCTCGTCACTGGACGCAACTGGGGGGGACGATTTCTAAGGCTGTCCCAGGTAAGCTTCCGAACCAGCTGCACTACTACAGGGGGGGTGCTTGCAAGGGTCTGTTCCCACAGATCTCCCAAGCCCAAAAAGAGGAACCGTACGGTGTGAGTCAGAGCCAACCCCAGGCTCCAAAATGGTAGCCTGACGTATGCGGGATACGACGCAATGCGATAATAGAGATGATGATGGCAATGACGATAAGTGAATGGATCTCTAGCCAGAGACCGTGAGCAGCACAGTGGCGGCAGCGGCAGTGGCAGTGGCAGCGGGCCCTTGAGGCGGTTGTTGCGGGGTTTCTTCTTCTGAATGCCGCACAAGGATGCGACTTGTTTCAGGAGGCGACGTGGCCATGGAGCGAATGTTGAGCAATCAGGTAATAGTCTGTCGTATTTTGAAGCGAGGATACGGTTGTGGGATTTGAAGCGAGCTCGAGTGAGCAGCGACATGAGAAGAGAAGAGAAACATGAAGAGTTAAAGCGCTCTTTCTTTGTACGGCGAATTCAGAAGTAGGCGTCATACGGATGGATGTGATGTGGGGGGCCAACCGGTTACGAGGCTGTGATTAATTTTTGACTGTATGCGCATCTCACAGTCAAGCAGTCGGCATGACAAAAAAAGCTACCTTCCATGACTGAATCACTGCTCTCTCTCTTCTCTGCCTAATACAACGTTTGCAGCAGGTGAAAATGGTTCATGCAATGTTATGCCTTATTGATTGGTTAATGCAGGAGAACCACTTGTATGCGTTTCTTGATGCCTACTAAGCAGGTAGACACACAAACATGAATGCATGCACCAGGCTTCTATGTTATAATCTGGATTGTTTTGTTTTTGTAAATCTCTATTCAATTCCAAGGCATCCATCTCTATAGGTGTTTCAAGTTGGGACATCTTGGTACTTTGTGCATCCGATGGAAACACGGTCTATTGTTTCTATTGCTACCTACCCTATACAATCAGACCAAAAGACAATGTTAATTAACTACCGACCAAATGTCATGGAGAAACCCCATCAAGACACAATTACCGGTCTTGCCGGTTTTATAACTGACTAGTCTGTTGAATCGGATGCACATTCTCGGATAAAATCAGCATGCATAATAACCTTACCCTGGTAAAGCTTAAGCGCACATTGCATCGTAGGCCTGGCAACCTCAGTTTGACATCCATCCACTTAGCCTATACCTACTACAGTATATACAAATTATAAAATTATATTGTCAAACCTCTTTTATTCGCTCTTCTACGTGTGAAATTTCCACAATCTCATTGTCTATATAGGAACTTTTGATCAGTTCTCGCGCATAAAAGGGACACCTTGCTCGTTGGCTCTAATCGGAATCTGCCAAATGCGTACGAGCACATGATATACACAGCGTGTTATTGCGGCATATGCATGACGATCAATCTGCCTGCTAGGCATTACCGAAACGCTTTATTAATGCCATATTTCTGCCCACCTGATTGGTAGATTCAAGGTAGGCATACTACTTCTTGTTACTGAATCCAGTAATTCCTAAGTCTGGTATAGCGCTCCATGTACATATGACTGTGTGGTTTTGATCAACATCACACATGCAGCCCATGCATAGAAGTGCACACCACCGATATCATTCCATGCCAATAGTAGTCACGGACAAAATCACTTTTCCATGGAACTGTTCGCTACAGGATTCAATGCCTGGCACCAGCTCTTGTTTGAGAATCCAGGTCACGAGGAAGAAGAACCTCATGATCTGCACTCGTTTACAAAAGTCCTTGAAGGAGTCAACATCGAACGCCCGGTAGCACGCCTCTCATATACCATTGGTACGGTACCCGGGCCTATCGGGGATTCGACAGGAAGCTCCCGATGTATTAATCAAGCTGACGCCCCCATCTAGTTTGCCGAGATGCGGACTTCCGTCTGGCTGGCCCGAGTCCGTGTAGTAATCAAGACTTGGAGTTCTTATACACCTCGGCCGAAACAGCCAATGGCGAGATTCTCACCATCTGCAGCCCGAGTAATGAAGAAACCGGCAACGTTCTAGTCCAGCACTCACCACTAGCTTCTCGGAAGTCCAACCACGATCCAACATCCTGGCCATGCAATGTCCCGGCAAGGCAGATCGCCGCCTTCGATACCGGCTTCGTGATCCTCTACCAAGACGGCACAGTCTCAACCCTTGGCGACCCACGCTTTGAAAGTAGTTTAGGACGAGACATCACTGCGGAACAGTAAGTCCGCAACGTGGCTACTATTCCCCCCCTTGCCAGTTTGCCCAAGAAGCTTACTCACGTGTCAGACCCGCCCACATTCCGGGACCTGTACCCGATCTAAACGACCTCGATGACCCCGTCAGACACGTCACCGCGGGGGGATACTCCGTCGCCGCCCTGACAGCCAGCGGCGGCGTGTACGTCTGGGGCACCCCGTCTGCAGGCACCCACCGAAGACAACAGGCCTTCCCGTTCGTCACTGGGGTGCCCAACTACATGGAAGTCGACGATGACAAGGACGTGCAAGACATTGCGTTGGGCGACTCGCATGCCATTGTACTGATGACGGATGGCTGCGTCTATGTCATTGGCGAGAACAATAATGGTCAGCTTGGTCTGGGCAGGGACTTTGGTGAAAGGGCCGAGGAGTGGACAAAAGTTCCCTTTGAGGCAGGACGGGGGTTCAAATTAGTGGGAGTTGCAGCAGGTCCCAAGTCATCGTTCATTATTACATCGAGTATGACAGATTCGTGAGTCACAGAATCTAAAGACTGAGTGTTTTTTGGGGGAAAAGAGAACATCTTACATGAATTGAACACCTGTATACAATGCTGTCATCGTTGATGACTCATGCATATTAAAAGGCCCTTGTTAATTGCAATGACTCCTTGAACGTCTCACATCATTCGGCATCTTTGTGCTATCAAATTGATGCACAGCTAGAATTTGCTTTATTCATTGTTTTATCGAGCCTTCTATGCCCCTCTATAGTACATCAAGTCTTCGTTATCGCCTTATGGCGGGGACATGACATATCATAGACTCGTCAGGTAATCTTCAATTTCTTGAGGGGTCAGCTTTCTGAACCGAGGACCGGTCGCTCCCTCAACTCCCTCGACGCCAAGCAAGTGATCGGCAGGGGGGCCAACGATTCCTGCATGTTCATGATTAGAATGCGGCAAGTTCAGAAAAGGTTGTGAAAAAAGACACGTACCAATTTCAATGGAATCTCCGTTCATCTCGCCCTCAATGTTGTCCTTGAGCGTCAACAAAGCAATGTGAATGGCGTCCTCCAACTCAAGCTCCTCCGAGTATCGCTTCTCCAAGAAGGTCTTTGCCTTGGTGGCGCTCTTGCCAATGGCGGTAGCCTTCCAAGGGAAATAACTGCCTGTAGGGTCGACCTGGTACAGCATGGGGCCGCCCTTGTGGATACCGCCAGTCTTCTTGGTCTTCTTTCCCTCCTCGCTCTTCTCGGCTTCGGTCTCCTCAGTCTCAGGCTCAATGCCCTCGTCCCATCCAGCAATCAGCATGCTAACACCATAGGGACGAACACCAGCGGACTGAGTAGCCTCCTGCATGACTCTGGCAACATCTTGAACCAATATCCGTGTGGGAGGGTATTCATTGTAGATGCGCTTGTATCCAGTGTGAGAGACCTTGCGCGCTCGGTCGACTAATACTCGGTAGTCGGGGCCCATGCCGGAATAGACTGTGCCGATGTTGGGAGTGATGTGGCTGATCTTGGAGAGAGTGCTCTGGTCGGCGAGGGGAGAGGATGACTTCTTCTCGGTGGCGAGAACAATGCCATTTGTAGCTGTTTTCCTGGTCAGATATCGTCTGCAAGGTACTGGAGTGTCGACATACCTTTGATTCCAAGGGCTGTGATGCCCTGGTTGACAGCATTCAGCGCATACTCTATGTAAAGATCCCATGTTAGTTTTGGCTATTTGAGGGCCGTGTGCCTTTATCCGGCTACGACTTGGCCCTTGAAGTGTTTATGGAGAGTAGTTGCATACCAATCTGCACCAGCTTTCCGCTATGATGTTGTCAGTACAATCAAGTAGACGTTGGACATGAATGACATAGCTGGCTTACCTGGGAGAGAAAGTAGTGAGAGAGAAGGAGTATCTGTCGGCCATAGCTGTAGCGCCTATTCAAGGAATCCAATAAACTTTGTATTTGCTAGTTGAACACAAGTATGAGTGGATTGGCGATAAGTCCAGAGGTGAATGAAGCTGCAATGAGCTTGGTGATGTTCTGCCACCTGCTCCCGCCCCAGCAGGCACAGCGAGCTGCGCGTTCAAGCTCACCCGCCCACCATGAGTGCGGGGATATAGTTTTGCCGAAACCCGCGGGGAGAGCTCCCCACTCCATCTGCCCACTGGGCTACCTCTTCCGCCCATAATAAATGCGCCTTTGCAATAAATTTCCTCTACACCCATTCTTGCTCTGCACTACGTGAACAAGTCGGATTATTGTTTGGTACGTAATCCGGAGGACAAGGATGCAGCTACCGAAGTGATGAGGTGTCCTGTTTTGTTTTTCATTTGAACGCCTTTTTTTCTCCTCTCTCCAACATCCTTTTCTGCTTGCATCTCTTTGAGATCTTTCGCGGCACTGCCACTCTACCATGTAGTGCTCGCCTTTAAGAAGCCGGAAATTCCTGCAGCTGGCGGTATTTTTCTCCAATCTCACAAGACACCCCACAACTGAAGCCGCAAATTTTGCAGAAACCAATCGATTGCAATCTACAGAAATTGGTCAACATGGAGGAAAGACCCAGAGAAGAACCTGCTCCGGCTCAACCACAGCCAGCCAGACCAAGGGTGCGTCGCTATGGTCCTCGAATGTGCCGTATCTGTCTTGAGACGACAGAGCCCTCGTACTATGAGGAAACAATGACATCTCGCTTCTTTGGCTCACGACGACCTGTATATGTGTCGGAAGATGCGGAATTAGGAAGGCTGATGTCCCCATGCAAGTGCAAGGGGTCGCAAAAGTATGTTCACGAAGGCTGTCTCGAGGCTTGGCGACGTGCGAGTCCTACCGGGAGACGGAATTACTACCGATGTCCCACTTGCCTATATTCATACAAGATGGCTCGCTTGGGCTGGGCCACCATGCTAAGCAGCGATGCTGCCCAAGCATCTGTGACCTTTGTCATCTTCATCATAGGCATATTCCTCCTGGGTTTTCTGGCAGATCCTGTTCTCAACATCTGGATAGACCCTATCGGTACCATATCTGAGACGGCTTCGAGCATTATGGGAGACTTGGACGATATGAAGGAGCAGGACCGGATCTCGTGGGCCGATCATTTCCTAAAAGGCTTTTTCTCCCTTGGACTAGTCGGACTGCTCAAGTCTGGCTTGCTTTTCTCCCCCTGGTACTGGTATCGCCATCTGGGGGGAGGGCGACGACAGGGTAACGGAAGGGCACGCGCCGAAAACATCAGCATCTTGTTTGTCATCATTGGAGCCTTTACAGCCCTCGTAGGGATCTGGAAGACTGTCAATAAGCTGACCAAGAGTTTGCTGAAGAATATGTCTGTGATTGTTCTCGATATTGGTATGGAAGATGAAGATGATTTCATTTATGAGGAGGAGCCCGGGGGGGATGCACAGTGATGTTCTTCGTCAGTAGGGAATCTCCTACAATTACACCTTTTGCACACTCTTAAGTTGCCTCGAACTCGCTCTTCCGTGTCAAGTCAACTAGTCTGTGTGCATATATCAACACTCTGCCATTGCCTTGAGCCTGGGGCCGTTTTGGTTTCTCGTTCGCCGGCATGGTATGAGGCTGCCAGCGCTTGTGTGTTCTGTTTAGATGCCCTTGGGTGTCTTTACAGAGCCATCCCTACAATGTCTACTCGGTACACTCCAGTACAAACCGACGAGTGGTTTATTATCAGGACAGCCTGGCACATTCGTAAATGATGATTTGTAATTTGCCGGACGAAATAGTTCTATTTTTAATACACTCTTCAATATTATCTCATCTTCCCTAAATGAGTCTGTGTGATGAATTTGTCGTATTTTTCGATCGCCTCATCCTACCACGCAAGGTTACGAGGCTTATCAAAGATGGGTAGCGCGCCCAAGAGCCGTATTCAACAAGTGGGTAAAAATCGATTGGATGGTTGCATCGGCTTATTGTGCAGCCGGAGCCGTGGTTGTTCTAGAGCAATTGATTCGTGTTCTAAATTTACCCAGGATGATAGCCCAGCCCGGTCGGAACCCCCCTAGCCTGGCAACATTCGAACATGCCACAAATGTCATAAGGGATCAGCGTCTTCGATCACCGCGCGCGAACACCCTCGCAGCGGCCAGCCGGTTCATCTTCAATCGCAAAGCAAACCCTACACTCGTTTATATCGTCCGCAATCACTGTTGCCCATCGCAGCAGCAGCAGCAACCGCGGCAACCGCAACGGAAGCAGCATTGCTGACGTCTCTTCTCTTCTTGGCTGCGTGTCAAAGGGGTGCTCCACACACCATCAGTCTCACCAGTATCGGGAGAAACAAGACAGGTTCAGGAGAGACTTGGCCTCTTCTCTCTGTCCCGCCTGGCACGCGATCACGATTGGACGAAGCAGACGAAAGACCTCGCTTGATACATTGAGAATTCGACCCTTCAATTCTTGCCTCTCGAGAGGCAACTCGATAAGCTAAGATGCATTTTGCCTACCCCCCTCGCAAAGATTCGAATCCGCCGCCGTTTCGACCACGATCTACAAGGCTGTCTGCGTTGCGGAGGAGTCGGTTAAAAACAATTGCCATTGTCTTTTTCGTATTCATCACAGGATTCTGGTTGCTCTCTGGCTCAAGTCTACCGGGGCCTGCCCGCGAACATGTGCCCACTGGACAACCTCTCGTAGTCATTGTGACGGTGGTTGACCCCACGCAATACAACAACGCCTATATCAAGACGGTCAAGGACAATCGAGAGCTTTATGCCGCCAAACATGGTCAGCAATATTCCATCATGATAAACCCTAATTGAGCTCTCTGCTAACAATTGCTGCATTAGGCTATGAGACATTGATTGTCAAGGCATACGACTACGATACCCGCGGAGCCCCTCAGTCCTGGGCCAAGCTGATGGCTATGCGACATGCGCTGGCCAAGTTCCCCGAATGCAAATATGTCTGGTACCTCGACCAGAACGCATACATCATGGACCCCACCAAGAAACTCGAAGATCACCTATTGAATTCAAAGAAATTGGAAAGCTTGATGGTCAAGGACTATCCTGTGGTTCCGCCTGACAGCATCATCAAGACGTTTGCGCACCTCAGAGGGGATGCCGTCGACTTTATCGTTACTCAGGATAAATCCGGCTTAATAGCTGACAGCTTCATTGTCAGGAACGGCGACTGGGCAAAGTTTTTCCTCGAGACATGGTTGGATCCTCTTTACAGAAGCTACAACTTCCAAAAGGCCGAGGCGCATGCTCTGGTGAGTAGGCTGCATATATGAAAACGAGGGCGCATTGCTAACAAGAGACAGGAGCACATTGTGCAGTGGCATCCGACTATCCTCTCGAAGCTAGCCCTTGTACCGCAGAGGACGATTTCGGCCTATACCAACACGGATAAAGGCGAGGTTTATCAGGATGGAGACTTTGTCGTCATGTTTGCCGGGTGTACCAAGACAGGACAATCGAGCTGCGAGACGGAATCGTCACATTTCTGGGAGAAGTGGAAGAAGGCCTTTGGCGTAAACTAAAGAAAAATTCATTAAAGGAAAGGGTGTTTTTTTGGGTGAAAGAGAGTATATGACGGCATTGAGGAAAGGGAGGCAAAGGAACAGACATGCGTAATACCGGCGTTCGATCGGAGCATCGACTGGAGTCTATATCCATTGGCGTTATCTGGGTTGACAAGGTGATAATGTGTGTTTGGGGTGAAAGATTAACGATAGAGCGGAAGGGGGCCATCAGCTTTCATGTTGGAGTATCTAGGCAAAAGGATTGATGGTCATTTCCAGGGAAATAAAAAGAGGAGAACCCTTTTTGATGATTATTTTTATATAATTCTTGTTTTTTATTTGGTTTCCCATGATTTAAACTTGTTTGGTGGGTAATAGTTGTCATGATGTCGATGTAACCAAGAGAAGATGGGGGAGAGTGAGGCTGAACGGAGACTGCAACTGCTGATGCAACATTACCATTGTGAGTACAACCAATCGCCAAGTCCGGGAAGAAATAACAGGCGACCGATGAAAGCCGATGTGTCAGTTGATTCAATGCAACAAGGTAGAACATGACCAAGACAAGATTGCTGTGATGAGACATTTTGACATTTGCCATTGTGACTCGACTACTAACCACTCAAGCGGAGGACGATGGAGAATGGATACTATATTTATATTCTATAGCCTAATGGCTGCTCCGTCAATGTCCATTCATGGGTATCTTATAGTGGTTCTGGGTCAGCAATAAACTTGATTTGTTCAAGTTTCACGGCGTCCGCGGGTTGCCAAGTCGCCCATCCAGGCCATTCCTGGAAGTGGGATCCGACGAATGGCATGTGAAGGAACCAGGTGTTTCTTCAGAGTCTCCACAGTCGAAATAATCAAGTAGCGTCGATGCCCCCCACACTTTTCTCTCTCCAATTCCTTGAGCCGCTGTTCTGAGGTTCTTCCATCGGATCCCAGCTGGAGGGCTCCAGGACTCATTAGGTCAGCTTTGCTTCAGAGGCTTCTAGAGGCTCCAGGGCATGTTCCCTCGGTAGCTGGCGGGCTAAGTTAGTGGGTGCTGCAGGTGGTCTTCAGTGGGCAGCTGGAGGTCTTAACTAGAAAGGGCAGTGGCGGCCGTGTGCGGTTCAAGCTTCCAGTTTCCATTTATCCATCCATTGATGTAATCCATCCATCCACCACTATTATTTATCTACATACTACTTGGACACTCTCCAACTCCAAACTCTTCCCATCATCTTGTTTTATTTATTTATTCCTCTTGCAAAAGATGTAAGTCGCTCACCTTGGCGACACAACATTCAATCTATTTATATTTATACTTGCTTCTATAAGTTTCTTCCTCTTCTTCTTCCTACTCGCTTACTTGGCTTGCGGCAACGATGCCGGGAAGCTCGCGAATGCCAGTCAGCCTCCGGGGCAGCTTTGAATCAGTCAAGCGCCGGAGGCAGGCTCTCTCCATTAACATGATCAATCTTGAGCTGTTAGTCGTTGAACTTTTACCTTGGTCGCTCAATTGCATGCGCTGATATTCAACAAACAAAACCAGCATCAAAAACATCCTCTTCTTCTTCTTCGTCCTGCGCTGGTCCCGCCGTCTCTGGTGGAAGCTCAAGGGCCGAGGCATCATTGGCGCCATTCTCGAACTCTACCGCGACGTCCAACGCACCCTCTATGGCTACTTCCTACGAGCTCCCGGTGTCCGTGGCACTGTACAGAAAAAGGTCAAGGAATCTCTCGACAAATTATCCGCCAAGCTGGTCCCCGAGGGCCAGACTAGGTACCTGACGCTCCCCAAAGAAGGCTTGACGGAAGATGCGGTGCGAGCCGAGCTCGATGCTCTGGCCAGTATGGAACATACGCGCTGGGAGGATGGATTTGTGTCCGGAGCTGTCTATCATGGTGGCGATGACCTCTTGAAGCTTCAGACCGAGGCTTTTGGCAAATTCACCGTGGCCAATCCTATCCACCCAGACGTCTTCCCCGGTGTGCGCAAGATGGAGGCCGAGGTTGTAAGCATGGTCCTCAACATGTTTCATGCACCCGCCGGAGCCGCTGGCGTCACCACCTCTGGCGGTACCGAGAGTATCCTCATGGCTTGTCTTGCTGCCCGCCAAAGGGCATACCACGAGCGTGGGGTTACCGAGCCTGAGATGTCAGTCAATGAATCTCCTTTTACAACCATATCGATGCTAACGGACTTTGCAGGATCCTTCCCTCGACTGCGCATACCGCTTTCCGCAAGGCTGGCGAGTACTTCAAGATCAAGATCCACTTGGTCGAATGCCCTGCACCAAACTACCAGGTCGACGTTCGCCGCGTCGCTCGACTCATCAACCGCAACACTGTTCTCCTCGTCGGCTCTGCTCCCAACTTCCCCCACGGTATCATCGATGACATCTCGGCCCTGAGCAAGCTGGCCCTCCGCAGAAAGATCAACCTCCACGTCGATTGCTGTCTCGGTTCCTTTGTGATTGCATGCCTCGACAAGGCCGGCTTTGAGTCTACGCCTTTCGACTTCCGTCTGAAGGGTGTCACCAGTATTAGCTGCGATACGCACAAGTATGGTTTCGCACCCAAGGGAAGCTCGACCGTGCTGTATCGCACTGCTGAGCAGAGATCCTACCAGTACTTTGTTTCTCCCGACTGGTCGGGCGGTGTCTATGCTTCGCCAGGTATGGCTGGTTCGCGACCCGGTGCGCTGATTGCCGGTTGCTGGGCTAGCATGATGCGGCTCGGCGAGTCGGGTTACGTGGATGCTTGCGTCAAGATTGTCGGAACAGCTAAGAAACTGGCCGACGCAATCCAGGACTCACCGGCTCTACGAGGCGAACTAGAACTTCTTGGCAAGCCCCTCGTCTCGGTCATTGCGTTTACTTCCTCGACACTCAACATTTACGACATTGCCGACGGCATGTCAGGCAAGGGGTGGCACCTCAACGCCTTGCAAGATCCTCCCGCCATTCACGTGGCCGTCACTCTCCCCGTTACCAATGTGTGGGAGAAGCTGATAAGCGACCTCGAGACTGTGGTGGAAGAGGAGCGCGAGAAGGAGAGGGTGCGACAGGTCGAGGGCCAGGGAGCCAAGGGCAAGGCCATGGGCGACTCTGCGGCTCTGTATGGTGTGGCAGGCTCGTTGCCTAACAAGAGTGTTGTGGTTGATTTGGCCACTGGCTTTTTGGATTTATTGTACAAGGCATAAAGTGTATATGATGATGAGTGCGGATGGATGGATGGAATGAAGGCTGTCACCCGTTTTGGATATTTCTTTTGTTAGACAGCGGATATGCTATATGCTTACATGCAAGCGGAGTTGAATAAGTATTTTGGAAATCAAAACTGCAAGAACATACATCAGATTTGGCGGTATCTCGAGACCTTGCACTGGTTATGCATCCATCCCCGTGTTACGTTTCTAGATGGGAGCCTCGTCGTCAGGATGACGGGCGCAGACAAGGCAAACCAATACCAACAAAGCGTTTGCCTAGTCTGTGTTCTGCTTGTGGTGGTGGTTGTCTTGTCGTTTTGGCGGATGTTGGCCGCGGCTGAGTTGTGTTTGACAGCCTCACTCTGTATCTTCCCACCCTCTCTACAGTTGATCCTCCCAGTCCTAGTTAATCGACCGAAGGGGGGAGTCACAGTTGTCCCATGTGTTTTGTGTGTTTTGTGTGTTTGCCACTCACAAACAAAGTCTGCACACCGCTTCCATGCCCGATTGTTTCCTTTACTTGATTGTTTATCTGGCATTGGATGGGGAGTTGATGGCGCAATGCGATGCAGATATCCGTCCCCCCCCCCTTTTTTTTTGTTTATTGGTATTTGCTGGCACCACCGCTACACCCCTGAACATGTTGTTTGATGCGTCTTCCCGTCGGTTGGGGGGGCAGTGATGTGATGTGATGTGATGTTTCGTTTGATGGAGGGGGAGTGGAGGGGAGAAGAGGGGGGGAGGGGAGGAAAGAGAAAGAGAAGGGTTTAACAGGCGCCACGAGGGATGGGTGGATGAATGTTTTGCGGGTGCGAGCATCGGTGATGAGGATCGGAAATGGGCTTCCGATGGGGGGGTGACGTGCAGATGGGCGAGGCGAGGGGCGCCGACTGGACCGGGTTACATCCTTGGAAGAGGCGGGAGGGGAGGTGTTGAGATGGGTTATTGTGTGATGGAGACGGAAAAGGGAGGTGTGTGTGTGTGTTGGTGCTAGGCAGACGCATGTGCTTTTTGTGTTACACAATGATGGGGTTTGTGAAACGTGGGGTGGAGGGAGGGGAGAGGAGGAGACTGGAGGGGACTGGAGTGGAGAGTGAAACTTGTGGTTTGAGAGAATGGACAAGGCATCTAGCGGTCTGGAAAGATGTCGTTGTCAAATGGTATTGGGGGATGGTATCTGGTCGAGTGTTGTTAGTTGACGTATCTTGTCTATGAGATGGGGTTGATGAACGTTGCGAATGCATCATCACTTTGCCACCCTAGTCGACGAAGAGACTATTTACTATTGAATACTACTAGGTACATACTACTTACTGCAGTATCCTTATTATTACTCATAATAGTCAAAGTCCTAGGTATCCTGCTTATTCATACAACGGTTTCGTTCCAAACTCACCATGCCTCGTCCTTGACCGAGAAGAAGTCTGCCCAGTCATATCTTTAAATATACTAAATATAAATATAGATACAGCTATATCCAACTACCTATTTCATAATAACACCGCATCAAGCCACGGCCAGAGAACAAGTCCCCCCCCCCCCCCTTTTCCGATGATTAATCTCGATCCTTTCATTTACGTGCATCATCGCCTCATTTCGAGCAACCCCAACCCGAGGGGGAAGGGAGCACATTCCGAACCCTCCACTGACATGTGAGCGTGAGTATGCCTTGATCCACACGCCCAGAAGGTGGCCAATTACCCCGTAACAAGTCACAACTTTGCCTTTTCTCCTCCCTCCCTCTCTCATCATACGATGTGCGGGAAATCATGCACGGCATACCTATTTCATGCAGGATGCGGAAAATATCCATTCTACTGGAGGGGGGGAGTGGGTGGGTTAGGGAGAGCCAGCAAATGTTGCCTCATTGTGCTTTTGTCCTCCCCCAGAAACTTTGGTCGTTGGCACTTTGACCCTTCTCAATCTTCGGAGACGATGATTGAATGGACTTGACAACCTTTTTTCAAGTCCAATGTACTCGGTGTCTCCGTTTGGCTCCATCTTGGCGAGCCGATGTTCTTTTCTTCTTGTTTCTCGATGGACATAGGTTGACGAGAAAGAAAGCTTGTGATTCTAAATTACAAAAAGGGGCTGCCATAACACTTCCCCATTTTCCCACTCCTCCGTTTCCCTTCCCTCTCCCCAACGATTCCCCTGCTGTGCACCAAAACATATTCTTCTTTTCTTTTCTTCATCAAGTCCCAGAACATCTAGGATTTAAAAAACACCCGAGTTACCCTTTTTTTATTGTGACAGCTTTGTCAAAATCCATCCGGGTCCCTCCCAACTCTCCCCCTTCCCTTGTGCGTGTACGAATCCCCTGCCGTGTCCCCGGCTGTCAACTTGTCCCTCCCGAGTGTCTAGGGCTTGTAAGACCAGAAGACGACAGCGGAAAAGAAGAAGGACTTACACCAAACCTCTTTTTTCAACAGAAACCAATATCCTCAACAAAACGACAGGAAACAAAGGGTCGCAAGGCTCAAGTCATGGACGTACATAAGGGTAGGATCAGACCCCCGGTTCAACGAAATGAGAAAGGGGGCCAGTCAGTATCAGCATCAGCATCAGCATCGTCGTCGTCATCATCGCCGCTACCAGAAACATTCCTGTTATCCAAGCTGCAAAAGATGGCTGGCGATTTGGTCTCCTCCATGAACGCAAGCACAGTCACGACCAAGAAGATGGGGAAGAAGCAAGTTGACGATGTGGTCAGGGGCTTGGAGGAGTGGAATGCCAGGTGGTTCGAAGAGCTGGTGAGCAAGGTCAAAGGCGAGCGTACGTCTCCTTTCTACCTCCCCTGTCGTTCTAGCACATGTACATAACTGACAGTCTATGACTTCGTTTTAGTCGCCCAGAGTATGGAGGATGACTCTCATTCGGTGCGGAGCCTGTCGTCGGATGAAGTCCCGACGCCTCAATCAGGATCCGACAGCAGCTCTCCCAAGTCTTCGACCTTTAAGCCTTACCAGTCCACTGTCGAGGACGACCCGGAGGATGATTACTTCCTCGTAAAGGGTCTCAACAGAGACACCACCTTTGAAAGACCATCACCATCTACGCAGACCAGCTATTCATCCACATCCAGTTCCCCAACCTCCTCCACCTCTAGCTACAGCTACGGCGCAACACCCCTACACAACCACCACCCCCCTTGCCCCCCAAGTCCCCCGGCAACAACATCTCATCCTACCAATCCCACCACCCAGACCCGGCCCACCGTCCGCTTCTCGGATAGGCAACCGTCCCTTACGCCCATCATCACCCACCCCCCTTACCACCGACAAGACAGCGCCAAAACTTCTGCTGCGTCGGAGAGATCCAGCACAGAGCCGGCTCTCTCGGCAGTAGATGCCAAATGGGGGAGACTCTTCAACGAGAAGAATGAGCCAACCCCCGCACTTGGGAGGTTCCTCCGCGGTATCGCCAACTACATTGTAAAAGCTCCCTCTTCCCCATCCCCTCCCCCGTCTCTACAAACATGTTCATGATGAACCAGAGGGCTAATCACAAACCTCAGATTGCCGAGTACACGCCAACAGACTCCCACGTCATCACCCCAGAAAAACTCTACAAATTCTACACCAAATACAAACTCGAAGGAGAAGTCTTTCCCTTTCAACGTAAGCCACTCTCTCCTCCCCTTTTCACTCTTCCCCCTCTCCTCCTCTGCTTCAACCAGCTCAAAAGGGCCCTTTTTATCAGGCATCTTCGACACCCACTACTCAAAGACCCACCGCGGCCTCGAGTTCCTCTACCTAGACCTCCGCTGCGAGCACCACCTCGTGCAAGCCGCGCCCGGCTCCAGGCCCAGCGTACCGGCCCTCACCCCCACGGGCTTCGAGGACTGGATGACGCTGTTCATTCGCGCCTCGCCTGATCGCGAAGCCAGGCGGCTGGACCTCATGGTCGCTGACATGCCCGTCGTGGCGGACGGTCCGTCGGGGGTGAAGCCGGAGAGATTGCCACGGCAGATTTCCAGGCATCTCTTTCCCGATAGGTGTCACGCCAAGGCCTACGATTTGCTCACCTCGTCTTTTACCGAGTGGTGCAGGATCGCTGCCCCTCCTGAACCCAGTCCTCATTCCCTTCCCCCATCTCTTCGCACATCCTCCTCCGCCCCCAGCAGGACACACAAAGACGAGCGTCGATACAGGGACGAAACCACCGAGTCCGTCCCCCACAGCCGCTCCTCCCACCGCACATCATCGTACAAAGTCTACGACCGGGGCGGTGGCGGTATCAGCAGCAGCAACAAACACCCCCGCGAGTCCCGCTACCACGAGAGCTCTCGCCGCTCACGCGAAAAGTCTCCCCCCGTGACGGAGAAATATCACCGAAGTAAGCGGTATAGGGAGGTAAGTCCCCGGACAGAAGAACGGAGGGGAAGGGAGGACGAGTATAGGAGGTACGCACAGGATAGGAGGACGAGTACATCGTAGCTTCATGTGTCTGTATCTATTAATGCTGGCAAGGATCAACAAGATTCGTTCAAAGGGGGGTTGGCTTTTAAATAATGTTTGAACACGAACAAGGGGTATTAAGATTGACGACGGATCAGTTTTCTAGACTATAATTTCTTGTTATGAGTTGAACCAAGGCCATGGTCAACAAAAAGTTGTGTAATACCACAGAATGGCAAACAAAAGTCAAAATCAAAAACATCATCAAGTCCCCTTCATATCATATTACCAAAAGCACAACTTCTTCTTCTTTTAATCCAAGAGCCAAAAAAACGCCCTCACAAACACTTCATCATTATAAGTATCTTCTTCCCCAAAGGAAAGTTGTTTCGGTTTTTTTTTTTTCTTAAAAAAAAACCACAAAACGAAACGACATGAAAAAAAGAAAAAGAAAAAGAATAGAGAAACATATTCCCCCATATCGCTACCGTAACGGAAAAAAATAATAATTCCCCCATCCCAGCGCCACACAAATGCCCTTCCTATGTACAAATTTTTCCTTCTCTGCTTGCCTTGCCTTGCTTTGCTTTGCCCTGCTTTCTGCTATGTGCGCACTCGCCAATGTACAATGAAATGAAAGAAAAAGAAAGAAAAAAATACCAAGATGGTAGAGATCTAACTGAAAAGAAATCTGCCAGCCTAAAGAAAGGCAGAGTGAAGAAAAAGGGGGGGATAAATAAGGCCGTTTGTTGTTTATGATTCAAGTCGTGGGGAAAAAAGGGGGGTTGCACCGTAAAAGTCTCATGCCTCATAGAATAATGCTCTCAAAGTTCCAATCTGCATGCTTGCTATTTGCTCGTCGTAGGCATCGTAAGGGGGAGAGAGTGTGGCAAATTGCCGTGGTCCTGAAACGACTGTAAAAAGGAGACCGTTTTCAGACAAAACGAAAACGATAATAATAATCAAGGCCGTAATAAAAACTGATGTGTCGTAACTCATTGGTGCGACAATAGAAAATTCGTCAAGGAACAATAGTCCCGGTCCGTGATTCCGTCCAAACAAGTGTCTTGCCGTACGTCGTCGTAGCTTTGCTCAATGTATATTCCATGGGTGTGATTCATGCAGTGTTGCTCATCATTAGGTCGTAGCAGCACAGAACATACAGACCCCCGTCTCATGTTAACCGCGAAGGTGATGACGCCGCTATGGCTTGATCGTAGCCCAGGAAGCTGACCATACTAGAACGATGGGCCCGCTTCCTCTTTAGTGCCTGGTAGCCCTCCTTGAAGACCGAAAAGCACCGCTGGAGCTCTCTGTCGGGGTGGGGCGGCATCTGGATTTCAACCGCTTTAAGGCAGATGCGCAGGTGCTGGAGCTCCTGGTCGTTTTCCTGCAGCTCTTGTTCCCTGGAGAGATGTGAGCCAAGTGAGACAGGCAATGGATTGGAAAACATGGGTTGGGAGGACTCACAGGTATGTAATGCGGTTCTGGAGGAAGATGATACGCTGGGCCGCACGTTCTGCGCGCTCAATTAAAAGCTTATGAATGTGCTAAAAAGCTTGTTAGTGCCTACATGGCATATAGCAATGCGGGAGTCAACAGGACTGGAATGCTTACGTCGGACTCTTCCTGGCGGGCTTGGAGGTTGTTGACCACCGTGGCCAGCTCATCGTTTAACTTGAGCATTTCAGCAATGACTTTGTTTGCCTGCTGGGCCGACATGCCCTTCTTAGGTGGTGGCTGCTCTTCCTCTTCAGACTCTTCGTGGTGATGTCTAGACAGCGAAGGAGACATGTCGGAGTAATGAGAGCGGTAGAATGATGATTCAGGCGAGCTAAAAAGAGCACCGCCGTCGAAATCGCTGCGAATGCTGTTGCGCATTGGTGTTTGGACGCTCATGGGCCGTCGCTGTTCCCTCTTGGATAGAGGGCTGCCCATGGCGCGAGGACTACCGAGGACACTACTAATACCACTTCCGCCCATGCCTCCGCCAAGGGCTTGTTCGAGTTGATTGACTTGACTATCCAGGGCGACAAGTTCTTCCATGTTGTCGCCATACGTGAGGCGCTGGGCGAGAAGGCTCAGGCGTCGCGCAAGCTCCTGCTTGCCAGCCCTGACCGAGTCTATGCCATTGCTATTCCCCCGTTGAAGTTCCAACTCCCTCCTTAGCGGACTCAAGATGCTGCTCGCAGATAAACCAAGACTCGAAGCGGCGCTGGGACTGGATAATATTCGGGGGGGAGTGGTTTCGGCGCCGATGGTGCTGGTGTCTCGTCGATGTGTAATGCTGCTGGTGCGGCTGGTGCGGGTGCTTGCTCTGTCCCTACGACTGAGTGCGCTGCTTGTTCTGCTGCCGGCACTGGTGCGATGATCAAGGTCCTCTATGACCTTGGGCTTCTGTTCCTCCTCGTCTTCTTCTCTCCGAGCCATCACGACTGGCGATTGCTGTGGGTGGGTGGGTGGGCGGATAACAGCACTTCGTTTCGTTGGCCTTGGAACCGAAGCTTCACCGACTTTGTCTCCCAACGCAGGCCTAAAATTCCACCCGATGTCGATGAGCCGTGTAGCCAACTGACTAAGTAGAAAGCCCAGCCTCCCGTTTAGGATAGCCTTCCCTTCTGGGGGTCGTTTCTCTCGGTCAACCTCTTCAGCACGCGTCAGCGACACGCCTGGCGGGCCGGGTAGATTGACGGACGATGTGGCGCCGAAGCTGAGGGAGGGATTGATGGGATCGTCGGATTTCGAATGGATTATACAGAGTCCATTTAAGCGGTATTACCGCCGAAGCTCTCTCTCTTTGATGGGACAGTGAGTGTGACTGTGGGATTAATTGGGCTGGGCGCTGATGCGGGAATGGCGTAGCCTCATTTTTAGGGGAACGAGCGTCTCAGAAGAAAATCCAATGAAAATTCCAGGACAGGCCTAGCACGAGTCGCGGAACAATGGGGCCCCGTTTTCCGCAAAGGAGCCAAGGGAAACTCCAGACACTGTAAGACAGCGCGCACATTAGGTGGCCTACATCCTTTGCACATTAGCAGGAGGCTGTCCTCCCTCCAATGCTGATTAGACATTCCCAAACAAGACAAGGTCCAGGGAACATACACAACAGCGCTTTTCCAAGCAGAGCACAGCCGCCTGCTGCCCTGTTTCTGGCCCTGCAGGCCCTGCATGTGACGGTATTGGGCGGCTGGTGAGACGTGTGGGGGGAAACGGGGGGCCAAGGAGCGTCTAATTCGAATAACGGTGCCCTGAAGAGCTCTCTGATTGCTTGAGGAAGCCCTGGGTGAAGCAAGAGGAGAGCGCGCCATGTCCATCAGATGAAGCCCACACGGCCTCTCTCTCCCTGTCCCTCTGTCCCTCTGTCTCTCTCTCACTAACCCACCCACCCACAGACCAGACTCTCTTCTTGTTCGTTTGTTTGGGGGCCTTTGGTAGTACTTATGGTGGTAACATACCTTGCATCTCTACTGCTACCCGATCTTGCCGCTGGTATTAAATCGAGCATCGTGGTCGTGTGTGACTGGCCTTGCAGGAGTTCGCCCCCAAGTCTGGTCTCCCCACGTTTCTCATGCGGCTTTGATGCTCCAGTCCGGGTGAAGCAGAGAACCGTTCGGGCAGAGAGGCATGTTAGTGAGTGACTTTGGGTAGGTTGGTTGATCAATCGAGGGCGAATAGCCATTTTCATTATTCTTGACTCTTATCGTCAACTTGGACTTGGATTGACACCATGTAATTATTGTTTGCTTACTCCCTCCGTACTTTGTAATGCCTTTTTGTATTTTTTTTCTCATCCTTCGAGATGCAAGGTCGTAGTAATACCACGTTCCTCATGAAAGCAGGGGTATATAATATGCTCAGTGGGCTGACCAGGCATCATGGATCTTGGCCCTCGAATATCGTACCTACATACAGAGTACATACATATATACCTGTACGTAGGCCTACATGCCAATCCTACGTTTGCTTGCTCGCTTGTATTTTGTAAGACGTGCTCTCTCGTACGATTTTTTTTTTTTTTGGCGTACATCAAGGTTGGCCCGTTTGTCCGTATGCTCCCCTTGAGCCGAAATGCCATGGGGTGGATGTATGAAGTTTATATACATGCATGCCTACGTAGGAGGGAGTAGGAGTAGATGCCAAGACAGTAACAAGGACAAATAACATCCTCACATGCTTTGAAATCTCGATTACGGTATTATATCATCCGGTATTGAATTGGATTGAATGCAATGTCCCGCAATCCAATCTTGGCTATGCCATCCATTCATTCCGTCCGTCATCCGGGGGAGAATCCAAACCACCCGAATGGAAACGTCTTGTCCTGATTGGATCATTGTTGGTTGGATCGACCTGCAGGGGAAAACGAGGAGAAGCACATGCGCGCATTGGTTTGTCTGAGGGAACTTGCAGGAGCAGCAACAGCGGCGGCAACAAGCCAAAAGAGAATGAATGCCATGATGCATGCTCACGAGCTTCCCAGCCATGGAACGCTACGACCTCGTCGCCTGTCAGCAAAAGGCGTGGGATGTCCTCCGTAGTCTGCGCCGTACAAGACTAACAGGGTGCACCAAGTGGGCAATCGTCCCCCACGTTCCTTTTATACGACCCATCAGTGCCATCACGCATGTGTTATGGTTCAGATGGTTAGCGAGATACCGTTGACTTGCTGCCAAGTGATGTCGCTCTGCTTGCTCGCCCCCCCATGCTGCTGCTGCTCCCCATCCTCCTCCTCCTCCGTCGTTCCCCTCCGTTCACGCGACTCGTTTTGATACTGCCCAGGCTTGCTCGGACAAGGACAAGGAGCTTTTGGTCTGTGTCTGTGTCTGTGTCTGTGTCTGCATCTGCATCTGCATCTTGTCTTGCGTCAGAGCAAGCTTGGCCATCCGGACGGATATCGAGTGACTACTCGGATTTACATACACAATATTACCTAGCAACCCGAGTAATAATACCTACAAGTCCATTGCATATATAAAAACATCCATTACTCGCATCCGCATTGCATTATTGCTCTTGCTTGCGTGAACTTTTCTATTTCCCCTCCTTCTCGCTCCCTCTCTCTTTCCATCCGTCCTCACCTATCTCTTCTCCCTTTCTCAGACATCTCAAATTATTCCATTATTTCCACTCATCTCCATAATTCCTAAATCGCCCGCTGGAATAACAAAAGGGCTCCCTCGACAACGGTAATTCATTTTGCAGGGACCCGTACTGCCGGACATCCTCGGCTACTGCTGTCCAATCCGTCCACCACCACCAGAGCTTTAGTGGGCTGGAGTCTTACGACTAGAAGCCTTAGTGCATGCCTAGCACTGCTATAACCTGTACAGCTGCCGCGGGGCCGCAATCGCTCGTGCTTGTCATAACTTTGCAGCATTTGACTGACTCCAACCAACTTTCTATTTCTTCTACCTCCTCCTACTATTGCTACTACTTCTACGGCTACGGGCGAAAGACGACGACGATAACGACTACGTTTTGACCAAATACCCCTTCTCTCTTGACAATTGCTTCCACCATTGCTCGCCTCTCTCACTCGCCTTCGATATCGTCACACTGGGGGACAAGCGCGCGCTCCCCCACCAGCGCCCATCATGTCATGGAGGGCATCCGAGACTTTGATGGACACCATCCGGCATTATGCAAAGTTCCCAGCAACCGGCGTGAGCTTGCGCCAGATGGTGCAGTTTGGTGACAAGCCTTCAACTGGTATGATTACTGCCCCCAATCGCCCAGTCAATCGGCGCATTGGGAATGGCTCTCCAAGGGCAAATCGTGTGGTTTGGCGATTGTGACTGACATCATCCTTCTTCCTCAGGCACCCTCTTCCGCGCCTCACAATTCCTTGCCGAGGAACTCCCCATTCGATTGGCGCATCGTGTTGAGGAATTGGAGCACTTGCCAGATGGCCTGAATGATATGCCATCTGTCAAAAAGGTCAAGGAGTGGTACGCACAGTCTTTCGAGGTACGCCGCATATGCCATTCCACCCCACCTAGCAGAACCCAAGACTAACCATCCCTCCCTTGGCAGGAAATCACACAGCTCCCCCGACCACAACTTCGAAGAGACGTCCGTGATCGCCTCACCAAACCCCCAAAACATGGCAGCCGAGGAAGCTTTGGTCAGCTTTCCGAGGCAACTCCCAATCCCTCCATAGACGAAGGCGAGGCTTCTGGCTGGGGCGGTCTCGCTGGCAATGGAAACGGCAACGGCAAGGCCAGGTCCGTTGCGAGACGCTACTTTGCAATTGTCGACGACACTGGCGATTGGCCTCCCGAGCTTCAGCTATACAATAACAAGTTTGCACAGACCCTGCACAAGATCAAGAGGCGGCACGACAGTGTCGTCACCACAATGGCTCAGGGCATCCTAGAATACAAGCGCCGTCGCCAGCGCATGCAAATCGACAGCAACATACAATCCTTCCTCGACCGCTTCTACATGTCCCGTATCGGCATTCGTATGCTCATCGGCCAACACATTGCCCTGACGGACCAGAGCCACCACCGAGATCCTGCGTACGTCGGCGTCATCTGCACCAAGACCAATGTCCGCGAACTCGCCCAGGAGGCAATTGAGAACGCCCGCTTCGTCTGCGAGGACCATTACGGTCTATTCGAGGCACCCCGCATCCAGCTCGTGTGCAACCCTAACCTTGACTTTATGTACGTCCCTGGCCACTTGTCGCACATGCTATTCGAAACCCTCAAGAACTCCCTGCGTGCCGTCGTCGAAACCCACGGCATGGATAAGCAAGAGTTCCCAGTCACAAAGGTCATTGTCGCTGAAGGCAAGGAAGATATCACCATCAAGATTTCTGACGAGGGTGGCGGCATCCCTAGAAGTGCCATTCCCCTCGTTTGGACCTATATGTACACTACTGTTGACCGGACGCCCAATCTGGATCCCGACTTTGATAAGAGCGATTTCAAGGCCCCAATGGCTGGCTTTGGCTATGGTCTGCCCATTTCAAGGCTGTATGCCAGGTATTTTGGCGGCGATTTGAAGCTCATTAGTATGGAAGGGTAAGCGCACTACCTCCTCCCCGAGTCACTAATCGTTGCCCCTATTCATGCTAACTCCCGCAGTTATGGCACCGACGTCTACCTCCACCTTAACCGCCTCTCCTCCTCATCAGAACCTCTACAATAGCAATCAAACACCGCCGGAGCTCCCTCCCCATCTCTAAACCTACGCAAGCGACTCAAAGATAACAACCGAGAAATATCCGAGCGTAAGCAGGTGGGCGACGCCGAGGCGGTGGTCAACGCACCTCCCAGCAACTTTAAAGACGAACAACAGCTATGAGGCTCTTTATTCTTTTTTTTTTTTCCTTTCCTTTTTTTTTAGGAACGAAAAAAGAAAAAGGGTGCCGCATAAATACATTGGAGAAAGCATTTAGGAAGTGGCAGGATACTTCTTTATAACCCTCTTGTATATTGGAAGACAGAAAACGTGTCTCTACCCCCTTTTTTTCTTTTTCTGGGTCGGATGATACGGATTAGGGAGACTTTTTTTGTAGGATTTTATGGCATCTACAATGAATTGGGCTGGATAACAAGACGAGGAGTAGAATGGGGGCTACAAATGTTGTTACGATTTTGTTTGCATACACTGAGTTCCGGTTTGTTGAAACGGAGATGGGCGTTGGCATTCTATATGAAGCAAACGGATTGGGGGGCAGATTCTTGTCACATTGGAATACAACAGATAAGGGAGGTAAAGGGATGGCAGAGAGTATTGGACACACAACACAGTTGGAAAAGGAAGCTTCACTTCCCAACTATAGTCAATGGAAACCATGATCAAAACAACAATTGCTTATTCGCGCTATCCTTATCAAAAAGGGAGGAATCATTAGTCATGTACCATGGGAGAATCCTCGAACCTGCTCCTGATTCTCTCTCATCAACCCAAATGACCAATCCCCCCATGCCATGAGCGGCCATCGCCGTGCTCGTTACCCCATCTCGGAGTCCAAAAGGTGCATTTGCCATATCCGCGCGCATAGAAAAGCCAAATCAAAGCAACAGATCATCGTAGTGGAAGGCATGAAATGCCACAAATCAACCCGCAACACGTTTCATCCAAGCGGACGAAATCATCTTCAAGATGAAAAAACAGAAAACCCACCCCAACCTCACGGGTCATATATATCATCGTCATCATCTGGTTCACAAAAGGTCTGCGGCTTCTCCTCGTCCATCTTGGGAGCGACGTGTCTGGCGGTGAGAAGCTCGTTTGCCATTCGTCGTTTCAACACAGCCTGGGGAATTCGACACTACCAAGAGTTAATATGCATACACAAATTTGGTTGGAATTCAATCCGTACCTCGCTTGCCTTGGGCCATTTGCCCTTACCAGTTGCCCTAATGATTGGTTGACTGATGGGATCCGAAGTTTCCCAACTCAAATCATCTGATTCACTCGTAACTGAGGATGCAGATGTCGTGATGGTAGTTGGTGCTTTGATCCCATGATGCTGTTTTCCACTAGAATCCCAAGCATTGAAGGCAACCTGCCGATTTTTTTCATTCTCCTTTTCTTCCCTCAGTGTGGTTGCCGTCGACACGCTCCCAGAACTGTCAACGTTGCCTTCGGAAACCGTAGAGGCTGTTCCACTCGGAGCTGCGGATGTCCGCTTTGCCCTCAAGTGAGGAGGCAGGTTTCTCATAGGCACCGATTTGCCTGTTGTCGACGAGGCTGCCGACGACACTGCCTTGGATCCGTGAGACTCGGTGTCGTTCAATTTTAGAGCACCCATCTTTGCCTGCAGGTGCGGCGGGAGTGATTTGTGGGATGATGTTGCCACCGATGCAGATGATCCACTAACCGAAACTGCGGAGGACATTGTTGATTCGGCCAGAATCTCCTCGACCTCTGATTGACCGGCCAAATCCTCTAGACCAAGCGATCCTGCGTCAGTCACAGGTGCCTATCTACATATTAGCGAGCGCCATTATTCTCTGTCGGGGATAATTTACCTGCGGGAGTATTTCGCCGGAGAAGAAGTCAGCGCTGTCGATGAAACTTCCCTTCCAGGCTTCCTTTCGTTGCTCTTCGGCGGAGATATGACCAGTTTCCAGAGGTGCGGGAGTAACATCTGGTTCCTGCGTTTCTATCCAGGCAACACATCTCTTGCAATTCTACCAAGCAGTTAGCATCTTCAGCGAGATGCCTTATGTGGCCATCCTCTCACATAAACACCGTTCCTCCTGCTGTTTTTACTGAAATTGTCCAGATCCTTGGTGATGCCACAAATCTCGCACGTCAACTCCGAACGGTTGCCAGAAGTGTGGTCTTTACAGGTCATTCCAGAATGAGCTGCATCTATCGGTCTTCCAAGTTCGATTTGGGTTTGAACCAGGCGCTGCTGTGCTATCGAGAATTCCCCGATCTCCTTCCATTCTTTGCCAACCTTGCATCGAAACCTAAGATTCATTAGGCGGTATGTAAAGGGTAAAGCATATACATCCATACCTGTGAGGGACGTATCGTTTAGCCGTCCTAGAGTTTTTCAGTGTCAGATCGTTGATGGCTAGCGATTCTTCATTTGCAGAAGACGTGACATTAGGGGTGTGAACATTGGTGGCATGGGGAAAGACGATTATTGTAGCGAAATGCTATTACTCACGGTTTGCTCTCAGACGAAGATTGCTTGCTATCCATGGTTGCGGTATCTACTGAGCGAGGATGGGAACAACAGTTAGGGAATGCGTAGGGGAGGAGGTGTCGGTTGTCTGCGAGAACACGACGAGGCAGTTGTCAACTCGTGACTGATAATCAAGATGGATTCCGATACAGCTTTCGTAAGTTATGGCTTCTCCAGAGGAACGAATCAGATGGTATAGGAAACAGTATCAAAGTAAGGATGCTGAAATAATCGAATGAAATGTTGGTCGGAGGGGCCAGACGCAGCCATACACTGGATGGGTGCCCGCAGGTGCATGGGGTTTGAGGGGAAGAGATGCAAGAAGTGTAGATGCGAAGAAAAGGTGGTGGTTTAAATATCTTTGGGGGGCTGCAGGAGCTCGAGGTCTGTGACTGCAGCGACGCGGTGACGCAGTGAATGCAGTGAATGGGAGGTGGCGACTGAGGTTGCTCCTGCCCAGCTGCCTAAGATATCAGAGCTTCTATGCAGACAGCCGACATGCTTCACTTGAATAGAAGACAATAGAATCACTCTTCTTTCAAAAGCAAGGCACAGGAGCGCAAGTTTGATGACATTGTTGCCTAGAAGCGGGAGGTTGCAGTAACTTGTTTGTTCATCGAAACCGAAGACAGGTTGACCTCCGAAGTGGTGGTGTCAGAATACTTTGATTGAGGAAGATTCAAGTACTGTTAACTTGGCAATATTCTCACATTTACATCCTATTGTCATATATAAGTGAGAAGATGAAGACGGGATGAAGACTTAGATTACAGGGCATAGAGTTGCCATATATCAGGAGTTGCGCTGCCCTCAAACATGGGAAAGGAGCCGATCACCATCAATGGACCTGCCGCAACCCCATTCGTGGAATAGAATCTGCAACTACCCGCCATCACATGGTCAAAAACCCGAGTCATACAAATTCAAGATTTCCCTGCTGTACTGATCTTATAATGTCGTCTACGTGATTGAACGTTGGTTGCCATCTTTGTATGCAGCTACCCTGTAACAGGGGAAGTTATTTGTAAAATAGATCAACCTCAATAAAGACAGTTTAGTGGCTTTCAGTTCATACAAGACCATGATGACTAAATTTATTACCATGTTACAAATTTCCTATCATATGAAATATATTTGTACCAATTGTCAATTTGCGTATACCTGGTGGTTCAATAGTTCAGGTAGACACCAGGACGAATTCGATACATGCATGCGAAATCATCGGAGTTTACACATCACTGTCAACAATAGGGCGCAGTATTCAAAAATAGACACTCAACTAATGAAGCCACAGCCAGGGATTCAACACCCTCGTCATTTTCTACAGGTATAGAGGATTGGCCGATTTCTACCAGGAAGATGAGCGTATCCGTATCCAACCTCGTCCTCGTCCTCGCCCTCGTCCTCGTCCTCGCCCTCGTCCTAGCCAACCCCAAGCATTCTCACGGGGACGGGCTATCATCTACTAACATGTCTAGCAAGATGCCAAAGCAACGCTTCCGAGACCCAAAGGGCGACCTGTTTGGGACCAGCTGTTCGCATAGTTTAGTTGGTGTTGCAGCATTAAGGCAAGGGAGACGATCGCCGCCCCTCGGCTATCGTAGAAGCTCCCACACCACCTGCATAAGCCAGGCAAGGCAAGGCAAGGCGAGGAAAGACTTTGATAGTTTTGGAACAAAGCTGAAAGTCAGATATTCCATATCTAGAACATGCATGCCAACCCAGGGAGCCCTTTGCAATGACCACAATTCAACAAAAGTTTGAGGAGGGCTAATGAGATGGCTGAAACACAGTCGTCCCTCCCGTCATTCAACGAGTCCCGCCGACAAAGCAAAACCCCCAAGTGTCAAGTATACCGAAGCTGGGCTGAAAAGTCCGTCACATCATGCAGATTAAACAGCTTGCATAGGGATTGTAGAAGAAAAAGAAATTTCGTCAAGCCATGTACCCCGCCTCCCCCTTTCACCTCAAGACAAGCTGACCAGTCGCCGCCGAGTCAAAAGGGTCTGATCTCTCCCTCCCGTTCCTTCACACAACAAAAACAAAAGGACATGTCCGTTGGAAAAAAAAGTCTCAGTCTGGTGCGTGAGAGGGGGGGATGAATCCATGGATCATGGAGGGGGGAGAGAGGAAACGCCGCGCCACACTTCAGGGTATCTCAAAACGTCGAAACCGGTGGGGCTTCGGCGCGTCCCATCGGGAGCAAGGCTTCGATCCGCCTCTGGCTGTCATTCGCTCACGGTGCGACATTGGAGGGTGGCACCCCTTCGTAATACATGCCATTGTGAGGCTTTGCTTCATGGCTGAAGAAAGAAGGCTTAGGAGGCGCGCTTCAGAGTAACACGAAGGAGTGGACTGCGCAAGAAGATCCTTTCTTCCCCTTGCCAACTCCATGCTTTTTTTTTTGTTGGTTTTACTCGATTTCTTCTTTTATGCGGCCAAGATGGTCAGGGTTTCTTCTTCCCCGCGAAGCAGAAGCAAGTTGCGCGGCACACGGACGGAAGGACGGTCATGCATGACTCTCGTCTGCAACAAGAAATAAATACAAACGTTGCAGCGCAAATGCAAGGGGAACAAGATCCACAGACATGGCCCCAGACTCGATTTACCACGCGAGACCTGACCATTTGTGCTGGGGCTCAGGTTGTACAAGGGAGCAACAGTGTTTTATGGCCTGTGGCAAAGTATTGTTCCATGTTAAAGGCATAAAAGCACTGTTCATCAGAGTAGAGTAGCATCCGGTCATCTTGAATGTCTTGTAGTCGGCTGGCAAGAACGAGACAAGGTTTGCGACATGGAGGAGATGCGTCAAGGATACGGACCGCCTGATGGGAAGAATTTGAGGCATCAAAGAAGACATGCGGAGGAGAAAAAACCGACCCGGCCGGAAGCTGAACACGACGGGCGTGGTTCATCTTGCTCGTGAACGTTACCGAGAGAGCATCCAATTTCGTGAGCAACACCACCCATTTCAACCCTTGCGTCAATGCTACCGTGATATTTCCTCCATCACTTTATGGCTTTTGTCCTCATTAGAGAAAAACGACCAACGAGCCAACCGAACTGGCCACACACAACTCCTTCACCGAAGCCCTGTCCGAGATGGAGGGCTACACTGGCGCGTGTCCCTTGCGTGAAATGTAATGCATTATGTATTTCCCGCATTCACGGAACCTGCATGCAGCTCGTGAAGAAGGGAAGCAATTTTGATTGCGGGTGGGTGGGCATCTGGTTCCCCCGATGGAACACACACTGGATGAATCCTCCTCTCCTTGAATTTTGGCCCCAATTCTGACTCGACCTTGACGTCCAAGACGACTCAGCCATGGCTCAGCTTCGGCTCTTTTCTCGCACAGAAAAGAAGGAAAAAGTTTTCTCAAGTCCTTGTTCGTATCCATCCATCCATCCATTCCCATCAAGCCCATAATACGGGTAATCACAGGGTGCCAGCGAACGTAAAGTTGCGTTCGGGTCAGCAACTCGATTTCTGCAAGATTGGGCGGACGATGCAGAACTTCCCTGGAAGGCCTTGAAAGTACAGTGTACATCTCAGTCTTCAATAAAGCCAGGCACCGCCGCGATTGAGTTTGCGGTACAACAAGGACTACCAGTTGCGCAAACATCATGTGCGTGCCTCGCATGGCATTCTAGGATGGTGCGAGTTAAAGCCCTGAGTCACTCGCTCTTCTCCAGAAAAGGGGCTGCACTAAAAATTGAGACGCGATTAGTGCTTGCCCGTGGTTGAAAAGGGCTGACGCGTGTAGCGGCCTGGTGCGCCTGGCGCGGCGTGGCAGAGTGTTTAAACCGAGTGTCAAGTACCAGGTACAGAGACCGCGGCAACCACCCGCCATGATCCGGAGCGCCTGGGACCAAAACACTGGTACCTGCACATCGCTGCCACGCTTGGCTAGGGAAGTTTGAATGCGGGGCCCAGGGGTCTGGTCTTTGCACCGGGATCGACTCAATCAAGGTTAATCATCAAGGAACTGCACCGTGTAAATTAATGACACATTTGTTGGGAGTTTATACTGTCTGCGACATTCTGAGTCTTGGCTTGTTTCGATGGCATCTGCTGCGGTTCAGTTGCTTTCTCGTACAATCATGTATGACGGGCCACCTGCTGGGTGGGTATATGTGCTCGTCGATCTACGGAGCAGAGCCGCCACCAATAATAATACAAATAAGCCCATCTGTTGGATCCAATGCCTTACAAATTTGATAGGCAGGCTGGCATTGTCGAGTAAAACATTAAAG
Organism: Hypomyces rosellus; assembly: GCA_011799845.1. Lineage (NCBI taxonomy): Eukaryota > Fungi > Ascomycota > Sordariomycetes > Hypocreales > Hypocreaceae > Hypomyces > Hypomyces rosellus. Next base: position 1,592,839 of record WWCI01000003.1, read on the forward strand.
CTCAGGCTCATTAGCATACCTTGCTCCGATCAGCCACGTACATACAGTAAAATACTGGAGATGACATATCATCAAGAACGGCCCCGGAATACGGAGTACACAGAGCGCAACCATTAAATACATGTACATGTCAACGAATGGCGGGCAAGCAGGCACGGTGTCTCTCTTCTACATCACAAAGAGGCTCGTTCGTTGGGCCCCAAACTCCCCGGGCGACGTTGAGACCCAATGTTGCCGAATAGGAGCCCAGTCCACCGTGCCGCGGTGCTGTGTTGGCACCAAGACACTGCCCTGCCAGTCCGTATGTATCTGCCTGCACACGCCTCGGAGCTTGCATTTCTGGGACGGTTTGTACTCCAGGGCTGCTTCTTCTAGAGACTCTCAGAGGGGTAGCACTGGAAGAGCCCTGACGTTATTAGAGAGGGGAGGGGTTCTCTCGGGCTTTTTAACGTGCTTGCAGCAAAAACGGTGAGAAAGTCAAACTTGATTGCACAAACTTGTACATGCCGGTATGTCCGCATATACCTAATGTACCTACAGCACAAGCATCGCATGCCTACTAATTCATGTGCGGTTTAAAGATGTACATGCGGCAATGGCGCGACCCTCTTTTGAAGAGTAATAACCGGACAACCGTCACCGACAATATGATATGGGAATATTAAAATAGTGGACGAAAAATAAATACGGTGGCAATCCAGTCATCATTCGACAATGTTCCTGGTGTGCGCCAAGCGCCAGGCTTCCCGGAAGTACATTACTTGTAGGTATACGGAGTAGTGTAGCACGTACAGTACTACTTGTATTCGGCAAAGAAAAGAAGGAAAAAAAGAAATAAAGTCTAGACAAACTGACTGTTTCTTTTGCTCTCCCTTCTCTTCCCGCCACTCAACAAAGCAAGACCCGGTACGGAGTACAAGTACATAAAAATAAAACCAAAAAACCAGTCCAAACCCTTGTCGGCTACGCAAATTGCCCAATTTGATTGTGACAAAAAGGAAGCTTTTTACGATAGTTCCGAGAGCCCCCACTTGGGAAAAATTGGAGAGAGCGAGACGAGAGTGCAAGTCCCCTGATTTCCTTGGGGCCACTGCGCTGCAGTTGTGGTGCCTTAGCAGTGGATGAATTGGTACAAGCGAGAGACTAGATTCGACAGTAGTCCGGTATGGGAGCCTGCTAACAGGTCACGGTTGCGGTGAGGTAGTTGTAGGGTATATGACAGTAAGCCGACATGTACCGTGTACAAGCAACTTCTCGTTGGTGATACTTGGTTGGGACTTTCTCTCCCCCCCCCCCCCCCCAGAGCTTTGTCCATGCTGTGTGTTGTGCTTCGCACCAAAATCAACTCCATGGGAAATTCCATCGCTTGATGTAAAACGATGACAACGGTTGGCGCCCCCCGGCTGTGCTTGGCTTGTCGGAACGCTCTGTGCCAAGTTCCATGTACAAGTAATATATCCATGGCATGATGCTTCGCTGTATCCGATGAACCGTTTTTGGGTCCCCCATCATCATCATACGCACCAACTTGGAAGTACCAGGACTTACCTAGTATACTTCCAGTAACCTGTAACCCTTCACGCCAACGGTGAGAGCACGGACCCCAAGTGACTTGACTCTTTTTCGCCGCCCCCCTGTTTTGGCATGGTCTGGCATATCCCATCCTCGTGCGTGCGTGTGTGGTTGTTTCTCCCGCCGCCCATTTCTTTGGTTCGCTCGCTCAATTCTGCGACAACACGCCTCTCTCTGAACAGCAGCAGCAGCCCCCCCAGTCCAGAACCCAGACCCGATACCTTGGTGACCAAGACCTGCGAGACTAGGCGGTACTCTTACGCGGCACAACTGACGGAAGAGGTACGCTTGACCAAAGTATACACGTATACACAACCTTGTATCCTCGTAGCATGTACGGAGTATCTTGGAGGTGCAAGTATTATTGTAGGTAGCATAGTGGCATTGTCTGCACTTGCTGCTGCACACATTACGCAGCGAGTGAGTACTACATACAATACAGTGCTTGGGATGATTGATTCGCCCTTACAGGCTGCTGCCACTCCTACCAACAACAGAAAGGACCCTGTAGCAGCCCATCCAAATCCATCCATCCATCCATTCAGTGTGGTAATAGCAAAGGTCAATCAATCCACCACCGCCTCCGCGAAGCATCCATCCATCCATTCCCCAAGACAGACCAGACCCTCTGTTTCTCCCTCTCTACTCATCATTCTCACTCTCTCGCACACACCTACTACTACTACTACTACTACTACTCACACCACACTCACACACATTCTCTTCTTCTTCTTTCGCTCTTCTCCGTCTCCTTCCTTGTTCCATTTTCACCCTTTATCCGTTGCTTGTAAATCCACATTCCTCATCCCCCCTCCCCATTTGGCATCCATCATCGTTTTTAGCGAAAACACATCCATCGTTTCGAAAATTCCGACTTGCTCATTTGGGCAGCAGGGTCCTGTCGAGATTTCAGTGGACTACAAAGCACCCAAATCGGCTGCTAATTAGCTGTCCAGGGATCACTCCGCGATCAGCTGGGCCAAGCTACACCATCCATCCATACCATACCATAGGTACCCTCTCACTAGCCGTCCGTACCAAGTCAGTAGTACTTTTGCTGCCGGCTCCAAGCACACCAAGCACACCAAACACTCAAGCACCAACCCTTCCCCCCTGGCAATTGACATTTGACGAGAGAGCTCTCCTTTTCCATAATATCAAGCCTATCCACTTTTGATTTCACCCTCACTTCAGTCATTCCTTACACCTACCCGTCATACCCCCCTCCCCTTACGGCCTTGCCTTTTCCTCATCTGTCGCCTTATCCCTCGCAGCCTCCGACATCTAATCTTTCGCGCCGTCAGCACAGGCTGGAGTGGTTCTCTTCGATTCCGAATTGTCAACCCCATCGTTTCTCGACCGGCTCATCTGAACGGAACCTTTAACCAGCTTGCCTCTGGATCTCGATACGCTACGGAAATAGGTCATCATCTGAATGCCACGATAAACGCTTCTTAAGCTCTGCGATAGAGCTCGTACGTCAGCGCTCGATTCAGCCACTCGTATTGTCAGCCAATGCTTTGGTTCGTCAGCCAATCCTGATTTGATTGATCAGGATTCCGGGAGCGCCGTTCAGTTCTTTTCCGAAGAGCTCTTTATCAGGGACAGAGCGTGTAACACGACAGCTTCATCAAAATGACTGCGTCTACGGAAACGACCCTTCGTGGGCAACCGCACGGCAACATGGCCCTCGAAGATCGATTTGAAGTGATGAAGGAAATCGGCGATGGAAGCTTCGGAAGCGTCGTTCTCGCCAGAGTACGGACAGCAGGCTCCAACATTGCTCGGCGTGGAACTTTGGTACGTCTTAGTGGCCGTTTACGGTCCAAACCGTTGAGCGTTGCAACTTGCTAACAATTGTGGCTGCAGGTCGCCATCAAGTCCATGAAGAAGACATTTGAGTCGCTCGCTCCGTGTCTCGACCTGCGCGAGGTTGTATTTCTTCGAACACTACCTCCGCACCCTCATCTTGTTCCCGCCCTTGACATCTTCCTCGACCCGTTCACCAAGAAACTCCACATCTGCATGGAGTACATGGAAGGTAATCTGTACCAGCTGATGAAGGCGAGAGACCACAAGTACCTCGACAACTCTAGTGTCAAGAGCATTCTGTTCCAGATTATGCAGGGTCTGGAGCACATTCACTCGCATAATTTCTTCCATCGCGACATCAAGCCCGAAAACATTCTTGTGTCAACGTCCGCCCACCAGGAATCATCCAACTCTTTCCGACGATATTCTGCCTTGGTCACTCCCCCGTCAACACCCCCTACATATACTGTCAAGCTTGCCGATTTTGGTCTGGCCCGAGAAACCCATTCCAAGCTGCCATATACTACCTATGTATCGACAAGATGGTATCGTGCTCCGGAAGTGCTTTTGCGAGCCGGAGAGTACTCTGCACCCGTGGACATCTGGGCCGTTGGTGCCATGGCCGTTGAAATCGCGACACTGAAACCGCTCTTCCCCGGTGGAAATGAGGTGGATCAGGTTTGGAGGGTATGTGAAATTATGGGCAGCCCAGGCATCTGGTACAACAAGGCTGGTGGCCGAGTCGGCGGTGGTGAATGGCGCGAAGGTACAAGGTTGGCCTCTAAGCTGGGCTTTTCATTCCCCAAGATGGCACCACACGCCATGGACACGATCCTGCAGACTCCTCAATGGCCGCCCGCTTTGAGCCAATTCGTCACTTGGTGCCTGATGTGGGATCCGAAGAATCGTCCCACGTCAACACAGTCTCTCATGCATGAGTATTTTGCCGATGCGGTGGACCCAATGAGACCCAAGTCTTCGACTTCCAAGATCCTTGGCCGGAAACAATCCGACGTGAGCCGCAGCTCAAAGGAGGGCATTACCTCGCCTACAATCACATCCAAGCCGTCCTGGTTCCGAAAGTCCCTCATTGGCCGCAGCGAGGCCCAAGAGCAGCCTACCGATAACGCAGCTGCACGAGCATCTCCCGCTCCTTCGTCCAATACTGACGCTGCGAGTGGAAAGCAGCGTCCCGGCGTTGCTAAGCGAAGCACGTGGACCAATGGCTTCTCCAACGCCGCCCCGATGCCCATTCTCCCTTCAATCAAACCCATTTCTCCACTATCTGACGCTGTAACTGCACGCGCCAACAACGGAAATGCAGATGCGGACAAATCCAAAAAGGTTGGCAGGCAGCTGTCTGTGGCTTCGAGCAACAATGGTTATGCCGAGATGCATCGAGCACAGGCCGAACGGGCCCTGAATGGCCACTCGGGCCTCGTTTCCCCATCAAGCGGTCACAAGGAAAGCTTTTTCTCACATCTACGTAAGCGAGCGAGGCGGTTCTCGGGTCGACATCAGACCCCCGTTTCTCCCGCATATGACGACATGGAAGCACAGGTCGGATGCAGCCCCTGGAACAGTAACCGGTCCTCTATGGTAGTCGATCAAGGCGCCTCAGGCAAGACTGAGGTGTACGAATCTCTTGACAGAGCGTTGCGTGATGTCCAGAATGGCGAGCCGCGCGCCCCTCTGCCTCCCGTCCATCAATTCAATTCGAGCAGCAAACTCAAGCGCCATCATTCCTTGCCTCAACAACAGGCACGATCTGTCGACAACTTGATTGGCGCTGCTCGCACAGGACCCATTTCTAGCCGAACACGACGAGCCCAAGCCACTCAGGGAGTCCATCAATACGAAGCCCCAGATGAGGAAGATGAGCTTCTCGACGAGGTTCTAACATCAACGCAGCGGGCCATGAAGCGAATGGAGGGAAACCAGAAGCCTCTTCGCCAATCAGCGAGCAACCTGGGTTTGGCCAGCCCACACCCATATCCCAGCCCGTCTCCGTCGGCCAACAGCAATCAGCTTCTCTATGGAGATGGCAATGAGGCGCTGACACCCAAGCCTCTCGATCTTAGCAAGAAGACGGACAGCCAATACAAGTGGCCTACCCCACCATACGAAGGCGGTAATAATGACTGGGGGGCATCAGCCTCAGCAAGCATCTGGGCCGCCAGCAACAAGGTCTAACTACGACGATGCAGCTTTTGAGTTGGTGTTTCTTATCATTCTTGGATGCGTTTTTATGTTTTCGTGGCGTGGACAAAAGTTATGTTTGGTGTGTATCATCTCGCATGGACACGGTGTTTTGGTGTTGGCTTGCAGCACAACTTCCCTCATTCATTGAATCTATGTCGGCGGTCCGTTCATTTGCATATCGACTCGGCTTTATACTACTATATCCTTCCCTCTTGGACTCTCTTTATCTTCCCCCCCAGCACTTTCGACAAATACCCGACGCGGTTTGAGCCGCTTATTTTGCCTTCATCTTTGGACCATCTCGACTTGGAACATTGAGCGCCCATAGCACCAAATACCCACATATAGACTGTCAAAGGCGAGCATGGCCCTCCCTTTTTGCCATCTGCTTGAAGCAAAGTACCTAAACATAGCACCCCTGTTTCATTTGTTAGATTTATTGTTATTTGTTCTTTTATACCAGGGCTACACAAGATTACTTGGGATGGAGTATAGGGCGTTTTTTTCTTTCTTTCCTCTCTAATGGTTGGATACTCTCATGTTTCTACACATAAGCCCCAGATCGATGAACCCCAGCTGGATTTGGTATATTGGAAGGGGACAGGAAGTTCTCGTGTGCTTGGATCGGCGGATTTATACATCCCTCTGCCTCCCTGTAAAAGCAATGAAGCATTTGTTTTCCCATTTATTGGCGATTTGCCGCCGCAACTATTTGGTTGTAATGAGAGGGCATTTGTCTGTTTTTTTATTTTATTTTGGATTTTTTCTCCCTTGCTGTCTCCCTTTGGATACGGTCTTCAGGCATTGGATAGCGCGCACGTCTCGAGTTTATGAATGAGACTGCGATTGCCTACCGATTATATACATAGAAGTCATTTTTTCTGCCAACTCCACCGAACCGCGACTTTTTTACATTTTCTTTTTTTCAACTCAAACGGCTGGAGCGTTTGAGGACATTTTCACATTTTTTTTTTTTTGGCGGTTAGGACATGTACATGGAGTTGCAAAGTCTATAACCTATCTAGGTACTCTAATAGCTCAACTGAAAAGAAATACCCCATTTTTTATGTCGAAGATGGAGAAGGCTTGTGAAGCATGCAAGTGATGTGTAATTTGTACGAGGGATGAGTGAGGAATTGGGGGCTGGGAAGGGAGGATATGCGGGACGTGGATGCATGATAGGTGGATGCATGTCTGGAACTGGGGGAGGCAGACGAATGAATGCCTGGCGAGCTGTGGTGAGACGAGGGTGTCATGTATGTAGTGATCCACAGGGATGCATGAGGTGTGCCTAAGAGTGCCTTGAGGGGGGAGATGAGGGGGATGAGATGCAAGGCAAGGCGTAGGCTTATTGCTTATGATGTAAGCGGGTCGATGGAGGGCATGGATAGGGTGAAGCCTGTATGAGCTTGCTTGGTTGCTTTACGATGGACATTCAGTATGTATATACTTACTACCTAGAGAGAGTCGAGGCTTTTAGGCTTGGCATATGCAGAGCGAGGGCAGCATGTCTTGGGCTAGGAGGAGGCATGTTTGAACGATGCCTAGGGATATGGAGAGGAGGCACAGGTATAGTGTAGCGGTCAGCGGCATCCGTAGGCTGAAGCGTTGTATTTATTCTGGAGACGATGGGTAAATGATGTGTTTTTATTTGTGTTTATGTTTGTGTTTATGTTTGCATTCGGCACTTTAGATATACCAAGTAGGATAGGGCAGTTGATTCGTTTGTTATGGTTCATATCGAGGCGCATACATAAGACTGTACAGGCATGAAACGTTTCATACAGAAGGCGTGTGGAAGAGTCGAAAACAATGCGGGCAGTCACGTGTCAGGCCAACTCTGGCGCAGCCTCCACCAGAGAGTTGAAAAACAGCCTAGCACTGATGCCGCGGAGCTGAAGAGGACAATCCATCCGTTCGCTCTAAAAAGGCCAAATGTTCTAAAGAGCTACCTACAAAATAATCAGTTAAAGCATTGGCCGCAGCAGGCAGCAGGATAAGTCACGGAGGGCAAGGATCTATCCTTTATTTTTTATCTTGACAGCCTAATCGTTTTTTTTTTACATCTACCTATTTTTGGTGTTTAACCCTTTCATTCTTTTGGGGTGCATTTATATGGGGGAGGGGGGCGCCAGCAAGCTTTTGGGTCTCTAGGTCTTTTTTTTCCCTTTCTCACTTGCTGGACCTTGTCTCAGTTTATTACGGGCGGAGGGTTTCAAGTGAGTGAGGCTGGTCTCGGCGAATCGCGGGGAACCCTTGACTTGAGAGGCAACCTGAATAAAACGACGACGATAACGACGACAAGAACGACGACGACGAGGGAGTTGTTGAAAAAAAAGGACCGCCAGACTCATCATCAGAGAGAAAGTGAAGAAGACGAGATATCGTTATTCAATTAGGGAGGTTTCCATCTGTTGGCTGTGGGCAGGTGCATACCTGGTCCTCGGTCTTTGTGGCGACTTTGAGGTCCAAGGAGGGGCAGACAGGCAAGGCAGCATCTGGACATCTCAGCTCCGCCGTTGCTGACCGAGTTTCTCATCAACCTCAATCAGCATCGACCAGCGAGAATTGGAAAAACGAGTTGGATCTGGGCATCTTGCGAGAAAAAGACTTTGGGATCGAGGGAGACTTTCGTCTTCGGACGGTAGTAATTGGTGTGCAGGCATCCACGGGGCTTTGGTCACGCAACACGACGCCACGATCAATCTTTCATGAACCATCTCGCAAAGGACCCCAGGTAGCGACATGCACGGCTCCAACGTGAACATGAATAGCCAAAGCTTGACAAATCTCACCCTGCCGGTGCGGACGAGCACCAGTCGGCGCAATCAGGAGAGTCGGGGCTACTTTACCAGCTACACGCCTCCGAGCTCGACAGAAGCGATAAATGGGCCGGTTAGGGAACCTGTGAGGGAACAGCCGCCCATGACTGACCGGCTGATTGTCGGCGTGGACTTTGGGACAACATTCTCTGGGTAAGTTGATGTCTGTCTTGTTGAAAAGGAACAGTTCTTTTTACATTGTGAACCCGTTTTTGTCTCACTTTCATCGAGGCTAATGATGGTGCATTTACTGTCTGGGGAATCGGATTGCGAACAGTCTTGATATTTGAGATGAATTGCGATGGCGGTTGATGACGGGCGATGAAGTTTCATGCCATTCATCCCATGCCCTTCCCCTATTTCATCTGCATCCTGGCCTTATGGATCGGAATTGTAATAATTCAAATGACATTGACAACTCATTAACACAAACCACTGACATGTACATAGCGTCGCCGCTGTTTACACATCTACCCCTGATGATATTGAAATCATCAAGACATGGCCGGGAGGCAACGGCATCACCTCAGATAAAGTTCCCACCGAAATAGCCTACGACTACCCAGCCAACGCCCCTGCTGGCTCAGAACCAAACACAAAATGGGGTTTCCAATTCAAGCCCGACGAATCAAGACTCCGCTGCATCAAGCTCTTTCTCGACCGTTCACAAAAACTGCCCTTTTACGTTAGCCCTCTTGATACGGCGGCGCAGCTAAAACGGTTCAACAAGAATGTTGTTGACGCCGTTAGCGACTACCTCACCCAGATTTACAAGCATACCATGGATACCCTGACGAGGAGATATGGCGAATCTTTCATGGCTTCGACAAAGGTCGAGTTTGTTCTGACGTGCCCGGCTGTGTGGAGCGATGCGGCAAAGAATACCACATTACAAGCAGCTGAGCGGGCTGGCATGGGCAGTCGATCAGAGATTCAGATGATTAGCGAGCCAGAGGCCGCGGCAGTCTATACTTTAAAGGCTATTCAGCCAAATCACCTGAATGTGGGTGATAACTTTATAGTCTGCGATGCAGGAGGCGGAACAGTCGAGTGAGTGCCTTTATTTAACCCCCCTCCTTTTTTTTTTCTTTTTTTCTCTTTCTTCTTTTTCTTTTCGATTCGACCTTAGGAATTATGAGCGGCTAGAGAAGGAATCTGACAAGTCAATAGTCTAATTGCATATAAAATCATATCCCTAAAACCCCTCCGGGTCGAAGAGTCTGCTGTGGGAACGGGCGGGCTCTGTGGGAGCGCATTCCTCAACTACCGGTTCGAGGAGCATGTTCGAAATAGACTAGGTGCGGTCCGGTTCGAGGAGATGAAGACGAAGAAAGGCAAGACCTGGCAGATGGGTCTTCGATATTTTGAAGAGTTTGTGAAGCGCAACTTTAATGAGGATGAGTACCAGGAGGTTAACGTGCCGTACGTATCGCTATAGCTTTCTTTGGGTTTTTGCTAACACGCAATAGTTTCCCAGGTCTCCCTGATGATGAGGAGGCTGGACTTGACTCTGGATTCCTAGTCATGAGCGCTGAACAAATCAAGGAAATTTTCGAACCCGTTGTCAAAGAAGTATGCGACCTAGTACACGGCCAAGTCGAAGGCCTCCGCAGCAAAGGCGGTATCGTATCCGGCATCGTCCTCGTTGGAGGCTTTGGTCAGAGCGATTACCTCTACCGGCGCCTAAAATCACACTTCTCCAGCGCCGCGCCCCCTCCCTATAGCGAGCGTCCGACGCATGCGAATGCGACCACCAGCCTGGAGAATAGTTCTATCGAGGTGATGCAGCCAGTGTATGCGTGGACGGCTGTGGTGAGAGGAGCGGTGCTCAGGGGGCTGGAGGGGAATATGGTGATTTCCAGGAAGTCTAGGATGTACTATGGAACTTCATATGCGACGGTCTATGATGAGGAGAAGCACTCGGTCAGTGAGCGGTATTGGTCGCCGCTGTGGGAGCGGTGGATGGTATCAGATCGGATGCAGTGGCATATCGCCAAGGTATGTTTTGTCGTTGTTTGTCTTTTCAAGCTTGTTCTAACATTTACAGGGCGAATCTCTATCACCTCTCTCACCTATTGCTTTTCACTACACAAGAAACTTCCGCCCCGGTCAATCCCTCATCGTGACGGACGATCTTATTGCATGCGACGCCGATGAGCCCCCCACAGCATACACGCGGGACTTGATCCACGTGTGCACTCTGACGACGGATCTAAACGCAGTTCCGAGGAGTTTATTTACACGCCTGACGACAACGCGGGGTGTGGAGTTTGACAACTTGGACTTTACGCTGGAGATGATTGTGGACAGCGCGGGATTGGGGTTTGAGTTGAAGGTGGACGGGGTGCGGTATGGGAGAGTTGAGGCGGAGTTTCATTAGGGAGGCGAATGCATTGTATATATCGTGCTGGAATTTGCTATAGGCTTGAATATTGAACTGGATTGGATGAATTGATGTTGGATGGCATGGATTGGAGGAATAGAAGTCGGTTGTGTCTTGAAAGGAGACGTGCTCGATCAACTACTTTCTTATTGTAAACACGATACCTGCAAGACATGATCACCATAAATTATCTTCGTTTAAAAAAAAGAATAGAAAAAGAAATAGCAAAAAATGAACCCCAGGTCGATGTTGTGACAAATTCACCACACCAATATCCCCCAACTCCTCCACCACTCCCACCTCACCCCAAACATTTTTGCACAGAGCCCCCACACAATTCTCGTCTGTCGCCACAGTAGCCAAACCCTCTTCTTGAGGGTGCTCTTGACTAGGACCTTATTTAGTGCTTTTCTGGGGATGCGACTTTTCAAAATAAGCCGACTCCGCAACCACATTCATTGTGAAGGCGGAGTCGAACTCTCGACCACCGGGGGAAATTCCCTCGGGGGTATACTAGGTTCTGGGTAGGGTGTGCCGCTAGGTGGGAGATGGGTTTTTTGGGAGTTGGGGGATTTGATGGGGTAGACCGTTACGCCATGGCGACGGGGGTTCGCGCGCGCTGTTGGAGGGTGGGAGTTTGGGATGGGCTATAAGGGATGGGGAAGTCTGGACTATGAGGTGGGTGGCTTGTTTGAGCTGAAGAGGTGAGGTGAGGGGAGAGGTTGAAGGGGAATGGAGGAGGTGAACAAGATGGATGTGAGGAGTAAGTGGGTGGATGTGAAGGGAATGAAAAGGGGTAAAAAGAGTCAAGTAGATTGGAAAGAAAGAAGGAGAATACTGTCGTTCCTGCCAGTCACATCGGTAATTTGATAACAGGACATTTATCAGATCGAATCACGGTTCGTCTACAGGGTGGTATACATATATCTAAGCATGAATCGTCGTCGACGAGGGGTCTACCATTACTCTGGTTGCAAGAAAAGCTCATGTCGAAATTCGTGAAAGGGAACAACAGGGGATTATCCTCGTCGCTTGTTTCTGACCCGAAAAGTGGTGGGTGGTTAGTATTTAATATCACTGAGATAGGGGGGGGGGGGAGAAGGAATAGTTTATGTTGGGGGCATTCCAGTTTGTCGTTTGAAGTTGGATGGAGCTCTTCCCCCCTGAATAAGGCTCTGTTTTGTTCACAGTCCAGACATGGCTGCGTGTCGAATACCTTTTTAATCTAGTAATTTTAAACACATAGCAAGGATGTCTCAGTAAAATAAATAAATAAAGACAGAAAAAAAAAGAAAAAAAAGCAACCTCGCATTTTCTACAAAACAAGTATCGATTTCTCTTTATGGCAAACGGAGCATTGGTGGGGACTCAACACCAGCTGGGGGCCACTGATCTTGATTTACAAAGCCAACTACTACATTATGCCCACCTTACTCCCTGGCATCATGCCCATGTGCTATGCTCTTTTGCTTTAGAGTATAGGCTTTTTTTCCCCCTCGAGATTTTCTCCCTTTTCATACGTGGGCTACGCTTGTCGCCTACAGAGGCGTTTGGTGTTGTTCAACAGTGAGGTAGCTATCAATTCTTAGCCTGATGGGGATGTAGAATCCGAATAGTACTATAGGGCAGAGAAATAGAGCTTCCTTGAAACTCGTTTTGACAACAAGTGTGATGCCGCAGGCCACCTATATAATCTTCATGGACTTGCAGTCCGTTGTCCACCGTTGGGAATATTCGGATCTGCTTTGACTTTGTGCACCAGAATCCGACTTGTCAAAGCTCCTTGTCTCACCACAGATCTGCTCAGAAGTCTGACTGTATACTTTGCGGAGGCAGTTGTGATGTCGGTTCAGACCTTTGGAAACGGGGGGATTAATGAGGACGCTGTCTTCCAAGGCATTGATGTTGGTCCAGATTACTTGAGAGAACTTTCTTCAATGTTACTATTATTGTGCCCTGTCACATTGTAGCAACAACCTCAGCTATCCCGTCCCTCTAGATGTTATTGGGGGGGGGGTTAACCAGAAATAACCGGAATATCTAACAAAGGGCGTGTGAAATGAACAAGTCCATATATATATAATGAAAAGAAAGAAAAGAAAGAAAAGATACATAGCAAGGCAAGAGACGTTGGTAGGTTGCCAAGTCAGATACTCCCCCCTCTGTACCTTTCTGTGCATCACGGTATACTCTTCCAGGATACTGAACCATGGAATAAATTCTGATTTGTTTCAAGACTATATGCTGTATTTGTGTTTTCACAGTCTGCAGGCTTAGTCTTGATTGTCATATCTACTATCACAGCAAACCATGGATCTTTGGAGGCAACAATAAACACACATAGATTCACCCCCCCCCCCCCCCCCCCCAAACAATACTATACTATCTATCTGATAAATCTAGCATAAAGTCGGACGATCAACTTGTATACATGTGCAAAGCTGCTTTATTCAACACACGACGGTGCGTCGTACCGGTATCCATTCCCTCAACAATCTCGGACGACGGCTCAGGGGAAAACGGTCGCGCTGCAAGCCTTGACAAAGTATCCCGTACCATTCGTGGTAGAGACTCCACCGGGGGATTTGATGTTAAATACAGAGCCGCCGGGACCGCCGCCGTTGGCCCACAGCCAACCGACCGGGACCGTATCACCGGCCTTCAAGGTGACGGATGTAGCTCCGCCAAGATATGGCCCGTCACCCACTCTGGTTGCCTTGAATGCAGTATTGCTATCGTCCCAAAGACTGTAGGCCGTCGCTTCTTTCCACAAATATCCCCAGTTGTCAATCCCGTTGGAGGCGACGGAAAATTCATAAACGCCAGACTCTTTGGCGACGAAGAAACCTTGGAAGAGAATGGCAGACTGGGAGGAATCGAACACGGCGCTGCCGTCTGGCAGCTGGAGGTTGACGCCATCGGAGATGAACGTCAGGGTGCTGAGGACGCCGCTGGACAGAACGGGGGTCAAGCCCTTGAAGTGGGAGGATGTGAAGCCGTTGTTTGCCAACAGGGCGTCGTACGTGTGCGTGTACCTGCGGTAGGCGAGGCCGTTGGAGGCTACTTTGGTGGCCGTGACCTCGTTAGTTACGGTTGTAGTCGTAGATTCAATTGCCGTGCGGGTCACGATGTTGGTAGAGGTTGCGGTCTCGAGGACGGTGCTGTTCACGTGGGTGTTAGCATCATGTAGACTTGTTGAAGTTGCAAACCTTTTTTTTACTTACACTGTGACAACAGGAGTAACCGCAGTGTAAGCGCTATTAAGACAGCTGACAGTGGCAGTAGAAGCTGTGGCGATGACGGTATCGGTCAACGTATGGATGGATGTCTCGAGCGAAGTAACGTCCACGACACTCGTGACAGTTGCAGTTACGGTTGAGGTGACGGCATCCTGGCCGACTGCCTTGGAGGCAGAGACTGCCAAAGGCAGGAGAGCGAGGTAAAGCTTGGAAGGCATTGTGTAAAAAAGAGGTATTGTGTGAGAGTGTGATGTGCTTGAGAGGGATGAGGGGTTTCTTCTGATATTTCTGTCGGAGAGAGGTTGGTTTATATAGACCCAGCTACGATATGCTCATAGAGTAGTAGTATTATCATCAAACATCCACTGTCTACCATCTAAAGCTACGTCATGTACTCTGTACGGAGTAGACACTCCTTCTTCTGTCATGATGCATCGTGAATTACTCCACCATGCATATTGTTTACTTTTTTTCTCTCTCCTCTCGTTCTGGCCGGCAAGTTTTCCAACTTCAGTCTTGGGCGAGAGTGATCAGGCGGAACAAGTGACAGGGGTCCTCGACGGGATCTGTCAGTCCGATCATATCGATCCACTTTGGAGGTGATGAAATTTACAGACTGCAGCACTCCAACCTCCCCGTATCGTGACTTCAGTGGTCCTTTTCGTGATGCAGGCATCAAGACGCGGGACGATTTGTGGTGCAAGAGATTGTGATCATTTCATCATCTGCGCCCTGCCAAAGGTGACAGAAACATCAAGATGTAAGCTCCCTTTGATGGGATATCTACCATTGTTCTTCGGGCTGTGACGGGAGATATCTTTTAACCCATGGCATATCTGTGCAGTTACACGTCCAAAATAAGCTCTTTCGCGTACAACAGTTCTGACTTCGAGGCAGACGAGGACTGCCGTGTATGGGATAGTATTAACCCGATACAGGGGGGGTAGCACCTCGGCATCCATGGCAGCAAGATTCCCCACAGTGTATGACGGCTTGGCTAGCTTGCATTCATTAACTGGGCCCCTTGTCTTCCATGTCTTGCAAGAGATGAAATTTGAAGGTTAGGGCCAGCGGCCCGCAGCTTGATATAGCCGATCTGATGTGGCTGGCCGATGTGTTGCTTTTTATGCAGGTCATGCATGGTTAATCATTGTCACATCTCACCACGACACAACGACCAGATCAGCATCTAGGGTGGACAATGAGTGCCTTGCTGCTTCAGAGCGAACATGACTTGCCGTCTGGTCCGTCCAAGTAAGTAAGTAAAATAGTATACAAATTGGTATCAACTTAAAATGAGATACTGAGAAGGGGAGCACCCTCGGCATACGGTTTCCAAAATGGTCCTGCCAGAACATTCTGCTCAGTTCCAGGCTATGCTTGGCATCCACTTCTGCGACAACAAAGCCTTTCTTTTTATGCAGCCTGGCTGGACTTGGCCCACCAGTGTCCACACCAGGACATTGGCCAGGCGACGACGGCATCTGCATGGCGCATCTCGCAGCCGCAGCGTCTCCCCTCCCCCCTTGGTTGGGCTGCCATGTCTTTCCGTAAACAAGAGATACGATCTGAATTGTCCGTCCGATAGGTGTTTTCGACTTACACCGCTGCTTTCATGTCTCTCCAACCCCGCACTTGATACTGGATACTGGATACATCAGTGCCGGATCAGGTCCCGGCGATGCGAGCACCCAATGTGCCCACCAACGTCGAGTGGACTTTGAAGACCGGCGTCTACCTGTTCTACGGCTTTCGGTCTGTGTGTCCTTGCTAGCTTCAATTTCAGATGATATCATCAGGAATCGAGTCTTGCCAGGCTTGTATTAGCGAATTTAGGAACGGCCCGAAGGCTTCGGACAGCAGTTGGTGGTGTATGGAGACTTGGGAAAGTGGGTCGACATTCTCCCACCCTACAAGGGAAGCAGACTATCGTAAAGAGTCCAATCAGAACATGGAACTGTGTAAGCGAAATGTCTTGTGTCGGCGCAAGGAGTCATGTCCTGTTTCACTCATAAAGACCCCACGGCAAATCCAGAAGTGCCAATGGCTACTCAGGCTCAGGAACACATCCCGGACCTTGAATGCAGCCCATTATGAGCTCTTAACCATGACTCTGACGAAAGAGAGGCGCCTGACTAATATGCCATCAACGGTATTTCTCCATTGGTCAAGATATATCCTGGGCCGGTGATAACCCATATATACCACTCCCAATACCATGAACAAACACCAATATGTGTCTGTCACTCCCGATACCTACCTCTCTTACACAAGCAACGAATAAGCCTCTTGTAAAGGAAGATGCCTCGGAAACGTTGAACCCCTCGCTTATGCTCAGCTGCAAAATGGGCAGCTCTGAGTTCTAGAACTGCATCCGTGGAACTACAGACCATGGTCGAATGCAGTCTTGACACGGCCGTGTTGGATCCCCTATGTAGATCTTTGTACTCAGCATACGGCTCCAGTACCCTACAAGGGGAAAGTTCTTGAAGTCACACCAAGCCCGAAGCACTTCTTCACCGATAATACATGGGAGACATATTTCCTTGATCCTCTGTTTTCGACGTGCGTGGATAATATGCCGGGTCAACTCGCGATGTCTACGCCTCTGCTGCCAAGTCCATGATAGAACTCGATGGCTTACGGCCTAGAATCATCGAAATATGAGCTTTCCAACGTAGGTGTCTGACTGGAGTGTCTAAAGAAGTTCCTGGGACGAGACTGATACAATGTCACGCACCATTAAAAATTGGGGAGCGGCTTCGTCCGGACATTCTGGATCTCAAGCACGACTATAGGTATTGGGGAACTCGGGGTCCCATCAAGCTCTTTAATAAGGTAACTAACACGGCACTTAAATGATAAATTTACGCTCGTCCCAATCATCAGTGTGAGAAGATAATCGGTTTAGAGTGAACCATGAACCGTTCCCGGGTCTAGAAAACCTGCCGTTCATGTGTTTCTCCAACACGATAACTCTAACGAGCATTTTGGGGTCAAAAAACCGGGTGCTCGTCTCCGTGAACATGCGCCCCAAAGCGACAGCGTAGGCTCCGATGTGACCGTCCTCTGTATGCATTGTCTCGTCTTCGGCAGCATTTATCCGCCAGATTTTATTGTCATGAGAGACGATGTCTTGCCGGGAATTCTCAGCGGGGTGAAAACGTAGAATCTGGTCGTCATATGCGGCCGATTCGGGCTGATCATTCATCGCAGGCTGATATTTTCCAGTCCATTCAATCGGAACTGATTTTGCCCTAAACGATAGAAAACCTGAAGCATCCATCGTTGCTGCAGTGATATCCTCCGTTCCAAGCCAGCCATCAACGTCTGCCATTAGAGTGGCAACATCCACTTTCGTGGTACCTCCTGTATTGGACACAGTGTAAACGGCCAGCCCATCAACACGCGTCTCAGGGAAGTCTGGAAAAGAGCGAATAGACGGATGAGAGGGCAGTGAGAGCGAACAAGCCAACCAGTTGGGCGACCCTCCCTTCTCTAGAATACCTCGAGCTAATGCAATAGTAGCTCCAGCTCGATCTTCGGCGTGGAAGGTCTTGGGGTTCAATGCCACTCCAAACAGCCCCATGATGCTAAATACCATGTCCACGGGCCGTGATGAGGTTCTCAACATGGCGCTTCTCCAAAGTGCGGTGTACTTGCGCGTGCCACGGGGATCGGCCTTGCTGTCTAAGCGCCTCATGGCGGCAGCGAGAGCGGCGGCATGGCGCAACTCCCCTCTGGTTCTCCCGAATATGGCCAAGGACACCTCTAACTCACGCCCCATGATGGCCTCGGCAGAGCGGATGAGAAATTTCGCCTTTCTGGATACACTGACCTGAAGTAAAGGCTTGAGGGGGGCTTGTGCTGACAATCCGGGTGCAATGACCTTGATGCAGCCTGTCGTGCCTAGGCGTTGCTCTGGGTTGCAAAACGTTCCCGGGGAGTGTGGCCAGGAAAATATCACGGTGCTCTTTGATGGCGCCACAGCCTCCTGAAGAGTCCAGCCGCGATGTATCCACAATGTCGGCTCTTCAAGGCTCGCCAAACGACGTGTGCCTCCGGGGAGAATGTAGCATTTCTGGCACGATGTGTATATACTATTCATTTTCTGAATTTGCCATGCCTTGTCCTCCGGGCTTGACTGGATCATGCAAAGTCGATCCAGCCACAGGAGAGGAATTTCATCCCTCAGACTAGCCCGCGCAACCTGGAGCAGGACGTCTATGCTGATGGGGTCTCCGTCGGTGGCCCCGGCGACGGCGAAAGATCCCCACTTTGACATGGACTTGGTCGGAGGCCCGATGATGCCGCGCCATATATATGAGGTAGCCGCAAAGTGGATGTCATCGAGAGATGAATACTCGATGATGCGTATATCGAGGCTATGGAGCAGCCGAGAGCAGTCGACGAAACGATAGCGACAGGGGGTGGCTGTTGGAGCAATGTCGAGGATAGAATCGTCGAGAGACGAAATAGGTTTCAAGAACACACACTTTAGCGGCGGTGGAACTTCGATCTCGACCGGTGTGATCTCTGCAGAATCGAACTCAACTTCGTCCGGGTTGGCCAACGCGTACTCCTCAGCGTGTCGCTTGATGATGCTTTGGAATAGTGAGAAAGGATCGCGTAAAGATGCCTCCATCGCCAATGAGACCCTGCAACATCTCATTAGATTTAGTGTCGTTTACGGTATGATGAGGACAAAGAACATACCCATTCAATTTGTGTGCATTTAGAGGAGCCGAGTCGGCTTCAGCATCATTACTCCCACTGGCTCGCGATAGACTTTCTACCTGTCGTAAATTATTGTGGAAGTCTGTTGTCACTTGTTCCAAATCTCTTGAGAGGGACCTTGTATTGAATGAGACCATTGCTCGACCAACTACTTGTATGTAAAGAACAGCTTACTGTTTCATTTCATCATCATTTGGAGCACGCTCAGGGGGTTGATGAATCCCACTGGGGCCACTGCCCGGATTGGAGACGACCATGGACGAGGCTGAGTGTTGAAGATTTGACTCGGGGGGGGATGATAGATTGTCTACGAGGACAGCCTATAAACAATGATCGCAACGGATAGCACGACTTGAAGATCAAAGTCAATGCAGTGGAGAAAAGCTGTAACGGATAAAGGGCAGAGCGTCTATATATGGGATATGCCTTATCCGTACCCAACGAAAAGCATCTAGGAGCCCAATCATCGATGGCATAGCTTGTTACAAAAACGAGGGGAACAAGTGCCCAATAACATCAGCCTTGATGCCAAGGAGCGTATATGCATGCATCACAGCCCAATCTGTCGAGACGGAACACGCGTCTGTTGTTGTTATAAGAGGAGGACTGGAAAGGCAGCCAATCAAGCAAGAAGACGTATTGTGATGGAGCCATCTGAGATTCAGATAGGAAGGAAGGATAGTTTCCTAATTGGGATGCCGGGAGGTCGGGTATCGGGACGGGCCAGAGGATAAAAGGGAACATCCGGTCATTGTATGATGGAAGAATCAACTTTGTACCTTTCTTCGTTCGTTTTTGATCGATTTATACGATAGTCCTCTATATACAAGTCACGGCGTTTCACATACTTGTTCTCATTGCTTTCTTTTGTTTCTATGTAAGTGACCAGATGAACGATCCATTGCTATTCCTGATACCTAGACTAAGCAATCCATAGAGCTTGTTCCAGGTCGTGTGAACGATCAAGATCTCTAAGGCATGACATTTATAGGCGTCGATAGGCCTGTGCGTCTGTTGGTGCGTTTCCTTTCGCCATCAGGATGCTTAGGTAGATTACATGAAAACCGACGATGGAAGGGAAAAGAGACGCACTAGAGATTCACGATGAACTGCCTAGGTAATAAAGATTCTACTCCAGTTGCTACACATGCTCTCTTATAAACTGACTAAAGACGAGAGACAGCACATACGACCATATCCATGGGACAATACGGGATCCCGTCCGCTCTCCCATAGTCAAGCCCATGAGAGGCAGATTAGTAGTTGGGTGGGTGACCACCAGCGAACACCGGCTGTTGTATGTTTTTTTATTTTTTGCTGGCTTCTATTCTTGGTGTTGTGGCCGGTGCCTATGTTATAAGCTGAATAGAATCATCATCAGGCACATACGACCATATCCATGGGATAATACGGGATCCCGTCCGCTCTCCCATAGTCAAGCCCACGAGAGGCAGATTAGTAGTCGGGTGGGTGACCACCGGCGAACACCGGCTGTTGTATGTTTTTTGTTATTTTTTTCCTCATATTGATGCCGTAGTTGAGCTCTGGCTGCGTTATATGTTGAATGAAGCCGTGATTCAGACACATACGACCATAGGCAGTAGACAACTCGGGATCCCGTCCGCTCTCCCATAGATAAGCTACTGACCGGCAGATTAGTAGTTGAGTGGGTGACCATCAGCGAATACCGGCTGTTGTATGTTTTTTGCGATTTTTTTGGTATATTCCTTTTGGTGGTTGATGATGGTTGAAGTCGGAAGTTGGGGATGGTCGGAATGACTGTGCAGATGAGATGGATGGCGACGGGCAGCTAGCGGTGGCTGAGCATGTGGCCAGGGGCGGCACGGCAAGCCTTGTTTCAGGAGGCTTCCATGCTATTGGCGCTTCTACTCGACGCTGTTACAGGCGACGTCCTCGGTACAGTGGGCCTAAAAGGCAACAACCTTGGTACTGCTAAGCCCTGGAGGGCTCTCATGCTCGAGTGGTCGGGAAAGAGATGGATATGCCGAATATTTAGATCTACCTATGATGAACCAACCAAGTTCAAGGTGCAATAGATGATAGCTGGTAGTTTAGATGATTATTATTTACTACTTCTAGTCCTGAGCCTCCAAAACTACCAAGATCCACAACTACGCTTCTACTCCGTGTAAGATTGATGCAAAAGGTGATAGACTGCTGCTTCGAAATGATTATACGTGCCAACGTGGACGCCCAAGACCTTTATCTTCAACACCATAGGGTTAACCATCTTTAAATAATGTCATTATTTTTCGCGCCATCAATAGTATGTAATAGTTACAAATATCCGACACGAAAGATGAATTTTCCGACCAAACTTAGGCATCCGACCTATCAACCGGCCGCGAGACGCTGGCAAGGAAGCGGACCTCACAGTCATCATAGTCGTCCGCGTCCTCGTCGCCCTCTTGGACGCCGTTCTCCGCGGAGAATAAGGAGGTGCGCTTCGTGTTAAAGGCGATGGGCTCGATGATGTCGAGGTCGATGGAGGGCTTGACGGACCCGTCCTTCTCGAAGCTAAAGGAGACGTGGATGGTCTTGTAGCCGGGAAAGTCCTTGGCGAGGTTGATGCGGCCCAGCTTGGCGTAGGCGCCGCTGCCGGAGAATTTCTGCTCCTTGCCGTCGATGGTGATGGTGACGTGCTGGGTGTGGGGGGAGTTTGCGGTGACGATGATGTCTGTGAAGAAGTCGTTGCCGTCAACGATCTCCGCGTTGGCGTTGGAGGTGCCGATTCGCTTGGCGGTGGGAGTGGGAATGGACATGATGAATTGTGGTATTGACTGGGTGCTCGTTTTGATCAGGTATAATAAGAATAATAGTAATAAAAATAAAAATAAAAACTAGCAAAATTGCTCGTGCTATAGAGCTCGGGGGAACTATGCCTGTATTTATATGTCAGGTATCAAGCAGCAAACCCCCTCAATTACGATGAGGACATGATGCATTCAGTCATTCATTGATTCATATGCATGCATGCATACATGCCCGGGTGCTCCATTACTACCTAATGCAAGCACACGTAATACTCGAGGCGACAATGACCCCGCGCGGGTGCGATGGGAGCTTGAAGCAGAGTCATCCTTTTTTCAGGTTGGCGGCCTGTTTGTCTCAACTCGCGTGGTTTTTTGTTGTTTGACAAGACAAATCACAGGCGCAAACAAACATGCACCGTGTGTGTCCAACTTGGCGAGAGGACCGGATCCTAGGTAACGCTGTCTGAAGGCGGAGTTGAACCGGATATCTCGATGGGGCATTTTCATGGGGATGATGGTGGACCCCCTGACTTCCACCCCATTGTGTAATGGATTCATTGTTAGCAAATACTACTCCGTAGAAGTGAGAGACTGTTGCTGCGCCTTTGTCAAGAGAAGTCACCAGTGTCACCGTTGACTCCAGCTGAAAGGGGGGCAGACTTTGGTTCTTGAGCAAGTAGGGTCGCATCTACCAAGCCAAGATTGGCCCTCTCTCCAGCTCGAGTACTCCGTATAGGTTACCAGTAGGTATCCAAGTATTTACTAATAGTATAAGAGAGCTTCGTCTCGGCACGCCACACCTCACTTTCTCTTTCTTTCTTTCTTTCTTTCTTTCTTTCTCCCAAATACACAACGGCACTGCTTCTATAAGTCAACAATATCATGATATTCCCATTAATCAAGGTGGAATGCTAGAGTGATTTATACGCCGCCAGGGTGAGGGTCCTTCACTGTCATGCGCGTGGTTTAATTCTAGGTTCCACCATTCTTTTAGCCCTTGAAAAGCCTTTTTCTTATTTTATATGCATATTGGTAGCTCATCACTTTTGACACATACTAGAGGGCGGGCTTAAATAGACGCACACGTGTTCCTCTCAAGGTAAACTGTTCAGTCTTGTAAGACCATGTCGTCTGGCCATAAAACCTTCTCATGATAAGGTAGAGTGAAATACAAGGCTCTTTACTTCTTCCATCATGCGTATAATCCTCCTCTCGCATCCGCCTTGATTCCATTTCCACAATCATGCGCTACAACCCACATCCAAGCGCCTTTAAAACGAGGCACTGGCGCACCCTCTACGAAGCTCCTATTCTGGACTTGACGACACTCAAGCAATCCGCGACTAGCGCCACGTTTATTGTGGTCGATGCTGAGCCCTGGGGTGCTGACGATACCAAGCCCGCCGAGATTGGAATTTCCTTCATCCCAGCTCTTGACTTGGATGGCGTGAACATTGGTACATTACCAAAGACGTTGGATGCGCTAAGCCGCTCTTCTGGGTTAGAAACTCACTGGATACGCGTGGCTGGAAGAAAAAGGCAAGAGAGACATCGTGAGATTCAACGATTCGGACAACAGCATCACATCGAAAGCGATCAAGTAGAGCAGACAGTCTCGGACATCATCGACGCATTCCAAGCGAAACATGGGGGAAAGGCCCCTCTTATCCTCACGGGATTTGATCTCGTCTTCGAGTTTCGCTTTCTCTCAAACCTTTATCCTCGTCTGCTGACGTATTTTACATCTTGGTTGGATCTTCAGATATTGGCTCGCCACATGACTAGCGACTCCGCATGTCCCAGCCTTCGCGATACGCTGATTGCATGCGGCTTTGGAAGTTATGCGATAGACTTGGAGAGCCTAAACTGCCCACACAACGCAGCTACTGACTCGGTCCGGGCAGCGGCTGTACTCGTGCACTTTCTAGGACTCTCTGTCGGCGGGGAGAAGCTTGAGATTGGCCGCTCATCGCAGAAAACTAGGACGAAACATCGAAACGCCCCCGCGACGCCAGAGGAGAAGAGATTCTGGAACGGTGCGCGGCCTAGACCGAAAGAGTTCTTCCCATATACAGCAAGAATTCGTCGCAAGACGGGATTTGGCCATGTTCCTATGCAAATACTGTTTGACCTGTTTGCCGAATACGAGCCGATAGCGGTGGGATTCGACAGCGCTCGTCGATACGCATGGGTATGTCTACCTGATCTGGACACCTTACAAGACTTTGAGCGACGTGTAAACGGCACGGAAGCCGGCGATGGAGGGACGTGGACCGTGGTCTCGGATTACGATCCGGAGGTAGTGCCTGCGCGAGGCTGGGAGGAGTTGAAGACGAACCGGAAGCTGGAGTTGCAGGCAAAGGCCGATGAGAGACGAGAGCAGAGACGGCTCAGGAGAAAGGTGCAGGATGAGACGATGATTGAGCTGTCTGGGAATCTATTTGGTGGGGAATGACGGTAGAATGGTTGTCCCAGGGTATGAAACAGTAGTTTGTATGTGGTGACTGGCTGTGTTTTTTGACAGCCCCAATGGTTATCTAACGATTCCCACTATCAAGGATGTGGTTGCGGCTTCATACCAGAAGGGCGTCCACCGAGTCAGGGTTCTTCAGCTACAAGTACCTGTAAGAAGTGGCCTGTAAAACATGAGCTTCTCACACCAGATTTGCATCCTCAGGTTGAGATGGCGATGCGACTTGCGGAGGAGGTAATGCAGTATTACTAAACTCATATTACGTAATTCAGCTAATTCAGTCATACCAGAAATTACTACGGAGTACTGCAATTCATATCACGAGATGTCTCTTCAGCAGCATCATCTTCATCATCTTGTTGGCTTTTTACTTGTAGACAGTCCTACTCCATTCGCCTTCGCGTACCCCATAAAATATCAGGTACATACAAGTACTCACTTATGTATAATTCATGCATCGCCCCCATTCATTTGTTCTTCTCCAAGTTCTAGAAACGGACAATGGTGGAGACACGACAAGACGCTACTGAAATGTCACATAAGCCAGGGCCGATGACACCATCCCGATAAACGCACTCGCAACCCTCAATAAGTCTAGTTTGATTGTCCGCCTTTATTACTTTTTCCTCCTTTCGTGTTGGTTCCCTTTTCTGTTTTTTTGGTGTCTTCTCCCGTCTGTTTGCCTTGCCTCGCGTTGGTTGCTCAGGGCGTCAAGGGGACCAGGGCACTGTCTTTTTTTTTTTTTCTCTCCAAGGATTCTCATATCTATTATTTAATTACCCCCCGCCCCCCCCCCTTCTTCTTCCCTCCCGCTTGGGGGAAGCAACTGATTCTAAGAGGCATGCCAAATTCAGGTGCCTCACCACCCAACGCCATGTCACCACTTCTCAACGGCGCGGTGGATGACAGAGGCTACAACACCACCAAAGCTGCTGGCGCTGGTGCTTTGGGTATTTCGGCAGAGGATGATGACGATGTGGAATGGGCGGCGAGGCGGGAGGCCACTTCGCCCGATGACCTCCATGGCGATCTCGTCACCGCGGCCGAGAATCGCGATCTGAAGCGCGGTCTTCACGAGCGTCATCTGTCCATGCTGGGCATCGCGGGGAGTATTGGCACGGGACTGTTTCTGGGGCTCGGTCAGAGCATTCAGGTTGGCGGACCCTTGGGCGCTTTGATCGGTTACGCCACCATCAGCTTGGTGGTCGCCTCGGTGCAGTTTGCCCTAGGAGAGACGTCGGCCCTGCTACCCGTCACCGGATCCTTTGTTCGACATGCCGAGTTTTTTGTCGATCCGGCTTGGGGGTTTGCCATTGGTTGGAATCTCGTCTACGGCAATCTGCTCTCCATCCCCTCTGAAATCACTGCCATTTGCGTCCTCTTTCAGCTATGGACAGATGTGAACCCTTCCGTCTGGATCATAACCTTTATCATTTTAACAGTCGGCATTGGAGTTGCCTTTGTGGGAATCTTTGGCGAGGTTGAATACGTCTTTGCCATTTTAAAGATTCTCTTGGTTGTCTTTCTCATCATATTCGGCCTGGTCATCAGCCTGGGCGGCATACACGGCGTGGAACCGACGTACTTTAAATATTGGAAAAATCCAGGTCCATTCGTTGAACATATAGCGACGGGAAATTGGGGCCGCTTTCTGGGATACTGGAGTGTCATGACCAACGCCGTCTTTTCCTTTGCTGGTGTCGAGTCCCTGGCTATGGCTGCCGCCGAGACGACGAATCCGCGAAAAGCTATTCCAAAAGCTTGCCGAAACGTCTTTATCCGAATTATCATTTTCTACCTCCTGGCAGTGCTCGTAGTTGGCATGCTGGTGGCTAGCAACGATGAGCACCTCAACGATTCATCCGGAACCGCTGCACAGTCGCCCTTTGTCATCGCCGCTAACAAGGCCGGATACAGCGCAGTCGGCTCCGTCGTCAACGCCATCGTCATTACATCCGCATGGTCCTCCTCTAATCAGGGGCTCCTAGCTGGAACCCGTACGCTCTACGGTCTCGCACTGAAGCGCCAGGCTCCTCAAATCTTTTTGAAAACGACGTCCTGGGGTGTTCCCATCTACTGCGTTGGACTATATGCGGTCTTCATGCTTCTAGCGTTCATGGCCTTGTCCGCGAATGCTCTTACGGCCTTTTTCTGGCTCATCTCGTTGGCGGCCGCCGGCGTTCTCGTCTCTTGGACATCCATCTGTTTAAATCACATTCGTTTGCTCAAGGCGTTGGAAATTCAGGGCATCTCAGCCAAGAGACTCCCATGGCATAATCCATGGACTTGTAAGCGTCACGCTGACTGTCTTGGATTCATCGCTAACCACCCGCAGTGTATACATCATACTTTGGCCTCGTCATGTGCATCATTATCCTAATTACAAGTGGATTCTCGGTATTCACAAAGGGCAACTGGAATGCCAGTCAGTTTGTATCCTCATATTTGTAGGTTCACCTCTTGATCCAAAACATGCGGGCGCTAACGTGAAAAACAGGGATATACCACTTGTACTAGGAGCGTACCTAATTTGGAAGTTTTATAAAAAGACAAAGTTTGTTTCATTAGCAGATATACCATTAGAGGCAGCATTACAGCAAGCGGAGCGAAACGATCCGGACGAGAGTTTCTCGGGATGATAGACATGATATACGTTCAACACGGACATAATGAATTAGATGTATTAATCAACTTGCATTGTTTACTTGGATTACTCGAGGCCCATCGCTGGGTCGTCTTGACATTGGCCAGTTAATAGACATGTTTATAATGATCCTTGATCAATTACGGGGCTCTGCACTTTGCTTCACAAGCTAGCCCAGCCGGAGTGGAGGATCCATTTACATCCAGCATCAACGACCCGACCATGGCAATTGTACTCGGCACCAGTAGATCCAACCGTTATCTCATCCAGCCGCTGATAACTCCTTGAACGATGAGCGGCTGGGAAACATGCATACACATGTTTCAATCAGTCCGAGCAAGACAGTCGTGTGGGGCGATACCGAACCTCTCTGTCCAAATAAACGACAACGAGTTCATCTTCTCAAATCATTAATATCCTTTTTTTTTTCGTGCTAATCGACGGATGGCAAAGTTGGATCCCTCGTCATTCCTGCTAATCTGCCCAGACGGCCCGCTCCGAGTGGAGATGCAACTGAGACAATCTCAGCGCGCGTCACGACTCAGCCAGTAGAGTCGTACATAGATGATGAGACGAATACGTACAGAGTATAAAGGGATGTGGCACCTCTACAAGTAGAATCGTTGGCTGTTTGGCTTGTCCGCCGCACTTGGTCGTCACGGCTCTGGCATCAACCACCCCCCCCCCCTCCTCCTCTTCCCCTCCTCCCCTTTTCTCGAAACTAGGGACGACAAGAGGATCAATCCTCTACTCATCAAAACAATGGCCACCAAACAAGAAAAAGTATCCAACACAGAGGACGAAAACCCCCAGCAGCAACAACAACAGCGCCACCGAAAACCATCCATCGAAAAGACCAGCTCCGAGGACAGGGAAACAGGCGAGAGCCATACCCTCCAACAACAAAGAGAAGAAGCGGCGGCGACGTACCTCCGCCAACACCCCGAATGGGCCGGCTACAGCGAGCAAGAAGCCAGGAGCGTGTTGCGGAAAATCGACTGGCGGTTGTTGCCCCTGATTATCGGCACCACCACGGTTGCTGCTTCGGATGTGAGAATGGCTTCGTGAAGAGGGGGCTTTTTTTCTTCTTCTTTTTTCTTCTTCTTCTTGGGAGAAGATTTTTCTGACGCACATCTATGGAGTAGAAAATTCTAATAAGTAATGCGGCATTGTATGGCTTGAGTAAAGACACACACCTCGTAGGCTCACAATACAACTGGAGTTTGTCCCCCCTCCCTCCTCCCCCCCTTAAACTTTCCCTTATATCCCCCAGACTAACATTCGCAGTCGGCACAATGTTCTACTTCGGCTGGCTCGTCTCCGAGTACCCCTCCAACGCCCTGCTCCAAAAGCTCCCCGTCGGCCGCACCGTCAGCGCCGCCGTCTTCCTCTGGGGCTGCGTCATGCTCGCCCACGCCGCCGCCCAGGACGCCGCCTCGCTCATGGCCCTCCGCTTCTTCATGGGCCTGCTCGAGGCTCCGCTGTTCCCCGCCATGGTAATTCTGAATTCCATGTGGTACACGAAGAGGGAGCAGCCTATTAGGACGGCGATTTCGTTTGTTACGCTTTATAGTGTGAGCTTTTTGTTTCTTCTTTTTTTCTTTCTCTTTTTCTCTTTTTCTCCTTCTTTTACTTTTTCGTTTTCTTCTTCTTTTTCTTCTTCGGCTTCTGTTTCTTCTTTTTAGGGGGGAGGGTGGTTTTGAGCAGTAAAGGGATAATAGACTAATGGATATACAATCAGTTGGTGATTGGCATCATATCATATGGTATCGGCCAAACTCACACCAGAATTGCTCCCTGGAGACTCCTCTTCCTCGCCTTTGGGGGCATCACCGTCCTCTGGAGCGTTGTCCTCTTCTTCTTCCTGCCAAACAGCCCCCTCGGCGACAACTTTCTCAAGGGCAAGGATAAATACATTGCCCTCGATCGCGTAAAGGGCAACATGACTGGTGTTGAGAATAGGGTTCGTTTTCTCTCCCTCCCTCCCTCTCTCTCTCTTTTTCTTTTTTTCTTTCTTTCTTTCTTGCTTTCTCTCTCTCCTTGCTCCAATCTCGAATATGCGTTAACCAAGAACCCACCAGGAACTAAAATGGTACCAAGTCCGCGAGGCCTTCACCGACTACAAGACCTACATCCTCGCCCTCTTCTTCTTCTGCATGAACATACCCATCGGCATCATCACCTTCTCCGCCCAGATCGTCGCCGGCCTCGGCTACGGGAGGCTGGAGACGGTGCTCCTGGGGATCCCGCCGGGTCTCTTCCAGAGCATGGCGGGCCTGGCGGTAGCGCTGCCGCAGTGCTGGCTCACGAACGCGAGGTGTCTGTTTGCAGCCGTGAGTTGTGCGATTGGATTGACGTGTGCGGCTCTGCTCAGGGGTAAGTAACCAAATCCTTTCTATCTCTCTCAAAAAAAAAAAAAGAAAGAAAGAAAGAAAGAAAGAAAAAAGAAGAAAAGCTTACAAAACCTAACCATCACAGAATTGAGTCCGGAGAACAAAATAGGTCGTTTACTAAGTTACTACTTCATCTACTTTTTCTGGGGCGCTGCTCCCACCGGTACGCCTCTCCTCCCCCCTTTTTCTTCACCCAAAAAAAAAAAAAAGAAGAAAAAAGAAAGAAAAAGAAAGAAAAAGAAAGAAAAAGAAGAAAAAAAAACACTTCCAGTCTAACAACTCCAGTCCTCTCCCTCCCCATGTCCAACGTCTCAGGCCACACCAAGAAACTCACCATCAACGCCACCCTCTTCCTGGCCTACTGCATCGCCAACATCGTCGCGCCCCAGCTCTTCTTCGCCGGTGAGGCGCCCCGCTACCCCACCGGCTTCAGCGTCATCGTGGGCGCCGAGTGCGTCGCCATCCTCTGCATGGCCGCCTACGCCCTGGGCTGCGTCGTGGAGAACAGGCGCCGCGATCAGAGGGAGGGGGCGGGCGGCGTGCGTCTCACGGTGACGGATCAGCTGGGGGACTTGACGGATTATGAAAAGAAGGGGTTTAGATACGTCTATTAGGCATACAACGTACATACATATATAGATGTATATATATATATCACTACATTTCGCTACCCAAAGTTCACATACTATTCCATCTGGATCTACCAATCCAATTCATTGATATACTCTATGTATTCCATTACATATCCGAATCTTCCAAATCTCAAAAAAACGTCTCGCTTTCTTACTCTTTTTCTTTTCTTTCCTCCCTTCCCCACCCCCTCATTAAAGATAGTATTATAAGATACCCAATTTCCAGCGCCGTGCAAATGCTTTGAAATATTCCAAACAAAGAGAGGACGAACCGAAGCGCAAAAGATCGTCGTGAATAGTAACAAAGGGGGAGGGGTTGTCTTGATACAGAGCGTTTTTTTCTTTGGACACAAGTAAATATCGAGTGAGTGACCGTAAGTAACAAAGGAGACATGAGTCAAAGTCCTAATTTCTTCATGGCAACACGCTCTGTCGCCATCTCTCCACTCGGTCCATGCTGGCGCTGTTCATTGTCATAGCCATGGGCATGTTCATGGGCATGCTGGGCTGGATCATGGCTCCTCCATAAGGGTTGTTGTACATGTTTCCGCCATACATGTTCATGGCCGCTGCGTTGTTCATGGCATTAACACCGCTCAGTGAGCTGAGCGATTGCTGGTGTGCCAATCCGCGCATAGGGGCACCGCTATAAGTGCTCATCATCATCATGCTAGCCCTTTTGCGGGGAACATCCTGGGCGAAACCAGGATTATTCAGAGCGATGCTGGATCGGGAAGCCTCAAGAACCAGACCTCCGGTTCCGTCGTTGTACATGCCACCTCGAAAACCTCCAGCTTTGCCGACATTGGGGCCAGTCAGGACACTAGGCATCTGAGATCGGATGGCAGCCATCTTGGCCTCCTGAGTAGCAAGACGCTGGGCCTCTTCCTGCAAACGCTTCTGGTCTGCGTTGGGATCAAAGTCCTTGGCCAGGCGGAGCTCCTCGCCGGCACCTCCTGATCCATCATTGTATGCTCCGTTGCGGAAGCCACCGGTGCGATTAACATCCGGTCCTGTCAGCACGCCGGGCATCTGAGTTCGAATCGTAGACATCTTGGCATCCTGCACAGCGACGCGGTACTCTTCCTGCTGTAGACGCCTCGACTCTGCGTGAGGATCATAGTCCTTGGCCAAACGATGCAAGTCGCCAGCACCTCCCGCGCCATCGTTAAAAGCGCCGTTGTTGTAACCACCAGGGCGGGCGACGCCCGGCACGGTAAGCGAGGTGGGCATCTGACCTCTCATGACTGCCATTTGCGAATCTTGCATGGCGATACGATGATTTTCTACCTCAAGACGAATCTGCTGCTGAGCCTGGGGATCGAGTTCCTTTCTCTGGTGCACAGCGAGCACATCGGCCATGCTCACTCTCCGCGCAATTGGCTTCCGCGGCGCGGCCGCGGCGGTATCGCCGACGAGATTGCCATAGCTCATCTCACGCTCACGCGCCTCGCGCTCGGTCTGCAGTCGGCGACGACGTTGGCCCAAAGTCTCCTCCTCTCCATCCAGATTGGGTGATTTGCTGTCCTTTCGCATGATTGTCGACTTGTCTTTGGAGTCGTCGAGGTCCCCAAACTGACTCAATAGCTCAGCGGAAAAGGCGCCGCTGACGGGTCGCGCGCGGGGGAGAATGGTTTCGGCTAGTCGCTTCTTCCTCTGTCCAAGAGTTTCCCCTTCGACCTCTGGTTCGTCGGGTTCTGGGCTCGGAACGATGATGGGAATGCCGGCTGCAGGCTGTACTTCAGCTAACCGTGTGGCGGGCAAACTCATAACACTTGGGCGTTTGATGTGAGTGAGAGAAGATCCTCGCCCTTGCAGGCGAAGCGCTCGGGAGCTCAGGGGTTCGTTGTCTTCGAGTTCGCGAATCTCCATGAGACCAAGAGGGCGGTCAATGTCCGCCATGTTCTTGGCGCCCTGTTGCATGGCTGCAATGATGGCCAGGGGTACGTCATCGTCATCCGATTCCTGCGTGTCGACGTGGGTTTCGCCCTCCTCCCAAGCAAGATTAACACGCTTGTTCTGGCGTTGCTTGCGCTGAACCTCAGCGACCGCATCCATCTCCAACAACGTCGCCCGCATCCCCTCGGGGAAAGCGTGAATCGGGTTGCGCAACCGCTGCTTCTGCTGCTGCTTTCTAAGCTGCAACTCGGCCAGAAGCGTGGTGGGCGGTCCTTGGAACATGTCCTCCCCGTCACCTTCTTCGCCTTCCTCCTCATCGTGCTCCTCCCCGACGCGAATAACGTGCTCGCCATCGGCATCCTGAACGTGCTCTCCGTTGGCAGCAGTCCTGATGGAGGGGTCCGAAACGCTCTTATCCTCGCTGTTGTGGCTGTTGGCGCGGTTATTGAGCATCATGACGGATGATCGCTTCTTGGATTGGGGATCGACGGCGGCAGTGACACTGAGCGACGGCACGGATGCATGAGACTTGTGCTTCTTGTCCTTGCCGTAGATTTCAGTCCCCAGCTTGCCAGCATACACGTGGTCGGTAAAGGCACTGACTGGCGCTCGTGCAGAGGCATCCAGGATGCTCTCCAGGGTGGCCATGGCTGAACCGTCCTTGATCTCAATCTCGGGCGACTCAGACGGCATTTCAAAGAAGACGCTGGCACGAAGCGCAGCAGGAATGTGATCCAGCTGCGAGGCTTTGGACTTGCGCTTCTCGGGGTCTGCCTTGGTCAACTTCTGGGGACGCCTGAGCGGTGAGGCTGCAGCCGCTTGCTCGGCTTGTGTCTCTGCTGCGGGTTCTGTCTGAGCGGTCGCTTGGTCAACCAGTCGCAACTCGTCGGCAGACAGAGCAGCAAAAGAATTTCGATGGCCGGACACAGGATCGGGTAGCCAAGACTTTTCGACTTGATCAAGAGCCGCCGACTTTCTCTTCGCCTCCGTACTCTTTTCCTCCTTCATAGCGGTCAGAATCTGGGATCGTCGCTCATTTCGCGCCGTAACCTTTGGCTTGCTGGACAGCTTCGGCGGCAAGTTCAGCATGGCAGGCACGCGAGCCGGATAATACAGCATCTGTTGACCTGTACGCTGGTCATAAAAGGTCTGCGGCCTGGCCATCTCAGCGGACAGCCTCCTCTGTGCCTCGGGCTGTGGCTCGGCCTCGATCTCTGGCGAGAGCGGCCTCTCTTCGTCCTCACAGTGGACTCCATCAAAGTCGATAAAGGCATCCTGGGCTTGCTGGTATGTGTTGGTGGAATTGGCCGTGGCGGGTCGATCAGCCTCGCGCTGCTGGTGGCGAGGCTGGTCGGGGTTTACCAGGGTCAGATTCTGGCTTTGACGCGTGAATCCGCCCTCGAGAATCTGATGGAACTCGTCCGTGTTGGGCATGTTGACGGCGTCCTGCTCCAGAATGCGCCTGGTGCTATCGTCGTTGCTGAGATGCGAGATGGGTGCAGCGTCGGCCTGGTCAAAGGCATCTCGCGTCAAGGAGATGGGCTCCGACTCGGAAATCTCGGCCAGCGATGGTCGGGCCGATCGCACGCTTCTTACTGACCCCTTGCCAGGGCCGTGACGAGAGAGTATTGAATCGCCGTCGAAATCGGGACGGCCGGTCGAAGTCTTGGAGCCCGAACGCATGCGTCCAGTGATGGAGTTTGTCGGCGACATCACGTAGGTGGCAGGGGAGTAGCCCCTTTGTCGTGCAATGATGGAGGAGGATGTGGATGGATGTCTTCTTAGACGGCCGCCGGGTGCGGATGAATTTTCGTCGGCCGAGGCAGCCCTGATGCTGGCGGCGAGGATGGAGGAACGTCTGCTGTCGCTTCGCTTCAGTTCACCATGCAGTTCGCGGATTGCATCGTCGATGGAACTGGTCATGGACAGCCTCTCAGCGGTAGCCTCGAGCTGTGCGATGTTGCCAAGTGCAGAGGCGGACCTGGAGGTCAGGTCGGGAATGGGAGATTTGATGGGAATGTTATTGCTTGCGGCGGTAGCGTGGAGAATGGGCTTGGGGTGAGCCAGTGTAATTGTGTCAGGCTGGACAATCCCTGTGCGCAACGGAGCCGGGATAGGATCGTCAAAATCAGGGGATAATAGGGAGGTGGCCGCCGCAGTGTCGAGCGGAGGCAGAGATGGGAGAGGATGCCGGGCAACAGGATTTGGTGGTGGGTTATGGTAGTGTTGGCGCTCGTGTTGCTGACCCCTGGCGCGTGCGTTGGGGCTCTGGATCGACTGAGCCGAAATGACACCTCTGGCGATGCCATGTTTTAATAATAGACCCTCTCGATGATCCTGCACAACACTGCCTGCTGCGGGGACTGAAGCAGCAGCAGCATGTTCTGCAGGTCTTGTTGCGGCAGTACCAGTATTATTATTATTATTAATAATGCCAGTAATAATGCCAGCACCAGCACCAGTACCAGCACCGGCTGTGGGCGACATGCTGAGATAACGTTGCCGCACCGCTGCCGCGCTGTTGTCCGCCTGTAGGTCTCCAGCAGCTGCTAAAGACAACTGCTGCTGCTTAGCGTTATCGCTGCCCGGGGCAGACACAGACACAGAGTCGACAAAGAGGCTCAGAGGAGTGCAGACCCGATCAGCGACTGGTAAAAAAGGTGTAGATGCAGGAGTCGTGGCAGTTGTCGGAGTGGACGACGCATCATCATTATTGCTGCCAGAATGAAAGGACAACAGCGGCGGCGTCGGCGTCGGTGTCGGTACAGATTCAACCACTGTCATGACTGCCCCGTAAAAAAAGGCCCCGAAGAGGGTCGCCACAGGCTATTGGGATAATAATAATAATAATTACTGTAGTACTCCGTAATGGTGGTAGTGGTAACGGTTGCGCGGGTGAGGGCGAAGGGGTGTGTGTGTGTGTGTGTGTGTGTGTGTGCGCCACAGGGCGATGGAACGAAGAGAATCTCGGCCTCGTATTGGCCAAGATACTTGATGTTTTCCTTTTTTCTCTGCTAAATAGTGTGCCTAACGTTGTTTCTTGAGTCGTGCTTGTATCTATACCTCCCCTCCCTTTCTATTCGGGGGATGGTCAGGTGGACAGGTTTCGCTTCGTGTGGGGGAGAGGGTATCTCAGTTTGGGCGCGTGATGGCCGAGACATGTAAAGACCAACCAGAAAGAGATGAGGCTTGCCTGCTGAGGCTTGTGACGATGTTGCTCCCCTCTTGGAGAGTTCAAAAGAGGACAAGCTGCTCTGCAAACGGGTGGCACCGAAAGGGAACGAGTTTTGGTATCGTGTGGCGCAAGGTAAAGAGGGCAAAGCTGTTACCAGAAGAAGAGAAAGTATTGATGTGCTGTAAAGTCGCTGCTGACAAACATTGAATGAAATCTGAATTGAGTTGGATGGAGTTTGTTCTGGGGGGGCAACCGCAATTTGTATGTATGAATCAGTTGGTGGTGGTGGTGGTGGTGCCCTTTTGTTTACTTGAACCTGTTGCTCGTCTTTTTGTGGTTTGCAGGTGGGCGGCGGCGGATAATAAGCGTTAGATTGATTATTGATTGTTGCTTGATTTGAATCAATGAATGGAATAAAAAACTCAGTCGGTACCAAAATGCGACAGGAAGGAAGACCCTGGACCAACAAGATGACCAAGATGACGCTCAACTGACAGAGGACGATGGTTGGTTATCGCAATCAATGGTTGTTGGTGGCAACGTTGACGATGATGCAGCCCAAAGGGCGGATGCGGCAGCGCAAGTCTGTATATATGTTGGAGGAGGAGGAGAAGAGAGAACAAAAGCTCAACTGGACCAGCAGACGAGACGAAGAAACTGTGCGACTCGAGAGCGCAAGCCAAAAACTCTTTCAACGTCGCACGACAGCAGCCAAACAAAGGACCCCTATTCCAAACGTCTTTTTTTTCTTACTCTCTCACTCTCACGCTTTTTTTTTTCTGGCTTGTGAAACGTGAAACTGTCGAACCTTGCCTCCCTTGCCCAAGTTGGACGACGGAGCGATGCGCTATAGAAGGACGAGGTTCAATGCGTCGACCGGATGAGGCCGATGGAACGTTTAAACCTCCAAACGATCCGAGTCGATACTTGTAGCTGCCGCTGCTGCTGCTGCTGCTGCTGCTGCTACGTACGTATTGCTATTTACAAATTCTTTTTTGGACCCTCCCTGCGTCTCTCCAAGCCCTCTTTCCCCTTAGACATGCTATGCTGGATGCAGGTGCGCGCAAGTCCACTCGACATGGATGATTTTGTAGATCCCTTCTCTCTCTGTGTACGTCCATGTAAAGTTCCTGCTGTGTGATGCAAGGTTCCGGGGCTCTTGTTCCGAGACCTTTGAAGCAGCCCACCAAGCCTCCCTCCCCTCCCACGTTGCGTTTGTCTCTGATTCGAACCAACTTTTTTTTTCTGTGTTGTGATGTACGCATATGTAGGGATGGTTTAAGGAAATTAGAGGTTCTATATTTGTGTTGTTGCATACAACTATCAACCGCCCTTCGTATTCACACTGAGACTTGAAACGCAGTCATGCTCGTATACGTCTCTGTCTCTCTCTACACTCCGAAAACTCCAACTCAGTTGGACCTTGTTCTATTTTTTTGGCAGCATTCCGGAACAGGACCAGTGCCTGTGGATCTCTTTCAGTGGTTACAGTGGGGGCCAATCCACTCCCATGATTCTGATTCAAACTCACTTGATGCACTGCAGCAACGCTTAAGCAGAGGGAGCGCCACTTGGTGCGTCTCGTCCCAGCCTGTCCCTTGCAACCCCAAGCCAGCCAGTGCCGTTGCATCTTCCAAGTTTTTTACTGCACATCGTCGCCTGATTGGTTCAGCACAGACCCTGGGTTTTCTCTCTCTTCTCAAACATGCAGTAAGCCAAGAAAGAGGACCCAAACACCAAGCCCAGATTGAAACATCCCCGACTCCAAAGCATTGCCGCTATCGTGGTTGGGTGGATTATCTCGGCCATGGATATCCATGAATGAATAAACATCACGTCATTGTGAGGGCTTCCCTGCCTTGAGAAACTTCTCAATCAGAATGGGTATCCCAGCCCTTGGAGCGGGCAAAACCAAGACTGCAAACCCATCCAGGCCAAGATCATCGCCAGCGCATTGTCCAATGGGGCCCATATCCCGGCTCCTCGCCTCGTCGTCCCTCCAACAATGCCATTCCGCGTCCCGCTGCCAGCTTCTGCAGTTTGATGGAGAAGAGTTGCAGCGTCTAGATGTGGCCGATTCCTTTGGATATCCATTCTTGGGCATCAATCGATACAATGGCGTTTTTTTCTTCGGGGAAGCGATATCATATCCATCACATGTACCCTGTATCCTGTGTGTCTTTGCCTGGCAGCCTTGATAAGCCAATTGAACCAGGATCGTGATGACACCGAAACGGATAGACACTTTTGCCCCGATAACCATGATAAGCTTCTTGCATATACCTGCATCCAAGGTTGCAATGTCCAGGCGTATTGATGACCTGGGGAATGATAAGCTTGACTGTCTTGAAGGATTCTGTGACAGAGTTGATCTGATTGAATGGTCACACCTGTGATGATTCACCGCAGTTGAACGCCTTTCGGCAGTTGTTCTGTGCTCCTCGTACTCAGCATGTACTCTGCATCGTAGGCGATGGGACACGTGTTGTATTTCCGCATTGCTGCATCCGCTGCGCCGTGGCTTGACCTTGTGTATGCTGCAGCTGCAAGAAAGCCAATCTCGATTTCTTGTCAGCGTGATTGGTGTAGAGAAAACCACCACATCCGCCACTGGCTGTACAACCAGACGGTGATGCTGCAGAAGAAACAGACGAGCATCGTTACAAAAGTTGGTGTGGCATTGTGGCTAGGCATTTGGTGGTGTGTTGATAAGAGAACGAAATGCTGTGAATCACGATTCTTGCAGGGTAGGATAGTTGTGGCGGACTGCCATTGTTTATCATCCAATAAGAGGCTGAAGAGTTTGATTGCAAGCTGTTTGCTGATCTTGCTGGTAAAAGACCTGTTGAGTCTGTCCAAAGTACAAACAGCATATTGACCATATAAATTTCTTTGCCCCGTAGGCCATCGGAGTTTGAAGATTGTGTTGGTTCAATTGTTGAACGGTAATGGGTTACTTGATAGGACTCAGACAGCCTCACATCTCAAGAGCTCTCCAGCGTGGGGGCTTCAGCCTCTCATGCGGAATTTCAGCCCTGCCAAGGGGGAACAGACGCGTTTACCTTGCAGCAGTTAATCACCAGAAAGCTTGTTCCCTGTTTAATCCCACGAGAAGAAGTCTGATTCAAGAATGGAAGCAATTAAACGGCCCAGTTCCGCATTCCGTACAGAGTGGATGCTGCGGGCAACGCATGAAATTGTGGCAATTTCGCCAATCTCCAGTATCGTGGCTGAGGCTCTTGTTCTCCTGAATACCGCAATTTTACCACAGAGGCCGGGAAAATGCCGTTTGTCATGTGAATTGTCAGCATTGGAAAGATATGGGATGCTCCGTCATCGGCCGCATAATCGGTATATCGCATCTGATCGAAAAGAAACGCTGACTGCGGAGGATCTCAACAACCGTGTCTCCCCTCATTCCATGCTGTCTCAACAATGAGAAGTGCCGCTGCTGGTGAACAATTGTCGGTGAAGTTTTTGAGATGGATGCAAAGGGATGCCGGTCGAGCGCCATGGCAGAGCCCCAGCACTAGGGACACTAACCAACTTGGCGAGATTGGGGGGTTCCAAAGAGCTGGATGACAAGGCTACTGATAATTTCTCCAATACGATGGGGATGAATCCTCATTCCACCTTGCTGACCGTTGCTGTCGCTACCTTGAAAGGGAGAGAGAGAGACACGGCAGGGAGCAGACTCGGACGATGGCGTGATTGTGGAAGCGAAAGGAAGGAAAGAAAGAATTGATCTATTCATCTATGCGATAATTCCGTGTGGCTCGTGTGATGGATGATCAAGTCCCTTCTCGTGATGGATGCCATGGATGGATGCCCTTCATCATGAACAATGACAGTTACAACCGGAGTCTTGTCCCGTCGCCGATATGAGGAGTCAAAAGGAGGGGCCATGTGTTCCGTCGCCCTCGTTCTTGCTGTCGCGGACCCAAAAAAGGCCCCTAACCAAAGTAGCCACTGTGTGAGATTGCTACGGCGTACTGTTGCTTCCCCACGTTCCTCAGGGGTCCATTTGCCACCTTTCCAGGGGACCAAGCTGCAGGGCCAAGGCTTAAGCTGCCCATCTCACCACAGTACAATCTTATCAAGGCTCACCAATCATTCACTGTGCCCGGCATGCTCAGCTCCAACCCGAAGGCAAGCCACACATCAAGTTCCCCACCCCACCGCCCGACGACCGGATTTTTAGGGACTTTGTCTTGATTGAGCGCAGAGGCGCCTCCGGGTGATTGATTAACCTGTGCCTCTTTGTGACTCGGTTGACTCTTGTGCATTGATTGTACTGTGAGGTATTGTACTTTTGTACTCGGTACGCTGTACACATTCGTCACTCCTCCAATAACTTTTTCTGTTACACCTGCCAGTGCCATCAAGTTTTTTTCTCTTCCTCTTTACGTTTTCCTTGCAATCGACTTCTTTTTTATTCGCCTCACGATTGTAGCACCTGTTCCCAGTCATTGGGCTCTTTTGATACCCAGTTGCGACCCTACATCACCCACCTTGTATCGCAATCCCCGCCTTTGGCGATTTCGGCTTGCATAGCACCGTCGACAACCCCCAACGTTGAGGGCATGCCCTCTTAAAATCCACCTCTTCCGCTTGCTTGGTGATTCCAGCAGCGCTCTTCTCCGCTTCTTTATCCTGCCATCCCATTGGAAAATCCTACAATAAACCGTAGTCATGACCAGTCCGGAGCAACCGCGAAGGCGATTCGCCCCCATCCCCATCGAGACCACCTTCCAGTCCGTTCGCAAGATCTCGCAACCTACACAGTCTAGGATTGGACCGAATCCCGAGTTGACTCCGGAACCCTCTCCACGCACACCAACGTTTGCGCAAGAGCCGCGCGAACGGCGACGATTCCATCCCCAGCTGATTGAGACATCCCGAAGGTCTCGAAGGGTTGGCGACCATGGGCCTGCTACACGACATGCCGACAAGACGGACATTACCCCTTATACAAACCACATCTACTCTGCAAAGCCCAAGCATGGAAGAAGGAAACATGGCTACACTGTCGGCGAAGATGAGATCCTCCGCCACCTACCGTCTCGCCGGGAGACGGAGGAAGAAGGGGTAAAGGAGTATCTACTGGAGTTGGCGGCCAAGGAGGCCGAGAGGCAGATGGAGGAGGCGGCGCTCGCAGCATTCCCAAACAGCCGCGCCCGCGAGGGTGGTGTGGCTCACTTTTACTTTCGCGACGGTTCTGGCAGCGACAATTCCCCTGAAGGCACCCCCCCGAATGAAGAGCAGATTATGCCAAGGCCTCGGCGCAAGTCGTCCAATCTGGGCATGAATTGGTGGCACAAGCACATGCAGGACCATGCAATCCTCATGGCCCACGAAAGAGGGAATGATGAAGTGATAGAGGACCGCACGAGCTCTCCCATATTGCACCGAACAGACTCGGATCTCGACAAGTTGGACTTTGATTTGCCTCCCGATCCCATGTGGACGACGACCAAGCCTCTTGTCGCCGATGACAAGCAGGATTCCATGACTGAGCTGCAACTGGCCCTTGGCGAGGCCAATCGTCATGCTATGATGCAAGAAAAGGCGAGACACGCCGATCCCTCCTCTCATCAGCCGATTGATGGAGCCCCGAAATTGCCCCACACTCCGATGTCTCACATGTCACCAGAGTCCGGCCGCCA
Organism: Hypomyces rosellus; assembly: GCA_011799845.1. Classification (NCBI taxonomy): domain Eukaryota; kingdom Fungi; phylum Ascomycota; class Sordariomycetes; order Hypocreales; family Hypocreaceae; genus Hypomyces; species Hypomyces rosellus. The sequence goes on from WWCI01000003.1 coordinate 1,633,262, forward strand.
GAACCACAGTCCATTCGGCAGGCCGTTTGCCAACTTCCGTGTCCCGCATAATGACCTCGACCTTTTGAGGAGGCACAAGGCTGCTTCTCCTCCCATGCTTGGTAAAGAGCTAATTTTTAGAAGATGTCCGTCTCCAAAGCTCACCAAGCTGGAAACTGATCATCCGTTTGATCACCATGTTCTCGAGGAACAATGTCGGGATCTATCGGGCCAGGGCGGCCTTTGGAGGGGGTACTGCTGCAGGTCGGGATCAACCGGCGGTTGCATCGTCCCCCCGGATTTGCATGGCCCGGAAATGATGGTGACCCCATATCCACCGGCTACTCCACGGGAAGCTTGCGTGTGCTCCATTGAATCCCGCCCAATTAGCGAGGAGCCTGCTTCCTTGTGGTCGTCTGGCGATTCCTCAGAGAGCACATCTGACACTGGTCTGTGGAGTGCCGAGCTGCGCCAACGGAGCACGGAGCCCAAAGGTCTCCACATGCTGCATGGCCTGAATGAGAGATTACAGCGTGAAAAGGCCCAGGCGGAGCGAGATGAAAAGATTTCCCAAGAGTTTGGCGAGGAATTCATTACCCAAGTGTACAACTACCTGTCGCTGGGCTATCCTGCCATGGCCCGTGGGTTTGATGAAGAGTTGTCTCGTATTAGCCGCGTGAGCATTGAAGAGCTACGACGCGATGATGTGAAACAGATGGCCATTGGCCACATGTTGGAAATGAAACTGGAAGAAACTTCTGAAGAAAACAGATGTGCTCGGTGGTTGGCGCTGAGAGTATACATAACAGAATGGGCCAGACAGCACCCTGATCTGGACAGCTTGGATCCCCTGGCCTGGGGCGTTCGAGAAAGGAGAGGCAGTTGGGCCATCTAAGCTGATCTCCTTTATTGACTCTCTCTCTCTCTCTTTTATAGGGCGATTTGGTTTTTTGTCCCTCTATTGGCTTGACATTCTCTATTAGTGATACCTTCCTTCATGAAGCGCATGCATTTCCTACTAACCACTTTATTACATCGCAGCATAGCGAGCTTTTTTTCCTTTCATTTTTCCATACATGACAGCTCACCACAACGGAATTTCCTTATTATATACTTTTTTGTAATGGTTCTGGTACGGAGCCATAGAGGGCCTTTTTGTGCATTGGGGCGTATTTTGGGAGGGGGATATGAGGAGGGTATATGGGTGGACTGATAGAAAGGGGGGCACATTGGGATAAGGATGGGAAGAGAATGGGGTGAACTGCATATACACGAGGACTGGTGGGTGTAGAGAAAAGACAGATTGACGGGCTGGGAGTAAAAGTAATTCCCTGATATTCTGAATTAACAAGTATGATTGTTTAATCTTGTATTATGGCCTGTATCGCGGGTGTTTTCTCCAAGATTTCTGACGCCGGCATCTTTCACGACTCATTAGGGCGGGCATCATGCAAGAACCTTTGCCAACGTGCCAAGGTATCAACAGTTGTTACATTTTTTGTTTTGCCTACACCCAGAAAGATAAAAAAAAAATCTACATTTGAAAAAAACCAAACGCCAGGGGAGCCCCAATGCCACTCCGCTATACATCGATCGCTCTTTTCAAAAACTTTTTTCTCTTTGGTCTCATTTCTTTTTCCCAAATGATCCCACCTTTTGGACTTTGGTGGGTGGGGCGGCCTCGACGTCGCTCTCTTCGTCCTCGCCCATGGATTCGTCTACGTCGTCGTAGTTGACCTCGTCTTCGTCAAGGGCCTCCTCTGCGTCGTCGCTCTCTTCACCGGCGTCGTCGGAATCCTGTTCCTCATCTTCTGAATCGCCGACGAAGCCGTTTGCAATGATATCATCGTCGTCATCATCGTCACCACCGGCACGTCTTCTTCGAGAGCGAACACCGTTGGCAAGGTCCTTTTGGTTGACGTCGTGCTCCTCGCCCTCAACGTAGATTACATCCTCCTCTTCCTCCGCGCCATCGTCATCCTGCCCAATGAGCTTTGAGCTCTGCATCTTCCTTCGGAGCTCCATCTGACCCTCGAGAATGTCCAGCTTGCCTTTGAGGGCCAACAAGCTGTTAAGTCCCTTGGCCCTGTCTGCCAATACCTTTTGCAAGCTGCTCAGGCTGTGGACAACCTTGGTCTGCGATGCCAAGGCGCCGCCGTGGGCAATCAGAGTCCACTGCACCCATGTCATGAGCGTGCCAGCACGGCCGGGTCGTCTGTGTAGTCTGGCCGCTAGTTTATTGAGAAGGATACCGGCTAGAGAGCTATCAATGCGCTCGATTGTATTTCGGATGGTAAGAAGATCTGTAGTGTGCAGACAAGATTCGAGAAGGTCTGTGTCGTCTGTGGAAAGCGCCTGAGACAGGACTGTGACGAGGGACTGGTGGGTAGGCGGCACAATTGCGGTTCGCTCAGTTCGGGCCACGGTATTGTTGGCCGCAGCGGGCTGCTGGAGCATGGCTGTAACATCGATTGCCTCGTTGCCACGCAACAGCTCGCCAAAGGACGGTGAGGTAGGCTCTTCGTCCGACTCTGCATCCTCTGCCTTTGTCCAGGTGTTTTGCTTGCCATTGACCTGAGGTACTACCTCCTCGGCCTTGACGGCCTCTGCCTCTTCATTCTCATCCTCCGAGAGATCTTCGTCGCTATCGGGGTCGGAAGAAATTTCTATCGTCTCGACCTGGGAACTCTGCAGAGCATCTGTTCCAGAAACCAACGTCCGGGTTTCATCAATTGTGTTCTTTGTTGGCCGCTTTGCGTTTGATTTGACGATTGGAGCCGCCAGCTTGGCCGGCACTTTTTTCGACATGGGCATGAGGACTGGAGGGTGAGATTAAAAGTGGAAGATTCGATGTGGAGAGGTTGAAGAAGCTTCAGCCCCAAGGTGTATGAGTATAAGATGAATGATTTGAATTCACAGACAACAAACAGTCTTTTGCAAACCAAGTCCTTTTAGCGATATCAGTGCTGGGTAGGTGGGAAATTTTCACGCTTCGCTCTCGATATGGTCGAGACAACTTTTTTTTTGGTCCAGCCAAGGCTAGCGCAAAGATAGACTCCACATTGTTTGCGATAAGAGGATGACATAATCACTTGAATCTACACGTGATTAGTCACATGGTGATAACGAGGCTGATTAGGAGTTGGAGCAGATTCAACTCTGTATGCATCAATAAGTTTGCATTATATCCATTGAAAAATTATTAGTCTACGTACACTATTCCCTTCATTTCTCGGCTGCCTCAATGATGGCTTGCAACCAGTCAGACGGGTTGTACATGTCCTCCCGGATGCTGGTCGAGACCCAAAGCTCTATACCAAGTCGGGCTTAGCTCCGAACGAAATTACTTGTTTTTCCTCATTTAATATTGATAAAGTCACCTGACCAGGACAGACCCTCAGGGATACCGTGGACAGAAAACATGGAACACATAGTGCTGATCAAGCATCCGCAATTCGTGCCTGGTGTCTCAGGCTTTTTGTCAGTAGTCTATACGGGCCAATTGCATATCTCCCCGTTTAATGGATTACGGTCAGAACTTTCTCGCACGCGTCTTGGGTGGATGGATGAGGCAAGTTCACGTACATGCAGGGAGTCGGTCACACGAGCCGATGTTTATTTTCTTCATTGGCAACATCCAACACGAGATGAAGTGAGAGATGTGTTGTTATTCTTTTCACCTCGAAGAGCAAGCGCGCCTTTTTCTCGTCTCATCTTTGGATGCATCGATGGCTGGGTAGGACTCTTGCATCTCAAACGCATCTCGACAGCCTCCTATTTTTGGCGAATCCACCAGACATCCAAGTCAGGTACATGAACGAACGGTGGACATGACTCTTTACGCGTTATCGGTCATTGCTGCCCCCCTGGCCATTGCGTTTCTCACTTTCTTTTCTCGGTACACAGTACAAGAGATTCAACAGAATTGTGATTGTCATTCTCTTTTCCGTGTGTGCCAAACAATGAATGACATGATGATGCCAACATGTTGAACTGACCGAAAGTTCCCGTCTACGGAGTACCATCTGAGGACCCAGAAAACAAGGGGAGGGCGGTCAACTTCCATGTAGGTATCATGTAGCACCCAACTCCCAGCCTCGCTCGCTCGCCCACCCACTTGGTTGCCCGCGCGTCGACCTCATTTCAATCGTAAATCGGATAAATAAATAAGCCCCAGGTTATGAGGCGACCCCGTCTCTCTGATTGACTTGGGCCAAATAACTTTCTCTTACCTTTTCCCTTAAAATACCACGCACGCAGGCAAACCCTCCCCTCCCCCTCTTAACCCTCCTATTGTACCTTCGGCTCCGGAAAAAAAATAAAAGGGCAATAAAATACGGCGGGTAGTCCAAGGTCGACGTCCTTACCTAAGTACTCCGTACCACCACCGACCTTTTTATTTTCTTTTCCCTCCGGCTCCAGCTCCAGCTCCAGCTCCAGGCCCAGCTCCTCCAATACAAATTACAAGTCACAGGCCTGCGCCTCGCAACGCAGCTCAATCGCAAACCAGCCAACCACCGTGCTGTCGCATCTGCGCATTCTAGCCACCACCGTTTTGACGCCCCAAGGAACACCACCCACTCGCCTACAACGCCGTTTGCATCTGCATTCACATCACAAACCAACACACATCAACAACAACGGTCGCGCAATAAACTCACGCCTCTATTTATTTTTCTTCTTACTTTTTATTTATTCTTTTTCTTATTTTACGCTACTTGATTATAATTCTAGGTCGCAGCAGCCATCGTGTGCGCTACCCTGAACTCATTCTTCTTTGCATCATCTAATCGTTAGAGAGAAGCTGCGCGCCGTATCCCTCCTCTAGGTTCATACAGACAGCTCTCGCCATTTCATCTTTCCTTCAGGGCTCCATTCGCAGAATTCGAGGCAAAACAACATCTCCATCCGCGGCGCATCGTCTGCCTTTCCACTTTCAGTCTTTCGTCATCGTCATCGTCGCCACGCCCCTCCACCCAAGTGCTCTTTCCAAGGCAAGCTATAAAAGAGCCATCACCACCCCGCGTCGCCTCGCGACCTCTTGGACCTCGACACATCTTGGAACCTTGCGCATCAATAGCGGGGCGCCGCCGTCATCGACGAGTTTGATGTCGCGCTCTGATTTCTAAAAACATCTCTTAAATCTACGTCATCGCGAATGGCAAACATGACATCGCCAACTCCAGATGCCTCCGCGTCGGACTCCAAGTCGGCGCCTGGCAAGGAGCTAAAGGCAGATGCTAATGGGTGAGTAGTCTTGCGCGCGCACTCCCATCACGGGCACTAAACGCGCTCTCCACATCGCTGCTTGCATGCGAAACTGACGCGACTCTGATTTTGCAGTCACGTACCAAACGAATCAAAATCCGATTCTAAATCCGATTCTCCCAAGCCCGAGACGAAGCCCGAATCGAAGCCTGAGTCGAAGCCTGAAACGAAGCCCGATTCTGAAGCCGAGAAACTCAAAGAAAAGTCCGAGGAGCCCTTGGTAAATGGCAAATCATCGGATGACGCATCGACCAATGGAGTAACTACGAATGGGGACGGCGCAAAGAAAGAGGATGGTGAAAATATCGACGCGTCACCGGAGAAACCCGAGGAAAAATCTACAGAAAAAGCGGATGACAAGGAGGCCGAGAAAGAGGTCGAAAAACCAGTAGACAAGGAGGAAAAGACCGAACAACCTGAAGCACCACAGCCAGAGGATATACCAATGACAGACGCCACGAATGCAAATGATGCTCCCGAATCTCCACGTGATGACAAGTCCTCGAAACCATCCCCCGAGCCAAAGAGTCCCGCAAAACCTGATGTCGACATCGTCATGGCCGAGAAGCCTGCTGAGGAACCTGCCGAGGACAAACCTGTGAAAGCCATCAAGACTGAGGAGGCGCTTCCAGCCTCGGAGGAGGCAGATGTGGCCCCGTCTCCTGTCGAGACCTCGATCGAGGTGTCCATAGGCAACGCGCCGAGTGCAAAGGTACCCCGGGAGCGGGATGAAGACTCTGGTGATGAGCCTATGGCAAAGCGCGCCAAGACCGAACCCAAGGACGAGGAACCAGCAGTATCGGCTGCTGGAACGCCTGCCCCCGGCGCCGACACTGTGAATCGTCTGGGGTCGCTGCCAAAGTGGGAGGACAAGGAAAATAACCGCACGGCCATCACACCGTTCCAGCGACGCGAGATCCGTAAAACAATCGCTCGGGTGAAGAAGACAAAGCACGGTGGCCACTTTCGAGATTCCGTGCCGAAGCTGTGGCCACAGCTGGGGGAGTCGTATCTGGCTAGGATTGACAGGCCCATGGACCTCTCCGAGATTGACCGAAATATTCGCGATCCCAGCGGCGCCTACACTACGTTTGATGACCTGAGAAAAGATTTGGCCCTCATCTACGAAAATACCATGATGTTCAACGGTGCTACGCATGAAGTCACTGCATCTGCATTCTACGCAATCCGGGCAGTGTGGCAGGAGGCACTTTTGGTACCAGAGGATGAGCCTACGCGACCAAAGTCGGTGGCAAAGCCTAAGCCTCTTCGCGATCCCCGCATCATCTCAGGCACTGACGCATTTGTCAGAAGACAGTCTTCAGGTCCAGCTTCCAGCCCCCCTCGCGAGGTGCCTGAGCCGAAGCCTCGGCCACCACCCGTCCAAGAGCATCCTGCCGCTGCTGATCGTCGTAGCTCGACGGCCACCGAGGCTGACAGGCCAAAGCGCACCGTCCGGGCTCCCAAGCCCAAGGACATTGACTACACCAAGCCCTCGCGCAAGAAGCTCAAGCCCGAACTCCAGTTCTGCGACGAGGTTTTGGCCGAGCTGATGCACCCCAAGAACCAGCTCCTAAATACATGGTTCTTGGATGCAGTTGATGCCGAGGGCCTCAATATCCCCGACTACTACGCCATCATCAAGAAGCCCATGGACTTGGGCAAGGTCTCTCGCATGCTGGCCGGTGGAGAAATTACCAGCCTAAAGGACTTTGATAGAAATGTCCGCCTGGTATTTGGCAACTGCTACCAGTTCAACGGACCGCCAGACCAGGGCAATCCCGTATCTCTGACAGCCAAGCAACTAGAAGACCTGTACAACCGGCAGATGAAGGGCAAGGATGCCTGGCTATCCAGATATGCCAAGGCCAACGCCCCCGCAGCGTCTGCGTCCAATGCTAGTGACGAAGAAGACGAAGACGATAGTGACGACGGCGATGACGCTTCTGTACCCGGCGTGGATTACTCTAAGGAGGTCCAAGAGTACAGCACCAAGCTGGAGGAGGAGAGTAAGAAACTCAACGGCTTGTTTGCCTCGGGCGCCGCGCAGAGTCTGATTGACTGCCAAAAAGTCATTGTCGACGCGCTGCAGGGAGCTCTGCACAAGGCCGCGCAAGCCCTGAACGAGGCCAAGCCCAAGCAAGAGAAGGTGTCCAAGAAGTCCAGCAAGCCCAGCAAGAACAAGAGTTCCAGTCACAGCCACAGCCATCACCCCCCTAACCGTAAGTCTTTGAGTGGTCTCCCGCCGCCAAAGAAACCCAGCAGCACCAAGAAGCCAGCTCCAAAGAAGAACTTGACAGCAGCCGACAAAGATGCAATCGCTAGCGCTATTAATGATCTCGAATCGGCTCATCTTGATCGGGCTATTGACATAATTAAGCGTGACACTGGCCAAAACGTAAGTTGTCCTGAATGATTTTGGAGTGTACCCGGCTAATGACAACAGGAAAACAATGATGGAGAGCTCGAGTTGGATATCGACCAACTTAGCAACGAAGCGCTACTTAAGCTATGGGATCTCTGCAAGAGGGTCCTTCCAGGCTTCGGCAAGGACTCGGCCCCGGTCAAGTCGCTCGAAGTCCCCAAGGCAGCGGCGCCCTCAAAGGGGCCCGCTAAGCCGCAGGCCAAGCCCAAGAAGAACAAGCCCATGAGTGCTCAGGAGCAAGAGGCGCGCATCGCCCAGTTGACGGCTATTAGCCAAATGTACAAGTCGGGTCAGGAGCCCTCGGACATGGCGGCTGGCATGGGATCGCCCAACGCGGACGAGTCTAGCGATGATTCCGACTCTGAGGAAGAGTGATGGAACATGTGGCAATATTTTTTATAAGTTGACGATGGGCCGGTAATGGCCACGCATCGTCATCCAACAACGACGGTCATGCCGGGATGAAGGAATAGAATTAGCGAGACGTGCTTGAAACATTTCTCCAATGCTGGCTGGGCCAAAAGCTCCGGTTTGGGTCGGGGCAGGATGTCTCTGGTGGATAGGACGGCAGGTTATGGGGGACGGTCGGTCCATGGATCGGGGTGCATAAGGAGGCTGAGGCGCTGGGGAGTTTGGTTGAACGCAACAGCAGCCTTTGATATCTTTTTTTTATTTTGCCGACGACATGCTGCGTCTTTTTGCTTTGGTCTTCAAAAATGGAGCGGCTTGCAGTTGGCGCCACCTCTTGTAGTGTAAGATGTTGTATAATATGACGACGGCGTTTGACGTCACCCCACTTGGTTGAAGCTTGTGATTGATTCGTAAGCGTTGTGTCGTGATGTGAAGATGTCTTCCAGAGAATGAAGCTGCCAAGGTGGAATAGATGAACGGGATTGAATGGTAGGTCGGGATTGGCGAGTCATGCGGAGAGGCGTCGGCCGGCAAGCGAGGACGTTGGAAAGTAGAGAAGTGAATCTATAAAGGATTCTATAAAGGACCCTATGATTGAGTTAATATGTTTGCAGAGTCAGTGGACGAGGACGAAGAGGATTTTCGAGGGCTGATCAAGGGAGAAGAGATTGCCGGGCGGGCTGATTAGTATGGAGTTTCAGCTTGGCAAGGGCAAGGGCAGGTGCGGGAAGACGTGAAGATTATCCTCTGAGACATTGGGCAGTGGGGAAGAATGTCGAGGAGCGCAGAGTTTAATGAAGAAGGGGGGACGAAAGCTAAGGGAGGGAAAGCTTTTGTAACGACGCTTTTTTCTAAAACCCTTGTTTGAATGGATTTTCTGGCCGTAAAGAGTCGTTGAAAGGATCGTAGTTTTTTGTAAGCAAGGAAGTTGGGCTTATGACGACGATGAAAAGAAGAAGAAGAAGAAAAGAAAGAAAGAAAGTGATGTGCGTGACATGTGCAGGGGAAACGATGCATTTCAAACTCGCGTACGGAGAAGATGAAAGCCCAAGGGCAGGATGAATGGTGGAGAGAGAGAGAGAGGGTTGGTTGTCGGTGTGGATGCTTGCTGCTGCTGCTGTTGCTGCTGCGTTCTTGGGGAGGGAGGGAAATGATATGACGAGTTTTGGGGGAGGAGTTTTGTTGTGTGTGTCTGTGTGTGTGTGGTGTGGGGGAGGGGTTCAGTGGGAGTTTCTTGAAGAAAGCAACGGTAAATTCGGGGATTGGGGGGGGATGATGAAGTAAAGTAACGCATACCCTGGAAGGGAAATAGATTTTAGGTTGGGTAAAATTAATAATTAAAAGGAGCTTGGCTGGGAACTTTAGATGGAATACGTAGGAAATGTCGTTTTGGTGAGTAGCGTAAACATCTTGCTGCATGTTTCCAAGAAAGATGCCCTGAACTGTACAGGACAAGATGGTTGATTAGCAGGCTGAATGTGCAACTACTTGTCATCATGTCTATTCCCATACCTTATTGAACAAAATCATCAGACTATTTTATAAGAAGCTGTCAGTGATATCGGTGGTTTGTATAACTTGCACCAGGATGAGTGCTCCAGCATCGACCATCTATACCTGTGTAAATTCTTCATTTACACCCACTTACACATCTGACCTGGTCGGCACAGGCAGCTTCCTCCTCAGCCTCGTGCAAATCTCAATATAGTCCGCCTCCCCCTCGGGCGTAACCTCTCCATGCCGCACCAAGAAATCCACCATGACGGCGCACACGTTGGGCTTGAACTCGCCCGCCAGCATGCGCCGCTTCACCTCGTCGCAGTCCATCAGCACAAACTCCTCTACTTCGTCGTCGTCGCCCGGCTGTGGGATCTCCTCCCCCTGGCCTGAGAGCTCGAGGTCGTAGACGTAGAGAATCTCCGAGTGGAAGAGTTCTGTTCGTGGGTTCCGGTTGGCTAGGGTAATCACGCCCGTGGCTCGGACCTTGGATTCGATCAAGGACGTGGGCAGTCTTGCTTCCTCGTTGGATTCGGCGAGGATGCAGTCTAGAGGCGTGTCGCTTGCCTTGACGCCGCCGGCGACGGTGCTGTCCAGCAAACCCGGGTACGAAAACAAATTCTTGTTCCTCCTTGCGACCCATATACGCAGTTCTCCGCCTGGTGTCCGTGTATACGCAGTCATGTGGGCGCCACGGGTCGCAATGCCAAACAGCGTCGCCGTGTACCGCTCAATCTGAACAAATTCCCGTGCTCCGACTATGAGAAAGTGCTCGCTGTGCAGGCCGTTGAGCGTGGGGAAAGCCTTGCTGTCAATGGCGCCGTCTATGGCCTGCTGAAAGGCGGCATTGGCGTGTGCGGATAGCGTTGTCCCATTAGGTGCAGCCGCAAGAACGACCTCGCGCTTCTCATGGTCTATGGCAAAGACCGAGGGCCACGGCAAACGAGCGACGGTGTTGGGGTGGACATAGCCATGGACCCTCGGATCGGGCGCCAAGTAGAGGCGATAATACGGGGAGAAGTTTTGCTCAAAGTCTAGCGGTACGCTGAATCCCACATCAGCAAGTGCCCCCCCCCCCCCCTCATTGAGTTAGAATATGCCGGTGGCTTACTTGTCGACAATGGTAATGAGATCCAGCAACCCGGATGACGTCCCGGCCTTTGAGGCAGACATGATGGCTGTGGCTTGAGTGAGAGAATGGTTTCAGAAGTTGGTGAAGGGGTCCAACTGTCGGGGACTGCCTTAGTGTCATGATTGGTCGATGCTTGGACTTTTCAATATGGTAGCATTGATTCACACGTCGGGTCGGCGGGACAGTCTTTCCGTTTCGGGGCATTAAAAATACGGCGGTTACTCTACATGAAGTCCTTGAAATAAATACATTAAATGACCTCAGCGGCTACCTGAGATCATCCCTAGGATGAAGTGGAAAGCCGGCCTTCTCAGCCGTTTGGCGCCAATCTTGACGGTGTCGGCGCAAGTGCTATATAATGACCCCACCACATCTCACCAACCTCTTGTCTGCCATGGCATCGACAGTTCAATATATCCATCCTGCGCAACCATGGAGAAGCTGAATGCGATTCTTGAGAATAACGTGGTTCGGGGTCAAGACACAAAGGATAAGTTGCTTGGCGCAGCTTTCGTGGTGACCAACAGAGATGGTGAGCCCCTCATTTACTGAGTCGCTGGTTCGACCCCCCACTCATGTATTCATAGGCATCATTTATTCTGGCTCCGCCGGCCGTATAGGCTTCGATGTCGATTCTCCCAAATTTGATGGCGATTCCTTTGCCTGGGTGGCGTCACTCACTAAACTCCTTACCGCGCCGTGTCTCCTACAGCTGGTTGAGCAGGGTAAAATCGGTCTGGATGATGACCTTCGGCAGCTCGTCCCTGAGCTGGGTCAGATGCAGATTCTACGAGGCTTTACTCCAGAGGAGCAGCCTATTCTAGAGAATAATGATCGATCAATTACTTTACGGTGAGTTTATTCATCAAGATACGATTCACCTGCTGACCACGTAGACTCCTTTTAACCCATACCGTTGGCCTCAGCTATGATGTGGCCGACCCAGACCTTCAAAAGTGGTCCAAGGCCATCAACCGCACAGCATCCATGGTTGGCTGGACCCGAGCTGGCTACGACACACCATTCAAGTTTTCCCCCGGAGACGGCTGGGTCTATGGCTCCGCATTCGACTGGGGCGGCATCCTGTTGGAAAAGCTCACCGGCCAAACCATTGGTGACTACATAAAGCAGCACGTCCTGGACCCTCTGGGCATGCACGACACGGGGTTCCATCCCAACAGGCTCCCGCAAGTGGCTAATCGCACTATTGAAATCAGCATTCGCGATGACAAGGGAACCGTCACCTTTTTCGATCCCGTCCCCCCGCATCCGGAGATGGAGAGCGGTGGTGCAGGTCTCTTCACCACGGCGAATGATTATGCGCGCATGTTGCGGGCCATGCTCCAGGACGAGCCCGGCGTGGTCTCCAAGGAGACACTACAGCACATGTTTTCGCCCCAGCTGAACGAGACGCAGCGCGCGATGCTGGAATCGACCTGCTACGACCCTCTCATCCACCCAGCCTTTGTGCCGGGGGTTCCCGATGGTCTGAAGCTCAATCACGGGTGGGGAGGGGTGCTGAACATGGAAGATATACCGGGCCAGAGGCGCAAGGGGAGTATGACCTGGAGCGGAGCTGGTAATCCTCGATGGGTGAGTTTTTTCTTCTCTTTTTTCTTCTTTTCTTCTTCTTTTTTTCTTCTTCTCTTCTTCTTTTTTCTCTCTTTTTCTTTTCCTTTCTTCCTTCCTCTTTTTCCTTTCCATTCTTATCAACAATACTGACTGAGTTATATAGTGGATCGACCGGGAATCAGGCATCGCAGGTGTACTCATCTTGGGACTATTTCCTCATGGGGATGCTATAGCCAGCAACATGTTTGTTGAGCTGGAACGAGCCGTCTACGAATTCTTGTAAATAGGAGGGGTAATAGGAAAGATTAAAATAGGAGGATGGGTATATTCATAATTATATCAACATCATTCCTCTTCATCAAATCGTAGCAACTCATCCTCGCTCATGGCCGTCAGCGTGCTCTCCAGCACCTGCCTGCACCTCTCCCTGTACTCTAGCGCCAGCCTCTGGTTATCCGAGAGGAGCTCGTAGTCTGGCCCCAGAACCTCGACGTCCGTCTCGTTGAGCCGTTCCAGCTCCTGTAGCACCTTGTGCTGGATGATGGCTACGGTTTGCTCGAGGTGCTGCATGCACTCGTCGTCAATCTGCCCCGAGAAGAATTTCTCCTGGCGGAGGCGCTCTGCGTCCTGGGGAGAGGAGTTGTCCGGGACGGGGATGAGTTGGCTGCGGAGGTCGGGGTTTGTGAGTGTGCAGAAAATGTCCCAGACCATGTCGTGCTGTACGTGCTGGAAGGAACCTAGCACGGGCGGTAAAGGAGGCGTAGGCTTGACGAGGAGGGTCTGCTTGGAGCGCGCGAGGAGGGAGCTTGGGTGGTTGATGGGCCGGCGGGAGATGAGGTACTCGTCCCCGGGTACCGCCGCCGTGCCGTTCGGAGAGCGCTTGCGTACGTGGGTGTAGTCGTTGTGCAGGCCATCCGTGACGGGGACCATGAAGCCGTAGCCCAGGAGGAGCTCCGCGTTCGTCTTCATGCTGTAGTTGTTGAAGATTTGGTCGCCCGGGCTGTGGGACTTGTTGATCCTGAGGTCACACGTGTGGCTGCCGGGGCGGGACTCGCTCAGGTCCCAGCGGATTTCGGTGGTCATGTCGTGGTTCCCAATGTCGAATAGGGGCAGCAGCACGGAGAAGTCGTCGATGCCCACATTCTCCGGCAGGGTCCGCTGCTGCTCCTTTGATAGGACGAGGCTCGGCCTGAAGCTCCGGCTGGAAAAGATGCAGTACGCCCATTGGTAGAGCGTCTTTGTGAGCGATTGCCCAAAGTCGTCTGCGCCGTCCCTGGGGTGTAAGGAGAGGAGTTCCTTGGCTTCTTTGAATTCCCTGTTGACGTCTGCGCGAATCTTTTCGATGCCGACGTCGACGTTTGTGCCCTCTAGGAGCTCCGCCTCTTCCTCTGGCCAAAAGGGGGGCAGTAACCAGGTATTCTCCTCCTCCTCCTCGTCGGGTTGAGGGAGGGCCTCGATATAAGGCCACCAGAAGGAATCCTTACCGCGGAGGTACTCCTGCACGAGAAAGAGACGGCCGATGACGTGGGGCGCAGTCCGGGAGATGAAGTCCCTGTGAAAGGTGGGCTGGGGCTGGATGGCGTTGCGGTAGGAGAGCGTGAGGGATGTGGGGATGCGGACGATGGGGTCCAGGGGCGGGATGGGGGATGTGGAGGAGGGCCTGACGCGAAAGGAGAGGCCGGTGTGAGGGTCTGGGTAGATTTCGACCGAGGGGTGGAGGTAGGCGTGGTGGGAGGTGGCCCATTTGGTGAGGGTGTTGATGCGGTCTTGTGTAGTTGGCTCCATGATGTCGTCTCCTATTCTTTGTGAAGGGGGAGACTTGATAATAGATGTCTAAATCAGTGAGGAGGTATGAGAATGAATGAGAGAGGATGAAGAGAGAGTGAGAAGTGAGTTGTGAGTTGTGATGGTGTTGAGTGAGTCAATATGCCTTTTTGCGTATCGATCTGCAACCCACCCCCGGTTGTACAAAGTGAGAGCCGCTTATGCACACCACAATGCTTATCTCTCAATCTCCAAACACATGGCAAATATCGGATGCACGTAAAGAAAGAAAGTGGAGTTTGCAGCAGCAGAGAAATTCTCGGGTCTCTTCTTGGGGACTGCGGGTCTGGAGATGCGACCGGAAGAACTTGGCCTGATTGGGAGGTCTGGGAGGGACGTTGACTTGGAAGTGGAGGCGGTTAGGGCAGAGGAGGGGTTGTTCCTAGAAGAGCGAATTATGGCATGCCTGTCAGTCAGCACACGGACACACACTCTCTATGGAAAACTGATGCGTAAATTTTTCTTCTCTCTTACATGTCACGGTTTGAGCCTTGGATGTGGTTTTTTGTAACCGTCGAGGTTTACGAAGAGACTGTCATCTATGCCGTGGTCGAGGTGTAACGAAGATGAGATAAAGACCTGTACGACCATTCAGCCAGCCTGCCCTTCTGAAGCCCCTCACCTGTGGCAACGCTGGAAGAAGCTGGGAAAATTTGCTCCAGCAAAGACCAACGACTACGCAGCATCTTTCCAGAGCGACACAGGATTCTTCCTCTCGGTCATTGCTCTTACATACTTTTTGCTGCTGCTGCTGCTGCGTCTCATATCCCCTCTTCACATTTTTTTCTCTTTTCTTTCTTTTTTATATCCCCCCGTTTCCTCTCTTATTCATGGCATTGCTGTTGCGCTACATCTGCCCCCTATAAACTCAAGCGTTGTAGGCTCCCTACAGGTAACTAAAAGTCCCCCTTATAAACCAGTAAATCAAATACCCTTCCAACGCGCCGGCAAAACCCAAGTGTCCTTGGTACAGTGGTTAAGAAATGAACCTGGGCAATGTTGCACTTGTTTCTGGAGCCCGTCGAGGTCCAGCGTTCGAGTCTCACCTTGTTGATGGTTTGAGAATGTTTAGCATCGATTGTGCCAGCTGTCATTTGCTTTGAATCATTGTGCTATTGGCATTGGGTTTCTTTTTTTTATTAATTTTTGATGTTATATCCTATTGTGATGAATGTGTTGTACGGAGAGCATACGTGGGTTTATGTTTGGTGTGATTGACTGCCCGAGTCTTGACGTCAATGATGTAATTGGAGCTTTCAGTATGATGAATCGATGGTTCAGTCATACAACAACTCATGGCATCAACCTTGTTCAATGATCAAGATATCCGAGAGACAGACATAGGGGGAAAAACACCAGATCAGAGCGTACCTCTGGCAAGGTAATTAATGACACCCGACAAATAAACAGATACGAGAGGAACCATCAGGTGTTGAAGAAACAAGCAGAAACATCAGAAACCAAGAGATATAATAGCTACGAATCTGTCTACCATGTTTAGCATTCCAGTGTTTATTTTCCACTCCTTGGCAGGATCGCCCTCATCACCGTTATTACACGTTGTTGATCTAATAACAAACAGTCATGGATACAAAAAATCACAGTCACCAAATGCCGCGCCCACTGTCCCCTCACAAAACAATGAAAATATAAATAATGATGTGTATGACATTCAACGCTTCAACGAAAATCACCAAACTTTCTCAGTGTAAAATCGTTGGGAAAAGCTGCACGACCTGGACGAAAATGCTAACTGCAAGTACATATATTCCTTGAACAACACGGCTCCTTTCGGCCATTGCATCTTCATTCTCGGGGTTGGAGGTGTTGGATTTCTGTAGATTCTCTCTTCTGCTTCATGCGCGACTTGTAGCATCTAATCCTTTGTACACTGTTCTTGAGGTGCTCGCTGTGGATGACTTGGGGACCGTGTGGTGGTGATTGTTGGCACTCGTCCGTCTTTGTCACTTGCGTCCATTGTTGTCGGAGAGAAACCGTGAACAGCGAATTCGAGGTTCTACGCGTATTCTCTCATTGTTCTCTCATCGTTTTCTTGAGGCTGATTGGCATTCAAACAATTCTCTTGGCGGGAACATGGACGAAGCTTGTGTTGTTGGCCTTAATCGGGATATTTCTTTGTCTGATGGAGAGGATGTCGGTTGAAAGACTGTAGATACTTGTAGGTTTTTGCTAATGTCTGGTTATGCAATTATAAACCATGGAGGGATCTACGGTCTTGGGAATTCCAGCGTCGTAGTTGAGGACTTTTAGTGGTAGACTGTATCAATGCATTAATGGTAATTTACAACTTGGGAATATGTAGGCGTACGGCTAAGGAGTAGATGGACAAGAATATTATTCTCAGCCGCAAATAAAGGTTCCAATCACGACAGGTGTTCACTTATAAGGCTGACCATGCACTAAATGAATTATTTGTATTTCTTTGCAAGTATCATGTGTAACTTGAGGGGATATTGATCAGGGGGCCTCAAAGGCGGTCCTCTGGCTGGGATCAGTTGTCTTGAGAGGAACCCTCCACCTTCTCGACGGTCGTGTCTTCTTCCTTGGGCTCAACTGCCTGATCAACCGACGTGGCACCCTCGTTCGCACGCGCCGCAATAGAGCCGTCATCATGGGCCACTATATTCCACATAGCTATTGCCTCTTCGACAGTGAACGACCGATGTAATATCGCCTCCAACTTCTCCCGCTGCATCCGGCAATCGGCGCTTCCCAACCATGAATAATACCGTTGGGACCAATAGGTAGGCCCTCGTCGATAGGGCTAAGGGGTTTGTTAGTACCCGTAGACGTTGTTATGAAGAATAAAAGCAATGGGTGCGTACATCGCGACGATTGGTTTGTTGTTGATGGGCCCTTTGACCCGACGTGTTGCCTTGGTGGCGACCGCTCTCCTGGCTCTTATCCGTCATGATGAAAACCTGTTCCATTGTTATCAGCGTGTATCAATTGAACGGCTATCACAGTCAACCTACTTGTTGTTATTCTTTGTATCTGGTGTTAGATGACGTGTGTTTAATGGCGGATGATGTGCCCACTACACGATGTGATGCTGATGCTGATGGTGGGTGTAACGGAATGACAACTTTGCCGTCCGGATTTTAAACTCACTTAAGTTAAGGCGACTTTTCTGTACCACCACCGCTTTGTTGGCAGAACTTTGACGGTTGGAACTGTTCAAGTTGCCTTCGCTTTGGACTGACAGTCCGATACAGCTGGCAGCTGATGCAAGCAAAGGCCATACAACAGTTGTTCCACTTGCAAGGCGGTCAACTCGCAACAAACCCTTGGCCTTTGAGTCTTCCCACCTTGTTCATTACGACAATGATGCGTGGTAAAGGTAGAAGCTTATGTAGAAGGACGATTATTCTGTGAAACTAGAGCCTTGCATTAAGTGTAAACTAGTAGCCTGATAAACGCATCTCTCTATTATTCTTATTACTGTCGATTACCGTCGTTGCTCTCTATTACCGTTATTGCTCTCGATTACTGTCGTTGCTCTAGATTGCCCTCGTTGCCCTGATCGCCCTTGTAGCCTTGTTTATAGATCACTGCCTTGTCAGCCAACATAGGAGAGACGTCAATCATTCACCCCTTTAGAGAAACAGCATCAGAAGATTCGTGATCCAGTGTAATCCCCATTCTTGATGTGTCCAACGTAGACCACACCTCCCTCCCCACACCCTTATCAACTATCCTATCGTAATACCGTGTCGTTGGAACACGTAGCTTTAGCTCCTTGAGTTGACAGCTGTATCGGACTGTCAACTCAAAGTGAGGACAATCTGAACACCGTCGGCCCCTCAACAGTCTTCTGCCAGCTGGCAGAGCGGCAGTAATAGGCGGTACCGTTACTCTGCCCACAAAAAATAAATTCAGAAATACAGACGAGGCTTTTTCTTTCTTTCTTCTCATCACCATCATCATCACATTCTGGTAAGTTGGCACCACAACCATCAACCATCGCCCATCTAATGCAATATCATCGCAGCAGCATCAACATCAACATCAACAGCAACAACAACAATAACAAGTAAGTTAACAACCAACGGCCCTCAATTGCTGCTTACTAACAATGCTGCCAACAGATTTTCGTCAAGACTCTGACTGGAAAGACCATCAGTTTGGAGGTTGAGTCATCGGACACCATCGACAACGTCAAGTCCAAGATTCGGGGTAGTCGCACTAGTTCCGACTACAATTGCAACAGTAAGTTTGCTATTTCTGCTTTGGGCTATTCATCCATTGTTTCATCTCATCGCTCGTTCTTCTTTATCCTTCATCTGTCAACATAATCATGCCCATTTACCCCTCTCGTCCCGTCTTCTTCTACGTCTCTTTTCAACTGCCACTGCATCTCCCTCTCTCTATCTGACGCTTCGTCGTCTAAACTTATTCACACATCGCGACCCCCTGGCAATTCACCTGTACTAACTCGTTTTAGAGATGAGCGACGAGTACTTTGCGTTGCTCGAGGTTATCCGGGCCGCTCTTGCGGGCCCGTTTGTTCCGGGTGCCGCTGCCCCGAGGGGAAGGGAAGGGGGCCAGAGAGGGGGCCGAGGAGGCCATGGAGGTCAATGGGGCAACAATGCCCAAAGAGGAGGCCGTGGTCGTGGTGGCGGCAGAGGAGGCCGAGGAGGACAATGGGGCCATAATGGCCAGAGAGGAGGCCGAGGGGGTGGTGCCCTCGGACCTAATCGTGGCGGCGGCATACGCCGTCCACAACAATACGGGAGCGGCAACTGCCGCAATGTAAGTCTTCATGACCACCGCAGCATACACAACAGCTGACAGCGTTTCAGTGCCATCGAGGAGGCCATTGGTCTCAGGAGTGTCCTTATGGACGAGGTCCAAATGGACAGGCGTCGCGGTCCCAGTGGACCCAGATGGAGGCCCTGGTTGGGCGTGGTTTGTCCCTCGAGGAGGCGACGAGGATGCTCGTCGATTCGGCGGACCGGGCTAGAACGCTGGCAAACGAGGAACGGGCCATAGAGCCAAAAGAAGAGGAACGGGCCGTCGAGCCCAAGGTGGAGGAACAGGCCGTCGATCCTGTTGTCAAGAAAGAGGAGGAAGACTAGTCTTAGTCTTGCATCTTGTTCTCTCCCTCCCTCCCACTTTTTTTTCTTGTTTTTTTCTTTCTTTCTTTCTTTCTTTCTTTCTTTCTTTTTTTTTTTTTTAGTTGAAACGATAGTTCCTTCGCCCTGTGGATTGGTGATTGGCGATTTGTCGTTTGCTTGCGTTTTTTTTTGTTGGTCAAAAGGGGAATAAAACACTTTGGACCAAAAACTGTGCTATTATATACGTTATAATACTTGCTCTGTGAATGTATGAAAGTATTGTAGACTCAAATTCGTTTGTATTTTAATTCGGAGGCCTGACAACTACATATGCTGCAGTGATACCCCTGAGGCTGTAAGAGAGAGAGTTCATGTTCACCACGAGAAAAATATTTTATAGAAACTTGGTGAATACGCGGTAAAGACCATTGCGATTATCACATTAATTACCAACACTATCATTTACTACGTTACGTTCTCACGACACATAGTGTAGCTCAGATTATTTACCACTCACGAAGCAAACCATCAACCAGACATGTCAGTCATTTCCCGGCCCACAAGCAGTTTTTATTAAGTAGTTTTTTCCTTTAGAGAGAGATAAGAAGAAGAAAGACAAAGACCAAAACAAAGGGAAAAAAACACTAATGTGCCCGCACATTCGTCTCCCACGTTGGCATCTTATGCCCTCTATTCAAGCATTGGGGTCGCTGCCCCGATTCTTCATGGAGTCGGTGGCTCTCGTTTAATGGGTACACTGTCCCATGCTGTGTTGGAGGGGTCGCTGCCCGATCTCTCTGTCATAGGCTTACTATCCCGTTCATTCTTGATAGGGTCGACGCCCAATCTCTCTACTCCGGGGTCGCTGCCCCGTTCCACCTTCATGGGGCCGCTACCCGAATCCCCTTCTCCTTCTTCTCTCTTGACAGAAACCCCGTCTTTATCCTCAACCTTGGGTTCACTGCCCCTTCTTTCTCTTTCTCTTCCTTCTGCGGCGTTGCCGCCATCTGACTCTGGGACAGCACTGCCCACAACACCCACGCGCGGTTCTACCCCCGCAACCATTGCTTCCAGCACCTCCACTGCTCGCTCGCGAGGCATCCGGGCCAAGTGCCTTAGAGGGCAAGCATTTCGAATATGCCCCATCTCGTGACACTGTGCCAATGGTCAGCTAACAGAAGGATGGTTAAGGGCTCTCACACACGTACGAGATAACACGGCCCCAGGTTGGGATCATGCCGGCGGATACCGCCACCAGCGTTCGGTGCGAGGGCTCCTCGGCCCCATCCATTCCCCCCTCTGCCTCCCTGGCCCCTGCCTCCCTGGCCTCTATTTCCGTGGCCTCTTTGGCCTCCTCTATGTCCTCCTCTATGGCCACTGAAGCCGCCATTGCCCCCCCTTCCATAATCACCAAGCCCACTACGGCCTCCTCCTCCACCTCTGTATCCACCAGGCCCTCCGCGGCCTCTACCTCCAAATCCATATCCAGGCCCTCCACGGCCCACTCCTCCATAACCACCAGGTCCACCACGACCTCCCCTTCCGTAACCACCGTGGTAACCTCCACCTCCACCACCTTCACCTTCGTCCCTCCACAGGGTCAACGCCCGGATAAATCCCTCTTGCTGGGGATCCATCTGTCAGATTGTTAGTCAACACATTTATGTAGACTATAATTAAATAGCGCATAAGATTGAAAAGGAAATATTGGGAGATGAGAGGAAAATGAAAAGATGAAAAGTAAACGATGCCGATGAAAGTCTAATAATAACCAAAGATGGGGAATGCAAAACTCACGATCAGACAGGGTTCGGCTGTCCTCTGGATGCTTGCTAGTTAAATTGCAGCTTGTCTTATAAGATGGCTTTCGTAGACTTACGTTGTTGAAATGGAAGGCTTTGCTTCCAGTGAAAGAAATTGGTAAAGTCTGCCACCAACGTTGTCAGCATGAATCATTTCGATGTCTTTTTTCCATTATTGACTTACTTGTTGGTGATGTTGGTGATGTTGATGTGCACTGCGATGATCTCGTATTAGATAGGTGATGGTTGATGGTTGTGACGCATACTTACCGAAATGTGATGGTGATGAAAGAAAGACGTCGTCCCTTCAATTTTAAATTCATCTTTTGTGGGCTACGTAATAGTACTGCTACTGCCTTTGGCAGCTGGCGACTGTTGACAGCTGTCAGTGTTCAGATTCTCCTCGCCTCGAGTTGACAGTCCCATACAGCTGGCAGCTGGCCAGTGTCTTTCGCGTTCTATGGAGTTCCAGGCGGCGAAGTGCCCTTTCAAGTCTATCATTACTTGATATTCTACAGTTTGATATGAGTCATGTTAGATATCAGATGGCATGGTGACGGCCATATATTTTAAATGCCACCCATATATATTGCCATTAGTTGCTTTTCTCTCCTTGTAAATCTTCCGACTTGGTGTGCTTCTAGTCCGATGATTCCAATCATAGCATCAATATGCTAGATTTCTTTGTCCAGGGCTAGCAAAAGATGAAATATGTAATACTGCATCAAAGTTCCGTTGATCATTGAGATGAAGCTTTGTTTGCGCCGCAGTTGATAAAGGCGAAGAACGATGGGCGCCTTCCAACAAGAAACATTCACCAAGGTAATATAAACTTTCAACTGAAGAGAATCGAGCAGAGAGTATTGAGTTGCCTTGCCTAATGACTATCAACTCCTCCTCCACATTACACAAATAGAATCAACTCACCCTACTTCAGACCTCATCTTTGTTGTTCATTATTGCTACCCTATAGTCGAGAATTCTGAGAACATCATTCATGGGTTTTGTGTTTTATCTCTTGAATTACTTTATACACCTAATGACAAGCCTACAGATGTGTATCTCTAGACCTTGGATTTAAATGAGATGAATCAAAGCTTCATTATGGCAGATGGCTTTCAATTTTGCGCAAGCATAGAAGTTTATGGTCGTTGTAGCTAAGAAATACCACCGCACATAAAACATCTCGGAAACAATCATGACATCATCAAAAAATTTGCTTAGCGAGTGGGCAGGTCTGAATTTTATGTCTAGAATAAGGATACCTTTGCCTTTGCTCTACGCCGTACCTGCTTTACATTTATATCCTGCTTCCCTTCTGCCTGTGGCTGATTTGTAGAAGCTTCGCATTGCATACTAGGTTCATGTTTCAGGTACCTATGCAGGAGGTATTCTCAAGACCAAAATGGGGATACTCGTTGAGGGTTTCCCACTGTCGTACGGAGTACTTGGAGACGTGATTGCATCATAGCATGAGCCAAACTTCCACGTCAATCCACCAGATTCCAAGCACCTTGACGCGTCGCGTGTCGCGCGTCATTACCTCCTATGAGTCACTCACTTGTACGTGCCAGTCTCCACTTTTCGCACCTCATGCCAGGTGGCAGCTGCTGCAAGTACGGAACGTTCCTGCCGCTCGATGCTTGGTAAAACATGCATCAAGATGAATTGATAGTCAACTCATTGCCATTGCATTGCGTCCGGTGATATTATTTCAAGCAAGCTGCATTTCTTAATTAATGCAGTCTCATTATGAGTGAGCATTAAAAATTTGTTTGATAGCAGTCTAATTGACCATGGAGCCAACAGGTATTGTCAAAACTGTGGTTCAGAATAAACATTGCAAAATGATAAACGTAACTGGTCTTGCTGGTTCACATGCTAAGCGAGATCGAGATCTGTGTCTGACAAGCAGCATTATCGCAGGTGCTCTAACCGTTACAGGATCAACGCCAGCGCTAGATTGGACCCTGAAAATCATCCAGGAGCTTGCGCAGGTACCCGCTCTGGGTGCCTCAGGGGAGGAGCGACAGAATGGAAGGAGCACCTTGACGTTTAATGATTCATCTCGCGAATCGGATGATTTCTTCTTCTTCTTCTGCTTCCAAAGAACAGTTCTACATACCAACGATTCCGCGACTTGATCTTATTTTATTTTATTGTCGAATCCAATCTTCGTACGCGTTGACGGATCCAGTATATCTGAGACCGTCCCTTCACTGTTCTTTTCACGTCCTTCTGGTTATCTCGATATCCAGGTTGTATCCAAAATGCCTGCTTTCAAGCAGTTATACCTGGCCTAGAATCGAGACAAACAATCACTTACTCGTTCTTCTAATGACCCCAAACCTAACGGCGATGGGAAGTTGGAAAGTCACATGCGATCGCTGCACAAGGCCTTCAGCCTCGGCTTGACATGGCCTTGACAAATACAGAGGCCCATGCGTTACAAATGCTGCTGACCGTGGAAGGACCTGGGTTCAAGATGTGAAGGATCATTCGCTAGATGTAATCCCGATCGATGATCTAGCCGTTGCTGTCTTTGTGAGTCCTGATAACCCCCAATATGGTGGGTCTGACACTGGAGTCGACGTGACTAATGCCATCTATGATATAGATGGTGACGAATACATTTCTTTGGAAGATAGTGAAGAGGAAATAAAGAAGAAAAGAACAAATGTGCCGTATCAGACAATATCATTGAGGCAGTGGAGCTACCAAAGAAGAAACGTCGTGCAGATGATGTAATGGCTAAGGCAGTGCGGTGGCTTGAAGAGTATAATACGTCTGACCCTATTAGCACAGAGGACAAAGATCTTTGCAATTTCGACTTGGAGATAATGGGTAATTGAGGTGACGAGACATTTTCTTTATCAGTGGGCTCTCCCATGCCCATGGTATGTAAGGTAATGGGAAACCCGAGAAGACGACCTATCTTTCCTGGCTGTCTGCATCGTTTTGTGTAAGTTGATATGCCGACTCGCCTCTCTGCTTGTATTATTGAGTGTAGAGGATCCTGCTTAGATTGGTAGGGAGAGTACGATGCGCATGGGCGAGTATATGAGAGACAACGGGTATTCTGATTCTTGTGGACAAGGGTGAGAGGGACAGGAACAGGAAGAGCGGGATCGATGCCATCTTGTGAAAGCTCTAGGAAATTAAAGATCAGTGGTCAAAGAATGTGAGAGGGTGAATAAGGTTGAGAGAGTTGAGGAGATTGGTAGACATTAAAAAAGTGTATTATTAGCTATTATGTTTGGCTTTGGCTTTTGGCTTTTGAATCAGAGTCAATTTACGGTTTAAATTTGACCGAAACAAGATGCTGACAAGGAGAGACCGTTGAACTCCCTAAACCACAGACTAAGTAAGGGGGACCAACAACGGAATGCTGTATATAAGAGACACTTAATGGATATAAGACCTGGATATCCTTATTGCTCTCGATTACCCTCGTTGCTCTCGATTACCCTCGTTGCTCTCGATTACCCTCGTTGCTCTCGATTACCCTCGTTGCTCTCGATTACCCTCGTTGCTCTCGATTACCCTTGTTGCCTCTTGTTCCCCTTGATCTCTAAACATCTCTCTGCGATACCGAATCGTCGATTCCTTTGAAACTGGATGAATATGGCCTGAGAGGGACAGTGTTGGGTCTGGATTAAAGGACCTATGTCCACCAATACTAAACTCTTGATCTAGTTGCCGTGTTGACTGGGTTGTTGAAGAACTGTTGATAGAAGAATATAGGCTCGAGCGGTTCTAGCCAGCAATATTGATGTCGGTCGATCTAGTTACCTAGGTACTCAAGTTATAGTGAGAATGGATTGCAGTGAATGTAGGTAGGTTGATTACTGTGCCTGGCGGGCGCTAACAGACCTTGATGAGGGAATATAAGGACAGGACAACTGCTCAAGGTACTGACTTTCTGTCTAAAGATATAAAGAACAGAGCAGACTGTCATGCAATATGAGTGCTGATGATAGCGATAGTATAAATCTTAGACGTGGGGTTGAGAAACTTGGGGATTTGTTGCATCGGCGAGAAATCAGCGAGTGGGGTGAGAACAATGTGAGACTGAGGGGACAGACACGCTTGTCTTGTTGGCAGGATAAACTGAAGTCAGATGAAGAAGGTTTGGCTACCAAACCCTAGGGAGGGAGACTGGATGGTGTCTCTGTTCAATTGGAACCATCAGAACGATAAGGATGAATAAGGCGGAGTAATAAGACATGATACCAAAAGGCACCAATTGTGAGTTTGATGATCAAAGACCTGTTTCTCTATTACAACCCTTGACGGGCTGGAAGCGGTGGCGGCATTGAAAAACCTTTATTCAAGTACAGCCTTGAGCTTGGACATATATATCAGGATGGCCTCGGCAGCTTTGCCAGTTATCAATAGTTGAGCACTAGAGTAACAAGTCGTATAAAATAATTGCTCTTTCTTAAATACATTACTCTCAAAGTTCCCAACTTTCGACATCGTCGCAAAAAAGCGATCGCGAAAATGAGGGTTCATCATGGTGCCCCGCAGTATGCCGAAAGCGATCCCGAAGCTTACCCATTAGCGCCGGCAGACAGCTTATCTCTTATCAAAGGCCCCACATTCGGCACTGGATCGGCTTATCCGTGAAGTTCGTCGAAAACATCATTAGAAACGCTGAATATGTGCTCAGAGATGCAAAAAAAGATCAAAGAACGCAAAAAGAACGTTTCGGTTGGGCCGCGCCGGGGATTGAACCCGGGGCCTCACACATATAGGAAGGAACGATCAACCCAAAGCGTGAATCATACCGCTAGACCACGCGGCCCATCACCCCAGTTGGTGGCTGGAGGTTGTTAGGTGGCAGTGAGTCCAATATTGCGGTATATATGCGTGTACCCTTGCAAGTGGAGACTAGCTCGATACTACGTCGCACGTCACCTTCCGGAGGGTGCTGGGCTTTCTCCAGCTCCAACCCTTTGTCCGATGCTACTGGGCAAGCCACAAACTTTCTTATGTTTGAGCCAGAGAACATCTCGTCTACGTGGTGGAAAACGCCGCCGGAGTTGGATGGATGTGGCAGAACACCGCAGGGATGGCCATGCGTGAGCTCTTAATGCTAACTCGTCTGGTTCACTCCGAGAGACCTGAAGAAACCTGTGATGAGAGACTATTCTGCGGCAAGTTTTTGTGTAGAATAGATATTCTGGTTACACTCTACGATTGAGCTCTTTTTAGTAGACAATGTCGTTTGTTAACACCATCTCCAATAATGGAAATCTTCCAGCTCGATCCCTTCCCATCTTGCCGTCCCTCAAAAAGCCTGCCGGTTTTCCGGTACCTGCCAAGAGTGCCTTGGCTGTATCAAGTCACGGGCAGATCCCGGCATCACATTGACGATCATCAACCCGCAAGCGCAGCACAGCCCCGACATCGCGGCAAAACAACCGCCAGCGGAATCATCAGCCGCTTTTTGGCTTTGCAAGTTTGGAGATCGAAAGATACCACTTCAGAGGCGTGATAACTTAGTTGGGCTTGCGACTAAACCCGTTTTGGGAAACGATGGGCTGTGGCGATGCATGCGCCGGTTCTGTGCTTGGTCAAATGTTGACATCGCGGGGACGCCAAGGGCGATTTAGCTGCAGACATCTGAATCCTTGGCGCTCTTACAAAGCAGATCTAAGAATACCAATGCGATTTTACCACAGATCCAAGCGTTTGAAGGGTTCATTTGCGGGTTCTGTTCTAAATCGAGAAACCGAGGCTTGAAACGAAGGATGTCACTAACAGCAGATCTGAGCTTTTGCCCACGATGCTGGTAGTGGCACCGAGCGAATGGTCAACCTTGATCACAACGTTCATTCATTGTCCAAGCATATGAAAGTCCAAGGTCATGATGTTTGAGATTCGAGGGCTGTTCATCGATATATAAAGGTGTCAAGAAAACCTCTTGCCAGTGCTTGCCATCATCACACAACCACACACAAGCTACATCAGCAAACGCAACATAACAACATCTTTACGACACTTGAACTTTGACAAGATGGTCAACTTCATCGTTTCTGCTGTCAGTCTCCTGGCTGCTGCTCAATTCGCAAGTGCTGTTCCGGCCGAGTACGAAGCGCGCTCTGATACCACTTCCACCTTCTCCTTCGAATCATGGGCAGACAGCATTGCCAAGGACCCAGAGGGATCTCATCATCTTCCCGATGACGTTCTTTCAGTGAGATTCGCTGGTAAGAAAGCCTGTTTAAGAACTTGTTTCATGCCAGAATATCGCTGACTAGCCAATGCAGATGATGAAGATGATGAGCCTGGAAAACTGGGCAAGCGAGGCGTCGTGTGCAATACCGTTAAATCAACTTTTGCGGCAGTTCCGGATGCTGTATGGTGCATAAATTACCTGGCTTCCAAATCCCAAAAGATGTGCTCTGTCCCGGCTGGTGGAAGCATAGCCTTTTGCACGCACGGGCTAGCCCAAGTGGTAGGAACGAGTGGGAAGCCTCCAAGCGAAGGCGGTACTTCTTCCAAATGGTAGGTTCAAGTTTCCGACGAATTCTGCACTCAGTAGTTGCTAATTGAAGCTACAGCGGCGATGTTGCACGCGCAGCCGGTCGGATCATGGACGTTTGCACGAAAGGAAGCACCGTTCAAGGTGAAAACACGGCGTTTGGCAATGGATTCCTCGCTGTTCATATTCGTCGCCCATGATTTGATGGAGCGAGCTGTGCAAAAAAGTCGATGTTTGATGTTTGGGACATCATCACGACCTGCCTAATTAGGCAATCGGCCTACCTCGCGCCGGATCGTGGTGTTGTGGAGTCAATCACTGAGATTTGATCAAACAGGCGCATTCACTCACTGTTTCTTGGGATCGGAATAAATGGGATTATACCCTGTCATGTTATTTGAATATTTTCTGAATTTACTACAAGTTCTTTCACAAGTTTATTAATCTCATCGTGATGGAGTTGTACGTAGTTTGCCGAAGCTGTCGCTGCATTGAGAAGCCAATACTATCGCACCACTAACACTGAACAGCTGCTGAGACAAATGCGTGTCCATCTTCAAACTACTCAGACCAACTTGCTGTTGACAAATCTGAGCGCTGCCTGACCATACTCTGAGCCATAACCTTGATGAGTCGCCGCGTTATTTCCGTTGCAACAGTACGGATCGGACGCGTCACAATATGACTGAATCTTACTCGCCGACGGACAGAAGAAACCTGCCGGGCGAGCATCAAACTAACAAGAGGTGGTTAGATCAGACAACAGGGGACTGCGCAAACTTATTAATAATGAACCTAGCAAGGAACACTTACCCCTCCAGCATTGCAGCTCCCAACCTCGTACGACAGCCCATGGATGAACCGTGGGTTACCCATGAAGATGGCAGCCTTGATGGCGCTCACAGCTCCCGAAGAAAGGGGGACAGCCGTGCTGGGGTAACCCTCACCGGCATCACCACCACCGCAGAGTGCGTCGTCCATAATTTGGCCGCCCTTGCGCACGCTTCTCAGCGCCTATGCCTAATGTGGAGAGTTGGAAGATTTACCTGCGAGTACCCAACCAATACCAGCTGCGTGCTGGGGCACGAGTTGTGAAAGTTATTCACTGCCGTCGTGACGGCGTTGATGCCTTGCACGACCGAATTGGCATAGCTGATGCCGCCGCAAGATGCCTGTCCACCACAGGCCGGATAACTAATGGCCTCGGACGTTGCACCAGGGTGGGAGCTTAAAATGAGGTTGACGACAGTCGCGGAAGAACCATAGCCTGGTCCTACTGTGGTCTCTCGAGCCCCGAAAACGTGGATTGATGGGCATGCTCGCTTCTCAACCCGGATTGGGTTGGCAGCGACAACAAGAGCTTGGACAAGCGAAAGGAGAATGGTGTTGATAGATGACGGCATGTTTAAATCACAAGATGGAATCTCCAAGGTACGCATGTATAAGGTCTTGTTGTGTGAAGAGTATCTAGTCGTAGATAGAGCAACATATTATATAGACTAATAATGTTGATATCAGACATCTACAGATACATTCGTGAATGGGCGAATGTATCTTGAGCTCGGTACGTGCTACACCGAACCCCAAATCGATCAGATCGAGCGATATTCCACGCCCCAAGTCATTCATCAAGGCACCTCGAGTATTTAGCCTGATTCCCAAGTCAACCAAGTGCCCGATTGGGCAATTTATTTTATAGCAATTTGGTCGGCAGACTCAAGCCGGTGACAACTGCGCCTTTCCGTCTACTAATTATGCTTCGTTTGTCATCACTACCCAATGACTACCCAACTTCTCTTGGATTTTGCAAAACGCCAACACCGATTTTCTCTAAATATTAATGTTTATCAACACATCGGGTGAATGGAACATCTATTATGGGCCTCCAGATTCTTCCCATGGATCCAAATAGCCGACATCAATCCTTTCAAGCCACGGCCCCCTCCCTTCATCAATTGAGGAGTTGAATCATTTGGACGCTCAGCCACAATAACTGGATTAACGCTTTAACCATTGGATCAATGGATAGACTTCTTGAGCTTGCTGCTAAGATATCTTGTCCGATTATAGCCTAAGCGTCTTGGTAACAGAAAGACTTTCTGTAGTATGGCAGACAATGGTGTCAAATGTGAATTGTGCTATCACCCAAGGAAAATATGCGAGACAGCTCAAGAATTACCTCTACAATATCGACTTTTGGAGAAGGACAAACTTACTTTGCACGTCAACCACGAGCATCATCTCTTTTACTTCAAGCGGCAAGGCCGGAAATAGATTCTCAGTGTGTTTAGCCACATCCCAGATTCTAGGGCAACCATCTTCTTTGAGAGCCATATATAAAGCTGACAAATTGACTACACTCGTCTAGGTTAAGAGAAAGATGAAGCCAAACTCACACATTGTGCAAGTCACATCTACCAGATGATGCCCTCTCTCTACCCCAAAGTACATCTACTCATCTCGCGGTAATTACTATGCAGGCATCGGCAAACATACACAAGCGGGCCAACGGAATGCTACGTCCCCCGCAGCTCTTTCGACAAAGCAGCATGATTGGGAGGCTAAATGGTATAAACTTAACCGGATCACCCCAGATCTTGGGACCACCCTCTTGGGAATCGATGAGCCGGCATTAGCACGCTGATGCAATACTTTGTCAGCCCCTGCGAGCTGTTTGCTGCCCCAGTGCTTGTATATCATTACGCGGTACCTGATGCCTTTAGGCAAAAGTCCAAAAGCCGGGGATCAAAGAGCTCCGCTTTCAACGTCAATGGACAATATTTGACTAAACGTCATATCATCCAACTGGGCGTGAGATTAATCACTTACTGGTGAGTAATTCTATATAAAGCAAGTAAAGAAGTCTCGAGTTGGCCCTGAATCCAACATCTGCCTCTGTATCACTTCAGCTACAAGATTCATCTACAAGACCTTCAACATGGTTGCCTTCTCCACCATCGTGGCCGCCTTTATTGGCATTTACAACTCCCTGGCTGCCCCTGTTGAGTCCACCAGTGTAAATATCACTGAGCGCGGCATCCAAGACTTTGTTCTTGGCGCGCACAATGCCCTTCGTCGTGCTGCCATAAACTACCACCAGGATTACACAACGGGTGGAACAGTCAGTTACTCGCCCTCGAGTACCGGCTTTTCGGTTAACTGGAATACGCCAAATGACTTTGTTGTCGGAGTAGGTTGGACCACTGGAACCAGCGCGTGAGAAAAATTGCCGCTTCTTCTCATTCGTGTGCTAACAAGCATCTTATAGCCCTATCACTTACGGTGGCTCCTTTTCTGTCGGCAGCGGAACCGGCCTTCTCGCCGTCTACGGATGGTCTACAAACCCCTTGGTCGAGTACTATGTCATTGAGAGCAGCAAGAACTTTCCCACCAGCGGTGTGGTAAAGGGCAGCATCACCAGTGATGGATCGAGCTACACAATCTGGGAGAACCAGCGTGTCAATGCGCCGTCCATCATCGGCACGGCGACATTCAACCAGTACATTTCCATCCGAAACTCCCCAATGACCAGCGGCACCGTCACCATTCAGAATCACTTCCAGGCATGGGCGTCGCACGGCATGAACTTGGGAACGCAAAACTACCAGGTCGTCGCTATTGAAGGCTGGGGAGGCAGTGGCTCTGCCCAACAGAGCGTCAGGAACTAGGTGTCTGCCTGGTGCTCTAAGGAATGTGGTGGTGCGGACTAAATTGCCTCTATGTACTACGCATCAAGCTCCCAAATAGTGAATAGTTCCCATTGCTCGCAGACCAAGAGGGGGAAACAGGTGGATAAGTGGGTGTTGACGAACGCTAAATTGGTATGACTATTGTTGGCAATAATAGGAAGGGCTGTGGAGGGCAGAATATGCACTATATTTACATGAGGTGAATGTAAGAAAATTTTGCCATAACTGTTGTTACTATCCAAGTCTTGTAGGCATGCCAAGTTCAGATTCGTTGATAAAGTGACAAGGCTAGTGACGGCTTAGAGACATCCATCCACGCTTTCGAATTGGAATGGATTCGTTTGTCATACTCCAGCATATAGATCATCATCTTACAAGGTAACAAATGTCTATCCCACCGCGTTTGTGTTCATGCATGGTCAAGATTTCCAGATTCGGTTCAATCCTTTCAAGTGGGGGGAAAACACCAGATCAGAGCCTATCGCAACGTAATTAATAACAGCCGACAAATAAACAGCCACAAGAGAAATAGACAGATACCAGGGAAATAAATAGATACAAAAGGAACAAACAGAATGTCAGAAACAAAGAGACGTAATAGCTACGAATCTATCTACCATATTCAGTGTCCAGGTGCTTACTTCCCCCCGTGCCATCTAGATCCCTCCACTTCATTCTTCAGGCGGGAGCTAAAACTGCCTCCCGCAGCCACAACCGACGCATGCCAATTTGATCGCATTCGTCCATCAACTCCACACAGATCCATCAAACAGGTCATGGATTCACTAAAGACCACACACATTTACGACTCATCTTTCAATGAAACTTTACCCCTATTCCTGCACACAAGGTTCAAAAACACCGCAAACCAAAAAAAAAAAATTAAAATTAGACTACGCCCTTGCTGGCATGGCGAGACATGACGAGACATGACGATACTCGGTCGGCTCAATGGTCGACCAACACATAGCCATGTTGCGTGAATAAAGACGATCGAATGCCTCGGTTTACCATTCATAGCCTAGGATCTAAAGATTCCGTTTAGAATCGAGGCCATCTATTCATCCATCTATTCTATAGACGCTCCTTGACGCACAAGCGTTTCCACCATGGATCTGAATGTCTCACATTGGCGGGCTGACGAGATATGAGACCAGATTGTGCAAATTTATCTCATGGTAAAATCCCCTCTTCATTTCTCGCGTCTTCAACTCTCATCTTCAAACGCCTCGCGATGGAAAAGCACGAGATTGCAGACAGCTCCGCGCTGTCGGATAATTCTGGCGACAACTCTCCCATCGAAAAGACCCCCAGCGACGATGTCGAGACCAACGTCTTTTCGCCATCGCAGACGGCGCGACTCTTGAAAAAGATGGATTTGAACCTGTTGCCCTTTTTGGCGCTGCTCTATCTACTCTCCTTCTTGGACCGCTCCAACATTGGCAATGCCAAAATCGCAGGGCTGGAAAAGGACCTCAAGATGACGGGCGCAGAGGACTACAACACCGCGGTGGCCGTCTTCTTCCCGCTGTATATCCTCAGCGAGGTGCCTTCCAACATCCTGATGAAGCGGCTTCGTCCCTCTCGCTGGCTTCCGAGCATCATGGTTGCATGGTCAATCATCACCATCATGATGGGCTTGGTCACGAATTTCGGCAGTCTTTTGGCTGTTCGATGCGTTTTGGGGCTCGCTGAAGGCGGTCTTTTCCCTGGACTCTCTTACTAGTATGTACAAGATCCAAAGATTTTGGACTCACATCTAACAACTCTGTAGTGTCACCACCTGGTATAAGCGCAACGAGTGCGGGACTAGGATTGCCGTCTTCTTCTCTACCGCCACGCTTGCCGGTGCTTTTGGCGGCCTGCTTGCGCGTGGAATAATGGAAATGGAAGGAATCGGCGGCAAGCACGGGTGGGCGTGGATATTTATCCTCGAAGGTTTAGTGACCTTTATCGTTGGTGAGTTGTCCCAATGCCGGACTGGTCTCTCGTTGCTAACTGATCAGCCATTGCGGCCTACTTTGCCATGCACGACTACCCAGATACTGCCAAGTTTCTCACGCAGCCAGAAAAGCAAGAGGTCCTTCGACGACTTGAAGAGGATCGCTCGGCTCTCTCCGATAGGTACGACACCAAGTTCGTCAAAGACGCCCTCAAGGACTGGAAGGTCTGGGTAAACATGCTCGCCACAGCGGGCATATACACGGCCCTCTACTCAGTCTCGTTCTTTATGCCGACGATTGTTGCCGGCCTGGGCTATTCCAGAGAAAACGCGCAGTTAATGACTGTCCCGCCATACTTTGCCGCTTGCTTCGTGACCATTTGCTGCGGAATCATGGCAGACAGACATGGCCAGCGGGGTATATACATGATGTGCTCTTGCACTGTTGCGTAAGTCATCCTGAATCTTTGATGGAATTGAAGCTAACACATCTACAGTATTATCGGGTTCGTCACTCTTGCCACCGTCAAGGATAATCATGGCGTCAAGTACTTTGCTTGCTTCCTAATCACGACGGGTGTCTACCCCAACATTCCACAGCAGTCGGCATGGACAGGAAACAATCTCGGCGGCACAACGAAGCGTGCTGTCGGCATGGCAATGCAGACGTCCATGGTAAGTAATACACCGATGTTTTTTAACACGACTAACACACGGTAGGGAAATCTGGGCGGCTTGATATCAGGATACATATTTCGAAAGCGGGATGCACCGGGCTACGTGACTGCACACATTGTCTTGAGCTGCTTGATGGGCATGACGCTGCTGCTCTCGGCATACATGAGGTGGTGGCTACGCAAGGAGAATGCTCGTCGCGACCGAGAGTACAAGCCGCCCTCTGAGTACACACAGGAAGAGATGGAGCTCGAATGCGACAAGGGAGATGATGCAACATTCTTTAGATATACTTTCTAATCGACTCTTTCAGACAAACAAACGACAAACGTGTTGAGTTACGATGGGAATACGACACTCCTTTTCACCAGTTGGATACATAGACTATTATTCATGGCACCAATAAACAGGTGCCATCTTTTGACCACAGATCTACTTTGGAGCAACAGCAGACTCGAGTTTCCCAAATATGCCGTTCCTTCCTTTTTCCTGATAGACAGCGGTGTCTCCGTCGGCCCACATCTGTCAGACAGTTGTATCGCGCAGGTGAAACATGACCAATAGCACCAAGTTGGAATTGTGATAAGCAAACCGGTTCAACAGAATGAAATTGCAAACTCGCTTTCGCTTGATTTATGATATGGACAAGTCGATTATCTTTGTTTCTCGACGGATAATATGTACATGAAATTTGGTGCGACTTGGCGCCGTGTGTGATGTCTCGATGTCAGTTGTGGTTCTCGTGGGTGTGATGCCCCATCCACCACCCTTCTTTTGCTTCGTTTGTTTAGTTAGTGCCGGAGCATCCAACAAAGGCATTTCCTTTTGCTCCTTGATGTGTAATGAGCCCGGCAAGGTCGCAATCGTCGGTGATAATTACACGGTCAGCGCCGGGAGAGCCTGGGTCTCAATTGTCAGTCCTTTCACATTCAGCTTGCATTTTGGGAACCAAGCAATCACATACCGCCATTGTACGTCTTGCTAGAAAGGATGGGGAACTCGTTATATGGCCCTTGAACGCCTCCAAAGCCAAAGTGCTCGTAGTTATTGTATCGATGCGGGTATGTGGAGCCGCCAGCTGTGTCGCCGTCCTGAACGAAACCACAGGCTGCCTCAGCCGCTGCCTTGATTTGACTGTCACTATACGTGGTCTTTCCACAAGTAGCAGAATCACGCTTGAAGAGCTCAGTAGGAGCAGCGCTGGCGAGGGCGACGAGAGACAGGATGCTGAGGAACTTCATCTTGGCGGTGTTCTGATGGGGCGGGAGGGACGGATGGATCGGGACGAAGCGAATTGTGAATGAGAAGAAAGGAGCGATGGTTAGATATTTATGGACTTCAGCCACGATGTGATGGCTGGCTGGGTTATATAGTTCTACTAATACATGTCTTACTCCAAACATGGGATTTACGCAGAGAGCGACACCGCTGTACGGCCGTTGATCATCCTCCCACCTGACACTGCTTGTCTGCGATTAGCATAGATTGACGACGTCCCGGTGTCTCTTTCAGACTAGACCCAGGAACATGTCCTCAAAAGGGAGCGCCGACCGCCCCTCGCTCG
The DNA here is from genome assembly GCA_011799845.1 of Hypomyces rosellus. Lineage (NCBI taxonomy): Eukaryota > Fungi > Ascomycota > Sordariomycetes > Hypocreales > Hypocreaceae > Hypomyces > Hypomyces rosellus. Next base: position 1,668,610 of record WWCI01000003.1, read on the forward strand.
ACGATTCGACAACCACTCAGCGCAGCCATGTGTGACCTCGCGCCGGGCCAGATGCGCATCTGGGAAGGTCGTGGCTTGGGATCGACACATGACTGGTCCAACAGGGGTCTCAGAAAGCCAGCCGACCCCCCAAAGCAAAGCAAACAAGATCCCTGTTGCGTGGGGATCGACTGCCGAAGCGTCATGTCAAAGACAATCCAGGTTTTAGGTTGCTGCCCACCAAGATTCTTGTTACGGAAACAATCTTCATACCATATCTGGGGGCATCCACTAAGGTTTCGATAAGGGTCTCAGGGGTCCTGTTCGCGCCCCCCAGCCACCTCCACACTTTGAATGACGTTGCATCGTCCGTGGTCTGTGTCAGCGTCTAGCCTCTCGACCACAACAAAAGGACTCGGCGGTCTTTGTCGAAATACCAATCTTATTCCGTGTCTACGGAGAATTTGAGACGAGATAGCATCGCCTAGCTCGCGGGAGAGCCGAATACTGATGGAACCCTAATTCTAGGTTTCATTCAACCAACAAATAAACGCATGTGTGGAGCTGCTGTGAGCATCTCCGGATCGTCGGCTGTTGGGCGAACAGGAAAATGCACGCACAAACAACTCCGTCAATCCTCGCAATCTATTTTGTCTGTCAGCGAAGTTTCCACTCACACAACCCCAAATTCTGTGCGCCTTCCCTCTTGGGTTACCATTCCCATTATCGACACTCTTCAATACACCATAGCGCCCGCACGTTCTCACCAAGGGTCTGGCTGTGATAGCGTCGGCTGTGGCTACGCAGAGAGGCAAAGACCGAGATGCTGCTCATATTGTGATGGGTCCAGGAAAGTCGCGGTATCAGCAAAATAAGCGGGCTTTCCTATTGCATTGTTTGATCTTGGGCGATCAACTTTTATGATGCATTTTAGTGAGGGTTGGTGTCGACCTCAACCTGCAATGCTAACCTAGAGGAATCTGAGTTGTATCACAGTACTATTTTTTCCCCAATAAACGCTATTGTATTCTCTGTTAAATACTGTCTTCAACTTCAAACTTATCCATCATCTATTTAATAGAAGCTTCCGGTAATCTCCACATTAGCATATAAGGAGCTAATAGTCTTCCTTTTACCAATAGCTTTTGACATTGTGTATTCGGGAAGAACTCAACACGACAAGGTCGTGTTGTCTTTTTGCCTAAGCTCTATATATCTACAAGTTCAGCATGCAATCATCTCACAATTATTATGATCCGTTTTTCAGATATAGAAGAAGTTGCCAATCATGGATCCCTTAATTCGGTCGGCAGACTCTTTCCCACAGTTCATTATCCAAGCAGCAACCGGTATACTATGGCAGCAGCCATGACGCTGGCAATTACATCACGACTTAACGGTAGAATACACTCTGTGAGCAAGAATACCTCGATATTTTGAAAAGCCATTGACAGCCCTAGAAAACCTTGGGGCTCTCGGTGTCCCCAAAGATTTCGATTGCTGCCAGTCCGTCATCTCAGCGCTCATCGACCCCAAACAGATCTAGACATTCTATACTGCATAGGTGCGAAAGGCTTTTGAGATTGGCCGTGTTCTCTTCCACGGCGACATTAGATGGGCCGGACCTTCGGATGGCCTAGGATTCATACAGTCCATGCTTCTTCAGACAAAAGGCGTCGAATGATGCTCGACCGGTGAGCAGGTGACATATGGTAAGGTAATGGATGAGCGTCGAATCGATATGACTATGATATGAATCAAGTCGTGCGATGATTTTCATGGCCACACCGCCCAGAGACTCACATCACTGCTGCAAAAGGACGAGCTTCCATGAATATATCTCATCGATACGGAGCAGCAATGTCTTGTCAAACTCGAACTAGACAGGCATCCTCGGTATATCACACTTTGCTATGATGGGGGAAAGCCGAGATGTTCAAAACTACGAGGCCAAGCCTCTCGCGTATGCTGGAGCCAAAGCCATTGACACTCGTGCCTCAAGAAGAAAAATAAGAAATTGCAAAAACGATTAAAGATGCATTACACTTAGTGGGCGAGTTGGGCTGCTCTTATTTTTGGACAGGCTGTCTCCGTATCATTTAACAGGCCGACCAGGACGAATATGCAAAAGACGAGGAAGATACCAAACGCCAAGAAGAAGCTGATGGAAGCATTTTCATCAGTGCCATGGCGTTTATACACGCAAACACTTACTTCACCATTGTGGCGGGCTAGGCTCCAACGACAACACCGGTATTTCAGGTATCACTGGCTGTTATATGTATTTTTTTATTCTTCGTTGGTTGACAAGCCAGGTTTGTTAAAGTGTTATTTTGGGCTGGCATGAAACTATCGCCAACCATATAGATATGTCAGCGTAATATTCTGTATAGCCAATCATGGCATAACTGACTGCTCCATCTGCATCTATGCCTTACTGCCGGCCCAAATTTACGACAAAGTGCTCTCCTTATTGTCATAGCCAATTTATTTCGACCGTTATCCTCATCATACCATTCGATGATTCTCATTACGGCTAGCAAGCATTCAATCACAAATATACCCCCATCTTGCTCTCGATAGTACTTGAACATTCGGAAATATGGCCGACTCTGTGCAAATCACATACTGTGACCCTTCACTGGGCAACAGATGTCTGTGCGAGCAGTGTAGCTTTCTCTATTTCCGCGCCGGTTCCAGAGGCAGTTTTGAACAGGTCACCAAGAATGGCAAACTCCATCTAAACTTTCCGCAGGAGCAGCACTCGGTGGATGTTGAGTATGAGTGCGAGGATACGCTACCTGACATGCCGCGGCTACGTGCGTCAGCCATGAAAGGATGCAGCTTCTGTGGACTCCTCAGGGAGGCGCTACAACGGGTTATTCTCACCTCTGATGCCATGAAATATCTCCCTTCGCATTTCGACGATAAGCAAGTACGAGGCTTGATCCGAGTCAAAAAGGTCTCTGTTCTGGCAGCATATACGGATCACGATCAGCCAAGTAAATTTGCCGCCGTTTCCATCAAATGGAATATACTGGCAGAGGGCTGGACGATAAATGCTTGCCCTAACCTCTATTTTAAGATATTTGCATACCCAGGTAACAAATTTATCTACTAAACTTCAATCCTACTGTTCTAATTAGTGTAAGATGACCCTCTTGCGCAGTATCTGGGCATCGCTTATCCGCATCCCCAGCAAGACATTCTGTCGGCAGAAAACATAAAATCTATTCAGCACCAATTGGAGGAATGCAATACCTCCCATAGTGAATGCGCTCGCTCAAAAAAGTTACTATACAGAGTCCGACATTCTACCTACAAGACTCATCGAGATTCACGGACGCAAAGAAGAGAAGTTGCTTCGCCTAATCGATTCCAAAAAGTCCAACCTCGGCCAGCACATAAAATTCGTAGCTCTTAGCTATTGTTGGGGAGACGACCCATTTCTCAGAACGACGCGCGCAAATCTATATGAGCACATGCAAAATATCCCTTGGTCGTCGACATCTGCAGACTACAAGACATCGGCCCTACCGCAGAGCTTCAGGGACCTCGTCGATGTTTGCTGGGAGCTCGAGATTCGGTACGTTTGGATCGACGCTCTTTGCATCATTCAAGCGGATGCTGAAGATTGGGCGATTGAGTCCTCTCGCATGCACAAGGTCTACATGAATGCTTGGGTCACAATTGTCTTTACATTAACAACCTCCCCGCACGTTGCACTCTTGGCGAGAAACGAAGACACCACGGGCAGTCAGCCCGTCGCTCGTGTCTCTTACGTCTTCGACAAAAACTCTGGCGGCAAAGGCTCTTTTTTCCTACAATCTCTACCTCAGTTTGATGAGACATATGAATCCAGCTATTTGGCCTGGAATCAGTTTTTGGCGGCTGAAGATACGATTGACTTTTCAGGATGGAACACTCGAGGATGGACGCTGCAGGAGAGACTGCTATCGATTCGAAAACTATATATTCGAGCAAACGACATGTTTGGCTTAGGCTACGTGTCCTGCCAACGCAAGATCGACCATACCAAGTTCCGTGGCCGTCAGATGGTTGGCAGACAACGAGAATCCCTAGACTATGCCCTAATTTCAGCTCTTAGCATGCAAGATGTAAGCCTTTCGCATCACCAGTGGACTCGACTGCATGACGAGTGGTTTACTCTGGTCCAAGACTATAGCTGCCGGAACCTAAAGGTATCGGCGGACAGACTGACAGCTATTTCCAGTATAGCACGCGTCCAGCAAAAATTCCTCGGTGCTTACAACGCTGGTCTATGGTACGACAGCCTCCCCTTTGGACTGCTCTGGGCACCCCGATTTGCTCTAAATCCAGGCTCGGCGGGAATGCCGAAGCCGTTCGTCCGCCCCGGTGTCTACCGAGCACCATCATGGTCATGGTGTGCGAATGATGGGGCGATTGACTTTATCGGGTCCAAGCTCTACAATCCGACGTCGGAAGTTATGCTGCTGGGCTGGGAATGTGTACCCGAATACGCTTTCGATCCATTCGGGAAGCTTGCAAAGGATCAAGGCGATAAAGGCTATGTTAAGTTATCAGCCAAATGCCGAACACTGCACATAGAAGCACGACGGCGCGATGTGAAGGATGGGTACCAGAAGAGGTTGCTATCAGAAAGACCCGGTTCTGAGCATCTCGACACAGCGTTTCTCGATCACTCGGACATATCCGCGGAAGCACAAGAAGTACTGGTAGTCATGGTACTAAAGGGACAGGAGCGTCCTCTTTACAACGGTCATCGAGGATCCGGCATGACTCCTTCGGCCGGATTGATCCTACAAAGGTCCTCAAGCCATCGACCGGAATACCGGCGAATAGGATTTTACGGGGATATTTGGAAGGATAAGATGTATACCGCAATGAAGGATTGTGGACTGCAAGAGATCTATATTGTGTAAATACTAGCTGGTTTCCAGTACGTGGCACCCACCCAGTACTGCAGCTCTTTCTTCAACCCTGTTCAATCTCTTCTACCGAGTTCATTATATTCGTAGAAAGCATATATGCAAGTTCATACCATGTCAACTATTCCATCTATCCTGGATAGAGTTTCCGCGGCATTGTACATCACCATTGACATGACCTTGTCCAGTGAAGACTACACATGTAGTTACTTCCGCGTCGCCTACCTTGATGCCCCTTATCAGCCCCGTCTCTAGTGTTCTCAGACCGCATCACTGACTCAAACAGAGTCGGGATTCTCGTCTTTATACAAAAGCCATAAACTGTCCTTTCAAATAAAGAGTCCTTAGCATCTACACTCCCAGAATCAATGGCTGAGAGTAGGAGTACCTTGGGGGTCTGCAAGACTCATATAGCATATATATATGTCTTACAGCGCACCAGGTAACGTCTTACCAGAAACCCCCTCCGCCTCCAAGATTGCTAGTTGTAGCTCAAGTGCTGCTACATCCATGAATTACTATCCTGTAGTCATTCTATATAGCCTCTTTCAAACCAAGATCTAGCACATACGACCATAGGCAGTGGAAAATAATTCTTCTCTTCTGTTCAAGCGCAGCCATTTTTAACGCGGGCGCCTCCAAGTATGGAGACACAGGCCTCTGATTTTGGAGGTCAACAAACTCCTTTAAAATATACACCCAGTTTTCCTGCCTCTTTCTCAGTTGCCTGCTGATGCCTCCATCTTGGCAATCTCATGCTTGGTCCAGTTTTCTAGGCCGCCCTTGGCAATGATATCCTGCAAGCTCTCTGCAAACTCGCCAACCTTCTCCTCCCATTTCTCGCCGTCGGGGCCTTCTTGCACCTCAATGACACTTCGCTTGATATCCCACGTCAAAGTCCAGCCTGTTCTTCGCGTGAGAATCTTGTCTTTGAACGTGGCGCGCAGGCGCTCAATGAGACGAGGACTTTCCAATCCCAGAAGAGCATTGTTGATGCTGTTTCGGGAAAAGATATTTCCGAGGCTGCCCGCCACTACCAGTGGAATGTCTTTAGCAAGAAGTGCTGTTGCGCTTTGCTCTCTCGACGACCCGCACCCGAGGTTGAACCCGGAGACAAAGATATCATTGGGTTTGGCAACTGATCCGAAATCCGGGTCATAGTTTTCCATACAGACCCTCGCCATGTCTTCCCTTGTCATGTCATCCTGGTATGTGTACTTGCCAGCGTAGATGTTATCGGTGTCGAGGTTATCGGCATCGAGGAATAGAATCTCGCCGCTAATCTTCTCCGGGAAGCCCGGGAGGATGTTAGTAGCGGCCGTCGACGCATCGTCACCAGCAGATGACTCAACCCGGTCGATGAGCGACTCGAGTTGATCCAAGACACTGCCAAGTTCGCTTTCCGGGGTCTCAACTGAGCCGGTGCCAAAACCAAAATCCACGCCAGAGTAGTTTGATGGGGGCTCATACACCCCTGTGCCTGAGATGACGCCGTTGAGAGCGCTGGCAGCCACAACCTCAGGGCTGGCAAGGTATGCTTGTGCCAGCCGGCTTCCCATGCGACCTTTAAAGTTGCGGTTCGATGCAGAGATGCCCACCTCGCCCTCTTCCAACAGTCCGGTTCCCAGTCCAATGCAGGGCCCACATGATGCTGGGAGTTTAATGGCTCCAGCTTCGAGCAGAATCTGCCAGCTGCCGTCGCTTTCGGCAAACTCCTGCTCACGGATCGAGGCCGCGGCAATATACAGCTTGATACCATCTGCAATCTTGGGGATCTTACCGCCATTCGCCTTGGCAGCATCCTGGAAGACCTTGGCGGCCGCAGCGAAATCAGAAGCTCGACTGTTGGTGCAAGATAAAATATATGCCTTGTTCACTGGAATCTTCTTTGGTTCGAGGTCGGCAAGCGGCGTCGAGATTTTAACAGAGTTGGGACCCGAAACATAGGGTGAGAGGGTGGAAAGATCCAGGTAGAGTTTCTTCGCGTACTGTGCCCCTTGATCGGCTCGAGGTGGGTTGGCAAAGAGCTCATCGACTTTCTCATGCGTAATTCGCTCCATAGTCGTGCGGTCTGTGGACATGGCTGCATCTGTGGCCTTGTATCGCATCCAGCGTTCCAGAGTCTTGTCTGCGGGAAACTGTTCAACACAAAACGTTAGATGGGATGCGATATATATCAAGTTATACGGCTAGAACAAACCATTGCAGAAAGTGCAGACCACTCAGTCGACATATTACTAATTGTAAGTCTGTTGTCTACAGAGATACTGGCCATGGTCTCCTCCGAGCCAGTGAATTCGACGCTGTGGTTAAGGACTTCCGTAGGGAAGAGGCCACAAAGAGCAACGATGACATCTTTGCCGGTGACGCCTTCGGGCAATGTCCCCGTAAAAGTTACTAGAGCAACAGGAGGCACATTAAACCTGTTTCATGACATGATCATTAGAATGGATTCTCACTACAGCGCGAACTTGACCTACCATGAGCGACTCGTAGCCCATATAGCAGCAGCATCCGTCCTTACAAGAGCTGTTCCCAGTGCAGAAATGCCACCATAGTGATTGGAGTGCGAATCTGAGGCGACGCACATCTTTCCTGGCCAGACAAAGAGCTCCTCGACCTAGTGGGCTGTTACTATCCACGGCCATCACAACCTGATTCATAGTGGGGGCTGCCTACCATGATTTGGTGCCCGATACCATAGCCTGCCGGGAAATGTGGAACGCCCTGCTCCTTCGCAAACGCACCAATCTTTTCGTACTTGGCTAGGTTGGATGCCGATTTGTTCTGGACGTCATGGTCGATCGCAAAGACAAGCTGGTTGGGGTTCTTGATGCGCTTGGCGCCTAGGGATCGGTATTTGTTCAAGATGGCTGCCGTATTGTCATGACTCATGCATCGGTGAGGTTCAATCTGTACATAGTCGCCGCTCCGAAGGACCTTTCCCTCTGGCAAACCGACAGCGTGGGCTTGAACGATCTTTTCCGTCAAGTTCTGCGGGGTCCTCGTCTCGGTAAGGATATCGGCGAAGGAGAACTCGGTCCCTTGGGCAGGCGAAACTGTCGCGCGGTCGGAGGATGTAGTGGTAATCAAACGGCGGGATCGGGGCTCGTAGAATGTGGTACGCGGAAGACGTTGGCTTAATAGGCGTTGAGTCGAGATGCGACAGCTCGCATGGCGGAGCGACCGAGCCCACGAGGCTGTCGCGACCTGGGAGAGTTAGCATTCTGGGGAGGGCTGGCTCAATGAGTCTAAGAATTGCTCACTGCTCTGAGCGACATATTGTGCTAAAGATAAAAGCTCCCTAGCAAGGCGGGATCGAATGTTACAAAGAGGACTGTACCAAGACTCATCGCAAGAATACAGTGGGATGGCTTCACCGTGCATAAATGCAGAACCAGTAAATTGCACTGTGGCCAATGCAAATCCGACGCCTTCTATTCGCCAATTCCCCACAATGCCTCAAACTTGACAAGCAAGCATTGCGACCATCAACTGGCCGAGACCCATATAGAAACTTGGACGTGGTTCATTCAACAGCAAGTGAGAAAACGTATTGTCTTAGATGACAACCGACCTCAACAAGCCTTAAACTACAGCGTTACTGTGGTAAGTAAACAGTGCACAGTCTTGACTTTTAGGATGTGCGAAATCGGAGTTGCGTTGGTTGCGTTACACTTGTGGCGTATCTGCGCCACAACTTCATTTTTCTGAACGCCACCATTTGATGCCACCGAGTTGAACCATCTCATAACGTTATGTTCTATCATCGATCGACAAGGCAAAGTTGCGCCATTCACTTATCCTAGTCTTTATAATGCTTTATATATTTCTCCCTTCTCAGAGAAGGATTATTATATGGAATTCTCTACTGCAGTTTAAATGTTTCTCATTGCTTTGGCTCCAACGCTTTACCCTTAGAACACTATGCACCACTAAGACACATTCCTATTATTCTTCTGCTCGCATAATAAGCTCTATAGTACCTTGGCAACCCTATCTATCTTGCACTTACCCTATGTTTATTTAGCTCGCTCTATATTATATTTTTATAGCGTAAGGAAGGAATATTAAACACTACTTTTAGGTGTTAGATAGCAGTTGTGTGTGTGACCACTGGCAAACACCGGCTGTTATATGTTCTTTTTTGCGATTCTTCAGTATTGATGCTACAAGGCGAGCTGTATTATAAGCTGAATGAAGCTATCATCTGGCACATACGACCATAGGCAGTAGACAGCTCGGGATCCCGTCCGCTCTCCCATAGATAAGCTACTGACCGGCAGATTAGTAGTTGAGTGGGTGACCATCAGCGAATACCGGCTGTTGTATGTTTTTTGTGATTTTTTCTAGTGGAGGATATCGGGTACATATCAACCGGATGAAGCTATCATCTGGCACATACGACCACAGGCAGTGGAAAATTCGGGGTCCCGTCCGCTCCCCCATAGACAAGCCCTTGACCGGCAGATTAGTAGTTGAGTGGGTGACCATCAGCGAACACCGGCTGTTGTATGTTTTTTTGCGTATTCTTTTTGCGACTTCTGCTGTCTATAGTCAACATAGTTAACATCGTCGTGATGCTCTAATGATGAGTTGATGGGTGTGGCGGTGGCTGAACAAAGTCGCAACCGGTTATGCGACCATTTTTTCCCACCTACTAGGTATGATCAACGAAATCTCAGTCAGTCTACCCCCTCCATATATCTGACAACTGTATAGAGTACCTTTATGGTTTTGTAGATGACTTTAAATCTGAACACTGTGAGGACGACCTGGCTCTCCAATACAACTCAATGTCCAAGTCAAATTGTGGCTTATCTACATGAGCAGAAGATGCGGACAATGGCAGAATGCCGTGCCCATTTCGTCATCTGATCATCATCATCTTCATGTCTTTGAATATCTCAGATTTGGTAATGATGATGGGTTGTCCCGACTGGCGGTAGTGTCACTGGCTTGGCTCATAAGAGCAGAGAACCCAATGCGACACGCGATACAAGGCAGATAGGGGAAGGAGAAGAAAAATTGGACTTTTCTTACAGATAATTCAAGACATGATAATTTCCCCCTCATCAATATTTCCATCTATTAACTGAACAAGTTAATCTGTCTTGAGAAAATCGGGTCAACTAGCACGGCGGCCGAAATCGCACCCAAGATATACCATCAACGCGTCCGACTTTGAACGATACGTCTTACCCCTTAGCCGGGATGGGGGCATGGAAGAGAAAAGAAGAAGGAAAAAGCCGACATGTCGGAGGCTTGTGAGTGACACTCATTGACAAAAATATATATAAATTACTGCTTGCCTCCTCTTTCGGAACTTCTCGCACATCCATATCTCACAATCAGCTCCCTTCCAGCACTTTTACAGTCATCGCCATGTTATTCAAAACCATTTGCCTTGATCGCCATCACCCTCGCGGCTTTCAACGCCGTCGTAAAAGCCTCTGTCATGGACGACATCTGCGATGGCACTTTCCGCACGAGGATGACGTCTCTTAACGACGCAAAAAAAACTTCACATTGAATATGACCCCTTCAGTTGGAGACAAAGCTGCTCCTATATGTCGCAACCAGTTATCTCCATTTTCCCATTGCATCTGGCGATTTCTTTGTCGGCAACCTGTTGGCTCGTTTCATTGACTAGCCTTCTTTGGGCGTCTGGTCGAAATGATTTCGAAGCGTTCCATTCCCACCGAGAGGCAGCTTCTTTGCTCTTTGTGCAAGCTGTAGATGGTACAAATTCGTTGGTGAGAAAGCTTCTGTTTCGGTAAAGCTCCCACTTGTCACCATCACAGTTTGATCAACCTCACCAAACGTCATGAAATCAAGAAGCATAATGTGTAAGCTCAAAGACGCTAGTTCATGGATGCACCCATTCTCAATGACACACGCGGATGAGTATCGAAATTGAAGAGTTCAAGATCGACTTTCCTCCACAACTTCTCTATTCTTCAACGGGTGGGGAGAAAAGGAAGAGGAATAAACACGCACAGTCAAGGTAATGATCCAAGGGCCACATTTCGCAGCGGTCAAACTAGCACATCAAAGAAAAAGACAGGATGAAGACGATAAATAAGTAGAGCAAAAAGAGGGTGGCTTGAAAGTGTGGTTCGGAGTCGAACGAGCTGATGGGTCTGGGGCATGAATACTTGCATTTATTCAAGTTCATTAATCACCGTCCAGTCATTTACTCAAAGATTCATGCAATCTACTAGTGGTGGATGGGATCCTCAAGTTTTGCCAAGTACGGCATCTTCATTGAGGGGTTGGCAGGACTAAGAGGCACAATACTGGCAATTCAGCAATCCAAGAACTCGCTCGGATCCGGGCCCCCGCTTTGGTGACCATCAAGGACGAATCAGGATATACCAGAAGCAATGCGTCTGAAGCTGGCCTTTAGCTGCCTCTGTCAAATCTACTTGCTCTTGGCTGCATATCTGGTGGGCGGTCCAGGTAGAACCGGGCCGAACCCCAGCCTCGAGCACACAGCGGCCAAGACATTGAGATGCAAATCAAATCGATCATTCAACACTGGCTAGTCATCTCCAACGGGCCATCGGGTGGCGTTCACAAGGTGGCATTGAATGCATGGGCCATTCCCCTCGATGAGAGTCCCTCGGGTACGGCAAATCGGTAGCCCCACTGGTTCTCTGACCGTGGCACCGTCTTTCAGACAACCGGGCCCGGCACCCGAAGCCGGAGTTTTTCACATGCCTAGATTGTCAAGTTTCAAGTGACAAGAGGCGAGTGTTGAAGTGGATGGTCGAAAGCCGCCCAGGACGAAAACCAAAATTCACGCAACGTAGCACTGGTGAAATCAGCCGGACAATAGGAGTTTTTCATATCAACCCCTTTTATAGGCTGGCGATGATGCGATATCCAGAACCGCCAGGCAAGATTCAATGGTGTGTGCAGCTCCTCATGTCAAAGGACTCACCTACCCCATCCCAAGACATTTTAACCCCCGCTCTCTGTTTGTGGGGGGAAGAGTTCTAGATCGGAAGAGGGCCATGCCATGCTTCAAGGATCCTTCAACACCAAGACCGATAAAGGCCCGGAATGAAATTACTACTCGAAACGCTTGAATCAACACGATGCGGCAGGGGCGTCAAAAAAGGGTAATACTTGGTAAAAAAAGCTTCATGGGGGTTTGAGGCAACCAACAGGGGGGAGGGGGCCAAAAGTCAAGTTTCAGCTGCATCAACAGTTACCAGGGAACCGGGAAAAATTACCCATTCTCTTAACACAAACGATCTGTCTCGCGTCTCCTGATGAGGCCTTGCAGGGGAGAAGGAAATGTCCATCCCACGGTTGGTTCCGTATCGACCCGCAGATTGATGGCTCGTGAGCGATTTAGGGAAAACTTGTAGGGCAGTATTTGGCCAATGAGAAGGCGACGATAAGATAGGTTCGTAGGCGTCAGACAAAGCCCGGCTCCTCGGTGGCGCCAAAAGTATCGAGAGCATGAACATGGTTGTGGACGGGAGGCCCCAGCAAATAATGTCGAGTCGATACATGAGCATGAGAAAGGACAAAGCTTTCAGATGTCGATGTTGCACAAAAAAAAGAAACAAAACAACAAAAAGAAAAGATTAATTGTGTACAGCCAGCATGCACATGCATGTGTTACATTGAAAAGTCTAATGTTTAAAAAGAAACATGCAGTGTCAGTTGAGAAAAGCCTTGGCAATGGCTCGTTCTGGCGGTGGCTCTGCTTTTTCTATATTTGGGTTAGTGGGTCTCCAAAAGAAAACTCCCGGGCTCATGTCATCAAAGTCATGGCCATGTACATTCTCCGTACTTTGTATCCATGGATACCTGTTGCCTATGACGAGTACGAGCAACGAACGGAATGTCCATGTTTACAGTACAGGCCACCCAAGCAGTAATTTCTCAACAACTTGAGAAATGGATTTGCCGTGTTTGAGTTGTACGTAAGAAGAAAGAAACAACGTTGTAGCTGAAGCCAGGAATGGATTTGCCAAGGTGACGACAAAAAGACCACTGGCTAGCTGTATGTAATATGTAAGGTATCAGCAATGCACATGTACATGTAAGGGGGGACACCGATAAATGGATGGATGCTTTGCAGATTTTTGAAGGGTTCCATCCATTCCAAAGTTCCAGGCCGCACAAACGGAACGGAAGCCCTTCCCCTCTGTCCTCCCCCATCCCCCGTCTGCCCCCTGGCCGCCGCCGCCGCCGCCCCCAAGGTTTTCCCATGCTTGCTGACTTGGGATTTTGCACGGGTACCTGGCATGTACAGTACATCTTACAGTACGGAGTACGAGCACCTTACTTGGAACCTTGAAATTCTCAGCGCAGCGGTCAGGTTTGCGCCACACGAGAACCAGCCTCGAATCGCGTGTCGCCCATTCGGGGTGGCCAGAGGGAGAAAATAGCATGTGCTGACCACCCTGTTGTGTATTAATGGATCTCTGTAGTGTAAAACACAGCCCTCTGTTGCCACTGGAATAATGGGACGGAGTGCAATTTTTTCTTTCAAAAAAAAATGGTAACACGTAGGAACGGGATGAATACCACTTTACCATTTGACGATACTCCATTTGCAAGTTACCTTACCTTTGCATGAAAGACGAAGAAAAATGGGCTCCGTTTTCGGGGTACGACGACATTATGGCTGCCCGTCGACAAGGCACCGAGTACCACGTAGGTAAGGCACTGAGTCAAATGGCCAAGACCATCCATCCAATGGCATCCATTAACAGTAACCTGCACCGTACAAAGTCCGTACATACAGCACAGTACAGCACAACCTCCTGTGGCTGGGGTGGGGGATATTCATCCGAAACCAGGGTGGCTCCATATGAACATTGGCAAAAAGGAGAGTAAAGTTTTAGTCATTTCAAAAGTCACAAGTACTGTACCTAGGGGATACTCTACTAATCGGAGCAGAGCGATTGGTCGGGGCCTGACAATACCGCTCGCGTGAGGTGTTTAATGCTCTGTGGCCGGAATGGCTTTTTTGGCTTTGGCGCTTGTTTCTGGGCGTGTGGACGTGTGTTGTGGACTTGCTGTGGACTTGTGTGGACTTGGGTGGGCTTGTCCGCGGGCTGATACAGAAAAAGACAATGATTAATAGAAACGAGCAACAGCCACACACCAACTCCACTGCACTGCCTTATCTATACTTGGTTGCATGCCAACCTGGTAAGGTAGAGTGACTAGACGTGACTACTTGGTTGCGTAGCTTGGAGTTACCGTCGATACGGGCATAGACACATTATTAACATTACGCATTTGCCTTGTTTGGTTCATTCTTGCTCGAGAACATAAAATCCCAACACGTCCCAGATCTCAAACCCAACTCCGTATTCCATCTCGTTTGACAGCTCCTGCTCTGATACCCTCTTCCTCTCATCGCAACCTCCTTTTCCCCCCCATTTACTTAATTGCTTTCAAGTTTGCTTCGTGCATTCCCCAACCCGCAAAAATGGTATGTTACTTCTCTTCTGTACTGTGAACACGTGCAGACCGCTTACACACACAACCAGGCCAACCGCGAGATTCTTGCCTCCCGAACGGAGACTGTACGAAACCCAATTGCCATTCTCGAGTGCACGCGATCACGAATACTGACACCTACATCTCCAGCTCAACAAGTACCTCAAGCTTGAACAAAAGGGCAAGCTCATGGCCGAGTACGTCTGGGTTGACGCCCACGGTGACACTCGATCAAAATCTAGGGTGAGTCGCATTTCTGCATTTTGCCATTCAACTCGCTATTGCCGTCAATTGCCGCGCTCCCGTCACGTGCCAAGTCACCGCCATCGCCACAACATATGATATGCACAGTACATGCAACCGTCACCGCATCCGGAACGATATCTGTGGGACAACAAGGTTACATCACCAGGAATTACCAGGACTTTTACGCTTATTCCCGCAATTGCCCTCGTCGCCATCAATTACTCTCGTCATCCTGGATTTCTCCTGTTGCCCTCAAAGCTCCCCTTATTGCGGGCGCCTGGAGTCATTCTTGTTTTGCTTGGCAACGCATGACCATACAAGCCAATTACGAACCCCGCACTAGCGGTCGCAGCGATCGCACTACCATGCGACCCTCCGCCCAGCCAATGGGGGATTTCATTCGGCCCTGTTCTGGTCCCCTGCATTGTCTCAATGCAATGTAATGACGGCATATTACGGCACACGGCCATCGTCGACTTGGGATTGACACCCGCTTGTGACGTACTTCACCAACGTTGATCGATTTTTTACTAACTGGTTGGTGATGAATAGACCCTTGACGACAAGGAGTACAAGCCCGAAGATCTTCCTGTCTGGAACTTTGACGGCTCCTCCACCGAGCAGGCCCCCGGCCACGACTCTGACGTCTACCTGCGTCCCGTTGCCATCTACCCTGACCCATTCCGCGGAGCTCCCAACATCATCGTCCTTGCCGAGTGCTGGAATGCCGATGGTACCCCCAACAAATACAACTTCCGCTATGAGTGCAACAAGGTCATGGATGCCTATGCCGACCACATTCCCTGGTTCGGTCTCGAGCAAGAGTACACATTCCTCGACCACGATGACCGGCCTTATGGCTGGCCCGTTGGTGGTTTCCCTGCTCCGTGAGTCACGCCCCACTTACACGACAATACGTCTAGCTAACCTCTGTATTAGTCAAGGCCCTTACTACTGCGGTGTTGGCAGCGGCAAGGTCGTCCTCCGTGACGTTGTTGATGCCCACTACAAGGCCTGTCTCTGTAAGTTTTGACATACAATTCGTCGCCATTTGTAGGCCAAAAACTAACATCTCCATTAGTTGCCGGCATCAACATTTCTGGTACCAACGCTGAGGTCCTAAGGTATGTTATTTACGAAACCGGGAATTTTTGCGTACACAGTGCTAACAGCATCACTAGTTCTCAATGGGAATTTCAAGTCGGCCCGTGCGTCGGAATCTCCAGTAAGTACTATGCTTTTCTATAATATTCCCATGTTGTCTGGCAGTTGGAGATATTTTCATCGTTTTCGGAAAATGTCTGGTGGTGCTGGTGTTTTGAGAATATACCTGGCAGTGTGAGATGGTACAGTGCTAATCATTACTTTCTACAGTGGGTGACGAGCTCTGGATTTCTCGCTTCTTCCTTCACCGCATCGCTGAGGACTTTGGTGTCAAGGTCTCCCTGCACCCCAAGCCCATGAAGGGTGCATGGAACGGCAGTGGTCTGCACTCCAACTTCTCCACCAAGGAGATGCGTGAGGAGGGTGGCATGAAGCACATCGAGGCCGCTCTCAAGGCCCTCGAGCCCCACCACGCCGACTGCATCAAGGAGTACGGTGAGGATAACGACCTCCGTCTGACCGGTGACTGCGAGACCGGCTCCATCGAAAAGTTCACCTGGGGTGTTGCCAACCGTGGTACCTCCATCCGTATCCCACGAGAGACTGCTGCTCGTGGCTGCGGCTACTTCGAGGACCGACGTCCCGCTTCCAATGCCGACCCTTACCGTGTCACAAAGATTCTCATGACCTCCATCTTCGGCAAGGTCTAAGTTTTTGAATACCTGATGTTGGGAATAAAGGTACTACCAGAGTAATCTGGGGCGTTGGGTTGTCATCCTTCTATAAAGGCGTTAATCTTGTTTTATTACACCAAGAGCCTCTAGTTTGCTCTTGGATTATTATGAATAGAGAGACTACTAGTTAATGAGAGTCATGTACCCTACCTACGATACTAGATAGTTGTGTACGTCAGTACAACCACCGTTTTTGCATGAATTGAGGCCGATGTGCTTCCATATACTTCGTTTCTTTATATCGCTGTTTTCCACCATTACTCGCCGCGAATAGAATCGCTCGCTATTGTCCGAATTTCTCCTCGCTGCAGAGTAGTAAAGTCTGTCTAGTTAATTAGACATTCCTGAACTGTGTCATGTCGAGTTTGTGAGGTGACGCTCCCACCATACAGTAGTAAGAACCTCCGTTTGAGTTGTTTCTTTTAGGAATGGATGTCTAGAGTATGCAGGACGTGACCGCTAGAGAGCAATTCGACGTAAAGCAAACAGATACGTTGTCCCCAATACGACTAATTAGAAGACGCAAGCATCGCTCTTTCAACAACAAAGTTTGAGAACTTTAGGAAGCTAGGTCAGAAGACTTGATGTGTAGTAAGAGAGAGGGCATGGCTTGAAGGTGAGGAGAGGGTTGAAGTAGAAGATCGGATTGTAGAAAATGAGGTCTAAGAGTAAGTAATCGGGTTCTTGATATAATTGGTTAGATGATGGATGTGGCATTTGGGGGAGAAAAAAGGTAGTCTACATACCGCAAGTGCCCTGGCTCAAGTATTGACCGATTGAAACGCAGCTTCTCATATGAAGTCTAGGCGTGGATAATGAGCTCACTTGATAGTTGGCAACACGTGTAATTTGGAGGTGAAAGGGATAATGCAAACTGGAATCCCCGTGAAAACGGTGATTTACCCATGGAAATGATTACATTACCCTTTTGTTACGGTGCACGAGCACTCCGATTGAATACGGAGTGATCGCATCCGTAGTAATACAAATATCATTACAGCTCTCTGCCAACGCTTGCATTCTTTCAGCCAAAAGGCGATGATAGCAGACGCCATTATTCCTCACATCTAGAAACTTAGCAACAGCGACTCTGCAAGGCGATTTCTTGACTGAAGTGGAAATGCGGATAGCCTTGGGCGGGTTCATCGTAGTGGACTGTGATCAAGATACCTAGTAGCCCGGACGCAGCTTAGGTTCTAGATAATTCTCTAAATAAGGATTCCATGGGTATTTTGTTGTGAACAAGCGTTTATTCATTGTAGATACAAGTCTTTGCATCATGATGCCAAGGTAGCCTTTGAAGCTACCCGCATTTGACAGTCGAAGGGGGGGGGGGGCGTTGCCGACGAAGATGCGCAATCGTTGATGATACTAGTTTTGGATATGATCGGAGAAGCGAATGCATTATGAATTCACTTGGATTCAAGTTCAATGTAGTGAAAGGATAAAAAATAGACTTGTAGAAGATGGCCTGAGACGAACGGTCAAGCAGTTACAGCCATCTGTCAACTGGGCTGTGGTTTACCAATGTGAGAGACTCCTGTTTTTAAGCAGTGAGAAGGTGTTGTTATTAAATATTGGAAATTGAGCATTCTATTAGTCAGGGCTTTCAAACGAGCATTTTCTGTTAAAAATAATGTTAGAGAGACTAAAGGGTGTCAACAGCACCCAACATACGTATATCTGAGGGTATGACCAGAAAAGGGGCCTCTCCCGTGTAGGCAGTTACCAACCGCAAATTGGGCGCTCTGCCATCTCATCTAATCATGGATTCTTTCTTCAACAAAAGTTACATCACCATCTCTATAAATACACACGATATTGCCTTTCAACATCATCCTGGCAACATCTATCTTGTCTAGGTAGAAACAATGATTGACATGAGTGGAGTCACCAACATCATGAAATGGAGAGGCTCCATTCCTGACTATTGGAGCCCTTCTCGCAACTAGATAAATAGAATCAATATTCACCCCGTCTTGAGATATTGATCCATTGGGATAATGTTGGCATGCTATGGCGTTGTCACGGTTGTAGAGAGATTGCCATCCCTGTGCAGGGTAGGGGGGTTGCGTTCGTGGGGGGGCTGTTCCAAGCACATCGATCATGCCGCCATTGCGGGCAAGGTTTGGCTAGCATCTAGCCAGTTTGAGTAGTTAACGGGTTTAACAACACATACATAACCGGAGTAGCGCGATGTATTATAGAGCCCATGTATCGGGGGAAATATTGTTATCTATTTACTATCATCCAGAGATTCTGGACAAGTCTCTATTCGCTTGTGACTGAGTGCTATGTGAATATTCAACTACTAGTAGTTCTCATAGTAAGTGAGTGAGATGTCGCTCTACCAACTAGGTAAACATGAAGCAATAAGCATCCATATCTACTAGGTAGTACCCTGTAACAGTTGAAGCAATGATGAGGTCGGAGTTCTATTACTGTGAAAGATTCACCATTGTTCAATCAGTAATGGTTGGCGGGGCATCGTCCGCGGGGCAGTTGTGGCTGTCGCATCAGTTCAGCCGCATATTCCAGCCACACCGACCACACCAGCCATACCTGCAATATGGAATCGCTCAGAACCAAAGTCGGCAGGTCCAATCATTTAATGCCTCAGGCTGCCCCTCTCCTAGGGTTGTGGTGGTGGGGTTTTGCCGTTCCCTGGCTGGGTGAGAAAACATCGCGCGCTTGAGAATCTTTTCTTGTGAATCCCATAGATACCCAACCTTTTTTTCTCTCCTCCTTTGTCCAGCCAGAAAATTCCCATCTTTTTCGTTGTCCTCACTCGAAATTCACAAAATCAGCAGCCATGGGTTTCACCGATCTTGTCAACGAGGCTGGCCTCACTGGTACGTCTTTTTCCCCCTGCCCTCTCCTCGCAGCCAAAGGTCGACGGTGGATGGCTAACAAAAGTTGATTCTAGTTCTCAACTCTTGGATTGAGACCCGCTCCTACGTTGTCGGGTATGAAAACATGATTCCTTTCTGACTCGAATCACTATCTCCTTTACTCCAACTCGAATGAACCCCTCCTCCATTTGTCACCATCGAAAGCACGTCGACGCAACTCGAGCGCATGGAATTCGTCAATTGCGTTTCCCCGCCGTCACTCTGATTTGGCAGCCCTCCATAATTTTTTCACCCCGCCCCTCACTCAAAGCCCCCCCTCCACCTTGCAGTGCAGCAGAGGAAAAAAAAAAAAATTAAAGAGAGCGCCCCTCACTGACCCCTCCCCCGCTATACAGTCACAACGCCTCTCAGGCCGACGTCGCCGTCTTCAAGGCCATCAAGGAGGCTCCCACCGCCGACAAGTACCCTCACGCTGCTCGTTGGTACAAGCACATTGCCTCTTACGAGGATGAGTTCGCCACCCTCGACGGCGATGCCAGCAAGGATTTCACCTCATACGGCCCTGAGGTCGCTGAGGTAACCATCAACCCCGCCAAGGCCCCCGCTGCCGCCGAGGAGGAGGATGATGATGATGTCGACCTGTTCGGCTCCGATGATGAGGAGGAAGATGCCGAGGCTGCTCGTGTCCGTGAGGAGCGTCTGGCCGAGTACCGCAAGAAGAAGGAGGCCAAGCCCAAGACCATTGCCAAGTCTGTTGTCACCCTCGACGTTAAGCCTTGGGGTATGTATCTCTCTTTCCATCATCACCAAGTGTCTATACATGATTGCTAACTAAATTGTAGATGACGAGACCGACATGGCTGCCCTCGAGGCTGCCGTTCGTAGCATTGAAAAGGATGGTCTGCTCTGGGGTGCTTCTAAGCTCGTCGCCGTCGGCTTCGGTATCAAGAAGCTCCAGATCAACCTCGTCGTCGAGGACGAGAAGATCTCCCTGGATGAGCTCCAGGAGGAGATTCAGGGTTTCGAGGACCACGTTCAGTCCACCGATATCGCCGCTATGCAGAAGCTGTAAGCTGCTGGTTGGAGTGATGTGATTACGAATTATCATGGGTAATGATGGGAGGCTAAGAATCTATGAGATGAGTGTTTATGCAGCCTAAAATTGCGCTGGGCGAGGGATACCAAAAATGACCCTCCTACGCCATGTCGGATTCTGAAGAAGGAAAAAAAAAAATTAACGAAGCCAAAGCCATAGACAAATATTTTCTTTGTGAGATCATTCATATGCTCTACTGCATTGTGATAATTGGCCCCATGTATTAGGTGAGCATTGTACTGTTCATGACTGTCCATGCTCACGCAAGCATGTCAATGCTTACACCATCGCGCGCAACTTGAATCTCTTTTCGTTATCGACATGACAGGGGACGGAGAGATGATGACTGCCGGCGGAATAGATTGCGGTCTCGCCTGTTTAAGGATCTCCCACGTCCAAGGGCCTAGTTTAATAGAATACATGCAAAATAGTGACTGACTCAGGATTGACTCGTCACACTTTACATATTGCCAGATAAATGTTCTCCGCACTCGGAAGATCAGGTTGACTGGCACATCAACATCTTTCACCGAGGCTAAAGAGGCGGAAGGCTTGACGGAAGCGATTTTCTATAGCGTTGTAATTTTTAGAGAGTCCATGATTAGTAGTTAGGCGGACATGGGTAGTAGGCGTAGAACTGTCGTCTCTTCATCCAGTTATCAGAATCCACTAGAGATAACGACCGAGTATTAAGAGACTTTGTAATATGTGCCACGTATCTCCCTGTTCGGCGAATTAATAGCCCTGATATTATATGTCGAAGATTTAAGAGGAGATGGTGGTCAGACTTGGAGATTTTGTCTGAGGTTTTGTTGTGCTGTTCGTGGATGACAAGTTGAAGGGGCTGTGTCACTGGACTTTTGGTGTCAAAAGATTGGACTGCTTGAAGATAAGTCGAGATCAACTAGCACGCATATAATAATGACCGAGAAAATAAGAACCGGTAATCCACTGCGGAACGGCGGTGCAATTTGTTACACCAACGCCCCGGCGGAGTTCGTGATCCATGCCAGTGATGCCACCACCATCTTGATGGACCACGCACGCACATGTCCCCCCCTCCCCTCCGCTAGACTCTGCATACAAGCAACGCCGGGATATACCCGAATCTACAACGAGCCCATGTCCTGAATAGGTAAACAGTACCCTTGATCTATCGACGTGATTGGCTCCCTCACGGTAGACGAGCTCCATTTTTAGACCCCGTCGCTGGTTCAATCGCGGTTGATCCCACCCTCATGCGCTGCACTGCGGATTTAAGGCCGTCCGGGAGCCTCCCGCCCTACTGCATGCTCGACCCTGCTGCCCGGATTTAGGGCTGCATAGATTTGAGTTGTATGTAATTTTGCTTTTTTCTTTCATTCTTCCTTGCATTGGTTTCTGCGGACGTATGTTCGTGGATCTAGCTCCGCGGAGATGTGCTTTTCTTGGGTGATTAGTGAATGTAGTGAGATGTTGTGGTGGTTTATGTGACGTATCGTTGGTTGTGTGGCTGGATGGCCTTTTGAGAAGACTCAGGGGGGAAGAGGAAGAGGGTATATAAAGGTCTTGATGCTGGCCTTTTGCATTGTTGAAACATCAGATCCAAGATATACATTCAGCCTCAAATATTTCAACTTATACCCAAGTTTCTTACAGTTCATCAACTCAAGCTTCAAAACTCACCATGGCAGCCTACGTTGAAGCTCACAAGTGGTCCAACCTCGCCGGTGCGGGAGATGCCAGACCTACTGCTCTTCAAATCATCAAAGACTACCACAAGGAAGGTTCCCTCAAGGGCAAAACCGTCTTGATCACTGGTGTATCATCCGGCATTGGAGCCTCCACGGCCATCGCCCTGGCCGCCACCGGCGCAACCATCTACTGCGCCGGCCGCAGCATCGAAAAGGCCAAGGAGTCGCTCAAGCCCATCGCCGACTACCCTGACCTGCACTTCCTCGCCCTGGACCTCTTGTCCTTGGAGCATGTCCGATCATTCGCCAAGGAGTTCCTGGCTCATTCGGGAGGCAAGCTCAGCATTCTGATCAACAATGCGGGCGGCACCAGCGCGGACTACAAGACGTCGGCGGATGGCTTCGAGTACCAGTTTGCGCTCAACTACCTGGGCCACTTCTACCTCTACACCTTCCTGCAGGACGCTCTTCTCAGCAGCGCCACCCCCGAGGTGCCCAGCCGCGTCATCAACGTCACCAGCGTGGGCCACCGCTACAACACCGTCCAGTTCGACAACATCAACCTCGAGGGCGTCGGCGCTTTCCAGTCCCACACCGCTTACGGCCAGGCCAAGACGGCGGAGAACTACATGGCCCTGGAGATTGAGCGGCGCTTCGGCTCGGAGAACCTGCACGCCTGGTGCCTCCACCCGGGCGCCATCGAGGAGTCCAATTTCATCAAGGCGAGCGGGTACGACAAGGCCACGGTGGACGCCCTGCTGGAGACGTGGCCCAAGCCGCAGTTCAAGTCCAACGACCAGGGCGCGGCGACGACGGTGTGGGCCGCGGTGACGGACGACGTGCTGGCGGAGGGGGCCAGGGGAAAGTACCTGGAGGACTGCTCGGTGGCGAAGCCGAGCGAGGAGACGGACCAGCCTGAGTTTAGGGGGTATGTTGCGCATACGTATGATGCGGAGGCGGCGGAGAGATTGTGGGATTTTAGCTTGGGGTTGATTGCTTCCAAGGTGAAGGCTTAGATGGGGCGGATGTAACTTGTTGGGTGGGAGGATGGTGTTGCGAGGTAGGCGATTTGGGGTGGATGAATTTGTAAGATATTGACTGTATAGAATGGAAATTAAATTGGAGTTTGAATGGGGTGCACTAGGGTCGTTTTGTTTGTGCCGAGCAAATGATTGTACTGATGAAGTCGATGGCCATGAAGATTAGGAGATTGATCATGCCGTGTAGATCCAGTAGGAAACAAACCGGCCAGATGCGTTCTAAGGTGTCCGATATGGCACAGATTCTTAGTGAAAATGATGTTGTCTTTGCGCCTGAACGGATTTAATAGTAGTTTTCGTTCACCACGAAGTAGAGTCGAGGGACGAGGTGTTGAGAGTGCCCTGGGTTGCTTGATTGAAGATGTTTAACCTCTTGTGAAACAACTTTCGCTACATATTTCCTCCCAACCGGAATAGCCCATCTTCCATTCAAACTTGCCCTAGTTTGCTCCATTTGCTACCACCTCTAACCCCCACAAGTATGCACCCCGCATTCTCTCCGCTCATCTTATAGCCATATCATTCTCCCCGATTCCCAGTTCCGTACCAAATCTCTCCCCTCCGATCTGTTTTCGCTTCAGGTAGTCTCAACACATTGTATGTGTTTCGCTAAGACAACGTCCCTTTTTTCAGGTGCATCTTGTGTTTTCCATTTCATGTTTTGTATTGACTTCTCCACTACTTCCACCAAGGGTGAATATACTGCCATAGCTTTCGAAGCTGACGATGGTTGGCATGTGTGAATTTGCGTCCCACGCCAATCAGTACCCTTTATTGATGCGAGATAAAGGACTGAATACTGTATGCTTTCTGATATGGACCACTTTGCCGGGCCATGTCATGTCCATGGTGTTGCTTAATGTGATGCGTTGATCAAAAGACGTTTCTCGACTTCTTGTGTTGGTGGTGAGATCATAGTTCTTGTGTTTCTGATTCATCATGAGACTGATGGAAGCCTGCAGAATCGAGATGACCCTTGGACTATGCCGTGTCCCTTAGATGCATATTTTATTGGTCCTGCTACTCGATAGGTAATGTGGGGATCATGAATAGTTGGCATGTGGACAGGATTTGGGAGGCTGTGTACCACTATGATCAGACTTCAGTATTAGAGATGAGAAATCATCCGATGCAGATGTGGATCTAGTACCTTTGTCCGATATTCTGTTTTGAAAACATGTTTTCCCTCGATCATCAAGGGTGACGATGGCTTGCATCTTGAAAGATTTGTGGTGCCTGTCAGAGTTGTAGCGAGCACTCTGCAACACAGAGTGGCTTTTTGTGAGCACCCTCAAACTCGATCGTAGAGGTGTGTGCGTTATGTGTGATGTAGGAGTGTGTTTTTGTGTGGAAGAGCTTGATGGTAGATGCTATACGGTCGTAGCTAACTTGTAGGTAGGTAGAAGCAGTGACTAGCCGGTAGTACTGATATAGGTGCTTTTATGTGGATTGATGTTGATGTTGGTGACTGATGAACGAGCTGAGTTGCGAGGGGTTTTGGATGGAGAATAGATGGGAAACCCAGTGTGGGACGTCCAATAAGTCGACTCTCGGGTCTCTCATATCTGAGTGGCAGATAGTTTTGGACAATAGCCTTGTGGAATGTGTATTTGCTCAAGACATGCGTTGTGGAAGGTTGATTGAGAGACTCTTGAGTTAAACAAGACGCGTAGTATATCGAGCCCGCCGATAGGTGGTCGTTTGCAGGGATGCCGAAGTCTTTTAGGGCAGATGATGTTGGGCATCGGCACAGATAGTTGCTGTCGACCAGCGTGACTGTTTGTGCCGATCGCATAGATTTATTACCAGACTTGTCAAGCTTTGTCATGCCTCATTTGGTGTTTAAAGGTAGGATAGCGATGTTTGTTTTGTGAACACAAAGATAAATGGGGTATGTTGGCTGTATCATGGAACAAAGAAAACTGTCCAGGGACATGTTGCCGAATGCCCGTGAGGGGAACAGTGGTATCTCGATTAGTAGAGATTACGACTGAGAGAGTCTTAGAAATGTAATTGAGTTGATTGGTAGTAAGAAAGCAGAATTGGACTCTCGTCTTGACATGCCACAGTCAGACAGCTGTGTTAAGAAATGTGGTAGAATGAAAGCTTCACCAGCACAAAACCACATCACCGTCAGCCAAAATCCTACAAGGCAAGACTTGACAAACATACCTTGAGAGCTGGTTCAGTTGAAATGCACTTGGTTTCCCCCGAGGGTACTCGTCCCCAATGCTACGTAGAAGCGGCATTTCGATTGGGGTCTGTTTTTTTTTTACAGAGGTTTAACAGCTCCTCTATTGCAATATCGTTAAAGTGATTCAACAATCATGCCAACGTAGCACAATGAAAGCTTCGGATAAGGCGTTTAACGACGTTCGTTTCTGGACCAGGCAAGCCATCGAGTCCGGAAGGGACCAAAGGAGGTCAGCAACACCGCGGTAGCGAGCAGTGTGTACAGCGTAGCCATGCTTATGACGATTGAGTGCATTCCAAAGCCGAGTCTCAGTTTGTTTAGGTAGGCTGTGAAGACCATCAGCAAGCCCAGGCAGCCGCTTATGACACCGAGAATGGCAATCAAGAAGATGCCTCCCTAGGGCATCTCCCCAACTCCGAGGTCAAATGGCGTCAATCCAGGAATGCCCAAGCTACCCGTCATGAGGCTCACGATGGCCAGCCCTTTGATCATGCCGTCGAGGACTCTGAAGCGGCCGTCGGATAGCTGAGGGAAGGCCACCGTGACGATGATGATGCCGATGATGAGGTTGACTCGGAACAAGAGGGTAAGATCGTCGCGGAACTTGTTGGCTCGAGCGGGAAAGGTCTGCTCGCCGGCTGCACTCGCAACCCTCTCGCCCCAGGAGACGAAGTCGTCAAAGATATCGGTGAGCATGCAAAACCAGAGCGCAGCGAAGAAGAGGGTCCAGGCCAGCATGATGCCGCCCTTTTCCGTCTCGAGCAGATGCAGTGCCAGGCGCGCGATGCGGCCCTCAAGCCACGCGATGCAGGCGATTAAGGCGTCCAAGAAACGAAGCATTTTGACTTTGGGAAATCTCAGCAACGGTTGTTGAACAAGGGAGTTTTCTTTTGTGTGAAGCAAGGAATAGACTGTGATGCAAGGTTTTGTTTGTATGTAGGCTGATCGATGCAATGTGAAGATGTTGGTGTTGTTATTCTTGTTGTTGTTGTGTAGATGAAAGGAAGAAGAAAGAGAAGAAAGGAAGTGAGGCGGGGAAATAAACAAAAGGGGCGTGCGTGAACGTGACCTTTAGTGCACACCCCTCCCCTAACGTGAACAACAACAGCATCAACATCAACATCCCCTTTGTTACCCTAAATTACTGTCGTTGCCCTGAATTCCTCTGCGATGCCCTATATTTCTCTCGTCTCTGTCAAATCCTGCATCTATCAGCTCCCATGTGCCCTTTCCGTATAGCCAGCCGTTTACCCCCTTTCAGGAGTCTGGGCTCGAATGCAGCATTCCCAGAAGCTTAGCCTCTCTGGCCAACGGCTTAGAAAAGAGAGTCGGAGAAGTTTTCTAACTGATGAGCAGGAGGTACTTCTGCCTATGATATTGCCGAGAAGTGGCGAGATTTGAGGAGTAGCCAGTGATGGATCCTGAATTTCGCAACAGAACTGGCTCTGTTCAGTTCAGTCATCAACTTTATTCGACAATGGTGGGATCCTTTACACGCATTGAAGAAATAACATTGTCATATACCTCTACTAGATTTATTTACGAAACATTACTAGCCACACCTTCTTCAATGTCTAACATTCGCAAAGGGCATATATCGAAAGGGGGGGCGTTGGAGTTGTCAAACTCAATCGA
The DNA here is from genome assembly GCA_011799845.1 of Hypomyces rosellus. Classification (NCBI taxonomy): domain Eukaryota; kingdom Fungi; phylum Ascomycota; class Sordariomycetes; order Hypocreales; family Hypocreaceae; genus Hypomyces; species Hypomyces rosellus. The sequence continues at coordinate 1,695,568 of WWCI01000003.1, forward strand.
AGGCACGACAAAAAATGACACCGAGTTTTCCACTAATGCTGCTCGACATTGCTTTAGGGGGCTTGCGGTATCATCCCAAGCTTTTTAAATATTCCACACTTGTTATTCATGAGTTGTCGACTGCAGAATATTCTTCACCGACCGTTGTTAGGCTATGAACGTTTGTCGTACGCCCCTTAATGGCATGTTCATAGCCAAAGACTAGCATGGTTCACAGGAAAGGCCAGAACTACTAGATATATCGTTAAAAAGATACCTGCAAGTGCATACTACCAAAGATTACAAAAGAATCGCCCGAGATGGATCCTTAGCATCCTTACGACATGTCTTTAGAAGGGTATAAACCTTCAAGGTTCTGTCCTGCTGACTGCCAGGGGCTAACTGATCCGGGTAGATCTACAATTTATGGCGGCCTAGGAAAAGTATCTTCAATGCTATGATCTCTAGATCTCACAAGGTTCAGGATTGAGTTTCTGCTCTTGTAGGTACATAAATCACATCATCCCCTTCAAACCCCTCTTTATTCTCAAACATTCCATATCCAGACCTCCTTGTCTAAACTTCGGAGCCTTCAGTTCTTACAAAAAGCCGAAATAGACCAAGCAGCTCTCATCCAAAACATGGAGCCCCCTCATCCAGAAAGCAACAACGAGCCGACGGCCGACCCCCCAAACGAGCTGGATGACAATCTAAGCATACCAATAACAGTCCTGAACCTACTCCTCACGACATTCCCGCACCACGAAGCCATCAAGCTCATAAAGGAGTACATGATCGAAAAGGCCAACTTCCGAAAGGACAGGGACTACCTACTAGAAGACCTCGACGACACCCGCCGCCAAATGATCAAAAAAGTCAAATCAGACGCCTGGAGCGTCTGGCATACTTTTAACGAGGCGCGTTCGATTGTCGTCAAGGGGAGTAGGCGCCCCGGGTGGTCATGGTGGCACAAGCTGGGCTTTGAGAGAAACCCAAACAAGGAGGTGATGAGCCGGATCATAGAATCTGGGACGAGAAAGGTGTATCTGATTCAGATTGGCTCGAGGCTTCATGTTCAGGAGCAATACGAGAAGGCTCTGAAGAAGTTGAACGACGAGTACAGAGTCATGGTGGATGAGCGTATGAAGAAAAACATTCGCGACGGCAAAGTAGGACCTGCAGTCCAGAAGCCAGAATGACTCCAAAGCCTTGAGTAATTGTCTCTTTGTCAGAGCGGTCCATCGCTATGAAAATTAGTATTTGCGGGAATGATTGAGAAAGGGGGCGTACTCAGCTTGACGGAGGGTGTGCAACAAGCAGGCATCTTCGATACCCAATGAATTACAAGGGAAACCACATGAATGGACAATCAGTTAATCCAGGCAATCTTTAGTAATCTCAGATCATTTGTGCCTAATATCCATGTTACTAATATAGGAGACAGAGGCGCTCTTCACACGTACATTATTGCCCTATATGAGGGCATTTACAGACTACTACACGAACTCATATTTACATAAAAAATACACCATCCTTGATACAGACTACTTAACCGGTTAATCCTGGATGAAGCGGGTCTCATTCACTCAGCGAAAGCTCATCAGGTTGAGAAAATCCAGTTGTTCCCTCGCTACAAAATGTGTCTGCCCGCACCCATCAGCAGACTCTGCCATCACTACCCCACAAACAAAATCTCAACAACCAATACTTTCCGAGTTTGTTCAGGGTTTCTGACATCGTGCGAATCCCTGGTATGCGGCCAGCTCTGTAGGATACGTGTCTTGGAAAATCTCACCGGCATAGTCGTACCAATCCTGGTTCTCCCTACGGCTAGCGGTTTCGAAGAACTTGACATAGTCCCACCACTCAGGGTACCAACCAGCACAATTCCAACCCAGGATAGCCACAATCTTACTATTCTCAACAACAATGTGTCGTGGACCCAACTCTCCATGAGATAGAACAAGCGGGTATGATGACCGAAACTGACGAGCCAACGTGGCACTAACCACACGAGGAACAGTGGGCTGAAAGCTCAATTGCAAAAAGTCAATAAAGTCAGAGTGTGTGGGCTGAGAGCGAATAACCCAATGAGTGTTCTTTCTGTGCTTGTCCAGCATAATCGTATACGGGCCAGATGAGACAGAGCCCAAAAGGGGGACATTGTTGTCGGGAGAGACCTCGCGCATGGCGGCCACAATCTTTCTCAACTGACGTGCAATAGAGTACTTGGAAGTCGGAGTAAGGTCATGCCAGATGGCATCAAGCATCTGACCCCGGATAGTCTGATCGAACCTTGGACCATCGCCAGCCGAGGATGGAAATGGCAACACAGGGATACTTGTCTGAGAACGGATCATCTCGTTCAACAGCAGTCCAGCATTGGTGATTAGACGATCGCATGTTATGGGAGCAGGGGCCCCGTTCTTTGTAGGTGAAGGCTTAATAGTGAGCTGGAAACGATGGTAGCGGAGTAGACTTTCGAGATACTCCGTGTGGGCAATGGGATTTGGCGCTATAACATGTTAGGCTTTGCGTTGCAACTGTCAAGATGGGAGCTCTTATTTCCTACCATGCTGTGAAGCTTTGTCCTGGGCGAGAGGTGTTTTCTCGTGACCTTTCTGAGGACTCTCCTCTCCGTCCTCCAGCTGACTGCGAGCCCTCTTGGCCCTAGTCAAGACTGGGGTAGGAGCACCAGCGATGCGAGGCCTCTTGACAAGCATCACCGACTGGTCGTTCGTTTTTGGTGATTGAGATGGCGATTTATCTGTGCAGCTCGAGTTGCGGGAAGGGCCAGCACCCAGGGCTTGGCAGTTGGCGCCAGTCTTTTGAGGTACAGAGCCCGCAACCTCTTGATCGGAAGGTTCATCGTATTTGGGAGTTGGATTCCTACGAAGCCTCAATACCCGCTCTGGATTCATACCTTCCATGCGGTCAGGGGAGTCATGGCCAGTGGTGACGGGTGCAGCGCCTGCTTTGGCTTTCTTCGGTGAAGCCATGGCTTCAAGGCTGGAGCCAGGGCTGGTTGAGAGTGTCCCGTCGCAGAATAGCAGTAATAGATGGTTGATGGGGTTGGTTGAATAACAGAAAGGGATTGGAGGTGACGTGTTGGCGGATGCTTTGTTTATTTTGAAAGGTCAAAGATTTCGGTTGCTGCCTGAGTTTGTCTTTATGATAAGGTAAGAACCTTGACACTTGGTTGCAGCTGTCAAGACGTCCCTCTGCTTCATCACGTAATGCATGCAAGTATCCGAGTATTGCCTTATTCATTCCAACCGTTCAACTTTTTTCTCTTTGTGCTTCTACCAAACACAATTCAAATCAATACATGTTCCCAATATCATCCAGTCCTTCTATCGGATCCGTTTGCATCCAAGCCGTGTTCCATTTCCTCAGTGGAGGGGGATGCTGATGGTGATCTGGATAAACAACAGAGGCCAGGCGTTGTGAACACTTTTTTTTCTTTTTTTTTTCTGGTGAGTAAGTTCAATTAAAGCGCGGTAGCCCATCTTCTTTTCGGTTTAACTAATATCTACAGCTCATCTATTTTTCCATCTTGTCGTTGAACGGTGAAGCTGGCACTTGGCGCCGATGTTTTTGATACGCTTGTTATCAGATGATCTGATAACATGTGGTGGCACTGTGAAGGTGATGAGGGCGACCCCGCCTGTCGGATACGTTGACCATGGGATAAGGTTGATATCATGAGCTGCTATTTGCAACTCATTATCAGCTGTTACTGATATCGAATTGCCATACTCGTGAATGATGAGGCGTCACATGAAATGTGTATGCTGTAGAGGTATGCCGCATGCCGCTGACTAATTTTGGAAGGTCTCACCATGCTTCATGCATGATTCAGAAGGCTCAGAGGTTTGGTTGGACGCTCGACAAACCCGATATTATCGGAGTCCGACACACACGTCATTTGCGAGCCAATTAGGCAATCCGCCGAGATCAGCCAGATAAGAAGAGGGGGATTCGCCTTGGTGCATTCTCTCTTCGACCTGAAATGCCGCCATTCTGAAATCTTCACTCGCGTCAGCAATGGCGCTCTTATTCCTCACTCTGACCCTTTTGACCGCTCCTCTTACAGCTGGGGGGCTGCTAAGGGAGCCGATTCGGCCGAGTGACGAAAATGCGAGGGCAAATGCCAACCACATATTTAACGCCATTCACTCTGCTGGTCGACAATGGGGATCCTCCCTCAATCATAATGGCTTCGGTTTTATTCCCGCTGTCGTGCCCGCAGGAACGCTGATGCATCATGGGGATGTTGATCATAGGCCTCCTATCGGCCCTGACTGGCTTGCATTTGAGGTCGAGCATGCCGAGGCATTTGCTTCGTCATGGCTGATACGTCCAGGTCAGCCCGGCTCTCATCGTCATCCCGATGATGGCGCACAGAAGCAATTGACTCAAGGAGATGATGGAGTTGTCAGAGGTTATTTCCACACGTACCAGGCTACCCGTGATCTTCAAATTTTATACCTCGACGGAATGTCTGCGGGAAAGACCAGCATGGGAACACTTGACTCTCAAGATCTCGTCCTCCGCGAGAACATAACTCACGAGGACGTACCTGGGGATTTCCTGGGTGAACTAGATCGCGCAAAGTCCCTCTGCGACTTAGTTACCCAATGGGGGTTTGATGGTTTGATGCGTACGGAAATGGGTTTTGAGCTTATGTACTGCAACTTCAGCTCTGGAATACAGCTTGATTCTGCCGTCCGAACATTCCTTGAAGAAGACAAAATTAGCCAACCTGGCCATGAAATTTTCATGTGGTTAAGGACCGCGGTGGAGCGATATGATGGGCTCCTTGGGGATAGGATCCGTATGGACTTCTCTTCCATGGTGTCGGGCTTCTTCTTTCCCATCAATATATCTAGCACAGACCCGCAACGGCCCGAGCTGATTCGACTCGGTGCAGCAACGCTTGACGAGCTGCGAGACATAAAGACATATCTACGAGATGTTGTCATTGAGCCTAGGAAGTTCACTGTAAATTGGCAAGCTGTTACAGATATGATTGTGGCCCGTTATTCCAACCGACTCGCGGCTTTGCTTTCCGGGATATCGTCGAGTCGATTCGTTAACGAAGTTGAGGGAGCAACACTGACGTACTATGATGCGCGTCCTCGGCCAGATGATGTCAGTTTCACAGCTGATAACATAAACAGAACAGCGGAGGCCATGGATCGATGTGCTAAGCACTACCTCAAGCCGGTGCTGCTGGGACAAAACCACTGGAGTCCCCAGGATGCTCTAATTCACGCCGCTTTGATGACCCTTATGCAGGATATCTGCTACACTTTTTTTCAGATGCGTTCCATCATCCTTGAGGCCTCTCCCAGTTCGTCATCAGGAAAGGATCGAATTGACTTTGATGCCAACAGCGAAGTCCTGGAAGAAGCAATAAATAAGAGTCGTGGAATGGTACGAGATCTCACGAGTAAACTTTCCTGGACCACGTGGAAGAAGCCTCAATTGTGTCCTGAAGAGGAGACGTTCGTTGTTGTGATGTGGCCGTTTGGCGATGATGAAGACTTTTGGAATCCGGGCTGTCGTCCACTGGAGGATTTAAGCCTAGGAAGAAACAGCTACTGGAGAAAGTATGGGTGGACAATGCCTCCTCCCTCTTGAATGACGTCCTCGATATCTTTGATATGGCCAAGGTATCTGTCTGATGGACAGCGACATGTTCATCCTCGCCCTGAAGAGAATACCGAAAGAACTGGGGTAGGTTGGATCAGTTGGACACTTGGCAGGTTAATCGTGTCACCACACATCACATCATCTTTGCCCAAATATGGCCATCTAAAGATCTTGGAACAACGTGGGCATTCAATGTATGGATTACAGTTGTTGTAGTTTCTTATCAAGGTGTATAATTCAAGAGCTATGCTTTACATGTATATCGCTCCCTTTCTGGATGAAGGGGCTGAATGAGAAGTATAGAGCTGTATCTCGTACATGCGTGGAATAACAGGGCGAGATACCAAGGCAACTATCTGATAGATGACGGAAGTATTCGTAGTCATGCTGGCAGAGGAGAATACCGGAAGATCTAAAGGGGGTTTGCGGATTGACATTGGCCGGTTTGACGCCACAATCTCTTCGATGCCATCATAGTCCACACTCATGAATGGGGGCCTGAAATATCGGCAAGTTCCACCCTTGATCACCCTGTGGACTAGGTCATCCCTAGACGCTGATCTACTTGAGGTTGCAGTGACTTACCGAGGCGTAACATCTGAGAGCTACAGGTTTGGTCTGCATGCTGGGTGTGTTGTTCGATGGTAACCTCCTCCACGCTGCATGGTTAGTTATGCACCTCTACAAGCCCTTCTCCATTCAATCTGATTTCTCCAGGCCTCAATCCTTCTGTGTATTCTTTTCAAATTTCTGTATGTTTCTGGGATGTCTGTGCATCTCTTCACACTTCGACAGCCTCTCGCCGGAGATCGCCCACATAATTTGTGGTGTGTCATAGGATCTGTAGGTGGGGGTCCGTCCCTGTTATTTGTAAAGTTAAAGTAATTATTTCGCCAAACAATTATATCATGTTGGGCATGCCACTCCCATAACTTGACTGCCTGGCGAATATCCGACTCCTCTCTTTACTGAAACCTCAAAATCTTCTCGAGTATACTCTGTAATTCTTTTTTCCGTTCATAAACGGCAACCCGGCTAACCGACATTAGAATACAGAGCGATGGAGGCCATGGAGCAAATTCAAGAAACGACAATGTCGCATCCTCCACCTTACAATGAGGAAACTCAGGATACACCAAAGGCCAGCACGCCTACTACTGCGTCTGAAAAGGAAGCAGAAGATGATATGCCGCAAGATTCAATACACATACCACTACTGACCCTAGAGGGACTGCTACAAGCGATGCCATATCAGGAAGCAATCATATTGATCAAGAGATATACAAAGGAAATAGCAAAGATCATGGAGAAGAGGGAAGTCGAACTGTACGAGCTGCAAAGGGGCACCTCCCGCGCCATCAAGAAAGTCCGGTCCGACGGCGAGGGCATCTGCCATGCATACCGACGTGTAACCATGAACCTGATGATAAAGTCTGGACGTGTTCGTGCCTTTCTACACAAATCGGCAAATGAGATGGAGACGGTATGCGAGATACGTGATCGGGTCATAAAGGCGGGAGAGCGGCAAGTACTCGAGGGTCTGGCGCCCGGGCGGGAGGGGGTCATGAACAGGTACAGGAAAGCCGTGGAGAAGCTGAATGAGGAGTACATGGCTCTCCTTCGTACTTATTCGAAAGAAAGGAGTGAGGGACCGAAGACGGAGGAAACTTGGATCTGTTCGGACGCGCGAATAGCTGGTGCGACGGGAAATTGATACGGATGGAGGGAGGCAGAAAGATGCTCAAAGCTGCTATCTAGGTATTTGGGCAGCACGCTGAAAAGGGTCAATTCACCCAAGTTACATCACCATCACTATGTATTGCATAGTCACCAATTTGACGGAAGGTCTTGTGATGGCTTCGCGAGATGGCGCACCCCTAAAGTTTGGGCCTTGACGTAAAGACATGTAGGATTACCCACCAATTGGGAGGAGACGTACATTGTCGCCAGCTACTCGGATAGAGGACTAACTTTTGTGATTGTTGACTGTTTCTCTTGCTTCTGTTAAACCCCCTCACTACTCAAGGTTCCCGTCATTGCCCGTAGTTCCCTCTGTTATTCCTCCTTTCTCTTCAATGTATTACACTTATTGCCCTAGATTCCATCATTCCTTACGTTTCATCTCCCCCACGTGCCCGTCATATTGCAGACGGTTCTTAACTAGGTCACTGAGGGTTCACCGGACATCTATGGGGAGCCCTTGTTGAAGTTTAAGTCAGGTCAGGGGTATCAAGAGGACACGCTGTCACTACAACAGCCAATGTTCTGGGAAACATCGCGATTGTGGAAGAACTATAAATCTTTGTTGACGCTTTGAGGTCCAGACAAGACCTTTTTAGGCTCAACTCTGTTGGTTTCCGGGGGCACTGGGGGTGGCGAGTGCCCCCCTTTCATCATTCATCCTGCCTTCCTTTTTCTTCGACTACCATCATTACATCTATATATATCTCCCACTCCCCTCTTTTCTATTCATTTCATCCACATTCACAACTCGATATTCACCCCTGCTAAAATGGGGTGGGCGAAAATTAAACGTCCCCCGGGCACTTCCTCCGGGTCCTCCAAGCATCGGACAAGACAGGGTGCCGGACAATCGAACAAATTGATTGTCCAAGTCCTCCCGGACTTTGAAGAGCCCGCCACGTCAATACCAGATTCCGACGTGATACAGCTGAAGAGGGAGCTGGAAAGCCAAAAACGCAACCATGTATCGGTACGGAACCTTGTTGCGGCCCTGGATAACTGCCTCGCCGGCACCAAGAACACCCACCTACGAGAACCCGAGGAATTCGTCAAGGCCCTCGAGGCCACTAGGGGCAGTTTGTACGATGACTGGGCGAAGCTAGAAAAGCTCAAGCGTGCACTGCAGCGATTTGACCTCGTCGGGTGCTCCACCTGGTACTCGTGGGTGCCCCAGACCGTATGCAAACTTGCGGGCATCCAAACGACGGACCCGCAAATGGTCTTTGCCAACCGCCAGAAGGGGCTGATAGGCGACAAGACCTGGGACTGGCTGCGCACGGCAGACTTTAAGATGTACTGCCTCCTGGACCAGCTGCTGGAGAAGATGCACGCCATACACGATTGGCTCGACACCAGCATGAGCGCCCCCAATGCAAAGCACCTCTCCGGGCTCGCCGCAGACTTGGAATTGATCATGCAAGTCATTTCCGGCCACAAAAAGGAGCCGCATGCACTGGCTCTGCTCGACTCTTCCATCAAACAGTGGAAAATCGTCGAGGACTGGGTCATGGTTGAGGGTGATGAGGAAGGGCATTGAGCGAGCGAGCTTTGGCGGGGACCTTGGCTTGGGAGAATTCGTAAAGACAAACGAATTTTTGTGATGCCGGAGCTCAAGGCCCTATCATTTGTGCCTCCAAAGGTCTTTGGGAGGTCATGCATACAGTAGAGTTTTCGGGTTTTGATATGTGGGAATAGAGCCATTGCACTATCATTGCTGTTTCGTCTTTTGTTACTTGGGGATTTGGAGTTAATGCCTACACAAACAAGATGTACGTTTAATGAGAAGAGAAATCTCCCATGAAAGTAGTTATATAAATGAAGATTGCTTAGAGCGCTTGAGCTTCTTGACTGGAGAATTTAGGTTCTTTTGATCCGCTACTGTGGATGCATCCAACATGAACCTAGTTTGTCGAGGTATAAAAACGCAACCGGGTAGTATTCAAGGCACCTCAGGTTGACATGTTACGCCATACATTAACTACACCATAGGTCAACTACACCATGTTACACATCGCAATGTCATTCTTAGCCATCTCCTCCTCGAAGGGCTTGAAGATGGCTCCTCATCTGACAGCGTCTCAGATATCCCTCTAGTATAGCAAGATTTTGGATCGCGAGAAGGTGCCATGAGTGAGGACAGCACTAAATGAGTTATGGTAAAATGATGGCTCTGGTATAAGAATAAATAATAAATAAGACAATAGGGAAGAAAACAGGCGAGTGTAGGTGATTTAAGTGGGTAGGGTAGTGAATCACGGAACGAGTAGATAAATTGTTTCCTCAGGCAAACGTTCTCTCATCTCGTCTCTCTTCCTCCTCTTCCTCCTCCTCTTCTTCTTTCTCGCCTTTCCCTCCGCATTTGTTTTTCTCATTCTCCAACTCCCCTCCTCCAACCTCCGCATCATCGCGGCCTATTCATCCAACCCATCAACATACAAAGCAAAACCCCCTCCCCCCGGATTCAAGATCACAGAATCAAACTCCTTCATCATGGATGGGGACAAACCTTTGCGAAAACGGGCGAGAGATGAAGAACTGGAGTTGGGGTTCACGTACCAGCCCTCCGGCAAAAGAAAGCCAGATATTCAGCCATGGAATCCCAACGATGACCTATCCAAGACCCAACGAGCGGCGTACAAGGACTACGTGGAACAGTTTGTCAAGATTATCAACGACGACCTTCCAGAGGGCTATGAATTGTCCTTTTCCGACAAGAGCTTCGCCCCTATCCTCAAAGTCCAAAAGGCTGTCGAGCTACTACCAAACGAAGAGCTGGTTGCCATGATACAGGAACTGAAGGGACTTCAAGGAAACAACCACATACTGGCCCGAAAGCTCATTCTCATCCTGGAGCTGTATCTCAACGGCAATGAGAGAGCCGCTATGCGGACTGTTGGTGAGATTGTCTCGGGCTTGAAGGTCATCAGACACTCTATACACTCCGACTGGGAACGACTAAACAACCTCCGGCTCGAGTTTTCATCGTCGGAAGAGCTTATTGCAAACCCAGACTGGAACTTGTGGGTTCCTCATACAATTTGTAGGTTATTTGGCATCGCGGAAAGAGATGAATCGAAGGATAGTTTCTCAAGCACCATGTGGGCATTATATTGCATAAATCGAGGCGAAAAGCTATATGCCAGATTGTCCAAAGTTTCAAAATCTGTGCAAGCGCTATGCGACTGGGAGAAGCTTTCTCTAGGTTCCGCTGAAAAAAGAAAGGAAGTCGTCAGCGAGATGACTACAAGCTTCGACCAAGCTATTCAAATTGTGGCCCAGGGATGGAAGAGGCCAGAATCTTTGAGTTTGTTGGATCTGTGGATCAGACGTTTAGGCAAGACGGATAATGTGGAGATGAATGAGGAAGATGAGGCACATTCAAGGTGGGCCAATTTGGATGGGCTTGAGGATCGTTTCTATTACGGATCCTGGAGACTTTTATCCGAGGGACGATTGGTGTAATGGAATGGGATCATGATAAGGTAGTCTAGAACTCAGTCATAGTACATTCAAATCGACCTACTATAACATACACTGTTTATTCCATTTTACTCATCGTCATAAGACTCCCATCATCTATTTTTCAAATCGCTTGGAGACAGTTCCCCAGTTGACAACCTCCCAGATGGCAGAAAAGTACTCGGCCTTGCGGTTCTCGTACTGAAGATAGTAAGCGTGCTCCCAGGCGTCAATTCCGAGGAGGGGCTCGAAGTTGCCGATGACGGGGTCCTGGTTGGCGCGGGTGACGAGGCCAAGGGTACCAGAGGTCTTGTCCTTGACGAGCCAAGCCCAGCCAGAGCCTTGGATGCCTGCGAGGGCGGCGTTGGTCTGCTTCTTGAGGTTCTCGAAGGAGCCAAAGTCCTCGTTGATGGCAGTCTAGAAAGTAAAACTGTTAGCGATCTGCGCTCCTACAGTCGAAAGCAATCAGATAACTCAGGGGGTAAAAACGCACCAGGAGCTTGCCCTCGGGCTCACCACCACCGCCCTTGCCGTTGGGAGCCAGGTTCTCCCAGAAGAGAGAGTGGTTTACATGGCCACCACCGTGGAAGTTGAGAAGAGGAGCCTGCGAGGCGGCGGCCGTGGCGTCGCCCTTGGAAGTAGCCTCGGCAAGTGCTTCGGTCGCAGCGTTGAAGCCGTTGACGTATGTCTGGTGGTGCTTGGAGTGGTGGAGCTCCATGATCTTGCCGGAGATATAAGGCTCGAGAGCGCCGTAGTCGTCTAAGAGGGCATTGTCAGTTCTGTTCGGAGATGACGCGGGGCAGAGGGACTTACACTGAAGATCGGGCAGAGTGGCCTTGCCGCGGACGAAGCTGGTTGTAGCCATGGCTGCGATGGGCTTACCAGCACCGGCGCGAAGGCCGGCGCGGAGGAGAGGCGTTGTGCGCAAGAGTGAAGAGGCCATTTTGTCGTGATACAGCTATGTGACGGGTGAGCTCGGGTTCGAGTAGAGTGGAGAGGTTGCGACAGTGTAATAGCTCAATTGGTGATGAATTATTAAAGGCAATCGCGGGATAGATGTCATATATCTTCCAAGATGGTGTTCAGGGAATTGGGCTTACCAATAGTACCGAGTCGGATGAGGTAGATGATGTCAAAAAGAGCACAATTCGAGAAAATGGAGCTCGGCAATCCGAGCTTGAGCTGATGAGCGCATCCCGTCGTCACGTCACTTTTCTTTGGTGGGCACCAACCAATTGAGGGGAGGCTAATTGGAATCTGGAGGGGTGGCTGTGGCGCAAGATGTGGCTGATCGATCTTGTCACTCAGGGTCTCGGGCACCTAATAGATTTGACGTGATGAGATATATCTACCCGAGATGGCTTTTTTTTTCACTTTATTAATATGGATCTATAGATTTTTATTAATTTCTGTATACAACATATTGATCTGGTACTACAAATAATCATTCATTACAACTACCTAGTAGTCTCTCAAATTCGGAACCTGCGGCTGTAAGTGAATCACATGTGTTCCAACTCCAGAGTGTGTAGTCCAACAACGCAACAGCACCACCGTATTCACATGTAACCACACTCGAAACTCCTAATCCGACAATCGTTTTACGGAACTCCGTTCGGAATTGCATTTACACGATTTCAAAACTCGGCGTATTACGTTTCATAAGCCAGCAGTTCTCATGCACCTGTTAGTCAGCACATTCACCCACTGACGCGCCATCAAACGCGCCGTCTCCAGCATCTTCAACCCCACTACAGCCCAACCTTGAGAAAGCTATACTTCTCTTCTCTCTCTAAACAAAGGACCACCATGATGCCTCAAAATGTCTTATTACGACGTTGATGCCATCCTGACTGACGGGGAGGTATGCACCCTCTCCTCCACCCCTCTTTGCATTAATACCATCTAACCCTGCCTCACAGAAAGTCCCCTGTCAATTCGAACTCGACGTCCCTTACCTAGGCCACCTCGACAACTCCCACGGCCTCAAGCCCGGCTCCCAGCTCTCCCTCCCCCTCTGGCTCGCCGAAATGCTCGCCCTCGCCTCCGCGGGCGAGGACTCCAAGGCGCCCCTCACCCTCAACCTCCCGCCCTGCCTCTCCGACCAGGTCCTCGCCGCCCTCAAGGCCGACCCGCGCGCCGTCGCCCTGCGCGACCAGAGCCCGCACTTTTACGGCGTCGGGGTGCGCATGCTGGACCTCTTTGACGAGCGCGAGGTGGGCGCGGTGCTGAGGAGGACGTTTGTGGTGAGGGGCGGGGACGTGGGATTGCATGCGAGGAAGGCGGAGGAAGTCGGGATGGGCGGGCAGGGGGAGGAGTTTCTGAGAGGGTTGGACGAGTGGGAGAGGAAGTTGTTCAGGGGGGGGCATCAAGGTGTGAAGGGTGCTAGGGAGTGGATCGATAATGTGAAGAAATCGTGATGCGTCTACTTGGAGAGCGAGGATATTACAGGAGGGCTGTCTGGGGATTTTCCTGCTCTACAGAGGGAGTGATTGATACCCAATATCTTGATGGATGAAACATCAAGAAGAACGCAGTCTTGAGTCTACACATGTGGGCCGGAATCTCAAACCTTGGGCTGCATACCGCATAGAACATTTATACAATTCATCATATATACAATAGAGACCACCAATGTTTATTAGCCATCCGTCTTCAATTTCCCCAGACAGTCCCTCAACTTCATCACCACATACCCCACAAGAGCCATCGCCATCCACCCAAACGTCACCAACATATCACTCATCTGCAACGCCAAAAAGTACTTATTCGAATATCTGACCAAATACGCCGTACCTCCCCACACCACATAGTGAAACAAGCCCGTCACGATGAAAGACGGCACCGTCCTCGCCGATGCCCTCACGTTGGGCAGAAAAGATGCGCGTAGCCACCGGATGAGTAGGCGGCATTGCAGTATAGCCTGGAAGTGATGCTGGAGAAGCAAGTTCTTGAGGAAAGGGGCGTCAAAGGCGTTGGGACTGAGGATGAGACGAGCGTATGCGTAAAAGTGTGCGGCAGCCCAGCATGTCTCGACGTAAGCTCTCTCCACCGCAGCCAGACAAATGACCAGGTACACCACGCGATACACATCCATCATCATCTCTTCAGCTCTCCCACCAGACCCATCTCCCCTCCCTGGCCTCACATCTCTCTTCTCACTCGACCTAATATCCCTCTTCTCGCCCAGCACTCGTCCCCTCACGACCCTCCAGACAAACTCAATCGCACAACACCAACACACCCACACCCCAATCTCCCACGCGCCACACCTCCCCAGCGACTCCCCAAGGAAATAATGCGGCGACGACCTCGCAAATTTCATGTCCTCGACGGCATGGTACCATATAAACTGACCCGCCCAGGGCGCCAAAACGCGACGAATGTGATTCACCAGAATCGCCACAAAAAGATACACCGTCGCGATGCCATGGCGTGCCCCCTGATGTTGTTCCCGTGCGGTAGGATGAAGACTTGCCGCAAAGTCCCTCATGAGAGCGAACCGATGGGATAAAAAGTCGCGATTCTTGGTTCGACTGGCCATTATGTGTGCGCGTTGGCAGATATGAAGTTGCAGTCTTTCATAGGTGAGACTGCTCAACGCTCTTTTCGCGTGATGATGATGGCCAAGAAAAGAAAGAAAAAAGAAGGAGAAATGATGGATTCAAGACTGCAAATCATGCTTTACTAGGTAATATAAACGCATGAGATGGATACATCATAAAAGTTGGACGGTGATGGGAATTGAAAAAGGAATGTCAAGAGATTGAGCCAACCGATAATCTGTGCATGTTGAAAAGTACTGTGAGCTTACTTTCTTCAACACTAACACCCCAAGGTCGAGGCATTAACGTTAACCATCAAAACATCCATATAAGAAGCACAAATAGCAAAGTAATCAAACTCATCAATTTAAGAAAGTATAAAATCAATCAAATGTTTCCATATACATCATAATTATAAATCCAGTCCTGTTCTAAATCTATCACGACGCAGTGCGTTTCGCTCGCCAATACCCAGAAAACCTTTGTCGTCCATTCCTATCGTTACAGTCTTGTATCCCATAATCCACATAAACCCATATCCGTATCCATGTCCATATCCATATCTCATTATAATAATCCCGCCCGAATAAAATTCGAACCGTTCCATCAAAAAACGCCAAAGGTTCTAGGTATCTCAAATTCCAATCCCAATTGTACAAAATCGCATCGTACATATAAACCATCCATCTCTTTCCCGCCCTAAGTACAAGTTTTATGATCCATTGGAAGCGCACATGACCGAAACACTGTCGATCGATTTGGTGAAGAACGTGAAGCAGGCCGCCGTGCCCGGGGTTCCCTTTGTTCGGGAGTTTTGCCAAGGAGCTTGTGGTCAAAGACCAAAACGTATCCCCAACATCTCGCAACTATTCATGATGTAGAAAGCAGTGAAACAAAATTCGAGACAAAAAGATATGTACAAGAAAGAGAGAGAAAGGAAAGAAAAAGAAAAAGAAAAAAGACACAAGAAAATTGGAATGGTCTGAAGAGCCAGTGTAGCGGCGAACTTCGACATCGAGTTGGACCCGATAGTGGTAGCGCCTTGATAGTATAAATTGACGAGGAATTTTCCAGAAACTGAGCAATTATCCTTTATACCTCCGATTTGATATTTTGTCCCAAATATTCTTTCTTTTTTTATATCATTTTCGGGAACGTTTCATATTTTTTTGGGGGGGTGACAGTGTCAATGGAGTATGATCAGTCGGGGAGGAGCAATGACAATCGAAAAGTGAACAAGGTTCAAAGCCAGAAGGACTAGGGTTGGTGTTTGAGTTTCTCTAGCCCAGCAAGTTATCCAAACCACTGAGTTGATTAAAATTGAAACCGGGCGACGTCGCTGAAGTTGCCGAGGAGGCACCGCCATAGGAATCGTCGTCAAAACCCGACATCATATTGTATTCCGCAGTGGATGGGCTGAAATCAGGCCATAGTGATGCAGGGCCGGTTGATAGGGGGGAGATCAGTGGGCCATCAACAGGAGAGTTGGAAAGACCTTGTCCGAAAGACGCATCAAAGTCGTTGGAAAAGTCCAAGCCAGTCGAATTTCCAGTCATGAAGCTCAGACCGTCTGTATCAATGGCCGAGATACCATCGTCCATGAATCCAGCTTCCGTAAAGACGGGGCTAGATTGAGGAACTTGGACACGGATCTCTTCGAACCATAGTTTGAGCTCAGACATGGGTGGCCAATCACCGCCTCCCTTCCCACCACGCTGCTCATCAACCGATTCCTTGTTCTTTCCGCGAGAAGGCTTCTGCCGAAAGTGTGTACGGCGTAGGTGTGCCGCTGCGTTGTAATACGCACCATAGTGCTTCTCTGAGGCACAAGCCTTGCATTTGACAAGGGGATAGAGCAGTTCGAGCTTGGAGTGAATGCCAACGTCGGCAGGGTTGCGGCAAACAAATTTCTTCACAACGCCCTCGTGCTTTGCGTTGATGTGGCGTCGAAGCTCATGATCGCCCCGAAAACCGTCGGGGTGGTCACTGCACTGATCGCAGTGAACCTTGGGGTGTTTAGGTCGCTGGTATCTATTTTTGCTTGCGGTCGACTTATTGCCGGCCCTTGCCAAGCTGCTATTGTGCTCAAAGTCCATTTGGGGCTTTGGAGCAATAGGAGATTTGCCGTTCTGGAGGGTTCGCTCAAGGGCCTCTCTGCCACGTCGCTGAGAAGCAGTCGACCTCATGCTGATGGCACTGGTGCTTGATTCAGACCTCTCCATGCTTACTGAAGTAGGCAGACCAAGAAAGTTGGAGTTTGAAGTAAAAGACGAGTGGCGTCGAGCTTCCAGAGGAGAAAGACTGGTTCCGACGGCGAGAAGCACATCGGGGTTATTACCCTTCCAGTCAGAGTGCTCTGTGCCCAGAAAAGCCATTGAATCATGGCTAGTGTAACCTTCAGGACCACCTTGGGACCTAGATGAAGCGAGTCTTGTCATGTGGACAGAGGAATGATTCCCGAGATAGCTGTTTTCGCGAGTCATTGGAACAGCATTGTCAGCTGCGGATGAAGCCGATATCATTGACGGGGGAGCTGATGGTCCATGACTGTTGAAGATGTCATTGGAAGACAAGTCTGTTCCCGTTGTTGCAAGGTATGTAAGGTAGACTTCTGGGTTGAGGCCAACATCAGGGGAGATGGCGATGTTTTCCGAGACACTTTGTAGACGCCCATCTTGGGAGGCAGATATGTTGTCCATGGAAATGGTCTTAGGCATGGCTTGTGGGTAAAGGAAGCCGGGTTCCGATCGATTTGAGACGGTGCGACGCATAGATGATGGGGCTAGCTGTTGGGACAAGACCCTTCGTTGAGAAGTCATGGCATTTTGGTCCTATTGTGAATGTCAGCATATGAATGACCGGTATAAGAAAGCGCTTGGAAATAAAGACCTACCTGGGCCAAGATGGAGGGCATTGCTGTCATGTCCATGTTGGATCCACCTCGCTGGAGAGCAGTACCGCCAGGGAGTGCTGGATCATGTTGCGCAGCGCCGGGCTTGAAGTGTATGGAACGATAGTGCTTAAGTTGAGTATACTTCGTTTGCTCCTCTTGCAGCTGGAGCTGAAACTGAAGCTGTTCGATCGAGTTGTTGCTTTGTTGGTTCATGGAGGACATGGCTGTTGGTGTTGGTCCTGGGGAGGGTAGGCTGTGTAGGTGGTGGTTTGGTGCAGACAAAGAGACTTAAGTAGAGAGCTAGGGTCAGGGTCGGGTGAAGCAGTGATTCGTATAAGTAGGTAGGTAGGTAGTTAATGAATGAATAGTGGCAGTGATTCTTGAAGTAAAAGAGTATGTAGAAGTAAAAAGGGGGTCAAGGACAGATAAAGTATTTCCGGTAATGAATGAAGTATGATTGACAGAGTGTAGGAAGGTAGGGGGAAAGGACGAAGATGTAAGTATATATGTATGCAAGGTTGGGTAGGTAGGTAGGTAGGTAGGGTATGCGTGTGTGGTGTGGTGTGGTGTGTGTTTGTTTATAGCCTTCTATATAAGCTTGCTGAGACAAGCCGGACGGACAGAGAGGCAGGCAGGAAAAGAGTAGGCTGCGTGGAGCAGAGCAGAGCCTGGTAGGGTGAAGTAAGGTAAGGTAAGGAAGATTGTGCATTTGCGGTGCATTTGCAGTGCAGTGCAGTGCAGTGCATGTAATGTACCTGCACTCGTACAAATTGCAAAAGCAAGGTAAGATGTATGTGTGTGTGTGTGGAAGAGGAGCCCATCCACCCGTCCATTAATCCATCAGATTTCCGCACCGAGCATTCAACTGTATGTCTGCGGAAAAGGCAGTCAGAGCCAAACGGGGGGGCCAACCACACAAATGTCTCGTGCTGTGAGTTTGGGTTGGGCTGCCAGGATGGGCAAGATGCATGTGGCTGCATCATCCGTTCCACTCCCATCCCCCTTAGGGGAGGAGAGTAGCTGGCGCTCTGGTGTGTGTGCCAATGTATGCACACAGCAATACCAAGTAGGTATGGGCTTCGGCCTCAGTTGGCAAGGTGTGGAAGCTGGGCTGGCTGGCTGGCTGGCTGGGTTTGAGAGTGGAGATGGGAAAGATCCATGCCACAAGTATGGGTGATGATGGATCCATGGGTGGGTGGGCATCAAGTGTACGGACGACGGGAGTACGTACAGACTGTACAGTGCATCTTCTGGGCATAGCATGGGCTGTCTGGTGCTGTCTGGTGCTGTCACTGGGAGGTCGCGGTGCAGCGGTGCCGGGGATTGGGCAGTCAGGCAATAGGTTGGCAGTAGCCAGTGGGGCTGTGCCAGTGCGTTGCTGTGCGTTGTGCGTTGTGCGTTTGCCAGTCACCCAGTCCTGCGTCTCAGTGTGCAAGTGTGTTTTGGTGTACATGTACGGAGCATGTGTGGAGTCGATGCAAATGGAATGCAATGGATGTGCGAGTGTGTGTTTGGATTGGCATCGCCGTGTTCAAGGGTGGAGAACCCGAAAGAAGGAACACGCCCACGACACCCAGATTTCATGGGGATCAGACTTGGGGAAGGTACGTACATACTGGGTATTGGGTGGATCTCATGCTCCTCCTCCTGCCACTTACTTGCTGTTCCTGCCACCTTATCGGCAATTCATCGTGCTTGATTGATTGATTGATTGATCCATGGATCGTGATTAAACCCCTACCTGGCGTACCGTATGGAGTACGTATACCGTGTACCTGGTATTGTTGCTGATACCGGTGCTGGTGCTGGTACATGCGCTGCAAGGAGACAAAAGATGAGATGATTTGCGTTGCGTTGCGTTCGGAATCCACGGCGAGCGACACGTTTTCTGCCATGTATTAGTCCTACGCTAAAGATGGCTTAATTCGAGGCTTCTCTCATTGTCTGTCCGTTCTGTAGCGAAGAAGAAGCAAGCCATAGATCCATCCAGTCAAGATGCTCTGATTGCAGATAATGGTTCATCACATGTTCCTCTGTGCCGTCCTGGAGACACGCCAACATGACGAGGCTTTGAACTTCTTCGTCAAAGTTCCGGTCGAGGGTGAGTCCGTCGTTTTCCCAAAATACTAGGTAATTAAGCCCAGTCTGCCTGATAGTCTACGTGTTTACTTGTGCGACGCAATCGAATCCCAAAGACACTAACAACAACAATCCATGGACCCTTAGGACGGGCTTTTTTGGTTCTCCTTCTTCATCTTTAGCGACCCAAGGGCACTAAAAGTGTTCAATCTGAGACGCAAGTTCAGGTCTCGCTCGCTGTAGACACCCTCTAACACACCCGACCTCTAGGCTCTAGCTACCGGGAAGTTCCCGTACCGCCGCCCCCAAACCCCCTGTCCCGTTTTGACGCCCGACTGCTGAGCATCAATTAGCCAGCACTGTGATGGCTAGCATTTCACAAATAGAACATCCATTCATTGAATAACTTGCATCTCCTCCATCGTTCTCAGACGCACCTACTTACCTGTTTCCTGCCTACCTATCATGACATGCTGTAAGAAATACATGCCATGTATGCAAGTACGTATGTAAGTACATATGTAGGCAAGGAATACATACTGTACGATTAAAACACTGCTAACGCCAATTGGTCTCATCAACATCGGCACATACAAGTAAAAAAGGAAGAATAAACAGCCCGTGCATGGTGGAGGGGATGTGGACGTGGCCGGGGATGCGAGCCGGTTGTGTCAGCCAACAAAGATGCTGCACTCTGCAGACTGCACTACCTATTTTGTACTTGCAGTATACGAGACGGCACGATATGAATGTACCTATAAAAAGAGCAAAAAGAGGTACCGGATTAGTAGACCATGTTAAGACCCAAGCCGATCTCGATGCCACCACGAGACGCCGTGTGTCAGGAATGGGCCTGGGGCTTCGGGAAAAAGTGATCACTAACCCTCTTGATAATCGCTCACTGCCTCTGATAAAACTCACCGGAAGGGTCTCGCTATCGTCCCGGTGCTCGATGTTGGCATCGGACTCCGCCGCCATGCGTTGGTGGCCCCGTTGGACAGATCGTTCTGCCGCCGTTCTGACTCTTTTGTCTGAGAAGACACACACACATGCGCACACCACACACAGTATTGCCTCTGTTTGCATGTACAGTGCGTCGGTGTAGGGAGCATCAAGTCAACAAAGTCCACAAGGCAGTCCTAGAAAAAGAGGCAGCCACGCTAAATTCAGGAATACAACCAGGCATCTTGCACTAACTGTATTTCTTGGCAAACTTTTCACCATTACTGATGCCCAAGAGTAATGGAAAACAGCAGTCTTTGGGAACAGCAGAAGAATCGCTTGGGGGGTGGTGGCAACGCGTCACTCAGTCAGTGTGAGGAGGAAGAGGCTCTGTCGCGAGTCAAAGGTGTCGCACAGCAAAGGCAGGCTTGTCAGTTCCCATGCATGGCACCACCACCATACCGTTCCTCAATCTCGCATCCAGCCAGTTCCAGGGGTTCTTTCTTTTTGCGGGACACGCACGGGAAGACCCATACATCATCCTATGGAACAATGCTGGCATTGGGTTCTGCATCCCAGCGCTGCGTTTCATCCGATTAACCTGACGGCCCGGAATATCTCACCGAAATCAAGCACTGCCGCCGCCGTCATTTGTGTCGTGGCATGGCCCAGAAACCACACTGCTACTGGCCCAGGTAGTGCCAGTTTTAATTCGTTCATGGCCAAGACTGCCTTCGTCACTTATCCTGGATCCACCCATCATGGGAGGAGCCTTGTGGATTCCGGGGGGCGACCCACTTCATGCCACTGCAGGATCCATTAGTGAGGCGAACGACAGATTGACTGGCAATGGATCTGTCCACTCACACACACACCCTTGGCCTTCAGCAACCCACTAGCCCAAGCTGTGCCTTTTACCTTGCTTGTCTTGCTTGTTCTTGCTAATCCGCGCTGCAGAAGGGCAACCCAGACTCTGGTAGAGGTGTGCGCTACCGGTAGAGTACCATTGCATTCTGTGTGCACTTTGCCTCCAAGTAATATTGCAGGCCTGCACTTGTACATACAGACAGACAGACAGACAGACGAGGACGAGGAGCACATTGTAGTAGCGGTGAGACGACAGCCGACAAATCCATCTACCTAAATGCCTATTTATTTATTTTGCGCCTATAGTCGTACGAGTTCGGTGAGAACCAGTCATCGGCTGCCCAAAAAGGGGCCTGCCTTGTAGACATCGTTCCTTTTTCCACTCTGCGTCAATCTGTTCCTGGATCGAGAAGCCTAGACCAGCATTGCGTGGTGCAGCAGTGCATGCACTGTACGATATAATGATGATACCTCGTGTTAGTAAGATTGACTGATTGATGGAGCAAAGCGGAGATACGTCTGCTGCAGTAGCAGCAAGACCGGGACCCGGTCAGTGATGAAGTGCATTGGTTTGTTGGCATCGCGTGAGAGGTTCGTTTTGTTCCTGCTCAGCCGAGGCCGGGTTTCCGTCTCCGACGCCGTTGACGCTGGAGCCGTTGACGGTTTAGACGGATGGGGGCCTTTGGGGCCTTTGGGGTCCTTGCTCTGGGAAATTTGCCCCTGGAAATGTTGGAGACGCTGGCACTGGCACTGGCACTCTAGAAGCCGTTTTGCTTTGCTCTCATTTGAACGATCGGATGGTTCCTTAGCTCACCCACCCACCTCCCCAGCGGGCTGCTACAGATCATCGTCAGTAAACGACGTATCCAATAACAATATCGTCACTTGGTCTTGTGATGGCTTTTAGTTCCTGCAAAAGAAACTTCACCATTCAAGGGAGGTTTACTGCCGAGGTTATGCTTCCCCTCTTTTGTCTTCCCTTTTTGTTTTTCTTCTTACAAACTCAAAAAACTCGTACAAAGTACGTACTCGTACCTGTGATTCCGGTCATGTCTTTGAAGCTTGTTTTTTCATTTTACTCACTCACTATGCAGGGGTACGTGGGTGTCTCGGGAGGGCCCACTTTAGTGTGTGCCAACACAGATCCAGATGAGTCAACTGACTGTGACCGTCCCGCCGCTGATGATGGCAGAGGGGTCTCAACAGCAAACACCTCCTTGCCTGCCCATCTTTTGCCACCGACCGTTATCCCAAAGAGTGCCTCGTACCATGCCTTGGGTGCTTGGGTGAAGCCGACTTGGCCGACGAGCCTGATCTGGCACGGCCAAGCACTCACCCCATTCGCCAATCAAGTTCTTATCGATAGTCACGTCAAATGGCTGTGTAAGAGCTTCCCTGCCGCTGCAGCACAGCAAACTAAAGGCCACTTGGCGTTAAAAAAAAATGCAGACAATTAATGACAGAATTTCAGTAGTCGGTCAACTTACTTCGGCGATGTTGCATGTTGATGCGTTTCAAATCGTCCCTCTTCAAATGAACTCGTAGTACCTGATAGGATGGAATGATGGCGTCATGGCATGTCTCCTTGTACATAGATACCCGATAATGGCATTGATAGGCGGCAAAATATCGGGCTTATTAATTCGGCCGACGATGACACAGTAACCTTAAGCTTCGTTCGCATTGTGACATACTCACTGACTGAACGATCTGGCAACGGCTGCATAGTCTTCTATGTGCGCCAAATAATAGACAGAAAGCGGCATGATGCGCCGTCTACAATTAGTATTGCTGGCATATCTGCAACTTTGCAGAGCCCGTTCTCGCAGCTTTAATATCCATGAAGACCTATTAGCGTTTCCGCAGGTACCCGCTCCGTAACCCAACAACCCAACTTTATCCCATCGACAAGCACTGATGAATGATAGTTTGAGGTTATCTTTGCAGACGACTTTATCTCAGAGAAAGATGCAAAATCACTCCTAGATACGAATCCTCCACATCCGACTTACTCTGCCGATTTCTCCCAGCCAACTGTTGGCGATGCCGCAGAAGATGACAACCACGGGGCTAGTAATGATGGGACAAAGGCCGACTTAGCTCTGACATACGAGGTCATTAACATGTCGCCTCATCGTTATCTTTGCTCCATACCAATGATTGAACCGACCGGACCAGAGAACCAGACTGCGACCGAATTGGCCAAGGCAGAAGAGGCACGTGAGCTCAGCAGAGCAGCAGTTAGTGGCTGGAGTCTCTTGAACCAGCTTGAGGATTCTTGTTTATACTTTATGTCAGGCTGGTGGAGCTATAGATTCTGCAATAATCGAGAGATTGTGCAATTCCATGCTCTTCCTTCTATCCCTGATGGCCACCCGCCTCGCCGCGACCCTCATACAGCCGAATACATCCTTGGTCGAACCCCCGCGCTTCCGGCAAAGTCAGAGACACACGCACGACCTGACCCTAATGCAGCGCGAGTGCCAGCTGAGCTTCAGATTAAGGGCGACCAGCGATATTTGGTACAAAAGCTAGAAGGTGGGACGATTTGCGATCTGACCGGACGAGACCGGACCATCGAGGTTCAGTACCATTGTGCCCCAGGGACTCAAGAAGACAGAATTGGTTGGATTAAAGAAGTTACCATTTGTGCCTACGTGATGGTCATCAACACACCACGATTGTGCGACGACGTTGCCTTTTTACCCCCTCGAGAGACCAAGGCAAATCCCATTACGTGCCAACTGATTAGTGATGCTACGAATGGACGGCCAGCACCACCTCTTCTGGATCAGGGCGTACCACTAAAAGAGGCCACCACAAAACAGGCCGAACAAGCAGAAACGCAAGACCCGACTGAAACACCCAAACTCACAGTTGGTGGTGTCGTTATTGGCGGAAGAAGGGTCATATCTGCTGGAGACCAGGATGGCCAACCCCCAGTCAAATTGGCACCCCCTCGAAACTATCTAAACAACCATCAGGCATCTGCTCAAGAACGCCTTATTGAAGTGTTGGTTCACGCCGCCAGCAAGGAGGATGGCGGCAAGGTAGATGCTCTCACCAAGGAGGAGCTAGAGAAGCTAGACCTCAAGCCCGAGGTCATCGAAGAGATGCGGGAGCAGATGAGAAAACTGGCTGGCGATAGTGGTTGGCAGCTAGAAGTTGTCGAGCTGCCCGGGGATGAGGACCTGAGGGAGCTGCGTGGGTGGATACACGAGGATGAAGTACCAACAGGGGGCAAGGCCGAAAAAGCAGGTGATAACAAGGGGAAAAGAAAGAAGGTGGGAGAGAAGACTACAGGTCGTACAAATAACAAGGATGACGAGGGCAGTGAAGAAAAGTTCTTCAAGGAGGAATTGTAAATGACAAGGTAGCGAGTTTTGGCGTTGAGGGTAAGGGAAACGTGTAGTCTTTATATATCAGTTCTTGACTAAACTACCAAGTATATTATGTATGCGAATGAGGTAGAAGTTCAAAAACCCAACTCTTGATACGCAATACCATGTTGCATTGATCTATGGTGTTGGTGCGTGGGTTCATGGTATAGCTACTTCATTCTTCCAGCTCTTTTGCAACTCATGCCTAGAAGTTCTACACTACAGCCAGAAGCTGGGTTTACAAATTAGCTTTAATAAGCAAATATATACATGTCATCCTCAGCTAGAATTGCTCAAAGTACTTTGTTCCTGATTGACATAGCCTATAGAGATGACAGCCCCAGGTGGAGCACTCCTTCAATCTCTTCAAAGCTACCAGTAAGCTTCAGATATGGCATGGGGAATGCGCATTCTACCGGCCGGCTCCCAGTCAATGGGCCAGGAGAATACATGGGTTGGTGTCGTGGCCAATTCGAGGACAAAAAATGTCGCGGAGCGGGCAAATAAAGCATTACGTGATGCCTCTCTCAAGGGAAGGCCGATGAAGACTGGCAATCAACGTGCCTGATGTGAGTACCCTGTAAGCCTCATGGATATATACCTCTTACTAACGCGGCAGCCCAGTCCTCAGTGGAACAAACCCCTGACTCTCTGCGCCTTAAAGAGTACCCCAAGTCGTGGTTCTACAACCCTGAGCCCCCAGCCTCTCTCGTATTTCGTTCATAACCAGAATGAAGGTGCTAGAAAGGGCATACTAGAAGGCAGGCATCACCAGCCGGTCTCCGATCAGCAACGTCGCGCATTCACATGCCTTAGTTCCAGCGTCCAGAACACATCAGTGTGGACTAGTGCGACTAAAACCGCTTCCACAAGTGGCAGATCCAGAGTCGCCAAGTCAAGAGAAACATGGTCGAGGAAAAGGACCAGAAAGGAGACACGGGACAGCCCATCAAAATCGTCCCTCCCCGCGACTCGCCCGCTGGTACCTACCTATGGGATGACAGTCACAATAAATTCGGAGATCTTCGGGGAATATGAACACGGAATAAAGCCAGAGACCCTTTTGAGAAGCTAAATTCGCGCGATGACACACCAAAATAAACTGACTGATAAGGAAGATATATGGGAGGATTCGATGGGAGAGATCAAGTTGCAGATATAGGCACATATGAGCAACGGGGTCAAAAGTCTAGAGATGTCAGATACTGGGTGCTAATTACGTCTCCTATTTCTTGACGGGCGTGAGCCCTCTTTTTTTCGTATTCCTCTTTTTTCTCCTTTTCTTGTCCTGCTAGGTGTGAGCCCTTTATTTATTTCTTCCTCCGCTATTCTTCTTTTTCTATATGGCGCGAGCCATCTTTCTTCTTGCAAATATAAATTGTTCAGGTTTATAGCAATAGACGTGTAGGCGACGTTAACGTGGTTCAATCTCAATGTCTCTTCTCTGACAATTAGCCTCGTAAATACTCGCCATCATGTGTACATGCTAAGAAGACGCAAATCGGAATGTTTTCTTTCTTTCAGGGATGAACTAAGAACTAATAAGGGCCTATAATAATGGCGAAAAAGAATGGTAGGATAAGTCATGAAAATCCACCATAAGTAACTGCACAGCGATTAGAGAGTGAGAAAAAGGGGGTTCCACTGAGTGAGTGATGGCCTATCAACACTTTGTAATGATAGAGCTCATTGGAGGCACTTGTGTTCTACCTCGGTGAAGGAGTATAAAGTAATATAGCAAAAACAACCCAGTTACTAATCATCATCACGATTCGCCATCATCACCAAGCATCACAAACATCCATTCACAAACGCGCAGTCCTACAGCGCAACAAAGACAATGACTAACCAGGCCATCGAGATTAAGATACAACAACCCTCTTCCACGGCCTAGACAAGATTCCTTCGTCCAGACACTTCAAGCTTCCAATTTCTGTGAAGCGCCAGGAATTTCCAGATATCTACGGGAAGACCCAAACCGTCGTGATATACAGGATATGGGAAGGGCTATCTAGATCCCTCAATTCGTCTTCTTCCACGAGCTTGCCAGTGGTAAAGTCGTAGCGTGCACACAATAACCCCGACTAGCAGCAGTTTCTGTAGCAAGACGACCTCGTTGCCAATAAAATGGAGGTGTCTTTTAGCCAGGAAGTAGACCACAGAGTCCGTTTCAGCAATATCACGAGCCATGAAACGCGCCTGGAGAACATGACTAATGGCCCTACCACTGTGAGAAGTCATGAAAGATGGCAACTTTCTCTAAACTCCTTTGTATTTTGACTATGCGTTGACTTTTGCGATACTTGGCTGGGACTATCCCCTCCAAACCCAGTACCCTTCAGGGGCGTCCACAGTCCACAACTACATTCAGTATGCTTTCTTCCTTGCCATACACATTCACTCGAGCGTGGGACAAGATAATATTCATGTTTTGTTTCCCGTCGTGGTAGATACCAAGCAGGTTTGTTAGGTACTGGTATGGGTGATCTGAGGTGCTACCCCTATATCTCCTCGCTGTCGCCAGCGGAGCAATATGGAGTCTTTTGCGAGCCGTTCAGTGCCTAGTAGGACGCTGAGATGTACTTTTGACGATCAAACTTGCAGATATTAGCCGGAAGATTGATGTAATCATCTATTTTATAGCTATATGATCATGGTTCTTGCGTATGACCCCTCTTCCTCTCAATTTCCCTCATTGCTTTCAGTGCCCAAATACTCCCTCCAATTCCCCTAGATCCCAGCAAGATGATTCGATCCGTATCTACGAAATAAAAGTAGTTTCAGTGCAAGGCGAGCAAGTTACAGCAAAGCAATGACAGAGACCATATGATGAGTTTTTGAGGCATTCATACTTCCTTGAAATTCGACGAATTATTTCAACTACATTGAGCATCCCCTCTCCATCATAGATGCATCAATCCTGTTTAGCAATGAGTAAGTTGCAGAGTATTCGTTCCTCTACGAAACCATTTAATACAGGGGTAGGGGATCCATATGAAGAATCGCACCCATGAATGTCTGCGCCATAAATACTCCATACAATGCATACAATGCTTCATATTAATAGTAAACTTGTTGCGGCTTATGGAATTAAGCTCTACCGTTTTCCGAAACGAAAGTTAGCAATTACGTAGCCATGCAGAAATGGACTCTTCCATTAGCTGCCTTACATAATTTGATGCCCAAGGCATACCCCGCACACTTAGAAACGGCGACTACTATTTAGATTCCCGTTATTTTGTCAATGGACTGCAAGCCATAAACTAGGTAACCTGCGCATCGTCGAAAGACTAGGCACAACCTAGACTAATCTCACGGATGCCCTTTTAAGCTTTACTTTTGTTATTTACCTTCCTTTCTATAACGAGAACAGTGGTATAATGGACCACACCCGCGCGATCTCGTCCAACGCCTTTAGAGATTATACCCGGATTCATCAAGGCGATGTAATCCATAATCATGCCAACAACTCCCACAAATCTTGTGTCTTAATTCCTTTCCCTCGCAATGAGGAGGTTGTGTTTCGTCAAGACCTTATCAGCGAGCTAGACAGAGTCCTGCTGCCATCCGACGACTACTCCACTGCTGCCCTCTACGGCCTTGGCGGCTCAGGGTAAGCCATCCAGGCGCAATAATGTGTGATATTGCTAAGTAGTGGCGACCTAGTAAAACTCAGATTGCCCTCGACTATGCCTACCGCTGCTGCCGCGACCCCACCTGCTCCGTGTTCTGGGTCCACGCCGACAACGAGACGACATTTACCCAAGATTTCAAGTCGATCGCGAAGAAGCTAGGTCTCCCAAGCAATCTTGATGGCGAGGCTCTCTTAACGGAAGTACGTCACGGTATCGAGAAGAACCCTCCCTGGGTACTTATCCTGGATAACGCGGATAACTTGAGGCTCTTTGGTGTCGGTTATACCGCACAGGATGCTTTGAATCTGGGAGAACGTGCATTGAGCCTAGACAAGTTCATCCCAACAGGTCCGAGGGGCCGAGTGCTTTGGACAAGCCGTGACGAGCGTATTGCTGGAGATCTTGTTGCTGCTCAAAGGGCAATCAAAGTCTCAAACATGACTCTAGATGAGGCGAAAGAGCTATTCAATAATGTCAGAAATAAACAATTGAGCAACGAGGAGGGCAGCGACAAGGAAAAACTTATTACAGCACTTCTTGCCGAGCTCGACTGGCTACCACTCGCTATATCACAAGCAGCAGCATATATAAGGAGGACCCAGACAACCATTGAAGAATATATGTTGAGATTGAAAGAGGGCAAGAGAAGATGGAAGATTCTAAAACAATCACAAACTGACCGTTATCGGCGACGAGAGGTATCAAACAGTATTTTAGAGACCTGGAACATTTCAATGAAGCATCTCCAAGCTGAAAACAGGACGTCATATCAGATTCTGCACATACACGCTTTTCTAGATAATCAGAACATCCCTGATAAGTTAGTCAAGAGCGCAGGTCTTTACAGCGATAAAAGTCATGCGACGTTTCATACTCATGAAGCACATGATAATGATTCCTCATCAGACTCATCAGATTCTGATAGTGATCATGACAAGATTACCGACGCAATTACTCGTCTCCGTGAATTTTCGTTTTTGAGCGTACAGATCACTGGAGAGGGAAAAAGAACATATAAGATACACAAGCTAGTGCAAGAAGCAATGCGGTATGGACTAAGTAGAAAGGAACGAAAGGAAGAGGAAAAGTATTTCTCAGTTGCAGCACTTGAGATTATTTCCAGTCTTTTTCCCGTTAGCGGACCAAAAGTATGGAACGAATGCGAGAAGTATCTTACACACGCACAGCAGGCATGTGAATGGGCGACAGTCTGTGGAAGAGAGTTGACGGCTGCGAATTTGTTATCAAGGCTATCGGATTATCTGAACGATCGCGGGAGATGGAGAGAGGAAGAGATTGTGGACCAAAGAGCATATGGACTACGAAAGACAACCTTAGGCGAAGAGCATCCTTCTACACTCGTTAGCATGGCCAATCTTGCATCAACATACCGGAAGCAGGGTCGATGGAAAGAGGCGGAAGACCTACAGGTTCAGGCAATGGAGATGTTTAAGAGGGTGCTTGGAGCAGAGCATTCACATACACTTACTAGCATTGCTAATCTTGCATCAATATACTCAGACCAGGGTCGATGGAACGAGGCGGAAGACCTACAGGTTCAGGAAATGGAGATCTGTAAAAGGGTGCTTGGAGCAGAGCATCCAGATACACTTACTAGCATGGTTAATCTTGCATTAATATACTTAGACCAGGGTCGATTAGAAAAGGCAGAAGACTTACAGGCTCAGGCAATGAAAACGTCTAAGAGGGTGCTTGGAGCAGAGCATCCACATACACTTACTAGCATGACTAATCTTGCATCAACATACTGGAAGCAGGGTCGATGGAAAAAGGCAGAAGACTTACAGGTTCAGGCAATGGAGATGTCTAAGAGGGTGCTTGGAGCAGAGCATCCACATACACTTACTAGCATGGCCAATCTTGCTGTTATCTGGAAAAATTTAAGCAGATTAAGCGATGCTATAGCCTTAATGGAGAAGTGTGCTTCTATTAGAGAGCGGAGACTAGGGCAAAGTCATCCCGAGACGATATTTTCCTTATCGGCTTTGGATGAATGGCGAAGTGTTTAGGATAACTACATTGAGTTCTGTCGCGGTAGATAGATGTAGGGTTAATATCATCAGTGTAGCAATACATGCAGCATAAATACGGTATATTGCAATGCATATAGATCATAACTTAATACAAGCCACAAGGTCACAGGTACTTGTGTAGCCAGCTAATTCCTACTAGGTAGTGTATCCCTTGGTCACACTTATACCCCCTCCCTCGGATCATAGATCATACACCGACGGTAAATTTTTGTTCCCCGTATATCTGGATATTCCGGGATATGCTACCACTCTCTCTTTTATGTGTAATATTCTGGGTCTTATTGAGAATAGCCATTATCTCATCCATGTTACATCAAGAGAAGCAATAAGAAAACGTGTATGGAGCACCTGTGTGTGTCTCTTTAATGAAAGCTGCTGTGATGCTGCTTCTGCACATATCGCCCCTCAGTGACGCATGCCACTCGGTGATTAGATATCGCTTCCCGGTTGGCAAGGCGATATTTTTAGGTTACTGATAAATTACATACTTGGGCATGTCATAAGCACTATGGCAAAAGATCAACGCGTGTGCATTAAAAGCAAAAAACCCATACAAGCAGCTGAAGGGTCCGTTGTGAGTTTGAGGGTTAGCGGAGCAGCGGACGTGCAAGAGCCAGATGCTAGGGTCAGGCCCTTTTTACTGCAGGCGATGAAGATAAGCAGGAATATCTCCTACTTGTACTTGCAGGAGAAAGCTGCTGCTTTGGTCTGCGCCTCTAGTTGGGATTGGCAGACATGAGCAGCAGCATCGCCGACGTATGCACAAGGATCTGGCCATGAGGGGGGGGGATGATGACAGGTCGTGGGGTTGCTAAACATGGTCAGGGAGACGATGCAGGGAAGGACTCGTATCGGCTCATTTTGCTTCTGCCGATGACATCTCGCATATTTCCATGGTGTCATAATTGCGCTCCCTGGAAATGCCGCGCTGCAAGGATCGAAATGATGTGACACTCAATGACTGACACAAGACAACACAGTTGGAGGAGGAAGGGAGGGAAGTTTGTGGTTGAGTACAAGTAATTTGCGACCGGTTCTCAAGCCAACTGAGCGGCGAGGTTTTTAATGAGATTGAGAAGATGAAACTATTGGTTAATTTGTTGCAAACGGGCCGGTAAAGCCATTTCATTTTTCTCATACCTGGTGACTTGATTTCTCTTCAATGGTCGGGGTCGAAATCATACCTGCTAATGGGAAACGAAAAGCTGAAACGAGGTTGTTTCTTTTCCCGCGGGCGGACGTTGGACCTAAAAAAAGAGTTGCAAAAACCTTTTACACCCTTTTTGCATCGTCGGTTTTCCATCTACCCTGGACCTTGCTTGCTACTAGCCCTTTGCTCAAACAGGATACGGAGGTGTGCCTGAGCGATGAATTGGCTAATGCACCCAGTAATGCAGCTGGAGCTTCTGCACAGCTCGATTTACACCATCCAGGTGGCGTTGTGCGCAGATAAAGAGCCCTGGAGTAGGTGGGTAAGAAAATTCCGCAGTAGCAGCGCAGAATCAGCCCCCTCCGCTCACTATAATATGCCTCTCATGCAGCCTTCAGCACCCATTGCGGCATTAGCAAGTCCCCAAAAGGAAGAAGAGGTCGGATGGACACTTGGAACAGGAATGGATGGGCGAGTCGACCACTCTAAATCAATCAATGGCGTCAAACTTGTGGAAGCGGCCCGACATCCGGCAAGTTTTCTCTCTCTCTCTCTCTCTTCCGATTCCTTTGCTTTACCTTTTCCTTTGTTAGAGTGACTCCGTAAAACGATTTCGGTGCGGCACGCTTCAGCGCTGCTTGGAAGTCTTTTGCCACACCCGCACCCCCAACAAATAGATGGGGTCCAGGCATCATCGAGAATACTTGTAGGTACAAGGACATGGTGATGAAGTACTTGTACTCCATGCAGACTCCGTAAAATAATGCAGTGAATAACGAGGCGGATGCCGTTGCTCGTGGCGACAAGAGTCAGCAACCCGGGGTCCTTTCGACCAGGGCTGCGACTTTTGATGCAAGAAAGTAAATAAATACAAGCAAAAGATGAGCAACCCAAGCCAAGCCAAGTCTCCAGCACAGCAACAACCGGATCAAAAACGTGGAAAGTGGGAAGAAAGAGAGAAGCTCACCCCTGAGGGTTCCCTCCCTTGCTTATGTAGGTACAAGTATCTCCCGCCCAAATCAAGTTTCGACGAATTGTTTCCCACCGTCACATTGTGTGCCCAGAAGCTCAGCCCGCAGGGTGGTTTCCTCATTCAGCAGTGGTCTGCAGGGGAAAATGGCAGCCCTGGAGAGATACAGGGATCATCACTCCACCAACACTCAACACTTACAGGGCCCCCGACATTGGGATGTTCACTGATTGGGCCGGGCCCCGAAGGGGGATGAGAGGAGGGTCCCTGATTTAGTGTGTGTCCCTCTCGCGCTATAGCGCCTTGCATTGCATTGCAGCCAGAAAAAACTTGGACTGGGCGAGTTGAAATTGCTTCTTTCGCTCGCTGGTCGAGCAATGAGAGGACTGAGCGAGCCTGAGTTGCTCCGTTCTTGCAGATGGGCCAAGACCCATGGATTCGATTCGGGTAGTGTGGCATGTGTGGGCTCGACAGAAGCGGAAGATGCAGGTGGAAAGGGGCGACGGAAAAAGACACTGCAGGCTTTTTTCTTTCTGTGTCTTGTTCAGGTCAATCAAAACAGGTTGCCTCATCTGCCGAAAGAAGATGAAGAGATGCATTGCATTGCACCCAATCCAATCCAATCCAAGTTGACTGCGCACTGCACGCTGCACTGCACTGCACTGCATCCATTGCACAGCCAATGCCTACCTGTACTCCGTACCTGAGCACATGCTTTGTACCTACATGATTACTTACCTAGCACTGAGTGCTCACTTCAATTCTGCTGCCCTAATTGCGTCACTCATAAAGCATGGACAAATCATTGTTTAAGAAGGTGGAACATAATTCCCGTTGAATTTTAGTAGTGTTTCTTTTTCTTCTTGATTGAGTTTCTCTTGCTCTCTCCGCTTTTCAACAATCTCCAAAAGGCCAATTCGTGATCGTACTATGCAAGCACTTTCGCTTATGACCCCCCCAGCAGTGCAATTTCTTTTTGTCCCTGACGACCTCGGAGGTGATGGATGGTGCCTTGAGGTACTGACTGGCTAAAAGGATGCACGGGCCGCTACACCCGCCCAGGGACTACCTACCTAGTGACCTAGTACCTGATGGACCATCCCATCACCCCAAGAGACACACAAAGGCACACCAAGAGACAGCCGTGGACCCCTGGCCGAACCCCCCCCTAAGCCCCAATTTGCACTTAGCTCAGGTCTGGGCAGGTATTGAGAAGATGGAAGAAGCAAAACCGTCCACCATCCATCACCCACCGTCACCCAACAGCAACAGCGACAGCAACAGCCACTTTGTCCAGGGAGCCATTGCAAATTTGTTTCTTTGCCTGCTGCTACTCTGCTGCTACTCTGCCTATCACTCTACCATCCATACTACTACCTACCTATCATCCAGCCTACTCCCTCCCATGCGTTGCTGCGCTAGAGAAGAGCCCATCATCTCATCCACATCCACATCCCCATCCCCTCCTCCTATCCCTATCGTATCCTCTCATCTCTTGACCTCGTCGTCGTCTGTCGTCAAGCTTGTTGCGGAGACGACTACGAACTGCCTGTCGTCATTCCTGCAGCCATCCGTCAACCTCCCCGGGCTCTGCAGCAACATTCCTCCTATCGAGCCTTGTGATCAGTCTTTTCCATTCCTCGCCTCGTCCGTGTCTCGCCACGCGACTCCCTATTTGACAGAGCCACACTCGATTCTTCTTCTTGTTCGAGAGAGAGAGAGGCGCTGCGACATTGTATCGTTATACCCTTTCGGCCTCTGCCCGTTGAAACAAATGCGCACATCTTGAAATCTCCGGGACGACAGACATCGCCACCTTGAACGGTGACCTGCATCCCATTGCGTCTGTCTCGTATGCCGACGTCTCACCATTGCCGTCGACTGGAATTCAATCACGTCAAGCTCTAGATACCCCTCACACCCAGCTGCTTGACATTGGTATAGCCATCTCATTCATCGGGCCTGGAGCTTGATTTTTATTACTTTGTATACATAACACCTTCTGAGAGCTGTACGCGAACCGACATTGCGAGCAATTGAAGCGGATTGAACGATATGCTTCACTACCATTCAATCTAGCGTATCTAACCGTTCGCGCAACGCAACCAAACGCCGCGTTTTTTCATCACACACTTTTTCACCACATTCACCAGCCTGTATATTCACTTGATACCCAACCTTCTTTTTGTCTTACTTTAGTTTTCTTGGTGCAGGCATCAGCTCGACCTTCTTATCCAGCTCAACACTGGAATTCAATTACCAACAATATGGACGCTCCTCAATTTCAAGGTCCGCGGGGGCCTCGACCTCCGTATCCCCGCGCATCCTCTCGATCTTCTACGAGCACCGTCAACACTCGGATGACGTCGCAGAGTGCAAACAGCTTAACCTCAGTCTCAACCTCACCCCAGCTCTCCAACTCACACCCCACACATCGATTTCACCATGCCTCGTGTCCAAAGTCTTCCAGCTCGCCTCGACTAACGCCTCGACACACGCCCCAATTATCTAGGGAAGGGAGCATGGAGTCTACCCGACAGACGGCTGTATCAGCATTTTTGCAAGAGAGACTTCAGAGGGAGCGCAGAGCGGAGGGTGAGAGGATGGGCCATTCTACCTCTCTTTCGAGGCTAAACACCGACATGAGTGGCTCTATGGATCTGGGAAGGGCCCTGGACTCCCCGATGAGGACGGGGGGCAGTGATAGTCCGCGGCCAAGATCAAGCGCTGGTGGGAGTGCCGGTGCTGAGCCAGCCAAGAAACATGGCCTGGGCCTGATGGAGATGGAACATGTAAGAACATCGTGATTCCGAGGAAAAAGTATCCGCCTAACATTGATCTGCAGGTGCTTTCCAAGCTTCATAAGCAAAATTTCGACTTGAAGCTTGAACTTTATCATCGCCGTGAGAAACAAACGTCTCTAGAGACCCAAGTGGAGACGCTAGAAAATGATAAGAGGCAAACCGAAGAGATCAACGACACCTTGTTGGAAGAGTTGGACAAACGCGACAAGGCTGTGGAAGAGGCCGTAGCGATGATCGTCATGCTGGAGGCCAAGGTAGAGCAACTCGTCAGCGAGCGCAACATGGTTCACCAAATCGAGCAAGCAGGATTCTTTTGCGCCCAGGATTTCAAGGCCAAATATGAGAACCAGATACCTGAAATTTCTATCCCGGACGCTGACGAGATGCAAGAAGATGTCAAAGGCATCAACCGCATGCCGAGCTTCTTGTCAGAAAAGACGGAAAACACCGAAAACTTGCGGAATGTTTACCTCGGTGTGCGGGAAAGTGCTCTCAGCTTGTCAAGGGTCATTGAAGGGTCTCCCGAGCCCGAGGCTGGACCCGCTAATGGTCTGGCCAGTCCGACCCTCAGTGTTCTGAGCGAGAGCTCCTTCATGAGTGTATATGGCAAAAGGGATCACGAAGATGGCTACCCGCCACCTATTGACCAGCCGTTGAGTCTTGATGGTGTTGATATGAACCAATCCATGTCCACCGGAGAAGACTTTCAGAACATGGCAAAGGAAAAATCATCAGTCTTGCCAGTTCGTGCCGCAACGGCTAATCCCTTTACACGAGGCAGCGGCTTGGGTCCATTTTCGTCTATGGGTGGAGCGACTGGCTATGGGCACCCCCAACAGTATATGGAACGGCCTCAACGACCTAGCACAACCAAGGTTGATGGAAGAAGAGGTCCCCAACCTCCTCCCCTACACATACCCCCGATTCGCAGATCCAACCGAGATGAGAAACGAGAGGCTTGGAACAAAGTGATGACCGACGCGCCCGGCGGCGTACGTCTTCATGATCAAGCTTTCCCCCCTACACCCGATACGATTTCTACATCTACCCTCCACCATATGAGGAGCTCTAATGACTCGCTCGCGCAACGCCAGGACCGCAGCGCCGGGAGCTATCAAGAGGAGTCAGACGGTCACAAGGGTCACCATCATCAACAGTCTGGCGTATCACTGGTTGAACGGCCACTCCCTGTGCCTGGTCATGGTATGATGAGAGACTATAGGAACGGCGACATTTATACCCGGCATGGTGATATGATTCAACGCCCACGTTCAGCGAGCGAAACTACGGTATCCCACAGACGGGGTAATGACTGGGAGGGTGACAGGGCCGACAGTGATGATGAGTCTGACACCCGTTCCCTACAGTCTAGCCTAGATATTTGGATGCGAGAGAGTACCAAACCCGCCAGACATACCCGTCATGCTTCTCCTGATCTCTTTGGCTTTCCCATGAGCAGTTCCAAGGGAACATGGGCACCGCAGGCCATGTTTGGACCGAACAGCGCGCGACCCGGGCCACAAGGCATTGGTCCTGATGCTGCTTATATGCACGATCTCTTTTCACTACGACAAGCTCTGTTTGCAGCAAATGTAGCTCCTGCACCGCCGGATAGAAGGTCAAGTTTGCATGCTCGCACTGGATCAAATTCTGAGTCTGCGCAGACGGCTTCAAACAAGCCCGTATCGGAGACAGATCAGAAGACTCGACATTCGAGGGGACACAGCGAGACTGCACAGGCAAGATCAAACGTACATACACCAGTACAACAACTTATGCAGCCCCCGCTCCTGATCCAGGGCGACAAGAAGAATCACTATCCTCCGATTGTGGGGCAGCAAGGTGGCGCTCGTGCTGGCCTTAATAGATTATTCCGTCGATCGATAGGTGGTACGTCAGCAAGTGGTACACCGGAAAGCATCCCGTCTAGTGCGACGGAGCCCGCTTACCCTGATACCCCTAAGATGACGACTCTGAACATGGGAGCACCCTCATGGGTAAACAGAACGGTCGCACTCGATGACGATGACGATCGCTCTGGCGCAACGCCCCCGCCAATTATGCTTAACCCACGACAGGTGCGAAGGAACACGGCTGGCGCTGAAATCATGCCCGACTACTTGCACCAAGCAGCAAATGCAAAGGAACAAGTCGCCGAGATATGCGAGAGTGGGAGACAGACGCCAACATCACAAAAAGAACAACAACAACCAATGACCCCGACAACACCGTCCG
Source organism: Hypomyces rosellus (assembly GCA_011799845.1). Taxonomy (NCBI): domain Eukaryota; kingdom Fungi; phylum Ascomycota; class Sordariomycetes; order Hypocreales; family Hypocreaceae; genus Hypomyces; species Hypomyces rosellus. Next base: position 1,732,961 of record WWCI01000003.1, read on the forward strand.
GGACAGGGATTAGAAGAAAATGGTTACCAGCGTTTGCAAGAACGAGTAACCTGAAAAACAAGGCCGGTTAAGGAACCTTGATGTAAACTTGAGGGACAGACCCGCGTGAGGGGGTTCTCTCTGTATTATTACCACTTTCCTGTGTATTATCATATGTATATGAATTATCAATGGAATGAGCACAAAGATTGCTCTTGAGAACAATTTGATTTGCGCGTATTGTGATTGATTGTGAGGTTCAGCCTGGATGCCCTTTTCTTTGCACTACAACATTGACCAGCATCGACCAGTATTGATGAAGAACAATGGATATTTGGGATAAAGAGCCACTATGATTTCCCAGCGGGTATGCCTCCAACTGTTTGGCAGAATGAAAAGCATCAATTTGAGATGAGCGTCCTCTCTCAAGTCTCAATAACGGCTGGGCAAACTAGACAACGTTGAACAACTGGACTTTAGAGACAAGCGGTGGAGGATAAATGCCAAACTGCTAAGTGTAACAGACAGGTTCGTGTCTGTTATTTCTTTATATTTCTCTTGTTTCTTGGTTTTCCCCTTTTTTCTCTCTACCCCCCCCCCCCCCCCCTATTTCTCGGTATTCATCTTGCGTCTTGATATTCCCCTTGTTTTTCACTGCCGCTCTTTCTTTTCGGTATATTTGTATTACTACCCATGTCCATGTTTCCAATGTTGTGATTGAACGGTGAGCCTGGCATTTGGTGTATGTGTTTTTTTAGTACGTCTGTTATCAGATCATCCGATCGGACACAGTGACAGTGAGGAGGGCGATCCTGCCTCGAGGATACGTTGGCCATGAAGTAAAAGTTAATACCATGAGCTACTAGCTGGCTATTTTCCTTGTGGAAGCTGCTTCTTGATTTGGATGAGGCTCGCGTCGTTTGCCGCGAAGGGAAGGGTTTGCATCTTCTGGATCTCCTTCTGCTTCGCCTTTGCTGGTACCTCGAGCTGAGGGAATGTTAACGAGTCCTCCTCCCTTTACCATTTACTGCATCATTTTTTTAGTGAACCTGTTTTTGAAGAGATTCAGGGGCGTTTTGATCAACGTTATGAGGGCTTGATTGCTACTAATTATCACGGATGGAGCCTCGATGGCAGTCAAAAAGTGTGATGTAAGAGTCTCGAATTGAGGAAAACTAATGGGTTAGATATCTGCGAACTGTGATATCGTCTCTTGACCAAGTACCATGTTATTTACGTGTCACAGTTTCCCCTTTCCAAAAAAAAAAAAGAATTCTCAAGTACCTCAGTCTCTGTCCGTTCCCAATGAACCTGCTCTTGATACTTGGAACTGGGTTTGTTTTCGGTTGTTAGCAAACTCAAGACTGATCAGCGCTTGCTGCAAAGGTATATCAATGCTTCAAGGTAACTTGTCAATCTTGCAATTTAGAGCTTTTACAAAGACCAGCATTGAGTTGATCGCCCATTGAGGGCACACTCGAGATCGAATATTGGAAAACTAAGTTTCTCTTCAGAGCTAAAGTTACTCAAACATAGGCGCAATATTATCACAAAGACATGGCAAGTTCCCAGCAAGTTATCTTGATGTATGTTTATTTCATGCGACTCTTTTGAGTTGCTAGTCGTTATATACGTGACCCTAAAGTCATGGCCTTGAATGTTTGTTTGTTTTATATGTACAGAGCTCTTATTCATCATCTCTTGCATTCCATCATTCCCCCGCCCTTATATTCTCTTTCCCTCTCCTCTTCTTCTTAAAGTGTGATATGTACAAGAAGGTGGGGGGGCAAGATGGCCAAGAGTCGTCTTCGTCTGGTTTGAATTGCGGCGCTTAAGCCCAGTTCCAGGTGGCGTGGACACGGCCGGGTCCGAGAGAACCGACGACGCCCTGGAAGGCGGAGGGGGAGAGGTCGAGGGAGCCGGCGCTGCAGCCGGGGCACTCGTCGACGACGGTGACGTCGATGGTGCGGCCGCCGTAGTGGACCTTGATGTGCTTGCCGCAGTGGGATCGGTTGTTCCAGATCTGGGAGGAGATGGCGACGATGTAGTCGCTGGACTTGGACTGCCAGCCGCAGGCGCCGAGACCGGGGGTGAAGTAGGTGAGGTCACCGGACTCTTGGGCGGCCTCGATGGTGAAGCTGGGCTCCTCGGCGACGGGGGCGGCGGTGGCAGTGAGGGCCAGGGCCAAGAGGGCGGTGACAATCTTGAAAGAAGGCATTTTTGAAGGTGTTGGTTGTGAAAGTGGTTTGTTGGTTGTTGGTTTGGTGGTGTGGATGAGTGATGATGAGACTGAATGAGAAGGAAATGGTCGACGGATGAAGCGAGTCTTATATACTCCAGACTCAAGAGGGCCCCAGAGTTGGGCTTCTATCTGGATATCACTATCGCCGGCCTTTCCACAGCGGTGTGGTAAGCTTCACTGCCGCTCTGATTCAGATAGGGGGGGAGAGGGCGCGCTCGTCATCCAACGCCAACCAACAGCGACGTGTTAGTCCACCCACGATGTCCCCTTCGGTTCTTGCGGCTCTCGTGATCCAGCTTGTCTGGGATTTTGGTGACCACGGATTGCCTTCTCTCCCTCTCCCATGGGGAAGCCCCGTACGAGCCTTTCCGTTTGCGGGTTCAGTTAGCGGAGACGGAGTGGGAATGAGTGCCACAACTTGCTCGGCCAAATGATGGGACGTCTGACAATGCTGTGCTGGCTGGCTGAGGGAATGGACAGCTAGGTTCGTTTGGGCGTTAGTGCAGTAGCAGACACACACGTTCAGAAGGGAAGATTTGATATTCGAAGCTGATGTGTGTGAAGGAAGAAATGGAATGCAGGACGAGGTTACACTGACGGTGGGTGGCCCACACGCACTCTCTCGGTCCGGAGAGACAAAGAGAGGCCCAGCACGGAAAGGGTCGATCATTGTGTTTACTTTAGTTTCAAGGGGAGGGAACCTGGTTGGCCAGTCCGCAAAGATGTAATCCTTCGGGGTTCCTGGAAGCCTTGTCCAACCCGCGCTGTGGTTGGCTCAATCCAAAGCAGTAGTCTAGTTGTAGGTAACAAGTAGTATCGTCGACAACCCCCCCATCTTAGCTTGGACCCTTTTTTGTCTCAAAATAAGATTTTGGTGTGGGCACGCTTTGCTCGGCGAAGCCGTGTGGGCAAGTTCAAGCTTTCCCGCCCACGACAAGTGGGCAAGGCCCGCGCCACCACTCCGCAAAGTGTTGCTTGTAAAACGCTGACATGCATGTGAGGAACCTCTCCCCCAAGAGGAGATGCGCGCAGATACCACCTCGCTCGCCTAATCATGTCGTCGCTTGTCTTGAGAGATGTTTGCGGGAGCGCACGGGTTGTAGTGTTCAGAGAGGGGGCGTCATAGGTCACAATGGAGACACAAAAAGAGAGAGAAAAAAGAAAAAGAAAAAAGGGACGGAGAGCAAAGTGGTCTTGGGTGGGTTTACGTGAGCAAGCGTGTTGGTTGGATGGCTTCAAGCTTTTTTTCCCTTCGCCAAGGACGACGGTGGTCAATTTAAAAATTAAGAGGAATACGACGTATAGCAGAGTCCTGATATGGCTCGTAGAAACCTCTGCAAGAAAGTGATCGACATTGGATTGTCTTACGGGTTCTTGGTGTAAAATCGTGTGTTAGTTGGTGAAGATGATTTAACCAGAGATTATGGAAATTCCATGGCAACCAAATGAAAATGTCCATAAACAGCAACCGAGATAACGCAGTTTAATGAGAAGACTGTGATGCCCAACAATGGCACCGTTTTGCGCCGACGATAACGCCACCAGATCACATCCCCAGATAACGTTTCTCCAGAAGCCGGACGAATACGACTAATAATTTGCTTTTCCCCAGATCTCACACACACTACCTTAGTTGCACCACCACCACCAACAGACTACGACAAGTAAGTCCGCCAGGGCATTCCCCCCCTGGTGGCTTGCGGAAAATCTTCCGTCAGTTACTCTGTAGTTGACTAGGTAAGCAAGCAAGCCATCGTCAACAGAGCACACACCGGAAGAGCTGGAGGAGGGCTGGGATGGCCCTCGCGTTGTCGTCGATGGCGCCACAACTTGTCTTGGAAATGACCGGGGGCAGGATATCGAGGGACAAGTGTGACGATGATGACTTATTACATCTTCTGAGACATGATAACTAAAACGTTTAGGTGAGCAGGGTCTCAAAAAATACGCGTGTATTGGGTAGCTTTGTGATTACATTCTACGTAATTACGGAGTAGATTCGTGGGAAATAGCCATGTGGGACGATGTGACGAGACAAACCAACGAGGCTCGCCACCCAATGAATACCTTGCCTGCCTGTCTGCCCAAGTCCTTTTTTGTTTTGTTTTGTTTTGTTTCCTTGCTTTTGTTTTTTTTTGTTTCTCTTCGTTTCTCTCGGGTTGAAACAGGGGACTCTGATCTTACTCTTCGTCGATTCAGTCTCTGTGCGTTCAAACTACTACCGCCCGGAGCCTTTTTGAGATGGATGGATCTTTGTGACATGCAACAGCCGTGTGAGGCATTTTTCTGACCCCACAAACAACTGAACTCCGTTTTTATATTATGAGACAGAACCTATAGCAGACCCTGACGCTATCACGACTCCAGCTTCGTGGGCATGCGTGTAAAGGATGCGAGTCCTGGTTGGGCGGGGGGAAGGGGGACTTTTGGTTGCAGGAGGAGTGGGAAAGCAAGATCTCTCGGAAATATGCTCCCCCCCCCCCCTGTCCTGTCCTGCCCGGATCTGCAGGAACCTTCCATGGCGTGGGATCCTCCGGGGGAACTACAGCCGCTTGTCATCCATGGCTATAGCAGTTCTTTTTTTGCCCTGTTGATCATTCGTCGATCAACGGTCGGTACCATGATCCGAGTTTCCAACTCCCCTCCCAAAAAGCGATGATCCCACAGTACAATTCATGAAGCATCGCTTTTTGATCCAGGATCCTCATGGCAGCTGTCCATTCCGTCATTCTCTCGATCATATAAAACATGGGAGCAGCTCCCCAGGCCACTTCTGCTTCACGCACAGGCTCTGTTTCAGTGCTGTGGATGCCTTCAAGGTAGCCAGAAGGAGTATTTTAAGCGCTTTCCGGGAGTGGAGCACGGCATTTGGACCCCCCCAGGCCATTCATTCATGCCATCAGGCCTTGGCACATGTCGGTCTTCCTTTCTCGGAACACGGCATTGGATTATTATTTCATTCCGGTTACCGTTTCGTTCTTGTTAGACCGCTCTGCATTTGGTGTTCCTCCGTAAGTGAGGGTCTCATCAACCACCACCACCACCACCACAAGAACGTGAGAGCTAGGAAACTTGATTCCGAGAAGGAATGCCCAAAGATGACATTCTCTTGCCGTCCCGATAATGAAAGTAATGTCCTCTTCGAGGTTGAATCATCTCTGAGCGACTCATTGGGTGTGGCAGGCTTTGTTTAATTGGGAAGGCAAGTAGTGAGAGAGGCTTGCAAGTCGAGAAAGTCCTCCAGACAGCGACAAATCATTGTCTGCCTACCTCCCAACCACCAATTCCGTCTGACCAAGAAATACTACGCTGCCACGGGTTCATGTGTGACGGATGGATGGGTTGGATGGTTTGCGCATGCAGCGTCACCATGCAAAGTCATCACGCATCGTCACTGGTTGCTCAAGGGGCCTGCAGGCAAATGCAAATCCTTTTGGCCCCACGCGAGCTCCCCTTTTTTCTTTTTGAGGGTGGTCAGGAAGCACGAATTATCTCATGCTTATTGCATGCATAGAGAGAGGGGAAAGGGAAAAAAAGAAGCAGTTTGACGTATTCTTTACTTTATTTTGTGGTATTGGTTGGAGCTTGACTGCAGGCAGCAGGTGATTTTGTCGTTGCGGCCGTTTTTTGAAGTCTAGAACCTGATAGGCGACGATTGAAGATGACTGGAGATGATTCCTTGAGCGATTTGAGATCGATTCAACAATGAATCTACTTGTTGCCGAGGCAGCATACCTCATCGTTGAATCGTATCGCCGTCCGCTTGATGATACCTTGACGGCGAGACAACATTTCCTCTAGACCGGTTTGGAAATACGCCGCCAATCGCGGAACCTCTTGATCACCAGGTGACGGGAGAGTCAAGAGTAAAGTCCTACTACTACAGTGCTCTCACGTAAAGTCATGAAGCCTGAGACGATCGATTCATGAGACATGCATGCCGGCTGTGACGGGTTCTCATGTATCTCAGGACTATGGGTAATCTCGAATCTCGTACCTTGGATCAAAGTGGTTCGTCGCCATGGCCAAGAGCAGGATGGATAGTTGACATGTCTAGCTGTGCAGGAGAAAACCCACCTCTGGTTAAGGGATGGACTCCATCTCCGGAATAGGTACTCCGTCGTATTGGAGAGCGACATGAACATGATTCTTTCATGTATAGATGACTACCCTGTAGACAGAAAATGAGATGCTGGGGGAAATCGTATCAGCTTGATTGATCGCGTGACAGTTTAGATTATCTTAATTTCTTTGCTAAACTAATTAATAATTTCATTTCTCCTCAAGTTCGTGTCTTTGTTCTCTTCATGAATCTAAAGGGTGTTAGCTAGGCTGTTCAAGTGAGAAAAGTCGTGAAACTTTTGCTTACATGCTCATAGCATCAACATAATAAACTAACGACACGTGCTGGGACACAATGGAAGAACGCAACTGTTTAGGTTTCTCTAGTAACCTCATTCAAACGGCGGCTGCTCCCGTGTTGGCCATGTGTCCGTGACCAACCAATCGCATGCGAAAGGTGAGGAACGGAGGCGCCGATGGCCCTGATTTCGGCCGAATGGGCTGAGATCCCTGATGATAGTTGAGAGTATTAATGTCTTGTCTCTTAAGCATTCAGCCGGATCAAAGCGCTTCGCCTAGGCAGTCATTCTTTGGATGCGTGAACAACTTCTCTGTATCCATCTCCATTTCGTATTTTCGAGAATTAGGCACCAATCTTTTTTCACCGCGACATTGTTTTATTGCCCTCAAACTCCACGATGATGCCAAGCTGAGCATCGGCCCGTGGGAGAAGCTCCGGACGAAAATTATGGTCTGCCGCCTCGAGAGAGAGAGACTGAGACATTTTTGGAATGGAAGAGCGAGGCCAGCTTACGGAAAAACCATGGCGCCCTTCACGATGCCATGTACGGGTTGCCCCCCCATTCAGTGGATCGTGTGGACTCGAACGAAGCTGACCCGAGCCGCTTTGGCTGCTTCGCGCTCTGGGTTCACCGACCTGTTCTTTTGGAAACAATTATACGAGCCTCTCTTTGCTTTTGCTAGCTGGCAAGTCGAATCTCGGCTTCAGGCACCGCCAAACCCAACGTACGATGCCAACTTGTGAGGGGTGTCGTGGCATCGCATGTCCATCTTATGACATTCTCCGCAGATGAAGAACCCGTCGCTATGGCAGATGTCGCATTCGTAATGACCACTGCCGCGAGGAGGATACCGAGTGCAAACGTCGCACCACCATGTGGGACTTTCCAATGCCTTTGGGCTTGCTTCGACTTTGAGATTGTCCTCGTCGACTTCAATGCCCATCCGTCCAGCTTCATGAAGCAAAAGTTCTGTCGCTTTCGAACTTCCGCTTTTTGCCGCCCACCAAAACAGAGTCTTGCCGAAGCCGTCCTTGACATCGATGGGGATATTGTTGACCGATAGAAGAAACTCTGTTACCTCGTCCTGCCCGTTCCTAATCGATGCGGATATTGGCGTCGAATCGTAAAAGTCCATGGCATTCGAATTGGCTCCACGCGAGAGCAAGAGTCTCACTACGTCGATGTGTCCCCTGGCAGCGGCATGGAAGAGTGCCGAGCGATGATTGATATCTTCGCCGTCAATATTTGTCCCAATATCGAGGTGTAGCTTCACCACATCGGCACACCCGCTGTAGGCAGCTGAGTGTATCGGCTTCCATCCGTAGTCGTTTGCGAGCTCTGTATCGGCGCCCTTGTTGATGAGAAACTTGATCACCTCGGAGTGTCCGCATTCAGCGGCCACAACCAGCGGTGTAGATCCGTCAAATGTTCTGGCTGTAATATCGGCCCCCTTTTCAATCAGAAAGTCAACCACATTGATGAACCCGTTGCTGCATGCCGTATGCAAGCAGGTCCATCCTTCGTCATTAGTATGGCTGATGTCGGCTCTGTTCTCGATGAGAAGCTTTACAACTTCGAGATGACCATGGTTGGCGGCGCATGTCAAAGGCGTTGATGCCCCGTTGATCGCAATAGAGAGATTGGCACCGTGATCGAGCAGCAATTTGACAACGTCAATATTTCCTTGTGCTGATGCCACGTTGAGTGCTGTCCAGCCGGAATTGCCAGGAGATGAAAAATCGGCGCCCTTGTCGAGCAAAAGCTGGACTACCTCAGTCTTCCCTTCTTGAGCTGCAATGGTTAGCGAGGTTAATCCGTTGTTGTTTGAAGCTTCAAGGTCGACGCCGCTTTCAAGGAAGAGCTTGACTATTTCGATATATCCACCGTGAGATGCTACCATGAGCGGCGTCCATCCATCGTGTTTGGCAATGGCGGGATCAGCTCCCGCTTCGAGAAGAACCTTGACTACGGCTAGTTGTCCGTTGGATGCAGCCCGGTAGGTTGGCGTTGATCCGTAGATGTTTGGAACGTTGATGTCGGCGCCTTGTTCTAGCAAAAGCTTGACAATCTCAACATGTCCGTTGTCGCATGCCACGTTCAGAGGTGTCCACCCAATTTGGTTGGAAGTCGTGATGTTCGCCCCGTTGTCAATAAGTAATTTTGCCATGTCGACGCGTCCACTTTGACAGGCACAATGCAGAGAAGTCCATCCTTCGCACCCGAGGGTAATGTCCGCCCCGTTCTCGATGAGAAGCTTTGCCACATCAAGGTGCCCGGAAAATGATGCCAGATTAATTGGCGTCCAGCCATTCACATCGATGGTAGTAACGCTTGCTCTGCCTTGTAGTAATATTTTGATAATCTCCATGTTGCTTCATTTGGGTCGTAGTGTTTCTGGTTGACAAGGAAGTTGACGGTGTCGACAAGATCTAGCAACGCGGCATAATACAGTGGTTTACCATCCGGGCTACCGTCTCGACGATTTTGGTCAAAGCATGCCCTCCAGGGTTCCCAGCTTTTGTTCTCTTCATCAAACAGCCTGTTGATAAGGTCGTTTAGTGTCGAATCGTTTGGCTTGCTCAGCGTGGCGTGTTGATCCCATGATGTCGCCGCATAGACGCGCAGTGATCCCTCGACTTGATTGACATCGTCTTGGCCTGCTTGCCATACCGTTGGGCAGTTTACGTAACAGAGACACATCTTGGCCAGTATGCTGCTGTGAAGGCGCTCGTTGGCCGCCAAGTTGTTGTGCACAGGGGCCATTTTGCTGATGAAGAATTCCTTGACCGAAAAATGGGCGAGGTGCACAGTTCTCAGTCTAATATCGGATTCGGATGCTGCATCTCGGATTTCTACCAGTGATCCGCACAGGCTCGATATCTCAAAGTCGATGTATTCCTGATCGATTTCACCCGGCATCTCATCTACAAGAAGTTCTTCGTAACTGTCGCTAATAAGTAGGGCCTCTGCAATTTCACACACCGTCAGTGGTCGCATCGCAAACGCGACCCAGCGTAGCAGAGAAATCGCCCGATTTCTTTCCCTTTCTGATGACTGCATAATCTTATCTTAGTTACGCTCGTAAATGTGCCTGAGCTTTACGGGAGTCTGGGCGATGGTGTCTTCGAGCTGCTTCTGGTTCTTCCAACCCCGCAGGTTGTCCTCTTGCATCTTCAACCATAAAAATTGACCGTTACAGCGATCTGCCATTTTCTGTGAGATAGTTTCCTTGAGCGACTGGGTCTTCTCTACGAGCTTCTTTTCGACGATGCTTCTTGAATAGGACAAAATGTCTGATTGAACATCTTCGGGGAGAATGTATTGGTAGAAAACGGTTCCCGCGAAGTCGGTGGTGAGACCACGTCGGATTTCTGGCTCATCCCGGCTCACAACTAATACTCTGGTGTTGGTTTGGCCAACAGCCTGTGTCAAAGTCTCGACGAATCCTAGTATGGTCCTGTCGTCGGGGTATTGCTCATCTCCCTTGCTTATACATTCATCGAGCCCATCCAGGATGAGAGTACATCCAGGGACAGCCTGTGTGACATCTTGGAGAACATGGATGAGATCACCACGAGAGATGGTCTTTTCGTTGTTGTTCACCCATTTCTCGTGTGCTATTTCGAACGCGGCTGGATGCGATGCGATGATCTGCGATAGCCAACATCGGATTGCCACATACGGATCTCCTCGACTTTCGAAATCAGAAGAGAAGAAGAAGTAGCCAACTGGCGTCTCGAGTTGTGATGAAATATGCTCAGTCAGACTAGCACACAGGATTGTCTTACCAAAACCCGCCGATCCATTGATCCACAAGACTTTGGCACGGTCTGATGGAAAATGCTCCGAGGCCCAGTGGATAAAGGCGGGTCGATTCAAAATCCAGCTACAAGTGCCGTCCAATTTTCTCCGAAGCGGAGTTTCATACAAGTCATTGGTTCCGTGGTGACCCATCAGCCACCCATGTACGTTCTTGCGTGTCTCAACTACAGTAACGAATGAGCGAGGTCTCGATCATAATGAGATAATCGGCAAATGTCCCCCATGTTGATATGTAGGGAGGAGGTAATAAAATGATGACAGCGATGATGGGAAACGGGAATAATGATGGGCAAGGGGGGGGGGATCGCCAACAATGAGGGGATGGCCTACCTTCAATCTCATTTTCTATCCTGCCCAAGATGCTTCGGAATTCGGAATTCCACGGTTCCCTATCTGAAACACTTCCTATTTTTGATCAGAAGATGCGATGAGAATGATGGAGGTTATGTACCATTTATTTGTTCTGAGTGAGTGCATGACCCATCCAGAGGAATGAGGTTTTGTAGGCCCTGAACCAATACTCTGAACTGCTCGACCTGTGTCGTTCTTTTTACCTTGTCCCCCAAGGCCCATTTGAGCTTCTTCATCTTGGAATCTGATGTTGACCTGCGACGAGGCCTCTCATGTGGCGACTGTTCGATGGAAAACCCATCTCCCTCACTCTGACAGGTATCTTTAATAACAGATACAATCTCCTCCACTACTGAAACCGTTTCTGAATCATCTAGAGCCTCGTGATGGATCTCTGACAGCCTGCCATTCTCAAACCCCACTGCTTGACCCTATCTCTCCAAGCGAAGCCTGTCCGCCTCAAACCGCGCAGCCAATGTGCGCGAATCCCTCCCGAAATCTCTCCATGTCTCAAATCGTTCGATGGCTTCCAGCGATGAGCCAAAGAGGCTGCCGAGCCGGAGAAGCCCAGCCGCGAGACCACCTGGCTCCATGGCTGATATGCAAGATCAGTTTCTCGTGCAGACGAATGTGGGGTGTTTGTTTCATCTCGGCAGAAGATTGATGATCGCTGGGACGATGGGAATTTTTAATCGAAATCACTCGGGAGGTTGTTGAGGTAAGGCATACGCCAAGTTTGATGGCTTGTTGTCAGCTGAAGAAGCCACAAGGCACAGCCATCTCGACTAGTGAATCGGCTTCCGCTGACATAGCTTTGGCATCATATTGATGTCTTTTAGATAGATACCATACTAAATAAGAGGTAAATAGCCTTGCTTTAATCAGCCTCGTCATTTGGCCCATTGGCAGGTCAGCTGTTCATATGTTCTCTATATATTCCGTGAGTGACGACACAAGGCTTGGGTGTCGCTATTGTGTGCATAAAGCGACGTCGCAACCTACCTACCCTAAGCATATTTGACTGCAGCATCAAAAAGCTCTAATCATCATCAAACTCCGACCAGGAGTAAACCAAGCCCCATTTCGTGTATTCTGGTATAAATCGGACTTTGGCCATTATCTCCATGGACAGTCTTTCGCAAAGGGAAAACGGTGACGAATTCCGAGACAATGGAGCATACCATGTAGAGTAACTGACCATATGTAAGCGCTATTTCGAGACTCGCATCGATTATAGCTGGAAGAATTATAAAGTTAGGGTGCATTAGTCACTTGAAGATGACTGAATGGATGGGAGTTCGGGACAAGTCCTCACTCCTAGTCGTTGAACATTTATACAAGCTCATCGAGGAACATTCCGCACGATGCGACTGCATGCATCTTCAGAAATAAGATGCTTACATTTATGCCTTGCAAATTCCTCACATGGCCATGCTTACTCATGGACGGGCGGGTTGCTCGGCAGAGATCACATACATACGTATCTTCTAGAAAGTCAGCGTAGCTAGACCAGTTCGTCATCTCAGCCGCATATTGAGGCTTTAAATCAGAATACGCGCGTGTATGGATGCCGTCTCATCGTGGCCATTACTCATGAACAGGCTCGTGTCCCATAGGGCCCCCAATGGAGATATAACTTTATTATCTCCGTTTATTACAGTCATCATTGTGCTGACATTCATGATTGCCAAGCATTCGGGATGGTCCCGAAAACTTCAGAATAAGATGATGAAGCACGACATGTAGGTAGAGATCAGCGTTAATATAAAAGACGTGGTGAGAGAGTTAATGCTCCATGCTGTTCACAATCACATTCACATTCTCAATCGCAATCACCACACCACACATTCACCTTCTCTTCTAAGTAAAAAACTTGAGGGAAATCGCAGTTTATCGCAATGCGTTTCACAACGGCACTCGTTTCGCTGGCTACGGTGGCTGCTAGCCTTGCAAGTGAACCTCAACCCCCATCCTTGACATACCTGTTTGGGGTGAACCTCACTGTTGCGACGCCGATAGTCATTGGAACAACCCCTCTCGGGTCCCGACAAGTTTTCGCCATTACTGGCGGGACAGTGGAAGGACCGAAGCTCAACGGTTCGTATCCAGCGAAAGCTTCTTAGTAGTTCCGACTAACACCCAATTTTAGGCACAGTTGCAAACTGGGGAGGTGATTGGGGTCTGACGGACTCAGCTGGCGTTTTCAGACCGGATGCCCGTTACATTATCCAGAGTGATGACGGTGCCAATATTTTTGTGACCGCGCAAGGTCATGCGACAGCAGGTTCAGACCTAGACGTTCAGATCTTCGAAACTGGCAGTGAAAAATACTCATGGCTGAACAATGTTCTTGCCATATCCTCGGGCGATATAGGAGCCAATGGTGTTGTCTTACAGGTCTGGCAAGCGGCCTAGGTTCATGGCCATTGATCTTTGTAGTCGGGAAATATTGGCTCTGACTGTCATGATTCAGTGGTGGTTTGGAGAAGAGACGACATTAAGAATGGACACAGGCTTTCCTTTATTGGCAGACATCTTTAATAGTCAAATAGATTCGGTCAATACAATTGTGGGACAAATATGAAGATTCATTCTTAAACCACTTCTTCAGGCGAATGCTACTCCCGTATCTCATACTTGGTCTCCTACAACTTTACTGCTTGCAGTCTCGGTGAACGGTTTTCACTGGGCTGAGAGATGCATCTACACAGGTTTTTGAGATTGTGAGAAGATAGTGCCATATAATTAGGCGCTGTATTCATGTCCCTGGATCTCGAGGTAGCTTGGGACTGACAGAGATTGTATCTGCCAACTGAGAAACCCGTCCTCAAATATAGTGCCTCCGTGAGCCTTGACACAAGTGAACTTTTCATCTTATCTGCCTCCAGCGACATTAGAGACTTGATATCCGTGCTGATGTTTGAGGTCAGGGGCCACCGAATACGACAGTGGCCATTCACTAAAAACCCAAAGAGAGTGAAGCAGCAGTGTGTTTTCGCCAAGGCACAGTGGATTACCTAGGGACAGCTGCCTACGACAATTTCTCAAAGCTCAAGTATCAGAGACAATCTCAACAGTTCTTAGACCGACCGTCTGCGAAATGTCGTTCTCGTCGGACACTTCATAGGAGAAGATCCGATGATTTTACGGTTTCTTGATACAAATTTCTCTAGTATTGCGCACATCCTACCGTTGACACACTCGATTTCCTGATTCGCCCTCCCGCCTTACCTCCCAAACACCCCCCAGAACCCGGGCAAAGCCTTTCGTTGCGAAGCGTGCTAGCTGAGCTTGGCTGCCAGTCACACATATCAGAATTTCACAACGCTGGCAACGACACCGTATACTCTCCGTACGCTATGCTTATTCTCGCTATTAAGGAGGGGACGGCTCGTAAAGCTGAGCTCAGTATGAACGAATCAAGGAGTCTGCATAATTTGTACAATTGAGGTTAGGCTCAGAATTATGTGAGGCCTGATAGGCAACAGAGTTACATCCCCTTATCAGCACTCAAGGTAATAAGTGGAGACTATTCTGTGGAGGCGACACTGAGCTGGGGGGTTGGCGGACCACTGATAGGAAAGGTAGAGACGGAACGTGATGCCTAACACACGCCTGAAATACAAATGGTAGATGCCCAAAAGACCCAACTCAGGGCAAAACGAGATTCTTCAGAAAGATAAGAAAGCAATGTCCGGCCCCTAGAGCCATGAACCAGAAACTAAGCGCATGATAACAATATATACTGTTTTCCAAGACTGTTAAAAAGCGGAATACCTATGAGGTGTCTCATATAGGGTGTGTAACAGGCAAACTGGGATCGAGATTCTTACTCATCGATAGAAATCGACTACCGATCGGGCAGCAAAAGAGGTTGGATAACATTCGTAAAGCGGCTGTCTTGCATGCTTAGCCCCTTCAACTACTTCATCTTGTGTCATGGCGTTTTGTGATTCGCCCTGGATGAAACAGCCTCATAATGTCTTTGCCATTATAAAAGGACGCCGGCATCTTTTATTCTAGTCACACTCATAAAGTAGCACATTTGTTGAAGCGCGCTCAGGATGACGGCGTTGGACTCTTATCCCAAGCGTCTCGATCAACGAAGTATTCGTGTGATCAAGCTTTACGGCGCTGCAAACCCAGACGATGCCATTCGTTTCGATCTAATCACGGCCTCCCTTGATGCATCACCATCATACGAGGCTTTGTCATACACGTGGGGAGGACAACCATTGGACCAGGTTGTCTATGCCAATGGTCGGGAGCATCGTGTCACTGAAAATGCGCGAGCTGCTATGATAAGACTCCGCCCGCATAAGCGAAGAAAGTTTAGGCTTTTATGGATCGATGCCATCTGCATTAACCAGAAGGATCCAACGGAAAAGAATTCACAAGTGCAAATGATGGGTGAGATATTTGCAAAAGCAAAGCGCGTCAACATATGGCTTGGCGAAGGAAATAGCTTAAGCGCTCTCGTTATGGTGTGCTTGCGGTTCTTCGGCCCCCTGGCTTCACTATTCGCGCACTTGTCATGGGGCTGTACATATTCCTTCAATCCGGAGACCGTTGAAATTCGACTACTTGTATTATTACTACGCCTGGGTTATTTCGCGGTATTCTTCCTTCTCTACTTCTTCATGAGGCTTGTAACATGGCCTATTCGAGATTTGTTTGTATTCAAAGGTTAGTTGGCTTCTTTTCTTTTCTTTTCTTTTCTTTTCATCTCAACAGCAGCTAACTCGAGGGTAGACTTCAGACAGAGGATCCAAGCTGGTGTGGCCTCCATCGCATCAAGAGAATACTGGCAGAGAGTCTGGACAGTACAAGAGGCCACGGTGAACCCGTTTTGCTTTGTTCTCTGCGGATCCTCTATGCCAATTCATATAGAATCATTTTACATAGGCGCTGGCTTTGTTCGCCTCTTATACACAACGAATGATTTCGAAAAAGCACGCCTGCCCTTTTATTTACACGCTAATATTAACACTACTGAATTCCGGGTAAACCCGGAACTTAAGTTCCTCATGCTAGACTCTCTTTGTGTCAAGAAAGCTACGTTGGAGGTGGACAAAATATTCGCCGTCAGAGCCATGTTCCCTCGGAGTCTTGGTAGAATGGCAGTAGACTATTCGCAATCTACAAGCCACATCTTCACGAACGCTGCCCGTCTCTTTCTCGAGGCTAGCCAGAGCGTTAAATTCTTCAGATACGCGTGCCAAGCTGGTCGAAATGACGAGTATCCTTCATGGGTACCACCGTGGACAACACCGACGAATATCCCGGAATGGCTTGGTGATGCTGGACCAAAAACAATTTCTCAGGACGCCATAGTTTTTCGGGGCGAGAATAGACACATTCTTGGGTTAAAAGGAATTCGCGTCGATACGGCCACGGCCACGATTAGTGCGCTCTTCCCGATTAGCCCGCCCCCCTCGATATTCGACTTGGTAGACCCCATTGTTGCAGAAAAGGCGTTCACGGTGTTTAGGGCTTGGGTAAGCGCACCCAAGACTGTAAAAGAGGAAGATCTGGGCCCAGAAATAATTCATTTCACATCTCTCCTCGCCAAAATGTTCAATCTAAACGAGAAGAAGCTCCGCTCATGGTTCCCGAGAATTTGGCATAAAGGTGACTACGGCATTGGGCAGCGGTCAAAACGCATTTTGGGTATATCAGCATATGAAGACCATGAGAGAGAAGCGCGCAAGTTCATCCAGAAGTTTCTGGAGCTCATTAGTGGTCGATCGCTCTTTACGACTGATGGTGGGAGAGTTGGAATGTCAACGTTGGTGATCCGCGAAGGGGATGAGGTTGCACTGTTGACGGGAGAAACTTTACCATATCTGATCCGTAAATGCCCCGATCAACCAGGTAGATACACCCTGGTCGCGCCCTGCTGGCTGAGTGGAGCAGTAAAGGGTGAGGCGTGGCCGTTGGTGAGAGGAGGAGATGACATTCAACCAGTGCAATCCGAGGTAGGGCTAGAGGACTTGGAGCATATTGAGCTAGTTTGAAGGCAGTCAAGAATCGATGCTTCTACTCATGAAATATTAACTTATCCACGACCCCCCTCTACAGTAGTGTGATTGTGGTGATGATCATTTATTTGCACGAAATACTCTGCCTAGCAGCAGGCATCACTGAAGGGCGTCCGATTTGGCGCCTGTTATATTTGATTGGAAAAGCATGGCCAGTTAGCAACAGTAGCGTGGAATGCTATTTAAGTAGTAGTCTTTAACAAACCAGTCGAGGACGCGTTCAAAGCTCTATTGAGAGGTTTGGATCCGGAGTGAATACAGTGTAGCTTGTACATTACAGATCCTTGGTCACAATCTGTAATTGATAGGCTTAGTCCTGTCTCAATGTCATCTCAATTCTCATCTGACACCAGCATGAGGCAAATTATGATACACAGGGGCCTTCTAGAGCAGTTCATAAAGACTTGTCTCATCTACCAAAGGTAGGGCAGCAAGCCTTCGACAAGATGGGAGACTTTGTGTTTCTCTTTCTATCCTAAATTGTACATATGGAAAGGATAAAAGAAGATACGACGCTAATAGCGAATGGTAAATGGCTAGCCCCATAGTAAATTAGAGTAGGCTCCGCGCTCATCACAAATTGATAGTAGTCGATTTGAACGGCATATCATCATCCTAGTATCTTGACATCATTTGAAAGCAATCATAGGCTCATTCAAAGTCACTGTAACATTTCGACACCTCCCTTTCTGTTCGATGGAGGTAAAAATGTGGCAGGGGAAATTTCTTTTTTTAATTTGTGCTATCTAGACAGTCTTAAGAGCTTCATCGGGGACCAAAGTAACCAGTCTTCAAGTACACGATTCGAATTAAGCACCCGTAGTTACTATCTTGGTACCAATCTGGCCATGGTAGAGCTTACTCCTTGTCATAGTAGTACTTAGCATCAGGCTCAGAAGCCTCACGCTTATCGTAGTAATACTTGGCGTCAGGCTCAGAAGAGGCTTCACGCTTGTCATACCAGTACTTGGCATCTGGCTCGGAAGCTTCACGTCTGTCATACCAGTACTTGGCATCAGGTTCAGAAGCCTCACGCTTATCGTACCAGTACTTAGCGTCAGGTTCGGAAGCTTCACGTCTGTCGTACCAGTATTTGGCATCAGGTTCAGAAGCCTCACGCCTGTCGTACCAATACTTGGCGTCGGGCTCAGTGGAAGCCTCGCGCTTATCGTACCAGTATTTGGCATCAGGCTCGGCAACAGATCGAGCCTTCTTATCGTACCAATACTTAGCATCGGGCTCGGAGGCCCCACGCCTGTCATACCAGTATTTGGCATCGGGCTCAGCGGCAGATCGAGCCTTCTTGTCGTACCAGTACTTGGCGTCAGGCTCAGTGGAAGCCTCACGCTTGTCGTACCAGTATTTGGCATCGGGCTCGGTAGCCTCACGCTTATCGTACCAGTACTTGGCGTCGGGCTCAGTGGAAGCCTCGCGCTTATCGTACCAGTATTTGGCATCAGGTTCAGAAGCCTCGCGTCTGTCATACCAGTACTTGGCATCAGGCTCGGCCACGTCTTGAGCTACAGTGAGGATTGTTAGCCATGTTTTGACGTCTTGTCTGTCATATGACTTACTCTTTGCTGGGGCAGCAACGGCCAAGGCCGGGAGCAAAGTCAAAACGGTAGAGAAACGCATCTTGTGTGAGTGTCTTGAGGACGGACTCGTAAAAATTGGTGTGTGATATGGTGGTTGGGTTAATGTAATAGAACTGTTGAGTGCAGCAGATATGAAGACTGGAAGATGATGAGCATTCATGCCTCTTTTATGTTCAGATTTTCGTCCATGGACCTTGTGCCCGCTTTTTCTTCTCATAATACTGCCTTCTGCCACACGCCACTTGCTGAAAGCATTGCTACACCTCGGAACAAAAGTCATACTGTACCGTATTCTGTACGCCACTCGGAATTGGTGATTCTCGGCATATAGTGGATGTACCCTCAGTTAGAACGTGCATTAGCTTGGAAGAAGCTGTACGACTCAGCTCATGATTTGGTCTGCATGTTTCACCCAAGATGACATCAGGGATTCGCGCTGCCATCGTCCAACGTAATATGTCTTGCCCCCCTCACAGGTCGCTTCAATCCACACAAGTTATAGTTCCGACCAAAGTTGCATTGCCATACGAAGGTCAAAGAAAATTGTTACACCGGGGAGAGATCATTACATACCGGTTGTCTCATGTAAGTTAAGACATTACTGTCAGACCTCAGAGAGCGGTGAATTCCATGTAAGGCATCTGACCACACGCGCATGCGCGACCTGCAAGGACAACATCTAGCCTGGATATCCATGATAAGAACGGGTCGGGAACGATAACAATGCACGTCATATACATATGCGGGGTTCTGACGTAGTACCAGCGAGGAAGCTTCATTGCGGGCTCTCATCGTGTTGATCTAGTGGGAAGATCATGGAGACTCTAGAGGGTACAGTAAGAATAAGGCAGTCAGTGCGCAAAATCTAGCACTAGGGACATGGGAGATCAAAGTCATTGAAAAGGGAGTTTATGATGCCCCCATTTTAGAAACGTCTTCTCAATCAGGTTACGGGCAGGGCAATGAACTACGCTTTAAGCCTAAAGATTCAGGCTAGTTTATTAATTTATCTAATGTAAAAGTAGACTTATGCATTAACCATGATGTCCACCACCATGAGAATGCCCAAGTGGAGGAGCTGTGTTGTGGTTAGTAGGGGAGAGTAGAAGAATTGACCTCTTTAGTCGAACTCGAGAGAGAACTTACGCAAATCCGGATTGTAGTTTGGGTGCTGGAGCAGATCGCCGTCAGTGAAACTATGAGCCAACGCCCACCCCTCAAACGCCTCCCAGTCAACACACTTATGGACACTGTTGAAGTTTGCCCATGGGTCGCGATAATTCGGCAGCCAGTCATATGTTACGAGGGCTACATCCGCGTTGCACATGATGTACTGCCGAAAACTGTCGAGGCAATGATCTTGGACTTGGTTAGCTGTACCGCTGGATGAAGCCAAGGGGTTTTATCACACAACTCACCAACGTGCTCGTCAACAATCTTCCCTGTCATGTTGTAGTGCTCTCTGTGTAGAGACCTTCGGACATATTTCTGGAGACATGTGTTAAAAATGAATCGGCGCGCTGAAACCACATATGAGGTGCACATACCAAGCAGTGAAGCTGGTGGTATACTTCCATCGTTGCCAGATAACCAGATCCATCCGCCAACGGGACAGACGTCCGGTTTATTCTGTCCAATGTATTCTTGTCAACTCGTATGTTTATAGGTCGAATCAAGTCATTCCATGCATCATCCAATTCGGGTCTTGGGGAGCCTCTGAATCGATTGGATCCTCGAAGTTGAGCATCAAATTGTCGCGTCCTCCATTTCACTCCTTCCTCTCCAGGGCCTAAAGGACAAGTCAGTAATTCTCATGCTCAGGTGATGTCGTTGGTGCGATCGTACTGTAGAATTGAAGGTCATTCTGGGGTCCGTTTGGCAGACCATGACACCTTCGCTCCCAGAAGGCGAAAAAGAGAGTCGTGTAGAGGGCAGCGAGGCCAAGATGAAAGATTAATGGTACCGTAATTGATGCATACCGCCGCTTCCGTGGAAACTGTAAGATTAATTCTTCATCGATCGACTTTTCAAAGGAATCCCTTCCGTTGCCGAGAAGAGTCTGAGAGTCAGACTCTGAATCTAAAGAGCGAGGCATCTTGAAAGCGAAACTGAGCAACAATTCCTTGAGACTCTAGATGGGCTATGCAAGAAAGGAAGCAAGGAGGAAGAGGGGCCAGATAAAATCGAGGCGCAATCTCTTCCCATGCCCAAAAGCACACTGCGGTGACTTGAGAAATCAGCTATGGTATGCTACCCGAATATTACGTGTCCAGTGGCTGGCAATCTGCATGTCTTTGCGTTGAACCATGTTAGCAGCATGGCGCTTGCTCCGGACGAGCCAGTACAGCTCAGGGCTCGACGTCAGTGATATGAAACAGAGCTCCCCGCATGGATAGGTACTTGCTTGTATCATCTGCAGGTCTCACATGCCGTCAGCTACGATGCCGCTGTGGGGTTGATCGTCGACGGGGGCAACCGGTGAAAAGAAACAGCGAGCAGCAAGGTTGAATACGTTCAATTAATAGTGTATTCACCTAATATCTGGTATTAATAACTATATGTATTAATAGATTCTATCCTGCTTTGTTTTGTTTATACATATCCATCTATACTTGCGGTTGTCGAGCCTGAAAACTAGGCACCTTTTGCAGAGGCATCTCGTTGCAGTCCCACTACATCTTGCCACCGCTTACCAGGGGTGTAGGCGGGAGGCAGCTGGAGGACAAATGTAACCTTGACGGAATCACCAATTATCCATTGGTTGGAAACTTGCAATTCATCAAGGCACATAAAAGCCGCCACACATTAGAGTGCATCATGTAGTATTACGAAGAGGTGAGGATGAATGGAGGTGCCGATATCGCATCACAGTACCGCAGCACCGCAAGCATACCGTTTGTTGACTTGACCGTTTGTACTCTATCATATATCATATTTACTACCTAGTAGGTACTTTCTTTTACGATGCATCGTCTCCTGACCTGTTGTCTTGGATGCTTGTATGACATGATAAGGACTACTTATGCAGATACCATGAAAGTCAAGACTAGGAATGATGGCGGGACACGATGTTCCTTCATTAATATTGTTACTTACCTAGTAATGTTTGCACACCTTGCTGCGGTCGGATGCTTTTGGATCTCCTACAACCCAGGGCCACCCTGAAATGATCCCTTTGATTTGTGAGAGTCTCAAGGATGCATCAAGCCCTACCTGGGACTACCAACTTTGGTTGATCTCGTGCCTATGGGAGGGTATCGTTTGATCGGCTGGCTCACCATGCTGGCGCCACCAAAACTGCCTAAATGGGGCCGTCATTCACGCTCGATTGGTGAGGGTTTAAGAGTGTGGACCGATTATCTATGACCTCCAGGGCTCTAGCTTGTAAGTCGATCTGCTACCCCGCAGTTGTCTCCAACGCTGGACACAGCTGGAGTGGAGGGGCAAGAGGGGTGAGGGGGGTTGGGCGATCCCTAAAATGACTGGTCGCAGGTGATCGACAGCTAGCTGGAGGGCCCAAAGATAAATGTTGCAATTTTGTCTGCAACCTCGGTCCTTTTTCGAACTTCTGCATCGATATATCAACGAAACGAAGCCATCACCAAGCACATACGACCATAGGTAGTGGAAAATTCGGGGTCCCGTCCGCTCCCCCATAGACAAGCCCCTAACCGGCAGATTAGTAGTTGGGTGGGTGACCACCAGCGAACACCGGCTGTTGTATGTTTTTTGTTATTTTTTCCTACCGTCGCTTCTCTTAAACGAATATAGCCTCACCAAAGTCATCAACTGTCACATACGACCATATCCATGGGACAATACGGGATCCCGTCCGCTCTCCCATAGTCAAGCCCATGAGAGGCAGATTAGTAGTTGAGTGGGTGACCATCAGCGAACACCGGCTGTTGTATGCTTTTTTTTGTGATTTTTAGGTATTAAAAGCTCGTAGTTGACCTGTATTATAACGTGAACGAAGCCGTGATTCAGACACATACGACCATAGGCAGTAGATAGCTCGGGATCCCGTCCGCTCTCCCATAGATAAGCTACTGACCGGCAGATTAGTAGTTGAGTGGGTGACCATCAGCGAATACCGGCTGTTGTATGTTTTCTTTTTGTTCTTTTTGCTGTTGTTGCTATACCTTGTCCGTATTATGACCTGAATGAAGCCGTCTTTCCGACACATACGACCATAGGCGGTAGATAACTCGGGCCTACTCAGTGCAAGCATACAACAGCACCATTCTCATCCCGTTCCAAGGTTCGTCCTCTGCTGGCCTCATTTATCCTTACTTCTCTAATTCTACTTGCAGTATCAAGTTGCAGGCAGATTTGGTGTGGGGGGTGCCTATGGCATTCCATGTAGGCAGGTACTTAGAGAGAAATCCCATGTAGAATGCCCAGAACCTTTTCAATGTATCTCGCACCCACCGCCACCCCGTCCTCATCTTGGAATTCTCGTTCGTCACCGAAATCAGAGTTGTCCTCATCCAGACAAGTTAAGCATGTCTCGACTACCTTGCTGTATTTGGTACCCATCCTGGCTCTCAACACGTTGCTACGGCTAAGATTAGCCAGATGCTCTTGTAGTATCTTGGGATTCTTAAGCTGCGCCCCGTCCTTGGAGAGCCCAAGAGTGGTCGACGGCTGTGCAGCACCATCAGAATCGTAAGCAATGAGTGACTCCCACAGACCAATCTCTAGAAGGCATACTCCAAGGCTATAGATGTCGTGCTGCATCACGTAATAGTCGATGTTGTTTCCCTGCCGTCTCGGATGTCTATACAGATTTGTTTCCCACCTCAAATCAGTCACTGGGTATGTCCTCCCATCCGCAATTCGGATAGTCTGGAATCCGACTAGGCATGCCGTGCTCGGGAGTCTCCCCTCCTCTGACTTGCTGAGGCTCAATATTGTTTCGGGGCGGATATTCTTGTGTACGAACCCGTACAAGTGAACATAGTAGACAGCGCTGACAAGCTGTTTCGCCATCTCAAGGCGGTCGGAAAGCGAGTCATGGGCTTGGCCGGACAGCAGTAGTTGCCGAACACTGCGAATGGCCGTGTATCCCTCTGGAACTCGGAAGAGGAAAGCCATGCTGGAGGTCTCGGCCTGTCGCACGACCCCCTTGCAGCCAAAGATGCCAAAGGTGAAGGGATCCGAGTCTCGAAGACGGCGCGCAAAATCCCGTGCGTCTTTTTTCTCGACCGCTCCGTCAGTGACCACATCGACGATGAGCCGTTTGGACTCCCCCAAACATGTGGCTACCTGAGCAGTAGAATACGGGATATCTTCTCTGTCGTAATCCTTGAGCCCTTCTGCACCGATAAAGACGCTCCGGGGTTCTGCCAAGGTCTCCTTAAACGCTCGACGAAATTTCCGGGCCACCATACTGGACTCCGCCGCAACTGTAGGTCCGTTTTTGATGGCATTGTTGAGCATCCCGTCGACACTCGGAGGAGCAAGTTTGATCAGGTAAAGCCAAGAAGGCTCGTATCGTTTCTGCCAAGATTCCAGTTCCTTTATGGTCTCCTCAAGGGTATCCTTTAGACGCAAAAAACGTAGCTTCCTCGCCTTGGACGTTGGGCACTTGTCACATTTTGAGAGATTTTGGATAGCGCCCTCTAACTTGGCGCGGAGGATGCAAAGTGTTTGCTGTTGAATATCTTTATCTTCGTCGGTCATGGTGCTTTCCAGCTCTTTGGTCACTTCTAGCTGGGCGAGAACTCGTGACCAACAGATCTGAATCCGGAGATGCATCTCGGCTAGCGTGCCATCAGCTTCCCGGTAGTCCTTGCATGCCTGAACTAGATCGTTTCCCCATCTTTTTTTTATTTGGTCAATTTTTACGATTATGGGTATATGTACGGAATAATTAACAGTGCTGGATACTTACTTCATACACAAGTCGATAGTCCCGGCAAGGCCGGCGATTCCAAGAGCGAGCTGGGCCATCGAGCGCTGAGACGTACAAGCCGGGCTTGATATTTCGAACACCGTGTAAAGGCGAAATGAGGGGTTTGTGGAATGCCTTGACCTGAATAACTGCCATCACTTGATCTGAATGGAAGTGGGGGAAACTGAATGGCAGCCAATCCAGTTCACTCAAGACATTGATTTGCATATAAGCACGTGCGCAGACCAACTAATCATCATTTTGCTTCCTCTTCCAAAAACTGCCCACCCAGCCTGAACCCCTCATCTTGCCGAAGAAAACCTTCGACGCGGATACATAAGGGTCAGTGCACTTGGCTCCCCTGATTCTCTACTCCGTACAAGAGCGCGAACATCTACCTAGTAGTACTAGTGGTATCCTGGAATGATTAGCGAGGTTCTGAGTTCTGAGTGTGAATTGTACACATCCACACCAAGATTCAGCACCAAGTTCCGTGGGAATCCTTGCCTCAATGGACGACAACCTACCAGATCATGTGCGGGACTACAAATTGGAAACCCAATTCCGCAGGAAATCACGCGAGACTGTCCACACCTATGATGATCCTGATGCGCCTCCATCGTCTAAACAACGGTTGGAATACTGGACGAGCGAGAAACGGCCTATTGGCCAGGGTGGCCAGGGGAAAGTGTTCTTACAAACATGTACCAAGGGCAGTCGACATTATACCCAGCGCGCTGTGAAAATCATCCCACTTCAGGGTGTCAGCGGGAGACGACGATACATACGAGAGCTAGAGACCATGGTCAAATTTTCTCACGACAAGGTACCTATTCGTCGGGATTCCGACATCCTATTATAGCATGGCCGTGAATCTCGATGACGGTCTATGAATGAGCTCTATGCTAACTTACGCAAGTAGTACTCTAAATACTTCGTCAAGTCGCTTGGATGGTACGAGTTAGATAACTCGTTGTGCATTGCCATGGAGTATTTCCCTACGGGAGATTTGCAGACATATCTTAGCAAATATGCGCCGTTGCCTGAAAATGATGCCTGCCAGATCACCAGTCAAGTACTGCGAGGCTTGGCGGTCATGCACAGAGAAGGCTTTGCTCACCGTGACATAAAGCCCAAGGTGTGTGGATTCCAAGAAAACCCAGTCATCGCTGAATGAGGGTGGCAAGCGTCTGACATCTGGGACAAGAATATCTTAATTCAACAATATCCAACTATAGAACCCAGTTCTTGGTGGGTTAAGCTTGCAGATTTTGGTATCAGCAAGAAGCTGGGAGCGGTCACTGGTGGCACAAGCACAG
This sequence comes from Hypomyces rosellus, assembly GCA_011799845.1. NCBI lineage: Eukaryota > Fungi > Ascomycota > Sordariomycetes > Hypocreales > Hypocreaceae > Hypomyces > Hypomyces rosellus. The sequence continues at coordinate 1,758,570 of WWCI01000003.1, forward strand.
TAATCGGGACTCCGGAATACATCGCGCCTGAACTTTTGCGAGTCGATCAAAGAATCCTTCCAGATATTAACTACCCGGCGGCAGACATGTGGGCCTTGGGTGTCATGACCTTCTTTATATTGACCAAGTCTCATCCATTCCCAGATTCTTGGGGCGCTGTTGAGTATAGGCGCAGCCCGCATGGACTCTTTCCTCACCACTTGTTAGATGAATGCCATGTCGGCCTAGATGGACAGTCCTTCATTCGTGATTTGATGAAGCCAGAGCCAAATGAGCGACCAGACTCTAACGCAGCCATTGATCATACATGGCTTCGTTCTTGGTTGCCAAATGCGCCAATGATCTCAGACAGTCGCAGCCAGTTAGTATAGTGGGATTGAATACGACGAGCTGATAGCTAATTTTCTAGATCCTCAGCCTCATCCTCCGAAAGGAGTTCGTTCGATGAAGATAGGGGGATGACAACAGAGGTCTCAAATATCACTGATCTCTCGATTGCTTTCCAAAAAGGGCCAAGCAGCCAACAGCCGCGGCACATCATTCCAACCGAGTCATCCAACGAGGTATTGAACAACAACTCATCGATCTCCCATGTCGAAGAATCCAGTACTCCGTTATCAATGCAAGATCAGGTTCAGACACCGCCATTGCAAGCCATAGAGAAAGGGCATGAAGGCGTGGACAGACCGCTTCCTCAGACCGGGAACGATATCGAGGTTTCAAACAACGGCGGATGGACACTAGTTCATAGAGCATCACAAAATGGTCACGTTGAGATAGTTAAGCTACTTCTTGAGGAGGGGGCTGATATCACGATTCCAACTAAGGAGGGATGGACACCAGTCCATTTAGCATCAGCAAGTGGACATCTTGAGGTAATTAAATTATTTCTTGAAAAAGGGGCTGACATTACGATTCCAAATAAGGAGGGATGGACACCAGTCCATATAGCATCGCAACATGGTCACCTTGATTTAATTAAGCTACTTCTTGACACGGGGGCTGATATTACGATTCAAAATAACGACGGATGGACACCAGTTCAGATAGCATTGTTTTATGAACATATTAACATAGCTGAACTGCTTCTTGAGAAAGGGGCTGATATTACGACTCCACATAAGGACGGATGGACACCAATTTATATGGCATCGTGTTATGGACATATTAACATAGTTGAACTGCTTCTTGAGAAGGGGGCTGATATCACGATTCCAAATAAGGATGGATGGACACCAGTCCATATAGCATCGCAACATGGTCACGTTGAGATAGTTAAGCTACTTCTTAAGAAGGGGGCTAATTTGATGTGACAGAGATGGGCCTTGTGATGCCTTTCGTTGGAAATAAAAAGGCTGGGTAGGACACAATAGGGAACGGCGATCACGGTGAATTGACTGAAGAATGTGTTTTACGAAGCCATAATGCTCGGACCGCAAGGGGCAATTGAAAATGAAGAGCGACAATAACAGCAATAATGGAGAGACAACCTTCTTTCGCAGCCATTCGGCTACTTGATCCTATGCGCTCCTGAGGCGGCATCCTACATTTTAGTTGGAGCTCAAAAGCGTTGAAGATGCGCCTAGAATCTTCACATGCCTGCGGGACAGGAGCCACGATGTCAAGAAGGCAACCTTCCTTTCACTACAGAGACTACTACACTTGTAATCGAATCCCAATGTTGAATGGAATGAAGTTGCAGACTAAATCTATTTTTGCACCGGGTTGGATTAAACATCATCATGACCCAAATACAGCCTTGTTTATCATTATCATCGAGTTCTCATCAAAGTACATCATAGCTTTTCTTCCCGTTATTATACAGGCTTCTCACTTCATAGTTGACCAAATCTATAAGTCGTCGCTGGTCGATTTCAACGGCATCGAATTGCCACTGATCATCACCCGAAACATCCTCGTGCATCTTAGTATGAACACGGAAGTAGCTAATTCCCAGCATCTGTGCAAGATTGCAGAATCTCTTATGCTGGAAACCATCCTGTAGAGTCTCAAGAACGGCTGATCCGGGTTGAAGGAACATGACGTGCGTGAGGCCGGCGCCGTGAACTCCAACCAGCAAGTCCGTCTCTCGCACGATCTTGAGCTGTTTGGTGAATCGGATGGCGGCAAGGTCGACGACATTGAGCACCATGTGAGGGATTTTTCTTTCCTCAGCGCTTGCACGTGCGCATCCTCGTCGATAATTTTTTTGTGTATTCGTGCGACGGAATATGTGGCAATAACACTGTCGTTATCCCTGACGGAGCGTGCCCACGTTGTAGAGGGCAAGTGCGCGAGAAACAAATGTCTTGACGAGAGACGAATCTCTGCACATCAAGTCCACCCAGTCCCCCTGCCACAGAGTGTTGCTTCCTCCGGCAAAGGGGATGATGATGTCAAACACAGGTAATTGGATAGGATTTCAGTGGCTAAACAAACAAAAAACAAACAAAAACATACCCAATCGTTATAATCGTGTCTAAATCTTGATGCGCCGTAATTATGTCCCTTTGTCTCTGTACATCCATGTCCATGGGTATATCCTTACACAAAACCTGCCCTCCTAAGGAATACGCTGGTTAATCCAACCCGCCGAATCACATATAGTCTCTCCCGTGACCGGGAACCCCGTAGTCGAGGAATTCTGGATGGTAGCCCCAAAGCACTGGCCCGGCCAGTCCCGGTCGTTGACATTGTTCCGCCAGCAGACCCCGTTGCAGAGGTTGCTCTTGCCAGCGGCAATCTCGGTCTGGTTCTTCACGTTAAAGGCCACGCAGAGGTTGATGCAATCGTTGAGGCTGGCCGTCTTTTGGTTCACGACGTTGTCGCCGGACCAGTGGAAGGCGGCGTTGCAGAGCTTGCGGAACTGGTAGTTTGTCGAGCCGAGGGCGTCGTAGATGGTGTTGTTGGAGGAAGGGCAATCGCGATAAAGAGTCTGGGTTGGCCCGATTTCTGTTGTTGTTGAGATTGCGACCACAGACGTTGTTGTTGTTGCTGTTGTGGATGTGGGTGTCGTGCTAGTAGTAGTACTCGAGTTGTCGGTGCTTTTGGCTTCGCCGGCGTCCTTGGATTTCGCCGCTTGTATTCCACCCACGACACCGCCGATCGTTGCTACTGCTATAACCAAGACTGCGCCGCACACAATAAACCAGAATGTCCTATAAGGCAAGCCGCAGATTCGTGGTGGCGGTCTCGCGGGGCTGTTGAGTTTATTATACGCCTCCTGAGGATAGTTTCGAACCTCGTAGTGGATCTTCTCCGCCGACGGCGCTACCTCTGGCAGCGACTGGTCGGGGACAACTTCGAGGTTGGAGTAGGGTAGCGACATTAGGTATTATAGATGGTGGACGGTTTGGTAGCGACTGACTGATGTGCGGCAGGTGTTATAATTGTTGTAGTAGAGGGTTGTAGACGATCCCAGTGCCTACCTATTATTATAAAGGGAACAGCAACGCTTTTATCGGTCATCGCGCCTTGGGTTCGGGTTCTTGAAGATGTTGGCGGCAAAACGCAGGTTGTCATTGGCTGCTTGATTTAGTCTCTTATCCATGGTCAATCAGGAACGGAGAAGAAGGCGGGCGGGTTACATTCTAATACAGCGCTAGTACCTATTAAGGCTCGCCTAACTGGCATCTTTGGTCCTCCTCGTCGACGGTCGTATTATTTAACCCCTGAAAAGTGAGTGATTGACCGAGAGTCATTTTTAGCGCTAGGATAACCGCTGGAAGCGAGCCCGACTTGTCATACCTATTCAGGCCAAGCATTCCTCAGTGGGGATTACCCGAGCAATCCCCTCCAGTGTTTTCTTGCTCAAGCATCCACCTAATCCCATTTCCATACTTTCTTTCTTATTACTCTGTCGTTTCTTGCCCGTCCGCCCTCGACTCTTTCATTCACCTTGACTACTTAATCTCGAGTGAGGCAAACGGTAAAGCCTTGGGCTAGGTTCATTTGATGCAAGTCTGACCTGAGCAAATAAACCCAATCACTCAAGGGGTTCTGTTGGTTAATGTTGGATTGCTCAATCAATATGGTGAGCTGTAAAGATTTTTTTGTTTTACTTTTTTACTTTTTTTTTTTTTTAGAAGAAGAGTATAAGAATATATATGATGATATTTTACAGCCTTCTTTTTTATCTGTTATAATAATTCGAGGTGAGTTTATTTGCGGTGTCTTATTCGGTACAGGTTCGTTTGCAAGCCGCTAATTTACCTGCATGTGCAGTTGTGAGTGAATGCAGAGCAATGAGTAGATGATGATGACTGGCGACATACACGCACGCACATGGGTATATATGATATCGCAATATCACAAGATGGTAATAAGGCGCGGAAATGTGAAAGAAGATGATTTAAAGTATTTAAGCACTCGTGTTGTCTTATCTATAGTAGTCCGCAAATCCTCCAAGGAAAGTATTACAATTCCGCCAAATTGGCTGAAAGGTCCCCAAACGCCCCTTCAATGCAATCCACCCCCAAAAATACAGGTTTGCTCATAATACATTTGTCCGATTTGCGGAAAGAGAGAGAAAATAAAAGAAAGAGTAGGTGTGTTTCATGCATAAGCCCCTCAAGAAAAGCATTTACAGGACAGCGATGCGACGAGGTTCGTGCTTAGCAGCCTTAGGAATGACAACGTGGAGGATTCCGTCTTTGAAGTTGGCTGTCACACTGTCCTGGTCGACGTTGATGGGGAAATTGAAGGTGCGGGAGAAATCACCGATGCTGCGTTCGGTGAGCCAGAACTTGGATTTGTCGGCGGGCTGCTTGGGTGCAGCAGCAGCAGTGGTGGTGGTGGAAGGCGTCTTTGTGACCTGTTCAGTGGGAGCGGAGACGGTGGCTGGAGCGCCTTCTTCGGCTTCATCCTCGACGGTGGCCTGGTAAGGAGACCTGGGTCGCTGATTCTCTCCAGTTTCGGTGACGGCCTCGCTCGTTGCAGTGCCATCAGCGATGGTAGTATCAGCGGGAGCGGTGCTGGTTTTGGTGTAAGTGCGGTCGACCTTGCCGCTGATGAGCATCGAATTGTGGTCGGTGAACTCGATGCGCACGTCCTCCTTGCTCAAGCCGGGGAGCTCTCCATGGAGCTCATACGCCTCGCCGGTCTCGCGGACGTCGAACTTGGGCTGCCAGTGGACGACGGTGCGACGGGTAGTAACGTGGGGACGATAGCCGTTATGACCGCGGCGAGAGTAGTTGTCAAAGTCATTGAGGAGGCGGAAGAGTGGGGTGAAGGAGGTGGTGGTGGTAGTCTCGGGAGTATAGAAGCTGCGCTGGAAGAAGACCATTTTGAATGATGTGATGATGATGGGGAGGTTTTTGGTTATTTATTTTGATGGTTTTATTTGAGTGAAAAAAAGGTGAGCTTTTGAAGATGAGAGTTGTTTTGAGAGTGTGGTTGATGTTGTTTTGTGTATTGACTGATGAAAAGGAAAGTTGAGATGAGGAGGCCTTGAACGAGTTCTTTATACTAGAGACCATGTTGTGCGTAATGCTTCCATAGCTTTCATGAATGCACCGGAAATCGCCATTGTGGAATTCTAGATCTAGAGTGAGCTGATCAATCGACGTACTTTGTAAATCTCGAAGCGTGACCGAATGATCATGATGGTGCTCGTAGCGTCTGGAAGCTACTGTAAGCGCGTCCAATGTGCTGGAAGCTTCTAGCGCTTTCTGGCGGGGTCCAGGGTCTTCCAGTTGAGAGTGGCGGGGTTTGGACTCACGGCAATGGCACAAGCGTCATGTCGAGGAGGGTACTAAAATTAAGTGGCAGATCTGCTCGATTGCCTAAATAGGAAATTCGATACATGGACAAAGAGAGGAACCTAAAGAGTGGGTAGACCTAGGGCTTTTACAAAGCTTTGTCTACCTATGCAGAAGTTGCTTGCCGCATTGCGTAAAAATCGACATAGAATTTAACACTGATACAAAGTATTCCTAGACAAAGTCCCAACTCAACTAACAACAGCGATCACCACGGTGGCGGCGTTACCCCTCGTCAACCCTTCTGCTCCCCCCCCACCATCCTGAGTAGGTTCAGACAACATCCTTTGGGGATTGTCTCCTGTTACAAATAAGTATGCAAGTACCAGCGCATAATTATCCGTCAAGTTACTTTTCAAGACTGGAAAACAAAATGTTATTCCTTCTCTTCCTCCGCCAACTACTACTGTACCCATGGTATGGTGCTCGTTTCGGTCATATCAAACTATACATCTTCAATCATCACCTCGTCGAGACGGAGGGCTGTGACCATGGTCTGTGATGTGGGTTTGCCTTTTTTTAGTAGCCCCGTAAGTGCCGGAGAGCAGAGTAAGACCCTAGTTTCGCCAAAAGTTATCATGCCCGTTAATGAGCAGAATGTTCAACCCTTCGGTGTCAGAGGTAACTCAGAAATGGGGATAAATATAGAGGCGCCAAATGTGAAGATAGATTCGTGCCTGTTATTTCTCTCGCTTTCCAACGCTTCTCTCTTTGTCTCCGTGTCTCTTTTTTTCCCTACTATTTTCTCTATCTCTGTAGTTTCTTGTTATTTCTCTCTGTATCTCTCGTAAACTTTTATTTTAGTCTTTTACCGATCAAGTCTTTTGTCGCTTCTACTCTTACAAAGTGAATCCAATGTGATGTTTTTTTTACTCCCGCGCCCCCGGGTTCTTCGGGGCTTGATGCTCCGGTGCCTCCACTTGACGGCTCCGCTGACGGAAATCCGGGTGCATGCGTTCGGGTGGGGGCGGGGCTCGTACCAAAGAGGCGTGTGAGAGGTGCCAGTTTCGCCTAGAGCTAAGCCGGTGAGCCCAAAGACATCAACTACAATATACTGGTATTATCGTCTGCTATAGTAATTTAGAATAATAACTAATATAGTTGGTGATTTTCCATGGTGTAAATCATAATGCGGGCCGCAGATTCTGCAATGCTTGAGTACCGGTTATAAAACACTTCATGGCTCTTTAGCTGTCACAAACGGTGGGTGCTACAACAGTTATTAGTGGATAAGGGCTGTTTTCGTATGAGCATGTCCTTATGTGATGCTGAGCGCGGTAGTCATATTATCATACCGTGAGCAAAGTAGCACCTACCAGACTAATATACATACTGTTTTTTCTGGAACCCCGCACTCGCTTCCGTTTGATAAGTTTGTTGCCAATCCTATCCGTCGATAGTGACCGGGAGAGTTTGCAACAGGTGCGACGAGAAGCGCCGTCCATGGAAGAGAGTCCAAGGCATACAGGAACAATGTAAATACCCGCAATGTGTGATATTCGTCCGGTAGAGCCTCCCCATGAACTTTGACCACATTTATTTCCTCGAGAATGTCAAAGATCCGCCCATCTTTCACTTCACAGATGGGAGCTTCGATCTTTAGCCAACCACCTACTAGCTCTCCGTAGGGGCTCTGCTCCTTCAGCTCGAGGTGGTAGTCCAATATGTTTGCGCACCGTCGTCCGGCCTTCTTAGTGTTCGCGTCTTAAATTGATATAGGGCCGTCGATGCTCATCCATGACCATATGGTGCGCGGTAATCAGTAGGGGTTCGGCAAAATTATGCGACGCAGTATAGGTCATCGACCAGACGACTTTTCCACAATCCGGTGACATAGAAATCATCCAAGAGAGCCTCGTATCTCTTAGCGATTCCGTAAAATGCAGGTAACTTGTCAGAGTCGTTAGTGAGATACCGCATACCATAGATTTTGACGAGTCTCACCCAACCATCGAATCCAGCGAATAGCGAGCCTACCATGTCTCCATCCAAACACCCGGCATCATTATTTAAACCTGACTGCGAATCTCCAGGCTCGGCATACCCATCCTCACTTTAGACGCCCCATCCACACTCAAAGTAAATCTAGTCATTTCCAAAGTGCAGTGTTCTTCATGCCGGGATGCGCTTCTGCAAGATCCATCCTCTCTCGCTAGCTGGATAACCGCCCAGGTCTCTTCTTTTGGTGCCCATTTGTTGCTGCGTGGCGATGGTCTCAAATACCCGGTGCCTTGTGTTTTCTCATCATCATCATCAAAATCATCATAGTTCAGAGGAACGGCTTTCTAGCTAATCTACCGTGGCGCAAGGCAGCCTGAGAGGGATCCTTTGCTCCCAAAGCGGAGACGCTCAGGTGTGCATTCGCATATATGCGTGCCATTTGTTGTGCCTCCCGCTCCCAGTCCTTGAAATCACCCTGAATGATGCATAGCGCATCAACCCAAAGATATTGTAAGCCAAGGTTCTGGGTGACAACCACAACATCCCGAATCGTCCTTTGGAGGAAGGTGACCTTGATTCCACGTCAGTGTTCCTCGATAGTCACAGTCGTCGATTTCAAGTTTCCTGTCTTGTTCCAGCAATACGATAGTGTGGCGTACTCACCCTGTCGGCCAGCCGTATCTTTTACTACCACCATATTATCAACACGGTGTGACTATAGATCTAGAACCCGTGTAGGCAGCGCGACGTCTTTAAAACGACAAGCAGTATGAGTTTTCTGGCACGTATCTAGCCATTCGAATGCACGATTCAATGAATTTTTATGATCAGGATCATTCTGAATGAGTCGCCCGGGAAACTTTTGTCGAAGTGCGAGATTGTCTAAAGAGAGATTCTATTAATAAATCTCAAGGAAATTGATGTCGTAGCAGTTAGCGACAATCACAAACCTACTCACCTTCATACGCAAGGAATAATATTTCTCCCACAAAAAGAAGATCGTCATCTTTGTTCGAATCGGTGTAAATCACGAATCCTGGAGCGTCATATCTCGCAGAGCAATCTAAACTCGAAATGTTTCAGATAGGCCAAACGGTTTCTTGTCAGGGTCATCAACATCGCTCGTGTACTCGAGCACGCAAGGAAGAAACCGGCCGACGCATGTGTCTATGAAAGCACAGAGCCCGCATTTCTGCGCCGATTTAATCAACTCGTCGAGCCCGTCTACGTGCTTAAACCCAGGAGGATGACGGGTATGGCTAGCTATCGATGGATACGAGGCTCCTCTGAGGCGATCTGTAATCATACGTTCGGTATAAAAGTCCAGTTCATCGTGCTCAGAGCTCCGCTTAAGCCCAGTTAGATTATAAAAGGGAACTGACCGGCAAAGGTGACATGGCGAGTATTTTGTATGGGGCTCCTCAATGGAGGGTTTGGTACTGATGAGGCATGATGCAATGTAAGAAAAGACTTGCTGAACCAGATTATTACAGGTGCTTCGAAACCCTTGGCTTTCTTCACCGGCGTCTGCATTACTGGATGCCCTAATGGCGACAGAGTTGTCTTCAGCCCGGGCAGTATTCTTTAGATGGAATGCATCTTAAAGATAAGATTGTGCTCGAGGTCCAACCCTCGCGAGATGGACGGAAGCCAAGGAGGTATTGATTGTTTACGAGATATATTTTTGTTTAACGAATATATATTAATTCATGTACCTAGCACCAGTCATATTTACACACGTGGGTTCCAACAAGCGGGGCTTGTTTTTCGTCCATGGTTGTGCATGGCATGAGTGGAACAAAGATCAGTCAGGGCCCATTTTAACGTGGACTGGGTTATGGAGATAATGAGATAAATGACCGTTGATGGTGAACTCACGGGGAAAATAAAAAAGTTCTTCAAGGTTAAAAAAAGTCCTTGTAAGAGAAATCGAGAGCAATAAAAATAATTCAAGGCAGTAGAAAGGAACAGGGGATAAGAGTAGTCGCGAGAGACAAGAACGATCGTTGGCAACGAGAGTAATCCACAGCGCCGAGGGTAAATCATGGAAACGATGGTAATACAGTAACAAGAATAATCCGCGTCGACAATAGCAATCGAGAGACACTAAGCTTTCCAGCCACTTGACCGTCACCCATGTCCAGCGCTCCAGTGTTTACCCCCTTCTTCAGCAGGCCTTGAGCCGCACCGCTCTTATTGGATGTTGTATCTGCATATCGCCCTTTTTGGGTTGAAATGCATTTCACCCCAACATGAATGTCGGGAATTCCTTCACAAACCCCTCTCTTGTGATGGGAGAGGTGAAATTCACCATCATCAATCCTCTTTCAAAGCATCTGTGCAATCATGGGCTCTAGAAAGGGGAAAGAAACGAGAAAATTAGGTCGTCTTGGCTGGGCATCCAGTCTCAAGAACACAATCAAGTCTCATTTTCGTGGGGAAGCTTCGGAATCTACTATCGCGGATACTTCAACTACGTCTAGCGATGCCGCCACCGATTCGACGTCGAGAGACACTGCGCCAACAGACCCTATCCCACCCGCAGCAAGCGAAATAAACAATTCTCCAGATGAACCCTCCCAACCCAAGAGCCTATGGCAGAAGGCACACGAGCTAGCTAAGCCAGATACAAGAAAGTGGATCAAGAGCTTGCCAGATCAAAGCAGCGACGCGTTAAACGATAAAGCCCAGGTAGAAAGGCTGGCCGATATGATTAAGGAAATGGAGAAAAAGGCCCAAGACAATAATCTACGAGTAACAGTGGGGGGGAAGGAGATCATTTTGGGGGACTATGTGGGCCCGATCATGACCTGTATCACAGCAATTGGTGATATCGCAGTTCAGTTCGCCCCAGTCCCGTGTGGTGTGGTCTGGCCGGCATTAAGGGGACTTTTACTCGTACGAATCTTGCTTTCTTATATTCCGTCAGAGTCATTTCTATTTACGGGCCAGACTAACAGGAAACAGCTTCCAGCAAAGACATCTGAGCAAAACGCCGTCATTCTAGGTTGCGCTGAGAGAATCCTCAGCATAATTAGACGCGGGAAGATATATGAAGTCACATTTAACAAGCAGAGTACTGACCCCGAGCTGCTACAAGACCTGGAAGGCAGGCTTGTCGCGTTGTATACCAAAGTTCTTGACCTGCTTGCTTATACAGCAGAGCACTTTGAGCATAGGTATCTCCAGATGCTCTGTGGGATTGCGAACCCCGATGAAGCCAAAGAAGCGGTCGCTGAGTTGATTCGATGCGAAACGGACCTAGCTGGGACAGCCGACACCTGCGAAATGGCGCGCAGTGCCGATGCAGATGAGCGTCACACGAGGCTTTTACTCAGTCTACACAATTCCGCTGAGCGAATTGACGATAGGGTCAAAGAGCTACTTGAGAAAATGGACGAGAAAGAGATGCTCGATGCTCTTGACTATTTTAGTAGTATTCAGTTTGGGGAGCAACATCGGATGAAGATCGAAAAGCGAACACCGGACACGGGCAATTGGCTACTGGAACATGACAGTTTCCGGAAATGGGAACAATCCAGCGGTTCAACGATTTTATGGCTTCAGGGTACTAGTGAGTGGCTTTTTAATAGCAAACAGGCGTACAGATACTGACCGGACTGGCCAGTGGGAATGGGGAAATCCTTTCTTGCCTCCATCGTCATTGATCAATTCCGCATGCATGATATGGTATCACAAGCCCATGACTTAAAGCAGAAAGAGGGATTTGCCTATTTCTACTGCGAGAAGGGCGATGACGGCCTTGGGGAACCTCTCTCAGTGCTCCAGAGCTATGTCCGCCAGCTGTCTACAGTTCCCGCCTATCAGGATTTGATGCAAAAGAGATTGATCAAGCTTTATCGAGAGAGTAGAAAAGGTGGTGTCAAACTAGGTTTCAATGCTTGCAAAGAACAACTGTTTGAGTCTGTCAATCTCTATCCCAAAACTACTTTAGTGTTGGATGGTCTGGATGAATGCAATTCAGGCACGAGAGGGAAGCTCATTGGGACTTTGGCTGAGCTGGTAGAGAAAGCCAGGAATCCTGTACAGCTTTTCATCTCAAGTCGGCCAGAGCAAGACATTGCAAATGCACTCCCATCCGATTCCATCATCAGGATCGACGCCCGTGACAACGAGAGTGACATCCAAAGATTCGTCGAGCAAAGAATAGAAGAGATTGAAAAACAAGGGAAATGGAAATCCGTTACCCCAGAGCTCAAGAACAAAATCAAGGATACCCTTTCTATAAAAACAGAGGGGATGTGAGTCATCCGGTATCTCAAAAACAATGCTTGACTGTGGCTGACATCCAAGAAGGTTCAGATGGGCTTACCTCCAGATGGAGCAGCTTTCAAAATATCACCAAGCTGAACGGCTCGAAGAACGGCTTGGAAAGCTTCCGACAACTCTGAAGGCTACTTATACTGAAATATTCAACGATATTGAAGAAGGCGACCGGGAAACATTGGAGCGGGCAGTTAAATGGGTCATGTGTGCGCACGAACCCTTAACAAGCAACCAGTTGCTCGCTGCTATTCAACTCTCTGTGGGCGCCGACGGAGCTACCCTCAAGGTGGATAACAAGTTGGCTGAGGAGACTCTTTCAGATATTTGTCACCACCTGATTGTCAAGGATTCTAAGCTAGATGAGTGGAAATTCCCGCATGCGTCAGTCATTGAGTATTTTGAGGAGGAGCATAAGTGGACAATGGAGGAAGCCCATTCCTTTGTCGCCAAGATTTCTCTTTTATGCCTCATCGATGGTTATTCCAAATGGGAGCCATCAGAATATAACGATGATGCGAAGCGCATTAATGAATCCGCTGAAGACCAAAGTGAGCCTCAAAACCCGGCGAGTCATCTCCAGTGGTACGTGCGACATTATTGGCACAAGCATGTTCTCGCCCTTGAGAAGTCACAGTTCCACGACGTGTCAAAACTTTTAAAATACTTCATGGGAACCGATAATACTCTCAAGCAGAGTAGTCAACAGTATCAGCGTTGGTTTCGACATGAGGAACTGTTTTATTATAAAGAGTTGTATTATGGTGACCTTATACCTTCGGCAAACCCTATTTTTGGGGTTTGTGCTCTCGGCTTCTACAATATTTTGCAAGATTGGTGGACATCAGGCATCGACATCTCAGACGTTAATTCCCAAAGGATGGACTTGCTTTCAATCGGTGCAAAATACGGTCACCAAAATCTATGCGAGAAGCTCATAGACCTCGGATCGGATGTGAACAGGCAGCTTGACAGCACGTTTGGCAGTGCATTATGTGAGGCAGTTAGGGAAAACAACACTGAGATGATGAGGTTTCTTCTCGACAAAGGAGCAGATCCAAACCTTCTTCTACGTAAAGATTTTGGCAGTGCTTTAGAATGCGCTGCATTTTCTAGCAGAATCGAGGCAGGGATGCTCCTTGTTGAGACAAGTGCGAGCGTGAATCTGAAAAGTGATCATGGACAGTTTGGCAGTCCTCTTGCAGCTGCTGCGTGTGGCGGTGAAACTGAATTTTGTCACTTCCTAATCGAGCGCGGGGCAGATGTTAATGCCCCTCTGAAACACGGCAGGTACGGAAGCGCTCTTGGTGCGGCTATTTTCGGATATGACGCCAACATCCCCACGGTAAAATACTTGATTGAGGAGGCTCATGCAGATGTTACAATTCTATCCACAAACCCGCCAACTGCAAAAAGAAATTATTGGTTTGAAAAAGATAAGAGGAAGATTGTTGCAAAGTACCTCGTTGAGGGCGGCCATGTGGAAGAAAGTCTTTTGCTCAAAATTGGCTGTGAAGAAGACGAGGTTCCATCGCATCCAGATTTTGGAAAGAAATAAAATGAATTCAGCGAGGCAGAACCAGAATCCGTGGAGTTCTCCTTGTACTTAGCCAGGCTCAAAATAATATCATTTCATCCGATCCAGCGATCGATAGTCAACATCTTCAGGCATAAAAGCGGTACCAAACTGATCAAACATGCAAGAAGCGATACGTCAATGACTTGAGTGGTATTATCAAGTCCAGTCAAGAGATATGACAGGCTATCATGGCTAGATCGCTCCCGTTGCTTGGTTTCTTTAGATTGCCCTTGTTCCTCGGGAGGTGTCTTCGCGCTTCACACAACTTATGAAACAGTAGCCAAACATTAACCAGTACCTCATCTCAAGTTTCTGTATATGAAGAATAAGTCATTTACGGCTGTCAAATATTTGCTAGTCGCCAGAATTGATTATATGGCTTGTGTTCGGCCCTCAGACACCGAAAAGGTGGAATATAGTTCAACAGTCAAAGGGAGCATTTCACATAAAGATCAGGATGCCAGCGTGTAGTTTATAAACTTGTGTTCCTTATTCTGCCAGGTATCTACATAATACATCAAATGTACAAATGAAAAATATGCTTCATCAAATCATATACAATGTTCCCTCCAAAAGCAAACAAATCAACCTCCGTAAATGCTTTAGTTCTTCTGAGCCCAGCCGACCTGGTTCTTGCCACCGTCAAAGACAACATAGGCAGCCTTGAGGGCGACGTCACCAAAGATGGCAAAGGGGATTTGGCCAGCGTCCTGGATACCGCCGAAGCACTTGCCACCGTCGGCCTCGGCGAAGTTGATGAGGCTGCCGGGCACGATGATCTTGCCACTGCCGACGGTGAAGGTGTAGTCGGGCAGCTTGGTGCTGCAGTCGAAGACGTAGCCGCCCTGCTGCTGGTCGAGGGTGGCGCCCTTGACCTGCTTGTAGTAGGCCTTGGTCTGGGAGGTGCTGAGGAGGAGGAGGGTGGTGCCGGTGTCGGCGATGGCGCTGAAGCTGGAGCCGCCGGCGGTGGTGGTGAACTGCCAGAAGCCCTGGCTGCTGTTGACCTTGGTGTAGAGGACGTTCTTGGCGGCCGAGGGGATGGTGCCGAAGACGTAGCTGCCGGGGGTGTCGTGGCGGAGGTCGGCGACGAAGACGGGGGCGTCGAGGCTGGGGGAGATGTTGTCGAAGAAGGTCTTTTGGGCCTTGGGCTCGACGGTGTTGATGGAGCTGAAGGCGAGGCCGAGGAGGCCGTCGTTGTTGCCCTGGATGAACTCGTCGGACACTGTCTTGGCGGACTCGACGGCCTGGTTCTTGAAAGTCAGGCCGCCAACGGTGACGGAGTCGGTGTAGACATCACCGGAGGAAGAGGAGCCATCGCCGTAGGAGATCTCCCAAGAGGCACCAGCAAGCTTCTTGGAGCTGCTGCTCTTCTTGGGGTCGTAGAGCTTGTGGTTGCTGACATCGCCATCGGTCTCGGTGGAGAAGACCCAGAGATCAGAAGAGCCGGTGTCAAAGTCCAGACGGAGAGTCTGAGCAGGAGTGCCGATCTGGACGTTGACGAGGTACTCGAGGTCGTTGCTGTCAGGAGTGGCAGTGGCGGTACCAGTGGCACGCTTGCTGATCTGAGCGGCCTTGACGTTCTCGGCGGCCTGGATCAAGGACTCGGGAACGGGAACGCCATACTTTCGGTAGGCCTTGGCGAGGGCAAGGGGACCGTTGCGGCCGCCAAAGCTGGGGTTCTCCTCACGCTTGACCTCGAAGGAGCCGGCAGATCGGGCGCCGGGGATGACACTGCCAGCGGCGAGGGTGGCGGTAAGAGCAGCAACGATAAAGCTGCCGAAAGAAGTAGTGGGCTGCATTTTGAATGGAGGTTTGTGTGGTTTGTTGTGAAGAAAGATGGAGTGTGAGTGTGAAGATGAGGATGAGGATGGAAAAGAAAACTGTTTCTGGACGGCGATATCAAGGACTATTTATCCCCTCTTGTCTGGTCGACGACCGGATCGCCCATGATAAGAGACATATTGCGAGATCTGAGCTATTCTCTCGAGCTTGATGTCGCAACATCGGAAGTAACTTACCAGAAGAGAAGGTCGAAATGGGTTCAATGTCTTGTGATGCACCGCGATCGCCACTCGAATAGAGCGCGCCTCAATGTCTCAAAGACTCTCTCCTACACCAAAGTCCCCCTCCCCAAACCGGAAGCTATGAAGGAAGCTCATTCGAGGACTTTTGTCAACGCCTGTGTGTCAAGCGGAGTGTTGCAGTCGGGAAAAACGAAGACCCACAATAAGGTAGTCTGCGTGCATCTGCCAGGGGACCTTTTGGTTGCCGATCCCGCATCAAAAGGTCAACGGGGTTGCTCTTTTGAGTTCTGATAGGCTAGGATTACCCGCCTTCGCATCTCTTCCGAGGCGAGTGCCAACGGCTGGGCATGATTTGCGCCTCAAGCCAAAAAGGCGACCAAGCCACAAAGCCCATGGGGGGAAAAGATGGGAACTTCTGTTGCGGCCCGACGCCCCAAAGAAGAAACGCCAGAGCCGAATGAAGAGCCTCACCTCGGAGTCTGGCTTCTCGAAATGGTAGGTTGCTCTCGAGGCTCTAGCGCTATGTGCCGCAATGCCGGATTAAACCAAAGATCTCCAGGAACAAGGTGAGTGAACTGGAGGTTACATTGCTTGCTAGCTGGATGGTACTTGTGTCTCTGTATGTGTGCATGTATGATTACTGATATTGCTCTCTTTGCTACGGTTTCTCTCGCTGCCCTTGATATCTCATAGTTTTCTCTATTATTATGTCTTTTACAATTTCCATGCATTTTTATTCATTTCATACTATCCAAATTCATTCGCTCTCGCTCTTTTTTTTCATCACATAGGCCAAGCAAAAGGGCCGCATGAGGCGCTGACGGGCTCGGACGGTTCCTGTGGCTGAGACTCCCCAGGAGAAGAAAGCCAGCGAGATTCGACGATCTGCAGATAAGCTACGACCGAAAGAGAGTGATCTGCCCGAAATTGAGGAGGGCAAACACCCGCTGCTGTTATCCCCCGCGTCTGGGGGGCAACAGCCTTAGGACGACGGACTCCCCTCCTCTTCCCTTTGCTATGGCGCAAGCAAGACCTTTTGTCTCGTATGTGCCGTGTGCTCGGCCATCTCCGTGGGGATTCTTTTTTGGGTTATGAAGCACTTCTGACTGCTTTTGGTGTTTTTTCGTTATCTTTTGTAAACGACTCGGACCATGGAATTTGTCGAAGCGAGAGAAAAAGCACAGGGCAGTGATAAGGCCATTCTCTTGACTCGACCCTCGGCATACTCCGCATTGTTATCGGAGTAATTGTCCAGATTCGAGACGCACAACGGTCCCTGGCAATCTCCGTGACGTCAAAAGTCCGGCCACGTCTAACAGAGACATGTGAGTCGCAAACAATGAAAATGATGCGAGACAGAGATCATCATCACCATCACTCATTACTTGTCTAACCTAATTTTCCCTACCCTAAATCAAAGCAAAAAAAAAGAACATCATGAAAAGACTTCAATTTTATCTACAGATATCAACATCATCAAATTAATTAGGAGATTTACTTATCAATTGCATGCGTCGTTGCGCCCCGGCAGTTCTCTTTTAGATTCATACCCCAGATATGGAAGGTCTCCATCTGCCGCACAACTCCAGGACCCCTTTTTTCTTGGCATCGTGAGAAGCGGTAGCGGGTGTTACTTCTTGGCAGCGTTTGTGGCTGCTCAAGCGGCATTTTTACGTAGCAGTTCGTTTTTTGTGGTTGTAGTTGGTAAGGCAAAAAGATATACTTGATATGTAGAGAAGGTTCGAATACGACAAGGCATTGCGCCATTGCGATTTGCGACATTGTTGCTGCGAGATGTGAGCTACAGTGGTATTCAGGGTGTTCTGCATCAAAGGTCAGTCTCTGTGCCCAGGCTGCCATTGTCTCAACTGTACCCATAATCAGGATCATGCAGAGTGTGAGCTTTTTTCATATTCATTTTATTGCTCAACCAACTATTGAATTGTCTCATCTTGTCTTGCCAAACGTTGATCTCTCAAACGCCGTCGGCTTGCTCCGAGAATAATAAAAAAGAGGGCATGATAATACGAACATCTCAAACCTCCAAAGACCCGCCTCGACCTCGTCAAAGGCCGCTTCTCAATGCGATAACGGCAGTTCTCTCCATGATACCCATCCATTCCGTCTGACAACCTCGGCTGTTCTCATAGTCAATGCCCGATGGGCAGCCATCTAGTCACACTTGCAAAACAGCAAACCAGACAAACAGACACTGGTTCCGTGGTCTAGTTGGTTATGACATTTCGTTAACAGTTCAGTTGACACCACCGAAAAGGTCCCCGGTTCGAGCCCGGGCGGAATCACCATTTCTTTTTTTGTATGTATGCATGCATGCATCATTGCCTTTTTGCATGTCTCGCAGGATTGATTTCCCATTTCAGCCAAGCTTCTATGCTCCTGCCTCATTTGTCTTAGGATCGCCCTGCAGGTATGTCCAAGCTAAGCCGAGGACCTTGTCTAAGCGCCGTGAATATGTCCGAGGCAGGAATCCTTAAGCTCCACTCGACCCGTTTCTTACTTCTCCACGTCTTGGGACTTTTCACCAGATCCTCATCCGTTATGGCAATGACGTGCTATAGCCGATTAGAATATTTCACTCAATACGAGGCGGTCAATGTGTCGAAATGATCACCATTCAAGTCATGAGGGTCTGTGATTTTCCCATGAAATCACAATTTCTTCCGGGCACAGGGCGAGTCATGAATGAGTTACAAGAAGCTGTTGTATTCTTCATCTATCTTACTATCTAAGAAATTAACCATAAGCTGCAAACAATGAGTTGAGAAACCGGCATAAGCCTCCACAACCATCTAGCCCTCATGAGACCTAGACGGTAGCAGGCGCAACGAGTGGATCAGCGGCAGCAAAGGCCTCCGCCGCATTGGCCGGGGGAGGATAGATCAAAGTCGTGTTAATGTACTTCTTGATCTCCTTTGCCTTCTGGCCAGTAAACATGACCTCGCGATCCCAGCCGTTCGTTACCACAGCGTTGTCCGGCCCCAGGTCCAGGCAGGTTCCGTACTCAGGCTGCGAGTAGGGAATTGCGGGGAGACCGAGCAGGTCGGCGGCTGCGTTGTGGCCTGCGTTGCGGCCGAGTGGCTGGGCGTGCTGGCACGACATCATGGTGAAATTGCCTTGATCGTCTGTTGCAGCGACTGCGGCATCGCCTGTTGCGAAAACCTCTGGAGTTGAAGTCACGCGAAGATCATTGTCGACGCGCAAGCGGCCAAAATGGTCCCTTTCTCCTGGAATTTGTTTGGCAAGAGGGGTCGCTTGAAGGCCTGCGGTCCAGATGGCCGTCAAGGCTTCAACGCGCTCGCCAGAAGCAGTGGTGACGCTGCCTGCGTCGATGGCTGACACAGGCGATCCGAGTTTCATCTCCACACCGAGATCGTTGAGTACCTTGAGAATGGTTGGGCGAGGGCCTGGGCCCAAATCAGGTCCGACATCAGCTCCGCTGCCGACGAAGACGACCTTAATCTTAGCATCCGCTCCGAGGATCGCACGTAGACGAGCTGGAAGCTCCGCCACGAGTTCGATGCCAGTGAAGCCAGCCCCGCACACGACAACGGTGTTACGAGCGGGGCTGTCGGGAAGCGAGGCCAGTCCTTGAAGGTGCCCCTCCAACTTGACCGCCTCGTCGATTGTGTCCACGCTGAATGCGTGGTCGGCAAGCCCAGGGATGTTGGGGCGAACCAGGAGACTGCCAGCAGCGAGGACCAGGCGGTCATAAGAAATTGTTGATCGTGTGCCAAATGGGTCTACCATTTCCACCTCATGCTGTGCGGTTTTGATGGTATCAACGGTACCTTTGATGAAGCGCACGCCAGTGACGCGGAAGAGATCACCAAGGGGGGCACTCATGGCACTAGGGTTCGACTCATAGAGCCGCGGTCGAGGGACCAGTCTCTCATCGGGTGCAATGACTGCGACCTCGATGTTTTTAGCCATGGCCTCCTGAGAGCCTTTGAGACTCTGAGAAATGAGGCGTCGAGCGGCGAGGGCGCTCCACATGCCAGCGAAGCCAGACCCGACAACAAGGATTCGTTGCTGCATGTTGAAAGAGTTTGAGGATTCAAGTGGGTTGATGATGTTAAAATACTGATGGTATTGATCTGTATTGATCTGAATGCTCTGATGGATAGATGGGATTATCTGATTGATTGATAGCCAGCTCTTATATATCTATTAGGCACTCTTATTCTCTGCTTCCTCGTCCTTGGTCCGGAATGATCGGTGCCACAGAGTCCCTCATCCTCATCATGAATACCCGTACTTTGCGCCCTTAACTCAGCCTTCGCGAACCCGAAACGATGAAAAATTCTTTGTAAGCTACATCTTGAATCACAGAAGCACAGAAAACTAGAGAAAAACCGAAGCATCACGCTGGAACAAAACATTACATAACGAGGCCCCCGCGTGGTGGGGCCGGATCGGCAACCCGATTAAGCTTCCGATTAAGGTACATTAACATTTTTTTAACTATGCCGTCCCGCCACGGCAATCCGGGATCCACCCGAGTACCCGGCACGTGAGTACCCGGATTACCGCCAGGGAATGGGATTGCCATCGGGTCTCTGCTGCAGCTCTATTTGAGAATCTCGGTACATATTTTACAGGGATAATAATGGAAGGTTGTAATTCTTCGATAAGATAATTGTATAATTGCCTGAGCGATGGTAGTTGAGCAGTGGGAAGTAAGAGGTCGACGTTCTGATCAGGAATTCATTGTTCATATTGAGGTGCATCATTACATCACAATATAATACTCATGAGTTGTAATCTAGGTGTTTTCTCTGGTACAAAGCAGACTTGTGTTGTCTTGAGTCATACAATAAAGTCAGTCCCATAACCTGACGTGAGCATAGCTGGACGTGGGTTGCCACCAAAGACTGAGCTAATATGACTACAATGGGATATTGCGTATGCTCGCATGGATGTCCGGGTATTTCCCCGATGACTGCTTAGAGACGGGTATCTGACACATCTGAAGCAGCAAAGTCTAGCCCAGGAGACGCATTGCTACGATGCTTCAACACATACATTGCTAAGCAGTAAGGATTTTCTTAGTCTACTTGACATGGACGGTGATAGTGAGCGGCAAAGTAAGCTCGCAGGGGGTTCGGATGCACTTGTTATGTTCGCTAACCTAATACTGTGCATTGATGATCCTTTACGATACCCAGACTTGGTACGTCTCCTATCCAAACATCATCGTTTCGTTCCCTTGGAGATCAAGACTTCGTCGTAAACATTGCTCATATTCTTGCTATAGAAGCACGATAGTAATGGATATTGCACAAAGTACAGGATGTCAAGTCTATTTACGATGTACCCAGCCAGAATAGTCTCATGCAAAAGAGTCCTCGTACAATCTTCCCAGTATTTCACACTCCTCCTTCCCATCATCGTCATCGTCATTATCGTCATCCATAAGTTTCCCCTTTGCCCCAATCATCACTTCTTCCATCGCCATGTGTACACGCCGAGCCACTTCATTGATTTGGTTCTCTTCAAGCGTCAGAGTCAGAGGCGTGTCGAACCCTTGCTCCCTAACCCAGCTTCCACCCCCTCCCTGATTTCCGCCGTATCAAAATATGTCGCCAACGTAAACAATAAGAACCACCACATATATGCCCCGGTAGTGGGGAATGGTCACCCCCAGTGATACCGTGCCCAAACGTCCTTCCAATTCGGTTGGCCCAAGCCTCTGATCCTAACTAGCGCCATGAAGTGAAAGTACAGGGACTGTGGGCAAGGACACTTTTCGCCGAGAAACTGGATCTCTCTGCCGTTGATATCGTCTGCCGGTAACATGGCTTCCTTCCCGCAATACTCTCCACTTCCAATATAGCAGCTTATAACGTCAGATCGCCAATGCCCAGGTCACCTTCAGAGCCCTCTATCCCAAGCATTATATCCATCGTAAGTACCCCATCCATCATAGCCTTAATATCCATCGCAACCACCGCATCCATTATATCTTGGGGCACGCCATCGGCAACCTCTGGCTTACTAGGCTGCGCTGTTTGGGCGGCTCTGCGAAGATTGTCCCTTTCTTTTGCAGCATTCCGCAGATGGCGTGCTGAGGGCATAGGGGATCCACTAAAGGATCTATTCAGCGGGTGGCAATGTCCGCATCGCGTCTTTTTGACGACGCCATTTTTTTGGGCAAGGGTTTGTTGTTGGTAGGCAACTCTGTGTTTATCAGCCACCAGCTGAACCACATGCGATAGCCTTTTGTACTTTGATTTGAGTGTCTCTTTCGATTTTTCGTCCGTCCCCGCCGTCTCCGTCTTCTTCGTGGTTATCTCCATGTAAGTCATATCAATCATCTCAAAGAGCCTCTTATAATTTGTCGTCAGCCGAATGAAAGCCTCTTGAACTCTTGTCGGGTGGAATTTCTTCTAAATGTTGGGGGGGGGGGGGGGTTGTTAGGTAGACACGGTGACGCCTGTATACGATTGTGATCCAGAGGGTTTGTCCAGAAGGAGCCGGCTAATGTTGTCAATGGTTATTAAATAACAGTTTTGGAAATTTGTCGCGGTGTTTTCCGGTATATTTGAATAAAGTCTTGAAAGCAGAGAAGGAAGTGAGAGGGGGAAAGGAGGTGGGAAAGAGCTTTAAATAGGCCACTCCCTTTAGCCTCCAAAACAACACATGACTCAGAGTTGTGATTTAAAGTTGAAAGTTAAAGCATATATATGTGTGCTTTAAAGTTAACAAGTGGTGTCCGGCTTTTCTAGTCATGCGTAGCGGCTCGCCGGGCTTTTCGATGATGAAGTTAGACTTCGGCCGATCCAGGAGAGAAAATGTAATATAGAGGAACAAGGGGTGGGAGAAAACACAAGTCTTTATTGACACCTTTGCAGTGTAGGTTCAGTGGTCGACGAGCCGTGTTTTCTTTCCACCGCATGAGGAGCAAGTACCATCCTGTTATCTATACTTTAACAGTAAGGTTTATTCCTATTTAGCATCACCAAGACGGAAATGACACGGTGCCTACTTGGATAAACGAGATTATTATGGATGTCTAAAGATGGAGTCTCCAGCGTAGCGTGGATATCGCCATATAGCCAAAGCGCATCCCTCTTGCCATCATTCTGCCTGACATGGAACGCCAATCGTATGGCCTCTACCTATTTGAGAACAGCCTAGAAACTAAAATATGTAGGCGAAGAGCACGAAGACCCTAGAAGCGCTGTTGACATCCTTCCCTACTGCCAGCATTAGAAGATAGGGCATGCTTCCTCATATCTAAACACAGGGGGCAATAGCTTTAGTGATAATTGGTTTTTGCGCATCAGTTTCACATTCCCACAGTAACCCATCTGCTAAGCAATGCGAAGCCAATCCCTACGTAAATTCTCACCGGTATCGCGGGCCTTGCTGCGGCCTGTTATCTTTTCCCCGATGGTTGATGACCCTGTCGTAATTAATTTTCAGTGGGCTCATTTGACTTTGGTCGCAATTTCGCATCGCTTGATCCAGGATCTTCAGAATGCCAACATCATTCCTTGTGCCGTCCTCGCTTTCTCCTAAATGATACGAGTCGATCAATGCACGGAACCCTTCCTCGGGAAGCTTAACAGAAGTCGCATTTAAGCATCGACGAATGTCGTCCAACAGATTATCAAATGGGATCACGTAGGCATCGCCAAATGGATCCGTCGCAACGACATGGCCGTAGACATTGCCCGTTACTGAGTCAATTACCCAGGAGCCGGAATCACCATCGGAGACTTCTATAGTTAGTTTTGCTAGTGAATGTTCTCGGCAGTTGGACTCACTTGTATCGCCATCCGGGGTTAGAATAAACGAGTCAACAAAAGCCTTCCCAGGCCCCAATAGTATTCTTCCAGACGATACCGAGAGACTTCCCCGAACTTGGCGTCGAGAATTCCCCATCATAATGGCTGGTTTGAGAGCGCCATCCGCAACTGGGTTCGCCGGAGCGCTGATTAGAACGGCGCGTTCTTCTGACGGACAGAATGCGTTTGGGCGCCAGAATCCATTCAAGTCAAATAGTGCCCAATCGTAGTACCGGGATGCCTCATCTATATGACCTTCGGGATATGCTAGGATATTCCCGAAACTCGGTGACCTGTCAAATGATAATCCGACGGACGAGTGGGCGCCGGCTTTATTATTGTCGAACCAAGTCTCAGGCGACTCCGTAACCCACTTGACTCCCTCCAATAATTGATCAATCTCATCATCGAGGATAAGATCGTCATCCGTAGAATCCGAGTCTGAAGGCGTTGTTGGCGCCCACCAACCAAGAAATGCGTGGCCGGCAGTAAGTCCATACATGTGGGTTCTCCCATCCCGATAAGTGACACTCAAGACACCGCCAAAAGTTCCGGTTCTAGCCTCATTATATGCATTAAGGAATTCAAGCTGGGTACCACAATATGTCAACTCATTCTCTAGAGATGATGAGTATCTCTGGACTTTGATAGATGTAATGGATACCATTTCTCGTCTCAAGATTTCCGGGGGGTCAGGAAGCACGTGCGTCCAGCCACCATATCCATCATGAGTATCGACCGAGCTCAGAGAATATTGAATCGAGCGTCCAGTACGAGCGCTTGAGATTTCAGTACGAGCACTTGAGCTTCCGGTGTCAGCGTCCGAATCCGCAGCAGAGTGAACTTGCACTCTATAACCAGTCCTAGCCCTCAATCGCAGTGGGCGACCGTCAATGGCAATACAGAATGATGGAAGCGTCGCATCAGGCGGCCGACAGAGATCTTCAAAGACCTTTCTCTTGTTACAAAACTGTAGGATAAGTGGCTGGTAGGCTTGGTAGCAGAAAATGACAATGTAGTCTGCGGCATCCTCTTCGCTGGTTCCCAAAACTGCGTGCCGAATGGCCATTGGTCTATGAGGAGAGTAGGTGGCTTTGTTGACCTTTTTGACTAAACAGCATAGGAGGCGCTCTATTTCGGGTACAATCTCCTTGAACCTTTCAACTGTTGCAGGTGGGACTGGTCTTTTATACAACTTCATGCCATTTTCGCTCGTCTGCAGCGTGATAGCGAGCGGGCCGATAGGTGTCTTTTGACATGGCTTCGAAATATCTTCGCTTTTGGTCGATGGCGAAGTCATCAATGACTGATATCCGGAATCATGAGACGCCCCCTCTGGATCCAGAATACTCTGGTTGTCAGTCGCAGGCTTTATCTCGGGCTCCTGGGTGTTCGCATTATCGGGTGTGGGCACTGCCTCCAATTCCATAGCCTTTCCCCCATCTTTGCCCGCGGATATCTTGAATATCTTCCGTAAACTGTTTCGCATGGAAGCCAAGCGCGCGGTTCGAGCATCTTTATTGAGCAGGCCCATTGTGCTACCCCTAAACGACCATCGTCGTTTGCTTCGTGACAGTAAATGAACGGGAAAGAATACATTATCAAGGTCACAGGTCCCAAACCTGGAGGCCTAGCCAATATGCCGGTTGAAGGATCAAATTCAGCCTACGCGTTCCCCAAAGTGGCGTTTGCATAACACCTCGCTGCATCCCCCCAATGAGGTTATAGCATCGACATTACATTGCATGGACAGAGTCTGCTTTGGGGAAGCTGAAGAAAACAGGCAAGGGGGGGAAGGAAAACACGCGCCCAGATCGACAGATTTTCAGTGCATTTCCAGTGCTCAAAGGCGCCTGTTTTTTTCCACCGCGTGACAGGTTGAAATATTCTTGATTGGGGCTTGGAACTGAAGGATATTGACCTGATGGCATGATGAATCGGGAGTTCATTCTCATCACCAGGTTCAGCAGCTTTCTGACGAAATGAACAATTTCCAGGACGCTTTCTGTCTAAAGGACGTAACTAATGATGAACTGCAAACTCTTTGCGAACTCCTCTGGGGCTGGACACCCTGTGTCCACTGCACGAACGACCAAGCATGTGCCTCGCCAGACTGCCCCCAAAAGCGATCATTCCGACTAGAACCATTCTTCCGATATTACAGACTGTTGACCAGCTCATACATTCCGGAGTCCCTTATTCCAGGTGACCCTCGAGCATTAACATCCCACGGCGACTTATTTGACATTATCAAATTATTAAAAGAGAGGCCCGATGTATCAAGAATGAATATTACCTTTGAATACTTCTCTAGAAGGGACTTGCAGCCTCCTCTTGTTGACCAACACAGAGCCTTTAACATCGCAATGGGGGTCATACTAATGGTGAGCTGTTGCATCGAAAGCCAACTCGGCGGCCGACTAGAATTTGGCACTGAGCCAGCCATTTGGCGAAGCGATATGTCCCCTCTCCAATTCATCACATCAGTATTCCCCCTCCGACGCTTTTCGCACGTATCCGACATTGACAGAGCCACCGTCGGCTTCACAGAATTGACAGCCATGAACCTGAGGCGAATCGCAGGCCTGCAATTCCAGGGCACCAGCGACCTCAGCGAACACCTCAAGCTGGATCAGGCGACCGACACCGTCAGCGTCTACCACCACACCAGCGTTCTCCGCGAGCACCTCAGAGCGTCGAGAAACGCCGAACTCCGCTGCAGCATCCCCCGCCAACTCGCGCTCGAGACCTTCGAGTCCATACGCCTCCTCTTCCCTCGGGATTCGGACTCTCACTCGCTCCTCCGATCGCTCATGTCAAAGAGGGGTTTCGACCCGGACTGTCTGTGCCTCGGCGCGGCTCCGTTCCGCCGCGACGACGACGAAGCTGACGTCAAATTCCACTATTGGGGGCCCCGGCTCATGGATTTATTCGAGGAAATAGAGAACCCAAAGCCGAAGGGGTTGCTGAACAAATGGCTGGAGCAGAAGAGCAAGGCCAGGCATGTCATGATGGCCACCCTGGCCGGAGTGGCCTTCGCCATCTTACTGGGTATCCTAGGAATTATCGTGGGGATTTTCCAGGCCTGGATCTCGTACCAGTCTTGGAAACACCCTGTCGGAAACTGAAGGAGGGGGCGAAAGGGAACCGGATTGCCTATTTTATTGATGACAAGATTTTTTTTTGGGAATTCCTGGGGAAAAGAACTCATCGATTTTTCTTATTCAAATCCTTTAATCCGGGTTGACAGGTCAAATCTCCCATGTTGCCTTATTATCGCAAAACTTGCCCGAATACATAATCCCAGATGTCAGATCCCACTATTCCGGTGAATAACAAGGTGTCCCCCCCAGAACCCTCCCCCCCTCTCCAGATGACGAAAGAGGCTGAAATGTCGGTTATTATATACTTGTGTATGCAAAGAATAATTTCCTGTATTATCAAGCCACGGCGGGTCAAAGGGGAGACAAAAAGGAGCCCCAAGCGCGTGGCCGATTCCTCCTAGCGATAGGAACCAATATGGAAGTTTTCAGGTCGTCAAACGCGCCCTTTCCCCCACTGCAAGATTGCTGATGGCGGTCTGACTGGTTGCATTCCTGAAGGGTCTTTTTGGGGCAATCCTCATCTGCATGACACAGCACTCCCAGTGTGCAGGCAATGCCCAGACAAAACGGGCGCCGTCTGTTTGATAAACACGGTTTTGAGACAGATAGGGAAACGATCCTACTGCAAAGCTTCGGGGCCTTTTTCATTCGTCTGCACCCGTTTGCACCCGTTTGCACCTATTTGGGCCATCGCGGTCAGGGATTTGGGGTTTCCCTCGCTATTTTTAGGCAAGGGGGCCCCCTTGAAGAGGTATCTGCATCAAAGACATTTTACAGACCAGGACTGCCCACGCCCAGCCTACGAATAAGAAAGGTGTGATCAGTTGTGCTCATTTAAGCCCAGAACGGTTTAACAACCCACCCTGTGGGCACAAACCAGCTTCCTCGAGCGGCGTGTAGAAGCAGGCCGTCCGAGCCAATGCCTGCACAGCATCACAGGGCTGCATGGACAACGCCTTACTCCACAGAATCCAAGCCGAGCTGATAGATGACAGCCTTGCTACTCTTCGAGAGCGATTTTTTCCCATTTTATTCCCCATTTCTCTCCCCCAGATTCGGAGAAAGAGACAGAGAGGCAGGCCCAAGTACTCCGCACATTGATGGTAGAGACCCGGCCAACCACAATGCTCTGAACCCCGGGCGCGTCGGGGATCCACATCAGGTCGGCGACGTCCCCAGCGAGTTCGAGCTCGGCAAGAGCGCATAGACAATACAACCATCTGATTCAGTCACCACATATTCCCAAAAGGGATGTTACTGGCGGCAAAGCAAAGCAAAACGTTGGATACATACAAGTACATTTCAACGGCGCAGCAAGACCGCTTGTTTTGAAACCTGGGCGGCGGGACCTGCATGGTGTGCTGGCAAACGCCCGAGGTTGCCGCCATGGCGGAAAAAAAAGAAAGAGAGAGAAGGAAAAAAAAAAAAGCCCTGCCTCAATATCACTTGATACCCCAGGCTGACAAGCCCAGTCAGGCTTGGTCTCTGCTGCGCATTCAGGGACATGGTTGCCCGGCTTTCTGCACCCCATAGTTATCGCAGGCAGGCAGAGACAGTGAAATGGGATGCTGAGTCATTACCGACATTGTTCACACCCAACAGAAACCTCGATGAGCATATCGCGTCTTGTGGCGTCTGACAAAATAGGGAATTCGGTTCTTGAACGAGTCATTTGTGAATAAGAAGCCACACCATGAACGGAAAACCCTCTCCACGATTCGGTGTAAACCTTTGCAGATCTTCTTACATTCGTTCGATCTTTGGAACCTTAGAAGCGCCCTGACATGAACGCCTAGGACGAACTGCTCCCCCAGTGAACATTTGAGTGCCGATAGTAACGCAGCATCTGGCGTCCGAGCGCATAGGGCTGTACACACAAGTTGAATCATGTCGTTCATCCTACCCTTTGCATTTCCCCGCCTCAGACGCTGCAGGCCAAGTGATCGAGCGACGATTATTTCTGTGTGTAATCCTCAGCGGTTCAAGGGTCGCCATCTGCCACAACTTTTGCATCTCGTTTCGGAAGGCATACAAGCTTTGATGATCGCCTCTTTCCGCTTACAAATGGTGTAGGAGTTTTGTATAAGCCCCAAGTAGGGTCAGTCATGCTATGTGCCATCAGGGTAGCAGAGAGTGTGTGTGCCCAGAGAAGGAATGTAGTTCGTCGCTTCTTTTCGACCACACCTTCAGCAGCCAGGTCCGTAGTCGTCGTGTTCGAGTAGCGCTTACTGCCATGCGTCCTCTATATTGGGGGTCGGAGCACGTGGGTGACTCAGTCGAACAGGACCGCGAGGTTCGCTCATGACATCCAGAATTGTTCTCCTGTAATCTTGAGACGGTCAGCTCGACCAGGTTCTTGCAAAAACAAACGGTTCGACGGCACTCGAGAATGAAGATGATCCACCCCACACCCCATCAACGAGGGTTCAGTGTAATTGCCCAAATTCGGCTGTCGCCGTCTATCGCAAACTTTGTCAGGTAAGGGCATGCCCCCAACAGTCACACGACTCCAACCACGGCGGGTTCCTTGTTCAATGATACGCTGTATGACAGGGCAAGAAGCCTTCTTGGCGGCATGAAATAAAGCAATCATGGTGATTGTCGCCCGCAAGAGGCGTACAATATTGGTTTTGTCTCAAGGATCTCAAACATCCGGCTGTCAATAACTGGTAAACCTCATCCCCAATAGTGGTGTCCCTGGGCCATCGAGTTGCGAGGGCATTATTGCATGAGAGCTCGGCGTTGCATCGAAACCGGTAGAGAGCGGTCAAGGATGATCGTTTCATTGCAATATACCCGTGTATGTATGCATACAGCAGACATTAGTCTTGCATTGAAACGTCATCAGAATGCAAGGATTGCTCCTCCGACATACATGCCAATGCATGAATCCAACGCCGTTGCCCAACGGTTGAAAATGTCACAATAGTTTGAACGCTGCAGTCATCAGTTGCCTTGCTCCGAAATATTTGGTAGAGACTGTACTTTGTACCGTCACGAGATTGCAACTCACATTTCTTTCCCCTCCTTGAGGGAAAATCCTGTTCTGTAGCACCCCTGCCAGGGTTACGTCCTCCAATTCCGACCGGTCTCAATTTTGGCGTCGGCAAACGTCGTCGGCCAACCGCCGTGTACCTGTAGAGTAGGAGTGGATTGTACGGAGCAGGTGAGGGTATTTTGCAAAGAAAATTAGGCCTAATATCAAGAGTTGGGGCTTGACGTCTGCCTTTGGGCCGACTTGTTTTGCTCGCACTTTGCAGTCAATAAATCAAGAGGAGAGGAGAAAAACTCGCGTGGCATCACCGTGTTGGATCTTGCCGCCATGCATGTAGTAATTACGTCTTGTCTCTGCAAGCAGTGAGGCAACAACGCTTGTTCATTCTGGGATATTGAAATGGCGGTCGTGCTGCACCAATCATCCCGCAACCCACCACACGGGATACCGAGAAAAGAACTGCGAGCCCCTCCCCAGAGCCCGTGATGTCTTTTGGATGCAAGATGAATCCACACAACTGGCGACACAAAACCGAAAAACACGTCAATTCGGTCATTAATTCGTCCTTTGGGTCTCTTAGTACCAGCGCCGTGTCTCGGACGAGGCCCGGCCGGGTACCAAAGAAACAGAAGAGCTGGAATTTGTGTGTTGCCACTGGCTGGGTTCGGGATCTCCGCCACCCGCGCCGTCCCGTCAACTTGGTGCTGGGTCCCAAGCGCGACCAGCAGACCAGGGTATTCCGCCTTTGGGAGACGCTATGAAGAACGCCATTGCAGATGAGTGGTGCTTCGGCGTTGTCACGCGGTATTATCTTGATGAGAAAAAGACCGCTCAGGTTCGTGATAACCAACCATTGCAACTCTCGATTGCAAGATGCCATCGACCATCTCGGTGATCTCGGCAAGCTTTCCAAAAGCGCCACCTTTTTCACACACACACACCCTTGAGTACGAAGTACGAAAAAGATAAAGGCATTATTAAAAGGTCTAGTCCAGTGTTTTGGTGCACGGTCACATTGCTGTTGCTTGACGAGTGGACCATGACCCTGCCGTGGGGCTTCTCGCAGTTGATCCCCATACATACCTACCATCGTTTCTGCATGCGAGGCTCAGTCGGGGTAACTGATGCTCAATATGACAAATCGCGTCGAACCAAAAGCAGTACCGACCTCGTAACTGCGTTTCAACGGTTGATGAAAGACCCCCCCATTCGACGCCTGCTGATGCGTTTCATGATATCATGTCACTCTTCTTGCAGGGCGGTCCATAGGTCTCCAGAGAAACAGACGGGCATGTGTGTGTGGAGAGAAAAACAGAACTGGGTCATGTCTTACCAAGGATCAGCCCATGCTAATTTGACCCAAGTCCCAGAGCCTGGGTATTCCAGTGACAAGTCACTGGGACGCCGCTGATTAGCCAGCTACTGACCTATGTGGGCCCTCTTATGTACAAGAAATCTGCTTTCTTCTTTCCCAGCAGCTGGCTTTCTTGGGGATGTCGTGAGAGTCGATGGGGGCCACCAGTGAGATCGGTCCAAGTCCGATCCCTTGCAAAGGTGGCTGTGTCAGGGGGCCATCCAGAGAAGAGATTTGTAAATCTAATGCCCTGGGCCTGGTCTTTGACCTGACAGGCAGCAGGACAGCACGAGAAAATATCGGGTAGAGGAATCGTATTGACCCATCTTGAATTGATCGACACAGGACACCACACGCCTATGCCAATGATGATTAATTAAGAGAATTTAGACTGAGGACCGAGCCGTCGGACTGGGACCTTTGAGTAATAGGACCACATGGCATTGGCCAAGTCGTATTTTCCTTTTCAAAACTTGGTAATAGTTTATGCTTTTTTGTTCCGCGGATATGGTCCATCGCAAGCTAGACTGGGAATAAATTTAGCTAATAACGCGACGATACGTCCCAGCCGATCGGGGCAAGGCGCCATGTTGCCAAAATCCTGAGCTATGAGCCGTCACCAATTTGCGCCAAAGTTTTAGAGCACCAAAAAGCCCTCCTCTCTTACCAGGGGTGATTGGCTAGCATTGCGTGCGAGCCAAGGGAGGCCTGTGTGAAGACGAGAGAGCCATGTGGGGTGCAGTGTCAGTTGAATTCGGTTCTTTGGCGAGCTGGAGCTTCATATTCGGTATCGTGGAGGCTCGAAAAAGTGCCCGCAGAAACACACACCCCTGCCAGCTTTTTTGCCCCCCCCCCTTGTTTCTTCGTGATGGCCTTGGTTTTTTGGAGAGGACGAGATGAAGCCTTTGGCAGCGCGTACCAATGCGGGCCTGTAGTAGGTAGTAGTAGTAGTAAGTTGGTGCTGCGCATGATATCCTAGTTCACGAAACGTGGTTAACCCCATTGGCGGGTTGTATGCAGACCATTGCGGCCAGGCCGGCCTCTATCCATGCTTATTCTTCACCGGTTCCTGCATTCGGAAGGCAAAGCAGCAATTTCACCTCGAAATTTTGAACCCGAGCAGCTGGACTGATACTAGCGAGAGCCGATCGCTTGAGCTTTACCCAAGTTCTCGGTGCACTGAACACGCCAATAGAAGCGATTCCAAGGCCCAAGACCTGGGCGCTTTTTCTTGGTAACAGCCCCTTATCAGCGTTTCTTTCCTTCGTTCGCCAACCCAGGAGATGTCTAGGACCAGGGGCAACCCATACCAAAAGAACAGGGATATCGCCCAGATTTACCAGAAGGGGTAGTTGTCATTTCCCTTCTGACCAGTTGAGGCTCCGTATTCCTGGTATCATATCCAGCCTCTGACTGGTTATACTTTGATTAATGACCGATTCTGGATGCATGTCATGTCTCCCAGGCCATTCCCACCGATTTGGGAGACTCATCGCCAAAAGGGAGTGCATACAGGCAATATGACGCCCTCCTGAATGTCAAGGGTCATCGATTGGACGTTCCAGAGTACTTCCCAGTAGGTGATCATTGCTTCATGTTATCCATGGCCGTATAAACACCACAGAAACTCCGACCTTCCGTACTTTTATTTTCTTCTTTCTTCTCTTCAACGTTGCTCCTTGGTCAGGTGGGGAGTATTAGCACAGTAGCAGCATGTGGGTAACTGTGCAGAGTCCCGACACGCCCCCAGGCCGCTGACGGGCTGACCAGTCCAGTCTAATAAACACCACAAAGACAAGTCATTGCACCACTGTCCTTCCGGGATAAAAAAATGCTAGAGATGCTTTAGGGTAGGAGCTTCGCAAGCAATTTTCTTTTTTGTTCGGCACGGGTCGTTCAGTGCGACAATATCCAGCGGGGCAGTTCATAAAATCGGGCCGCCAGTCTCGCTCGTGTCGCAATGCCACACCTAGTTCAATCGTCTGTGTCTGGGCAAATGAGAAGGAAAATTTTTTTATCCTCTGGCAAGATAGTGCTGATGGTTCAAAGCATCAAAGCTCGGCCCGGCCACGGTGTTGACGAGGAGCGGTCCGCAAATCGTCGTTTGTAGGTAGGAGGATAGAGGGTGTCGTGGGGAGCGTTTGCAAGGGTGGGCTGGCAATGCTGCTTCTGACCAGCAGTCCACGTGGGATTCCAAGAGAGCCTGGCTCTAGTCCGTCAGCGCCTTTGTTCACCGGCTTCATGTTTATGCACATGCTGGTGCAATAGAGGTGCAGTGAGCAGTGCTTGTGCGTCATGACGGTTTCGTTGACGGAGCTCTGCAGGGCGGCTGACTGGATTGGCTTTGGCAAAAGGTAGGAGTGGTATTAGCCCGCCTTGAACAAACGAACAGTCTGCTTGTGTGCCTGTCTGTTTGTGTGTTTGTATGTCGTAGTAGTAGGTATGCATAGCTACGACGATCGGTTGCAGCCGTTCCTTCAAACCTGCCACTGTGACGTGCGTGGACCGGAAAGGTTCTCAATGCAAAGACAAGGGGGGGTCATTGTCGACGCTCCGGCAGTGTGTGCGGCAGAGATGCACGACTGCGTACCTTGACTAGGTGCAGCGGTGCACCCAGTAAGGTCGCAATCACACCATCTCGGATATCTGCTAGTATTGTTAAACAATTGACCTGAGATAGTGGTACCGACATTGTGGTTCCCCGGCACCCCTAGCATTCTGTGCTAAAATGGCTGGTCTCGAAGGGAAAAAAAGGAGAGCGTACCTGTAGAGTTGGATTTTGTTTGGGAGGTGGTGAGGTGAATAAGTTCCGAGCCCAGAGAGAACTGAGTTGTGATTTTTGGTTGTTCGACGCGCTAGCCCATTCCTTTCTGCTCATTACAGAGTCTGCCTCTCTAACCATTTGTCGACAAAATCCATCAGCCACCCCGTGTGGCGCCGCGACAGTCTCAGACAGTCTGACTGACGGCTCCAAGGATGTTATCGACTGTTGAAGCTGTTGTTGGTTGTGGCCAAAATCCAACCACCCTGCGCGCATTGCCCCGACTAATGCATATCCATTATCATATCGCCCTATCGAAGCAACTCCACCCAAAAATCCTTGCAAGACCAGATCCCCTGCAAATACACCACCATGCACTCCCCCATTCTCACACCCGAACACCGTTCAGCAAAATGCACCCCCTCATGGTACACACTCCCCTTATGGTCTCCATGGGAGGTCTCTGGCACACCCACCCCCTCCCATGGCAGGGTCTCACAGTGGGTTTCCACGGTACTGAGAGAAAGAGAGCGAGAGAGAGAGTCTGGAACTAGGGAACTTCATTCGACTGCGGGTCAAAGTCTTGGTTTAGTTAATACGACGGCTCGACGTCGTTTAAAGACCCAGAGAATTGGGCACATACTAAACCACAGTCTCAGCGACTAGCCTGCCAACCTTACATCCATATAAACGTTCCTCCCCCACCGTCTGCAGGCTTGCAGTAGGACACTGTCGGCGTTGACATCTCACGAACATACAAATATCCAGCCCATGCCTCTGTGACCATTATCCCTTCACTGAACCTACCTCTTCACAAAGTGTGATCCCATCCGGCCCGGCAGTCCAGCTCATACCTCGAGCAAGCTTCATCTTGGCGATTCAAAATCTGCCTCACTCTTGTCTCTCACTCAAACGCCCACGCACCCAACATCACCATGTGCAACTACATCTATGTAAGTTGACGACCCATCTTCGGCACTTGGGAACAATCGAGTTGGTGCAAGACTAGGTTATGCTAACAAGGCCTTGCCTACCCGCAGAAGGAGTTGAGCTGCCAGCACCACTACCATCTGGTAGAATCATGGTGCCACAAGTATATCGAGACGGCACGAAGATGTCCTCCAACTATCGTGAGCAAGCAATATTGGTAAGTTAGGCCTCGCCGCTGCCCAACCAGCAGCACAGCACACACAACACACAGCCCTTTGGTCGTAAGCACTAAGATACTAACCACATTCTCACAGGGGCGATGATATTTGCGGTATGCTAATGATGTCTTTGACTCATGGTCATGACGAATGAGAATACTAATGAGTGTGTATAGCTGCCTGCCGCGAACGACAACAACCAAGCAACCACCCTTGGGCGAAGCTTATCCAACCACCTCGATCTCGAGTACCCTCCTACACAGCACAGGTTCCCGCCCGATAAATCGCCCATAACCTTGATGATTTGCACAACAAAATTCGAGATACCATGCATGCTCTTCAGTTTCCCGCATCAAGAACCTTGTTGCGAGGTTCACTCAACCTGAAGAGTATTGCCCTAACTATTCTACCTTGGCACTTTCTGCGCATAGCAGTATTCGTCAAGCATTAGTGACGACGAAACGGCCGAGATAAAGACGACAGTGGAGAGATGAATACCTTCACTCCACGATACGGACTAAAATTTGGGAGGAACTATCAAAAATTAAGACGGCACGGACAAGGGATAATTGGATCCCTCCAGGTGCGAACCTGGGAATGTATCTTTGTTTGGGATTTCTACGGTGTTTTTTTCTTCTTTTTTCTTTTCTTTCTGGTTTTCATTGGGCAGGCAAATGGCGTAAACTGTGATGGACAAAATTTACGCATAGGCTACAAAGCCACCTTGGGAGTTTTGGGTAATTATTTCTTTTGGGCATGGAGGAATATGGAGTCCAGCCATGGTACTACCAACAACAACACAAGAAAGTCGGAGTTGGCCACCACCGCATGAGCCACGGACGCACGCACGCACACACCGAAAAGCCTTTGGCTTGGTTTTGGCTTGGGTTTTGTTTTTTCTCAGCAGCATGGTCAGTGGTCGTCTACAGGACCCTGAAAAAGATATCTACGATGTACGGAGTATAATTTTGGCATTTTTTTGTTTTTGTTTCTGCTTTGGAGTCTTTCTTTTCTTCTTTTTCTTTTCTTCTCTTTTCTCTTCTTTCTTTGTTTGAGCGGATACGAAATACCCCAAAATTGAGCGGGTTGAGTGCACACCGCACAAACTCTACCAATGGTTCGGAGCATGGTTACTTGTTTAGGGCAGAAGCAGCAGCAGCAGCAGAAAAAAAAAAGGAACTGAGACGTTTGGCGTTATCTACATTAATACTAAAATACCTGCGGTTGCTATCTTGAGCAAAGTGCCCTTTTTTCGTGCTGTGTGTGCTATGAACTTACTATGGGGAGGCGAAATAACGAGTGAGAACATGGGGGCCATTGCACGTCAAGGCTGTGAGACACGGGAATTTTTCTCGAGCCTCCTTCTCTGTTCATGTTTTTCTTTTCTGTCTTTTCTTTTTTTGTCTCAACACACGGCACATTTTTGAGGGGGGGGCGCTCCGACGCCGGACTGATTCTACAAGGACTCTTTTTTTCTTTCTTCCTCTGTCGGATTCATGAATTCGTGGTTGGATGGATGTGAATGACTTGGCCTTGGTGCAGCGTACATAATTATCGTCCTGCATTCTTGGCGGCATATGCGCTCATGCGGTCCTTTCACATTCAAACTCATCTTACAGACCTCCAGCTGTCTTGCCCTTGTCTGTGTACATAATCATGTAGTGTGACTGTGACGAAAAGAGACCATTTTTCTTCACGCCTGAAGTGTTACCCCAGAAAACAAGGCAAACAAAAAAGAATTGATTGCACCACACACCCGGTTTTTACGAGCCGTCCTCCAAACGCGGCTATCTGCATTGTTTGTATCGTAGCACAAAAGGGCTTGATTGGATGAAGCCCCCCCTTCTAAATGTAGATTACTTCGTACGTGCATGTGTGTTCACACACACCTACATGCATTAAACCAGGAGGGACAGTGATTGTGATGTGTATTATCCTGTCACAAGACAACCCAATTTTTTTTGTTTTGTTTTTGTTTTCAACTGAGCCCTGCCATCCATGACCGTTTTTTAGCTCTTTTACCGAGTAAGGATACAAGACAAGACATGATAAAAAACAAGACACAAAAATGCGAGACAGGGGGGGAAGAGGGAGGGAGGAGAGATGAGGAATTTGTGCTTTTTTTTTTCTTTTTTCCTTCTTTTTCTTTTCCTTGGAGTAGGTTTTACCCCATCTGCCATGCCTGAACCACGTTGGGAGCGCATGTTTTCAACGTGTAAAAGGAAGGAAAACGTGTGTGTGTTGGCAACGGTTGGATGGAGTCCATTCTTACTTCTTTTTGGAGGAGGTCCGTCTGTATTGATTAGTTATTTTTGAACCAAGTCTTGTTTCTTAGGCGCCGTTTTGATCGGGAAATCCACTCTCCATTCGGTGATTTCCTGCAGAATAACGGTGTTGGTCCAGAGCAGCAGCAGAAGCAACAGCAGCAGACATAACGACGTAACGCATCAAACGAGGTGACAATGCGCTTACTTCGGCAGTCTTGAGTTAATCTATGGGGAGAGGGGATGGTAATGTAAATGTAATGTAATGTACATGGCCCCGGGTGTGAATAATGCTGAGTTGTCCCCCTCCTCCTCCTCACCGAACTCGTCTCCTCTCATTATGCAAACCGTGAACATAAAAAAGTCCAAACAAGCCACCATAAAAACAAACTTTAGACTTTGATGCCTGCGGGCGCGGAAATGAATCGTTCACTGCTCCTACGGGACTTTCCAAAAAGGAAAGAAAGGCCCAAACAAAACGTAACTTGAAAAGGGTATGTGTAGGTATCTCTTTGCGTGTTCTCTTTTACAGAGTAACCTCTTTTGTGTTGTGTTTTTGTTTTTGGCTGGGCTGGGCTTGGACTTGGGACTCGGACTGGGGGGGAGAGAGGGAGGCTTGTAGGGCTTCCTTGTTGTCTCCTCAATCAGGCTTGACCAGGGGGTTTTGCGCAATTGTCTCTCCCTTCTCAGGGCTGATGTTTGCCCAGATGAAAGGTTCCTTAACCAGGGGGGGTGAAGAGGGGGGAGAAGATGGGAGATGGGAGACGGGGGGAGGATGGGGGGGCGGCGCGCAAGCCATAACAACACAAATCCAGCCCTGTGGCACATATCGAATCGCCAAATGTGCATCAGACGCATCCATCCAATCCATTCTTGAATCGGCCACACGGTACGCGCCATCACATCTCAACTAGCGCGATCGGCAGGATCTCATAGGTTAGGTTTAGTTCTTTCTACCAAAATTCGTTCCGGCAGTGAAGGAGAAATATGAGAGACCTTCTTGTTCAGCTCTTTGTCTCTCCGTCTCCTTGGCTGGGCCGACGAGAAACTTGCGGCCCCAGACTGACAGACAAAGCAAACAGACAGGCAGGCAGGCAGGCAGACGGACAGGCTGCTGCCCAGGTTCAAACGTACAAGTATGTATGTCACACCTTGAGAAAACGGGCGGGCGGTGGTATGCATGCAGGTGAGTATCCATTTCGTATATGCTGTGCTCTCTCTTCATTTTATTTTGCTTTTATTACCTTTACTCCTACTATTTTCAAGGCTTCCCTTTCTCGGTAATACCAAAACGCTGTGCGTCTGCAGTGACAGCCAAGACTGAATGTTGCATAAACACGCAATGTATTGGGGGTTAGTTGGATCAGCGGCGAAATTTGTGGCACTTCGGATATTCAAATGGTGGTGGCGCTGTGGGGGATGTCATGTCATGGATGGATGGGACAGAATGGGATGGGACAGGATAGGATAGATGGATGGATGGGGGGGAACTGGACTGGGCTGGGCTGGGGGGTCGCGTCGTCTTTTGTTGCGGGAAGAGACAACTACGCTTGACGAGAGACAAAAGACCTCGTTCTGGAAGCGGTGGGAGGACGCATGCATCTCTGCATGTTTCTCCTTCTCGAATCGTGTTGCGTGCGTGAGACCACCCCCTCAGGAATTGGGGGGGAGAGGGGAAGGGTTGCCTCTGGCTCTCTTTTGCTACGTGAGGCTCTTCAACACCGAAAAAGAAACAAAACAAACTTATGCATGCAGTAAGAAAGAAACAAGGGGGATGCTGTGGGCGGCGAGCTTGCGGCGGCAATGTGCAGCAAACCATTTTCCCTATGCTCGAGTCGTGATGGGCTTGCTATAGGTAATTTGCCGTACATATAATCCATCCACCATATGTGCATGCTGCCGCCTTGTGTAATCGTGATGAGGCATGTAATTGGTGATGATACCCCGGCAACAATGCCCACTCACTCACCTCTGTCTGTCCTCTGTACGGTCACAAAGAGCGTAGGATATTTTTGTTGAGAGCTGAAGGACATGGAGATTTATTTCAATTTACGCTGACCGAGCCTCATGCAGGTTCTTTTTTTGGGGGTTCCCTTTGGAGTAGTAATACCCGTAACCTGGGAGGGCCAGACGTAGAGAGGATGTATGTATGTTGCACTTTTTCGAATGTTGTTTTTGCTGCTGCAGGGTACGATAGAGACAGCATTTTCTCCCCTTGCGTCTCCATGTCGATAGAATCTTCGACAAGGCGATCTCCGATGGGTAAGGGGTAAAAAGAAGAAAAGGGTACGAGGCCATGTATCAACTTGGCCGAGAAAAGCAAAGGGAAAGCTGTTAGTGAGTGATGTACTTGATCTAAACTCATCACAACCTGAACGCCTCATACGACCAAGATCCACCCAACTCATCCCAGCAGACCAGCCGGCCAGCCAGCCAGCCAAGTCCAGCCTGACATGGAGTTGAGGGAATATCACTATGATGCACCTCGGTCTTTTTCGTCACATCCTCCTGCATGCAGAGTGTGAGGCGTGCAAGCATCATATCGTCACCCCAAAATGCAATGTTGTCACTCTTCTCCACCAGCACCACCACCACAACCACAATCAGCCCCGGATGCACGTTGAAGCCATGCGAAATGAAAAGGAAATAAAATAGATGAAAATAAATGAGGCTCAGCCAGAAAGGTTCCGACGCGGGTGCGGCGTCAGAACTCCAAGTCGTCCCAAAGCCCAAGCTTCATATTCCCTCTTCTCACTACCCATTTTCCAAGTCCTCGGTAGATGAATAGAAACCGGACAATACAATACGTGAATGCCCACACCCCCCTCTCCATGCCCGTTATGGGGGTGATGATCAGTTTTTGAGTTCCATGACGTTGAATGGTCACTTATTACGCGCTCGTTCAACACAAACGAAGGGGACCCCATTCTTTTGCCGAGCGTATCATCCATGAATGGACCATCTCCTAAAATGGACTCCTCTTTGCCAGCCGGACGTAAAAAACAGCAACCAAAACATGTAACTAAATCAAGCAAAAAATGGGTGACACCGTCTAAGCAATGTTTTTGTTAACCTACTCGTTTTTGTTAGTCTAGGTTGTTAGTCCAGCCGTTTGTTACAGTTCACATTAATATTGCCAACGTAGCCCCCCTTGGAGGTTCTAGTTGCTCATAGTCTTGATGTAATATACTAAACTCTCGGAAAATAAGCCCTCCTTTACGAAACTGAATACAAATACTTTTTTGAAGCCAAAATGACGAGTCCAAAAAAAAAACTGCTCGTGTGACATTGGCAATTTACCAAACTTTGGGGATAGTTTTTTGTTTTTGTTTTATTTGTTTTCTCATCTGTTTCAAACAAAACACAAAAGGTCACCTACCATATCTTACAAAGACATGCATTGAGTCATCTTACACAGTGACGCAGAGCCATTGATCCAGATTTCCCCGCCTTATATGCATGTTCTCCCCTCCCAATGAATGCAGGTTGGACTGTCACTGTAGAAGTCCGGACGGGAAAGACTGCATGAAAAGTCCCGAAGTGGTGTGTGTGGTCTTTGTCTGAGAGGAAAGAAAAGAAAAGAAAAGAAAAGAAAAAAAGAATGCATATTGAGCAGTCCATATTGTTAGACATGTCTTGTTTCCCTTCCATCATCCGTGGT
Source organism: Hypomyces rosellus (assembly GCA_011799845.1). Classification (NCBI taxonomy): domain Eukaryota; kingdom Fungi; phylum Ascomycota; class Sordariomycetes; order Hypocreales; family Hypocreaceae; genus Hypomyces; species Hypomyces rosellus. The sequence continues at coordinate 1,799,255 of WWCI01000003.1, forward strand.
CCGGCATTACCGTAGGCTTGGTGGTGGTCCACTAAGGGTCCTTTTGACTGTGTCAGAATGCGATGTTACCCCCGAGAAACAAGACCAAAAAAACAAGGAAGAAAACGCTTTCCGTCCAAAGGAAAAAAAAAGTCCTCTTCCGAAGTGGACTGGAATGGAACGGTTAAAACGGTATCCGCGAAACATTGATGACACAGTCCGTTTTATCAAAAAACTTGGTCTCTCACGCCGTTCATGCACGGCCATGGGCACATGCAAATCATTCTTTTCCCAAGGCTAATGCGAATGCATCCATGCTCCGCAGCCTTTGAGTAAACTACTCCCATCCAATCCAATCCAAGTAGGTAAAAATGACGGATCTCTCAAAGCCTCGTGCATCTCCGGGCTCGAACCGCTTTGACAAACGTGCAGTAACCCTCAAGGTTAATAAAGGCGTGAATTTTTTTACCCTTTCATTTACTTTTCATGCAACTGATTGGTGAATCTTGCTTTGATCTGCTTACTTGTATTTTCCTTTGCCCCAGTGCATTTTTGTTTGAGATGGGGCAAATAAAAAGGGGCTCCACTCACCCGCATGATGCACGAAACATGTGACTTTGAGAGTGGAGGCTCCTCACTCTCACTCTCACATTCTCCGGCCTCTCCTCATCTCCAATCTGGAGCCTCGTACCATGATTAAGATTTGAGTCGTTTTCGGAGCAGTTCTCCTTTCTTTTACTAGACGTAAAACACATGTGTCTTACACCTGCGAGATGATGAGACAGCAATAGAAGGCCTACTCAACCTTCTTTGGGGGCCATTTTGCAAAAAAGAAAAAAGAAAAGAAAAAAAGCATCCAATATGTCTCGCCGCCTCGCACGCCGTCTACAATAAGCGTTGCCTCTTTTTTTCCTGCTTGTACACGAATCACCATGACAAGGAAACCTGCAAAACCAACAGCGTGAAAGATTCAGGCAGGCTGTAGGTCTATGCAGACCACCTGTCATGAAACTCCCTTGAGCCAACCATTTTTGCCCGATCAGATTCCAGAACGGCGAACCACGGTCCCGTCGGGCACTTTCTGCTCGATTAAGTGACCGAGAGAGAGAGAGAGGTGATGCAACACCAGAGTCATATTGCTGTCCACACACCCCTCCCACGTTAACCCAACTAAACAAACCTAACGGCTAAATCCCGTGAACAAACGCTCATGCAGGTCGTGTCCTCGCCGTCTTGGCCTCCCGGCAACAGACCCTCCCGAGCCCTCTTTTTTCTTTTTCTTTCCTTTTCTCTGCCCCTAAATCGTGCTGTTGGTCGTTTCCAAAAAAACGTTGCGTGTCTTTGTCCCCTGGCAGGCAAGGGCTTTCCCCCTAAAAGCGGGCCTTCTTTGTGTTGTTGGTCGTGAACAATCGCACTAGCCTTGTCTCTTCTTGTTTTTCTTTGCCCCTGTCACATCATCATCATTACTCGAGAGCCTTGTTATGATGGGGCGTGAAACAAGGTTATCTCTCCTTCTCCGTGTGTGTGTGGACTCTGAGTGCCTTAGCGTCCCTCCTTCTCACACGTTGTCAACGTTGTTGCATTTCAAGGTCAGAACTTTGTTGGCTGCAGGAACCCTCGTTTTCTGACAGACGTGTGTGTGGTGTTCGAGTAAGAAACTAAACGGGCGGCCCACTTGGTTAGAGAGGGTCTAGATGGAGAAAAAACGATAAGAGCCCAAATAGCCTAAATATGGAACCCTCGTTCGGTGATTTACCTGTATTCACTACTGTTAGAGGAGAAAGGAGAAAAATGGCATCTCAGTTCCACAAAAAATGTGATCGATTCAGAGGACAGCTGCAAGATGTCTGCATCTGTACAAGGCTTGCATCTCGTCACAAGGCATATCACATTTCATCTTTCTTCTTCTTCGTTGACTAGCAACGGAACGATCGGGAATGGCGTAAGCCCTCATCATCGATCGTCCAGGCACACACACACACACACACACACACACACACATACACACACAATTTGAAACAGCATTCCTCAGAAAACGGCAATACGTGGCTGCCTTACAGCACAGGGCAAGGGGGGCGAAAAATGCATCCAGAGACGGAAAAGCTCGACCGGCTCTTTGTACGCGAAGGGGGGGGGACCTGTGGAGTCCGTTCTTTGTAGCCATTGCAACATGATGAGGTTCGACCAAGCTACCCTCCCCATTCCCGTCTCGGCAGTTCGCATTGGGCAATTATGGGTACTTGAATTCGTGGAAAAGGACTTTTCTCTGCCAACAGGTTTTTTTCAGTCTCGTTGAACCTTAAAGAGGGCCTAGTCATATGACTCTGCGACAATGCAGGACGATGAGTGGGGAATGGAGAACCCCCCTTTGAGACACTGCTCTCATAATGCCCTGATCGGGAAAGGTGACACCGTATTTTCATGATCTCTCCAGTCGTCACCGTATTCGGTGTGCTTTTCGGTATCACGGTTACTGTGACATGCCTAAACTCATCACCACCGATGCATATTCTTGCCAAGCTTGGGCATTTAGACCGTAGATTCAAGGAGAGAGAGAGAGAGAGAGAGAACTTATTCGAGTTCCCTCTACTCTAGTGTCTCAGTTGATTCACCAAGAAAGAACACCGTATGGGGTACATACACTGGCCTCTTCACGACCACTAACAGCCTCACTAAGACTCTTAGCTGTGTTTGTGATAACCTCTTAGCATCCGACCAACATGTTTTTTTTGCCGTAATATCCTCGGTAATATTCGGCAGATTATTCCCGCCATTTCTTTGTTATTTCGTCTTGTCTTCAACGGCCCGGCCGTGGTAATCTCCTGCGACTACAGTGCCGTCGGGCAGAATCCGTTCCGTTGACCTGACATGCGCCAGCAGGAAGGGATACACAAGATCGCAGGCAAGCGACGTCCCAACAATGATGAGCGACATCGGCTCGAACACGTACTGGTGTGCTTCCGGCCAGTAGTACCACATCAGGACATTGGTGACTGGGAGACCCATTGCCGTCCCGAAGAAACGGCAGAACCTGTGTGTACATAGTCGGTCAGCAGGTTGACACACAACCAACAACGATGGAAACCCCGAGGTGGTCCGAAACGGAACTAGATAAGAACTGATTGGACATTGACGTCTACCGGCAGTTTGGAACCCAATCTCACCTGCTGACGGGCCAAAAAAAAACTCTCAAGGGGATTGCCATTCAAAGAGCAAATCCGGAGGGCCAAGAACACACCGAGCGTCTCCGGATGCTTCACCTCCGGACAAGTGGCAATGAACGTCTTTCCCCTCCCTCCTCTTTGAATACACACCCTCCTTCTGCCCTCAATGACCCGACAGTCTGGGAATACGGCGGACAACGGTGTAAATGCATTCAACTAAAGAAGAGAGGAAAAAATTAGAACTCACCAGATTGCATAGCTCTGCCCTCCAGAGTGCCCACGCTGCAACAGCATCGCAATCGAACCAACACTCAGCGGAATCTGCGCCACACCAGCAGTCCAATACGCCAGCTCCGTCGCGTCACGCGCCTGGTTTCCCTTCCACGACTTGCCCGTCTTGTCGCCGAACCCGCGGTGCGGCTCCAGGAACCACCACCACGCGAACACGTAGTTGGCGACCAGGCCCGCCGCGAAGACAACGCCCAGGATGGAGCCGGCGTTGCGCGCCACCAGCGGCGACGACGCAAACGAATACCTTGCCGTCCTGAGCGTCGCGTACAGGACCCCCAGGTTGAACGCCAGCCAGCACGCGAAGCCCGCCAGCTCGATGGGCATCTCCGTCACGTACCCGGCGTAGACCACCTCCCAGGACAGGTTCAGGCCCAGCGCGACGATGGGTATGGGCGTCGCCTTGGTCGCGAGGGATCGCCGGATCATGAGGACGTAGCAGGCCAGCCAACCGAGCATGCCGCACGCCAGCGTGGCGGTGGAGACGGGTATGAGCCATGTTGGCGCCGACGGGGGCGGGATGTCATTCGAGCCCATTGTAGTAAACAGACGACGTTCCTATGCAAGTCTGCGTGAATTCTGCGTTGAGATGTTGAATGAGTTTACCGAAATCCCTGGCTTCCACGTCATGAGCAATCATTCAGTGAAACATTCCGATAAGATACGCACGGCCAATGATGTAGGCGAGGGTGTTTAATGCTAATTCATTCGAGATGCTGTAACAAGCCGTCTTGACAAAATCTTTAAACGTTTAGTTTTGTACCTTAATCCTTCTTCCGTGAAATGGAGTAGCCACCTTTACTTTTGAGAACGGCTACTGGAGCGGGCTGAGACCGCCATTTTGAGGGGTGAGCGATCTGATTAGATATAACCTCACATATCAAAACTATATAGGGTAGCAACACTACTCCCCACAAGAAGACATGAATTCATTATTCCGTAACTCCAATATCAATCGCTTGTTCTGGAAGAGATATCATTTGTGTATAAGTAGAGTTCAACGCCTTCACATACTAAAAGAGAGATTTTGCAAACTTTTGTGTATTAGTATTCTACATTACAATATTACAAGTACCTATTACAACCTCAATTTTCTTTGTCCAGAAAGACAACCAATTCCCTTGTTCCTCCAGACCCCCATCACAAAACGTTGCTTTGAACACCAAGGCCCGCTAGTTGAGACGCCCACCGAGACGGAAGGTCCTCTTGATCTTTTCAATAACTCCATTTCGGTCCATATTCATCACTACTTTAGCCCCTACCATACCACGAAGCCTCTCAAGCTCCAGGAGCATTTTGTGGACATGCAGTGCCGCCAGGGCTATCGTCTTTAGACGATAACCAGTGCTCTTCCTGATCTCCAACATATTGAGAAGCAGCATCGTTATACGTATAGCCTTGATGCCATGGCCCTTTGACGCCTTGATGATGAAACTGCAAAACCGATGGCAGTCAACGTTAGGTACTTGATCGCAAATATTATGCATAAAGAAGTAGCAAAGCAATGCCCCGGGATTCAAGGCCTGGCTCTCTCGCAACCGGGCTCCCATATCTGCGTATCCATTACTTGCAAGAATTTGACGAATCTCGGTCGAACTTGGAGGACTCAAGGGTTGAAAGTCAATGTTGGAGGGCACGAATCGAAAGGTGCGCTTCGGCTTGCGGAATGTATGACAAACAGATACATTCTCGAGCTTCGAATAGGCAACCTTGATGGCATCTTTGATTGCTATAGTCAGGAATAGTTAGCTTAAGGTTGAATGGTGTGCTGTAAACGGGGCATCTACCTGCTTCTGCCATTCCTCGTGACTTGGCGCGGATTTTCTTCTCAAGCCAGAACATATCGTATCGGACCTTCTCCCATAGCGTACATCCGGAAAGTTGTCTTAGAGTGTGAGAACATCGGAAATCGACTGAGCGGGAGACGTCGCTGGTGATGGCGTTACGGCACTGCCAATACTCTGGATCATAGAGAGACGACGTTGTGATCCAATCAGGACCCACGATGAGAATGAACTTCAAGTCGATGCCATCTTTTCGAGCATCGGTCTCGAGCTTCTCTCGGTCTTCCTTCCATTTCGTGTGTGAGCCATTGTATACGAATGCCCACTTGTTGTCTTCGGCGACGGCATGGCGGAGAATGTGTGCCCTGCCCGTTTTTGGGATGACAATCGATTTCTCTTCACCACTTGTCTTATCGCGCAGCTTTTCATCATCGGTAGGCAGAATGATAGCAGAGACAAGATGTAGATCGTCGCCTGCGTTGTTGAAAGTGTGCAAAAGGAGATCTAGATGACCTTGATGAGGCGGGTTGAATGATCCTGGGAACAACAGAATGTGGTTGCATCCCTTTGGGCGAGGGGTCAGAGAGTCGGGACATAGTTGATGGTCGGATGTAAACTCCCCAACACGTCCGAGGATGTCGTTTCCAAAGCTTTTGTGGAAGTAAGATAGAAGATATTTCTTCTCCGACTTCTGAGGCCGCATGGCCGTGGTTCTAATCTGCCCCTGCTTTATATGCATCGCGGTGAGGGTTGACAAGGGCATCAAAGATGAGGGTGTTTGCTTTTTGATGGAGGGCAAGTGGACCTAAGGTGCAGAGGATGTAATTTCTGCATGTGTAGGTACTGGGTGGTTTGATGTTGTCAAAGGTCCTTGGAGCTCAAGGTTATGGTGCTTTGTCAGGAAAAAGTGAGTTCAACTTCACCATAGCAACGAGCAAAGATCAGACGAAATCTCAGAAAGGACGAACAGAGCAGTTGATCCGATGACTTGGTTCCATTTATTCCTTTCGATTTATGCTATTACCCTTAGTTTCTACAATTCTTCTTTGTCCCCCCCAGGCCGTTAATTCTCATCGGACTGTAGTTTCATCCTCCACCTGCAGTAGTTTCTACCCCCTCGTTCTCGCCTCGTTAACAGCAAGAACATGCCTCCCTGTGCGCTGGCATTAGGAAACAGTCTCGGCAATACTTCAAGCTCCCCTGATATTTTCTCAAACACCAAATGTGACCTAGTTTTCCTGTGGTCTCAGTTACTCGGATATCCCGAGAAACGTCCATTCCTGTGACGCACCCGGGTCCCCTTTCTTCTACGATACTCGCCTTCAAATGATGAGAATGAGTTTTATTCTGACAAGAGCCTATTTTGGAAACTATTCAGGATAAATAAGTACGTAACAACTATAGTTTCTGTCTCCGCCTCGTTCGAAACACCATGACGGACGTTGCTAGCCCTGAGCCTTGATGGGAATACCTCAGCAAGTGCCATAGTGTTGCCGTCGTGGAACATATATCGATAAGTAGTTGCTTCATCGAAGGAGACAACTCTGCTTTCAAAGAGTGACAAATTTAATACACCTTATGAAACATGTATGCCCTGAACGAATCCTTCCCCCTTTCTCATTCTGCCCCCTGAGCATCTATTGACTTCAAGTTCTTTCATCTCAAGGTCAGGTCCGATCAGCCACGTTCCTCCATCTCACTTAAGAAGATATATAATACGATATTTATAGTTTGGTATATGATAAAAGTCTATGTTCATAGATTCACAGGAGTAAGAGGGGTGAGCGCAGACCTTTGTCACCACATTGTACGTAGAGAGTACGAATCGCCGATGCAATTTTTCTCCTATCTGGCGAGTCACACGACGTACTTCCATATTCCATGATCAGTCGGGTTTCTCTTCCATGGCATGCGTTATTCATAGCTATAATAGACAATGAGAATGCGCCCATTCAATCAACAGCCATCAAATATGCGGCAGGCTCGGTAGATGGAAATATTCATGGCATCAAGGACATGGGAGTACTGCCGGTTAGTTTCCATAATCTCCCGACATTTCCCTTGTTCTTTTCAACAGCCGTCATCCCCTCGGCTTCTTTTGCCCGTCTCTCATTGTCTTATCCAACCACTCAGATCTCGTGACACCCAACTTGTACCGCCATCGTTTCAGCAATATCCATGTCAAGCCTCGTGGTGGTGGGATGACATTAGATGACAGCACCTCATTAGGGGTCGCTTCGAAGTGGAGGGGTTCACAAAGGATATTACCTGTAGGCACACAACCATGACCATCACCATGACATGTATATCCTTGCCTGCCGCACTCTTTGGATGCATTCATCGGCGTTATTGCGTGTGTGTGCCTGAAAAAAATTGGTTGAGCTGCCATTGTTGGAAAAAGAAGGGTGGGTGGAGTTGATGCAACCACTCAACGTCACTCGTCGTCAGTATCACCAGACCAACCTTTGCGGCAGGATGCAGGGCCTTGGATGCAGCCAAGCGGAGGAGGACGAGGTACACAGTATATATTACATCCTCATGTGCCATGCCAATTTGGAGAGATGCCAACTGCGCTTTACCATGTCCCTGGAGTACTCCGTAGATTCCAGTACATGCCGAGTGGGCGGCTTGATTCACCGCCAGACGAAAATAACGCGGACGGCATCTTTGTTTCTTTTCTTTTTTGCTGCTGGTCAATCTGTTGTGTTCTTTATCGGTACTTGGTTGGGACACGTGTTATTATTTAATCGCCAGCCTTGAGCAGAGTAGAAATGGATGGATAATATGGCGGGATCAATTCTCAACGATGGAAATAAGGGATTAAAGAGAAAGAAAAAAAGACCAAAATGGTGTGCATTTTCGCTCTGCATAAATTCTTCAACGGGCTGACGATCAACTTGAACGACGTTAATTCACATCAAAGCTGCTGTTTGCGTGTATTGTTGTGCCGTGTTGTGATTCCATGGATGTATTTGTGTTGTGTGTGCGTGCGTGTGTGTGCTGGTGGGTTATACTTGTAATAATCAATGCACTGGATCCTGCAGAAACAATCTCGCTGCTTTAGCCCGTCCAAGAGATTCAAGCTTTGGGCGACAAGGGTCCCCGGCTTGGTTCCTGAAGGTTCAAGACCTGACGGGGGCCTTTCAGTGAGAAGAGCACCAACCAGAGCGGCTCCCCAACGATCAGTGACCACCACCCCCGCTGGTGTGATCGTCAGGCCTGCCTTGCACCGCTGCTGCTGCTGCCGCCGCCGCTGCTGCGCCCAGGAACGCAGAGTTTTTTTTTTTGTTCTTGTTCCTGTCTATCCGTTTCTGTTGCGCTTGACCGACAAATGCGGTTTGCATCACTGTATTTTTTCTGTACAAGTAGTACTCCGTTATAGATTGTAATTACGCGCACCCGCCTGCCAAGATAAATGCGTGACAGCATGTGATAAGGCCTCCATGGGTAGGATATTGGATCCATGCTGCGGCTGCTGCCTGTACCCGCAAAAAAATAAAAAAAGAAGCCTTCATCTCCCTGTCTTGTCTTGCAAGTATTAGTATTCTGTCTCCCATAGTTATCGTGGTGATGGGCGAGTCAGTCAGTCTGTAAGTCAGCCAAGTCCCCTTGAGAATAGGGAATAGGGCCTAGCACTATAGATACATGGATGTACCTACTCGGTATCTATCCCTGGATAACATGGATCCATGGATGGATGGATGGTTGCGACGTAGCTATCATCAGCTTGCAGCAAGCCAGCAGCAGCCACTTGGAGCTTCCCCGCATCAAGCTCCTGCGTTGGCGCCAACAAAGTGCTTCTCCGGGGGATCCGCATTTCACTAGCGCTGAAGCCAATCCTGCCACCATGTCTAAGATGATTTTCATGGGATATCCTTGGATTTTTGTGTGCGTGCGTGCGTGTGTTTGTTTTGTTTGCTGTGTCTGTCTGTCCCTTTGTCTTGTCTTGTCTTGTCTTGGTCGCGCGCCGCCAATGGCTGTTGTTTTTTCTTTCCTTCTTTCTTTCCTTCTTGAATGACGGATAGATTTCTTCATTTCCACGTCCCGGGAAAGAACGAATGATTAATGAGCATCATCTTGTTATTTCCTTTTCTTTTTATTTCAGTTGGTCAGAGGATGACTTTACTTCCTCCCTTGAAGCCACAGTCGCATCAACTACTAACAAACAAACCTCCCTTCTTACTCATCTTGACACTGACAATAAGTCAAGTAATGAATGAAATAAAACAAGACAAAAAAATAAAAAAATAAAAAATAAAATAAACACAAGAATTAAAAAAAAGATAGACTCGACCCTGGCCAAAAGGGTTCCCCCAACCTGTTCGCGCACATCATCTCGCTTTTTCGCAGCCGCTACTGTAAGAATCCACCCACTCACTCACTCACTCACTCCCCCCATTCAATCAATCATCTATCCCATCTCATCCCCCTGCACATTTTTGACTCGGATTTGCAGGGCCGTCACCGCGCTTTGTGAAACCCTTGGAACGGGGGTTGGGTTGGTCACCACTCATCCATCCATCCATCCATCCATCTTTTCTGCTCCAGCCCAGCAGCTGCTGCAAAGTCTTTGCCTTACATGTGCTACAACTTCGATTAGGCACAAGCGCGTGTGCCAGAACTCTCAAATCTTTTTTCCTCCTTCTCTTTTTCCCATTTCCTCCCTTTCGGCCGATATTTTACTTTCCTCTATTACCCGAGGCATCATCATCCTCCGTCGTTGGGTTTATTTTACCCGTCTGGTGGGAGAGTAAAAAAACGGCCCCTATGTTGGGTTGAGTTTCGCTCTGCAAACCTTCCAACGACGGACGCATCTGTGGCGTTTGCTCTGCAGATGCTGGCTAAGGCCTTCAGGTGAACTTAGTCAACTCCAAACTATTTTTTATTTTATTTTATTTTTATTATTTTTCGATACGTCTCCATACACGTATCTGCCGCTGCGACTTCTGCTTCACCTGCGGCTGCCGCGTCGAGCTTATCTGCGCTGATGAGCAGTGCTTTGATGCTGATGCTGATGCTGTGCTGGCGTTCGTCTGATCGTCCCTGGATCGCTCCACTGCTGGGTCGCAATTTTTCGAGCTAAGCTGTCAAAACTTCGGCAGCCATGGATCCAAGACAACAATCGCCAGCGCCTTACCCCAACCACACCACCGCCCGTCCTCCTTTTCCTCCAACAACAACAACAACACCACATGCGCCGATGCCCATGTCGACCACCTCGACATCAGCGCAGCCTCTCCAGCATCATCATCATAACCCTGTTGCTGCCTATCCCCCCCATCAGCGACGACCTTCCGACACTGCTTACCACCATCTGTCGACTACCCGCGAGTACCCGTCCGAGCCTAGCCATTCGCGTGCCCAGAGCGCTTCGTCGCTGCCCTCAGGTCGGGAACTCAGTCGCACCATGCCACCACCCAATTCTCCTCCTCAACCCGGGCCGCCGCAACACCCACACCAGCATCAACATCAACAGCAGCAGCAACAGCAGCAACAGCAGCAACAGCAACAGCAGTCCCATCCCATCATGGGCTATGGGCCCCCTCCCCCAAGACCACCGCCTGTTGCTGTTGGGCCCCCAAGTGCGTACCCTTCTGGCCGTGAACTCCCTGCTTTGAGTTCCATCACGCGATCTGGCTCCACAGGTGGCAGCGCCATGTCGATATCATCCATGCTGGGCGGTCCACCTCCGACGTCGCGAGAATCTCAGCCTCCGCCTCAACACTATTCGCCACATTCAGCACCGGGCTCTGTGACTGCGCCGGGCTATGCGCCTTCAATCCAAGCCTCTCCCCGGATGCACTCTGCATCCTCAGACTATCCTCCTTTCCGACGCCCCCAAACTCCCGACCACCAGCGACCGTACGATCCCCGAGCGAGCGCTGTGCCATCTCCTCGTGGGCACTACACCACAACACCCGACATTCCTCCTCGATACGGCACGCCTCAGTCATACCACTCGAGACATCCATCCAACTCGAATGATCCCGTCAGAGATCATGGCCGCATGCCGCCCGGGCCACCTGGGCCACCTGGGCCCCCACCGGCTCAGAATGCGCAGCCTAAACCATACGGCGGAATGGCGCCTCGACCGATGGATGCTGGTAGAGCACCAGGGCCTGAAGAGGCTTATGGTAGAAGGGAAGAGGTAGCGCGGCCTCCGCCACAGGTAGTAGAATACAATCCAGAAAGATCTGGCTTGAGGCCACACCCGTACGATGATAGATACAGGCCTGAGAGAGAAAGGCAAAGTGCCATGGGCATGGAACAGCGTGAAAGAGAAGGGAGAGAGAGAGCGTACTCAGGGGGTGATTCTGGTCGACACCACCTGCCTCCGCATGAGCAGCAGGTACACCGCGAACCTCCTAGGAATCAACCTGCGTATGGCCGCCCCCCCAACGTGCATGAACAACGAGATCCTAGAGATCCACGCTGGGCACGACAGGAGGCTGAGCCCATCTACCGGGCCCCGATGGAACATCAGCGTCCGCATGCAGAATATCCGCCGTCCTCAGGCCCCTATCCACATCCTGGCCCGGCTTATCAATCCGCACCGCCGCCTGAAAGATTTCCGCCAACATCGCACCCTTCATACCCTCCGACATCTTCTGTACCCACTCCCCCGCAACCACATGAGTCGCCAGAACGAGCTCGAATGGACCATCACCACCCACAGCAGCAACAACCTCCACCCCGATCGCGACCTCCCGAAGAACCACTGCAGCCTTCATCAGTGCCGTACAACGGCAGTAACCAGATCCACCATCCATTTGACCCATCGCGGAGTCGGAATGGAGATGATGTGTCCGGTCCGAGCATTCACCAACGCAACCTGCTGGCTATCCAGGACATTAACCGTAAGGGACGTGTTTCTCCTCTGCCCCAGGCCGTACAGGGCGCACAGCCACAACAACCAGGACCTGCTGCTGAACCAGGCATTAAGAGCGAGTTTGGTCGCATGTTTGCAGGAATCGGTAGTGGCGTTGGAGCTATGGGTGGAGTATCGAGCCCTGTCACGTCAAACCCCATGGCGCTTTATACCAACGCCGCCTTGGTGAAGCGGGACGAAGGCGATGGCACAGGTCAGGAGTCTGGTCCAGACGGCCCGACAAAAGGTCCCCGTGGTAGGAGACGGAAGTTGAATCCGGAAGAGGGTCGGGGTGACGACGATACTTCCGGCAGGTTGACTCCAGTTGGTCGCGGCACAAAACGTCCAAAGGGACATCCGCATCATCATCACCAGTAAGTGTTGACCGCCTCCCCGCATCTTTTGTTGACTTAATCTGACCTGACGCCGACTCAGTCACCACCACCACCATCACCACCACGCGCTAGAAGGTACCTCTCCTACCGTCGGAGTCACGCCATTCAAGAACTTCAAAGTGATAGGCACTCCTGCAGCCTCGCCGACAGATAAAGCCGGTCTGGGCGCTACACATCACCACCACCACCACCACCATACCCCACGATCGGCACAGACAACGCAACCGCAGTCAAAGCAATCTACACAGGTTTCGACCCCGGTCATCCCTCCCAAGCCCAGAACTATTGTATCATCTCTGGCTGTTCTCGAACAAGTGGCCGGCTTTCCTCGCCATCATCTCGGAGACTTTATTTACGAGCCCGACTTGAAACCAGGCAGGCTACTTCCCAACACTCCTACCCACCGAGGCTTTTCATCAAATCCGAAACCACTTCCATTCGACAGGATTAAGGACAAGGAAAACTGTACGCTGACGGTCAAGGTTTCTCGCGTTCACCTTTCGCCGATTGCTCGCGAAGAAATTACAGCGAGAGCATATCTATGGGGGACAGATGTTTATACAGATGACTCGGATGTTGTTGCGGCCTGCATTCACAGCGGTTGGATAAAGGGAGAGTGGACCGAGGATATTGATACGGCAATGTTGGATATTGAACAAGGGCCTGACGCAAAACGACGCAAGGTCAAGAATCACGACAGCGAGCCGGTTAGCCCCACCTCGGAACAGCCAATCACGTCGCCGATCGCTGGGGGTCCGATGACAATTCCAGCTTGCCGGGACCTTCATGTTGATGTACTAGTTTTGCCTCGTCTGGTCAAGTATGGGGCTTCTACACGTTATGGAATCACCAGTCGGGAGTTTGGCGGTGAATTTGGCACCAGACATGCCGTTCACGATGGGTTGAGTTTCATGATCAAGAGTATCCGCTGGGTGCAGAATGGCGCGCAGCCTCAGGCTCGACTTCGTGGCAAGGGCAGACGGGAAAGGATGAGGGAACAGACGGCTAATTTTGCCAATATTACCGGCCTGAACAAGGAAAAAGAGAATGGGCAGGAAAAAGAGAGTCTGCCCAATCTTGGAGATGGAATATCCGGAGAGTGGATGAAGAAAAACTCGGGCGAGAGTAACGGACATGGCAGCGAGGGAGATAAGGAGAACCGACCAGACGAGACGTCAACTAGCCCCAAGTCTGGGGCCCGCGAGGATAACGACGTCGATATGGGAGACGCGGATAATGTTACGAAAGCGATTGCTGTGGAAGAAAAGTAATTGAAACTGGAGCTGGGTAGCGGGCAATATTTTCTGTATGGGTAAGCAAACATCCATTTATTGGTGCAGGTCAAAGGGTGGTTATTGTCTGAGCGGAGTGTGGTGGCATATTTGTACATGAGAATACCCTGTTTGCAAAACTCATGGTGTTGTAGTACATGTTATAACCTTATAAATAATCGTACAAGTCGCCGCGGTGCGGTGTTTTATTCTTCCCTCCAATTTTTTTTTTATCTTTCTCTTCCCAGGTGACTGTTTTATGCCGTTTTTGTGGTGCCATGGTGAAGATTGGATGCCCGCGATGTTAATGTGTTGCTTCTGTGTGGACTTGTTTCTTTCGTAGTCCATCTCTATCATTTCTTTCTGTTTTTATGGATTCGTTGATTTTGATATCGTGACTTTGTTTGCGTTCTTAGAAATCCGTCACTCGCCCATTATAGCTCCAATCACTATCACCACCCCACCTCAGCGGCTCATTCTTCGGGCCCCCAACCTCTCCCGTCTTTGGGTTCGTCTCCCCCTCGAATTCCGGCGGCGCACCACGAAAGAGGCCCGTATTCAACTCCTCCTTGTCGTCGACCTTGCTGGCTTGTGTTGTCGTTGTCGAGGTAGTCTCGGCAGTAGCGGCGGCGGGGGTTGTTGTGTGACGAGGAGATTCCGTCACGGGAGGAGTTTGTGTCTGTGTCTGGGAGGAAATGTCCTGAAAGGCAGAGGATACGGCGGCGGAGCGCTGGAGGCGTTCGAATTCGGCTTGTTGGTCGGCGGGGAGCTTGGGGGGGCCGGCGCGGGGGGTGAAGGATGAGGAGAGGCGTGTGGAGGGGAGGAGGGAGGGGAGGGTGGCGCGTTGGCGGAGGAGTGTGAAGGGTCGCATTGTGGGCAATGGATTGGGTGAGTAACAAAAAAGTAGAGGTTGTTTTGTTGAAGGCTGAAAGGTGGGAGAGTGAGAGGTGGTGACGGAGGATGGATGGGATGGTGTGGATGGAAAAGTATTGGGCATGTGGTTTCGGGTGGATGATGGAATTTGGGTAGTGGACCGAGGTTTAGGCTTGGTGGGGCCGGGACTTGGTCCGGAGGCACCCGGCGTGAGAGCCGGGCGATCAAGTTTCGGGACGTTGAAGCATACAGAAGCGCTTAATTAAAGCGAAAATTAGTTGCTTTAGTAGGTAATTAGGTCAGTTGAAGATGGAATGGGTGACGCTAGTTTTTATTGAACTTTTATCCTATTGCGTCATAAATTCTGTTCACGGGATGAGGATTGACTTTCCTCTCATGTGAAAGCAATGTTCGTTGCAAATTACATCGACAAGCACATCGGATAGAGTGAAGGAAGACTAAAATAAAAAATCGGTGTATGTTTTCAGGTCAACCTTTGCTGATCCAATTTGGTAAGTTGATAAATGGTTAGCTTTGTGCTTTTAGATACTGTAGGGACTATCGTCCTCTCTTTTTCTACCAGCGCCCATTCCCCACGCCCCTCCTTTGGGGATTCACTCTTCTCGTGATATATGCTTTCACAGCTGTTTCTGCTCTCATCCTCGATACCAGTTCGGCATTATAATCGTGTTGGTCCATCAAGGTGGTGTCCCCATCTTGTGAGCTAGGATGGAGGCCCCTCCCACGGCATCCTAGTCCAGTCCTCGTAATCATTGTCAAAGGGTTCATCGCCCCAGCTGTATCCCTCCGCCTCCTCCACATCAAATTCATAGTCATCTAGGTCTTTATATGGAAGGCGAGAGAAATAGTCGTCCCGCGTATTTACCTCGCTCCATGAGTCGAGAAGCTTGTTTTGCTCGGGACTCCAAGGACTCAGTGCCCTTTCAGCACCGCCATGAGGTTGGTATCCGGCCTTTTGAGATTCAGAGACTCGATTCTGCGACTCCTCCGCTACTAGCTCTCCCCATCGATTCGTTCCAAGCCTGTACTTGTTATATAGGACTGGGAGGTACTGTACATCGCCAACACAGTATGCTATAATCTCGTCGGAGAGGGGCCGTGTGTTGAAAACGCTGTATGAACCCCCTTTCTCGGGCTTCCATAAGGCTGCTCCCTTATCCTTACTCAGCTTCCACTGGTATTTTTCCTTTCCATGCATAACTTCTTCTATACACTTAGGAAGACCAGAAAGGAGTCTGCGAGCGCTGGCATTCCGCCGACTGGCGCTCTCCATCAGCTGGATATCTCGGACACCTCTTAATTTGATACCGTACAGGGCGTAGAGCGCATCTGAATCATTTCTGACGTCGAAGAATACTTTCACGAGTTCTGGTGACTCCAAGATGTCTTTTAAACTCTTGCGACGCGTGCCGACCTCATGAAAGGCGGCACTCCCCAATGTATATATGTCGATAATGTTGACGCGCGCAAGGAATTCGGAGGGATAAGAGAGAACTGTCAATAAAGAGACTTTCCCATCCCTGCTGAGGCGTTCTCCTTCGACATCGATGTATAGTGGAGGGTGCAGGTCCCCCATCCAAGTGTCCTGGCGGTCTGCCCAGTCAACGAGATCAGTAACCCCTTTTAGTGTGTTTATGAAACAGGTATCCTTCATTGTGTGGGATTCCGAATATATGTTTCGATATATTCTTTGAATCAAGGTGCGGTGATTATGAATGTGATTCTGGATACAGGGCTTTTATAAGAGCCCAACTCAAATTTCCATCACAGGCGTCGGTGATGTAATTACCCCGCTCAATGCTCAAAGGCCGTCAAAGGCATGGATCAGATGCCCGGATTCTGAGAATAATCATTTTCAGAAGGATGGCTGAACTAAATTTTAGTTCCCGATGTCTGCTTGCGTTCTTGAACGGCCATCACACGCCCCGGCGGTTCCATCTATTCTATTGTGAGGCAGCACCTGATCCAGATTTTTTCAGTCAACCCCTCCGTATAAATAACACGTCTACGGGTCTAGAATGCTGCCCATATGACCTGTTATTGGAATTCTGCGGGCTGAGTTCACCCGGTTTTCCAGTCGTCGAGACTGTGTGGGGGGTAGGGGGCTCGTCGAAGCATCACCCGCCATGACTACCTATTCCACATCTCGCACCAAGTAAGTAAGCTGTTAAGACTTGTTAAAATAATATGCGGAACAGTGATTTAGAATTGCGTAACGTGTTGCTTGTAGTTTACATCTCTGGCCCAACCATCTTCAGAGTTCCGTCTGAGGTGGGCCTCCCACATCTCGTGGCGTACTAATGGTTAGCATTAAACAACATGGCTTGCTCAGGGCTTATGCATATATTCCTTCAAATGTGGATTCGCTTATCCAGTAAAAGGACTCTATCCTGAAATTGTATTGATCGGCCTTTTTCGTATCCCCATTGGGGATTTCGTGGTGGCATGAGTCTAATTAGGCTGGCGGCTGCTGGAACATCGAATCCATCCAGGGGTAGTTCTAGCCACCAAGGCATTTTGCAAGACTTTTCTCGTCGTAAAGGTCAATAAAACCAGTGGGAGGTATATAAATTAGACCAATCGATCTTCGTCTCTTCGATTAAATCTGATTGGTATTCCATAACCCGTCCGATACCTCGGCCTGCGCAAATCTGCCACTATGGCGGAAACGTTGGTATTGTGATGAGCGTTATCAGCAAGGCAACATTATTTAACAATTGTTCCTGGAAATTAGATACATACAACAAGGTTGTCGTACGGACTAGACGGTAATGGTAAAACTCGGTAATGAGTGGGAGGATATTAATTTTGCTCGAGGTATATTTCTTGAGGATCGAACTGCCAATAGAGTGGGGACCGTTCATACAAAGGGAAGATTTGCGATTCTGATTGGGAACAGTTATGGAGGCCAGAGCATCTTCGATTATCAACGTATGATGATGAATGCGTCTTCTATCGCCAGGTTTGGGAGAAGCAATGATTGGGAGGCTTCGGGACATTATGGAGGTGATGTATAGTAGAAATGCTTACAATGGCGCGAGTCAACTAGTTTTATTTTAAACTTGGCCAATAAAGACGTTGGCTCTGCTTCAAAGCCGGCTACCATCGTGATCATCCAGCTTCTTCTACATAACAGCTATTTTCACCTCATCTTATACTGCTTGACTGCTATTGGCCATTTTCATCACACATCCTACGGCCCTCTAGTTACTTTATCTCCAAACATTCACTCCTTGTACGCCCAATCGCCTTCCTCGATGGCTTGGGATCAGATGTCCCCACTCGTAGCATGTTCGAGGCACTTAGAAATGATAGTCATTGAATGATAGATGATTTTAAGGCAGTTATTCTTCCCGAGGCTGTTTTGAGATACAGGCAGCTAATGTGGATCATGGTGTGATTGCGCCTTGCAATGCTGGCAAGCTGTGATTGGGCGGAGTGACTGCAAGTCTCATTCTTGGGCGGCTCAATTCTGAAGCCTTTGGTTGGCTGTTTGTCGCTTGATGGCCTATCAATACGGCCTGGACTTAATAATGTGCTTTCCAGATCCAACCCTTGTCCTTTGACCCCGCTCGCAGAAGCTCATGTGTCGGGATTGAAGCTATTCACCGACTCCCAGGCCGTCTCCTCTTGTGTGTCAAAGGCGTTTGAGTCTATGTTCACAAAAAGAATAAAGAATCTTTTAAACGGGTACTATCCTACACATTTGATATGTTTCTTAATAAGCGATCAAAATGAGCGCGATTCCTTCTATTGAAGTTGGATCAATCAACGCGAATGGTGATGCTAGACTCCATATCGGCAACAACATCTATGCAGTAGAAGATCGCTGCATCTTGGACTTGCGCATCACAGACCCGCGACATGATAAGATACGCATCGAAGAAACAAAGGGTGGCCTAATCCAACACTGTTACTGTTGGATTCTCACGAATGCTGAGTTTCGGCAATGGAAAGACGATGTGCAGTGTCCACTACTCTGGATCGAAGGCAACCCCGGGACGGGGAAGACGATGATTCTATGCGGCATCATCGACGCCTTAAGCCCTTCAACCCTGCTGAAGAACCCAAATGCCAACTCTCTATTGTCTTACTCTTTCTGTCAAGGCACTGATACACGCATAAACAACGCCGTCTCAGTCCTTCGCAGCATCATCTATCTCATGGTGTACCAGCAACGGCAACTAGCCTCTCACGTACGGAGTCAGTACGAACTTGCCGGAAAGGAACTATTCGAGGGTGTAAATGCCTGGGCGGCGCTTCGCGATATCTTCAACAGCATAATCCGGGACCCTGACCTGCCGCTGACATATCTTGTTATCGATGCTCTGGACGAATGTGGAGAACATCTAAAGGAGCTATTGGACTTAATTGTCACGTCTTCAAACGTTTCAGATCGCATTAAATGGATCGTGTCAAGCAGAAATTTGCCACGTATTGAGGAGAGGCTACAAAACGCCAATGGCAAAAAGCTAAGTCTCGGACTCAACGCATCCTCTGTGTCCGCAGCAGTCGCACATTATGTCCATGAGAAAGTGGGCAGATTGGCCTTGATGAAGGGTTACAACGAAGAAACAAGAAAGGCTATCCAAAAATACTTATTGGACAACGCAGGCGGTATATTTCTTTGGGTTGCCTTGGTCTGCAGCAACTTGGAGAAAGTTCGACCGGCGCACACGCTCAACACTCTCCACACATTTCCTCCGGGCCTAGACTTTCTTTACCAGAGAATGATAGCACAGATCCAGAATATGGAGCATGCCGACGATAAAGAAATCTGTATGCGACTCTTGGCCGTGGCAACCACAGTCTATCGGCCATTAGCCCTAGAAGAACTGGCAGTCTTGGTTGATCAGCAAAAAGATGATTCACTTACGGAGATCGTTGGGCACTGCGGTTCCTTTTTCGCCATTCGAGATCACACTTTGTACTTCGTTCATCAGTCCGCAAAAGACTTTCTCAGCGGCATTGTGCAACCTGAAGAAATGGGATACATGCATCTCATCCTCTTTCAGAAATCGTTGGGTCTTTTGAATAAGACATTAAAACGTGATATATATAGCCTAGGTCACCTAGGAACGCTTATTGATGACGTGAAGGATCCGAAGCCAGACCTATTATTCCCAGTTAGATACTCTTGCATCTACTGGGTTGACCACATGAGCGATGCTCTTGCTACGCAGTCTTCAAAACTAGACTTTGAGCTTCAAGGAAATGGATTAATTTATGAATTCGTGAGCAAGAAATATCTATATTGGCTAGAAGCGCTGGGCTTGCTGCGGGCGTTGTCCGAAGGAGCTGCTGCAATGTCCAAACTCAATGAACTCCTTGTAAGTGATCCGATTTTAAGCATCATTTAGAAGCAACACTAATAGGCTCGTCCCATAGAGATTACAAAATGCATGCTCTAAGCTAACCGAACTGGTTGAGGATGCACGTCGTTTTATCTTGTCTTGCCGAAAGGCCGTTACTGTTGCGCCTCTCCAAGCATACGTCTCGGCCCTCATATTCGCCCCGGAGAAGAGTATAGTGAGGAAGCTCATGAAAGACGAATGGCCTCCCTGGATGGAAGCTACAATGAATACACCTGAAGAGTGGGACAGATGTCTGATGACGCTTGTGAGTAATGCCGGCTGCATTTTCTCCGTTGCCATGTCACCGAATGGTCAATATCTTGCCTCGGGGTCAGAAGACGGCACAGTAGAAGTCTGGGATATACAAACAGGCTTTCATCTAAAGGCGTTTGATGGACATGAATGTGGTATATCATCAACTGCTTTTTCTCCGGATGGCCACTATCTTGCTTCAGCGTCGTTGGATACGACCATCAGGATATGGGACATGGAGACTTTATGCCAGACTATGACTATTACAAAAGATGGATTACTGGATAATGCCGTATCCATCGTCTTCTCTTTCGATAGTCAGAGGCTCATATCGGCTACAAGAAAACATGTCAAGGTATGGGATCATATATCCGGACAATGCCATCAAAGCATCCAAATCCCCATTCGAAATGCATCTCTGGTGGCTTTCTTAGCCCAGCACCGGCTTTTTGCGTTGACATCACTGGATTCAGGCTCTATATGGCTCTGGAACATTGAAACATCTAGTATAGAGTGTTTTGACAACGAAGTATCCGAGAACAGTGGTGATACGGTCACGTCGATAGCGTGTTCGCATGATAATCAATATGTTGCCTCAGGTTATGAGGCTGGCACCATCAAGGTCTGGGAAATTTCGGCTGGTAGGCGGACAGGGATTCTCGCTGGTCATACAGAATCGGTTGAGGCCATCGCATTCTCTCCAAGTGGTCGCCAGATTGCCTCAAGCTCAAGCGATCAGACGATTATGATATGGGATGCAAATAGCGGGGCCTGCTTGACGACTCTGACTGGCCATACTGACGACGTCACCTCTTTAGCCTTCATTTCTGACGGCTGTGTGGCTTCAGGATCAGAAGACTGCACAATGAAAGTGTGGAACATCACAATGACAGTTTGTCATGACAAGGTAACAGCACATAAAAGCTACATTGAATCAATAGTGTTCTCTCCAAGCAGGGAACTCATCGCTACTGGTTCATTTGACAAGACGATCAAGATATGGGTTGTTGCTACAGGAGAGCACTGTACAACGCTTCAAGGTCACGACGACATAATTAATTCTGTTACCTTCTCACTTAACGGCAGATACATTGCGTCGATATCGCAAGACAAATCGATTAAGCTGTGGGACATTGCAACTTCATCTTGTTTAGCAACATTTGAGGCTCATACTCCGCTTATTCATTCGATCGCCTTCTCACCGAATGGCCATTCTATTGCTTTGGGCTTTGCTGATGGTAACGTGAAGATTCGAAATATTATCTCCACCGATTTCTGGAACACGGCGCATAGTGATTACGACGCAAAACTTCAGGATGACCCCGTTGAATTAATCGCCTTCTCACCGGATGGCCTGTCTATAGCTTCAATGTCGAAAAGTCCCGCTATTACGATATGGAACATTGCCACTGGCAATGTTCTAAAGTACAAATGGCCATTAGCTGGATCTGTTTGTTCAATGGAATACTCACCTGATGGGAAACATCTGGTGTCATGCACATTTGACGGTGTTGTGGGAATCGTAGATGCAGAAACTGGTTCCTTGAAAGCGTTTTGCGAAACTGAGTGTAACAGGCTGGGTGATAGCGTTAAACCAATACGTTTCGACGAGACTGGTAATTGCATTCTCACAGAGGGTGGTGAATTGTCTATAGTGGAACTAATATCCTTGGAATCGAGCCAAACGCCACTATGTAACTTGCCTTTACCCTCATGCCATCCTCAAGGATTTGGTATTAGCCCGGACAGAGAATGGCTTACTTACCAAGGAGAAAGGCTTGCATGTATTCCAGTCGAGTATCGGGCAGAGTCGTCGGCAGTATCGGGGCCGAATATTGTCTTAGGCTGCAATTCAGGGCGTGTCTTGTTTTTTCGTTTCGTCAATCCGGGCTCTTGTTAGACAGATAAATGGAATGGCTCTAGATTCTCATAACCTATGTGACATATAATGTCGTGATTTCCAGCAAGGATATGCTTACATCTGGACCAGACTCATTACATGATTGGGTCACTTCAACTTGACTGAAGACTGGATCGTTGTCGCTAGATGCGCATTGAGCGAGGCGGATGATGGAGATCTAACATATATTTGACTATTTTGTTAGACTCGATGGTTTCATGAATAATAGTTCAAGATGGGCGTGAATAGTTGGACCTGCTATCTATAATTAGGGGCGGTTCGTGACGTATCCTAATGAGGAGAAACATTCTACCTAGCTATAACGGCGATGATATGGGCGGGACAAGATTGTCGCGTTGCGTCCCGTGTGCTAGATTCGAGTAATAGACATGAATTATCAATCCAGGCCTTAATTCACCGCTTACTGCCATCTCTTTGCAACGTAAACAATTGCGTTGTTCAAATAAGAAACCCATTCAAAGGTCATGGTATCATGCCTCATCATGAATCACCAGCGCATAGGGTCTGGTCAGAAGTAGGGTAGTGATAACACAAGGCTTATTCTGATTGTATGAGATATTAGTCCTAATCGTCCGGGAGATTGCATTATGCTCTGTGAGCATGGGTGCACAATGCCATGGCGACTGCATGTGCCCATTATCATCACCAAAGAAGTCGCAGCTATTTCAGCTCCCGATCATCTTGAACGCAATTGGCTATGCAGTTTAGGCATAAGTCGGGACATCGCTGAATGTTCGGTATAAAGCTGCCCGAACAGTTCCTGGATCCGGAACTAAGCACGACATGAGCATTCTAATGAGCCCACCGACGAATACGAGCTCACTTCCTGTAGCATCGGGTATTGACCGACTTATGGAACGTTAGTCCGTCAAGGGGTGGAAGATAAACACTGGGACGCTGAATATGGTAGACAGATTCGTATGTATTGTTTCCCTCGATTACTTTTGTTCCTGTTTACATCCCTAGTTTCATGTTTATTCTTCTCGTTTGTCTATTTTGTATCGTTCACTTTCTTCTTCGATGAGCCCTAGTCCGGTTTCCCCCGTGTGACCCGGTTATGATCTGCCGGCTTTGGCGGGACAACCCCAGGATCGACATCCTCGTCAATGATGCCTGCCGGGGGCAGATCGTGGTCAATCATTTAAGCCCTATGCCTACCTAATTGAGAATAAAAATAAGCATATTGGTGGGATATTTAGGCAGTTCCGAATAATCGCTGCGCTTTCGCCGTAAAGAGACACATGATTCAAAGGCTGCAACAATCTGACAGGCTGGCAAAGCTTGCTTCAACAAATACGTTCATAGATTGGTGTCGCAGTATGTTATAAACTCCGGCCGTTGGGTACAGTAAACAACAAACACCGCCATCATCGACTCATAAACTAAGCAACTGTCTAGCTCAAGGTCTTCTCCGGCTGTACTCAGAAATATGGCGGATGTTGGGGAATATTAGAGCTTCTATTATAGCTCTGCTCCCACAGGGAATCTGACCGCATTCGATAAGCCATACGAGCATCATTTTTTCATTGGTGGGATGTTTGCTGATCTACCCATCAATACGACCTTCCTGTTTCACACTTTTGATGCATCATTTAGACTCATAAACACTAACCTCCACTTATTTTGAGTGTTTCATAACCTGACCCCGAATGAACTGGGCATCGAGAGCAAAGCGAAAGTATCCTGCAGGCAAGGGGAAACTCGTAAGAGACACAGGGAAACGTTGCAGTTTATATGGGAACTCTGAGAGTCCGAGACATGGTTGTATTTCTAGATTGCTTCTCTGTCATTGAGTGCATACACTTATTGGTGCTAGGCTATGTCTCATAATGAGTGCTCAATCTGGGGAAGTGGTACCCCGACTGGACTGATGGATCCAGATCTGAAGATATAAGTAGGAAACGATGACCCCCCAGAACGGACTTTTAGATCAAACCAACACTTCCCGACCTAGTTCTCAGTACACCAGACACCCGGCTACACCCCACACCTTCAAGATGCGTTCTTCAGCCATTCTCACTCTTGCCACCCTCGGCGCTGTCGCTTCTGCCTATGACTTGCCTGCCAACCTAAAAGCCATCTACGATGCTCACAAGGTAAGACACATAGAACCAGTTAGTTGTTGACCCCCAACTAACATCAATCTCAATCAGTCCGGCAACTGCAACAAGGTTTTGTCCGGAAAGTCCTCCACCGGCGCCGTCTTCTGTGGAGACATTCCCAATGCCCTCTTCTTGAAGAGCAACAATGGCTACGACAACATGGACATTGACTGCGACGGTGCTGATGACAAGGCCGGCGACTGCTCCAACGACCCCAGCGGATACGGAGAGACCTCCTTCAAGGACACTGTCCAGTCTTACGGTATCCCTGATTTGAACGCCAACATCCACCCATACGTCGTCTTCAACGAGCCTCCATTCTTCAACCCTGAGCAGCACGGCATGCACCCTCTGTCCGTCATGGCGGTTGTGTGCAACAACCAGGTGGTGAGTTTGCGCCCCACAACCCCTTCTTCCCAAGCATCATGATGCCCTCCGATCGACGTGCTCCATCCATAGATAACTATGTTCAATTACTGACATGGACTCTTTCACTTAGTGGTACGGAATCTGGGGTGACACCAACCAAGAGCCCACCACCGGTGAGGCCGCCATCTCTCTCGGCAAGCTCTGCTTCCCCAAGGAGCACCTCAGCGGTGATCTCGGACACGGTCCCAAGGATGTCCTCTTCCTTGGCTTCACCGGCACCCAGGCCGTTCCGGGTAAGAACGGCGCGAAATGGAACGCAAAGAACGTCTCCGAATTCGAGGCTAGCATCAAGTCTCTGGGCGACAAGCTCGTCGCCGGCCTGCCTCACCCATAAGTTGTTGTTGATAATTGTCTATATATGTACATATCCTAGCGTATATAATCTTGGAACCTTGAGACGTTGTGCTACAGTCTCTGAGCTCGGTCCAATAATGAACACTTACATGCTCTCTACAATGTTTGCTCATCCAAATTTCCTTGATAATGATGGCGGATTTGTGTCACTATGCACGCGCTGGGGGTGCTAATTTATCTGGACGAATGTCATTCAATCTCGGACATCATACTTGAAGATGCGACAATGATGAACACCTACTCCTCCCAGATTCGCCATACCAATCGCTCCCCACTGACAGTCTTGTTTCTCAACAAATCCAGAGCCTTCTGCGATCTCTCTACCATTGTTGCGCCTTCAATAATCCGATATTTATTAGACTCAATAATTTTGTTTGCCAACAAAAAAGGTACAATCTCTGACTGCAGCTTCTCCTTGAACAATTCGTTTTGTAGGTAAAAATGTGTCCGAACACCCCGCAGGATAACACCATCGGCCCACTGCCCTGGCAGACATTTGGATACGTCCATTTCGTATTCAGGCTCCTCTTCATTTGTGGCGTCTTTGACAATCACAGGAAGCATAATGGCAACGCGGGAACCGTTCTGGGCAAGCTTGGTCAATGGCTTCAGGGTCCCACGCACCGAACCGATGCAATCTAGGAGGTAAGGAATTTT
The DNA here is from genome assembly GCA_011799845.1 of Hypomyces rosellus. Classification (NCBI taxonomy): domain Eukaryota; kingdom Fungi; phylum Ascomycota; class Sordariomycetes; order Hypocreales; family Hypocreaceae; genus Hypomyces; species Hypomyces rosellus. The sequence goes on from WWCI01000003.1 coordinate 1,824,967, forward strand.
CGGCTGGCCCTCTGCAGGAGCTGCGATAGATTCCAGGATCTTTTCGACGACTCCGGACTTGGTATAGTCAAAGAAGGCCCTCGCGCCAAGGCTTTTCAGATACTCTTCATGCCTGCCGCTCGCAACAGCCAGGATGTTGGTATATCCCCAATGCCTAAAGACTTGAACCGCAAAGATGCCGACGCTGCTGCTGGCTCCCCATACCAATACTGGCTTATCGGCACCCTTGGGCTGCCAGCCTTGAGGAATTGGCCATGGTATTTCGAAGTCAAGGTCCGTCACGGCCGTATGGAAAACCGTCACCAAGTTCATTGGCACTGTGACAGCTTCCTGCAGCGTGAGACCTTCAGGAACCTTTGAAGCCAAATACGCAGGGACTGTAATGTATTCTTGGTGGTTTGCCTCTTTGCTTCCGCGGAAAGCGAATGATGTAACTTTGTCTCCAACTTGTAGGCCTTTGAGATCCCCGCCAGCACCAACAGCGACGACAGTGCCAGCAGTGCCACCTCCTCCCGGTATAAAAGGATACGAATCAATAAGCAGTCCTCCATCAGCACGATGAAGGTCAAGTGGCGTGCCGGCTGTCCATTCAACGCGCACAACGACCTCGCCAGCAGAAGGAGGGTACACTTCTGCCGAGAGTTCGACAAGAGGGGCGCGCTTTGCAGCCACGCCGACAGCCTTTTGAGTAGTGGGAAGGGACATGATGGAAATTGTGTTGATCAAAAGTGGTGGATGAAAACAACTAATGTTTGAGTGATGCAAGTACGAATACACGGCAAGATTGCCATAATAGACGGACGGAATGGTCTGAGAGAGATATTAACACTTATATGCAGCATCATTTCAGCTACGGAGTTTACATTCGTTCATTTGTAAGCGACGATCCTCCAACCTGTTTGTCAGCCAATACATGTGAAGCATTCACCACGCCTGCACCATAATCTTGCTGAATCTTTCGATTTTTATTGGTTTGGTGTAAATCCTTGCTGCACTCCTAAATCCGATATCCGGGTTTGATGCAACCTTGGCGATTCACGAGACCCTCTTAGATGCGGTGGTTTGGCACACGGATGCTGCTGATGGCACACATCCCACCCCGCAGGTGGAGGAAGTTGGGGAAAGCGAGCTGACAAACACCATGATCCCTTGACTTTTGATAAAATATATGCCAAATTTTTGTAGCAAATGATTAAAAATCACAAGTGATTAATCATCTTTATGCATTAGGGTCCCTGTGTGCGAGATAAAAGTCCTCGGATCGAGATTAGGTCGGCCATCATCGTGGCAGGTAGTGACATATCCACCGATTAGGAATCAGAACTGTAACCGTGTGATAAGTAGACGTGATGAACAGAGTATGAACTCAAAGGTTTTCCTTATATAATTGATGTACTTCTATCATAGGAGTATTTTGTAAATTAATAGTGTAAACAAATCATCCGATTCTCAGGGCAGGCTTTGTTGTTCTCCTGTGATTTTGTGCCCGGATTCCTTGAGGGTTCCAAAACACATCATAAGGATCAAACTTGGCCTTGAGTTTCTGAAGTCGCGGTAAGTTGTCTCCCCAGTACAACTTCTGCGCAGTCTCCGCATCTATCTGGGTATCCAGCTGGTTCACATACATGCCCCAATCACCATCCGCGATCGAATCCGTAACGCTCTCCCTGAACCTCGTGAGAGTGGCAAATCCCTCCGCAGGATACTTGTCTCCAGGTACCTCATCGGAGAGCTGAAAGAGCAGCGGCTTATCCCGATGAGCGAATGCGGTCGCAGATGAATCGACAGCGGCGACAGCGGAGTTGTTGCCGTGTAGTTCAAGGAGGAAGAACCATGAATGGTGAGCTGAGGGGTCGTTGACATTGGCGAAAATGGATGATGCTAGTGACTTGATCTGGTCGTCATTGAGAGTGTGCATCATAAAGCTGGTTGCGTAAGCTGTGACATGCTGCAATGGCGGTTAGAATGAAGACATTAATGGACAGGATCATGTATGACATACCACATTGTAGGGATATGACTGGTCAAGTTTTTCGCCATTGGCAAAATACTCAAGTCCCTCAATCCATCCCATCGTGTTGGCCTTGGATAATTTCGCACCAAGACGATCCAGTAATGGCTGTATAACCTGATCGAGACCATTCCGATCCCCGTAGTACATGCCATTGACGACTCGACTAGTTGCGCCCATGATGAGTGCCATGTTGAGCTCCTTTGGTGCCACCATCGCAAAGTCCTGTAATGCTTTGAGCCCCTCAGTCGCTTGGGTCTCGTTCCAGGACAGCTTGACCGTAAAGGGAGTGATATGCTCAGGCGCCTCAAAGGTTTTGAACTCAAACTCGGCAACGACACCAAATGATGACCCGGCGCCGCGGAGAGCCCAGAATAGGTCCTCGTTCTCAGTGGCTGAGCAGCGGACGATGGAACCATTGGCGAGAATAACCGTCGCGCCAATTACCCAGTCCAACGCGAGGCCGTGAGTTCGTGCAGAACGGCCATAGCCACCGTGCAAAACGTGACCTCCAACTCCAACACTATATCGGTCGGCACTGAGACTTTAACATGACTGGAGGGGGATTCAACTCACCCAGGGCATGCTCCATGCGCAATAGCTCTATGTCCCTGCTTGAATAGCTCCGTCGCAGCATGTCCCAATCGGGCTCCGGACTGGATTGTCGCAGTGTTATTCTCATGCAGAGTCACCGCATTCATCCGATCCAGCTCAATCACCAAATGCCCATCTTCGCCTCCATATCCGAATGACCCATAACTATGGCCGCCACTCTTCGCGCTTACTCGCACACCGTTTCGGATGCCACAAGACACCGCAGCCTGTATCTGCTGAATGGATCGTGGGATCGCTACCGCAGAAGGGTTGAACACGAGCCGTAGGTTGTAAGGCATAGTTTCTTGTGTCCAATCGGTTGAGTTTTTGATCATAAATGGGACACCGCCATTAGTAAGGCATGATGTTAGGTTATCTTCTATGCATCCAAGACAAAAGGATGAAAGAAGGCATATAATAAGGTATGCTGCCCCTTGGAGTGGTGACTTCATCGCTCACGGCTGTTGCACCGGTTCTGCAGCGCGTTGGTAGTGTGAAAAATGGGCCGTGGGGTGGCTTGCAAACATCCGTGCATGAGTATTATGAAGCTGCCCCTTTTCCGTTTAAAGTTATGAGGCGGTGAAAAGTTTAACCGTTCTTCTTTTGAATTGCTAACCTATAGTCTATCAATTTCCAGCACTCTAAATTTTATGCATTTGTATGACTATTGATGTGAGACATGTTACACCTTGACGTCGATCGAATGTGACCGGTGAAGCCACTCTAACTCAAATCTCTGAAGAAAATACAGTAGATAATGCTAAAGAGTAATGATAAGACATCTGACCGGGCCTTTATGATTATCGACTTTATGTCTAACTAAACTTTCTTGTCTACCACTTGGACATTACAAAGGCGTGCTCGGGCTGCACTGAGAGTAGTGTTGTATCAAGTCGCGTACCTATATCACGGAGATTGTCGTAAATTAGGGGAGCTGACGTTAATTGAGGAGAATCATCTCCATGTCCTTACAATTCTTCAAAAAGTAATCTGAAGGTTTCAATTAGGGATTCACATGCCGGAATGGGGCTCCCAGCTGCCTTGTTTGATACAGCATACCCTGGTCTTGCACCTCATAGCCCTGTTCATTTCAAAATATGTCTTTATAGCTGTATCTATCATGTGAAATTCTTCAAATCGCATCTCATTGCTTGACTAAGCTAACATATCTTTTGTGATTCGTCGACGTAAAGCTGTCCTCCCTCCGACATCAAGGTCCACACGTGCCGAGTCAAAGCCCGTCATAAGTCGAAGAGGCAGCACTGAAGTTTGAAACCTACAGAGCGCCACAAAGTAATGTACTAGACATTAATTTAAATATTGACATACCGGACCGATCAGGGGAAGCTCAAGCTGGTTGTGCCATTCCTACATCCCTTAGGGAGGTAATCATAGTGTGGATGGGACGAGCTTGGAGAAGGGTATTCACCTATAGATACCGGCGGCTTGTAGCACAAAAGTCCTTTGAGAAAACCAGCTTCTGCTGCCTTGGGACACATGATAGGCTGGAGAGGCCTGCATTAAATCAGTGACGAAAACGTCGTAAGGGTAAATAGCACAGGTGGCTGATCCTGAGAGCTTTGTCGTTGTCAGCTTGCCACTTCGACGTAATCAGCGGGCGTCGAGTGTGAAAATGAAGCGGTGAATGGTGGTGGTGGTATAGTCGTGGACGCGTAGTTATATGTCGTTTAGAACGTGGCGTGGCAAATGATGAGGAATCTTTTTGTATAATATTGCAGCTCCCGTACCCCCACGTAAGAGGACGACCTGCTCATGAATGGGGGTTTGGTTGTTACATGATCGAACAACAAGTCAATGAGGCCTGGTAGAAAGAATGAATGTTACATTGATGTGATTTGATACCTCTTTCCTCTTACACACGCGGTTGCTAGTTGCATGCAGCTTGTCTAACATCTTTGTACGCCAAGACCGTGCCATCCCAAGTTGGATATGACGGGCAAATGGCCCGTTAACTTCATTTCTCAGAACACCCCGAATATCTCCTTTGGTCCGATTGATGGAATAAGTTAGGCTCCACCTTCATCATAAGCCTGTTAGCTTTGGGAGTATCCATATGTTTGGCGCACTGTGAAACCAAGACAATGAGAGCAGATTCAGTAGGTAGCAACCGTATTTGACTACATGAAGCAGAATCATTGAGATGTTCTTCGCTGATAGGCTATTATGAGAGAGTAATCACGGGGTCCTCGACTGTGGCAATGTGGTTAGAAACTTTGCAAGAAAAGCTTCACATAAGTGATGGAGTCCGTAGAAGCAATAATAACTCGTTATAACTATGTAAATAATGGCTAAAGAGCAACCTCCTGGCTACTGTGAATCGCAGTTATAACGTGCTCACTTTCTCTAACGCCTCTCTCCCACATAGGATATCGATATTTGTACCATGACAGGATGCTACTTGGGCCTGAGGTTGATATGCACTTTGCAAGCTCAATGCCGTCCGTAATGGCGTTGTTTGCGCCTTCTCCCCCTATAATAGGCTCTGCATGTACCGAATCGCCCATGAATAAGACGCCCTTGTCTGCAAGCGCGCGGAGCTCCTGGTGTTTGACTAGCACTGTACGCATAAGCCAGTGCAAAATCCGGTCCATTCTCAATTTCTCTACATCAAAGACCTCTTTGAAGGGCTGATCGAGTCCACCAAGTGTTTCGATCTCTTGGAAAAACTCTTCTGGAATATCTGTCGCACCCGTCACTGGGCGATTGGGCTTGTGGAGTGGATCGGCGGAGTCTCTGGATGAGCGCGAGAATATCCAGCTTACACTCACAAAGTCTTCTTGCTGTTCATTGACGGATACATTTAGGACCACGTCGTCTCGCTTCATTTCTAAAACGCTGGAGTTTTTAAATGATGGGGCGTAGATGCTATCGAACAGCGCGCGCTTCACCTGACGCTTGCCATTGAAAGTCACATAAGGGAGGACATGGAATGGTGTGTTAGGTGAGAGAGACTTGCGAATGTTAGAGTGCGGTCCGTCAACTCCGATAATGCACATACTCTCCAGCTTCTGTCCGGTTTGCAGGCAGAGGACCATCCCTGATGGCGTTTCTTCCAATTTTTCAACAGAATGCTCCCATTGGACATCAAGGCCTTCACGGAGTAATTTCTCAAGCTTCTTGCGATGAGCCCGAAACGATGTTGAGCTTATTATCCTTCCGGGATAAATGATAGACTTTGGTTCAAATTTGCCACCGTCACCCAGTGATCCGTCTACGGCTATGCGATGCCCGAAAGTCCATTCGTCCATATCTAGAATGTCTAGAAGTGGCTTGTAGGATGAAGCGTGAAGCGTGACACCATAATTGTAACGGGGGGCTGAGGGCATTTTCTCATAGAGCATCACAGGGACACCGTGCTTGAGAAGGCAGCGACCGAGTGTTAACCCTCCGATCCCCGCTCCAATGATCCTGACTGGTTGCTGTGACATTGTGATGCGCCAACGTGAGGTGTGTTGTCTCAAGCTGAACGGAAAGCGGGGGTAGCATTTGGAAGCTATCTACAACCCATATGATGATAGGTATGTCGGTTGATCAGTTCCTAACAGTACGGGACGGCTAGGCACGTGATTCATTCTGTGTAAGGAGCAGTTGTGCGATTGACAGATGGTGGCATAGTTTTCAGGATCGAGCATACGGATGCTAGCAGGTCTCTACCCGTAGTGGGCTACGTGGAAGCCCCGCGCTCAGAAGTCTGTGCTTAAGCAGTATGCACTTAAGAGGCAAAAAGCTGCTGTTTGAGCACTATTTCTGTCTAGCTATTATTGAGATGCAGCATGCTTTGGAAATCCAGCAAGCTAATGCTTATAGAATACCGAGCAGCGACTCTACTGGTGTCAATATGTGTCGATGGTGATGATCAACGATAACAGTAATACCCTCAATTTCGTCTATTATACTACATGGGAATACGTCTAGCGACAAAGAAACTAAAGGGTAGGCTTTTAAGCTACTGGAGGATAAATGTAAAGTACATATTGTCGTCTAGTTGAAATATACACATATAATCTAGTGGAAGGGTAGATACTTGAGGCTGCGAGCACAGGTATTGGGCCTAGCACCGGCTTCTTCCTTCGGACTCAGGGCTGTATCATCTAATTCGATCAAACCATGGTATCCGTGCACGGAAAAGATTTCAATGGGCAAACTACCCCGCATCATGCCGTAGAGAATGGATATACATACAAATCCAGTAGCATTGTTGAAGTTGGCATTAAAGTTAACTCAAGAGATGTTGGTTGCGGATCACCTCTCCATCAAGACTCCGCTAAGGTCTATGAGATCACGGTGCTGATCTTAATGTGGTTGATACTTAAAGCGCAAGGCCTCTGTACCGTGCCGCCGAAGTAAGAGCCGAAGAAATCAAAGGGCCTTTTCTCAACAAGCGCGCTGATTTACTTACCGGGAATAACTACCTTCAAACAGTTTTACACGGAGTAGTCAACAGGGGACATGAGGAAGTTGTAAGACTGTTGTGGATTCATACATTGAGGGGCTGAAGGTGGCACGTTGCTTTCAAAGGTAGCTTCAGCTTAGCTACAAATATTTATAGAGTACTTGGAGATATACGTCGACACGAACATGCTACATACCCCAATGGACCGACACACTCTCAACCCATGTTTCACATGGTTAACTGATCTTTGGGCGATACAGCCAATCAGCAGCCCCCACACACGATACTAGACTGCCTGTGGAGAGGGGCCCATAAAGTTAGGAATGGTAAGCTGCATTATCAGATGTTTCTGTTAGAGTCGGGAGTGTAAGCAGCAGGGGCAAAATAACAGGGATGAACATGCGTCGTATTGCCACTATGGAGCAACCAGTTAGTATGCATGTGGCACACGCTATGAGATAGCTGCAGAGAAGCAGAGCCATGTGTCTAGAATAGTGGTGTATGAATACACAAACTTGACCACTAAGAATCGATAGAACAGCATAAGGGGCTTGATTCGTAATGCAGCGACTGGTGTATGTAATCAGTAAGTTATAGTTGAGTGTAGCTCGCGGGATGTGTGGATAAAGACAAAAGGGGCAGTTAAATATAACGTCTTAGGGTCATTGTATCCTGTAGCGGGATATTAGAGTGTGAAGCTTGCGGAGGTGTTCTTTCCTAACCGATAAGAGTTTGAGGCGTTTCCCCCTGTTTGAAGCTTCTTAAGATGCAGGACCTGATAGGGTGAGCTGGCTGCATCGACAATAATTTGGATACTCTTGGACTTGGATCTAGAAGCGGAGGCGGAGGCGTTACTAGCAGAACTACCAACGAGGTGTCAGGAGAAGGGCGTGGAATTTGGAGTGCTGGGAGGCTTTCCTCCTGGAGAGACTGATGTGTGGGTAACACATGCATTCCACAAGAATAAAAGATGGGTTTGCTGACAGGTTGCAGTCTCGGTTTTGGGCATCATGGAGAGTCTTATTATCCCGATATGGAACCGATGGCTACACAAGCTGAAGATTGCCGAGTCATCTTAGAAAGACAAAATAAAGGCTTGTGAGTCGAATGAGACCTTGGAGTTCAACACAGTCGCACTGAACCCCTAATCTTTGTAGTACTAGCGTAGCTGCTACGCAGCTGCCGCTACCCAGACCCCTTTACTATCCTCACTATCTTATCTCATGACAGGAGACTAAAGTAGAGAGGAGAAAAAATCAGAAAACCTGATAAATACTAATCAAGACATAATAATATTTGGCTTGAAGTTTACGGTATATATTTCATGATTACAACATATCAACGCGTAAGTCTTACACTTCAGTTCTAAACCTACAACTACCATAACTGTAATAGTGACGGCGAAGCCGAGACAGAGTAGTTTAGTGCAAAGAAGATTAACGGCAACGGACGAATTCATCCGATTCCAACATCTGTTTCCTATTGACCATCTATGTGATGCGGCAGTTTTCATGACCAGGAAGTTATGCAGTGGCATTAGAAACACTTGTTGTATTCGCCGATGAACTGATGAACTGAAGCTACGTGACATGTGCATTATCCAACCCTCCTCCGTTCTGTCATTTCTCCTTGTGCACTTACGTGGGGGTCCCTGCAAGAAGTTGCTGCCTAAACTCATCTGCCGTTTGACCCTTGAGAGACCCTTGAGGTTAGTTGTCAAAAGTCCAGGGAGGAACTTGTAGCAAAGTCCATGGATTTACTTGGAAGAAAAGCAAGGTTCACCATTAGTAAGCCAATCAAATCCATGATGATGGCCTGCATGAACGCGGGATTCAGTTCTCCGAGCAGAACTAACAACTGCCGCGGAGTTAATAAAACGGGCGACTTAAAGTAGTAAAACTTGCGAATCTTATAATCTCTTGTCCCATCGCCTCTTGTATCATCAATCCTTGTACCATCACTTCTTGTAACATCAAATGTCCGGAAACTCTAGCATCAAGTGCCGGCACGTGGCTTGAAAGATCGTCGTCGACGGCTCCGGTAGTAAAATAGAACGTTCGTTTATGATCTGGTGATTATAAACAAAGTTTCCAGGTTCTCATAGGAAATTTCTCGTTAATCTAATCAGATAAAGACGCCTTACAGCGCCATGGTAGTTTCACCACAAGCCACTTCGTCATGAACTCAACCACACCATCCAAAAGCTGATCCGACAAAGGTCACTTGGCGGTTAGGCAGCAGTTTTTTCGCTCCCGATTGGTGCCTAATTTTAGACGTTAAATAGCAATGCTACCGTGTCACATGAAGAGAAGAACAAAGATATGAGTTGATTTCTCGTCGTGTTCGAGGTTACCCCGGTGACATTCACAAGTAACGTATTCCTCATCTATTCCGCTTTTTTATTTATTTAATTTATAATAGCAGCGGTATTATAGGCAGCACAATTAAATGCAACCGTAAAACATCTTCATACTCCCTGTTTTAGTCCTCAATGATGGATGCCGTAGGCGTTTTGTAGTTCATAGGGCGTAACCATTCCTAGTTGAGAGACGGCTTCTGCAAACTCCATAAACGGTCAATGGTCTCTCCTGTCACGAAGCACCCCCTGTCTCACTCGGTACTCGCTTCCGAGGAGAATTACGATTGGTCATTGCACTGATTTGACCCCCACTCAAGCGGCTCTTACCCCAGATCTAACCTGATGAGGAACTTGCTGATTTCCCCATCAAGACTAGCCATGATGAGGAATCAGAGTGCCGGTGTGGTTGACAACTGAAAATCCTGAAACTCAAGAATCGTCTGCCGAAGTCCGGCTGAGAGACTTGGGCTAAGTTAGCTGAAGATCAAACTCCGCCTGGTGAAGTCGATGGCTCGTTGGTGATCATCTTCCGAATAAATAATGTGTGGACCTCGAAAACATTCCAACCTTGGAAGTTGCAGTCGGCCCAAATGAGAATGCCTGCATTTCACTTGGACAGTTGAAACCATCATCCTCCCAAATGTTCTAATTGATGCCATCGTTACGAAGAAAAACGCTGTTTAGTCGCTCGAGGGCCATGGATGGCTCCGACGGCCCTGACAAGTTCAAGGGCAGAATCACGTTCAGTGCAACTCCACAACGTGGACGGCAGCAACACCATCAGCCAAATAGTATCCGGTTCCTCAACGTGACCAACCCCAACGATGCCCCGGATAAGGATAACATCAAAATCATTCGCTCGCATGCGGCCCAGGATAGTCACACCCGCCGGCAGGAGGGCCGCCTGATCGACCTGGAGATCCGCCAGTACAGACCCAAAGAAAAAGCCAGAGCCGTTGACGGCGACGGCAACGGCCCCCAAGGCGATGCGGCGGATGCGCAGCCATTGATGCCCCTGCAACGGTTGCATCGGCCGCGAAGCCGAGTTAGGTTCCGGGACTTCCGGTCCACAAGCTCTGATCTGATATTGCCTGATCCGGAAGTCGCCCTGGCCGGCAGTCGGAAGAATCCGTTTCAGAACTGTGCCAGAAACATGACAAAGGTGGAGAATTTCATGGTTGATCACTGTAAGTGACTTTCTTTTACAATCCTCTCTTATTTTCTTTTTTTGAGATGTGAAGGTCGAATTGGAGCTGAGTTGAACTGACGATTTCCTCTTCTTAGACATCACGCACGTTATCGACCACGGTTACTCGGCCTGCGTATACGGTGAAGTTCGGGAACGACTGCTCAACCAAGTTCGCTCAACCTGGCTCCCTTGGTCCCTCGCCGATTCGGGGCTCCTCTCCGCGCTTCTCATGACGGCCTGTCGAAGCCTCAGCGCGCTCTACCCGGACAACCAAGCCTACAAGATCGCCCTGCTCAAGTACAAAAGCGAATGCATACGAACAGCGAGAGCCGCACTTACCCAAAATGGTGGCCTGCCAAGCGACCAAATCATTGCATTAGCTCTTGTTTTGGCGTGCGAAGAGGTGAGTGAGCCCTTGGAAAAAGCGCGCCGCAACGGTTCCATCGTCTACTGGTGACACACGAGCTAACGAGGGGATTCGATGCAGTACTTTTCTGGGAATCCGACCGAATCGGTATTACACAGCAAAGGAATACTCAAGATGGTCAATATGAGAGGCAGCAAGGACCTTGGCCCAGGGGGCTTCCTGGGGTTTCTCATCTGCAGGTCGGTGTATAACCCCAAGTACAGGATTGTGAGTGGTCCATTGGTGAACGAAGAGTGGGAGTACAACACCGGCAATAATCACAATGAACAACGTCTTGAATCTCTCTGAAAGAAGGACTTGATCGGAGGAATATAGCGTCTGAGGACGGGCTGTTTTTTCAAGAGTTGTTGCCTTTTGAGTCATTCAGAGTCCATTTCAAAGAAAGATTGGGGCCACACTGCAAATGTATGATACGATACGATACGATACGGATACCACATGTGTAAATGAACTAATAATATATTGATTAACTATATCTGTTGTCAATTTTATCCCACCGAAATCATTCACTCAACAACAACGACCATTTTGCCATTGCTTTCATGATTCTCCATCGCCCGATGCGCATCATGAATCTCCTCAAACTTGAACACCTTCCAGGGCTTGGCATCAAACTTGCCGTCCGCCACCATTTGCACAATCTTCCGCAGCGGCACGTCCGAGACGGGGAATTCTGGAGTTCCGAACACGAAGCTCCCAAAGAAGGTGAAGTTGACGCCGCTGGCCATCTGCAGGATCGGGTTGAAGCCGGGGAGCGGTCCCGGTCCCTTGATGGGGTCCAGCCCGCCGAGCCAGCCCGCGAGACAGAGGTATCCGTCACGGCGGACGAGCTGCAGCGACTCCACGACGGTGCTGTTTCCGACTAGCTCCAGGATTCTGTCGAATTTTTCTGTTTTGCCCTGCTCGCGGAGCCGGTCTGCGAGATTAGGACCCTCCGCCACAACATCAGAGACTCCTAGCTCCTTCAATTGCGCAAACTTGCTCTCGCTGCGAGTCGTAGCAGTAACAATCGCACCGGCTTCTACCGCAAGATTGAGCGCCGCTCTGCCGAAAGCTGAGGTAGCACCTCTGATGAGCAGCTTGTGGCCCCTTTCCAGCTTCAGGTTCCTGAACAGGCATGTCCAAGCGGTTGCGTAACTTTCCGGCAGTGCGGCGGCGTCTGCCCACGAGATTGGCAATTCCTCACCCACATCTCCCAGCGCAACAATGTTGCTAACGTCGGCGACAGTGTACTGCGCATAGCTCCCCGGCGTCGTGCGGCCGAGGCCACCCATGAATGCTGCCACCGGCGTGCCAACAGCAAGTTCACCTCCGGGACAGTCTTCAACAGTGCCGACGCATTCGATGCCGCTGATGGGGACGGACTCTGCCCATTCTCCTCGACGCATGTGCATTTCGGCGTGGTTGATGCCGAATGCACGGATGCGGATGAGGGCTTTGCCGGAGGAGGCGGTTGGCTTGGGGACGTCCTGGATGACGAGGTTCTCAACGGGGCCAAAGGCCGAGATGACAATGGCTTTCATGTTGGATATGTTGAGGGGCTTTTTATCGAAATTTGGATGGACTGAGATATTACTCTGTGGTGAGAGGCAAGGTTCAAGTATGATGCGGCTGTGGTGGTGCCGTGTTAGTGACTGCGTGTAAGTGAGACTTCCATTCCTTCAGAGAACATCAGCAATATTTATATCCTCCAGTTCATGATACCTCATCCCTGTTTATAATAGCGATTATTTTCCTTTCGTCATCTCGCACACAATTCGGGGTTGATTCCAAACAATATCTACCTCTTTTATAGCATTGTCTGCAATAGCGTGCGCCTTGTTCCCCCAAACAATGACAAATCTACACTGAGCGCTAGCATCAATGAGGAATCCTGCATTTACCCTTTCTTCAGCCACCCACCCACTTCATAATTGATGAGGATTCTTTCAATCATGATACGGGATTGACTGCGGGGTTAACGCAGCTCGATACTGAGACCTTCGAGAGTTGACTAATTCGAGTAGATTGCATGAGGAATCATTTTATTCATCGCGTTGAAGCCCGGATTATGTCATGGCATCCATGGATGCAATAAATCTGAGTTGCGTGCTTCGATCCATGTTACCTATCCCTCAATTGCGGGGGTGAGATAAATGAAGCAATGAAGCTTAAATCTCATAATTAATCCCATTTCAATTTTTCATACATAAAACATAATCGTCTTGACCATTATATATTTATTTACTTACTCATTCTCATTCTATAGTAGCACAACATGTCGTCCTTCAAACCCTCCCACATTCTACTCTTTGGCGCCACGGGAAATATTGGTCGGTACATCACGCAGAGCATCGTCCAGGCTCGGCCGTCTTTCCCGAAGATAACCGTCTTCACCTCGGCCAACACGGTCTCCAAGAAACCCGAGCTCATCAATAGCTGGAAATCATCCGGCGTGTCCATCATCACCGGCGACATTACCAATTCCGCCAATGTCGAAAGTGCGTATCAGGGCATCGATACGGTCATCAGTGCCGTCGGACGTGACGCCCTCGGGGCTCAGAAGGAATTGATCCGCCTGGCAGAAAAGTCTGATAGCGTCCAGTGGTTCTTCCCGTCCGAGTACGGCACGGATACCGAGCATAATGAGCAGAGCGCACATGAGAAGCCTCATCAGTTGAAGCGCGCGATCCACAAGTTCGTGCGCGAGGAAGTGCAGCGATTGAAAGTCACATATGTCGTCACAGGGCCGTACTTTGACATGTGGGTGGACATCCAGAAGTGGTCCGAGGGCTTGGGTGGCTTCGATATCACGAACAAGAACGCAACCATACTTGGAGACGGCGAGCAAAAGATTAGCTTCACAACCATGAACGAGTGAGTATCCCAGGGCCCAGGTATCTGCTCTTTTATTCCTGTCTACTAACGCATCAATACAGCGTGGGAACAGCAGTCGTTTCAGTGTTGCGACACCCAGAGGCATCATTCAACCAAACACTCCGAGTCGCCTCCTTTGTGGTGACTCCGAACCAGGTTCTCGCAGAATTCGAGAAGCAGCTTGGCGCCAAGTTCAGCGTCAAGTACATTCCCTTGCCGGAAGTAGAGGCAACGGAGAAGAAGCTCTGGGAAGAGGGGAACCCTTTTGCCGTGGTCGCTACTCTGCGACGGATATGGACCACTGGCGGGGCTTCGTACCCCAAGCTGGATAACGCGGCTATTGGCTTGGACGAGAAGGATTTGGAGTCTTTGAGTGTAGCTGTCAAGCAGCATATTGATGGGGCTAAATAGAGACTTGGAGCGATGGAAAGTCGTGGCATGTAATGTGATTACATCTCATATCTTTATTAGGCCACATTCTCAATCGCTGGTTTGCTTGTGATGATGACTCATTTATTCTAATATCTCACTTTTGTCATTCGCCCGCGTCATCCAACCAGCAGCAACGTACCGCAGCAGGTCCGGAATCTACTACGCCCCTCTTGAACCTGAGATCGTGTCTTTCGATGTGAATATTAATTTTCTAGCCACCAATTTTTTTTCTCGTATGGATTTCGCCACCAAAGTCAGTAGAGATCTAGAAATACAAATAAGTGCCACTCATAACTTGACCATGATGGACATACTGTAATTTTGTCATCAAACATTGCTCAATGGGCGCAGAGTCCCCATCACGTCATTTTTGGATCCACGTCGCACGTTGCTTGGCATGTCTTGAAAGGGATTATTAATAAAAACAGCCGGCAAATTCCACCAGAATGTAACATCGGCCTCCGGCCCTAACCCTTTGAGTTGTATTTTACGACTTCACATCTCCAGGAGGGGTTAACCGTGGGGGGGGGGGGGGGGGGGGGGGCGGGATTTGGACACGCCATCAAACCTTTGGAGTTGCGTGGTGTTTCTCGGCCCTCTAGCACACACAGCTCCTCATCATCATGAGGGTCATAATTGTTGGTGCTGGCATAGCCGGACTGTCGCTGGCCATTTCGCTAGCACAGTCCGGGCGCAAAGTTCGGCTTTTGGATTCCGCTGCCCAACTGGCCGAGATTGGTGCCGGCATTCAAATGACCCCACAGGCGGTCAAGTACTTGTTCAAATGGGGGCTCAAGGACGATATTTTGACGGAATCCTTGGTTCCCTCTCGAATGTATGTCAGGGACTCAAAAGATGGAAGTCTGCTGTGTGCGACACGACTCCATGAGTTCGAGAAACAGTATGGGGCTCCGTACATTGTCGTTCATCGCGCGGCGCTGCATGCCATCCTGCATCGACATGCCGTCCGGGCTGGAGCCGAGATCTTGTTAAATAGCCGTGTCGTCAAATATGACTTTGAGAACGGCATGGTGCAGTTGCAGAACGGCGAGAAGCTAGAGGCAGATCTCATAATCGCTGCAGATGGTAAGTCAGTATGGGCAGTCGTCCAGATCAAGACATTCGATCACGTAGACACTAACCACGACCAGGGATCAATTCCTCGGCTCGCTCACAACTTCTACAATCTCTTGATCCCGGGAGTCAGCCAACAGGATGGGCAGCATACAGACTGATGACTGAGGTTTCCAAGATTAAAGCCGACCCCGAACTTGCGCCTCTGGCAGACTTGGAGACGCACAGTTCTAATTTTTGGATTGCTGGTGACAAGTCATGCATGACATATCTGGTCAAAAATGCAACCATGCTGAACATTGTTCTATCACACCGTGATGACATTGACACATCCAAGTTCTCACAGGAAGAATATAGTGATACAGTCGACGAGCTGTTTAAAGACTTTGAGCCCAGGTTTGTTGACTTTCAGCTTTCTCGTCCTCTTCGAAATCAGCATTCTACTAACAAATCTCACGATGCAGGGTACGACGACTTATTGAGCTGGCAGTTCCAAAAACTGCAAATTATCCCGTATATGCTGTGCCACCTCTGCCACACTGGGCGCACTCCTCCGGAAAGTTTACCCTGGTTGGCGATGCCGCGCATGCAATGGCATTCTACCTGTCCATGGGAGTGAGTCTTGCGGTAGAAGATGCTGTCTCGCTTACCACGGTTCTGGACCTTGCATGCCCCGTCTCGGCAGCGACAAAAGACTCAGAAAACGCGCTTAATGCAGAGAATATTCGAGCTGCGCTTCATGTATTCGAAACAGTACGAAAGAGGAGGGCACAGGCTGTTCAGAACGCCAGTCTTGAAGCCGGAAATACACTTCATGTGCCAGAGGGCAGAGAGCGAGAGCTGCTGTATGAGGCTCTAAGACAAGCCAACGAGGTCTTATTAGCAAATACGCAGTCGGAGGAATCAGAAAAAAGAAGTGTACATGAAGTCTCGAGTGGAATATCTGACAGGGCAACGAGGGATTGGTGCTATGGGTATGATGCTATTGGGGACATAATGACCCACTGGGCCCACAGGTTGGAAGACTTGTCCCGAAGGTATTAAGCTTGGGAAAGGTGGTAGATAAAAATGGCACAGCTAGACATAGACTTGAGGGTGTGACTCGACATTGAGGTGAATGTAATGGTCTACTGGAAAATGCAGTAGTTGGAGTGGTGTCACAAGTTGACTATCCCAACGTTGTCCCTAGTTTGGCCCGATCGCATACAGCCACACTTGTGGACTCGGCGATTCACGAATTCGTCATAATGTCGTAGCATGATTCTTCAAGACGAGTATCCGCTTTTTTATTCACTGACCTAACCCCGACTTGCCGTCTTGAGCTTAACGGTGGCTTCATTCATGCATACAGGATGCATCATGCATAAATGAAGCCAATGCGCGATCTCCCGTTGCCGCGAGGTGTGGGGAATCCCCAGGCACACACGCTGGATAGAGCTTGTCAAGTTTGGCTGGTAATTCATCTCCGGAGACGTCAGTAAATAATGGAAATGGATTGCTTACAGTGATGCAGAGCGGTTGAGTCTGCATTCTTAGGAGTGTTAGACCTGGTGACTCACTCACTGATGTAGGATGATTCTAGCCAGAGAGAGTGAACTGAAATAATTGTAGAAATTCATACGTTTTGCGTTGAAACGACTTGATGGCCATCAAAAACAAAGCCGAACTTCTGCAGCGCGTAAACGGTTGTTGGCTCAATTGCATCGCAACATGACATACATAAGCGTTGGCGGGGCACGAGAAGAGAGGAGGTGGGGGCTGCAACATAATGACTCATAATGAATCTATTCCAGTCAACCGCCTCATCACAGACGATGGATGTTCTAATGATGATTCTGTAACATGGTGATAAATGATGCGGCGCAAGTTTTATCGTCTGTCCAAAGAGAAATCGTCTTTGAACGAATGACTCTTTTGTTTGTGCGTTGGTGAGGATGGTGCGTGGGGTGAGAGGGTTGGAGGGGTGGCACCGTGGCAGTGACATGATGGGATGGTGGGGTCCGATGTTTCATTGCATTAAATCGAAGGGTTGGGGTTACTTGCTTCCCATTCGGTCATCCTTGGAATCTGTGGATGTATGGATAGTGTACAAGGATTGTGCCTTAACAGGCAATTTGATCTGGGCTCGTTACAGCGAGCAATCACACCTGGACCCTTTGCCCGCCCTGTATCTATGCATATATGCATCCTTCATCTGCTTGGATCGTAATCCCTGCCGGCACGCAGGCAGAAAACTCCAGCAAAAAGAGGGCGACGACATACAAGACGTATGATGCATGCGCTTCAACGGGGTCTCTATTCTTCTTCTTCCTCTTTTTCTTTAAATACTTCCTCATGTTCATCCATCATTTCAACAAATCTCTTCAGATATTCAACAACCATGATATTGAGATTTGCTCTTCCTTCCCTCCTTCTTCCTCTCCCCTTTCCTTGAATCGACACTCTTAAGCCCACCATGTTCCAGACCTTCAACTCATCCATGACCCCAACCATGCGTCGGTTCGGCGGTCGTGGCCAAGGATCAGCTCCAAACACCGGCAGATCACGCTCGAGAGGCTTCACGGCTTGCAATCGATGTCGTGTGTACCGCATCAAGTGCGGGGAGAAGCCCTGCCAGCCATGCCGGGACAATCACGTGCAATGTGTTTGGCGCGATGAGGTCGTCACGTCCTCTTCCCGCGGCGGATCTCAAAGTCCTTCAAGTATAGAGTTGCTGCCAAACTCTGTTCGGGTCAGAACTTCGGACTTTGTTTCCTATTCCACCGAGGGTAGACCTAGTGGAAGCTCTTCGGCAGGGTCGCCTCCAGTCTGCAGCCAAGGAAATAGTACCCCCCCTCCTGTTTCGCTGCGAATAGAGTTGATGCAAAAGATTCATCTTTTGTTTCGAGACCTCAGACCTGACCTTGCTGCTGATGATGAGCCTTCGAATCCGTTTCCCCCCTTGCCTCAGGATGTCCCGGGGACCAACAACGCCGCTGACTCTCTCTTTCCTGCGGTACCACTCAATCTGGATAAACAATACTACTTTGTCCGTCACTTCTGGACATCTTGGGGATCTTTGTTCCCTATAGTCACTAATACGGAGTTTCAGTCATTCTTCATGATGGATTGGCAAGCATTGTTCGAGCAACAGGCTATCACAGGTGCAATGATTGACGGCATGACGGCTCTGGGCATCCAATGTGGTCATGCTGCCGGCGTTGGGTCTCGCATTCTTGGTCTTGAAGGCGATGCCGGTCGTCAATGTGGCTGGTATTACTTTAAGCGCTGTCGCGATCGACTTCGAAATGAAGGCTCTCGTGTCACTGTCGACGCTATACGTTGCTACATTCTTCTGGCCCTGTTCCAGCTTCAGGCGAACCAAGTCGAAGACGCCTACTACATGGTTGGTCTTGGGATTCGCCGCGCCCACATGTCCAACTTACACCTAGCACCGCCAGCGCATCTCTCGCCCGAGGAATCGGTCGGAAGGGTTCGTACGTGGTGGTTACTGTATTGGCTCGACATCCACTGTGCCATACAACTTGACCGTCCGTCAGCGGTTCAACGATCCTCCATCAGTTGCCCTGCTCCTCCAAACCCAAACGACGGCCTGTCATCTGCCGATAACTCCTTTGGGTGGGCACCGTGGAAGGGTTTACACCCCTGGGCGTACTCGTTCTTTCATTCCAAACTCACCCTTGCCATTTCCCAGGCACTAGAGGGTATGCCAAACATTAACTTTATAGATGAAGCAGAGGCTGCATCTATGCTTGAGTCGTCGGCTGAGAGACTCTCTTCGTCCATGAAACATCTCGAGTCTTGGCTTAAAGGTCTCCCGGATCATTTTTTGAGTTCCCACGAAATATCTAGCAACGGCACTTTTATCCGAGAGGGCACAGAGGATACCGCACCACATACCAGCACGAACACAGCAAGCAGCGTGGCGGCTGCGCTCACACTTGGTATCCCAGACTGGCTTCAGCGACAGCGCATCATGCTAGGGATCCAATACCACAATGCTTGTGTTTTGCTACAACGGCCATTCATCTTATGGCCCTCCGACAATGGAACAGTCCCGACCCCATCAATACCCAACCGCACGAAACAGCACTCCGACTCCGCTATTGAGCATGCCACAATCATCATATCGATGCTAGAATCCACATACTCCAAATCGGATGTTTTTGATGGATTGCCCATGGCCTTTCAGGCTTTGTGGAATGCCACCACAACCATTGCGGCACACGTCATAATTAATCCCCAAGGTCCGCAGACGGAACAACTCTCAAAGTCACTATCCACCGCCTTGTCTATCCTCGACTCGCACTCCCGTGCAAACCCCGACGCCGTGCAAATCTATCAATTCAGCCACTCGCTCATATGCCGGCTTCAGGATGCTACCGGGTTAATAGTCCTCGGTTACACGGCGATGAGCCCGGATGATGCCGTAACTACATTCTCACCGCCACTAAACAGCGCTCAAGACTACATGGATGGCGGCTTGATGATGTCCGAAATGCCCGAAGTTGGTCCTGCCTCGTTTGGGACATTTGATACGGATCTACTCGACGAGATTCTTGGAGCACATCATCCATAATTGGTAGATATTATCTATATATATTGTTAGCATATACTATTCCCTGTTCTCGCCATGTTGCCTGGTCTAAATCTATTTGCAAAGCCGTCAAACTCAAAACAATGAACCACCAGGCCCTCCACCTCAACAGTTAAGGAGGTGAAGCAGGTCCCCAAACATGGCCACAAGGTCCTCGTCTCCTCCCCCTTCCTTTCGCCACCCTTCCTTCATCGCTGCCTCAGCCTCTGCGAGGGGGCCCATCAGAGAGCGAAGTGCTACTGTTGGCTCCGCCACTTTCCCCATGCGAAGACCCGCCAGAATTTGTGTCAGGTGGGGGGCAGCCTTGACGCCTCCGCGGCCTCCGTAGGTGACGATTCCGGCAGGCTTGCCCCTCCACTCGAAGAAGAGGTAATCCAGCGCGTTCTTAAGGCTGGCAGGTATCGACCAGTTATACTGCGGGGTGACAAAAACAAAGGCGTCGTATCGTTTGACCAGCGTCGACCATGCCCTCGTGTGGGCATGGGCATAATGCGGCGTCGGATCATCCTCTGGCACTTCGCCCGGGACTTCTGGTTCGTCGTACAGAGGCAGATTCTGCTCTGCGAGGTCGAGCAGCTCAACTCTATGCGACTCTCCTATCTGTGTGATTGTCTCGAAGACGTCGAAGACATGCTTGGCGACAAAAGGGTTGATGCGGTTAGGTCGCGTGCTGCAAATGACCACAGCGATGATTTTTGGAGCCATTTCAAAAAGTGATCCTCTTTTTCTTCTTCTTTCTCGTTTGGAAGTCTGAAAGTGAGTCACACAGAAAAGGATGATAGGATCTTCTTGGAAAGACTCGTACTTACGGCTCCCTTTAAGTTCTTTTTTGATGACTCTTAATCCCTTTGCTCCTTCGGGGGTGTTCGGAGGAGAATCTCGGGAACCGGTTGCGCCGGCACGGACCGTGGGGACCCCTGCTGCCGGAACGAGTAAGGGGTCCACTTCCGAAAGGAGTAATTGAGAGAAGCCCGTAAAGTGGCAATGGGTCATCTCACGTTTTACAAGTCGAATATCATGGCTAGGAGATCTCGGAGATTCGACTATTAGATCCGGGAGAAAATGCCGCCTTTGATAGACCGAAGTAGCAGGTTCTGCGCAACTGATCCTCTGCGTGGATTATCGAGAGGGATACCGGAAGTAGATTTAGAGGAGCTGACGGGTTACATCAATCTCAGATGACTATTAATCTTTATTCGGCAATTATATGAGCGAAGAGAGTATCGAGGGAGGGGAAATTCCATCACCACCTTGATCGCAGTATGAGGTCCAAAGCCAAAACAGCTACGCACTTTGACAAGAGGAATAACCCGAGGCCGAGGCCGAAGACGCACTCGGGGTCAATATCTGGCTTTGGTGGCCAGTAAGGATGATAAGCTAGAGCCGGATGACCGCTCATCGATACTATTAGAGTTAGATGGTTATCACCAATCGTCGCGGTCGCATGTGCCGTTGGCTGGTCTTGTATTTAGACCCCACATTGGCATGGGAGCGAGTGGATTGAGGAAATAGCAGAGAGGTCAAATTACTAGTGCTGTGATAGTAAATACATTCCTCACATCTTGTTTAACATGCCTAATTTATAAATTATTATTGCTTATTCTTCATCAAACCTGAGAATGCGCCAAACTGCAAGTCTTTTTACAACAGCTCGGGGACGGCGTTCACATCTTTCACGGGCAGGGGATTGTCAGCAAAGTGTAGATTGCCACATCGTTGTTGTTACCCACCATTGTCCCAAAGGAAATACCCGACAGACTATAAAGATAAAAAAGAAGTCTGATCCAAGTAAAGAGACCACTAGAATTGTTTCTGGGTAAAAAAATAAAAAGCAAACGACACCTGCAGGATTCGAACCTGCGCGTGCGAACACAATGCCTTGATAACCAATCATATTGATAGCAGGGCATCGCCTTAACCACTCGGCCAAAGTGTCTAACTCGAGATGGGATAATCACATGATAGTTAATACTATATGGCTAAGGAAGCGTCGAAACGCATCGGAATCCCATCTCGCGTGTAAGTGATGATTAGAGCTTCAGGTGCCAAGGTCAGGAGCAGGCATAATAAGATCTAAAGGATCAAATTGATCACAAGATCAAAACTTCTAACTAACGAATAATTGGAAGTGCCGGTCGGGTATCTGCGATGACTTCACGGATCAACCATAATTATTGACATCTTCACTACCATCACATAACGTATTTGATGTCATCAGTTCCAAGGCCAGGACTAAAATATTACCAAACAAAGACCTATCACTTTGCCACTTCCAAAATTCTCTTGAATTCCCCTTGCGTATGCTCGCAAATTCGATCCACCATCCCTTCTTTCCTGTACTTCTCCAACAGCGTAATCACACTCTGAGGCGGACCTTCGCCATCCCAGTCAACAGTATACACGCCGCTCGCCTTGCTCCCGTCGGATCCTACGGCACATTCAAGCCCCTTCTCCAGAGGTACACCATCTTCCCCCTCACCTTTTGAGGGATACATTCCCGACGTGCAAAGAAATGCATGTCTTTCTCCGCACTCGTCATTGTCCATAAATCTGTTGCGAAGCATAAGCTTGATGGAAAAGTTTAGAACTTGCAGCATCATTCCATCTTCCTTTCGGATGAGATTGGTATTGACTGAACCAGGCATATTGTGAATAAAGGATACATTCGGCGCCTGTCGAGCCAGCCCCTCGAGATATAAAGTCATGGCTGTACATAAATGTCCACGGCTAGCAGTCAATGACACTTTTCGCCCGGGGATATCGTCAGGGTAAAGCGTGCCCTCTTTTGTACCGGCAAACACAGACACCACTCGGCGGAGGGACGATGCTTGGCGGAGAAGAGGCAGAAGATTGGTGGCCAGACGCATACGAGAGTAATAGCTTACTGCCATGATATAGGGCAGCCCCTCAGATGTTTCTTGCATCAGTATTAGCATCTACACCCAGATGAAGCGTTTGTGGTAAGGGAGTGATAACTTACCTGAACCCATTCGAAGAGTTCCTTGACTCATAAACAATAAGTTTACCGTCGTCTCATTCTCCTTGATCAAGGCAGATACTTTATCCACATTCTTTAACAAGCTCAGATCCATCTCTAGGAAGATGTACTCCCCGCCATCATTCAGCGTCTTGAGGTCCTGCTTTATTCGCTCTCCTGCTTCCTTTGAGCGACCGATAAAATAGATTTTTGGGTTCATGGCATGTTTTGCAAAGGACTTGAGAGCCAGTTCACCAATGCCAGACGTTGCTCCGGCAAAGACAGCGACGAGATTGGCAGGGAGCGAAGAGCCTACCCTGGAGTTGGATGACACGATTTGAGGAAGTGCCACCATTTTGAGAAGTAAAGAGTATAGAAAAGCAAGTTTGGATAGTGTCACTCAAAGAACTATGATGGTATGATAAAATTTCTAAACAGTTTGATTGTGGAATGGGAGTATATATACCCAGATCACAACACTCTCTTACATGATCGTTGGTATCATGAGATGATGATCTCTCGGGGTCGGATGAACCCCAAAACACCCTGGCTCTTACAAACCTTTCCCTGTAAAAGCAATTGCCGATTTCAAAGCCCAGATTGATTCGATGGGCCGCAAGGGTCTATCCCCATCTTTCAATAGAAACGTCTTGAATACGAGAGCGGGTTAGCGTGTCGTGGATGATGCGGCGCCACCAGCCTGCTATCAAAGCGCCGACGAGGACTCGGTTGGTGAGTTCAGCCGAAGAGCCGTGCCCATCACAGGTTCTAGGCAGATGAGTTGTTACGTATAATATTAAGGAGTAAAATAAACATGACACTTATTATCTATCCAGAACCTCACTTATACTGTCCAAATAGATGCTTGTTAGTAGCTAGCATCGGTATCAAAAGCACTAGATGCCTGGACTGCAGTAGCCCACTTCGTTTTAGCACTTATCTATACTGCTGACCACACGTAGTATGCATGACTTCTCACTTCCCGTCATCCTACAAAGCATTTCCCACACAGCTCATTGAAATATAAGAGAGATCAAAACAATTGCAAAAAGATTCAAAAAGACAATCACTCGATCTAGCCAGGACTCGAACCTGGAGCCTCTGCCACCGGAAAGCAACGCGCTGCCATTGCGCCACTAGACCTTCATGTGTCGATGTGTAAAATTTGCGAAGTGATGGTGTTGATGAAGGATTGACAAGAGCGGATACCTGCGAAAGGCCTGCTTGTAGTAGTGATTCTGAATTGGAATAACATCCATACCACACACCGTCATCTCTTGAACTGCATAGGCAAAAAAAAAAAAAGAAGATTACTACTGTAAAAACATGATACAACAGAGTACAAGGGCCTTCCGTGCCATCTTCACTACCAGTCACTCTACAATCGATGATGCAAAGACTGACCCCAAAGCCGCTGTTCTATTAATGACATTATGCCACAATCTAGAAGAGAAAAAATATGATTGGCCTTTTCTGTACATTAAAATCGGTATACTGCCTCCCGCTTCTTCCCGTCAAAGAAACCTCCAAGCCGTGAGCAAACCTCCAACAATCACCGTCCATGGAGTCATGAAGTCGTTACCCGCAGATGGGGAGAGAGTGTGGATAGGTACGCTTCCGTTTTGGTGACCTGAGCCGCATGAGCCCCCCTGAAAAGAGATATTTTAATCACACGATGACGTTTGCTCACCGATGCGAGAGATGAGCTTGTCGCCGAGGTCGGAGATACTCTGGGCGAAATCGTCGTAGCTCTCTGCCTTCCAGTTGGCGCTGGGTCCAGGGGCAGCGTCTCCACCGGTGAAGGCAATGAAGAGGACATCGTTGGCGTCATGGCCCTGGTTGCCGTTGATACCATCGGTGCCGTAGCAGGCAGTGCCGATGGAAATGGCGGCCTCACCGGCCATGGGCTCTTCGCCGTCTCCACCGTTGGTGTCGCCCCAGACACCGTAGATCTAAAACAAGAAAAGAAAGTGTTAGCCGTTTGAGACGAATGTCAAGGAAGCGGGAAACCTACCAGCTTATCGCCGCAGACGACGGCCATCAAACTCAGGGGCTCAATGCCGTGAGCCTGGGGATCAAAGGTGGGCCAACCCTGGCGGCCGTCCGCCTCGTTACCGAACACGACGTAGCCATGGATGAAGGGATCAAGGCCTTGGATACCGTACTGCTTCACGATGTCGTCAAATGAAGCCTGAGTTTGTGTGTCCGTGGAGCTCTTGCAGCGACCATCGTCGGCAGGGCCGTTCTGAACGCCATCGCAGTCGGTGTCAATGTTGGTCAACTCGCCGTTCTTGCCCTGGAAGTAAATAATGCCATAGTCTTCTAGGTGATCACCGCAGTACGAGGTAGCTACAAGGGAAGAAGAGTCAGTATGGAAAGTGTAGGCTGTCTCGTTGGCCGGGAGTCATCTGCTTACTGCCGTCGTCATGATCCTTGCTGTGGAAACCGGTAGCAAGAGCATTATTGCACTCTTTTTGAGCTACGATGCTGTCACGAAGAGTCTGGACGTTGTCAGGAATGTCGCGGGCGGCTGCGAGAGCGAGGAGGGAGGCGATAATGGCGGATCGAAGGGAAGCCATGGTTGTTGAAGTGTAGTGTTTCTGAGCAAGCGTATTTAGAGTGATTGGTCGAAGGATTGTCTGTAGTTGGATAGTTTGAGAGTACAACACCTAAGCTGGCATGGCGATTGTGTTTATATATTACCACTGGCGACATTAAAAGCGTTTGGCTATCATGGAGCCTGACTTATATGTCAGTCCTGTAGGTAGCTAAGACAACCGCACTTGTCATGTGTTAGCTGACACTCGTTCATCCACGGAATCCAGCCCAGTCTATCATTGCTTGGCTGCTTGCAGTAAGAAATGCCAGTGTTGCTTCATCCATCTCTGAGGCTAATGGGCGAAGGAGGAACGAGATGAGACATCCCCATCCATTTTCTGGTCCAAGTCATTCTATTGCATCACCAGCGTGGAACATGGCGCCAAGTCTCGAACGTCTGGAAGAGCCGAATTGTGCCAGAAATGTCTCGCTTCCCCATAAATAAAGCAAACGGATATCGACCCGCTCAATAAAGTGACGCTGCTACCTGGCGATAGAGGTTCACTTTCGGGACTGAAGATGCTACCATGCAATGTTAGTATACAACATCACTGTTCTTAGAAATGTATAGTTTCTATGTCTTCTAGCAATCTCTTCGGATCCCGTGCCAGAATTTGGGCTCAATCGCAACGTATCAATTGCTTGGACCCCTTTGTCTTCTCAAGCACTGCCTCAATCTCTTGTTCAACATCTCGGTCGTAACGTTGCGAGGAGTAATAATACAGAGTTGCTATAACTCCACCTTGAGGATGCGCACGACCCGAATGGTTGGTCTTGGGGGAATTGGGTTTGGACCCACTGATCCTCTCTTGATTCAAAGCTGGGGATTGATCTGTGCTGCGATACTTGGAAAGCTAACTGTATTGGGGTGTATTGAGATGATCTTTATGCCAAGTCGATGGCAATTAGTGTGTCCCTGAATCACTTGCGCCTGTCTCGCCTGCCATGCCTGCCACTGCTTTTGATCTACGCTAGCTTGTGCTAGTTGAACAAGCGTTCAGAACAGTCATTATGAGTAACATGATCTGCGACTACCGGCATCTTCCGTAGAACGGGCACCTCTGCAGCACTGCTCGTGGCTTAGACCGTCAACCCCGACGGATTCTACGGCAGGCAATTCTCAGTTTGATCCTACCATAAAAAAGAAGGAGCAATATGTAACCACGACATCGCATGACCTTTATACTCGTCGGTGGATGCCATGGGTGCAACCACAATGTCATGTGTGGCTTCAAATAGACTTGCCAGATAAGGGGTATTCTAATGCCTGACCCATTGCATCCTACATATCTAGTCTATGTTGCCTGTTGATGTGTTGAGATAAACTACCTTGGTGGTTGTATTAAATGTAGTGCCAAGGATGAATCGGAGGCGCAATCAACCGTAATCTATGACTGTCTCCTTTCAACCATTGACGGGTGGCATCCGCCACTGGGAACCCCCCAGTCCTGAGGATACATAGACCACTCATTTCCACAAGACGTTGTCAGTGTAACTCATTGGTAGGAGCTGTCCTGAATTTACTCCGATATCCCGAGACAAGACGCCGCCATGTGCATGGCTTTCTGAGGATATGGTAAAAGAACAAAACAAGATTGAGTGAGCCCGCCTTCGGAGTATCTTGGCAACATCAGACAAGGTTACAGAGAAATAAGTACCGCTGCGTCACCGTCACAACATCTAGATAGATAGCTTCATAAGAATGACCGCTATGCTATCACTCACGACATTTAAAGGGGCTCACTACTCACTTCGAATATTGATAACTATTCACAGGTCTGGTCTGAGCACTTGCTTCGATGCTTGTAGCGATGAAGCCTCCTTACAGCTCATCTGATCTACCCAGGCGAACTGCCCGTGCCGACATGGCCACCAGCTACCATGCGAGACCTTTAGCCCTCTTCCATGCAAACACCAATCCTACTACAATAGCCCCAGCACCAACAGCCCATGACAAGAAAACCTTTGACGCCTTGAAATAAGTATCCCGTCTGTGAAACTCTGCCCTGGATCTCAACCATTCCGTATCATTATTCCTTGGATACTCGGCGTCCGGCACTGGCTTCCCGAGAAATTCACACAAGGGTTCCCACCCATCGCCCAGCCTATAGATCAACAGTCGGTCAGCCGGCACCATCTCCTGAATCATGCGATGATGCTCGTCATATATCCGGCGCGCGTTCTTGGGCACCTCATCCACCCCCTTTGCCTGGAAGAAACCGAGTATAATCTTCTTCGAAACCAGGAGAGTCAACCGGATGCCACGCCAACGTAGAACGTAGTCCTTCAGAAACCATTCCAAAGGGTCATTCCACATTACGTAGAGGAGAGACTCATCAAGACTCTTGTACCATTGATCAAAGTCTCGAATGGTCAGAACTACTTTGGTGTTTGGGTATGTCTTGATGAGCTGCGGAGCGAAGACGCCGCCCACATCCGTAGTGGCTTCGGTGGAGCCATAAAGCTTCTCCCAATCCTCTAGGGACCACTCTTTGCTAGCGTAGTTGGGTAGAGAGGGAAATGTCGCATCGCAAGCGCTGCTCAGAAGCATCCACTCCCCTCTGTCCAAGTTAATACCGTGGCAGACATTTTCGTAACCCAGGATCGAGAGTGCCGCTGACATAGCTCTGGAGCCTGTGCGCGGAAGGCCCAAGGAGAGGACTTTCATGCAGGGCTTTCCATCTTTGGTTGCTATAGAAGCCATGACCATATGCTAACGTAATAGGAGAGAGTAATTAAGTTTCAGAGGTGTATGAAATGGCATTAAAAAAACAAGGCGATGGTATTTGCAAGCATCTTCGGAATCTGCTTCTTTAATAGAAAACATTAATCAGGCAAAAGAACAAACCTCAGGCAAATGCTACAGCCCGAAGTATTATTATTGTTGGTGTTGGCAGCAAGAAATTGTGCATTAGCGGTGCAAAGCGAAGGCATCTTACACCATCGATCACCCAACACGACTTCTTGTCCAACAAAGACAAATCCAGACATTAAGAAGCTGAGAAACATTATAAATAAAAACATCGTAAGCTAAAACACAGAGCTAACTATGAACATGCTTTGCTTCACTTTCCACTCTGGTGGTTAGAAATTTGTAATCGGGATCATTTATTCGAGATTTTGACGGGGGCCAGACTCATGTAAAGAGATGGATCGCGCACAAAAAACCACGACCCTTTAATTTGGAAGGATTCGTCGGCCCATCGTGGCTGGATCAGTGGACACATAACACCAAAGCGAAGACTGACGATCATCCGTTGCCCTCTCGGCAGTTAATAAGGCTGAAGCTATCTCCACCTCACGCCGGATTTGTTGGTTCCAACCCTCTCAGGCCAGCCATAGTTAAATATGTGCTTCCGAAGTGATAGTTACTCAAAAGCTCTCCAGTTACCGAAGAAAAGTACAACAAAACGATGCGAACGCCTCGCATCTTAGCTTCCAACTCGAACCTGGTGTTGTCTCTTGCATTCCAGTCCGGGGCAGTTTATGCAGAACTTCTGATGGGCTGCCGAAAATACACATAGAATGCCACTAATTGTGATCAGCCACGAGCTTTTTGTGCCTCTAGCATTGTTGGTCGTGTTATCCTCATGCTGATGTCTCAGTAACTCCACTCCTACTAGATGGACGCACCTTGAAGAGGGCAACCAACACAACAACACGAAAAGCAGTGGTACAAAACCACAGTAAAACAACTCATATTCCTTCTTTGGCGCCGCTGGATTCGGATACCATGCTAAAATAAAATATAAAATAAAATAAAAATAGAGTGAATGAAAGTCGACCACTTCCCTATCCTGGCGGGTGCATAGAGTCCCGAAATGAGCTGTGATGTGTTGTGTAAGAGGATCCTTGCCGGGGAGAAAGTTCCGGAGATGGAAACCGTGCACCTCTAAATGTCCCGAGGGATATCTTGGCAGAGAAGTGTGAGATTTAACCGAATATTGCAGAGCTAGACTCCTCCACCAGAGCAAAGACTACAGACGTCGGTGTCAATATGCCCCTTCTCGTCAACTGAAGTGTTTGGGCGAGACGTCACTGTGTCTGAACTAGTAGAAGCAGTGATGTCTCTGTCGTTATTACAGTCAAGTTTATGAACTGTAAAACTCTGCCCGCAGCATCTTACCAGCAATTCATCTATACAATCATCTGATCATGATATCGCTCCGCACGTAGATGAACATGTCAACGTTCATAATCACGCCTCACAAGTACTCCAAATTAATGCTATTTTACGCCTGCGTCACCCGTCCAGAAACAACATCATGAACATCATCATATTCATCTCTTACAGACCGAAGTTGCCCAAGCTTTGCTTTCGTGTCCCATTCCACATCACGAACATCCCACTCGAGAAGCTACTCCGTGGCAGAATCTCGCCCGTAACCATGGTCACTGATCGAGGGGAGAACCCTGCGGCGGATGGACACCTCATTGGACCAGCAGCAAAGGGCAGCCACTCTAAGCCTGGCGGAAGTAGGGTGTAATTAATATTTCCGATTGTTGAGAAAGCGTGAGGGACTTCATTCGAAAACTGTCAGTCCTTACTGTAAGACTGTAGACAACTGCTCGCCAAGGAGCCTCAAAGGTGATGATCGTTGAGAGGGTTAGGGTCGATCGGAGTCCCCAAGACAAAACACAGAAAGATCATTGACAGATGAGTGGACTCACTGACTCCCCAGAAGAGCTTACATGGGGCTCGGATTAGCCGATTCCCATCGGCGAGGAGATTCTTTGGGAAATCGTCTGGATTGGGATCCCCATGATCAAAGTGCTTTTTATCTCTGCCTTGCTGGTGAACTTCAGAATAAAGATATCCAATTATCTCTGCTGGAACATTGGCAATGTCAAAAAGACTCTGAGGACGGCCGCCATGCTTGCATAGTGACTCATTTCTATAATATTAGCCGTGATGGTTTATGTTCCCTCATTTTCTTCGTGGCGAATGAGGGGCCGGGGACTATCAGCTACTAATCATTCCATAGCGTCCCAAGTATCGCCATTAACTTTGCTAGACACCCTGATAAGAGCACGTCGATATGTCCGGTTTAACCTTTCCGACTCGAAGAGCAACTATGGTGTGTTGTTCCAACACCGCAATTGGATGTATATCAACACCAAGGCTCACACAATGGTGCAGAATTGGGACACTTTTACAAATTGCCCATTTTTCAGTGCTGAGGGTCTAAGTAAGCATAGTGATAAAAAGCAATAATGTGTGGATCTAGGCTTGTGTTTTCCTCCATCCGTTTCTAGGGTATGTGTTTAGGGGTCGGGTGAGATGAGGTCGGGTGAGATGAGGTTGGATGGAACATGGACGATACTACGGAGTGCAAGTACATGTACGTCTGGAGGATATGGATAGAACATTTTATTTGCACAGCTCAACGTTAGCTCTCGTTTTTATGCAGAGATAATACCTGGATAAATGATTGAAGCGTCAAGGCTACGTCATATCATGCAAAGGAAAATCTAGAAGTGGACCCCGCTACAGCAGCTGGAAATGTCCCAAGATAGAAGGATGCCGCGCAACAACTAACCTACACAGTCACTCCATACAGCACACACCGACACGGCAAACAAGGTGTAGGCAGCTTGTTCATTACGTTGTCTTGCAACATCACGTTACCTTCATATTACTATTACTACTACACATTTCCGTCATTGATGATGTTATTCTTCGAGTAACAAGACCCATTGAGCACTCCCCCACCAAACATGACCTGTCCGCCTGGCGCTGATCGGTCCTTTGGGCCGCAAGTCGATTCTCGATGTCGCGAATTCGACTTTGCCCTCCAGTTCCAAGACATCTTCTTCGTCTGCGTGCCATCAGCATTATTCATCTTTCTCTCAGTATGGCAGACCTTGAATCTTCTCGGAAAACCTGCTGCCTTTTCTACCCGCTCTAGAATTCTTAGAGCAAGCAAATTGGTACGTCATACAGTATACCCCAAAGTCCACTGTCCAACTCAACTCATAGCTATACTAAACACCGTGCATTAGATCACATTCACTGTATTACTTGCTTCCCAAGTGGCATTTCTCCTTCGCCGTGTCCATAATCATGCACTCAAGACGCATGTATCGCTTGCTGCCGATGTATTGGCCTCCATAGCTACAGCAGCTGCAACGGCACTGTCCATGATCACTCACAAGCGCTCACTCCGTCCATCCACGCTCCTCGGCCTCTACTTACCAGTTTCTTTGATCCTTGATATTGCTAGAACGCGCACCTTGTGGCTACTGGACAAAGGCAGTCGGGAAGCGGCTCTCATGACTGTTGCGCTTGGATTTACCTTGATCGCGTTCATTCTCGAGTCGATTGAAGAGCGCAAAGGTTTAAACCTTGGTGCGCCAGAGGAATTCAGCGGCATCTGGACCAGAACCGCCTTTACTTGGCTGATCCCTACGTTGCGAAGAGGCTACGCCAGAATCATTTCTCTGGATGACCTCCCGAGTCTTGACAGGAAGCTTGAAAGCAGAGTATTGCACAGGCAACTTGTGTTTGCGTGGTCCAAGTGTATGGATACTAATCAACATTCCTCTTCTTATGTCTATATATACTAATGCTTCACGCTTCATTAGACGACCACCAGAGTAGGCACAGTTTACTGCGGGCAAGCTTCCGCGGCTATCTCACTTCTTTTCTTTCCGCTGTGGTCCCCCGACTCTGCGTGACAGCATTTACGTTCGCCCAGCCATTTCTCATTAATACGACAATAAAATTCATTGGCCAAAAGCATCCTGACGTTAATCACGGAAAGGGCCTCGTGGCTGCTTGGGCTCTTGTATACGTCGGCTTAGCGGTAAGTAGAGAGTCTCCCAAGCATAAGTAACAGTCAGAGTCTGATATGGTTCGAGTAGGTTTCGCATTCTGTATACAAATATCAGACTTCTCGGTTCATCTCCCGTGTGCGCGGTGGTCTCATTGCACTCGTCTACCAACGATGCCTGGAAGTTCGAGCTGTGGATGCTGGAGACATTACCGCTGTCACTTTAATGGGCACTGATATAGATCGCATCGCAAGCTCTATGAGGGGGCTTCATGAGACATGGGGTGCGCTTCTCGATATTTGTATTGCTTGCTGGCTCCTTGAGCGACAGCTGTTCTTGGCTTGTCTCGCTCCAATTATTCTCGTCATGAGTAAGTGGCTGCAATGAGTTCCATCACTCCTCCTTCAATAATTAACAATCTCAATTCCAGTATTCGTTGGCGAAACCTCTCAGATCTCACTCTCAAGTCGAAAGGCGCAAAGAGAATGGATCGAAAGCGTTCAAGAGCGTCTTCGAGCTACTAGCACCATGTTGGGAGACATCAAGGCTATAAAGATGCTTGGTCTTTCGCGGGTAACCTCGAACATTCTGACGAAGCTTCGTGTTAACGAGGTCAACACATCAAAATCCTTCAGAAAACTTCTCATTGCGACTGTAATTCTCTGTATGCATCTTCACCTTATTCATTGTCTTTGAGATGGTTGCGCTAACCATCATATCTAGCACTCTCACCCATCACCCTCGCCCCCGTTGTAACCTTTGCGATATATGTTCTCATGTCTGTATATTGGATTCATGGGTCATTATTGACGGCACAGGCTTTCACATCTCTCGCTTTGATCACGCTCTTAACAACACCAGTCATCATCTTCATTCAGGTCATGCCAATGGTTGTGCAATCTGTGAGCAGCTTTGATCGGATTCAGGAGTACTGCAACTACACCTCAGACCCAATCGGCGACGGCAGGGGTAAAAGTGGTCTAGTGGAACTCCGTGCTGAGTCCGAAATCAACCTGCTTGCCGAAGACGATGATGCAGAGTCCTCTATATTGCCAGCTAGTCACGCTATCGCATTGCACAACCAGAGTTTTGGGTGGGATAAGACTAGCCCTCCGGCCCTCAAAAACATTGAGGTCGTAATCAAGGAAGAGATCATTACCACAATTATCGGACCCGTGGGGAGCGGCAAATCTGCTCTCCTGAATAGCATTCTTGGCGAAATGGTTTCAAGGTCTGGGCTATCTAGACCATCCACAGCAGTACAAAAGGCAACTGAGCAAATGGCGTACTGCTCGCAGGAGCCCTGGCTTGAGAACGCCTCGATTCGACACAACATCACCAGTATTTCACCCTATAATAAGAAGTGGTATGACGAGGTGGTTGCTTCTTGCGGTCTCGATGCCGATCTCAAACAGCTACCACGAGGCGATCAGACACGAATCGGTAGCAGGGGCCTGAATCTCAGTGGTGGTCAAAAGCAACGTATCGTAAGTATCATGTCCCATCCGATGCTCCAGTTCAAAATGGATGCTAATATGGGAGGTGCACCTATAGGCTTTGGCACGAGCTGTTTATTCCAAACGCAGAATCGCTATTCTCGATGATGTTTTCAGCGGCATGGACGCTCATACGACTGATATTGTTGCCAGCCGTCTTATAGGGAGAGGTGGCCTTTTCCGCAAACTTCATATGACTGTGGTATTAGCTACTCATAATCGTACGTCTACCTACCTGCCCAGATTGCAAGTGCTAATAATGATGGTACAGGCAAAATTATGGCACTGTCGGATGAAATGATTGTACTTGAAGATGGCCAAATTACTGCTCATGACAGCCCGGCGAAGCTACTTAAAAACAATGGCTACGTCGGCAAGATTGGTCTTCAATTGCTCTTTGACGTCGACGGAGCCGAAGAGGTTCCCGAAATGCAGACGGTTTCCGAAACCCAAGGGAGATTTGACATGGCTGCCGATGCGGCCGTCGAGATGGCTGAAGAACTCGACGACAAGCACACCGATATGCGACGTAAAAAGGGAGAGCTATCGGTCTACGCGTTCTACCTTAGGAATTCGGGTTGGGCCTCTGTGATACTGTACACCATTGCAGTTACAGGCTGGGTCGTCTGCATGGAGTTCTCCAGTGGGTTACACATCTTCTCTTGCTGGACTTGCTAACTAAGTGTCATTATAGCGATATGGATCAAGTGGTGGTCTGCCGCCAATACTGCAGAGCCAAACAAGGACGTTTGGATGTACTTGGGCATTTATGCACTTCTCGGCATCGTCAGTAGCCTAAGCGGTCTGGTAGCAGCATGGTGAGCTCAAGTCATATGAATTTTGGAAGGCAATGTTACTTACAGATATCCAGGGTTGCCTTTATGCCCATTATATCACGCTCAGCTATGCAACTACATTCTATTCTTTTAGAAGCAACACTTAGGTAAGTACAGCATATTATGTGATGAAAACCAGGGAGCTGACAACGAATCAACCAGAGCACCTTTCCGATACTTTGCAGCAACGGATATTGGAGAGCTCATCAATAGGTAAGTCATTGGCGCCTGAACGCACAAACGAAATTGATTCTTACAAGATTGTAGATTCAGTCGAGACATGGAGCTCATAGATATGGAGCTACCTCGTAACCTGGTGAATTACACATCAAGTATGTATACCACATTTAATGTGCGAAGACCATAATCTGACTTTGTCGCAGCGGTGGTCTCATGCACCGCCAAAGTTGTTATCCTTGCCGTGTTCTCCAAGTATCTTGGTGTCACGATCCCACTTTTCGCAACCGTTGTGTACTTCCTGCAGAGCTTCTACCTCCAAACATCCCGTCAAGTCCGACTCTTGGTGATTGAGGCTCAGGCACCACTCTTCACTCACTTTGGCGAGTCCGTCGCTGGTGCTTCGACCATTCGAGCCTTTGGCTGGAAGTCATACCACCAAGAACGAAACTATCGTCTCACAGACGCATCGCAGCGGCCTGTTTACCTGCAAAGTTGTATCCAAAGCTGGCTCAGTTTCGTGCTAGAACTGATGGTAGCTGTGCTCGCTGTTTTATTGGTAGCCACAATTCTCATCTGGAGAGATAAGTTTAGCCCTGGAAGTGTTGGTGTGAGCTTGGTTACTGTCGTTGGGTTCAGCGAGGTCTTGGTGCGACTCCTCGAGACTTGGACGATGCTGGAGCCGAGCATTGGTGCTGTGGCGAGGGTAAAACATTTTGCCACAGAGACTGAGTCGGAAGACAGAAACGAAAAGGGGGCTTATGTCGCTGCAGCTTGGCCACAAGCCGGTGCAGTTGAGTTTTCTAACTTGGTTGCTGCATATGAGTAAGTTATTGATGACAAATGTGATGAATCGATAAAATAACAGATATACAGTACAAAGCCTGACTCAAAGCCGGTACTCAAAAACGTCTCCCTATCGATCCAGGCCGGTCAACATGTCGCTGTTTGCGGTCGTACTGGGAGCGGCAAGACATCACTTATTCTTTCTCTGTTGCAGATGATCGATACTGTGGAGGGCACAATCACCATTGACAGAGTCGACCTCTCTACACTCGCATGCAGGGAGGTGCGCTCTCATATCAACGTCGTGCCTCAAGACCCCCTTCTCATACCGGGAACCGTTCGCTTCAATATCGATCCATACTCGGCTTCCTGGGACGACGAGATTATCCGCGTGCTAGAAATAGTAAAACTTTGGGGCATCGTACAAGAGCAAGGAGGGCTCGACAAGGAGATTGACACAAGTGCCTGGTCCGTCGGCCAGAAGCAGCTACTTTGTTTTGCCAGGGCTATGGTAAGAAGGTGCAAAATTTTGATCCTAGATGAAGCAATGAGCAGGTAAACCAATACCCTTCCCTTGAAACTGATTATCGCGCATGCCCTAACAATTTTGTAGTGTGGATAGCGAGACAGAAGCCATCATGCAGGAGATTATCGACACCGAGTTCAAGGGATGTACTGTCATTTCAGTCATACATCGACTTGAGCATGTTCGATCCTACGACAGAGCTGCGCTGTTTGGAAACGGTGAATTATTGGAGTTTGATGATCCGAAGAAACTCATGTCTGAGAAGAGCCAGCTTGCAGAATTGCATCGGCTATATCAGCATTAATTTAGCATGTTTTGTTATATATACTACTATATTATCACGAATAATGCTCTTTGTTGTCTTCAGTTACTGCCTGATCCTCAATCCGGTGTCAGAAAATACCGAACGCATGGATGTCACCTGGTAGAACGACGTTTTCTCTCTTGTGATTTCTGACATCCAAGTTGGCCCGGTAGAGCGTCAAGACCCGTGACAAAATGTTGGCAAAGAAGTACTAAGCATTCTATGCTAGAATAGGCTCATCCATAGCCTTCAGTGTGATCTCCATCATTTCGCCAGGTCCATAGTCGCACCACTGTCGAGTCAAATAGCATCGATATTATTGTAAATTGAGATCCATGGATGTAAGTCAAATATCTAGGCCTAGACCATATGAGCTCACTTAAACTATATTCCAGACCACCATACCAACATTCAGGAAAGATGAAAGAGGGCGCTTTTCCATATTATATAAGACTAGGTAGAGAGCTTCGTGAGACGAAGAATGCAAGCATCCGCAGCCCCCACGCTCAACGTCGATCAACGGCCATGCAGTCCGCATTAGAACAGACAGTTTCTTGCAAAATGAGACCAGGCTGATACGGTTGTTGGCTGTCACTAGCGTTATAAATGGACGCATTACTGCACAAGAACCATTAGTTGATGCTTCATGCAAACTACCTAGAGATGTGCTTTCATTCGTCGATGATAAACAGGATCCACTTCAATGTATGTTGGTTGGCGTATCACCAACCTGTGGTCAATAACCCCTCCATGTGTCTCAGGCAGCAGGCAGCAGCAGGATATCATAGCAGCATGTGCTGATGAAGAGATCACCGGCTCTGGCAGTCGAGCCGTTAGGGATTCGGGTTTACCTCCTCTAAGCCAGCTAGACAAAAATCAGATGGCTAAGGCGACTGCCATCTGGCAATTGCAATATAGGATACCAGCTCCTCAGGGTACGCCTGAGGGAAAATCTTGCTGGCATAGGTCCTCCAGCCTCCATCGCCAGAGCCAGAGCGGTAGAAGAACATGACGTACTCCCAGTATTCCGGATACCATCCACCATCTTCCCAATCTACCAAGCCCGTAATCTTGCCATCTTGGACCATGATGTTGCGTGGTGCCAGGTCATAGTGTGTGAACACAATGCGGCGGCCCGTTCTCAGTGCTCCGGCAAAGGCCTCGTGAATAGCCGGGGGTGCGTCCTTGAAGACGCTTGACAGGAGGTACGTGTCGAAGCCTTCTTCATCATGACAACTCGGAGCGTTGTATGAAAAATACAGACGGTGTCCCGAATTCCTTTACCGTCGCATGAACCGACCAAACCAGGCGGAGGCGGTACAGATCGCATGGTTTCAAGGATTTGGCGCA
This sequence comes from Hypomyces rosellus, assembly GCA_011799845.1. NCBI lineage: Eukaryota > Fungi > Ascomycota > Sordariomycetes > Hypocreales > Hypocreaceae > Hypomyces > Hypomyces rosellus. The sequence goes on from WWCI01000003.1 coordinate 1,862,744, forward strand.
CCTGCTGGCAAATATCCTCCCTTGCTATTCTTTCTTCTTCCTTGTCTCCCTGAGTCTATTCTTGTACTTTTCGATAGCTAGATCCTTATTCATGCCAGGTGATGGATTTGCACTGGCCTGAACTAGTGTCTGTTGTTCCTCCATTTTCCTTGGAGGCAGTTCCGAATGCATCTGGGAGGCACAATACTTTGGTTTGAGTCTATTCTCAGCTTGAAATGATGGTAAAGATACCCTGAGGAGGGAAGTGGTGGTGGAAACGAAGATGGCACAGCACAGGTGGAGTGGGGTGGGAAGCCATAACGCTGCATTAAGCCATGAAGCACCTTTCCCGGAGTGGACAGGAACTTGGAACCAACAAGCATTGATAGAGTGCTATGAGCTTGAATACCGTATGCTTTCATTGCTTATTCGTAAATGTCTATAAGTATGCAATTAATGCTGTTGTACAAGTACTTAGCTCGTTCAATTTGTCAAGGAATTAAAGAACAAATACCGGGATGGGGCCAGTACTCCATAAATCCAGGGTCCTCAAGCCGCCACAGCATCATTGACGTCACTGTTCGAAAGAGCATCACATCTTCTCCAGGAACGTACGTACGTACGTAAAAATAGCCAGATGCTGTTTCCAGTTCGTTCGCTTAGCCTTTTGGTATGCGTCATCATTCCATAATTGTTTTGACACTTCAATTGACTTGGCATTTCGTTTGCAAGGCCATAACATAAAAGTCAACACTGAGCACGCAACTCAATCCTTCTTCATCTTCTTCAACCGTTACTCACTATTCCATCGTGCAACCACTGCAAACCCTCCCATTCCGAACCTCATTTCTCTGTCATATCCAATCTTTTCCCTTTGCACTTCCCTGTCAAGATACTTTCGCCCATCATGATCTCTGCAAGATCAGCGACGAGATTGACAGCCTCTCGCGGCGTCCGTTCCCTCAACCTCCCCAAGCGCCAGATTCGCTTCCAGTCATCGACACCCTCATCCTCATCCACAGGAGGTTCTGCCTTCAGCAATTCCCCTCTCGCAGCAGGCATTGCTGGTGGTATTGCTGGTGCAGGACTCTTCTACGGCATTTACACATTTACGCCCGCCGGTCGAACAGCCAGCAAGCTGAACAAGACTCTGTTCGAAGCCAACAAGAAATACGAAGAGGCAGCCAAGAAGCTTCAAGAAAATACCCCAACCTCTGATCAGGCCATCGATTCAATTAAGCAATTCGCTTACTCGTATGTTGGCTGGGTTCCTGGAGGCCGTGCCTATGTCGATGCCGCCTTCAAGGATTGGGACACTGTTCGCCAAAATCACAGTGACGAAGCCGACAAGATCATCAGCGATGCATACAAACAACTGCAAGACGCTTCAAAATCTGGGCTCAGTGTCGAGACTGCTTCCAAAGCATACGAGGTCCTTGCCGACGTAGCCAAGAAAATAACCAGCCTTGCTGGCGATGCTCTCTCCGACATTGTTGACAATCACCCCCAGGTCAAGGAGAAGCTTGGGGACAACATCGATCAGCTCAAGCAACTGGGTGAACAATATGGTCCTGAAGCCAAGAAGCAAGTGGACGAAACTTGGAGCCAGATCAAGGATGTTCTTAGCAGCGGAATAAGTGCTTCCAACCTGGACAAGGCCCGCAAGCTCATTGAGGAAAAAGTGCAGCAGGTCAAAAAGCTTGGTGACGAGGCTTGGAAGAAGGGCCTAGAGGAGGCGAAGCCATACCTCGACAAGAACCCCAAGATCAAGGAATTGGTAGAGAAGAACGCCGACGCGCTCAAGCAAGGCAACATTAAAGAGCTGTTCGGCAAGGCGCAGTCGGCCGTTGAGTCGGGCAAATCTGAAGATCTGGAAAGCTACGTCAACAAGGCAGTGGAAAAGATTGGCTCCAAGGGATCCGAAATCACCAGCGGCTGGGGCGACCTGGACAAGTATCTGAAGATGGTTCCTCAGGGAGAAGAGATTTTGCCCAAGCTACAGCAACTCGGCAAGATTGCGGAGCAGCACAAGGAGGAAGGCGAGAAGCTACTAAAAGAGACCATCGAGGACATTAAGAAGGTGTTGGAAGAAAAGTCTAAAAAGGCAAAGGATATTGCGGACGATGCGAAGAAGGAGGCCAAATGAGGGGATACAGCACTAATTTGAAGGTTGTCGATAATAGAGTAGCATTGCTTTAATAAACAGGGTTGCTTGCCGTTTAATTAGACCGAATATGGCCTGATGGAATGACCTAGAGTTGATGATGGATGGCACCTTGGGTCACTCATTCATTGCCTGGTGATGAAAGGAAAATGCGTCTGGAACTCGTACGACACACAAGAAATGAAGTTTCCCATTTCTTTATAGGGTGGACCCAGGGAGTCTACATGGAGCGGCCGATTGCTGATCCAGCGTCGAATATGGCGGGCGGGAGCCGACCGTGATCATGGCTCAGATGCGAGGGAAATTAACATCCACAAATGGATGCATTGTTGCCAGTGATTTCTATGAGTTCTGAACATGAAATTTATGATTGTTAGCAATTACCAGGCTTGGATACCCTCGATTCTCTTTGACTATCGTTGATCGCCCTTATTTTCCTCTGTTACTGGGAGTCATATCCTCCACTCTTGATGGATTTTCTTCATCACTACCCAGGCATCCATGAGTTAATGGTGGTGTTTGTCCCCCAAATCGCTGTAACTCAACAATAATACGCTAGTTTATAGCGCATTTATTGTCAGCGGATTGAGCGCGCCCGCCTATGGATCCATCCTCGCTGCGACCCTCCTCCACGCCACGGTCTTTGTCTCTTCAACGGTACTGGCTGCGTTCCTGAACGCATTCCGTCACCACAAGATTACCATCTCATATGACCCCTGATACTAGCCATGAAGATATCCAGGGGTCTGTTCATCTGCCCGAAAAAGGCAAGGGGCTCGTTGGATCGGATGATGGCACATGCAAGGCAGCACAGTCAAAGTTGGTAGCTGCTTCTCCTGCATCAACGCTATCAATGTCCGCCTGGTAGTTGTGGATTGCGATGGTTGAGCCTGCCTACCATCTTCTGATATATTAACCTTGGCAGCTCAAATATTTTCATGTGTTTTGCATAGGTTGTCACTTGGTTGGTCATAAAAAACAACATTCTATCGCTGTTATTAGAGGTTTAGTGAGTCTGGTATAGAAGAGTCGTTTCCTGCGGCCTCATCAACACTCGACGGACGCCCGTTCTGATAATTGGCATCATAAAAGCACAGACAACTGAGTAATTTGGGAAACATGGTGTCCAGACTGGTGCTCCCATTTGCCTGGCTGGTGGCCGCATCTCACCAAACACCACTATCACCAGATCAGTCGACCTTTAACAAGCCAAATCCTCGCTCTGGTCCTTTAATGTTCAACGACGATGGAACATTTCAGGTATCCATCTTTGAAGATTTGCATTTTGGCGAGAGTATGTTTACCGAATTAATGAACTAAAGAGGCATCTTGAATCCAGCTGACATGAACAATAAGATGCTTGGGATCAATGGGGACCACAGCAAGACGTTAACACCGTCAAGGTCATCAACAAAGTGCTCGACAGCGAATCACCAGGTCTCGTCGTGCTCAACGGAGATCTCATCACTGGAGAGAATGGCTTCCTAGAGAATAGCACGGTATACGTAGACCAGCTCGTCAAACCGTTGCTTGACCGGGGGCTATCATGGGCATCAACCTATGGCAACCATGACAATCAGTTTAATCTATCATCAGCTGCCATCCTTGCTCGAGAGCAGCAGTGGCCAAACTGCTTGACGCGCAGCATGGTACCGGGAAAAAACGCCGGTGTTTCCAATTATTATCTACCCGTATACGCACCCGGATGCAACGAGCTATTATGCACGCCAGAGTTACTGCTGTGGTTCTTTGACAGCCGTGGCGGCTTCTATTTCCAGGAGCGCCATCCAGACGGCAGCTTTGTGGGACAGCCTGGATGGGTTGATGATAGCGTCGTAGAGTGGTTCCAATCCACCAGCAGCTTAATCAACGCACGCTTCGGACGCATCATCCCCTCGCTTGCATTTGTTCATATCCCCACCGAGGCCTCTGTAGCGCTGCAAACCGAAAACGGTCGAGATAGCATCGATCCGAACAAGCAGCCGGGTATCAATGCCGACTACCCGCTCGCCCAGCAAGCACAAGGCTGGTGTCCCGACGGTCGCAACGACCCATCCTGTGACTACGGCGGCCAGGACATCCCCTTCATGCAGGCCATCGTCTCGACGCCGGGACTCATAGGCCTCTTCTCGGGACACGACCACGGCGATACCTGGTGCTACAAATGGGACCGGCTCGTCCCCGGCATGACCGTGGCCGGCACCGGCGTCAACCTCTGCTTCGGGCAGCACTCTGGCTACGGCGGCTACGGGAACTGGATCCGTGGGTCGAGGCAGGTGCGCGTTTCCCTGAAGACGCTGCACAAGTGGGAGGCGGAGACGTGGATCCGGCTCGAGAGCGGCGATGTGGTGGGCGCCGTGTCGCTTAATGCGACGTATGGGAGGGACAAGTATCCCGCGACGCCGGACACGATGACATATTGTCCTACGTGCAACTACACAGTCATTACCCCGGGGCCTGGGTCACGAAAGAAGCTTCTATCGCAATGGCGGGCCAAGACTAGACTGTCTAATTGAGTGATTCGAGTTGGGATGAGGATAGGATGTTTGGATGAGTCTGTTTTCTGGAGAACTAAGAACTGTAATAGGTTAAGAGGAGGGACGTTTTTTTCTTTTTTTTCTTCATATTTAAACTGTTGGACATATTTAAACGACTGGAGAATAATTCCAGAATACAGATAAATAGCAACTTTGATATTAATCGAGAAGGCAAATTACCATTAGCAGCTTGCTGAGATACCTTTACTTGTTGCAATTCTTGTGCCGGGTATCCATGGATGTTTCTGCCATGGTGGGGTATTATAGCTCACAGTGGGCATTGAACTTGCTGGTGAATATATGCTCTTTCAATAGAAGAAAGGCACCCATGAGAAGTAATTGGCACATGAATTGTGCAGTACTTGTAGCCTTCAAGAGTGATTCAATAGTAGAAAACATATGATCGCGTGCATCCCGTGACAATGGTTACACCCAGCACCCAGTGCAGCAGCAACTCACCATGGCTGGCCCAGCCAAATTCGGTACGTCACCGCCATGGATGGGATAATCGATAAGTTCCATTACTACATGCCGTTTACGGAGGTTACATACCCGAAGCTTTGGCAGACTACAGCTTCTCTCTTATCAACTTTTAAACGAACCCAACCACCAGCATCAAAAGTTCGAACCCATCACGGATGTGTCTTCTCCTGAAGGCATTATTATTATAACCCCCCCGCCAGCTTCAATCATGGCAGACCATGATAATTCAGCCATCAAACACAACGATCATCTCCTCCTCGTACGTAAACAACAACAACAACATCCCCCCGCCCATCACCCATCACCCAACCCCCCATCCATCTATCTATTCACATCTTCATCCCAACAACAGCAACAACATCCCACTAATCCGTCTTGACATTCTCCCCCCAGGACCAACCTCTCCTCCGCCTCCCCCACGAGCTCCTCCGCAAAAACTTCCGCTCCGCCCACTTCACCATCGAAAAGGACACCTCGTCCCTCAAGACGCTCCTCAAGGAGTCCGCCACCGCCGCCCTCACCAACCGCGCCTCCCAGCAGGATGTCCTCCGCAACATCGACGCCATGCTCGCCCGCATGCGCGGCGTCAAGCGCAAGCTCGCCGCCCACGCCGACGAGGAGGCCAGGCTGCACCACCAGACCGCCGCCCGCATCGCCCACCTGGACGAGCTCTACGGCCTGAGGACCGTCGACGAGGTGCGGTACGAGGGCTGGAGCAGGAAGCGGCTGGACAGGCTGCTGGCGGACTACCTGCTGAGGCATGGTTACAACGACAGCGCCAAGGAGCTGGCCAGGGAGAAGGGCATGGACGACCTGGTGGACGTCGATACGTTTGTGGGCATGAGTCGGATACGGGAGGCGCTGCTCGACGGGAGCGTCGCCGAGGCGCTTACCTGGTGCACCGACAACAAGAAGGAACTGCGAAAGATGGAGGTAATGTGTTACCCCCAATCCCAATTCGCCCCCCGTCATTCCCCGTCCTTTTTGAGGGGATCTATATGCTAACACTTGTACAAAACAGAGCAAACTAGAGTTCATGCTCCGCCTCCAGCAATACGTCGAACTCATCCGCACAGAATCCGAGCCAAAGCTCAAAGAGGCCATCACCCACGCCAGAAAGTACCTCCTCCCGTACGCCAAGGCCTACCCCAGGGAAATCCAGCAGGCGTCGGGCCTCCTCGCCATCCCGCCCAGCAGCCCCTCGGCCGCCACGTACGGCGAGCTCTACAAGACGAGCCGCTGGGTCGACCTCGCCGACCTCTTCACCGAGGCCCACAACAACCTCCTCGCCCTCCCCTCCGTGCCGCTCCTCCACGTCGCCCTCTCCTCCGGTCTATCGGCCCTCAAGACGCCCGCCTGCCACGCCTCGCACGGCCGGGACGCCGACTCCGTCTCCACCCTCGGCCACGGCGTCTGCCCCATCTGCTCCACGGAGCTCAACGACCTGGCCCGCAACGTCCCCTACGCGCACCACACCAAGAGCCATGTAGAGCACGACCTGTTCCTCCTCCCCAACGGCCGGGTCTACGGCAAAGCGCGCCTGCAGGACCAGGCCCAAAAGGCAGGGCTCCCTTCCAACAGGGTGAAAGACCCGCTCACCGGCGAGGACTTTGCCATGGACGATCTTAAGAAGGTTTACATTACTTAAAAACGAGCTCTTTTCGCTCTTTTCTTTCTTTCTTTCTTTTTCTTTCTCTTTCCTACTCAAAGCTTTTCATCCTTGGGTCGCCCCTTAACAGCGTATCCACCCCGAGGAGTGGAATCCTTTTTCCAGAAAGGATATTTATTCTTACCAATTGTCTTTTTTTTGGGCGGGATCTTTCTTCTCCCTCTTTTTTTTGGAGTTGCTTTATCCTTTGATTATTTGGCTACGTGGGGAATAAGGTGTTTTACTTGCTTGGGACGTTTGGGAGGGGGGCTAGGGATTGCTCGTTTCTTTTATAGCCTCCGTGTTTTTTTCTTCTTGTGTATGTTACCGGCGAATGAGCGATTATCATGTTTCCATACGATGAGGGCTTTGATGGATAAACAAGGGAGGTAGTTGATAGATGAACTTGCTTCAGTATACCATTGCCAAAACCAAAACCAAAACTAAATCAAGCCAGACTGGACCAGACCAAAACCAAAACCAAAACCAAGCCAGACCAGATCAGAAAGAAGTCCCCTTACATTTCATATCCACCGTGTTTGCAACAACTATACAGGGGTTCACATTTCAACTTTGTCCTAGACCATAATACAAAACACGACGGAGCCCCCTTATAAAATCACAAATCCGAGTTCCAACCGCCATTTCCCATCCCTTTCCCAGATTTCCCCCCCCGATGAAAGCTTCCCCTTCATCTAATATCATACGCCCCAAGTAGAAGCCCATGTACAAAAACTGAAGCCTTGCCTTTCCATTTCTCACCTCTCACCCATAAACCATAAGAGTGAGGAGGAAAGACCAAAAGGTTATAATAATGTCATGTGATAAGGGGGCAACTTGGGAGGAACACAAAGAAATCAACAGTACGCAGGCAGAAGATGCAAAACACGGAGCACGGCACGCTAACCTATCTTACCGGCCCTCCCTCCATTCCATTCCTTAATAACCTTTCCCCTTGAAACATTCACAAATTGGCTCATCAAAAGCCAGAGTCATAAAAACGAAAACGCCATCAGAAAGAAGAAAAAAGGGGGAAGCAGGAATCGAAAGGCCTCTTTTTCTTTTTTTACAAAAAACAAAAAAATGGAAAAGCCAAAGTGTGTTCAATACATGGGCAGGTGACATGCCGTCGCAGATCCCTATCTGCTGCCCCCAAACGCAAAGCTGCCAAATACTCCACCTCCGCCGCCCGGAGTCATCGGTCCCACGTGAGTCAGGCCATTCGTGTTATGGCTCTGCGCCGCGGGGGTTGTGACGAGGCCGACGCTACCGGTGTTGGGCGTACTAGGCGCTCCACCATTCTGCCCGCCGTTTGTATGATGATCGCCCCCGTTCCCTCCCTGGCCCATCATCGAGGACATCAAGAGGCTGATGTCGGGAATGCCCAGGCCCCAAACTTTGCCAACGTGTTCATCCGGAATCTCGCCGTTGAAAATCTTGTCCCGCATCTGGAAGAAGACCTTGCCCGTGAGCAGTGAGTCGGACCCTGCCTGGTGAGCCGAACCGATACGCTTCACCTTGAGCGTCTCAGCGATGTTCTCCAACCCCGACTTGTGCTCAAACTTTTGCAGAATCTCGGCACTATTGGGATCGCTAGGTGTGAGGAGTCCTGAGTTGTGAAGTTTGATGGCATATTTCATCAAGTGCTTAACATCGTATGTCGTGGGGAAATAGAGCTTCATCCTATGATCAAAGTCGACTTCATCGTTAGGAAGGGGCATGCAAATCAAAAGCTTAGTCAGGTAACCAAAGTCGTAGCCACCGTGGAAGGAAATCCATTTGACATTATCGAAACAGACAAGGCCCGATGGAATGAGTAGAGAGGCGAAATCGTGTGGATCAATGCCATCGCGCTCGAGCGCGTTGAAGTCGATGCCGGCTTGCTGTAGAGATTCTATAGACTTCTCGTTATACATGTCGTCCTTGAGGGAGAACTTGAAGTTGAACTGCCACGAGTAAGGAAAGGGCCCCTGGCCGAGGTTTCGTCTCGCAGCAGGACTGAGTCCAAGGTCAGTTCCAGGTCTGGGCGGCGGGGTCTCGCCATCCTCGTTGAAGAGAGTAAGTCCTATTTGGATTACTTTAAGCATATCCACGTTTGTCCGCAAACATTGATAATGGTAGTCACTCTTCCCTCTGAAGCCACCCATGGGTCTCGACACAACACCGGGGAATTCAGTGTCCTTTTGATTTTGTCAGAAAATTAGCCGGACGTCATTCAAAGCAAGATTGTAAGCTGCCGCCACTTATTTCAAACTCACCATTGCAATGTAGGGGTACTTGTCCACGAGATCTCTCAGCACGGCCATCTCCTCGTGAAGGTTGTTTTTCCAGACCTCGCGTATCCTCCCCTTGTTGGACTGCTGGTTCCTCATGGTGGGATGCTCCATCAACACGTTGTGCTGCATCTGGCCGCCGTGCTGCGGTTGCTGCAGAGCGGCGGCGGCCCCCGGCCCATGCGCAAACCCCATCCTTGCGCTCTGGCTGCCGAAGCCTGTGTCGGCGAAGCCAGAGGCGCCCCCATTGAGGCCGCTGCCGCCAAAGGCATTCGAGTTCCCGCCGGCAAAGGGATTGAGCTGTGCATTGGCGCTCAGGTACTGGTTCCCGCCGAGGGGCCCCGACTGGACGCCGACCTGGTTGTGAGGGAGGAGGCCAGGCTGGTGAAACGGTGCGCCGATCGCAGCACCGAAGCCACGATGTTGCGGCGGCATGAGAGAGGGTTGGTTTCTGTGAGGGCTAGGGCCGTAGGTATTGGGAGGAGGGCTGTTGTTGTTGCTGTTGCGCGAACGCCGTCGCCGTCGGGGACGAGATCGAATGCGAGGCCGCGGGGTGACGATGAAGGGACGTCTCTAGCGTGATGACGGGGAGAATGTATTGTCCTGTCGATCGCCCGACGGGTGTATCATTTGTCGAGAGGATAGCAGTACTGTGTGTATGCGCGCAGTCCAGAAGAAAGAAAAAAGGAGGTTATCCCTGCCCAACGTATGTCTCGCAGCCTCGCAGGACGCACAAAGAATAATGTCGTTCGTAGTTTGTTCGTTCTTGGTTCTTTGGTTCTTTGGGGGGGGGGGGGGGGGGGGAAGAGAGGGCAAATAGGTGGCTCGAAGGGTTGGTTGACACACACTCTCTAGTGCGAGATTGAGATTGGGTAGGAATATAGAACAAAAACTGTTGCGTAGGTGAATGAGTAGTATTGTCGTCGTTGTCGTCTTTTGTTGAATTTTGTGTTTCTTCGTCAATGGCTATATTGATTGGAGAAGAGTTTGGTTGGTATTTGTACTGCGGCTTTGTCGTCGTCGTCAAGAATGGCGTTCTAAAAAATGAGGTTGTGTTGTATCTGCTTGGTTCGTTATTTGAATGGAGGAGACGAAAGCGTCAGTCCAAGTAGCACCAGCACAGCAGGTCGAATTGGCCTTCTCCCCAGTGCCCAGCCAGCGCCTAGAGATCGCTACCGGTGGTCCGTGCACGCGTTCCTCTGTTCTCCCACCAAAGCACCACCACTACCAAGAGGTACCTACCTAGTACCCAGCAAATGCCAGCGGCCAATCCCAAAGGGAACCACATTGTTCCGGTGCCATACTCTGCGCCCAGAACCTCAAATCACCTTGCCTCTCGTAAACCAACCAGTCCACCCCCCTCAAGATCGATCGAGGCCTCAATCGCAGGGGCGTCTCAATTGGCACAATGCTTCCCACAAGGTTAGACCAGCAAAACTGCTGAATGCATTCATTTTCTCTTTTTCCCCCTTTGCGCAAAAGCTAACCACTAGACGAAAAAAACAGAGTACTGCGAATGGCCTCTCGCGGGCCCAAGGCCAACATCACCGGCTTCAACATGCGAGCCTTTAAGGAATCCACCGGCCAGCCCCGATATGACCCCTGGGAGCGAGCGTTCGTCCATCCATCTCATTTAATAACATTCTCTCTTGCGACAAATCTCTTCCGTGGAACGAACAAGGCTAACCCGCAGCAACCCCCAAAACAGTGAGTCCTGGCGATACACAGGCACATTCTCCAGGTGGAACCGATTCAAGACCGCCTTCCCCGGCCTGGGCACCGCCACAGTCGCCTTTGCCGGATATTGCGCATACGAGCATTTCTTCCTGCAGGACGATCACCACGGGGGGCACCACGCCGAGGAGCATCACTAAGGACTTGGCAAAGGACAGACGGATAGGGAGAGAGGCAAGAGGGAGGGGAAGAACAAATGAAGTGGAAATGTACATATATTTCTCGCTGCAAAAGAGGAATGAGTCCGACGTCTAACGCAAAAAAGGACAAGGCAATAAACTCAAATTTACAAAAAAAAAAAAAAAACCTACCTACCTATATCCACGACTATCTAGCCCATCTTGAGAACCTACTTGGAGATCACATACGCTCAAATCAACAACTTAATTATGCGAAATCAAAGGGAAACGACAAAAAGAAAAAACTAAGCAGATACAACAAGCAACGTGAGCAGTCATCTACATGCCCTGATTTCGAGTGTGGAAAAACAAGACACGACGAGCAGCCTAAAAAAAACAGCCAAACATCCCTCACAGTAGCCTCCAACATTAAATCTCGATACAAAAAACGAGTTCATTCAATTCATTCTTTACACTCGATAATCTCATAAACCGAGTTCATCAGCTAATGCAGGCTCAATATGCTTTCAGCCATACAAAACATTAGAAAAACAAAAGAAAAAAAAGACACATAAAATAATATCTCATAATGGCCCAATGCCAGCAAATGTCCCTGATTAGAACAAGCGTCCAAACAACGCCGGCCATTTTTGCTTATATCCCAGTTATACCATGGTATGTATATGTACCAGACTTAGATGTGGTGCACAGCCTCGTCTGCCTCACGTCCGACGCCGTTGACAACGTCAAGTACTTCTTCGACGACTGCCTCGAGTTCGCCAACGCGCTGCTTCAGGCCCTTGTTTTCGACTCTCAAGAGGCTGACCGTGTCCCATGCCATGCTAGCATCCTGACCTTGACAATTGCGGCACCCATTAGATCCGCGACCCTCACCCTCACCGGAAATTCCCTTGAATAACTTCTGGAAGGTGGTCATTTGTGGCTGAGATGTTCGGATTGGTCGGGGTGGTGGTGGCATCGCCGGCTTGGACAGCACGAGGGGCATTGCGATTGGGTTTTCTGTAGGGCCAAGTTCCGATATGATTGAAGGCGCGCGGGTCGGGCTGCGAGAACGCGAGAAGAGGCTTGCTTCCTCAATACTGTCCTCATCAGTCTCAAAGCTAAAGTCCGACTTGGCAGTCTCGCCACTTCTCCTCCAAGTCCGCCTTCGTTGATCCTCTTCCACGCACAAGTCTTCGTTGATTGAGCCCTCGGATTGGATGATTGATTTTCGATGCTCCAGTCTCATCCGCTTTTCCTTGTTGAGCTCCTCCATCAAAGCTTGCATCACGGCTTCTGTTTCGGATGCTTTTTTGGCCATGTTCTCAAGCTGCAGCTTCAGGTGTCGCGTCCTCACATCAGCCTCAGCCTTCTCGTCATCCTGCGCCTCCTTCTCTGCCTTGAGCTCGTGGATCAGGATGGCCTGGTGCTGATAGGCGGTTTGGAACTTTTTGAGCAAGCCGCTGGCAGTGATCTGTAGATTCATAAAGGCCGCGGGGGAAAATGTTTCTCTATCAGATGGTGAGCCCTTGGGGAAGAGAGATGACTCGATGTCGAGGTTCATGAGCTCATCATTAGACGGCACCGAGACCGGAGTGGAGCCGAGGCTCTTGATAGCTGCCATTTTGGAACTGAGAAAGGAAAACGGACTGCTCCCAGAAGGTGAAGAGAATCTGAGCTTGTCTGGAGACGAGGGAGTGTGCCAGGCGACGGGCGTATCGTACACTGTGGAGGGGTGCCTAAACTCGATAGGACTAAAGAGCGAGCGGCGTCGTATATGGCCGGTCGGCCGGAGAGGTTGTGTAGAAGGATCAGAGGGTTTGCTCTTGTCGAGGCGTCCCTCTGACGACTTCTTGTCGGCGACCTCTTGCTTGACTTTCGAGGGCCGAGTCGTAAAGCGCGGCTTGTGGACGTGGACGGGACTCCCCTGCGACAAATCGGGAAAATCGATATGAGAAAGCGACTGTCGAAGAGGTGACTGACGCTTGGGTGGGGATGTAGAGCCTAAGCCGAAGAAGCCATCTTTCCGATCGAAGTTGGCAGCAGGAGGGAGGTTGGTAGTGGTCAGGCGAGGAGGAGGCGGTGGTGGTGTTGGTATGGATACCAAAGAGTCGACGTCGTCGCCTAACGAGGGAGAGGGAGAAGTCAAAGACACGGATGAAGAAGTTGTAGTACTACTAGTACTACTAGTATCTAGTACCAACTGAGATTGATCATTTCCTGTCTGGCCTGTATACCCCTGGCCGGGGGTCGTGGGCGAGCTTCCCATTGCACGTTGGGTTTGCGGTGTGGAGTGGGACTGCAGTAATAAACGGGATATTAGCCCTTTCTGCGCGCCCCCCCTGGTCTGGTTGTCTGGGTCTGGTAGCACTGGCAGCACTGGCCGAACGGATGCTACCACAGCAAAAAAAGGTACCGGACGTACGTAAGTGTGCTTTGTGATGGGGCTCAGTCAGTTTTGCCCAGGCTTGGGGAAATACTTTGGTCAAAGTAAACAAGAGGAATATATCGCTTCGTCGTCTAAGAACGCGTCTTGAAGAAGAAGAAGAAATGCATCTGCAAGAGCCGTAAATCGAACCAGCTCAACAGGTCGGTCCTTTGCGAGTCGGAAAAATAACACAAGGGAACAAGATACTTGTATGTATTGGGGACCTGTCCTGTACAAGTACGTCGGGTGTGTGTATGTACGCGGTGTCTTGCTTGGCGCTGTCGAAGCTTTGAGCAAGGCAGTCTTGGACACCGACGTTTCGAGACCAACAGCGCGAAACCTGGTTGCAGCAGCAGCGGCAGCGGCGGAGTCTTGCAGCGACCCGTAGCTTGTACTCTCGAATACGGAGTAATAATAAGGAGTGCAACAAATCCTTGGAGCCGAGAAAACTATTCGTCAGACATAAAAAACATAAAAAGAATAACTCGGTTGGGTTTATGCAAGGAGTCCCCTTTCTGGAAAATGCTTGTTGATGGTCGTCGAAGACGGTTGTACCGAAAAGTTGACGAGCTCGAAAGCAGCCAAACAGCTTCCTGTTCGTTCCCGTTACGTCGACAATGTCGTATTACCCGTCGCGTGGGTTGAACTCTTTTGTCTTAGATCCCGCCCAGCAGTGGCATGCGTGTCGATGTAGGAATGCTGCTACGCTCTTGTAGGCATCACCTTGTTCCTTTCCAAGTGCAAAGTTGGCAGGAATAGCCAGGAGCTGCCCTTTGATAGATAGGTATCTGGACTATAGCAATCTCTCTCTTTCAAACACACAATAGTTGGCCTTGTCTCGTCTTGTCTTGCCGAGGCTGTCTCGTTTGTAATCGGAGGAGGGGGTTGTAAGTCAGCTGAGGGGGGGCTGCGGCGAACGATGCGAGCGAATGCTCAAGCGAGGCGAGGTAATGCGAATGCACAGGAAGGATGCGAGCGAGAAGAAGGCGAGGAAGAGAAGGAGAGAGAGAGGCTGGTTTGATGATGTATGATGCACCAAGCGGAACCTCAAAGGTACAAGTAAGTAAGTAAGCAAGCCTCCTTCTTGTTGACTGGCGGTGCTCAACAAAAAAAAATGGATGGGCGAAGCAAAGCAATGCAAGAGGCAAAGCAGAGCCAATGATAGAAAGTGATGACTGCAACCACAATGTTGATGGAATACGTGCATCTTTATCCATGATTCGATCGTCCTTCCTTGCCTACCAGTCAGTACTAGTGGAGGGGGAGGGGCCGCTTCAGCTTTCTCTGCCTCCCACACACACACCATCATTTAGAGCGCCGCCCCATAAGGTCGTGCTCCTCCCCCCCCCCCATTACACTGCAGCTTTCAGGGCCAAAGGGGGGTCCAGTGAATGGAAAATAAACACCAGAACGCTGAACATCCCAACGGTAGACAGACTCATAGGTATTATGTCTCTTGGCTTCTGACTTTCCTACTTGTATCTATTTCTCTTCTGTCTGTTTCTCTTGCATCCATTTAATTCCCTTGTTTCCGTCCATTTCTCGGGTGTTACAAGTATTAATCACCTTGCCATAGTAGGCGTGAGGCTTTCCCATCAGCGCCAATCCCCTGCTACTAATATCATGCAATCAATGGTTGCCACGGCTAGATCCATGCGTGGCTGGGGGAACACTGGTGACTGGACAGGCCCTTGGAGGCCCTGGTAGCGGTATCTATCTCCTAGATGGTGACAGGGCCCGAGGCCGAGAAAGCTCCTCCCCTCCCCCTCCCCTCCTCATAGCACGAGACTTGGAAGGTTCCGGGTTCTTCACCTTCGTCCCCCATCAACGTTAGTACAGCGAGTAGCAGTAGCAATACCTAGTAGCTCGTCTCATTAGCTTCATCCATTAAATAAGATTCATAGATTCGTGGCTGTCGGCTTCGCATGTGCCGGAAGGTTTCACTGCATCCACAGGTACTGTTACCCAAGAAACGACCACATGAGTATCAACCTAGTGTACCTCTGCAGACCATGGATACGGATGCATCGCTTCGGCAGCTACCACAGAAACGTCCCGCCGAGATATATAACTCGCATTGGTAGCGCAAACTTTTTTCTTCCTTTGTTTTTCCTTTATTCAGCAAAAGTCAATTCATGCAGGCCTACAGGCAGGCTACTAGTACTAGTAGTATGTAAGGTACAGAGAGGGCCCATGTGCTGGGATCACCCCCCTTCACTGTGGAGGCTTCGGGTCAGCAAGCATTTTCCCATCACCTCAGTAACAAGCAAGCAAGCAAGCAACATGATGATCACCAACCCGTCAAAGAGAGTCCACTGCGATACCGGGCTGCTTAATACGGAAGATTATTCCCTCAACTAGTCCACCTTTTTCTTCTTTTATTAATCCTACTTGTAGTACTTGTGCTTGTATGGAGTACCTACGGAGTATTGCTCGGCAACAAAACTGGTCAACATAGCATGGATAACATGGATGCATTTCTCCTGCAGCAAGCCAAATCAAGCAGTGCGTATTACCACCTCTAATGCATATACATACATACATACATACATAATCCCTTGGACATCACGTCCGTCCGTCCGTCTGCCTGTCTCTCCCCATTTCAGCTGTTTCATACGCAGGAACCGCTGCTCGGAATCACACCGCATACAAAACCTCCATTCTTCTCACCTGACTCTCCACCATGGATACCCCCTCCCCTTCCATTGGGTACTTAAAATCTGCATGTCTCGATTTCATCCGTTCCGTTTTCGACTCACCGTCTCTCCTTTCATTCGACGCATGACTTGGGGGATTAATCACTCAGAGTTTTTTTCAAAAAGGCGTTAACGTCTAGAAACTACTGTTGCATCCATACCTACCTTGGTAGCCCAGCCAGCCAGCCTCCCCATTTTATACAAGTATCTTCAACCTTGAGTTTCATGCCTACATGAACCGTAACCAAGAGCGGTATCTTTGTTTCGTCCAATGACCAGAGCCTACACAACATTTAATCTTACGCTTCCTCTTGGCATGGAAATCCCCTCCTTTCTCAACCTACAAAGGACTTCATCTACAAACAGCCTGCCAGTATTGAAAAGGGGAAACTTGGCATCCTCATCGCGGATGCCGAATCGCTCTTCACTCATCCCAAGTCAGAATGTGAAACATGCCGTAACATCATTAAACATGGATAGATGTATATACTGTACCTCGCCCCTGAGAATCTGAAAAAACTGAAGAAAAAAACCAAGTGCCATCAGATCCGCCAACTCCAGGCTGTTTCCCCTATCAATTCTATTATTCACCGAGATGGCGCTCAGTTTGAGACACAATCGTACAAACCGAAGCAAACATAGCCCATATATCCCATTCTCCATGCCCATCCATATATATCCTTATTTATCATTTATCATGCACTCCAAGTATCCCCGCAAAATTGCTACAGGCTTCATCTCACTCGCTTTTCCCTACCTTTCTCATCGCAATTCCACTGCGGGGAAATATCGAGGTCCCGCAAAACCCCGAGCTGTAACCGACTGAATATCAATGTTGCTTCCTGATTCATGCCGAGAACTCCACATCTTGAGTAGAATAAAGCGGCCCGATACAGGTGGGTCGAACCGGATGGTGCATTTGCTCTTCCTCTTCTCAATGAAGAAACGCGTGTGTGGTGTTAACAACTCACCGCCGCCCACAGCTCGAAGAGCCTCTTGTGTGGCGTTGATATGTGCATCCAAAGCCTCTTCGAGCGAAACGTTGCCTGCACTATCGCGCTGCCGCTCCCGCCGAGCCCGTTGAATGTTTTGGCGTCGGCTGTGGTGCAGGAGGAGATCATCTGCCGGGTCCTCGGAACCAAATGGGTTTCGGAGATCGTCCGAGTCCGAGTCTTGGTTCTCAAAGGGGAGAGAGCCAATGTTTGGTGGTGGTTCACGGAAGGGTCGCGATCCATATTCGTCGTCATCCTCGTCGTCACTACATTCGGTTGTGATGCTAAAGTCCGGTAGGTTGACAGCAAACTCCTCGGGCATCTGTGGAACACGACTATCATCGTCTTCGTCAGCCCGATAAATATATGACCGCCTAGCCCTGGTGGTTGTTGTGCCGTCATCGTGATGTCGAATGGAAATAATGTGACGGTCAAGCGAGTCATCTCTTCCCCCATACCATGACCCTCGACTTCGTTGTGTTGGTGCATATTGGATATAATACTGTGCTGTCCGGTTGAACATGTCATCTTGGTCCATGGCTATAAAAACCATTCCTTCCCGCACACTGCATGCTGTGGTTAGCCGTGACCCATGGACCCAACGAGTGACGCGTGTGTAACATACGGATCTGAGTAATTCATCGAAGCCGGTGCCTTGATAACCAGTTCTTGCAGCGTGAAGACTGTACCGCCTTGGTGTCTCAGAATGATGTTGCACCGGTTTCCTTTGGTGCAATACACGGAATTGTCGTTCTTTAGGATGTTCTCCGCAGCATATGATATTGGTATTTGAGACTCGGCAGAGTATATCCCCCCGTCGCAGCTTAAAATCTCCATGTTCAATTCCCCTACTTCAACTTGGCCATATTTGCCATATCGGAAGCCCTTGAAGTCATTGCTTTGCCGATCTGATTCAAGCTTTCGACGCTTGCTCCTGCGGTTATCATCTGAATAATCGTGAGGACGAAGCAGCGGCGGTAGTATGGGCGTAGTAAAAGGAAGAGGCATAGGCGGCGTTGTCAAGTGTGTATGCGTCGTTAAGTTGAGCAAAGCCCGGAGATGGGAGTTTGCTTCGTCGAGCGATCGATCCAAATCTTCAAAATTGGACGAAGGACGGACCTCGGCAGAATTGCGCGTGCGGCCGGTACGCCGTGACGAAGAGTGCCACGTTTGGTCCATTGAATCGTCAGCAAAAGCCAGAGGCATTTCTTCGAAGCTTCGCAGGCGTTGTGTACGCTGAACCCGTCGAGCGATGGTGGCCCAGTAGCGATGGTGTGCAGCTGGGGGTGGCCCGTCACGATCTCGAGGGGAGTTCAGTGTTCGTAAAGAAGGCAATATCACTGCCGGAGATTGTGGAGTGTCATCGTATTCAGAATCTTGAGAGCGCTGACGGTGGGAATTGAGACCGGTCCCTGGCCTCGAGGACATGATCGGCTGGATGGCCCTGTGACGTTGCCTTTGATAAGATGAGCGTTGCTTGCTTGATCGATTGGTTTGTGGTCAATCGCTCCGTCAACGTAGGAGACGGTAGCAACAAGGCACTAGCTAATATCGATTGGTGCAGCGTATATGTGATCTGAGCGATTCTCTATCGATGGTCGAGACTAAGGAGAAGATGGCGAGGAAAGGCTGAGGGATTCGATGGTGGCGATAGTGATGGCAAGACAGGGCGCACCGAGGACAGAAGCTGAGAGAGCTTTAGTCTAGTAGGGAAACTGATAGTGTTCAAGTGACCTCGTGGTGGCGTAATTACTTGGCGAAATCGATAAGCTACCTACCTAGATAGTATGTAGGGAGGTAGAGACGCTGCAGTCTATCTCAAGGTCGTAGCCGCTATATCAAAGTATAAAAAGGAAGAAGAAGAGGAAAGTTGATTGAGTGTGAAGATGTCGATTAGACTAGGGGACGAAATAAAGTCGATGTTCCAGAATATTAGTCAATCCCTCGATGTATGTTTGCTTGGTCGAGGATCAATCAGACTGGGTCTCAGCGTTTCAGCTGCCAATGCCGAAGATGATCCAGAGCCACACACGAACGGCACACTGAAGATCTGACAGAGAGTCAGTCACACAGCACGTACCAGTGGGTGGCTTCCGATGCCCGCAGCGGCGATGCCGTAGGTGCCCAAGTCAATCAATATCGAGGGTAACATACCTATGGCAGCAGAGCAAAATGCTAAAAAATCGAGGTTCACGCTGCACAAACGTAGATAATAGGTAGTAGGTAGTAGGTAGCCCTGATTCAAGAGACGTGTAGAATCCAAGTTGTGTGTAGCTTCCAAGTTGGAACATGGCAGTGTTATCATGTCGTGCCATGGAAGTTACTGATCATTTAGCCAATGCGGGGTCGGGGTCGGGGTTGCTCACCTCCACTGTATGGAGTAGTAGTACTGTCAATCAATCGCAAGTCATACTCACAATGGATGGATGGGGGGAGCATCCACAAGTACTTGGTAGGTACACTTTACGTAGCGTTGATCCATAGCGGTCTGGGGGACGGTCGCCGCGCTTTCATTGCCCTGCACTCCGCTGTACTGCACTGCTACTGTTCGCTGTAGCCGCTGAACTCCATGCTGCACTGCTGTGCGAAATCATTTATCTCCACTAAAAAGCACACCATGCAGGTTGGATGGATATGGATGCAACGCAACAGGCCAGCTGACCCTCGTCAGAAGAGACTCTCTTCTCATGCAATAGCATGTAAATTCCCACGAGGACCCGGAACAAGGCCAGCTTCCTATTGGCTGCATCATCCTCACTCTCGTGCTTCAAGGTCGGATGAATCGTTTTTCAGCGAACTCGCTGTAACCGCATGTGGTATGTGCATGTACTGTAACTCATCGTTCCATCGCATCATGATGGATCACCCATCCAAGGTTAGACAAGTTGCCGAATAGGGGATCCGGCTATTTGAGAAACAGGCAAGTCACGCTGCAAAAAGACTGCATCTCAGGAATATTCCGATGCCTCGCTCGCCTCAGGGGGTGGAGCTTGATGTCCGTCCGCTATTCCAACTTAACGTAGAGGAATGCGGTGCATGTCGATGATGGATTATCTCAGCCCTCCCGGATATCGGGTTTGGAGAACCACAATTGAGGAAACTCCCCAAAATGGCAACTGGAGCGAGTGCGTGTTTGCACTTGAAGCAACCCTGGAGCTTTGTTAGAACCTTGGAAGACTACCTGGGAGGGAACCAAGAAGCCCTGGGATTTGGGTGCGATAGTTCTAACATACCTGTATTTTATACGCTCTATTCTTTTCCTACCAACGCCTCTACTACTTGGAATAATGGAACCTTACAAGCAGTAGAACATAGAGCAGAGTTTTTACAGAACTAAACATGCCTTCCAAGGTCATCTGTATACCTAGACTTATTCTTATCAAAAAAATTGAGTCTTGGCCGTCATTCACCAAGTTGAAGTTTCGACCACCCTATAAAAGAGTCAGCCTGCCACTAGGGAGTAGATAGTAGATAAGCATTACCCCTCCAATGGCCCTGTGACACCTGTAAGTTCGGGTAGCTCCTTAACGCATCGCGACAAAAACTCCTTTTCAGGGCCTGAAGCCTTGTTGGCGCCTTCAACGTCATAACAGGGCTGCAAAGGCGAGGCTGCAATTCACCCCGTTCATTTACTTTCTTCTCGACAACCAACAGGCCATCAGAATTATTCTTGCATCAAAGGCCCGTTATTTTTGGTTGACGCTAAATCTTTGTGAATGCATCATTTGAATAGGCATCACTACCGCGGCTGATGGCCCTTTTTTTCACCAGCCTGGCCCCCCATTGTTTACTTTCACCAACAACCTGCAATCTCTGAGCCCGCTGCACACAGCCTCGCCCATCGCATCTTCACCCAAACCTCGGATCATCCCACCGCGGTGCATCGCGACTCACAAAGAAGCGCAATCACCGCATAAAAGGAGGAGCACAGATGGAACAACCAAATCAAGGTGTAGGCGGCTCCAATACAGTTCCGCTCATGGATCCCAACGGCAGCGTGCCTGGCCTTAACCAAGACTTCAACCCCAGTATTGACCCAAGCACAATGCCCCCGGGTATGATGCTGCCCGGCCAATCTTTCATCCCAGATCCATCCCTAACTGCCGTCATGCCTGACACAACATCCCTCACATTACCCATCATGTTCAACGGAAACCCCACTGCCGTCCCTCCTCCGGCGGACAAGACCATCACAGCAGGTACTAAAGCTACCCCTCCCTTCAAGTCTGTTCATCTCAACTAACAAGTCCATTAGATGAAATTGCGCTCTATGATCGGCAAATTCGTCTCTGGGGCATGGCCGCCCAAGCAAAGATACAGAGCGCCAGCATTCTGCTCATCACCATGCGCGGCCTGGCCAACGAGATCGCAAAGAACCTCGTCCTCGCTGGCATCGGCTCACTCACCATCCTCGACAGCACCATCGTCACGGAATCAGATCAGGGTGCCCAGTTCCTCCTCGCCGAGGTCGACGAACCGGTTGGCCAAAACCGCGCCGAGGCTGCCAGCACCGGCCTGCGCAAGCTCAACCCGCGCGTGCGGATTCACGTCGATCCGGAGGGCGTCAAAGCCAAGGGGCCTAGTTACTTTGCGGGCTTTGACATTGTCATTGCGACGGATCTTGACCCCGAATCGTTCAACCTGATCAACACAGCGACGCGTATCAACGGCAAGGCATTTTATGCTGCTGGTGTTCATGGCTTCTACGGCTTCATCTTCAGTGACCTCATCGAGCACGACTATGTCATTAAGCGTGATCTCGGCAACGTCGCCACAGAACTCAAGCAAGAGACCCGAACCCGTTCCGTTGTCGACGTCAAGACCAAGAAGGAAGGCTCCAAAATCATCGAATACGTCACCAAACGCGAGCTCTATTCCACCTGGTTCCTCGCCAGCGACGTCGCCGTCCTCCCCGAGGAATTCACAAAGTCCAAGCGCCGCCTGAAGAGCGTCTCGCCGGCGCTCTCGTGCCTCCGTGCCTTGTGGGAGTTTATGCAGATTGAAGGCGGCCGCATGCCGGCTAATCGGGACGATCTTAAGCTGTTCACCCAGATTGCCACACAGAAGCACAAGGCCCTTAGTTTGCCCAGCGAAACCCTTAAGCCAGAATTCCTGCGCACTTTCCTGCAGAACCTAGGCAGTGAGATTGCTCCCGTGACGGCCATTCTGGGCGGTCAGCTGGCGCAGGATGTCATCAATGTGTTGGGTCAGACACAGCAGCCCATACAAAACATGCTCATCTTTGACGGGAACACCATGGAGGCGCCCTTGTACCCTCTTCACCCAGAGGGAAATCTCGGCTCAAGTTTGTTATCTTTGGGCGGCGCAGCCGATACCATTGTCCCCAACGGGGCTGGCCTGGCTATCCCTCCACTAAATGCCATGAGCACTTTGCCGCTCAACCCTGCCTCAATACCCCAAGGCATGCCCATGTTTATTCCAGACCAGACTTCCAACCTTACTATTATGCCACCGAATTTCAACTTTGCGCAACCAAATGGCATCGCTCCAGCTGCAGTCTCAGCAGTTCTACCTGAAGAGCAGCAGCAGCAGCCTGATATTGTTAAAGTGACGCCTGGACTGCAAGATCAGACCAGTGCTCAATGACGAGGATAGATGGAATTCGAGTCCAAGAACAAAACATGCCGGCATTTTTTCGTGGAAAGAGATCTTGGCGAAAAACACCAGGTCAATAATTGTAGATAGGAAAGCCAGCGGGTTGGACTAGATAGACGCGAAAAGGGGATTACTGAAAGTGTACGATTAATGCGCTTCGAATTCAAACAGGAAAGTTGAATCAGCTACGGCAGTCAACATCATCACAAATTAGATGGCGAAAAAAAGAGGGCAAAATAAATGTATGAATAGTTCAGCATCGTCTTTCTTTTCTCTATCTCTCAAAAACAACCCTGCCTGCCCGCCGTCTACTATCTAGCCGTTCGCCCCTTTGGTAGCACTTTCTTCTCATCCCCCGCCTTCTATGTGTGTGCCATGAGACAAATCAGCCAACCAGCCTGCCAAAATGAAAAGAGGACTAGAACCCTCCCGTCCCTAATCGTGTTTGCTAATGATACAAAAAAGGACAAAAGTCATAAAGTGAAAAAAAAGTAGGATAAAATATTAAGTAAAGAACTCAGTCAGTTCAGCCCATCCGAGTTTCCTCAAAATTGCACTCAGCCGTCAAGCACCTAGGCACCAAGGTCCACAAGAAAGTAAGAAGGAAAAAGTAAAACCAAGCGGTCTCAAGAAGGGAAAAACAAAAAACAAATATACCTTTCTTGAAAATAAGAAAAGGAAGCAATAAGTAACACAGAATGCAGTATAGAAAAAAAAAGGAATCAAATCAAAATCATCAACTGTGCCCCTGAACGCCTTTTGAAATGCCACAACCGTAGGGAGCTCATACCCGCTCCTCTTTTTTTCTTCCTCTCTCCCCTTCCATACTTTTCCTCCCTCATCCGTGTCCCCACCGATAACTGCCGAATCGGAAGGGTATAATAGTGGCAGCAATCAATAAACCGGCCAAAGGAGTAATTTCTTGGTGGCGGAACCCGCCTGCTTTAGTGAAAGCGTTATCAAATGAATCATGTATATACCTCGTGTATAAATGTGCGTTATTTCGTGATTCCTCATTTGCCATGAACATGCCATCTCCTCAGGTTTGTTCTGGGCTATCAGGAATAACTATAGGCTCGTCCCGACTTGCTTCCTGCAAGGTATTTTTTCGAGCAGCGGTCTTCTTTGCAGTAGTCTTCTTTGGTGCAGGCCTCTTTGGGGCAGGTTTTTTAACTCCAGCACGCTTGGGAGGTAGTGGCGGAGCGGGAGCAGTTGCGACTTCGGGATTTGGTGTCTTGGCTTTTCTGGGACGGAGTTGACGCTTCGAAGACCCTTTGCTCTGTGGTGCCTGCGCCTCCGTAGGAGTGATGTTGTTTGTAGTATTGGTAGGGTCGTTTTCCATTTCCGTATCCTCAATCGTTGGGCAAGGTCGGTCACAATCCCTTTCTTCATTAGAGGAGGTAGACACCCGTTCATGTACTGGGCGTAGTGATGGCAATCCAACAAATGGTTCGGCGAATCGAATGGACTTGTAATCGGTTCTGCTGCTAGTCTCAGGAAGTGTATATTGAGAAGGTTCCTGTTCCTATCTGGAATCATCCCTATCATTCATTGAGTCGGCGAGTTTATCTGCTTTGCTTCGTTTGCGGGGTTGATTGACATTCCAGCCGCGGATTTGTGTTGGTCCGGAACTTGGAAGTGCAGCCGACGAACCAGTTTCTTTATGGTCATATGGAATAGTCTTCAGCTCTGGTTTACTAGACCATGCTCGATGGGCCGGAACAGGGGCAGGCTGCAGTTTTCGATACTTATTCGATCCTGCGTCTGAGGATCCCGAAGGTGTAGAGCGGTGGCGATGCACTGAGCTTGGCATGCCTTGCGGTGTTCCAGGAGGACTTTGAGCCATAGGACCGGACATGGAATGATGGTTTCCAAAAGTCGGTGATAGAATATGAGTGGCATAGGGCGGCGGTGGTGGTGAACCCATGTAACCGGACCCTTGTTGTGGGTTAGGCAAGATCCTATCTACTGCGATTGGCTGTAGAGGAAGAGGCTCTGGGGCTTGATAAGGGTGGTGGTAAGGCCTAGGGGGGCCATGGGGGTAATAGTTGTTCATGTTATGAACAGACGGGCGCATAGTCGGCTCGTGCATAGGGTCTTCGGTACGACCTCGCGGCGGTCTTAAAGGAGGAAGGGGTTCCGCGCTAGCACCATGAGAAAAGGGGATTCTCGAATGTGGAGGGTGCGGAGGTGGTTGATAATGTTGCATCTGCGGCGGAGGCGCCTGCACAACAGGCTGCGGTTGTGACCAGTAATTTCGATGATATCCAGGATTTGGAACTGGGGCTGGAGCAGGGGCCGGGGCCGGGCCAGGGCCTTCTGTGCCATAAGCACTCAGACGGCGGTCGGTATTATACGCTGGCTCCATCGGTCTGGCTGGTCCCATATGGACCTCACGGGATTCTTGTACTGGATATCCATAATTGTAGTAGACAGGATGTTCCTGAACCGGATGGGCTGGGGGTGGGGGTGGAAGTTGCTTATATTCCACGATCCTCATTGGTGGAGGATGAGCTTGGGTTTGTTCCTGAGGGGGTTGATATCTGATGGGCTCGGGAGCCATATGAGCGGGACCTGTTGGTTGACGGGGAGGCAATTCTCGAGGCTCACGAGACTCCCGAGGTTCATGGTGCTGGGTGTGCATGTAGCCATTTATAGGCTCCGGTAGCGTAGGTATGTTATTCATTGGAGCTTGGCTGAACGAAGCGATAGCAGGAGGCTCTTCCCTTTTGATTATGTCTCTCAATTCGGGTTCAGGGATGACAACAGGTGCCGGAGCAGGGACCAAAATGGGTTGTGGAATAGAGCTTTGGCGGCCAGCAGGCTCGGCCAGCCGATTTTCAACGTTGCAAAGCTCGGCCAGAAAGTTGAGGTTGACAGAGTTGGTCTCTGGAGCGGGCGTCTTGGCAGCAGGCTTCGAGTCCGTGAAAACATCTCGTATAGCGTCATATCGAACTGGCTTCGGTGTAGGCGGCGCAGGTACAACGCGAGTGACCTCGTGCGCCTCAACGTAAGCCGTTGCATAAGTCAGTACAGAGAGAGCTGAAATGCCACCTTGAGGCTGTTCGGCTGTCTCCTCAACATTAGGTTGCTTGTCTGGTTCCTCGGACGACTCTCTGGACTTTGGTCTGGACTCGAGTTGAGACTCAAGCTCCTTCGCAGCAGTGCCAAGGGATCTATCGCGAAGCTCCTCGTCGGTTGGAAGATATTCAGCAACGGAGATGTCCTCCAAGGGGATGTCATCGAGTTTGCAAAATCGTCGCAAAGATGCATTCATCTTGACTCGGACGGGAGCATCGTGCGCACGACGGAAATTGATGGTCTTTTGGAAAGACCTTGATGAATGGGCGATACGACCAGATGGCTGAGCAATGTAGACAACGGGCTTGCCGGGAATATCGTAGGGATTACTTGGATGTTGCTCGTTGGTGCTGGTGGGTAAGAAAATACCATACTTGGGGTGTAGACCGTGTTCTTTGACAACTTTCTCGTCAAAGTCGGATGGCGTCGTCGTAGAGAAATCATATCCATTACACCAGTGGTCAAAGTGCATACCATTACTGTTGGGGGTATCGAGATACTTGCCACGCTTAGCGCGAGTGTGGCCCTTGCTAGAATCATTGGTGCTGTCACGGAAACCAATGTCCCAATCATCGAACCAAAAGAGGTGAGGAGCGAGCAGGCGACTGTTAATGCCTTTCTCTCGCATCGACGGCCTTTGGTTATAGATGCGGCAGCCGTGCTCATCGGCATCGGCAATGTTCTTTGGCAGTGTTGGACTCTTTTCACGAGCTGGCCATCTGCCCTGGGCTTTGGCATTGGTAATGGATGAAACACCATTGACCAAGTTGCTGGGCTCAGGAGATGCCGGATTAGAATCTTCCTCTGCGAGTGTGCTTTCAGGCTGGCCCTCAACCTCAGCAGCAGAGGCCAGCAATCCTTTAGCTGGAGCTGGAGCAATCTGGGCAGGGGGAAGAAGCTGGCTTTCATAGTTGCTGCGGGTGTTCTTCTTGGGCGTTGGCTGGCCATCTAGCTGCTCTTGAGCTCTGCGCTTGTTGATTCCTCGTCCCCGGCCTCTGCCTCCACCACCTCCTCTTGTGGTAGAAGCATTGGAACTTATGGCGACAGCGACAGCAGACTCGGCGTTGCGAACCTTTTGCCACATCTCAGTACCTTCCACGCGTGAAGGGTATGGAACAAGGTTGCCATCCTTGTAGCATTCATAAATACCAAAGTCAGTGTCGAGGTGATGATCCGAAATGACCTTGTACTCATACTGATCATCACTGACCTAAAGCAGTGCATCAGTAAAAAAAATCAAATTAAAAAAAAAAGTGTCAAAAGACGGTCAGACACTTGCTTGAGAGAGTGTGTGTGTCATTGGTCGAAAGGACAAGACGGGAAAAGAAAAGAAGAAGAAAACAATGAGGCTGAAAGAAGGTGAATGAAATCGAGAGTGACTTACATCTACAGGAAGATCCTTTGTCTGCAAAGAATTGAGAATGCGAAGACGGTTTTCTTGGCTGTCATAGAATTGCTCTGTGATTTCTTCCAAGCCGTTCTATGTGGGAGAGATGGATGTCAGATACGTTGTCTTGAAGGTGCACGGAAATCTCCGTTGCAGCGGACCTGGCCGCCGAAAGTGTCTTGGGCCAGGGAAGAAGAAAATTGAACATACCTCGAACTCCTGCTCCAGGACGTACTGCTCGGCATTAAAAGTGCTCTCTGCGAGGTTGAGATCGGCCTCGAGGCGTCTCTCAAACTGGGCAAGCTTGTTGGCGAGAATTGTCTGAAGTTCGTGAATGACAGGGAAATGTTCAGTGGCACGCCTGTATGCGTCTGGTTTTTGCAACATCTCATCGATGTTACGTTCAGCCAGCTCCTGCAGGGCAGGTTTTAGAGCATGCGCAACAGCTTGATAGGTAGCCTTTAAATCTCTCTGGCGTTCATAGGCAGCTTGAACGCGAGAATCGGTAAAGTTCTTGGCTCTGCCTCTTCGCGTGCCGCCACGGCCTTGTTTGGCCAGAGATGACTTTGACACGGCAGTGCTGGAAGAACCGCCTCTGCCGCCGCCTCTGCCTCTACCACCACGGCCACCGCGCCCGCCTCTGCCGCGCCCGCGAGAAGCAGGCTCCCGTGCAGGCGACTCATTCTCAGTTGCCATGGCGAGTAACTATGAGCTCGACCATGTATGGGGATGAGGATTTAGGTGGGTGGGAAAAGGGCAGTATGTGTATGGTGTTGTATGTATGGTATGTATGTTAATGGGGGGAGGTGTAAAAGTGTCAGAGTGAGAGATGGCCAGTGTGAGAGCCGGGGGGGTCAGGCCAGCCAACCACTGCAGTCAAAAGACCCAAAGTTCAGTAAGCCAGAGAGAGAGAGAGAAAGAATGAGTGAGTGTACTAGGTCACTAAGTGTGTAGTGTGTAGTGTGTGTGTGTGAGGTGTGTGTGTGAGAGCACGCGCGCACCGCGTGCCTGCAGCGTCTCAATGATCAAGTATAAACAAGTACAAAAGGATGAGGCACAAAGGCGAAGAGAATATCAAGACGTATCGAGTGCACAGCAGCTGATCCTGTCTCTGCTTGTTGCTGTGGTTGATGATGTTGGCGAAAGAGATGCCAAAACGGTGTTTGAAAGGGAAAAAGGGTTTGGTGGTGATGTGCATGTAAAACTGAGTACTAAGCCGGATGTACCTTTTTCGGGGGTCCTGCTTTTTTGTATGAGGTACAGGTACCTATTGTTGTACCTTTTGTATAGGCGTGCCTAGCGGGTGTAATAAGGCGCCTGCAGTGCAGCCAGAAGGCATACATATGTGAAAAAGGTTTTATTATTGGCCCACGGTCAGCACAACCGAACAATAAGTAGGTAGCAATGACAAAGGGGACCGTTAAAAAACGGATGTCATCAAAAGAGAGACAATGATGGATGACTTTGGTAGTAGCAGCTTATAATGGCAATAGGTTCAAGTGAATAGGCAAGCAGGTAATGATGATGAGGCTGCAACTTTTTTGACGGTGAAGGTCAAGCAAGGTATGGATGCAAAACGCGGACGACGTGGTGCTGCTGATGCTGCTGCTGCTGAGCTGGAACTGGGAAACTACTAAAATAGTACTAAGTCACTACAAGCACGAGAAACGAAAAAAGACAGAGGAAAAAAGGGACCTGATGCGCCCTGGCCCAGTCTCAGTCCCCTTCCCCCCCTCAGCCTTGGCCTAAAAGCCAGTAGTACTGGGTACTTGGGTACCTGGCTGGCGATGTACCTCTTCCCATTTTGGGTTGCAAGGCTAGGCCGGCAATGTACAGGCCGGGGTACTGGAGACAGCGTTTCCGAGGCGCCATCAACGCTCAGTTTAGGATCGAGATGCAACCGCTAATTGGCTGTTAGGCTCGGAGGGCGCTCCAATCTAAGTCAATTCAGGCGGCAAGGAGCTGGGAGGCAGAGCCGGATTATTGGTGCGGAGAAAGGGATACTCCGTCTGCCCAGGCCTGCAGTGACATGCGAATCTTCCGAATTCAGGTATCCGCGACTTGCAAGGGACAAGACAGGTGTTTGGATTCCCAAACGTCCGTCACGCTGTGGAGCCAAATCACGCGGCTGCAAGTCCAAGCCCTGGAGGTAAAAAAGAAAATGACAGCGTCCTTTCAAACACGTTGTGGTGGGAGGAGGGGTCTACGAGATGAGTGTGTGTCTACTCTGTAGCACTGGGTAAACAATAAGAATGCAAGTTCAATGAAGAATGGGTTTTCGCCTTTGTCAAGTATACAATACCTACCTACCTGTAGGTGTGCTCATGAATGACGCATACACATTCACTTTGACAACAACAGTACTGTGGACAGATGTTATTCCCTCGGCGCTGAAATGTCAACCGGTATGCGATTTCACCTGCTGTTCTACACGTTGGCATGCTTCACGCTCCATACCAACGGAACTGTATCCCGACCTTTGTTGTTTTGTTTTACTTTATCCTCCGTTGTAATTTGGTTTTTGTCAAATACTATGGATAGATGTTGGTAGTAAAGGTTTGTAAGCCGACACCTCATGAACGTCCGCAGCAAACGACATCGCAGTCCACAGTGGCAAAATCGTTTTAGTTGGCAGCTCGGTGTCAGAAAAAAGCAGACAGAAAACGAACGATATTGTATGTCAGATGGACCCTTTCTGTTCCGTGTTTTCTGACGCCGAATTGGTTGGCAGACGCACGCTCTAAGCGCCAGCCCTATTTATTCTCAAACCTGAGAATGTACCAGAATGTACTTACATGACAGGAACTCTGGTAATTATTAATAAAATTTAGTTTACGACCAAGTAATTTTCTCTGCATCTCCTCATCACCCTTCAAGTCATCTAGCCGTCAGATGTTGAAAAATGTCAGGTGCACTAATAAACAGGCTGGGCCCACAGCTTTCCCAGCCCTCTGATTTAATCGATTTTTTTTTTCACAGAGTAAGTAGGAAACACAATAGCTAGCATTACTAACAATAGGTGAATAGACAGGTGTGAAAACTCTTCTTGCCTGTGGAGTTGCCTCTTTATTACGGAGGCGTACAGAATACAGCAGCAATGAATACATCATCAACCCCCCTCATTTACACAGTGCATGCCAAGTCATGTACTCCTTTAATACAGTATGGCCTCGCACATGATCGATGCTCAGTAAAGTAATAAGTGGATGATGGGAATGGGAATGGGTGGTCCCTTTGAATGAGGTCGCATGTCGTTACTGCACATGCTACTGTACGAAGTATGTATGCTCGCTCGCCTTGCTCCGCAATCTTGTTTGGAGTGGCATCTGGCATCCCTGGATCCCTAGGCCTACGGCACCTAAAATTACACTTTTGGGTCCCAACAGCAACAACCTTGTCGCTGATTGGATCCGTCTCGTTTTTTGATCCCGCTGCCGTCATCCCGCCCGTAGTCGCACGTGAGGGAGGGGGGAGGGAGAGGAGGGAGGAGGAGGGGGGAAACATTCTTCCATACACACCCCCATGAGTCTGGACTGGACCCTTTCTGCAACCAAAGATTTTTTGCGCCATCCCGCCTTGAGAAAGGAAAAAAAAAATCAATCCATCGTTTGGGAATTGAAGCTCTGGTGTTTTTGCTGAGCTATTAGTTTCGCACAACACAATTGGCCCGCCATGGCCAAACGGCGCAAGCTTCAGCAGGCCCAGCGTCCTGGTAAACCTCAACACAAGCCTAAAGCTCAAGGGCAAACTGGTGGAGGAGCAGGAAGAGGAGGAGCAGGAAGAGGAGGAGGAGGGCCAAAGAACTCGACGCCCTCACAACAGCCGAAAGCCAAGCACAAGCAGCACAAGCAGCAGCAGCACGAGCAGCCAACCATACCCTTCCACCCCCATGACCACATCCTCCTCATTGGAGAAGGCGACCTCAGCTTCGCCGCCTCCATAATCCAACACCACGGCTGCACAAACGTCACCGCCACCGTCCTGGAAAAGGACCACGCCGAGCTCGTCGCAAAGTACCCCGCCGTCGACGCAAACATTGCCGTCATCGACCGCCGCCCCGACCCGAATCTCCTCACCGACCCCAACTCCGGCCCCGGTCCCGAATCCGACTCTGACCCGGACGGCGCCCCTGAATCTGACTCTGAATCTGACTCCCCTAATAATAATAATACGTCGTCAAAGAAGAAGAAGAAGCCCGCCGTCGTCAACAACAAACTCGTCTACGGCGTCGACGCCACAAAGCTACCCTCCTCCATCACCCGCAACCCCCACGACCACATCATCTTCAACTTCCCCCACGTCGGCGGTAAATCCACAGACGTGAACCGCCAAGTCCGCCACAACCAAGAACTCCTCGTCTCCTTCTTCCAGCGCGCCCTCGCCTCCCCTTTCCCCCCGCTCGCGCCCGGCGGCGACATCCTCGTCACCCTCTTCGAGGCCGAGCCCTACACCCTGTGGAACATCCGCGACCTCGCCCGCTCCGCGGGCCTGCAGGTCGATCGCAGCTTTCGCTTCCAGGCGGACGCGTACCCCGGGTACAAGCACGCCAGGACCCTCGGCGTCGTGAGGAATAAAAAGGGCGAGGAGGGCGGCGGGTGGAAGGGGGAGGAGAGGGCTGCGAGGTGTTATGTTTTCGTGAGGAAGGAAGACCCACAGGTGGTCGGTAAGAAGAGGAGGAGAAATGGTGACGATTCATCCAGTGAGGAAGAAGATGATTAACCGCATTACAACCTTACGAGTTCCAGTGGCAATCTATTCGAACGACGGCCCATCTACAACATCAGCCACACGATGCTCACAACATATCAAACACCATTGTATCAACGACGAGAAGATCCATTCCCAAGAACCATGTACAACATTTGGATATATACAACAAAAGAGCCGTTTGGCAGTCCAATCATCATGCAGAAATAATCAGCATGAATCTATATATATAATATACAGCAACGACAATAAGACGTTGTGAAAGAAAGAAAGAAAAAAAAATCCATAAATATTCCCCTAAAGTTTCATCCCCCCGTTTGCCGCACACCCATAAGCTTAAGCTTCGACGCCAAAATGTCCAAAATCCCGCCCCACCCCCCTTTTTCACAAAAGAGCTACTTGTGGAGGGTGTCCCAGGCACAAAAATATCACCGGTGCCCCAACGCCTTAAGTTTTTGCCCCAGCATGACTCTCTCCCTAGCAGGATAGTCACGCGTTTTGTCAAGTACTCCGGGAGAAAAAAGATGTATCGTATCGTATATCACCCATATTCATTTTTAATAACCCAAAATGTGTGTTTTCCCTCGACAGATATCAAGTTTTGACGTCAAAAACTCGTCTTGTTAAGAAAGAAAGAAGTATGCCGGCCCTATTTCGTTGCTGCCGTAAAAAAAGAGTATCAAAAAAAGACAAAAAAGAACAAAATAGTGAAGAGAAAATGCCACCACCACCCCATTAAGTCATCAAAAATGGAGGTAAAATAAAGCCGTGTGGTATAATACAATTCGGTCTCAAATCGCGCGTTGCCCATCAACTCCCGTGAAAAGAATAAATGATTTGTGCATTAAACGAATAAACTTGCATCCCGATCCTTGGGGAGCCTTCTTTAGGTTTCTCGAGCTTTAGTGGCTCATCAGTTCCCGCTTCCGGGCATTACCATGCTCATCAAGCGAAGTCTGTTGTTCCGTGTGGCCAAGATTGGGTCTTGCCGTAGTCTCTCTCTTCTTGGCCTGTTCTTCATCATCAAGTCGCTGTGCCTCCTCATTCTCGCGCATTAAGGCTTCCTCTTGTTCAAGAAGAGCCTGTTCCTCTTCTGCCCTCAGCGACTCAAGAGCTGATTGAGGAGGCGGTGGAGGCGGCGGTGGAGGGGTGGCTCCGCTTGTTCCATCCTCCTTGAGCCTCTTCACATCAGGTCCATCTGCTTGCGTGTTTACAATAGAGTCAACAACTTCATCATCACGCTTTCGCTTACGGTCAGGGCCGTCCGGCGACTCCGCATCAGATAGAACAAGATCTTCTGCTTCATCAGCTGCAGCACCCGATTCCGCCACAGACGCTGGTTTGTCATTTGGAGCCTGGTCTCCCGTAGCTTCCTTCTTTGCAACTCCACCAACCCTTTTCTTCTGGTGACTCTCAAACTTTTCTACTGCGCGGTCCAAGAAATCCTTGACAAATTTCTTGATATTCCGCTCTTGCTTTTCCGTCAGAGGGGCGGAAGGATCGCTGACACGATTATTCTTGAAGTCGGAAGCAACAACCTTTTTAGCGACATCCTTTCCCAGTCGCTTGAGCTCTTCCTTTGGCAGCTTGTGTGAAAATTTATCTAGCACATGCTTCACGGGAGGGTGTACCTAGAAATTGTTAGCGACGATCAAAGGCATGCCCGCGATGAGCTGTAATATGATGCATACCGTGTGCTCATACAGCTTCATCTTCCTCTCCATTGAAAGAGATTTGTCCTTCTTGGGATCTCTCGGGGATGTCTCCATTGGGATCGGCGTCTGTGAAGCTGATGGTTTCGGTGTACCTTCCTTGGTGACCTTGTCGATAATACTTTGGATTACTAATTGCTCCTGCAGGGCCTTGGACGGGGCCTTGGACGCCGGTTCCGGAGCAGCAGGCTGAGTTGGGCGGTTCCAGGTAGACGTCCCCTGCTTGTTGTAAAAGTATGTGTTACCACCAGCGTCCTTTGCCGCAAACCAACCTTGGGGCAGCGGAGAATGGAAGGGAGGACGACGTTGACGAGGACCATTAAAGAATGCGGCGTTATTCCGCTGCGGAATATTGCTTCGTGGTCCTTTGGGGGCGTCAATGGGAGCGGGAGATGCGGTCTTTGGCGTTGACTGCGCAGCGTCTTCCTCTCGGGCCTGCGCTCCTCTTCGCTCATCAAAAATGTTTTCGGCAGGTGCGTTGGGATCAAACTTCCGTCGCCGTATGCGATATGCAACTTCTAGTTTACTCCACTCATCAAGCAATTTTTTGGATTGGGAAGCCACGTCGTCATGCTCGGAATCGGCCAGGGTCTGAATGGTCGCCTCAATGTTGGAGTCTTGAATCTTGTTTCTCGTCAATCTCGGGAATTTATCCAGGATGGACAAGACTTGCAAGACAACGTTGTGGTCGTCGAGAAACGTGTTGAGCGTCGTCTTCAGGATCTGGTAAGCGTGCATGTGCATCACACAGTGGATTACCTTCTCCTCATCAGAACGCTGTATTCGCTCCAGCAACTTGACAGCGATCCACTTCTCCTTGCATTGCATCAGCGTGGCCATGACCTTGCGCGAATCATCTTCGTTCAGACTGCGAGGTTGTATGCTGTTGACATATTCTTCGTCATCTTCCTCAGGTCGCTTCTTCCGGGGCTTTTTCGCAACAGCTGTATCCCAACCATCGGTACCGTCGATGCCAAGGGCCTCGACCGTAGTCGTAGGCAGCTTGGTGGCGCGCTCAGTTTGAGTCTTGCCTCCGATAAAGCCGACGCAATTATATTCCCCGCAGTAGCAGGGTTGAGGCTCTGCCCCGTAGCGATCAACGTTGTAGTTGAAGACCAGCTCCTCTCCTGCTCGAATATTACGCAGAGCAAAGATGCCCATGCGGAGCTTGTCGCCAACCACCCATTTATCGACAAAGCAATTCGGATTACAAGAGTGGTTGCAGAAACGACCCAGGTTACCCTTCTTGGTCGCATCCACAAACTCGTTCTTGTTGAGCGACATGAAATAAAAGTGCTTGATGCCCTCATCGTCGTATTGAATCATTCTTCGTCGGAACGTAGGCTCATTGATAACTTCGCCAATGTACTCGAAAATAAAGTCGTTTGGTTGCAGGTCCGCGTTGGAACGAAGGCCGAATCCCTTTTTTTCCGTCTTGATCACCGTGACATTGGCGTACTGCTTGCGCTGGAACCGCTGGTTCTGGCAGCCACCACCGCAGTTACCAGAGGTCGCGCTACATTCCATCTTGGTCGCGCGATTGATACAGTCCGTGTCCTCACCGCATGCAAAATTCTCACCATTGCCTGCCGACATGTTAGCACCTGTAAAACTGGCCATTCGGGTATCGTCAGGGGTGTGGAGGGGGGCCTAAACATACGAAAATCTTCTCTGCAATCGCAGTCGAGAGCATCATTGTCCGTTGACCCCAAGTTCTTTGAGCCGTAGAGACAGTCCGGAATGGCCTGGAAAGCTTTGCAGGATTCTTCAGTAACGTCAGGGAGGTGGCCATATAGTGGAATCTCCCGGGCCGCTAATTTCTGAGATGCCTTGCGTGATAGGCGCGAGCTCCTAGAAGACGACCCAGGAGTATCTGCACTCTCGCTGCGTGATTTGGCGCCATCCACCGAGGCGGGCGACTGTGTTTCGCCATGGCCAGGCTTGGGTGTTGAGACGGAGGCAGTGTCTCCCTTGTCCATATGCGCGTCGTTCTCGACAGCATCCTCTAGCTTTACTTTCTCCATTTTCTTTGTGGCAGACTCCTCATCCTCCATTAGGGCTTCTCAGATTGACGACGTAGAGGCAAATTGGTGGGTGTTATGCGCAGGCGAAATCGAACGCGGGTAGCAGAGGAGGAAAAGGAACAGGCAGAATGACTCGAGATGTCGCGGTTTCAAGGGCTTTTTTTTAGTAGCACGCGCAACAGAGGTTGGAACGCGCCTGTAGGAAGGAATAGGGAGAATTGAGCCGAAATGTAGGTAATGCGAAGAAGCGAGTGTATTAGGAGACGGAACGCATGTAGCCTTGCTTCCACGGTCAAGAGGGCGAGAGGTAAAGGGAAGAAATCGAGAAGTCGACAACAAGATCGAACGTCGAACTATCCAATGTGGATGAGCCGAGCTGACTTTCCAGACCCCCAAAAAGTTACATTGGTACTTGGTAGGGTATAGCACGGAGCACTCGTCAAGGTCCCCCCAATCCTCGAAACAGTGGCGGATTTTCTTAAGTCCGAGCCTCCTGGTTGAGTTTGGAGCCACTGTTTGTCACTGAAGCCCACTGAAACCAGCAGCACGAGAGGCCTAGACTACAGCACTTGGCTCATCGCGAGGACAGAAGAAGTAGTGTGTATTTGTCAATTGGAAGGGAATAAAATCTTGACTGATAAATCATTGCCCATACCTATATATATGAGTATATAAATACAATGAATTATCCAATGCAGCCAATTGATTCCGCCAGAATGGCAGCGTTGTACAAGTATTTGCTGACTTATCCTGATACTCGTAGTTGTGCTTTGCCAAGCATCCAAAGAGAGACATCAAAAACAGACTCGGATGATATCATCAAATCGAGAAAGAGAGATAGAGAAGAATGTTCCACGGCTCCAAAAGCATCATGGCTGAAGCGATATATGCAATGATCATCTCCCATGATTTACATGCAAGAATTCCCAAACAGTCTAGAGCATTGATCTGACAACCGCTCCATCCCGTTTGCAGTTCCCCGAAACCGTCTACTTGTCGAAACTCAAGCTGTCCAGGGCTGGTTTGAGATTCATGACCGCTTATGGAGACTCCTTGCGAGTTTGGCAAGTATGAGGTAATTTGGCTTACCGTCGGCCAATCGGCATTTATTCAGTGTAAATTAACGATTGATTTGATTCTCAAAGAGACAAGGATTGCAACTCGGTTGCGCCCAAGTCAGTTTAGTTGTTGTCTGATCGATTGACTTACGATCCAGGTACGACAAGTACCAACACATTGAGTAAGTAGGTAGGGGTAATAAACAACATGGGCATCATTCGCTGAGCCTCCCAAAACGATGATCCATGTAATTGCCGTATGTATGAAATGGCTTCACTCGAGCGAATTCCTATATCGGCAAAGTCAATGTGCAGCTAATCTGTGGCTGCATGAACCGTCCATTTGGATGACACTGTTTTTGACCGCCATTCGAGGGCTGCGTAATGGTCAGCTGTACTCGGTCGTAGTACTTGTAGGAGCAATGAGTTGTTCTCGTCCAAGGCGGGATGGGTTGATGCCACGTCTTCAACATGAATCAGAAGGAGAGAGAGAAAATAGACTGAGCAGCAACAGAAAGATGCCAGGGAGCTCCGGTTATGATATGGGCCATGCCATCAATTGGGCCAAGTATCAGTTCAATTGACCGAACGAATCAAAGGCCGTACTCCAACCCCAGCTTTACATACTTGTACAATGCGAGTGAGTGCTGAGGGCTGCAGCCACGTGGCAACGTAACAAGAAGCAGGCCTTTGGGAAGTTGTATTGCGGAACCTTGTCGGATCAGGAAAACGCGATTGGAAGATGGTGACAGAGGCTTTAACCAAGTGAGGGCATCCCGGGTAATAGAGCGCAAACCCCCAAAAAGGACCGAGTTCAGACGTCGCAACACAGCACACACACAACACACACACAGCACACACAACACAGATACCTAGTACCTCTCAGCCCGGTCTGATGTGTTGTACAGCCGTTGGTGGGGCCGGACTCTTGACAACTCATTGTGCATATTTGGCTCTGAAAAAGAACCAGATCGTCTTGAGGAAAATTGACGAGACTATAAAAGGGAGGCCAAGGTCCCAGTAACTCGGTTCATATTATGTAGTTTCTGTTGCTGCTCAAAATAATGAAAAAGACATACATAACATTGGATACATTTTTATAAATAGCCCGTTCTCGTTTCGCCCGCTGAAAATGAAACGGCCCGCCGCAGTTTCCGAACATGCTCTGCAACTATGCGCCAAGTCGATCAACAAATGGTGACGAACCCATGGACTGTGCTTGTTTGCTGTAACGGCAAACATCTGACAGACCCCTTCTGCGTGGTATGATTGGGCGCGAAGATATCCAGTCATGCTGTGGCTCTCCAGCCTGCGAGATACTATTCGACGCTTTCAGCTCCCACGACGAGCGGCGAGCCAATGGTTGATCTGCAGTTAGCCGCAACCCTGTCACATCACGCGGGCAATAAAACGACGTCTATTTCAGGCTTTATGGGAGCGGGGTTTGCCGTGCATATGTATGTATGTACGTAGGTATGTATGTGTGGATGGATGGATGGATGGATGCCACTCTTTCTCTCTCTAAAAGCGATGGCAATTGGAGTCAGGAGGGGCTCTCCGTGGTGGTGCAGGCCGGATGCAAGGCCTGAGTGCAAGGCCCCGATGAGGGGTCCTACAGACAAAGCAGGAGCAACCATGAATGAACACCACCACCACAACCATTACCACCACAGCTACCACCACCACTACTACGGAGTACTACCACTACTACCACTATCAGAGAAACAGCGAGACAAGAACAAGACCTGATGAGACCAGGTTGGTGGGGGGCAACACACACAAGGGACACAAAAGGGTCAAGCTTCAACAGGTTTCAAAGACCTGCTTTGCCGCTAACACTTAACAATGGGGGGGCAGACGGGGCCGTAAGACCGTCAGGCGGCCAAGGATCAACATTGGATTGGCCGGCAGCGACCAGAGGGGGACCGCCACGATGCACCTGCACGTCAAGTACGGTGACACCCATTTGACGACGTTCGCCTTTCGATATGGCGGCTGGAGCGTCGGCTGGCGCATCGCGTTGAAAATGGAGCCAAAGGGAGCGCAGCAAATCGGAAGCCAGCGCGGGCCCATCCAACAGCCAGAACAAAGAACGGATCCTACTCTGACTGAGAAAGCCTGTTCGGTAGTTGGCGATGATGGTGTCGTGGTTTACGCAACTGGGCAATTTAATTTAAGCAGCTTCTTCATGGTTGGTTGTGCAAGCAGACTGTGGAGGATATGGAGCCGGAATATGAGAGGAGAAAGGACAGAGAGGCGACTGGGACTGGAGGGTTTGTTTTGCCAGCCCCCCTCCCCCCAGAACCAGAACAGGGCGGACAAAAGAGCAATTCAGAGCCACGACTTTCACCGAAGTTGACACTGGTCTGTCCCCCCCCATAATACCCCCTGTTCGGCTCGGTTCTGGTCTGGCCTGGCCTGGTATGGTCTGGCCATGGGCCGCTTCTTGGGTCGACCCGCTGTCTGCAACAGGGAAAAGACCGCACGCAGTCGTTGTTGACGAATGGATAACTCGCTTGTGTGTCGAGAGATAATTTTTGTGGTCCTTCCTCCATTGTGTGTCAAAGCGTGTTCAGTTGTGGTCTTCGGGAGAGCACAGCATAGGTTTCATTGAGAAGCCATCGACAAGCCATTGGATGGCTTGGCAACGCGGACTTGGCTTCCCTGACTGAATGCCTGTCCTGTCCTGTCTCTCAACTGTCTGTCCGTCCGTCTTTCTGTACCACCACCATGAACCACAACCAGAAAAAAAAAAGTCGCCCGCGCCGCCATCACCGCGTCCGCCGGCTAAACAAGCGCCCGCTCGCATACTCGTCGTCTCCATGCAGGCGTCTAGTCATCCTTTTTCTTCAATGGACCAGTGCGTGCGTGCGCGTCTGCACCCACTTGTTGTTGGGCACCCTCCCACTTCCCACTTCCCTCTTCCCACTCTGAACGCTAGTCGAACGGTAAGCTTCAGAGAGGCTGCAGAGACGGTCCGGATGCAGCAACGGTGCTTCGGCTTGCTCATCTGGTGATGCGTTGCATGTCTTTGCCTCCCCCCCTTCCACCCTTCGACCTGAGCAACAAGGTATTAAGATTTCCGATACCAGCCAAATAAGGAACTGGACGAACACACCACCAAACGTTTTCCGTCAAGTTCAGGGTTCAAAACATGGCACTTTTACATTAGCGTGCAGTTTTACTTCGACGGCTCTGTCAAATGGTGGCTGCAGCGTGCCGTCATACTTGATATCATGTGCTCGGTGTAGTTCTATAGCAGCAGTCCATCCATCCACCCATCCACCCAATCCTTGGCACAAGTCTTCCCTCACTGGCGCTGGACTCTTGGGGGAGGCGAACTCAGCAAGGAAGCGCAAAGCGCAGAGGCAGCCCAGGACAAGACAGGATAGGACAGGACAGGGAGGGCGGGGCGCATCCGCATCTTCACCAACTCTAGACCTACCTTGCTTTGCCTGCCAACCTATGTATGGTGCCTATCTAGTAAGGTACTCCACAAGGCATACATACACCCATACAATACGCATACATACATGCTTGCTTCCAGGTTCTGCATCTTCACTCCGACTCGGTCCGTTCAGAACTTGGATAAACTGACACGAGCGCCCTTGCCCTGCTCCTGCTCCGTCCACTTGCTGCTTGTCGATGCTATGCACCCTGGCACTGGCATGAGCATCTGGATCCATTATACTTACCAACAACGAGTTACATCGCCCACCTGGTGAGATTCTGTCAGCGGCCCTGTCCAAAGGGTCTGGCTTCTTTCTGCCAGTCTCTTTTTTCGTCTCCATCTTCTACCAAGCATTTCCCACGCTCGCCAAGTCCTTCTCCAGTTCCCTTGCTTCTTACGCTTAAAAAAAAAAAGCTTTACGACGACTGGGAGCTTATAATCTTCATCCTACACTGCCAGGACGAAACTCGGCCCACCCAAGCCAAGACCGCATAAGCCGCAACGCCTTCGTGCACCCTGCATTTTGCTGTGCTCGCTTCCCTTGACTTGCCTGCAACCAGCGTACGACTACTGCATGTCGCGGATCGATGCTGCACAAACGCTACCGTACCATTTACCTCTGATTGTTCCAGGCAGCTCATTCAAATTGCTTTGTCCGAGCTTCAAGTCCATTTGAAAGAAGAAGAAGAAGAAAAGCCGCGCGCCTGCGAGTTTGCATCGCGCGCCTCATTTTCATCAAGGGGGGACAAGGAACCAAGACCAAGGTCAACGACTGCGGATCCGGAAAAAAAAAAAGAAGACCACCGCAGAACCGAAACGGTAGACGGATCCCTCCCCTCTCCACCAGCCTCTCGGAACACGCTCCGCCTGCTATGCAGGTGTTCAACTTGGCTTCCTCTTTTGTTTCCTCTTTTCCTGCTTCTCAAACGCTTCTTTCCGACATGCCAATGCTCTAGGGGGGATCAAACCTGCGAGA
The DNA here is from genome assembly GCA_011799845.1 of Hypomyces rosellus. NCBI lineage: Eukaryota > Fungi > Ascomycota > Sordariomycetes > Hypocreales > Hypocreaceae > Hypomyces > Hypomyces rosellus. Next base: position 1,903,809 of record WWCI01000003.1, read on the forward strand.
CGAGCTGCACGACCACGACGCACTTCTAACCAACCCCCCTGCGGACCTGTATGACATTGTTCCATCGATCTATCTCTGGCGATTTTCTACATTGTTTTCTATTTACTTGTTGTATTGCCCTTTGCTTTTTCGATTTTCCTTTATTTCCCCTTAGGTATCTCCCGACTATTTAGGAGCGAGCACACGGCCTGTCGTCTTACGTCGCTTGTCACAGCGTCAATGTTTGCGTGCCATTCGACAAGACATTTTGTCCCTTCTTGCGTTGTGCCTTTTTGAAATCACTCATAATATCTAAAAACATTCAATGATCATGGCCGCCCTCACAATGGACGAGCAGGTTCGTATCCCAAATTTTCTCCGAGACAAAGAGAGAGCATAATCATTTTTAACACTATTTGTCACACCTCTAGCGTTTCGTTCTGGCCGAAATAATCAAATCAAGTTCGGTTGATATACACAAGTTGGCGGGCTTCATCAAATCAAATAGTGTCATCCCTGAGTGGTATGACATGCAGTTGCCAAGTGGTGCGTAGAATCGCGGTCACCTTCCCATGTGCAGCCATCCAGTGGGACTTGCTGACTCTGTTTCCAGGCCGAAACATGAACCAGTGTATCAAGTTTGCGCAGAGTCTATCATTACCGACCCATTCCAATCAGCAGCATCCAGTTTCCCACAACGAGCATGCAGTCCAAAACATTACAGAGTATTCAAGATATCCCATGATGACCACAAGCCCCGTGAGCCACCATCCCGGGCTGCCTTCTGTAGCTCCAGGACATTTCGAGATTCTTCCACGTCCTACAAACGGTGTCAACGAGATCAGAGCACCTCTCTCGCCCGCCCCCAAGTCTCCCACGAGAAAGAGGGGACGCCCTTCGCGATCCGATCTGGCGAGGCAAAACCAACAGCCCCGACACCCTACACCTATCGCTCCCCGACCTCCTCCTGCTGCTCCGGGTTCCAACGCACCTCCTCCTAGGGTCATCCTGCCCGCGATCAATCGTGCTTTCGAACATCACACTTCGGCGCCGTTGGTGAACCCACAGCCAACTCCAGTAAATGGAGCTCGAAGCAAGAAGAGACGGCGTCCGAACAGTCCTCCCCCTACACCGATTGTGAATAGGGCTTCTCCTCCTCCTCTTCCTCCCCCTGCTTCTCCTCCACCCCCCGTTGTTATGCCTATTCCCGAAAACGACAGCGACGGCCGAGAAAACAGTGATCAATCAAACACCAAGACCCCAACTCCGGAATCTTCATCCTAGCGAGCTCTCTTTTATGTGACGGGCAACTGACCAGTCACGCCTATTTTCTCCTTACAATATTGATTAGCATGGCCTCGGTTTTTTTTCGCAGCTCAAAGGGTAATTGGGATTGGTTTAAACTGCATGGGTCAGCTCCAAGGTTGATTGTCTCTTTACGGCATTTAACATGTGGCGGTCCATCATGCGATATACAAGCATCGGGAAAGATGTACACTTATATGGCACAGCCTGATATCTCGGGAGGGGCATCCCGACATTGGGGGAACTCTAATACTATTGGTTAGGGAAACGATTGCATGAGAACGCGTTCGTTGGATTTTATACAAGGGCATAAGGGTTTGGAGTTATAGGGTTCATTTCGGCGTTGCATCTGATTAGATGGAACCGGAAGCGAAATGCAGGATGGGAAATGCCGTCGCGTCGCGCTCTTTAGACGATTTTTCTTTTGTTTGTTTTTGAGAGGAATATGCTACTTTACGAGCGATGAGATATTTTACGCTATATGGTTTGGTTCTTTTGGATTTCTCTCTCTTTTCGATATGCCAGCTGAAATGACAGTTCAAGAATAGAAAGCACGAACGGAATGATGAACAATAATTATATATCTCTACTCTATTGAACGAATTCCTTATCGTAACACGTGCTCCAAGGAAATATATGCCCCCTTAATTGCAGAGTTCGATGTCTCGCGCGATATTTTGCGTAATTTTTTTTTCTTCATTATTTCTGGGAGAATAACTGGATAGTCTTGGATAAACTTGGTTTAAACCATTTGTGTATCTGGGGAAGAGAATAGAAAAGAAGTTGTAAAAATATCGAAGACCGCAACTCTTCATAGTGAGGCGGTTGTTGCTATGTGCGGAACATCTCGGGAGTGTTATTCGCGGAACTTACCCTACATAATCATGCGCCAAGGTATGCTCCCCTAATCATTAATCATTATACTTGTGCCCAAGTAATGTATTCCTATCCTTGTCATATCATTTGCCAATTCTTACTTGTGAAAAATACTTCTTTAGTTATATAATTCATCGGCTAGGCGCTGCGCCTATTTATTCATGCAGCTCTCCCATTCGGTTCACCCCTTGCATGAACATGTCAGGGCATAGGCGTCTATTATGCTGCATGCACATGGACAAAGGATGCAAGAATTAAGCAGCATTAGCAATGATGAAAACTGACTTGCCCCAACTTTATGGTATATAATATTTCGTCCTTAAGATTGTATAAAGCTCTCCCTTTTAATGCTATTTCTTTTCAAGTATTTCCCCAGATAAACCATCATTTCATCATCATCATAAACACCTCTACAGCGATAACCACATTGTCAAGAAAACAGACAAGTAAACCCCCTCTCTTAGTACCCATTACACGTTCCCCCAACCGAGTGAATATTCATGCCTGAATAACAAAGGAACCCCCTCACGTCTCGCGATTCATGTTTTGCCAACTCTGGAAAGTCTCTTTAATAATACGCCAGCATCTTACAATGCCTTGACAATCTTCTCAAGAGCATCGACGAGAATATCGGCGTGGTGCTCCTGCAGGATCAACATGGGACGCAGACGAACAGCATTAGCACCGCTGCCACCAATGTTGATACCAAACTCCTTGGCCTTGGCCAGGAAAGCATCGCGCTTGGGGTTGTCAAAGGCAATAAAGGTTCCCTGACCCTTGCCACGAAGATCCTTGAAGTGCTCGGGGTACTTGGCTGCGAGAGCTTCGAGCTTGCCGAAGAGGTAGTCACCGACCTTGGCAGTGTGGTTGACGAGATCGAGTCGCTCGATTTCGTTGATGATGGCGCGGAAGAGCAGAGCCCTGGCGGGGTCTCCCATCCAGGTGTTGAACTGACGGTATGGCTTATTGGGTCGCAAGGCTTGGTTGCCGTAGTAGTAGCCGGCAGTCTGGGCCTTCTTGGAGAAGGTGACCATGTCCGGGGGATCCTGTAGGTTCCAGTGATCGTGAGCCCAGAACTTACCGGTAGCACCGACACCAGTCTGGACCTCATCGACAATGAGGAGGACATTGTGCTTCTTGGTAAGGGCGCGCAAACCGCGGAAGAAGTTGGGAGTGGCATGGTTGTCACCACCTTCACTCTGAATGGGCTCCACAATAACGGCAGCAGGAGGGCTGTGCCATGTCTTGATGAGGTGCTCTACCTCGTCCAGAGAAGCCTGCTCGATTTTGGCGTTCTCCTCGGCATGCTGATCCAGAGGATACTTGAGCTGGGGGAATGTGGCTTGGGGCCAGTCAAAGGCAGGAATGTCGATCTTGTGAATGGCCTTGGAGCGGGTGGTAGAGAGGGTACCGAATAGACGACCGTGGAAGGCAGTCTTGAAGGATAGGATAGAGAGCTCAGGAGAACCGGGTGACTTGTTGTTCATGGCAGACTCGAGCTCTTCCTCTGTGAATTCGACATCGGGACCGCCACGCTCCTGCTGTCGTCGGTAGATGAAGGCAGCCTTGAAAGCCAATTCGTTGGCATCGGAACCGGCCAAAGCCGTGAAAACGTTATCGAGGCCCTTAGGGGCGACCCTAAGGATACCGGTCTTGAGGATCTCAGCCCAGTCATGGGAGGGGAAGTTGCCGAGAGCGGGGCGGTTAATGATGGCATTGACCATTTCGGGGGTAGATGCAGCCTTGGCCAGGTTGGGGTTGTTGTAGCCAACAGGAATGGAGGCGATCTGAGCATACCTGTACACAGGCGTGTTAGCTTCAAGTCCAGTAACAGTACGTTTGACCCAAGTTGGCACAGAATAAAACCAATTCTCCGCAGAATTGAGACTTACACATCGAGCAGGTAGTCTCCATCTGGGGTAGCAATGTAATTGCCCACGCTCTTGGTGTAGTCGGCCATGATGTTCAAGCTTCGGGTATCGAAGACCTCGCTGAGCTCGGTGGCTCGCTTGGCACTCTCGGGCCCGGGGAGCTTGGAGGTCTTGAGGACGGGAACATCAGGCTCGCCCTGGATAAAAGCCTTGGACGCCATTCTGAGATTGGTTGTGGTAAAGCAGCGAGCTCTAAGTGTTGTTGTTGGGGCGGCGGTGATGGTGGTTCGAAGGGAGCGGACTACAGGACGCAATGCCGTGGCAGTTCGAAAGGCAGACATGGCTGCTAATAAGGGGAACTTTGTTATATATGGGATTGACTTCTTTTTTCTTCTTCCCCCGCTTCCAAAAAAAAGGCACGTGAGAGTCAGAAAATTTAGTTGCTTGGCCAAAGTTTGTACTGTCAATGCGATATCCCGGTGAAGGAAAGACGGGGAGTTCAATCGGAGTTGGTGTGGCGAGTGGGAGCTTGCAACGTCACCAGTGCGCAAGAGACAACCTAACCTGTAGACTGTAGTAGATACATGTACTCCGTAGGTATGTTGTGATGTCCCTTTTTATCAGGGCCGGGTTATGGCGGCTTATCAGCGGGGGGTGTTATTACACTATCAAAGATGGGCTTCCAGTGTTCCGTGGGGTGAATCCATTTATCCATCCACTGATCTAACGTCCAAACGTCCAAACGCCCAAAGGCATTGAGTAATGGCTTCCAATCATTAGGCCGTCCTGAGCTGGTCCAATTGGTCTGGAATGCGGCCGTTGGGATCCTTTGGTGGCTCGATGTGGCACTTTGTGGATTAGGTGGCCCCGCCCTGCATCATCATACCTCCAGCAAAATCTAATCCCATCACCGGCCCATCATCCATTGGCTCGCCTACAATCTATCTTACGTACTCTGTACTCGGACTGCATCTTTGGGCTCCTCCCTTTCCCCAACTTTCCGTGCAGCACCATCTCGGAATAAGAATCCGGAAAGCCACCAGCATTGGCGCGTGTCCAGAGCTCCAAGCTCCAAGCTCTCAAGTCCGAAGTCGGCGGGGTAGCTATGTATAAGCAATTGGAGACCGAAAACACTCACTACCTACAAGTATGTTATCAGTAATCGTAACCCAAAGGCACAACGGCATTGGCTTTAGAATCCTACACTATCAAGACATCCTTGTGCATGGCAATGCCGTGTTCATCACTTAGTCGTCGGGGCTATTATAACCTGCATGAAGCCAGCCTCCTTGATACCTCCCAAAGGGTCCGCCCAAGCCGCCGTTGCCGGGGCCTCGACTTAATTCTCCGGCTCCGGCCCGCTCTTGTGATACTGCATCAACTCCGCAGCTGGCAATTGCAAAGGGCGTACTCCGTAAAGTCAAGTATAGAATAATGCAGCCTATTCATCGGCCATGTTGGGGATTATCCTATCCAATTCATTATAAACTCTGCATCTCTAACTTCAGATAATGGCAATAGCCCCGAGTTCCACCCCGCAATGATCCTCCCAATCCCAATGCAACCTTCGCCTTGCTGAAAATGACCCGAGGGAACACGTTAGGAACCCAATGCAAAACGCGCTAAATCAAAATGCCTCCAGTATTGATACATGTGGTACAGTGGTAGGATCATCTTGCATATGCTCCTCTGTCCATGCTTGCTTATAAAAACCCATGCTCCTCCTCCTGCTCACGTATATATTTCACCATCGTTTTCTTGTGAATCTGGGTAGAATTGTGTTAGCGCCCATGATGATACCGGCACAAGCTCTTTTACTCACCATCCCTGCATATCTGCCATCCATCAAGACGCAGACATAACGAAGACCCAACTTAACAAAACACTCATACACCAGGTCCATGGGCGACTTGATATCCAGAGCCACCGGTGCCTATCATTCGATTAGATTTCAACCTGGCTTTGATTGAAAGAATATTAAGGGGGGCCACTTACTGGATCAATAAAGGGTGTAAAATTGGTTGGATCCGGCTCAGAATCATCATCATCATCGATGCTTGGAATACGATCCATCAGACATAGACTCGAAGATTCATCTACAAGTTGGTCCAATGCATATTCGAGGTCTGGAGCAGGTATAAGTCCAACCAAGATATCATTCCTAATGATGGGCAAGCCACCATCCAACTCCCCGGCGCGCTGGAGAATCTCCAGTTTTACACGAAGGCTGGCAGCAGGGACCACTGGTGAGTTTGTAATATCGATAACTCGCTCTCGGCGCACACGACGGATGATGTCAGTGAGATCTCCTGTAAATACAGGTTTGTGCTTGTTATCCAAGAATGGATAGGCATTCATATTGGTAAGGAGATCCTGTGTCAAGTAAGCAAACTGATGCGCACTCTTTCTCGCACTTTGTTCCACTTACATAGATACTGCAAGGCTCAATGGCATCGGCAGTCCACTTGGCCACCAGAATAGTTAGTGAGAAGGGCAACACGTAGTCGAGACTGCCTGTGAGCTCAAACAAAATGACTGCAAGCGTCATTGAAAGCCGTGTGACACCACACATGGTAGCGCCAGCGGCAATCAGACCATATATTCCGGGCTGAACGCATGTTCCTGTCGCCGAGTTTGCGCAGCCTTTCCAGATGCTCCAATCGGGATGAGCGAGCACCAACCATTGTACCAAATGGCCAATGATTCGCCCCATCAATCCGCCAACAACCATGGACGGGATGTAGATTCCTGCGGGTACTTTCTATGCACATTGTTAGCTAGCTTCAGACAAACTCACTTTCCCTCAGTGTTGGACTTACAATTCCGAATGTGATGACCGTCAGGAACCCCTTGATTAAGAGAGCCACAAATAGTTCTTTTATAATTGAGGGTATATCATCCATCGTGCTAGGGCATAATCGTCGCCCATCGAGATGTGCACTATCACATGGTGATGCCAAATTCAACAGCAGTTTCGCGACTGAGAGCTTGGTCAACGGATTCCAATAGCTCATTAATCCGGTTGTTACGGCAACTAGAAACACCTCTAACAGTGGGTATGCCTTGATGATGTCGATTCGACGAAATGATTGCGCCCAATGTTTGGAGGCTTTGATGAAGAGGGCTCCCAAGGCGCCGCCAAGAATGCCGACCAAGATGAATGACCATATCTCAAAGTATTCCCAGTCTACCGTATATCGAATTTCAAACATGACGATCTTGTGGGTTCCATATGGATTCAAGAACTTGAGCGATAAGGAGGCTATGATACAGGCGAAGAATGTTCGGAATAACGTTTTGGCTGGGAAGAAATAGGATACTTCTTCAAGACCAAATAGCACACCACCAAGAGGAGCGCCAAAGGCGACAGCGACACCGGCGGCAGCAGCCGCGGAGAGAACTTCTCGTCGCTTGGCATCATTATGGTCGTATTTGTCGAACAGACGACAGGCAATGTTGCCCACACATGTGGCCATATGAACGAAAGGGCCTTCTTTGCCAAGACTCAATCCCGAGGAAACGCTCAGGACCAAAGCAATCATCTTTATGATTAGCGTTTTAAGACCAAGGAAACCGTGCAAGACGAAGCCACTGAGAATAACGCGGACTTCGGCAACACCACTGCCCGCAGCGGAATAGTAGACCATGGGCGGATCTTCTGATTGTACCTCGACTTGTTGCCGAGGGCTGGTGCTATCATAGCCAGCGGAGTCGGTAGAGGACTCGGGAGCAGTCTCGGCGCCAAGATTCTCATCCAACGTTGTCAAACGATAGGCTGAAGGGACGACAGTTTTGGTGAATAGAGCCACCCAACACGAAGCGACTGCTAAAGTGATGACGCAGACGAGGTATATCAGGAAATCCGTCCATTTTTTGCCAAACGGATGATAATGGAGTGCTTCGGACCAAGTTGACCAGTCGTCACACTCGCCACCCTGGGGACAACATCTCTATAAATTCAGTCAGCCAGCGTCCCTTTGAGTCTCGGAGGCACCCGTGTGCATTCGTTGACCAGCAGGCTGTAAGGGTGCAAGTGATTGCCTACCTTTTCATCCAGGTACCAAGCTCGTGTGCAAAAGCCGAGTTTATAGTCAAAGACGGTGGATTCCGCCACATCGACGACGTACGCTATCAGTGCGACCACGAAGCCGCAGAGAGCGCTCAGAATCCATCCTTGACTGCCATCGAATATGACCAGAAGGCGTCCCCAGAAGTCCTTTCTGCTGCGGAGGGCCTTGACACGATGGGAATCGGCTATTGTATCGTGAACCCAGTCGGTGCTGGTAAATTGATCGTACCACACTCGTTCATTTGGACCGGCAAAGCTCTTGGATTCGGAGAGTAGGCGATCGGGGAAGGCTCGGCTCAGACGTTGGCCCCAAGATGAGTGGCGACTGTGATTCCGAGACTTCCGTGCAATACCTGTAGAACAAATGCAGCTTAGCATCCTTTGACTTGCCAGAGGTAGATGGTATCGGCCAGATCAGCTGCTTTGAATGGCAAAACTACGTACTCGAATAGCTCTGGTTTCTGGAGAGGTTAGGATGTTGCGGAGACGCAATGCCGCCATCGAAGCGAAGCTTTGATCTCGAGACTGTTAGGAGAGGAGATCGCTCGTCCGGCTCCGTTGATGACGGTTGGCGCTGCGCCAAACGAGGCCGTCGGAATGTGTGAGGAGATGGTGGTTGAGAGGGCGATATGTTGTCGTCTGGCTCAGCCATTTTAGACTGTGACATTGCGTATGTGGCAGATGGCGATGGATGCGAGAGGGAAGAGTTTCGGTCCGGCGTCTCAAGTCAGATTTCGGTTTACATTGAACGCCTATTCTCTAAAAACAAAGGATTCGAAAGGACAAGAGAAAGAGAGGACCTAACAAGAGGACGTCGGATAGCTTTGAGCCGGACAAAGCAAAAGGCGCAAATACCAAACAAAATTGGTGAGGCGAAGGTCTCAATATTGGTAAAGGTTGCATCGAGTCCCGTGGGTCAGGCATGCACATTCCGGGGGAGGCGTTTCGTCCCTTCTTGGAAATGGGAGAGATGGTGTCAAAGCTTACTAGGTAGATACAGTAATAGTACCGCGTGATGTACTTTGTATAAAGTGGGATTGTATGTAACTACCTAAGATGATCAACGCCCACATGGGCTTAACCTCTAAACCGGGGCCACCACGAAAAAGAAATGATGAAATGATATCAACGTTGAACCTGAAAGGCGTAAGAAATGGTAAGACACGGCAAAACAACCAAAAAAACAAAGATCTCTTAGGTACATACAAGTATTAGGAGTAGGCAGATTTTAGTTCCAAGATACAGCCCCTCCTCCCCCAATACGGGCTTGGGTTGTTGAAGCTCACAGCTTTGTACCTCTACACGTACACGTGCTATTGGATAGGGGAGCTGGAGCCCCAGGTAGGTGTGTAGGCGGGCTAGTTACGATTCGCCGTCACCCCCATCGACTTGGCGTTCCAGTTGGATGGATGCAAGCCGCCCTCTAAATGGTGGCTGCTGCTTGTGTCACGCGCAGACCAAAATATGATGCAAGGTACCGAGACTCGCTCTACCAATTCATAGCACTACCAAGTACCTAGTACCAATACCACCCCGGTTGCTCAGAGGTAGGGTCGTTGTCGGAAGGAATCAACATGCTTGTATTAGACATGTGCCCCTCCAGAAGCGTTTGAATCTGGGGCAGATGATGCTGGGGATGATTTCGGTACGGCTTGGCAAGACCCTACCTACTTAAAAGTCTTGGCCGATTTTTTTCATGCTGTTGATTGATTCACCTTCACGCACGCTTTCTCGATAGAGCGCACACATTGCTACCGTCTAGGTAAATATCAACTACCTACTACTACCTAAGGCAGTACCTACGGAGTACCTATCTGGTAGTACCATACGGAGTAGCTCATAATGTTCAAACGACAACTTGCCTCGACTCAATGTCACTTGCGCATTAATGTTTCTTGGCGTTTTCTTGGCCCGATTTGGAAGCTACACAGGAGGGTGGAGGGGCCGCGATGGAGAGGAAAACACGGGATCAGAGCCTTTGACGCTGCAGTGTGGACGGAGTACTCTGTACATACCTGTACTAAATCAACGTCACAGCCGCATAGAAAGTGCGGGATGACGTTGGACGGTTTAGTGCTCAGCCAGCGGTCTTAGTAATATTGAACCCCTGTTCTTGGTGCCGCAACGGGTCCACGTATTTCCGGTTACTGCAAGTCTTATCTTATCAGCTTGGAAATTTTCAGAGCTACCAGCAAAAAAGTTGTAGTGGGCGAACACTGTAAGAACTTGTCCAGCGGCAAGCAACAGATGTTGCTTTATCCGACATTCTCTGCGCAAATTGCCTCAAGCCCAAGAGCCTTCTATAATTAAAGGTCCCTAATATTTGAGCCATGGCAAAAAAGAGAAAGGCCTCGCGCCAAGATGCGCAATCCAGCGGGCCAAAAGAATTGGATGTCGCCGACGCTCGACTTGGCCCTGTCTCGACTTTCGAAGATGTCGCTAACTCTGAAGATGAATTCTTCATGAATCGGGATGCCATAATGCTGGACGATGAGCCGAGCTCAAAACGCCGGAGAGGAGTTGAAGACGACCTGGAATTTTCCGACGAGGAAGTTCTAGGCTTGGACGATGATGACTCGAAGGAAGATGACGACGAAGACGAGGACGAGGACGAGGACGAAGATGAACACCCAGCACCCAAGTCAAAACGAGGATCCAGTAAAAAGGGAGGTTTTTCAGATGAAGAGGAAGTTAAAGGTGGGGATGAAGAAGGCGAAGATTCAGGATGGTGGGGCTCCGAAAAGAGAGAATACTATGATGCCGATAACATCGAGACCGAGGCGGACGCTCTGGAGGAAGAGGCGGAAGCAAAGAGACTCCAGAAAAAGAAGCTTTCCAAGATGGCCGAAGAAGACTTTATTTTCGATGGCGACGAGTGGTTGGCCGGAGAGGAAGAGACAGAAGAAGCCACTGAGACCGTTACGGAAGTTCTCAAGGAAATCGAAATCACCGACGACATGAGCACAGAGGAGCGATCTACACTATTAGCAGCCCGTTATCCAGAATTCGATTATCTTGTCAAAGATTTCCAGGAATTGCAACCTCTACTAGTGGCCCTCAAGACGGAAGCCAAACTCGCCTCTGACGCATCCCTTGCTGCTATCAAGTACTGGGTGCTTGGCTGCTATGTTGCATCCTTGGCTAGTTACTTTGCTATTTTAACATCCCCGGCACGAGATTCATCCAAGGAACAAAAGACACTTGATCCGGCTGAGCTACGAGACCACGATGTAATGGAGACTTTAATGCAGTGCCGCGATGCTTGGGACAGGATCAAGGACATGAAATCACTTGGCAAATCTGACGACTCGGCTCTACCGATGGATATCGATGCCATCCCTCAGTTTTCTATGGATGATGAGACCATTAAATCAGCCGAGAAAAAGAAGAAGACTAAGAAACTGGATGCTGCGGCCGCAGCCAAGAAGGCAAAGAAGCTGGAAAGAGCCAAGGCGATCGAAGAAACAGTCGCTGATCTCTACGATATGCCTCTAGGCATCAGAACTAAGACCAAGGGCAAAGGCGCGACGTTATCTACACAGGACGGCAATCATTCTGACTTTGGCGAGGAAGATGTTCTGGACGATCAGGCTGCTGCTGACAAGGCGGCGCGCAAGAAGAGCTTGAAGTTTTACACCTCACAAATTGTGCAAAAGGCCAATCGTCGTGCTGGTGCTGGGCGCGACGCAGGAGGTGATATGGATATTCCTCATCGTGAGCGTCTCCGAGATCGCCAAGCACGTCTTCTTTCACAAGCCGAGAAGAGAGGCAAGAAGGATTCCAAGCATGGCGCGGATCTGGGTGACAACAGTGATGATGACGACACCACAGCTGCCAAGACTATTCGCAATGACGAAGACGAATACTACGACATGGTGGCAAACAATTCCAAGTCCAAGAAGGACGACAAGGCTGCCCGATATGCCGCATACGCAGCAGCGAGCAAAGCAGACAGGGTTGTTGAGAAAGAGGAGGTTGGTGCAGACGGCAAGAGAAAGATTTCTTATGCTATTGAAAAGAACAAGGGCCTGGCCCCAAAGAGGAACAAGGATGTGAGAAACCCAAGAGTCAAGAGGAGAAAACAGTACGAAGCCAAGCAGAAGAAGTTGAAGAGTATGAGGCCGGTTTGGCAGGGAGGCGAGCCCAAGGGAGGCTACAAGGGAGAACTCAGCGGCATCAATGCTGGGGTTGTCAAAAGTACCAGACTATAGAGGATGCATATACTATTATTTCAGTCAATATTTCACAGCCGATTCTGATTTTCCAAACTATTTTTCTCTCCGTTGGTTTGCTTCTATGGTTGTGTGAAGATGTGTTGCATTGAGCTGCAGCGAACTAAGTCAGTGAGCGGTACGACCAGGTGTTGCGATTAATTGCCCCACCATAAAGGACATCCATACTCGTGGTAGCTCGTAACTCAAATCCAATTTCAACACGACTCTTCAATCCCATCGTGACACACTCCTAGACACATATTCATTGTGCATTTGAATCTTGAACCTACCAATGTCGCATCATTTATAACACGGAATAACGAGTTTCCTCGCCCCATACGAACAAAGGCCACAATGGCCACGACGGACCCGACCAAATTCACCTCTTCCGACCAAATCTTCTCCACGAACCACACGCTCCCCCAGATTCGCTCCATCCACAAGGCCCTCCATGTTGAGATCGAAGACAAGGCAGGCCGCCTGCGAACGCAGGTGGGCAGCTCATACCGGGACTTGCTAGGCACTGCAGATACCATCGTGCAGATGCGAGGGGACAACGATGCGGTACAGGGCCTATTGGGGAAAATGGGGTGGCGATGCGGGAGGACAGTAGTCTCGACTAAAGCCACTGGCCTGGCCAAGTTTATCTCCAAGGAAAAGAAGTCAGATATCGCCGAAGCGGCGCGGCAGAAATTACTGGATAGCTGTTTCTTGGTCGTCGGGAGGATACTCAAAGGCAAGGGACAGTTGGATAATGGAGTCACGACGGGAGATAGACTGGTTCTGGCCACCAAAGTGTGGGTGCTGAGCCGACTTCTGGTAAAAAGCCTGGGAGCCGAATTTTCAGACGAGGGAGCTCGCCAAGCTACCGAGACAGCAAAGAAGACATTGGACAGTCTGCGCCGCCGACTTCGGAGAGCTTTAGAAAAGATATTGGGCAAAGTCAGCGAGGATTCTGACAGAGAAGATATTCTCAAAGCACTCTGCGCGCACAGTCTTGTCAATAGTTCTGGAGCCAAGGATGCGTTGCGATACTTTCTTGAAGTCAGGGGCAAGGCCATGACGCTCGGTATGGAGGAGAGCGACCGTGTGAGGACTACGGATGATGTTATTCAGGCTCTTAAGCTCTACACGCGAACACTTCTTGATGTACAGGCATTAGTACCGAGCAAATTGTCTCAGACACTACATGGTCTAACTAAGAACCCGCTACTTGAGGACGCATCCCTCCAACAGCTGGAAGGACTGCGTCTGGATATTTTTGAGAGATGGTGCAGCGAAGAAATACAGTATTTCACGCCCTTTATTCAGCATGACGACCTCGAGGGAAAGCAAGCAAGGGAAACGCTCACTGATTGGTCCGAAAAGGGTGTTGAGGCGCTTCTTGTCGGCCTAAACAAGACCCTAGTTCACATGGCTGACTTCAAGTCAATAATGGAACTTCGAACCAGCCTTATTCAGCTTTGGATACGCGAGGGGGGCAAAGTGAGGGGATTCGATCCCCAGGAAACTCAGGATAGCCTTCGCGAGGTTATCAACTCACGGATGCTTGCTGTTCTCGAAGCAAAGGTGTCAAAGCTTCACATTGTGGGCTCGGAAGTGAAGGCTACGTTGGAGGGTTGGCAGGAAGGCACAACAGGTAAATTGCCCGGCCTTTGGGATGAAGATGGCTATCATGAGGCTCTGTCCAGAGGAGCCGCCCCCTTCATACAAGAAGTGGCGTCTCGGTATTATGGCAGAAGCGACGCAGTTTCGAAAGCTATCAATTGCTATGGTTCGTGGTTTCACGTCATTGATGTAGTCAAGGATGTTGTCGAGTCGTTGAAAAAGCAACGCTGGGACAACGACTATGATGAGATTGAAGATGAGGAGACCATTGAGGCGAGGCAGCAGTTACTCAGCAAAGATGACCCAAAGATGCTGCAGGATAAGCTGGACACAACACTTGACACATCATTCAAGGCATTAGAGGATGAGATTCGGAAACTGTGGGAGGACAAAGCTGACGACGACAAGAACGGTGAGGTGGCCATGTATCTGGTCCGAGTCCTACGGGATATTCGACGTCAGCTCCCAAAACGCGACGCGATTAGAAAATTCGGGCTCGTAATGGTTCCTCCAATGCACCGAAAGATTGCGATTTGTGTATCAACCCCGCCAGTGAACAAGTTTACGACTACTAGCCTCTCGAAGAGGACAGTGGTCGGGAAGCCACTGTGGGAAGGTGACCCGGCATTACCGAATCAACCCTCAGCAGAAGTGTTCCAATTTCTTCACGGCCTGTCAGGGGCCATGGCGGATGCTGGTGTGGATCTATGGACCTCGGCTGCGGTGGCTGCTCTCAAGCAGCATGTTGGTGAGCAGTTATGCCAAGCATGGAACAAGGAGCTGGAAGCACTTTCATCTACTATTGAGGTAACTGAGGAGGAAAAGAAAGAGGAGGAAAAGAAGGACGAAGAGAAGAGTGGTGAGAACGAAGACAAGGGTGAGAACGAAGAAAAGGACAAGAATGAAGAGAAGGACGAGAAAGGAGATAAGAAAGAGGATGAGAAGGTCGAGGATTCTTCTCTTACGACCGAACAAGTAACAGACATCTGCACACAGTGGCTGTTCGACATCTCCTTATTGCAATGCTCCATTGGAAGCGGATCAAGGGAAGCAGCCGATGCGCTTGAGAAGCTTGAGGAAGTTGTGTTTAAGAAGACTGGCCTGGAAGATCAATCGCGACAGCGCATTGGCAAAGCCGCACGGGGCTTTTGGAACCGAACCAACTTGCTTTTTGGATTATTGGCATGAAAAACACAAACAACATGTTTGGAAGCTATCTTAATTATAAAAAGTCCTTGTGTCCAGCAACTACCGTTTTGAAACGCTTGTTTTTTATCTCATGATCAGGTTGACCATGTACATCAAATCACAACTTGACGGTCATGGGTCATAAATGTCATCCCTCCTCTTTCAAAAAGAAGGCTTACAGCTTGTGTCTCTTCTCACCACTCGCAATCTTGCGGAACTGCTCCTGTGGCACACCAGACAAGAATCTCCCCAGCCCATCAAACACCTCGCGGTAGTTGCTCAGGTCCACGAGCTCCGTCTCCGGGCTGCGGATCAGCTTCTTGATGCCGAGCAAGCTGTCGCCAATCAGGTGCTCGCCCAGCCTCTCGTCGACCTCCTTGAGCACCAGCTCCCGGAACTTCTTGTCCTCGCCCTGCTGCACCTCAAACACCTCGTTCACGAAGCCCACCTGCTTCAGCTCCGCGGAGCTGATCCGCTTGCTCATGATGAGCGCCTCCTTGGCCTTGGGGGTGCCCAGGCGAGTGACCAGCGCGCGGGACGCACCGCCCTCGGCGACGAGGCCGATGGATGAAAAGGGCGTGAGGAGGAAGGTGTGGGGCGCGGCGTAGATGAAGTCGGCGTGGGCGACGAGGGCGGCAGAGAGGCCGATGACGGGCCCGTTGAGGCCGACGACGAGGATCTTGGGGTGGGAGGCAAAGGCCTGGGTGATGTTGAGGTTGAAGGCGACGAAAGTCTGGAGCCAGTGCTGACGGTCGTCGACGACGCCGGTGGGGACGGATTTGCTGATGGAAACATCGGCGCCGCTGTTGGATATATATTAGCTAAAAAACCCCCACCAGTGTATCATAGTCTCCGTGTTTCATATTAAAGCTGATTTAGATTTCATATAATAGAATCCATATCTCATCATGATGAAGCAATGAGACAACAGAAAGATATAAAAGTAAAAGTGAAGGAAAGAAAGCCAGAAAGAAAGAAAGAAAAGAAAAGAAAGAAAAACATACGCAGAAAAGAAGCGCCCCGTGCCAAGAATGACGGTAATGTACACCTCATCGTGCGTAGCCACCTCCCTCAGCTTCTGCGAGAGCTCATAGTACTGCTTCTGCGACAAGGCTCCCAGCTTCTTCTCGTTGTGAAGGGTGAGCACCGCGACGCGGCCGAGATACTCGGCGGTCACGACGGACTCTTGGGTGGTGTAGGAAGCCATGATTAAATCAAGGAAAGAAAAGCACACAAAGATGTGGTCTATGTCTTTTATTTAAAGAGCTGGGAAATGAAGTTGAATTTTTATATGTGTTTTGTAAATGTTCTATAACTGTATGAGATCAAACCATTAAAGAATCAAAGGGGGGGAAGGGAGAGCAAGTTCAGTTCTATAAGTATAAGCCTCCAGCTTACTCTTGTACCGCTGACGGGCCCGCCGGTCAACCCCAAGAAATGCCCCACAAATCTGCTTGTATTGCCTCGGTCTGGTATCGTTTGAAGATTGCGGGGGTTGGTTTACCGACTCGGCTTCGGTATTGTTGCCGATTCGTCAATTCTTTTTCTCAGGTACACGGAGTTTAGGAGTACTACCTCTTCAAGCGTTGCACGGAATGAAAGATGTTGATTGACTAGACTTGCTAAAACATGTTTCTTGATTGGGCAGCTTTTCTCAGAGCGGTGACTAAGATGTGGTAAAATACGGGACTCTCCTAAGCTCGCCCCTCTGGTACATGAATCCTCATTTACATCAATACTATAGCAAGAAGCCATCTTTTATTCCAATAGCATGTAGCAAACAGGATCAAGACAACAGAATCACTTCACTTCAAACTGTTCAACTACTTTGTAGCAATAGCCCATGCTAATTGATATGGATCTCTACCGATAATTTTAACCACGCTCACAATTAGTCGTAAACACCCCGCCACATGCTCCATTTTGGTAGACCCCGTCCCACAACTTTATCGACGCGCCCTGATCTGTCGCTGTTTGGGGAAGTCCAGTGGAATAACCAGTTTCGCAATATGTGCGACTCGCCCATCTGCAACATTCTTCACCGGCTTTACTCTCGCTCCAATCTCATAAAAGTACTGGCTCATCGTTCTCTGATCCAGTCTCAAGTCGTACCGCAGATGCTCCGTATCCACCTCGAAATTATCGATAATCAACGCAAACACGCAGCAGTGCGCCATTAGGAGGTCTATGTGGAATTTCCGTACCGTACCAGCGTCAGAGAACTTGCGTCGAATGTTCTCAATGACAGCATCGGGTGCCGGTGAAAGAAACTCTCGAAGCTTCTCCTTGGGTGGTACTCTGCGTGTACCCCGTTCTTTCCCTGGTGCCGTTCGAAGGAAGAAGATGAGGACAAAGGCCATGTATCTCATTACTCGTAATCGCTCCGTAGCTGTATCGTTTGTGGCAATCGCGTTAACCCTAGAGGCGATGAACTGAGAAGGCACCTGAATGCTCTCCTTGTGCTTGGCCTTTTCTTGCCATTCCAGAATGGGAACAAGATTGAGAATATCCGAGCCGATGATACTCTTGGGATTGTAGACATCATAGACTTCGCTAGCATCAAGGTTGGCTCTTGGGATCGGTTTAGCCTCGTCAATGACAGCCTGTAACTCCTCTTTGGTGGCCATATTTGATGTGAGCTTGCCAACCGACTCCAGAATAGCCTTGGAAGCATCGTCGATCTTCATTGGTGTGTCTTCTCCGTTCTTTGCCTGAGGTATGAGAGCGTTCAAAACTCTTTCTTGAATAACCTTCCTGGCCTTCTTCGTTCCAAAGGTCTGTCCAAGGTCTGTCCTCTGCTCCATCATGGTCTGCTTTAGGTTAGCAAATGGCGCTCCATTTCCACCATCATCTGTAAAGCAAAAGCTTACCGTCTTTTGGTCTCGTTCGCCCATGGACGAGGCGGCCGCTTGCTTGGAGCGCACTGCGCCACGTATAATCATCTTCTTCGCCTCAACCACCTGAAGCTTGCCAGTTTCCGGGTCGTATACTCCAATGTAATGGTTGAGCAGGTGTTGTGAATCTCGTGATTCCTCCTCTTTTGCTGTGTAATCTAGGCTCCGGTGTGATGTCGAGTGAAGCAGAAGCGCTTGGTCTACGGCATGTTTGGGTTGCTTTGCTTTGGGTTTCGACTGATCTTTCGACACATACGAATGGAAAACGAGGTCTTTTGGCATTTCAACGCCAGGAGTGACCGCTTCAGGTTGTCAGCAAATAGAAAAATAAATCTAATTGACCTGATGCGCTTCATACCGATAACTGGAGGACAGAATTTGGGTCGGAGAACAGAGGAAACGGCGGCTGTTGCTGGCGGCGCATCAATTACCACATTCTTCGTCGACTTCGCAGCCCCAGCCCCATCCCTCTTCCTCTTTTTGTTGCTGACTTCTGACATGTTGAATCCGGCGCAAACGATCGTTGAAGGGCTCACGATGAGGTTGAGGTGGGATGCTGCTCCCAAATTTTTTTGGCAGTTCGGCGGCAGGAAAGTTCCAGCCGACATTTAGCCGGGCGGTGAGAAATTGACCCCACCCACCCATCATCGCAGGCCGACGTCATGAGAAGTGCTGCATGCTGAAGCGAAGGATATCACTGACAAACAGCTATAGCGGGTCAATTGCTTAGAGCTGCCAATTACCAGCTGCCATCAAGTGCTTTTATCGATAGCGCATGCATTGCATTCAACACCCACAACTTAAGCTTCCAAAATACGCACGCGACACAGGGCTTGACCTGGAGGGGTCGGTACACAATCAAGCATTTGATGCGTAGGGATCGAACATGGAAAGTAGGTAGAAATATCACGGCATTGCAGACATAAATGGTTGAAGCAAAATCTGCATTTTTTTGTTCATTGTCAAGCATCTTAGTGGTTCCAAAGCGTGTCTCATTGTGGCAGCTTGCTTCTTGTGCAATCCTAAAACGCTTCCCTTTACCCGACCGAAGTTGTCCATTCCCCATCTCTCATGTCCATCATACCCGCCATAACTGGTTTGACAAAGCGCACCGCGGTGTATTGAGTCTCAAAGCGTGCTCATAGAACAGGGTGACCGTAGTTCTGGTTGCGGTGTCGTAGCTTGGCGGACGTATTCAGGCGTTCAAATCGTAACTCATGAAAGATGCGTTAAGTCAGGTAAAAGAGTGAGTCGTTTATTTGCTGGGCTGCTAGTTAGCAATTTGAAGGACGAATGGTAGATGAGGGCACTCACGATCTTGCGCGCATCTTTCTTCTCTTACGCTTAAGGCGACGAACACGCTTCTTCCTCCATTTGGCTCTCATCTTGAACGATGTAGCTGTCTCTTGGTCAGCGCCGCAGCTTTAGGAATTGCAGGCAGTGAAGGATCTCGACCGAGGCAGCAATGAAAAATGCTTTCAATGCTGGTTCTCAATGCGAGATGTCCTTACTGCTGGCTGCTAGATTGGCAACTTACTGGTTCGTTGATGAGGATCGTGATGGGATGAGGTACAAGGAAAGGGAGCTTGCTTGAGAGCGGGGGAATTTCACTTAAGCAAGGCTGCTGTAGGGCATGAAACCCCCAGACATCACGTGCAGAATCCACTGGTCCGTGCATGCATCTGCAGGATACAGTATGCGTGCAATGCACTGTGCTAAGACACTGTATGCACTGAGAGTACGTACCTTGACGACTTATAGATGACTGAATCACAGCGTACCTAGATGGCAAGTGTAAACCAACGTGCCTTCCTGTGAAATCTATCAGTGACTGTATTACTTGGGGAAATTTTGATCAATTCTAAATTGAACTTTTCCATCCTGCCTTCATTGAGGAGAATTGGAATAAACTCACTGAAACATTCCGCGCATCTTCAGCCAAGCAAGTGATATCCATTATCATTACCCTAGACGAATTCGTTCATCAAGTCTCGAGGAGAAATCCAAATGGAGAACCCAAACGACCAAAAGATTATCAGTTACGATGATTACAACGAGAAACCGGTTGCCTACATTTACTTGGTAGACAGCCGTGTGGGTGACCAACCTCAAGGTATCAGGCTCCTCGTCAATTTAAATGTACAGCTGAGATCTCCTGTCCTTTTAACATATTAGTAGAGGTGTTTCCCATTTGGGACCAAGCAATCTTCAAGATTGGGAGAGATCCACGCTCCAAGTATGATCGAGCCTTTCAATAATATGAAGAGCTGTACACTAATACTCCCAGCACTTTGCCCATTGAGACGGATGGAGAAAATATGGTATCACGAAATCATTGTGAGATTTATGTCGTCGTTTATGAGCATTCTGTCAACCACATCTACGTTCGAGATCGAAAATCTTTCAATGGGACTTATGTCAATGGTAACTTGGTTGGGATTGGCCCTGAGATGTCTTCGGGATATTTGCTGGAGGATGGAGATGCCATTGAGATCCGGCCGTACTGGCAATTCATTGTTCGGCAATCTTGGAAACCCCCTGAACACCCGTTAACCTCACTTCAAAAGGAAGAATGCAAGGTCTTTGCAGACAAGTATCTTGTGACGGAACGATGTATAGGCCACGGCGCCGATGCTGCTGTCTACTTGGCTATCGAAACTGCTACAAAGAAGCAATTAGTTTGCAAGGTCGTTCATCTTGGTAGACCACATG
Source organism: Hypomyces rosellus (assembly GCA_011799845.1). Classification (NCBI taxonomy): domain Eukaryota; kingdom Fungi; phylum Ascomycota; class Sordariomycetes; order Hypocreales; family Hypocreaceae; genus Hypomyces; species Hypomyces rosellus. Next base: position 1,924,525 of record WWCI01000003.1, read on the forward strand.
GAAGAAGTTCTTACGAAAACAATCGTCGGAAATTCCAAGAGGCAGATGTCCTTCGGCAGCTTCAGCATGTGAGCACAATTCCTAGCGGCCTCAACATGGTGCAGTCAACTGATATATCTAGCCCAATATACTGCCATATATCGATGCCATTAGTTCTCCCTTCACACTGTATGTTCCCAACTCTGATATCCAAAGGAAGCGGTACTGACAAGTCAAAGCTACACTTTTACAGAACTTGCTGCAGGAGGTGATCTACTCTCTTTTATCCTCCGACAAGAATTCGTTCGCGAATTCGACGCTCGAATTATCTTGCGACAAGTGGTACGCGGCCTGTCCTATCTTCACTCTAAAGGGATAGTGCACCGTGATTTGAAGCTTGAAAACATACTCTTGGCCTACTCACCAAAAATCGCCTACCATCGGATTATGCTGTCCGACTTTGGCACCTGTGCAGTTCCTCATCGAAGCCGGATGAGGACACAAGTGGGTACCGAAACTTACCAAGCACCGTAAGTGCAGAGGGAGATCCATTCTAGGGCATTTTGCTGACCCATACAGCGAAATATACACGAGAACCCAGCCCCAGACTCCAGCAGTTGACATTTGGTCTCTGGGAATCGTTACCCTGCATTTGCTTACATCTGGCAAGGAAACCATAGGCGACCTCAGCCTTAAGGGCCAGAGAGAAATAAAAGAACGTGTTGATGAAACGATGCTCAAGGTGTCACCTAAGCCATCTGTGGAGAGTACAGAGTTCGTCTTGGGATGTCTCCAGATAACCCCAGACGACCGAATGGCGGCCATTGAGGCAGAGTGCCACGATTGGTTTTGCACGCCAGAGAAGGATTTCGATTTTTTCCAAAAGTTAGATCGCAGGATCATGGCCAATTGGGGACCTCAGAGCCAGCTTAAGCCAATGCCACTGGAATTGCGAAGCATGGTTGGATCAATACTCGTTCCACCAGACATGGCTAACGTCTCCGTATACGACCAAATCGGACTGGTTAAGGAGGGCTCCCTCTCGATTGAAGAAAAATCGCAGTATTTTAGTGGAATGGAAATAGTCAAGAAAGCTGACGTAGCAGAATTCAGAGAGCCGCCACTACCACAACCGAGATTAACTGAAGCATCCGAGGCCACCATCACCGAGAAGAAGCAGACGAGACCCCATTTGGAGGACTTTCGTGAACGAGTCCAGCAGGCACCGCAACCAGAGAGCAAACACACAAGGTCGCAACGTATGAGAATTGACGACGCCACGTTTCTGCCTCTACCGGGCCTTGATAGACATTTGCGACCAGCTGCTTCACATGACCAACGGCAACTAATTCTGGCAGAGCTCGAAAGGACAAACGCCAAGTTTCTCGTGGATGTGCAATCGATTTTTATGAATAATCAGAACGATATGACGCTGCGATAAGACTGACACCATACCAGCTCTTTATACGACTCATGATTAGGGGATTTTTTGCTTTCATACGTGATCCGGGCTAACATTCAAGTTTTCATCAAGTGGATTTGAAAGGATTGATTCAAGTGGTTTTAGTGTTGTTACAATCTTTGAGTACTTTGTCGGTTTATTGGGCCGATCAATCGCTTTGTCAATATTCAACTTAGTTTTTTGCTAAACAATGAATCCTTATACAATCTTGGTATCCATTGACTGGGCCACCTCGTCCTTCAATTCTTCCTGAGCACGAGATATGGGCTCTAAACGTATCCAAGGCGGAGAAGATTTGTCCTCTTGTCACCCTTGGTGGCCAAACTGCCAAACTCTAGAGGGTGTAATTCAGGGAACTCATTATGCCGTTCACTGTTCTGATTGATCAGGGGTTGGAGAAGCGTCCTAACTTGTCCAACCTGGTCAGTTGCATCTTCATGCGTGCTCACTTTTTGAACATCATCCAGCGCCAACTTCATTTCCTCGTTTGTCAAAGGTCTCTCTCTCTCCCTCCGAATCGCATCAGCAATACCGCCCTTTGTCTTCCCATCGGATCCTTTCTCCTCCGAGTAAGCAACCAAGTTCCCTCTTCTAATAACGAGAACTTGGTCTGCTGCTCCGGACTGATCCAGAAACGTAGCTGCATCAAGCAGGCCCTTGTACGAATCATCGTGCACTTTAACAGGGGTCAACCGGATGGGCAGGTTCCGCGACTGGGCCTCGGGGAGTTTTTCGTAGAAGCGGGTGAGTATGCCGAGACGGCTCAGGGCTTCCGGGACGGCTAGGATGAGGACCTCTACGCGGTAGTTTGCGGAGCGGAAGATGCTGGCGAGCTGGGTGAAGTCGTCCGGGTGGCGGCATGCGCTCTCAAGGAGGACGTCGAGGTTACGGCGGACGGCTTCCTGGGCGGCCATGGAGAGCCAGCGGCGTGCGTCGGGTCCCGTGGCCGGCGAGGCGAGATTTGGGGTGGAGAGCATGAGGCGGGTGTATTCCGGGTGGTAGGTCTTGTAAGTATCCGCGATGAAGTGCGCGAGAGACTTGGGTTTGTTGTTGTCATTGCTGTTGTCCTGGGATTGGAGGGCGGAGAGGATGGCGGGTGCGAGGCGAGTTTTGCCGGCTCCGGTTTGGCCGACGGCGAGGATGGCGAGGGGAGTGCGGGAAGGGGGATCCGATGTAGTGTGCTGGGATGATGATGACGAGGGAGGGAACTCGGCGGGGAGGATTTCTTGGGTGAAGATGCGGGTTGATTGCTCGTCGGAGAGGCGGTAGGAGGAGAGGTCGGGGGGAGGAGGCATGTTGGGTAGTGATGAGATGGTGTTGATGGGGAGGTGGTGGTGAGAGATGAGACGGTCTTGAAAGAGGGCGTAGTAAGTGAAGAAATAGGTAAATATAGGGCTATTTTTGTGAGTATTTAATATGTAAATAGGTTGATGATGGTGAATATGAGAGGTTTGCCAACATGGATATTGGGGGGTCGGGTTTCGGTTATGAGCTCAACTTATAAGAAAGCTGAAGTTGATTAATAGCATCAGCAGTGACGTTGTAAAAACCCTCTCTTGTTCCAGTCATCTCCTCGCATCAAGAAACTAATGCAAGCACTTCCAATAGTTTTCGTCATCCAACCAATCGCATGTAATTACCGTGCTATTGCAAAAACATCTTCGCATGAGTGCGTCATTCTTGGGGTATTCGTTTGCATGATGATGGCTGGAGTAATTAAAAAAAGCTCATCTCCAAATATCAACCCCACTCAACTCCAAATGGGAGGGGGGGGGGGGATTACATCGCCGACTAGGATAGATGAAGAACTCTGTTCTTGTTGTCTATGATTGCCCTTGTTGCCTGTGATCTCCCTCTTATTAATCTAAATTTCCTTTTATAGCAGTTAAAATTTTGACGGATTTTTATCGCATCACTTTCGTGCATATATTGCCTTGGTGGTAGTTTTTTCATTCCCCTCACTTACCCACAATCTCCATGATATTATCCCACTTCATCACATCAGGTCATTGGATATTGCTTCGTATTCTAAACCAAACCTCCTTTTCCAATAGGACAAGCATAAAATCCATTATTTTATAAAGTATAATTTATATGACAAAAGTCTATATTTATAAATCCGTGCAAATGCTAGTAGGGGATGAGCGCAGACTTTTGGTCATACTCACATAAATGTAGTTGTATTGAAAAGAAGAGATTAATACGTTTCCCATTCCTCCTCCTCCTCCTCCTTTCCTTTCCCCTTTTCTTCTTCTTCTCCATCTTCTTCACTTTCTTCTTCTTCTCCCCCTTCTTCTCTTTCCTTTCCTTTCCGCTCTTTTCCCCTTTCCTCCTCCTCCCACTTCCTCTCCTCTTCCCTTCGCCTCTCTTCCTCTTCTTTCCTCTCTTCCTCTTCTTTCCTCTCCTCTTCCTCCCTTTGCAACCGCTCTCTCTCCAGCATATTCCTCACATACACCGAATACTGAAAACCCTCAGCGTTCAACCACATGGGTACCGCAAGCCCCCCAATCCTCTGCATCCCATCCCCAACGACCTCGCTCCTCACCCCTTTACGCCTATCCTCCAGCTCCTCCACCAACTTCTTCACCTTCTCTTCCTCCTCTTCCCTCCCCCTCGCCATGGACTCTGATTCGGACTCTTCTTCTTCCTCCACCGCAAACCTCACCTGCCCCGGCTTCTTCTTCACAATCTTCTCCTTCACCTCACGCCCCGCGACAACCCACTCCGTCTCACCCTTCATCTGCACCAGACACGTCTCCCCACTCCTCTCGCACCTCTTACACACGCTCTTGGCTGGGTCCTCCACCCCCCTCAACCTCACAAGCCTCGAACACTGCAAGCCTTTTACGTCGCACTGCAGGCACTTGCCCAGCCCCGTACGGCCCCTCCTCCTGTGCGGCATAAACGTCGGCGGCCACAGCATGATCCTCGCAGGGAGGCCCTCCACGTACCGCGGCTCCCTCATCAGCATCCTCTCGCTGTTCTCCGCCCAGATCTCGTGCACCCTCTCGTTCAGGAGCTGCATCCTTGCCCTCCACGCCCCGAAGCTCTCCCGCGGGCCCTGGCCCATGCCGAACTCGCTCGCCATCATGTCCACCATCTCCCAGACCTCCTCCTCCACCTCCTCCCTCGAGAGGCTCTGCAGCTTCTCCCACCCTTTGCCCTCCCTGAACCGCTTCTTTCGCAGCTCCGCCTTCAGCGCCTCCATGTTGCCCCGTAGAAACTCCTGCTCGTCTTCAATCATGGACCGGGCTGTCGGTGCCTCCTCCTCCATGTCCTCCTCCTTGGAACTGGGCCGTTCTTCTTCTTCAAGACGCCTCACCTTGGCGATTTGTTGTCGCCTTCGCGCTGCGAGGCTGACGTATTTTGCGAGGTTCATCCATTCGTCTTCTTGGGGTTGTTTGTGATGGCCATGGTTACGACTGGTCTGTCTGCCGTTTTGTGACTGGAAAGGGGGCAGTGTCTTCCTATAAGGCATATTGCTAGTCATGATAGCTGGTTGTTGTATCGCGTTCGTAAACCGTAAACTTGAGGGTAGAATGAAAAGGTTGCTTCTAGGCGAAGTTGCACATGGCTAGTTATATGAGGCGAAATCGTCTTCCTTGTTCATTGAGCTTGACACAATGTGAATGCAAAAAACTGAAACTCAATCACGGTCAACAAAGAAACTGAAAGCAAAGATATTATCCAGCTGTGGCAGCAGTGGTATTGGTATCATGGACTAGGTTACGCGCTTCAAACGCAACAATCTAAATCATACAATTCAAGAAGGCAAACCAGTCCTCGCCCATATCCGCCTCCACCGTCGCCTTCCGTTCCTCCGTAATTCATTCAAAATAAAAGTATGCAGTTGTCCGCCCAAAAAAAAAGAAAACCCGCCTCCCGATGCCTTTAACCGATTGAAGGACAAAATGAAAGGTGGACCAAGCATATTATCAAGTAGAAGAAGAAAATAATAAAGTACGAGGAGAAAAAGAGAGGGACAAAGAAGTGAAAGCAAAAGAGGGAATGCATAACATCATGTTTGCAAACCTGAACTCTGGCCACCAAACAAACCAGCAAGTGTGTGCAATGCCTGTTCAGCTTGTACAGCAGCTGACGTGACCCAAGTAACCAAAGCTCAACCTCTCATCCAAAGTCAATCGTACACCCTAATCATGAGTCCTCTCTCTTTAAGCTGCCTATCTAGGCTCATCACTGCCTAGTAGCAACTGAATCGAAGAAAATATTGGCCGACACGGCCGGATGCGAAATGAACTGGAGCTTGAACCCATAACGCCTTTCAATGGTTTCGTGTTCGCTCCGCAAGAAAGAAAGAAAGAAAGAAAAAAACCAACAACAATGAACTCTCACCGCCAGCCTGAGCGGAGAGTCTGATTGCAGCGTATCTGCTGCGTATGTGTTTGTGTGTGCCTCAACGCCATCAAAAGGCAAAACTTCGCCAAGGAAATAATAAATACCGTAACATCGATACAATTAACATATAGCCGTGGGGCTCTCGCCAGTGTTATGTAGCATTTTGTTTTCGTCAAATCATCTTTTGCCGTTTTTTGTTTACTGTTTCTTAAACGTCGTTTATTTCATAAAATCAGGACGAGCTATGCGAAGGCACGCTTCGTGGCGTCACATCGCCACTTCGTCGTCGTGGTGCTGGTGGTCCCCTGCTGTTCGCTTCCGCAATCATGCGTTGCTTCTTGCGAACACTGCTTAACCTGCCCGTAATCATCTTAATCACTAGAGGATCTGTTAGCTGCTGACTTTGTTTACTGCGTCCCTTGGTTGTGAATTCACTTACTGTTTCGAATATGTGCCTCTTCGTCACTATCAAGGTCGCCACTGCTGTCCTTACCAATGGCCTTGATAGCATCCCTTCCCGAGGAAAGCTTCTTTGTTGACGACTCTTCGCTGTTGTCTAGAACAGCCTCAAGAAGTCGTATAGCCGTGATGTATGAAATCTCACAGCCAGGCAAGTTTTCGTTGGTAACCTCATCAATGGCTGCTGCACGGCTCATCTCGAGCGCTCGATCATACATCAACTTTTCAGCACTGATGCCCGCTGTGAGATATACTTGGTTGATACCAGAGCCTGCGGAGACAATGGAGTCTTCTCCCTGATTCGATGGATGGCTCGGGTGATCTTCTGGAAGCAGCCTCTGTGCTTCCATCAGTTTTAAGCGAACAATTTCCGCCTTCTCCAACACTTCGTTGAAACGTTGGCGCACCCATTGAACTGCTGCGTTGATTCGTTGCACGACAGACTGCGAAACGGCTGCCGATACGCCGCCGGTTCTCTTTGACCACCACAAGCTAGCAACGTCCATTGCTCGAGCCAACAGACTGAGAGACTTGACATAGAGGACCAGCGCCTCCTCAGAAAGGGCCACAATGGCTTCAACAGTAAGCCCATCCTCGTCAACGCTCAGCTGCTCGGCGGCAACTCCACCGAGGCCGTGGTCTACAGATGGGGCCATGGGTATGAGCTGCTTGTACTTGACCTCTGCAAATCCGTAAACGCAATCACTCCTCGTGGCAAAATCTTCAATGGTCTGAGCAGCACGCACATCCTCATCCTCAGATTGGACGTTTTTTCCATCTCCAATCAGTCCTGGGGCGGCTGATGGGGTTGGATAGGTAGGGAACGCCTGATACAACGGCGGGGATTGGCCCTTAGGACGAATCGGATTCATCTTGAACCCAAATAGACGAAGGCTGGCATCCTGGATAGCTTTGGAGATGGCACTCGACGCTGAACTGGGACTAGCCGAAAGACCAGCCTCATAGGATGAGCGGCGATCCTGACCACCCCGGCCTTGCGCTACCAGTTGAGTACGCGATGCCGGTGCAGCAATAGCACCTGTAGTAGAATTCGGGGCTCCCTGTTGCGAATGATGCCGGCCCATGTGGGCTGACCTTGGCGAAACGGGGCTACGAGATGCAAGCCTCTCATTTGCCGCCAATTCATCTGCCAAGGCATTGACCTCGACGTGCTTCCTTTCAACAACCACGTAGTCCCTTTCAAACATGACATCTTGTGCCGCCTTTTCAGAGTCCGTGAGTGGCCGATTCGCTCCGGATGGGCGCGCCCTGCGACCTTCGTGCACCAGAGACCCTGGCGGTGAAGCGTTGTCTTGTGTTTGTCCTCCATATAACCGGCCCTGGTTAGGTAGTGAGACCGCATGGTGGACTGAAGGACGATGGATACCTAGACCCTCCCCTGTTTCACGAGGGGAGTTGGCCTGCCTGTGAACTTCGACAGATTGCCGCCGATATCGGCCTTCGCCGGGGCTGCCAAGCTGGGGTGATCGGGGTTGCTGATCTCGGGGGGATCTCAATGGGCCCAATTCGGGTCCACTGTTGCGTAACGTATCGATTCGAGGTGAAGCTGGGAGGACCTCCCTTTGATGAATCGTCTCCAACTCCCGCTTCGTGGGTCTAGGGACATCATCCTCGACCAGGCCGGGAATGTCATTCAGGACAACGGGATGGGTGAAGAAGTTTTCGAAGCTTAATCTTTCCACTGGGCTCCGCTTGAGCAGACTTCTGACTAGCGCTTTCACTTCGGGAGAGATGATAACCTCCCTGGGGAACTTGATGACGTCCTCGGCAGCCTCGATTTTTCTGAGGAGCTCGACGTGGTTCCTCGCGCGGAACGGAGGCCTTCCGGTGACCATTTCATACAAAACAGTGCCGACAGACCATAGATCGGCCTTGGCGTCGTATCGCTCATAGCGGAGAATCTCGGGGGCCATATACAAAGGTGAGCCGCAAAGGGTGTCGGCCAAGGATGTGGAGGGGAGTACACGCGCGAATCCAAAATCGGCAAGTTTCAACATGGGTAAGGAGGCAATGCCGGAAACGGGTATTAATGAATCTGAGCTAGCCTCCATAATCGGGAGGTTTCGCTTTTCCCTAAATGCTTGTGATGGTAGAAGCAAGAGATTCTGTGGCTTAACATCGCGATGAACATAGTTCTTGCTGCGCAAAAATTCCAAGGCGCTCGTCAGTTGTTTGAGGAAATGGCGAATGACGACTTCGTGCAGGCCAGAGTTGGGAGCGCAAGGATACTTCCTAGCCATATCACGAGTTGCCGGGTGTGTGAGGAGCTTATCGCGCTTCTTGATAAAAAGGGATAGATCGCCGAGCTCGCAGTATTCCATGACAAGGTTAATGTGCGTGGAGGATTCGAGACAGTCATGGAGGGCAACGATGTGAGGATGTCGTAGAGTCTTGAGAATCTGAATCTCGCCATAGAGATTCTCTCTAAGCTTCTTATTAAGACGATCTAGTTCGACAGATTTGATGGCTACCGCGGCCTTGGTTTCCTATTGCGTCACAGAATGTCAGTCAACTGTCCGGAGGAAGAGAGAAGAGGGATCGTGCGATGTTCGGTAGTGGAGCGGGAGTTGGCTAGTTTGCTAATACCAACGGCCTGGAAGCCAAGGCAATAGTACCAAGCTTGTGGGACAGAGTAGAGGGGAAAGCGCACCTTGTGCCAGCCCATGTAGACCTGGGCGAAACTGCCCTTGCCAATCTCCTTGTCGATAGCAAACTGCCCTACATTCCGTCCGCCGAGTCGCTTGGACGCGAGGGAGGTGTCCTGTCGACCCGCCATGGCTTCCTGCGTAGGCGTCGAGGGGGACAGGAAGAGTGCCGAAGTCGGTCGCAGCCCGGGGGCTTAATCAAGTATAAGAGACGTCGGTGGTTATCGAGTCGTCATGTAGTCGATGGCGAGAGTAAGATGGGAAGAGCGGAGGAGGGGAGAGGGAGGGAGGGAGGAGGAGGAATACGTCAGGGACCGAGACGAGGAAGAGGCGAAGACGAGATAATAAGGCAGACACGGGAGGGTAGAGAGAGTGCGCAGTCGGTGTAGCGGTGTTCGCAATACCCCAAGGTCGGATAAGTCGATATTGATAATGCGGCAGGTATCCGATAGGTTGACCGAGGGGGCGGGTTACCCAGCTGACTTTGAGGTATAGATACGAGTTAGCTTGCAAAAGAAAAAGAATACTAGTAGCTTGAATTACGGCACGGCCGTGTTGGAGATGAAGGAGAGTTTGGGTATGAACGGCGTCTAAGAAGTTGAAAGGGAAAAGGAGAAAGAGAAAAAGAGAGTGCGAGTGTGAGTGTGAGCGTGAGTGTGAGGGAGAGGGATGAGAGACACGCCGCAGCACGTTGCAGGGTCCTGGGTTGCTGGTTGAGATCGGACGGGAAGCTGGAGTGAAGCTTACTGGGGCAGACAGGGACTGGGGGGGGGGGGGGTTCGGTGACTAACACTAAGACAATGCAGGACGACAGCGACCAGCGACACCGGGAACTGGGGATGTTAGGACGTATCATGTAGGTAGGTATTGGATCGATACAACGCACAATCTCGATGCAACAGGATAACGAGGCTGCCTTTATTCTGACTCGACAATGCGCCAGTAAGAGTCACCACGCCTTTGGGACGTGATTTGCGGGGCACTGGCGTTGGAGGCTTTTTTTTTCTTGCCAGAGGCTGCAGCAAATGCAATGATGCAGATGGAGTCCTGGGGGGGAGTACTGGACTGGAGGGGGGGCGTCGACGACGGATTCGAGGTCAGCGCAAAGGCAGATAGATGGAAGCGCAGCAGCAACAGCGCAGGTACAAGCGCCACCGTAGAGACGACACAGCACAAGACGAAAACGGGGTCCGTTCGGGGGGGCGAACTGGTTTGCTAGTGAGTGAGTCCTAGAGGGACTGTCGAAATAGGTAGGATGGATATGATGGTCGGTATGGAGTAGGTAGATGGATGTGAATAGTTTCCCTGGCGCAAGACGCAGCACAGAGAAGGGGGAAAGCAGGAAAAGGAGAGCAACCGAAAGGGGAAGAGGAGCAGGAAGAAGAGGGAAAAGGAAAGGAAAGAAAAAGAGAAAATAAAAAAAGAGAAGACAAGAGGGAATGACGATAAGATGGATGGATATGACACTCGTCGGGAGATGGTCTGGTCACTGACACTCAGTCAGTTACGCCTTGATGACCTGGAGGGCTCGTGATGCAGCTCCAGCGCAGCGCATCAGCGACCGCAGGGGGCGCCAGTCCAGTACAGGTCGCGCTAACAGGCGGGTCCCCCACGCTGTCTCGTCTCTCCCTCACACTCACACACTCACGCACACTCACGCTCACACTCAGGGAGAGACACGGACGCAGACAAACGCTTTGAAAGCTTCCCAACTATGTACATACAGTCCGTAGAGGTATCTTCAAAGTACATCACTAACGAGATGAGAAGGTTTCCCCGCGAAAGCTTACACATGTATTGGCTCTAGGCCGGGGTACTGGGTACCTGCAGGCAACACGCTGTACTTGACCAGCCATTTTCCCCAGCCGGCACCTCTTCCCGCGGCGCTGTCTGTCCAAGTGTCTGTACATTGTACCTCGTAGCACGTTGGAACATACAAGTAGTAAAATGACCATGGCCGGACAAGGACGACGATGGCGAGGCGAAAGGATGCACAAGGGGGTGTGGGCAGGCAGGGTATCTTAGGTACATAGGTAGGCAAGCAAGCAAGCAAGCAGAGCAGAGCAGAGCAGAGCAGACAGACCAACAACTTAACATCCATCATGCACTGCTGCACCGCGCACACACTCTCGGCTCCACCGCTATGAATGGGCAATGGTCAGGGTTGATTAGTTCGATAAGGCATGGGTTTTACTCGGGACCAACAGCGAGTGCACGATAACAGAGGCTAAAGCGCTGCGATAACGGGGGGGGGGGGGGGGGGAGAGTACATTCCTTCTACCCACTTTGGTTTGGGTACATTGGATCCACTACAATATGGGCATGGCGTGCGACGGGCTGTCGGTACTGGGTGGAATTATTTTTGGGGCTCGTCATCATGCTTGACCACCCATCTATGAATGAATAAGTGAGTGAATGGCGCCAGACCGACTCCAAAACGAACGGGAACTTTGCAAAGGACGCCGTCTGTTTCTGTTTTCCCGCCTCTCCTGTTTCGTTTCGCTTTGTTTTGTTTTGTTTTGGCTTGTTTTTGTATCATGGCCTGCTTGCCTCTCAAGGCTGCATGTCGTGTCTGCCGAGGCGATGGCGTAACTTTGCCTGAGCTCAAGACAAGAAGCGTAAAGGCGTGCCCTTGGGGCATACTCGCATCATCGCCAAGGTTACCGGCATCTGATTCCCTGAGGTACTCGGTAGTACCAACATGCTCCATACAGGTACTCTACTAGGCACTGGATACTAGATATCTACTAAGGAGCCAAAAGAAACTGTAAGAAAAAAATGATTGATGCTTACATTATGCTCGGAAGAACCTAGAACGGACTCGTGCAATACGCTGCTGCGCTTGTGTAATGCGGTTTCGCACGCTTGGCATCACTATCTCAGACGCTCATTATCCATCCATATCAATGTCAATACTATCAAGCCAGCATTATCTTACCAAAGATAAAAAGATAAGCAAGCGCAGGGTCCGCGATAACGAAGTACATCCATGCAGATGCAGTACTACCACCACCACCAACTTGCTTGTCCCCGCAGACACATTGGCACTCTCCATCCATCTATCTCTACACCATCTCGACCGACCAACCAACCAACCAGCCAGCCAGCCAGCCAGCCCAACGGTCTCGCTCTTTAAAATGCACCCACCACGAAACAATCAGTCAACAGTGTTGCAATGAGAGCGAATTTGGTCTGCCCTACCTGCAGACTTAGCTCCTGGCCGATGTGTCGTCCTGCATTGCGTTTACCGCCCGTAGCAGGACCCTGAAACGAAAAGAAGGAAAAAGAAAAAAGGGCCTCCCCCATCTGTTTCATTGCTGGCCTCAACCAGGCAAGCAGGCAGACAGTTATCCGCTTCCAATTGACGCCATTGCTTTCTTCCCTTTCTAACGGCAGGAGGCTCTCATGACTTGAAGAGGGCGGCCTGAAGTGGGCACTGCCTCGTAGGCTGATCCCATGCACCGGTTTCCAGGGATCACGCATGCAAACCAAAAAAAAAAAAAAAAAAACCGCCGCCGCATTTTACTTGTACAATTACCTACATGGACTACATGGTGCATGTAGGTCAATCAACGCAGTTTGCTCGCGGCGTCAAGGTCCATGTACTACTATCATACACCTCGTGTCTGCATTTGCGTGCGGTAAGAGATGTATAGGTGAATGAATGAATAGGTGTGCATTTGCGCATCCCCGACATATAGTGTGTACGAGCTGATATCTGACCAGGCATAACCTATTGCCTGTACCTACCGAGTATCTAGTAGTAGCTTTCTACCTGTGTCTACGCCAGACAAACCAGGCTCCTCTGCTTCTGCCTCGCTCGGTCGTTCGCTGTTTTCTCATGGCGGCCACAACCAAGAGACATGACTGGTCCCGTTACTCCAGAGCACACCGAAACTGCCCTGAGACCTGCCTTGCCTTGCAGCAAACAAGGCCGTGATTGTTGCGTATTCCCTACATCATTATTTTCTCACGGACCGGCCACCGACCGACACTTTCATCTCAGACAATCAAGACATAGCAGCAATAACGCGCATCAGCCACTCGCCTGCCTAATTGTTTTCCCCGCGACGCCATAACAACGCCGTGAAACTATGTTTTTTCCGGGGAAGCAATACTAATAACTTGTTACTTGCAAGAAAGGGAGGAGGAGGATGAAGCACAAAAGTCTTGCCCAGTACATGCATCTCTCTCTCACTGAGTGTGTGTGTGTGTGTGTGTGTAGTACACCCTTGCTTTTGCGATGCATGCATTATCAAGCCATGTTCAGGCACAACCCGTCGATTTCTTACGTGGGAAATCTTGATTGACTCTGGGCCACAGTTCCAATTTCGCCGTCCCCCCTTGCTGCTGGAATGCGGAAATCAGCCAATCCCATGTTCACTTTGGCATTTCAATTAACGCATTCACCTGAATGCATGCATGCGGCGTCTCGCCTCGTTGAGTCCTGGATGTAGGTACATGGGAAGTGCCTGTATATGAAACTCATCGATTCGCGTATTGATATGCATACCTACCTAGTACGTATGTACCTCTTTTGTATGTACTTGCTACTAGGTAGACATACACCTTTTCTGCAGCTCCAGATAGATCCATGATTCCTCTTCTCTCCCGCCAAGTCTTTCCTAGTCCCTTTTGTCTCACCCGACTCACCCTCACTCACTCGCTCTCATTCAACACGCAAACTCGGCACGTTATGTGCACCATGTACCACTTACAAGTATCCATACCTACAGGCTACAGCTCGGTTCCAACGAATACGGGATTGCCGCGCCAGAGAAGCTCTAAGAAAAGAAGCGCTCTGGCACTCCGGAGTTTTGGTGGTGTCCTCTTGACATCACGACAATGGCCCGTGGCGCCATCGTCTGGCCCCATGGCTTCAGTCTTTTTTCCCGGCCATACACCCCCCAAATATTTTGCCATCCATCCCATCACCTGACAATAAGCGTTTTGTGGCTCAGAGCCCCCGCCATTGTTGGTCCAAAAACAAAAGGCTCAAGTAGGAAATGATTGGGCATGCACGTGTATTATTCCGTGCCAGCTTGTTGGTAAAGGAGGAGGAGAGCGACTTTATTTTTATCTTTGATGTCCCCATTCAAGATGGGGTCTCGTTTTTGGGGGGGCACGCACGACATGCTTTGTTTTTGACTGACCAGATCACATTCCCGTCCCCCTTTGAGGCATAGTAGTCTTGAACCATGTTCGCATACTTTCCGCTATTTGTGCTGGCCATGTCCGTTTCGTGTTCACTTTTCCCCCTGGCCTTGGGAACTCTAAAACTCATCTGGAAATCTTGGCTGGAAGTTTCCATCCTCACAAGTCTCATTGTTCATCTGACTCAAAATTATACTTGGTGACAAATGATGATTCGCAGTCCTGCGCAGGAACCCGGCGGGGTTAGCTTTTTATTAGGCTTTCGAATATATTGAGCTGTAGTGCCAAAGTTTGGGTATAACCTCGTCTTGACATGGCGTGTTGGTTGGTCGCTCCTCTCCATATTACTCATTGTAAAGATATTCTCAAGAAGCAGGTAGACATGCATCTTTACATAAGATGTGCCCATTATTGAATTAAAGGTAACCTTAGATGGGCCGGATACGCTATTGTCTCATACAAGGCTCTTTAGAGAGGAACGTCTTGGTTCTTTGGTGGTTACTACCTAGTGGGATATAGCAGTGATGATGACGATATTATCAAGACTACAATAAACTCTACAGTGCCTCAGTCCTTACTAAAGGATGCATTATTCGTTACGGTCACTGTTGATATAGTTGGATACTTCGAGGGGATAATTCCAGACTAGCATTCCTGGTATCTACGCCATCTACTTGCCGCATCGCCAAGCATCGCGGAAGCAGAAGAGCCATGCTTACGATTACGATAAAGGACGCCGAGCCTTAACCAACCAACCCCAATATAGGTAACCACCAATGCTACTCGGCAGAATCTATAGCAGTGCACTCACAGGAATACCCAAGCTCCTCGACCACTAACAGCTGATGAGATGTACAGACTTGAAGGACTCACGCGACAAGCCGAGGGGGGGGGGGGCAGGGATGATAGTACCTCTCCCCCAGCTCGAGGACTTGTATACTTGAGTAGACTTGCATTATTACTCACGATCATAGTGAAAACCAAACCCCCAAGCCCACTAAGACGGCCAACGCCGTTTCCTGGCCTCTATTCTCATGCAATGTATCCCCTCCAGCCCAGGCAGAAACGCTACAATCTTCAAACCCCCCTCTCCAATCCCCAGCTTCCATCAATCTATCAGTCCACATCCCTCCCTCCCCTCCCCTCCGCCTCAAGGAAACAGATGTACGCCTACAGTGCTTGAGTGCCTAAATTAGCCCCGGCTCATCTACCGCCACAGGCCCACAGCTGCCCATCTCTCATCTGTTGCACTGCAATTTTAGCCTTGAAGGAGAGGACACAACGCGGCTCACCAAGGACGTATTTCGAAACCGATGACTCCTTCCCTCCCTTCCATTCCCTCCCCGCCCCCATGTTTCTCCCCCAGAACTGAGACATGTGGAGCCACATCCACACCTTACTTTCTTTCCTTTTTCTGCATCTGCGAGTCCAGTTTGGTAGAGCACCGCACATCCACACCTCTACTTGCTAGGGTAAATGGTTCGCGCGCAACAACCAAGACGCCTTGTTTCTTCTTCTTTTCTTCTTTTTCCTTTTTTCTTTTTTTTTCTTTTTTTTGGTCTCTTCTTTTCTCTTTTTCTTTTCTTTTTATCATTCCGAGATCGGGTGATGATTATTAAAGACTACCAAAATAATATCCATTCCAACCGTACACCGGAGAAAATCACAGAAAACTATGTAAAGGAATAGGTGCAGAAACACAAACAAAATGATACAGGGAGATATTACTACAGCCTGTAGAGATAGAGATGGAGGGCCTACACTGACACTTACACCCTCTACCGTATCCAGTATTCCGCCTTCATCCCTTTGTAAAGGTACCCTATTACCCTCACCATACCATGCCTCCAACCCTCAAAATAGATCATCCAAGGCTTTCCATCCCATCACCGATCATCATGCATGCATCTATGTATGCGTCAGCCCCATACTCCGTATGTACACAACTAAGAAGACGAAGAAGAAAAAAAGTCTCCGGGTTTGACGGGTAACCAAGTCCGAGTCCGAAAACAAACAAACAAACTTGCCGCACGAATGGGGACTTGCATAGGACATGTCATATTGCAGATGTCACGGCGTACAACAGCTATAGCTCCGCATTTCTTGTTGATCAACAACAACACGCCTTTCAGAATAAATAAAAACAAAAACAAAGTTGTGACACATCATAAATACTTGATCATTTGCTTTTTTGGCTTTCCTTTGCTTGGGAGCCCATGTTACACACGAGGCGACTGCTTTCTCGTTGTCACCCCTCAGGTCGTATATCAAATAACTCCCTAACCTATTCAGTCCTCCATCTGATCAATATCATGCAAAATGTTTTGTTTGTCCCTTTTCCATAGTACGCCTAAAATATCCAACGCTGCTTCATGACCGGTCCTGGCAATTCCCTGGGTATCTCTAAGTACGACATAATTCAAGAAAACTGTCATCCTTCTTTCTCGCCGTGTCGTTGTTCAAATCCCTGGAGCTCGCGCTCACAATGCAGCCGGATCTACGAATGCGACCTGTCCCCTCCCCCTCTTCTTCTTTTCCCCCCCATGTAGTAGTTTGATCTTCTAGTTTAGTGACCCTCGGACTTGGGTGCGGTAGGCAGCTCATTGAGCGCTTCGGCGATTATGTAGAGACCCTTCTTCAGCTCCGCTTCGGTGATGACCAGGGGGGGAGCGAATCGGATAATGTCTCCGTGGGTTGGCTTAGCCTATAGGTGAAAGCTGATTAGTACGTATAATTGGGGAGATCTAGGCACCAATGCGGGCCGCAAGGCTCAATGATGCCTGGTTAGGCAGACAGCAGAACTTACCAGGAGACCCTTGCTCTTGAGCAACAGGCAGAGATCCCATGCCGTGCGGCCGGAAGTAGCTGCCTCGTCAATGACAACAGCATTCAACAAACCCTTGCCTCGAACAGTCTTGACGAGGGGCGACTTGAGCGCCACAATGCCGTCTCGGAAGTAGTTGCCCAGGCGCTCGGCCTTGGCAGTCATATCTTCCTCCTCAAGAATCTCTAGGGCCCGGATGGACACGGCGCAACCTAGAGGGTTACCACCGTAGGTCGAGCCGTGAGTGCCGGGCTCCACAACAAGCATAATCTCCTTGCTGCTGAGGACGGCACTGACGGGGTACATACCACCGGAGATGGCCTTGCCGAGGGTGATGAGGTCGGGCTTGATGCCGGACCACTGAGAGCAGAGGAGCCGGCCTGTTCGGCCAACGCCGGTCTGGATCTCGTCACAGATGAACAAGACGTTGTGCTTCTTGCACAGCTCGTGAACCTTGAAGAGGTAGTCATCATCGGGGACAACGACACCGGCCTCGCCCTGGATTGGCTCGACAATAAAGGCAGCAGTGTCTTTGCCGTGAGCCTCGAGGACTTCTTCCAGGTCGGCAATGTTGTTGTATCGGATAGCCTTGCCGGTGGTGGGGTTGTGAGCACCAATGTTGGGGACATAAGGGCCATAGTTATCCTTGGACTCTGGGTCCGTGGATAGAGAAATGGCAGTCATCTACGAATCATTGTGAGTAAGTGGATACGGAGCATGAGATTTACCGTGGCAAATCAAGATATTGATGATACTCACAGTTCGTCCGTGGAAGTTGTCAGCAACGCAAAAGACCAGTGCCTTGCCCTGCTCAACACCCTTGACCTTGTAGGCCCACTTTCGAGCAATCTTGATAGCAGTCTCAACGGCCTCGGCGCCGGTGTTCATGGGCAACACCATATCGTAGCCAAAGACACTACGGACCTTCTCGGCCCAGCGGGGGAAGACATCGTTGTAAAAGGCACGAGAGCTGAGGGTAAGACGGCTGGCCTGGTCGACCAAAGCCTTGACAAGCTCCGGGTGGCAGTGGCCTTGGTTGACGGCACTGTAGGCGGACAAGAAGTCGAGGTACTGGCGACCCTCTGGGTCCCAGACGTTGACACCCTGGGCTTTGGCGAAGACGACGGGGAGAGGGTGGTAGTTGTGAGCGGCGTACTCGTTCTCGGCGGTAATGGCAGCGTCGGTGGACGCGGCGTGGTATCTGGAGTTGACGCCGCCCTGGGAGGAGGCGCTATCTGCGTGGGGAGCCATGATGATGATGATGTTGGTGAAGGAGGGATGCAATTGAGTGGTCCAAGTTTGATGATTGATTCTGGTTTCAAGTCAGATGAAAGTTCCTTTTCAACTTATCAATCTATAAGCTTTTTGAAGGGAATGTGCAAGAAAGATATGGGAAGACGGAATGAAGGGGAGAAGAGGAGGGATGGAGGGGTACAAAAGGGAAAGATGACGGCGACGGACGGACCGCCTTCGGATCCATCAGAATTGTCAAAGAGGCGGCGCCGGTTGGACGTACCGTTGTGGCGGAAGCAAGCCCGGAGTCGGTCAATGAAAGGGGATTGAGGAGTCTAATTGGCTTAGATAGCTATGAGGAGATGCAGTTGCAGCATATGTTTCTGCTGTTGGTTGGGTTGTATGGAAAAGGAGGAGGAGGAAGAAGAAGAATGATGGACTGATTGATTATCCCGTCCGTGGAAGAGCAGAGAAGATATACTCCATGCTTGATGACCTGGGCCAAGCCATGTTTTCCAAGGTTTCCACAGTTTCTGGGCAAAAAGTTTGAGGGCTCAATTGCAATCCGTCGAAAAAGCGAGATACGCCGCCGCTATACCCCTAAGTGCAAGTGTGAGCGAGACGAGATTGTGAAAAGTGGGCAGCCCAAAAAAATAAAAAATAAAAAATACCAAAAGACGCCCTCCGTCAGTTTTTGTCTCGTCTTGTCTTGTCTCGACTTGTGGTGGTGGTGGTATGACATGGATCCAATGACACACACAGCATGGATGGGATGGGATGGGGATGGGGATGGCACACGCCCCCCGACGCCGCCGTTCGCCGCTTCTTTCGTGGATCCCCCGGAAAAGCGGCTGGCTTCGGCATTCCAGGAGGGCTGGCCTGACGAACCTCCCTAACAGACTGCTCCCGACAGAACCTTTGGAACACTGCGAGCACCGTTTAGGCGCTACATCCAGACGCTGTAACGGAGGTTCCGGGGGCGGCTCTGTGCTGGGCCACGGGTATATTTTAGCGGTGCGAGGCCCTGGAGAGTGACTTTGGAGTGGGTTTTTGGGGCGTGGAGTCCTTTGCTTCCATGGGTTACCCCCACTACCGAGTCTTGCGAGTCTCCACCCCGGACGCCCGTGTGAGCAGAGTCTGGAGTGTCTGTCCGTCTGGAGGTGTGTCAAAGATATTGGCATCCCTGTTTTTTCCGTCGTCATGCCCTTGAGCCAATGGGGGGTATGGTATTACGTATAGATGGGCTGATTAGATTTGAAGCTGCCGTGAGTGCGAGAGAAGTTGGATAATTCTTATTCATTACTCATTCCGCTATCGTCAAGACGGCAAGCATTGCATCCTCGTGCGTCTCTAGACTGTTCAGCATCAGCGCACTAAACCTCATATTATTCATCCAACTTCAGACATGCATGCCGTTTGTGTATCGTATCCATTTGTTTGCAGTAAACAAAAGAGACAGAAGAGGGGGAAAAAAAAGAAAAAAGGCAGACCAAGATATGGAACAAGTCATTTGTAACTGAATGCCAATGCTCGTCTCTCTGTCTTGGTAATCGTATCGCATCTGTCGACCGACTATCAGACAGATGACGGATACATTCCTCATTGGCCCATCTTTTGGGTCCCGTGACGATTCAACATGAGCCGATGCGGGCCCCATTTCAAGCAGGGGGTGTTGAATGCGTGAGTGACGATATGATGCATGGATCTTGGTTATCTTTTGACAATCCTGGGCCATTCGATTGGAGATGAGGTTGGAGGTGCACTATGGCCGTATACGGATTGAACCCTTCAAACAAGGGGAAAATGAATGAACAAAAAAAGAAAGAAAAGAAGAAAATAAATGAAAATTAAGTAAATTTAGAAGCCAACGTCAACTGCTAATCATCGTGGTTTCCGTATTGGGCAATTCTGCTGGACCCTGAATCTCCAACCCCAATTCAGAATGAGGGGGGAGCCACCCACTCCCACCAATAGTGCAGTGACCATACCAATTGTGTCACCAAACATACAGAGAGGACAGACACACGCACACTCCCTTTTTTGAACATCGCCAAACAACCACCACAGACAGCCATGGGCGGCCGCAAACAGCAACCCGCTCCAATCCGACGCACCCAACCAAGCCCTCCTTCTTCTTCAGTATCACCTTCAGCATCTTCAGCATCATCATCATCATCATCTCCGTTTACTCTACGCGACATCATCTTAATCCGTCTCATCAATGCCTGGTACCTCGCCACCTTTTTCCAGCCCGATGAATTCTTCCAAGCTCTTGAGCCTGCTTGGCAGCTTGCCTTTGGTCCCCAAAGCGGCGCTTGGCTCACATGGGTATTTCTCACATCCTACTCATACTCTATATTCTATATTTTATCTTTTTATCTTTTGTATTTTCATATTCTTTTTTATGCAGATTGGCATTGTTTTCTTCAATTGGACTTCATCTTACTAACACGACCGTAGGAATGGCAATATCAATTGAGGTCCTCACTTCATCCCATCCTCTTCTCAGGAGCTTACCTCACGGCTGATCGCCTATCCGCCGCCTTTCCCCCCGAAAGCTTCATCCGCTCTGCCGCCGTCATCGTCGCGCCTCGTGTGCTGCAGGCCGTCATCGCCGCACTCGGGGATTGGTTTACCTGGAAACTCGCCATCCGCATCTACAGCCCCGACAACAATGTTTCCTTCATCACGGCAAGTCCTCTCTCTCTCTCTCTCTCTCAAAATCTCAACTTGCATCATCACTCATACCCTTTTTTAGCTCTTTCTTCAACTCTTTAGTCCTTGGCAATGGTACTGCTCCACGCGGACTTTCTCAAACTCCCTCGAGACAACTCTCACTGTCATGGCATTGTACTACTGGCCATGGCAACTCCTCGGCAGCGCCCCTCCCCTGACAAAGGAGAATCCAAAACCCGTCAATGTTTTGCGCACCGTATGGCCTCTTCGCTCTTCGCTCTGTCTCGCTGCCTTGGCGGTTGTATTGCGCCCTACAAATGTCCTCATCTGGGCCACCATAGCTGGCCTCACGCTTACCAGGGTGACTCTCCGCGGCACCTCGCCGCTCACCGTGTCCACTGCCCTCGTTCTCTTCAGAGAAGCTCTTCTTTGCGGTTCCTTGGTTGTGGGGTTCTCAGTGCTCGCTGATCGGATGTACTTTGGATTCTGGACGTTCCCCCCTTACAACTGGCTCAACTTCAACATCTCGAAGTCTCTCGCCGTCTTCTATGGCCGCAACCCCTGGCACTATTACATCCTCCAGGGCATACCTCTGCTCTGCACCACCAGTCTACCTTTTACCATCCCATCGCTCTTTAAACCATCGGCCAAGACTACCGATCAGGAGAATACCCTTAAAGCTCTATCTTACACCATCTTGGTTACCGTCACTGCCCTCTCGCTCATCTCCCACAAGGAAGTCCGCTTCATCTACCCCCTACTCCCCGCTCTCAACGTCCTCGCCGCTCCCCGAGTTGCCTCATTCTTCACCTATCTACCTACAGCTCCACAAGAGACCCCCACGTCTAAACCTCCGGCTCCCCGTCGCCCCCAGCTCCGCAACAAACCCCTTCTCCTATCCGCCCTCGGCGTCAACGTCCTCCTCGCCGGCTACCTCTCCTTCCTCCACCAACCCGCCCCCCTCTCCGTCCTCTCCTTCTTGCGCTCCGAATACCAACGCATCCACCCTGCCGCCGTGCAGCTCGCCCACACAACACACTACAGCTCCCCGCCTCCGGAGCAGCAGGAAGACCTCTTTGCCCTCTTCATCATGCCCTGCCACTCCACCCCCTGGCGCTCTCACCTCGTATACCCAGGCCTCTCCGCCCGCGCTCTAACCTGTGAGCCGCCACTGCACACACAACCCAACACCCCCGAGCGTGACAATTACCGCGACGAAGCAGATCGTTTCTACGACGACCCCATCTACTTTCTGCGCACCGAGCTCTTCCCTCACGATGACGAGAAAATTCCTCGTCCGCGGTACATCATCGGCTTCGAGGGTATTGAGCCGTGGTTGGATGAATTCCTCCAGACGCCCGAGGGCAAGGCCCTGGGCTTCAAGCTCCAGCGCGTCTGGGCAGGTTTTAACGGCTTCTTCAACGAAGATTGGAGACGAGCGGGACACATGCTCGTGTGGGACACGGGTCTATACAACTGAAAAAGGAGGTGCGGGCAATAAACCCAACATTCAGGGGGTTCCGATTCTACTAAAAGCATATATGTACTGATAGTCATGTAATCCTTCAAATAAATGAGTAATAGAAAAAAAAACCCAAAGAGCTTCACAAATCGAAATCGTGATCGCTCCCTTGGGATGGATGAACATTTGATTCTTTTTTACTTTTGTATTTCCGTCCCTACATTACACAAACGGCATGCCCCCCTTCTTTTTTCGTCTATTCTGGCGAGGATCAAGGTCCCCTTACAAGCACACATGTCTTCCCCATCTCACAAAAAAACAACTGACGACGCTGATATTTTTCGTTTCCATACGACAAAAGAAAAAGATAAAAAGATACATGAACATGGCAGAGAAACAACTAGGCCATGTCTAAGCACTCAAAAATTCCGATCCCTCAGAAAAATGCTTACTCCTGTTTCGGTGCTTCGGTGTGTTGTTCCAGTGGTAGAGTCTCCGTCGTAGGCGCTGGGGGTTGTTGCTGAGTCTCCTCAGGTGGCGGCGGGGGTAGTTGCTGTTGTGGTACATCAGCTTGTGGTGGCACGGCAGCAGCCTCTTCAGTCTCAGTTCCCTGTGGTGCAACGACTTCTTTCGGAGTGGCATCCTTCGAGGCATCTTCAGCTGGAACGGCCGTGGGCTTCTCCGTCTCCTGAGGAATGGGTTCTGATTTGACAGCCTCTTTCGGTACGGGCTCTGCTTGAGGAATTTCTCTATGACCCTCTGGATTTACTTGAGTAACTGGAGGTGCTTCCCTTTGAGTCTCGACAGGCTCCTCCCTTGGAACCTCTCTCAGTGTCCTCTTTTCCTCCTCCCGCGACAGATCCCGCTTGATATCCAAGCTCTTCCCCCGAGGGGCCAACAGAGTGGGGCCAAATGGTTGGTGAGTCTCAGCGGGTGGCGGCGACTTGGCCCTTCTCTGCTCAGCAGTCTCCTTCGCCTCCCGATATTTACTCTTAATCCAGCTAATGGGACCCTTTGTATCATCCTTGAAGCTATCCCTTCCACTTTCGTGGCTCACTACTCGTTCCCCGCTAAGGGACAAATGCTCAGAGCTATCACCCGTGAAGCTCTTCCGGGGTTTAGTGAGCGCGCTGCCAATTGAAGTTGTACTAATCTCAGCGTTATAGTTTGTGCCAATATTCATGTGAGGGGGTGTCATTAAAGGACTTCCTGTGAATCCCACAAAGTCTTCTTTTCTGCTTCTTGATATCCGCCAGCGGCTCTTCTTTTCCTTTTCGGCGCTCTCAGATGGTAGGGATGCTGGCAATTCGTCGGTAACTTGATCCATGTCCGACCCCTCGTTAAAGGAAGAATGAAGCGACTGAGGTGGCGATTTCTTTCCCCTTGAAATATCCTCTGGGCGCAAACTATTGTGAGACAGAACTTGTGAGTGTCGATGGTTTGATTCAGCAGGCCCGTCGTAGTTGGACTGCGACAACGGTGTATGTGACTCTGCTGGCCGCTCGCGCTCACCCGGATGAGGTGCTGATTGCGGTGGAAGATGTGAGGTAGAGTGGCACGAATGGCATGAATGGCACGAATGGCTCACCAGGGGATGTGGGATTGGTTGTGCCTGGGGCTGTGAAACATTTGGTGGCGATTCCAATGGGTTGGGCGCCTCCAGACCTGGTGATACATTGTTGGAGTGGGAATGCGGTAGAGAGGCACATGAACTCTGGGCACTAAAGTTCATACTTCCCGGGATTCTCTTCTTCTTCAATTTATTTGGTTGCCTCCTATCACTGCTTTCGTGAGGTGAGCGCTGAAAAAGATTATGCAAGTTTCGATCCTTTGGCGGAGTCGATACCTCGTGTGGAACCTCCAGCAGTCTCTCTTGACTGCGGCCAGATGACAGACCATGCTGAGGAGATAGGTTTGATGCCCCGACACCAGAACGAGCCCGGCTAGACCCTTCCGAGATGGATAGGTTCTCTTCGTCTGGGTGTGCTTGGGTCAGAGGCTCCAAGGCCGGCGAATGTGGAGCGCGGCCAGGGCTCTCGTGCTTCTTGAACTTGCCTCCAACCAAAGCGGGCGACTTCTTAGAAGGGACGGTATTACTTCTACCTAGACCACCTGTCGGCGTTGTCGTCAACGATGGGCTATTTGGAGTTACTGAGCCGTCCGCTTTCGAGTGTCTCGAAGAGACTGACCGATTCCTTCGGACCTTGCCATCCCTCCGAACGCTCTCAGCGCCGGCACTCGAGTTTGAAGCGGTTCTGCCCAGACCAGATTTGCGGTTTGGATTAGGGGTTAGTGGACCATTAGGTGTCCCCGAAGCCACTTCCTTCATCATCGTTTCATCCGCCGCAGTGCCTTGCATTCCGATAAGGAAATGATCTTGGTTCTCAATGAGGAAGATGATGACACATTGATTAAGTCTATATTCATCCGGTGCCATGGCATGAGCGGGATGCGATAGCATGCCTGGCTGGAAGATGGCGGCCAGGTTTTGCGAAGTCATGCGGTTTTCGTCGGATTTGGCAGCGAAGACGGCTAAAAGATCCAGAATATAGAGCAGCAGTTGCTTGTTAAGCGGTGGTAACTCTGTAATTAGTGTCTGATACTTGTCAATTGCAGCTCTTTCGTTGAAGTTGTCAACAAATTGCGGCCCTTCGGCGTCCCCCACAGCTTGCTTCGTGGCACCACGAAGGGGATCGCGAAACTTTTCATACAAGTCCAAAGGTACTACGGGTTCGGGCAGGTCATTGAGATATCTTCGAAGCACATTGGCCGCGTCGTGGACCGTATATCCATCCCAAACAAGTCCTTTGCCAAACCGATCGGGCGAATCGAAGATGGTCTTGAGCTCCTTGATACGCTTTTCCGACCCGCTGAGCCGGAAAATACCCTCAATCCCCGTAGCTGATAGATAGCATGTCAGCATATGGATGCCCCCTCCCCAGTAAGGTTCTAATAGTAAAAAACATACCTTTCTCTTTTAAAAAGACGCCGCATTTGGCCACGACGATGGGTACATATCCGTAAATGTAGCTCTGGCCGTTTTCGTCGACAAGGGATATGGCGACATTGGCGTATGTTATACTTGTTCGCAGAGGTACACCAAATATGCCTGGGCCACGGGTATCTGGGCCAATAGGGTTAGTTCGGTGCGCAATCAAACAAAGTGGAGTATGTGATGTCTTGAAGAGGTGATGGAAGCAGCACACTGCCGGGACGACCAAGCAGATGCGTAGTTAAAAAGAGGCATGTCTATCTATTAGCGGTGATGGCATCACTTGATACGCCTCATTCATCAAGACAATTTGAGAAGCTCAACCTTGCCGTAGATTGATTCCTGATGCTGGCCAGGTCACGCGATTGCAGAAGCAGGTGAAGTATCGAACGGTGCAAGACTTGGCGTGAAGTAAAGAATGATGCGCAAGCTGGTATGGCGAGCAACTGGGTAAGCAGTGCGGGCAAGAGTGAAGCGTACCATGCTGTGTGTCCTGTTGTTTGGAGGGGAGCTTGAAGTTCTTCCACCATGATTTGAGATCGCGTTTACTCGGTGGCGACGCGGGGGTGCTGGTCGACAGCATCGACTGGGACGGTGGGCTGGATTGGCCCATGTTTTGGGCACCCGAGGTCATGATGGATGATGGCGCTCGTTGTTGGGAGGAGTTGTCGAGGGTTCAGAACAGCACAGTCGGGGGCAGATCGACCGTCTGACTCAAGCTAGCTTGCAATCGACGCTGAAAATGAAAGCAGGCGAGAGCAAGAGCAAGAGCAGAAGCAAGATGAGGTTGGTTGTTCTGATTTGTAGAGAGCGAGTAGATAAAGCTGGTCAAGGGCGCAGGCTCGGGCGAGCAATGCCGTCAGGTCGTGGTGGTTGGTGATCTCGAGACGTATGCGCGATCGCAGCCGGTTGCGACGACGAGGGACAGGTGACGGTGACGATGACGGACTGTCGGTTGGGGGCCGTATTCTCCTTCTTGACTCGCTGTCTCTGTGTGACCCAGAAGTGGTGGTGGACTCAGTTATGGACGATGCAAAGGTTTCGATTCAACGGCCAGAAGCCCTGGTCCTAGAGGCCAGAGACATGAGGGAAACGATTGTGAAGACGTCGAAGGGGAGGGGGGGCCGTTTGGAGAGTTGCGATGAGCAGCGCTGCTGTGGAGGTGGTGAAGGAGGTGGCACTACGTTCTGATTGAGGTGTGGTGTTGCAGCTCTGGCTGTTCTCTGGCTGGCCAAGGTTAGCAGTATTAGTGGAGGTTGTCAAGGTTGGCTGTCTGAGGTTTGGTGGCGGAGGGTAGCAGTAGCAGTGGCAGTGGCAGTGGCAGTAGCAGGCAGTTAACAGTAACAGTAACAGTAGCCCAGTGCCAGTGGTTGGTGGGTGGGTTGGTGTGGTTTGGTGTGGTGGGCGGCAGCAACAGCAAGTGGAGAGCAGCCCCAGAAGCAGCAGAACGTTGTGCCAGCCCAGTGGACCTCTGAGTGCTACTCGGTACTAGGTAGGTACCCTTCTGTTGTAGCGTGACCCTGCCTAGCAGTTACGGTTGCTCCGCGTCCTCCCCCCCAGCAGCCACACTGCCAGGCAGCTCCCACAGTTCCAGAGTACCTGGAGAGTTTCCTCGTACCCTAGCGCTAAACAGTAACGTGCAAGTACAGGTACTTTGTGTTCTTTAGTGGAGGAAGAGGCGGTGCACGGCCGCCTACAACGAGGACAGCGAGGGGTGGAAAAGGATCCATGGATTGGATTGGATCGGATCGGATCCAGTGGAATCGATAGGGCAGCGAGTGAGGGACGTTGAAACAACGAGGCTCTTGTTTGTTTTACGTTGTAAAGGGTTTATTTGTTTAATTTTATTTTAACTGGTAGTCTGGGAAGGAGGTGTAAGAGAGCAATATGGTCTTGCATTTTGAGGCCTTGCTTGTTTTGTTTGGGTTACTTGTACAGACAAGCACTGGAATCCTCAATGTTGATGAATGAATGAATGAATGAATGAATCCATGTTATGCTACTCCGTAGTGGATCAGCAACTGAGACTCGGTACGTAAAAGTCAAAGTACCAGTCGTCAAGGGTACATCGGTACATCGGTAGCTGCGCGTGTGCCATTTCAATCAAAGACACTTGAAATTGAAACGACTGCCGAATTACAAGACTTTCTTGAGAGCGAAGCCTCGTGACAATTATTTTCTTATTCTTTCGCCCGCCAAGAGTCAATAATAACAACAACAGTACTCCGTAATGGCTGTATTACGGCGTACATGTATAATCCTTCATCATAAGTATCGTAAACATTCATCGAATCAGCTGGGTTGCAAGTCCATGAGGCATGGCATGCATGATTCGGCAACTTTCCTCCATTCATCTCGATTGAGTGAGTTGCTTTATTTAGCAGCCTCCGCATCGGCATCTACTACGTTTACATAACTTTTTAGAGGCATATGCGTCTCTCTGCCTTCGTTTGCGCCGCAAGCACGGCTGATCAGACGCCATTTTACTTGAAATCCAGACCAAAGTAAACACAACCCGCCGGCAGTTACATCTTTGTATTCGATAACGCACACCACACCAATTCTTTGTGCTTTGCGTATCGTCTCTTGTCGGATTTCAAAGGAACATGAATCAGTTTCTCATTCCCACCGGTGGGAACTTGTAATTACCTATACCGGCAGTTCGTCTACGAGGCCATGGTGGCTTGGACGTCACAGGTTGGTCAAAGTCGTGCCGAGTTATTGCTTGCTCTCATACGGCTCGTATACCGGCATCTTCCTCATCGTCATCAACGTTCTTCTAAAAAGCCTCTCCCGCCGTAGACCGGCAGCTACGTACTTTTGTATGTATTGTATTGTATGTATGCATCTCCCCGTGCCAAGTTCCGGTGCCTGGAAGTTGCCAGTAGCCCTACCTGGCCTATCCATGCCCCCCCTTCGATCATGGATGGGGCTGAGGGGGGGAGCCAGCCGAAAAGCATGGGGATGACAAGCTCACGAGCTTTTGGATGCTTACCCTTCCCCGAGTGTGCTCCAGCATGACCAAGATTTTGCCCGCAAATCACTTGCACTTGACTCGAGCGATGTGCAGAGGCGAAACAACCCGAACTTGACTTTGTATCTAGACTTTGGTGAGTTCAGAAAAGTACTGGGTAAGTATGTATGTAATCGAACAGGCAACGTGATGCTCCCACTGCAGTCTGGCCTTGTCCAAATATGGTATCCTGCAGGGTCGGCATATCGCCGCCAAACACGTCATCATTGACGAAGCTAGCCAGATCCTTAAACTTCAACTCGATGGACCCGGTGGTTGTGTAAGAGCCGCCCGTCAAACAAAAATGGGCAAATACGATCCAGTAATGGTTTTTTGGGAATACGAGGCAATCATTTACAGTTTTCAATTACACGACGAAAGAAAAAAAAACCTCATTCTAACGCCCCAATGTTAAAACATTCAGCTCGACTCTCAAGATGTTATTCTTGCAGCCAAAAAGTTGCCTCAACTACGTAAGAGGCAACAAAACGCTCGGCCGAGAATACGAAGTCAACTTACTCTCCCCTCTCCCATTTTTTATTTTCTTTTCTTTTCTCGCCCGTTCCTTCATAGCTTCAAAAAGTTGCGGAGCGGTTTGCCCCTAGCTTGCAGGAATGAGTTGTCCCATCCTTCCAATTGGCAATGGTGTTATGTATTAGTCCAGCGCTGATCGCTTTGAAGTGATGGGACATCAAAGGCGGACCACTCCGTCCAAGAAACTTGCAAGGTTTTTCGTTGTGATAAAAATAGGAACGGTTCTTCGTCGTGCCACAGACACACACTTGACCAAAAATTCACTGGTTCAACGCTTGGCGTGTTCAAACCCACTGTAAAAATGATAATGCGGTCCCGCTGATAAGAAATCTGCCGGCAACCTCCAAGCACCTTATCGCCAGCGTCGCATACTGAAATTTCAATCGTCAAGTCCGTTAGAAAGGCCCTCGGTATATATCATTTTTCCCAACTCAAGTCAATTCGTTCATCTCTAATACCGCCAAAATGGATATGTATGTTTCCTCGTCTCTACTAAATAGATACCTTTTCTAAAAAATTGGCTTGACTAATCATTCCCACTTGTAGGTTAACTACCGCCGAACAACGCACGCTCGAGCAGCGCATGCAGAAGCGCCAGGTCAAGGAATTCGTCGGCGTACGTCAACACCAACCCCCTAATTCGTTAGACGAAAAAGCAATCTAAATTTTATATACCATTTTTCATAGGCTTTCGGCGGTCTGGTCGAGCACTGCTTCACCTCCTGCATCGACGACTTCACCTCCAAGTCCCTCTCCACCCGCGAGACCGGCTGTCTCAACCGCTGCGTCGTCAAATGGATGGCCACCCAGCAGCGTGTCAGCGAGCGCTTCCAGGAGCACAATGCCCAAATCACACAGCAGATGCAGAACAAATAAACAAGAAGAAGAAGAAAGAAGAAAAAAGGTTGGCGGACCGGATTATAAGCAATTGGTAGTCTTTAATGGATAAAGGCCCGTCCCTCTCTCTCTCCCTTGACCCCGCATTGGACACAGAAAAACCCACTCTTAGAAACCTTTGTATGATAAACCATGGAGGATGGAAAAGTATAAGGGCACGCACGCACGCACTCACACCTGCAACTGGCTTTTAAAGTCAGTCAGCTGCTTTGTATCAACATTATGAGATATAGAAGAACGAATCGAAATGAATTTGGGACATCCAAGGGGTGTGTGTGGTCGGGCAGTAGATATGTCATTTCACGTTCGCCATGTTTCACTATGAGCTCCAAAAATCTCACTCAATGATAATTATTCCAGATTCTTGCTTAGTCGGCTTGTCAGCCTATCATATCAACTCCTGACTTTGTTCTCGGAATTATGGCTTCCTGCAAATTATACACTATCCCAACGTCCAACGCCTAATGATCCTCGGAAACTCGAGTGCCCTGTTTTTACACGGGTTTCTTTTTCTATCTTAGTAAACAAATCCAGAATCGCTTTAGTCATCGAACTCTTCGCCCAGTACATCTCTCACTGTCTCCAGTTGTGCCACGACCTTCTCCTCTAGCAGGTTCTCACACTCCCCGGGAGCAGTACCCCCTAGTTTTCTCGCCCTCCATTCCATTTCTCGTGGTCCAAGTGGCAGCAACCGCTCTTTGAGAAGTCTTCTGCTAGAAAGCCAGTAGTCAACGTTCTCAAGCAAGCCTGATGCATCCCATTCGACTGCAGGGATATCTCGGCTGTTGTTCATCCGCAGAGCCGCAAGAACTCGTGTCAGTAAGGCCAAGGAATGGATTTCCGAAGTCCCAAGCAATGTCAGATACTGAGATGTAGTTCCCTCTTTGGTCCGACTTGCCCCCGGTGCCTCAAACCGACCCACACTAGCTCGTAGTAGATGAGGGAACTGGTTGAGAACATATGTGATCTCAGGTGCCACTGTGGCGCCGAGAGCACCGAGAAGATTTAGCATAAGAGGTAAAAGGCCCTTGACCCAGATTCCATAACAGCGTTGGGCGATGGGCGCATCTGCATATGGCGAGACGTTCGATCTGAGCATGAACTTGGTGAGATTCGCTGATAGGATGCCACCGAGGATTCCATCACAAGCAAGCTGCTCTGCTAGCATGGGTAGCGTCGATAGCTCCAGCAGGAACAAGATGCTCAATTCGCCGTACACCGGATCGCTTTGATCGGCAAGTTTATCGGCCCATGAGTACAGTGATGTGGCAGCATGCACCACATCATGCGATGCCATGATGTTGAGGATCTGCGTTTGCGACTGATCAAGGCTGGGCATGCTCAGGCAAGCCTGCATGATGGCCGTGAGGAGAGCCAGGTCCTCTGGGAAAACATCTGCATCTTTATCGTGTATCAGGCTAACCAATGAGCGGAAGCCTCTGCCAACAACGGTATCAAGCACGTTGAGTATCGTCTGAGTAACCGTCACTGTTGATCCTTCGAGGTCAATCTGAGAACCAGAAACGGAGTTGCTTTCGCTGATTTGGTAAGCTCTCAACGCAACGAACAATGCTTTCAGAAGAGTGCGATAGTATCCAATCGTATCAGCGGCAAACGGCTCCTCAACGCCATTAATGGTACCGACCAAAGCTCCCAAAAGCTGATTGGCATCTTTAACAGCAAGACCCGACTTCACCAATCGCTGGATTAGGATGAGAACGAGGTTTGCCCTAGAATCTACAATCTTAAGGAAGATGCTCTCAGGCCCGGGGATGCCCTGATTTGCGTTCAAGCATTGCTGTGCAACTTGCATCACCTGTCGCTTTGTAGAGTCCTCGTTTGGAAGACATGTGCTAAGCTCTAGTAGCAGAAACTCCCAAGAGTGGAAAAGTGCCTAAGAGTGTCAGCAGCGTACGGATACATACGGAATCGATCAATAACTTACTATTTGCGCGTCGACAAGAGATAGGTTTGCATTAGCAAGCTTCATCTCATTCTGAAACCCATTCTCCTTCTTCCCCAGCCACCCAGGGTCAAATTTGAGCATTTCATCCGCACAGTCCAGATTATAGTAGTACTTCTCACCGAGCCCTCTAGGTTCTAACAGAGTGCGCTTGAAATTATCCAACGAGCACCCAAAGTACTTGTTGGCAAAATTCTTTGCAAAGTTGTTATGCAGCGACTTATTATAGCTTCCAACTTCGACACCATCCCTCAAATAGTAGTCGAGATCGTTGACCAGGCTTTTCGCAAGCGTTTCGGCATTACCAAGATGACGTGAGTGATAGAGCTGCATGGCAAAGGTCTCTGCTACATAAGCAGCGACTCTCGCTTCTTTGCTGGCTCTAACACCGTCCGACTTTACGGTCAAATGTGACGGCTTCAAGTCACGGACATACGATCTTAACCCATCCATGTAGGCAGTCTCCTTCTGAAGGGTGAAAACCGTCCAGGGCCAGTAGTTTTGTGCAGAAGCAACAAAGTCTAGAACTACAAGCGCCTCTTCAATTTGTAAATCTTTCAACACCTTTAATTTGGATAGAGCAGTTGCAAAGACGGAGTCTGCTGACGATTCCTTCTTGGCATCCTTTTTCATAGCCTCGCGTGGGGTTTGTCCTGTAAGAAGGCAGTTTGACATCCATTGTTGACGGTTTCTTAGTATTGAAGAAAAGAAGCCCCAAGTCGTCCTTACTTCATCTGTCAAAACAAATGGTTGTCCAATCTTAGATAACACTTGCAAGAAGGACTTGGAGATCTGTGGGCCAAGATATCCCAAAAGAGAAGGCGGTTCAGTGGCTGATTGGCCAGCATTAACCACAAGAGACTCCATCAATGATAAGGCTGGCCCACGAAAATGATCCGATGCAGCGCACAGCCGAGCAAGCAAGGTGGAGCTCTTGAAAAGATAGTTCTCAAACATGGTTGACGGCCGCTCCAGGTAGTTTGCAACCCGCAGCAAGGTAGTTGAAAAGCCAAGGACTGAGTTCACCTGACTTCGAATAACCTGGGTCCGCTCAGGATATAATGTGGAGTCGGCTTTGGAGAGGGCAGAGATGAAGGAAGATAGAATAGGTTGGAATCGCAGACTACCTGTAGACGGCGACAAAAAGCAGTCAACAATATGAGAGGCTGCCGGTCGAAGGGAGGATGTCAGGTTGTTTGCAAGCGAAGAGTCGCCCATGCTAAAAGTATAAACAACTATTTTGTTGAGAATAGGGACAACTTTTTGCAGCAGCGATATCCTGCTTGTTTCTGACTCAAACATCCAGGTCGAAGTATTCTCAAATACATCCACGGAAGTCTGAGCAATGGAGAAGCTAACTTTTGAAAGCACCTTGTCCGCCATCCCAATCCATGGGTTGGACTCGGCTTGCTGTCGGCTAGCAGTCTTATTCCCTGCCCGACGCTGAACTGCTGAAGACATGACAGTCTCAATGAGCCCAGAAAATAGCGAGAGCGAGGAGATCAAAAACTCAAACCTCTCCGAAACCAAGTCAAGGCTACCGGTAATTTTTGTAAGCTTTCCTGCTCTCGATTCAGAGTTTAGCAGCTCACTCTTGGCAAGATAAGACCACACTCGAGTAGGCTGGATCTGTAGGACAGCATGCAGGAATTTAATACAGGAGCTCAGAATGTTCACAGCCACATCTTCAGTCATGGCTAGTTCATCCTGCATATAGTAATCCATAGTCTCGCACACCACAGTAACAATATCTTTGCCGCTGCTGATGTGTTTGCTGAACTCTGACATGAGATCATCCTCGTGGTGAACCAAAGAGCCAGCAGTCCCTTCCTTTGCCGCTTTCATCTGTTCCATACGGAGCAACGTCGCCAGCAATGAAATGACCTCTGCAATCTCTTCAGGCTGCAACATGCCTAGCTCAGAGCGATAGCCCTCCTTTGCTAGATTGATTTCTAGCTGCCGCCCTAGCAATGACAAGGTAGAGTGCTGGTAGTCCATCTGAACAATACGACCCGTATCTGTAATGAACCGCCCATATGAGCCCACTGGTATTCTGTAGGCATCATCTTCGATGAACCTCCGGCTCCATGATGATGAGAGGGATATAAGTGGGATGTCTTCCAAAAGGCAGAATGAGTTTGTGTTTTCGTCCTCTTGGACAAGCTCATAGTCCTGGAATGCGTCAGGGAGAGAGAAGGTCACGGTTGGCGTTTTTCGAAGAAGATTAAGTATTATATCCGATCTGTCTTCATCAAGCTGAGCCGTTGCAGTGCAGAGAGTCCGGCATAGTGTTATGAATGGAAGAAATTCGTATGGATACCGGTCGATGGCTTGCTGGAAATAAAAGTTCATGGCATGATCATCGTTTATGACAGATGCCAGAATATCCTGCGAAGAAGACAGATTTTCTGAAGGAGACAAGTCCCAATAGCCCCGGCTAGGAGAGAGCACCGAGAGCAAGCAACTCACGGAATCAGACTGATAACCAACAAAGGGATATGAGACTTTGAGGAGCTCTAGAAAGACAACCCTGACACGCGAGCTAATCAGCGGTGTCATGCTTCCTCCGACAGCTGGTCCCAGTGTCTCCGCCATTCTAGATATGACATCAAACACTCTGCCATGGGCAGTGACACCCGCGGCAAGCTGCTCAACGACTTGCATATCTCTCGGCGTAGAGGCGTTTTCCAAAAACCCGTCGAATTTTGATGACTCAATAGAGAAAATGCTACCTGCGGAATTGCGCCTCCCTGGAGTGGTTCGGGTTACGCCTCGTGTCTCGAAGTTCTCTCGAGCCTTTTGCTGCAGCAGGTTATCCCTCTTTTCTGTTCTGGCCTGATAAGATACGTTCAAACGATGCAGGAGAAATGACCATGTAAAGATGACAGGGCTAGCGCTCTCGGAATCCACGCTGGCCGCATCGACGATGGTCTTATGGATTTGTTCCAGAACATCTGGTGACAGTAAATATGAATCGTACATGTCTTCCCCCTGCATTGAGTCTTCGTCGCGGGCAGTTAGATACGCTAGCGCTCTGAATGGCTTGAGAAGGCCAATTGAGATTGCTGTAGATAGAGTTTTCAATGGCACAATCAATTCGCCAATACTCTCGTGGATCTAGTAAGGTGGTTAGCTAAACAATCGGGACTTGGGCATTGGTGGGACAAACAGGTTGGATAGAATTAAAGAAGCCATAGACTTCCATTAATGCGAACCACTGGTTAATATCACTAGAAGGAGGGACCTCGGTTCCGTAGCTATCCACAACCTGGAGCACCACAGACAGACCATGAATAACCTCAGTCAGATGGCTTCTCAACCAGTCCAGCTCGACCTCGTCGACAAGCAGCAATTCATCGTCTGCTACGGACCTGACGCCAGCCTCTATGTTTTTCATACAATCCGTGACAGCATCGAGGTAGGCTGGGAGTAAACTGTCCAAACTCTCCCGAATCGATACTGATGACTTCAAATTGTATAAATCGACCACTGTGTTGTCTCCTGGCGCGAATATCGGAAGGCGTCCGTATAGCTTGATAGAGGTGGCATAATCCGCAGCCATCATGAAAAATCGCCGCTCAGTTAACAGGGTGTCAAATAGGCGTCGTCGTCTCGAGTCGGTCTTTTCGAATTCGGTAGAAATCTCATCGGTATCCAACGCCGCCGATGCCCCCATATCTGACAAGAAAGCCGTTCCTTGCCCATTCTGAAGACCTGTGGCCTCTTGTAGATTTGCAGCGTCTTGAGACGATAATGGGCCTAGGAGATGTCGAGTAGCTCGAGACTGGTGCTCTATGGCAGTGACACGTAGAGCAGCAACCAGGTTGACCCTGGCTGTCTTGCTGAGCCATTCCGCATCTTCTTTCAGCTGTTTGATGTCAAGTTTCTCGGTCGAGGCTGAGGTGACATTGATTGGTGCTGTCTTGGTCTCGAAGTCCTTCCTTGATGCATCGTTGGGCGGCGCAAACGCGGTTGCTGGATCTTTCAAAAGTCCACGAACATAATCATCGTCGAAGAATTTGACAATTGCAGAGCTCTTTTGTCGTTGCCCAGTACCATCCGAAAGCGCAGTTGCGACAAGCTTCCAAGACCTATGATGATGAAGATTGTTCTGGTCAGTCGCATTCTTTTTTTCTACCCAGCTTCAGGATCCCAAACAGAACAGAGGAAGAATGAATGCTCACAAAAGAACCTTCTCCCCGGTCAAGCATTCTTCCAGGGAGGGGAAATAGTTTCGATCGGACACCGGCGCCATTGCCACGAGCGTCAATAAAGTGGCAGTGGCACGCGATGCATCACCTTTCGTTTGGAATAGTGTAAAGGTGTGTTGAATCTGCAGTTTTGACGACGCGCTGCAGCACGAACCAGAACCTGTATCAACAGCTGCAGGTCCGGGTCAACTTTTTGGTTGAGCTCAGGAACCCGAAGTTAAGCCGGGCAGTCAGAGACAGAGTGTGTGGACATGAACTCCCAAACGAGCTTCACCGCAACCGGCACTTCAGGCAGCGGAATATTAGGCCTATTCGATTAGGTACTAGTACAGTGGGCGATAAGATACCTTCTTAATGGGCTTTTTTAATTAATCTTAACAGCGTTGAGTGAACAACACATGTTGGATTGACTCATCGTCATCATCATCATCAGTTTTCCGGTTCTGAATTATAAGCGGCGTTTTGGCCACGGCCTATTGTTTATTTAATACTCCATATCCGAGAAGCTTTGACCTATTATTCATTATCATATCATACCTGCAGCCTTTCAACCTTCAAGATGCCGCCCGCGGAGCTTATCGACCATTCCCCTCATCAGCCTGACCCTTCACCACCCGTCCCGACTGCGTCCAACCTCATCCTGATTGACAACTATGATTCCTTCACTTGGAACATTTACCAGTATCTCGTCCTTGAAGGTGCCACTGTTCATGTTTTCAGAAATGACAAAATTACTGTGGAAGAATTGATCGAGAAGAAGCCCACCCAGATCATCATTAGCCCTGGCCCCGGTCATCCGCAGACCGACTCCGGCGTGAGTCGAGATGTCATCCGACACTTTGCCGGCAAGGTCCCTGTCTTTGGTGTCTGCATGGGATTGTAGGTCATCTTCACCCTCTTTTTGGTCATATATATGTCTAATTCTCCCAAGGCAATGCATATTTGATGTCTATGGCGGCGATGTGTCTTCCGCTGGTGAATGGCTTCATGGCAAGACATCTCCCCTAACCCATGACAGCAAAGGCGTCTTTGCCGGTCTGTCTCAAGGTCTGCCTGTCACTAGATACCACTCCCTTGCAGGCACTCACCTTACACTGCCCGAATGTCTCGAGGTTTCGTCTTGGGTAGACAAGCCTGATGGATCCCCCGGAATCATCCAAGGTGTTCGCCACAAGAACTATGTCGTTGAAGGTGTCCAGTTCCATCCCGAGAGCATCCTCACGGCTGAAGGTCGCGTCATGATCAAGAACTTCCTCCACATGCAAGGCGGCACCTGGGAGGAAAATGAGAAGCTCCAAAAGACAACAGCTACCAAGAAGGAGGAGACGCTCCCTTTCAGGCCAAAGAAGAACAACATTCTTCAAACCATTTACGACCACCGCAGAGCTGCCGTGGCCATACAGCGGGAAATCCCTTCTCAGCGCATGTCTGATCTCCAAGCCGCATACGACTTAAATGCTGCCCCCCCACTGGTACCTTTTGTGAATCGTATGCGACAAACCCCTTTCGACATTACCCTCATGGCGGAAATCAAGCGTGGCTCTCCTTCCAAGGGAGTCTTCGCGTTAGAAACCTGCGCTCCTGTCCAGGCACGGAAATACGCCTTGGCCGGAGCAAGTGTCATCTCAGTTTTGACCGAGCCCGAGTGGTTCAAGGGAAGCATTGAGGATTTGAGGGCCGTTCGCCAAGTTCTAAACGGAATGCCAAACAGACCCGCCATCCTACGCAAGGAGTTCATTTTTGACGAGTACCAAATTCTGGAGGCGCGATTGGCTGGAGCCGATACGGTCTTGCTGATCGTCAAAATGCTTGACGACGAGTTGCTTACCCGACTGTACAAATACTCCGTCTCTCTCGGAATGGAGCCATTGGTTGAAGTCCAGACTGCCGATGAAATGACAAGGGCTGTCAAACTGGGATCCAAGATCATTGGTGTGAACAACCGCAACTTGGAGACGTTTGAGGTGGACACAAAGACCACCAGCCGACTACGAAGCATGGTCCCCGAGACCACAATTATCGCTGCGCTGAGTGGTATCAACTCCCACGACGATGTGCTGGAGTGTAAGAGGGACGGCATCAACGCCATTCTTGTTGGTGAGGCAATCATGAGAGCCCCTGATGCCACCGTTTTCATCAGCGAGCTCTGCTCTGGCGTTAAGCCCGCACCAAAAGATGAAACTCCTAAAAAACTGCACGTCAAGATTTGTGGCACGCGCAGTGTTGAAGCTGCCGAGCAAGCTGTCAAGTCGGGCGCTAACTTTGTGGGAATCTGTCTGGTCCCAGGGGCGAAACGATGCATCTCCCACGAAACCGCTCTTGCAATCTCAAAAGCTGTACACTCCTATGCCGACTCTAAAGAATCTGAAGCCAAGCCATCATTGCCCCCTGCCGGTGCTACAGACTTCTTCACGGCGTCTACCCATGCCCTTGATGACGCTCGTCCTAAGATTGTTGGCATCTTCCAGAACCAGCCCCTGAGTGAAGTTTTGGAAAAGCAAAGGGCTTACAACTTGGACTTTGTACAGCTTCATGGTGAAGAACCCCTGGAGTGGGCCAATCTCATTCCCGTTCCCGTCATTCGATCCTTCAAGCCCGAACACGTTGGCCTGGGGCTTCGAGGATACCACGCTATACCCTTGCTGGATTCAGGAGCTGGTTCTGGAAAGTTACTGGATGTTTCCAGTGTCAAGGCGGTCTTGGAAAAGGATCCTGAACTCCGAGTTTTCCTGGCGGGCGGACTAAACCCTGACAACGTTGCGGAAGCTGTCAAAGCACTTGGAAGTTTGAGCAGCCAAGTCATTGGAGTTGATGTCAGCAGCGGTGTCGAGGAGGATGGAAAGCAAAGCCTGGAGAAAATTGCTGCTTTCGTGAAGGCTGGAAAGGAAATCCGATAAGAAAAAAGTAAAAAGAGATGTGGATCCCAGATAAAGGGTATACCAGAAAGGATTCATATATTCTTGTTGATACTATCTACTTGAACTAATGTAAATTTTGAACATCACTTTTAAATAACACCATTCTTTAAATACCCTCATTTTGAATATTAGATCCTATTATAATACGTTCTCGTTCCTAGTTTGACTGTTAATTTCTGGCTCTAATCTGATATCGTCATGCGGGTTTGGGATACTGATAAACAGTCGGCTGCTGGAGTGTCTGCATGGCTGTTTGCCGTCCTGGCTCAGTGTCCAGACGATACTAGAGTGATTCATACCTCAGTGCATACTGCGTGTAGTAGATGAGATGGCATACTGACTGCTCTCCTTACTCTCTAAAGATGCTAGTTTATCTAATTCTTTCATTCGCTCCTACAACTTGAGCTATTCTTGGTCATCGCTTGTGATTCTTATAGTCTGTTCTCCAACTTCCCCCATTTTCTCTTCATACTCTTCAATTCTCATCTCAAGTTCGTATTTCACTCCCCACTTCCTCCCAAGGGTTCCTCTTGTGGTTCAATGTACTCAAAGTCATGCCTCGCCAGATATTCAAGTATCGTGTTCTAGCCAGTGCTGGTCCACTACCTGGCCAACTCACCCTAGACAATCTCCAGCAATGGACCAAGATCCGCAAGGGGGTGTTCTCCGAGGAGTTTGGCGAAGATGTTACACACCTCCTTTGTACACGAGAGCAGTTCAACCAGAGAGTCCCACGCAGTATGTTTTTTTCTTTGTGATATCCCCCCTAGCATTCTACTCAAACCAGAAGCTCATGCCAGCACAGTCAAAGAAGGTTTAGCCCGGGGCAAGCGCCTCCATATCGTTCACTATGACTGGTTCGAGTTCTCGACTGTCAATGAGAAGAGGGAGCCTGAGAGACAGTACTCCATGAGGAACTTTCTTGCTAAACAAAACGCAGCGAAGCGAGAGCATGCTCGCTTAGAAAGAGGCAAACGGCAAGGAGAGCGAGGCGTCAATCCGAGTAAGTCGGCATGGCATGAATTTGAGTTCATCACATCTCCAGTCTTTTTTTAACCAGCAATGCCTAGACCTCTTCCATATATACCACGACCGAGACTTTTTCCTATACCAGATCGTCATTACCCGCGACGATGAGGAAACGGGGGAACTCGGGCAGAAATACACCCTCAGTGTAAATACCGTCACCTCCCTAGTACCAAACCAATAATCTCCTCCTTCTAACATTGTTCGTAACAGCTCTGGGAATCCAACGCCAAGCCTCACCTCTACTGGTTCACGGCCAAGTTTATGAAGAAGAAAGGCACGAGTCAATCGAGCTACCATCGACCGAGCCTATGCTCCGGCCCGTGGTGCCAGGAAATGGATCACTTCGCGGAGTTCTTCCACATCAAGACGGGGATCGAATGGCAAGACCGTGTACTCAAACAGGGGACCATGTCGAGTTTATTCTTTCAATACTTGCCGCCGGTAAGTTTCGCCTCCTCGCGAGATGGAGAATGAACTCTTATTAATGGTATGCGCGGTATAGACCGGGGGCAAGCCCGTTGGACGTCGACTTCGATTCTGCTACGAGTATTGCATGGAAGTAAATGCTCAGTTGCGTGGACTACCTTGGCCTCCAATCGAGGAGAAGCCCGAGGTCCAGCAAGCCGCGGACCCGATTGAACCAGATGATCCAACTGAGACAAATTTGCCCATGGTAGAGATGTCCAATGTTCACGAATTCAGTGATCAAACCGAGCAGCCCGCCGCTGAGACGGAAATTTTATGCGGTAGTCCCGCTATAAATACAT
Source organism: Hypomyces rosellus (assembly GCA_011799845.1). Classification (NCBI taxonomy): domain Eukaryota; kingdom Fungi; phylum Ascomycota; class Sordariomycetes; order Hypocreales; family Hypocreaceae; genus Hypomyces; species Hypomyces rosellus. The sequence goes on from WWCI01000003.1 coordinate 1,965,120, forward strand.
AATACAGTATGATATTCTGGGCGATTCCCTCTCTTGGAAATACAAGAGTTGCTTATACATTCAATGTTTGGACTCCAAATGGTATCATGTAATTATCTCTACTCTACACACATCATGATATCATGAGCATCAAATATACAACGCTCCCATTACCCGCCCCTTGAATCCCGGAATGCTCAAAACCTGAGCTTGGGTAACACAAATACCAGTACCAAAAGACAAAGCATTAACCCATATACCCACGCAAATAGCCATGCTCTCCCCCAAAAGCCTTCCCCTTCTGTCATTCTTTGCAGAGAACCCATCCTACCCTTCGCCGCTTCCATGCCCAGTTCCGACTTCTCCATGCTGGAGCCAGCCGCGCCAAGTCTGTCCTTGTCCGATTCCAGCGATGCTGAAAAGCTCTGGGAGCTGGTCTTGAGAGAGCCCGCCATCTTCCGGATCGATTCGAGAATGGCTTCTTGTTCGCCCCGTTGCTGATCCAAGATGGCCTCGGCTGTGGCCGTTGTTGTCTGTGGAGTTGCTGGCTTTCGGCGGTTGGCAAAGAGTGCGGCGCGAGCTGTGCTGTGTGCGGTCTGTGAGGAAGATGTGTTGGATCCACGAGCCCGCAAGGTCTGCGATATTTCTGTCGGGTGTTCCGTCGCCGTAGTAGTGGGAGGGGGCGTATCACTCGAGACTTGTGCCGGTGGCTCTGGTGTTGAATCCGTTTCCATCAAAGATGTTGGTGGTTCAGGTCTAGGTATTCTTTCTTCAGGGGCGCCATCTCCCGTGACATCTGACGATCTTCTTGAGTCTTGACTTTCACTCGGTGTGTGTATAATGTCTCCAATGAGATCCTCTTCAGAACTACCCTCCTCTTCATTGTCTACCGCCAACTATGCCATTGGTCAGTCTCTATCCAACCAGAGAATCGACACTACCTACCTTTTTGTAATCTTCCAGTCGATCGAATAATAACTCTAGTATCTCTCTTTGCGCAACCAGATTTACCTGTGCATCTGTTCTCTTTCCGGTCGGTCTACTGCCAGATGTCTGCTCGAGTTTGTTGAATGCCGACTGCGCAAAATTTAGGTTCTATGCGATACGATCTTAGAAGTCATTTTATTTATTATCAAAGTCGTAGAGATCCTACCGTTTCCACTCTGGTTCTCTCATACTGGCTGGTTCGTAGCCTCCGTTCGTCTTCCTGAGTGGGATGAAGAATGTTCTGTTTTAGCCGGGAAAGGAGTATGGAGAGCTCTCTCGAAGAGATTTCGTGTGAATTTCGGTCGCCGTCTGTTATAGCCATGGTGTTGGATAGTGTCACCTTATGTTTGTAAAAGTGGTCTTCTCAGGCCAGCGAGATAATGCAGTCGCAAGATCAATACCCTGAGTTGTAACAATTACGTAGCGTGTCATGTTGTGGCTGAAGCTAGAAGGCGTGCGCCACAGTGACATTCAACCTTCGTTGTAAACCTAGAAGATATAATCCAATTTGTTTACTCACATTATAATTACTCCGTACAGTAGGAAGTGTTCTTTTTATTTCAATTTTATTTCCATACATATTTTATAGAATCAGAATGATGATGGTTTTTTCTTCTGATTTTCTACATGCAAAAATATTTGAGGCTGGACGCGCGAACTCACGCGCTCAGTAGCCTATTTTATCCATCACGCCTTTTCTCAAAGGTTTTCAGCGCAGGTATTCATGACAAAGGGTCAATGAACAGCGCTGCTTTTATATAGTAAATACCTGCAGAAACAGGCTGATCTGGGACTAAGGCCGATCCCATTCCAGTACAATTGTCCTCTCATTCCATTGTGCCGCAATCGACAATATACTCGCAAATCCCAATGTTTCCCGTTGTAGAATGGAAACACACCTCTCATTGTTTCTGAGTAACCGTTTTTCACTGAGCCCGTACGTCTCCAACGATGGTATGCTTTTTCCACCAATTTTTGTTCTGCTCTTATTCATTCGTCATAAATGTAGCCGACAAGAGCTGCAACACCAGTACGGAATATGAAAGTATTGGATTTCGGTTTTGCTCGCTCTTGAAACTGAGTCTTCCGAGGGCATACGACAATTTCCAGTTTTAAAGGATCATTCGAGGATGATAGGGTGAGCGATCAGCGTGCCCAAGTAAGACCAGAAAAGAATTCAGGCTTCCAAGCTCGCTCACGGTGTTGGATACCAGGGCAGTGAGCCCCGTTGATAATTCGCCAGAGCCTAATCCTTCTCTTCTGGTTGCTTTTGTAGGGATTCTTTCAATCTTTCCTCTTGTCTTTTCCAGTGGCTTCCCTCCTCGTAGTCAGAACTGATTTTCAAGGCTCGTCGAAGCCGCTCGCTCTCCTTGATCTTTGCATCCGCCATCTCGTGAACTTGGTGTTCTTTGAATGCCTTCCTAGGTCCGTTGCCCTTCTTGTTTGAATTCATCTCGGCCAGTAACTTCTTTCGTAGCTCATCACACTGTTTCTCGATTTCATCCTCGTCAACTCTGCACAGAGGTCAGCAAAGATGATGTTAAAAACATGAACTGTATAGCATACTCTTCTTCCTCTAGCTTATCCCTTAGGTCAAAGACCTTGACTTCAACCTCTCTCTTCCGGTCATGTTCGAGAATGGCTTTATCGGGCTGTCGTTGCCTGTGACGTAGAGAATCCAGGTCCTTGGGATATGGTGCGCCGTAGTCGCGTGGCTTTATCTGAGCTAGGTTTCGCTGGACATAGCCAGAGGTTCCACTACCACGTGGTGTCGATAGGCCAACATTATCAGACATTATGAAGGTGATCAGTGCTGCGGTTGATGAATATGAAGCTCAATGGAGTGGTTGATGCTGATAAAGTTGCTGACCGAACTCGGTCTTCAAGTCTTGATCTCGAATGGGCTGGTCAATGTATTTCAGCCCCACTGTGGCTAAGTACTAGGTAGCGCCTTAGTAGCTTGGCATGGCAGGCAGGCGGTGAGGTTTCTTATTTGATAAGCAAGCGGCAGAATTGATAGTGGTGGGGTAATTATTTGGTGTCTGCCCCTCGGTTTGATGACTCTACCTGCATCAGGTTGGCGTGTGTGTTATATAAATTTGATGCAAGGCGTTTCTTCATACCTTACATACAATTGGTTTGAATATTATTGAATATATTTACCACTACAACCTTCATCTTCATTTCATAACACACTCCAAGATGCCTCATTTACCATCTGGCAGTCCCAAAGATGGGGAGCCGGTCTTCCCTCCCGTCAGTGTCGATCACATTCAAAATTGTTCGTATGACTCCTGGTTCCCCAAGTACCGGAGTTCATGTATTAAGTCACGGATAATCCCCCTCACGCCTGCTTTCGTGTCATACCTTCATGAAGATGGAATCATTCTAGCAGATGATGAGGATACGAATGAACCGAAAGAAGAAGAAGAATGGACCGCTTCTGGATCTACAAAAACAGGACCGCCTCAAGATGAGTCATCTGATGATGAAGATGAAGGCACAGAAGAAAGCCGACTTCCACCAAACCAAAGGTTCCCCGAGATACATAATCTGATTAAGGAAAAGATTGCCGAGTTGGGAGGCTCGGTTGCACCAAAGCTGAATTGGTCATCGCCAAAGGATGCCAAATGGATATCACCACATCAAAACACACTCAAATGCACATCCCCTAACGATATCTACCTTCTCCTGAAGTCATCTTCCTTTGTTTCGCACGATCTTCTCCATGCTTTCGATGATTGCACCGGAACGCCAACGAAGCCGTTTGCCCCTATTCTGGTTCTTCGACCATTCTTCAACCCCCACGTTGCACTCGAGTTCCGTTGCTTCGTTAAGCACCGATCACTCATTGGGATTACGCAACGGGATCTGAACTATTATGGATTCTTAAACGACCTTCGTCCTCAAATATGGAGAAAGATCAAGACCTTCTTCCAGGAGAAGCTCAGACTTACCTTTCCCGACTCGTCTTTCACATTTGACGTCTATATACCGGAGAGTCAGATTGAAGATGACGGCTTGGGCAAGGTCAGGCTGATTGACATTAACCCCTGGGCTCTTCGCACCGACAGCCTATTGTTTTCCTGGGAGGAGCTGTTGGATACGGAGGTCAAGAGACCTCTATTAGGATCACTGCCTACCCAGGCAGAGACAGAGGGAAGTGGTGGGGAAACCACAGCAGATGAACTAGACGACGATGCCGGTTTTGAGTATGGAGTAGATATTCAGCCTGAAATGCGGTTGATTGAGAAGGATGATCCGGCAGCATATAACTTTAGCTCGACGCTCTACTCTGCACACAAGTTGCCAAGGGAAGTTGTCGATGCCAGTCTGGCAGGTGAAGGGGGGTTGAGAGAGTTTGCCCAACAATGGAAGGAAATTACAGAGGGGAGGGGGGGTGAGCTTTGGGAGCAGCCTAGTACACAGAATTGAATGGGCATTTTAGATCTCAATAAGATGACTTGAATAAAAATAAATTGGTATTCATTACAAGAACAATAGCAGTTGTCGACCTACCAATCATTCTCACTTTACTGTACAGTGCGGAGTGATACGTGTCAATGTTATCGGCACAGTACAAACGGATGCCCACGCCAGGTCTGCGCCACTTCGCGTGCCAACATGTTGCAGCTGTTCCCAGCTGTTCACCAAAGCTTCACTCTCATACTCTCAAAACCACTTACACGAAATAACAACATCCTCATCATCATCACCAGAATTCAGAGCTACGAGGGGAGAATTAAAATTGCTCACGATGCCTACACGCGGCAGGGGCAATAAAGTCACCAAGCCTTCTATCGGATCGGCAACTCGGCGTGGCAGCAGGCAATCCTCATTGTCCAATGCCGCCCAGGAGCAACTGGAGCATTTCGCCAAGGAGGCGAGCTCAACGGTGGCTCAAGAGATACCTGAGATAGATGCGCAAATCTCAGACGAAGGAATCCCAGATAGCGGCCTGGATTCTCCTGAAAACATCACGACTGAAAATTTACTTACCAATGGCGAAGTTATGAGCTCCATGCAGCACACGTCGCTTCAGGTTCTGAGCTCAACCGAGGAGTTCCAATTGGATCACCAGATGCATGACCATTCGTCGCCCATGGATCCGGCAGCTCCCACCCGAACGGCAGCCGATGTCGCCTATGCAGTGTACGGTGATGCACTCAAGGTTGACAGCGCACTCTGCAAGAAGCTGGCTGCAGAAACGGCTCAACGGGAGCCCACTCAGCGCCGGGTCGACCAAAAGCTTAACATTGAGCGGCGAAGCAACGTCGAGGCTCTGCTGGCTCACATTACTGGTGGCCAGCCTGCCAGACCATGCAAGAACTGCCACAAGGGTCACGGTCCGTGGACCCAGTGTGTTATCTACGACGGACAGATGTGTGGCAGCTGCACCAACTGCTGGTTCAATGCCAGCGGTGCGAGATGCACTTTTCACGGTATGTATCTCTCTGAATCACTGCACACACGGAATTTCTCAACACCGAAGCGAGATGCAGTGCTGCTTCATTCATTCCAAATCTAGTTGATTCACTCACACTCTTCAACCATCAGATGAGAACTGACACAACGTATAGAAAACAACCATCCTCAGTCACAGACCGTGTATGCACCTGTTGTGACCACTACTCCTGCCAGCGTTGTCACGTTCCAACCTGCCACTGTTGCTGCAACCACCGCTGTCGCAACACTTCAAGCCATGGATATCAACAGCTGGAACATCTCCGACGGAACCAAGCGTCTTATCCACCAGACCATGGGCGAAGTAACATCATACTCCAAGCGAGATCGATATCTTGCACGCATCGAGGCCGCAGCTAGAGAACTAGGCCTACGCATCGCGGAGTACGAAGACTACCTGCGAACACCAGAGGGCGCGGCTGAACACCAGGCCGCGATGGAGCAAGAACGGGAGCAAGCTGGCGCAGAGTCGCAGCATTCCTCGCAAGAACAAGAACAAACGCAGGCCGTTGATGCTTCGATGGGAGATGCGCCCCCACAAGAGGCCGTTCTTACCTAAACTTCTGGTCTCGTTGTTACGACCCACTTAGTGATAACTTGGATCTCGCTTCTTGCTGAATGCTATATTTGCTCGAGAGGTGAAGCTGGCGTTGCGAAGCGCTCAAGCAGTTGCTTTCGAAATAGGGCTGCGCCAAATGATGAAGACTTGAGCTTAGATGGATGTCATGAATAGGTGAGTGCCACCAGCCATATGCGTGTGCGACAATATGCTGACGAGACCCAGATTGATGAAACGTTGCCACCACGGCCCAGAGCTCCTTGAAAGTTTGGAGACGGAGGCTGTACACACACACACATATGTGTGTGTATATATATATGAAACCGCCCGACAATAAGCTCACCACGATAAACCCGCTCTGATGGAATATTGATTGGGCGTTACACCACCATTTGGTTACAGATTTGTCTTGGCTCACCGAGACGGATCGGACAGTGTGTCGGTCATGTACCAGAAACGGACAGCCGAGAAGAAACCTTGGAAATCCTTCTGGCGAATCACATTTCTTTTCTTCTTCTTTTCTTTCTTTCTTCCATATACATGTATAGTTTTTTTCTTCTTTTTTTTCTCTCTTCTTTCGGCGGAGACTTTGGAATGTCATCTTGCTCACGCACCTTTTTTTGACTTGTGGATTTGGATGGATGAGGGACGAGGGAATGGATATGAGGGTCATGTTTTGTTTCATTCGGAAGAGGTGCAATACCCCCCTCCCCTCCCCACAATTTGCTTCGGTTTTTGTCGGCTGGTTTTTTTATGATGTTTTAGAGAAGGATACGGGTACCTGGTTAATAAAGGAATCTTGATGATGAAACGTCAGACTGACAAGGTGCCATCGCGTCCATCTGCCCCTGTTGAATACAACCACACACATGCACATTACCTCACCTTTACCTCTACACTCAGTCTACACTACACTGCATATTCAATATCATGAGATAATACATCACATAGAGACACCCTCGCAACAAAACGCACTACGAACGAAAAACTTTAGGACCACCAAATACTACATCCTAGAAAACCTTTTAATATAGATATTTTTTTCAATTTCTTTTTACACCAAAAGGCTTCCTCTTCCCATACCAGTTTCTCTCTCTTTCTCTAGAACTTTCAGACCCAAAAAGAATACCCCTTCCCAGAACCCATGAAAACTTCTTTGTTTTTACCCATAGGCCTGCCTCGTCAAGAAATAACAAAAAAAGAAAAGAAAAGAAAGAAAGAAACACAAAAAAGGCGACGAGGTTTAATAAAAAATACACAAAAAAAAGAACTCACAGAATAAAGAGAAACAAGGGAGTAGCTAAAAAAGAAGATCCAGGAAGAAGAAGAGAGAAAAAGAAAAACAGAGGACAGAGCTCAATAGTAATAAAAAGAAAACGCACACAAGCAACGAGACAAGCCATAGAGAGAATAAGGGTTTCATAATTAAACAAAGTAAATGGCCGCCGCCCGTCGCACCATCGCGTCAGATGCAATAGTTTCCCTTCTTTCCCAAAGAGCTGCCACCGTCTTCCGTTTGCGGCCCAATCTTGCACGCCCATGGCCATCCTCTTTCTTTCAAATCAAACAGAAAATTTCATTTTTGTGATACACAGCATCTCCCGACATCCTGCAGAGTCCTCACAAGTGTGCCAAATGTCCGCCATGGTGGCTCAGTTTAAGAATAGCACTAAGTATTCGAGACAGCGCAAGATCGAGAGGCGTGCGAAGATAATCGCTAAGGCTCTCTGAGCAGGCTCTCATGTCCCTGGCACGAGGAATACAATGAAAATCGTGAGCCATTATCACCGTGGCCCATCTGGTGGTGGTCGTAATCGAGTTTGAGGGTATTCGTGCGTCTTAAAAACAAAAAACAAAGAGAGAAGAAAATCGTCTAGATCAAGCCACACAAGCGGAGGTTCTCTTGGATGATAATGTCTGGAACAAAAAGTCAGTTATCATGTTCATCAGTTAGTTTTCCAAGCTCAAGATACGCACCGTTGACTGCTGCCATAACGAATCGGATCTGTGTGGTATCTGTGGCACAAGTAAAGTGCGTGTAAATCTGCTTTGTCTCGTGCTGGTTCAGGCTGACGAATCGGTTGAGGATGTAGTCGCAAGCCGCCGCGTAGTCGTCACCACCCTCGTAGTCGGGGAAGTAGTTCTTCATCGGGCTGACGGGCAGCTTCTCCTTGAATCGATCAATCTTGTTGAGGAAGAGAATGATGGATGTCTTGATGAACCATCTGGAGTTGCAGATGGAGTCGAACAGAGTAAGGGCTTCCTGCATTCGGTTGACGGTCTCGTCTTCGAATAACAGCTGATCGTACTCGGAAATGGCCACTAGGAAGAGGATTGTGGTGACGTTCTCGAAGCAGTGAATCCACTTCTTTCGCTCCGATCGCTGACCACCGACGTCGAACATTCGGTAGGTCAAATCACCAATGATGAAGGTGGTCTCTGTAATACCCGTTGTCTTGACACGGGATCGAAGAACGTCCTGGTCATTGGGCATGTAATCCGGCGCGGCAATCCGTGCAATGTTATCAAAATAGCTGCAAAATCATGATGAGTATCGATTCCAATATCGCGTCAAGTGATGAGACCTACTATCGCGCTGAGTCGTTAAGCTGATATTCGCGGGACCTCTTGAAACATTCCTGCACGCCGCGGTCTTTCCACAGAGACTCAATGGCGTTGCCGACTTCGGGGGGGAGAACATCGCCTTCGATCTGTGCGGGTTGGATGAAGATAGTCTGAACGTGGTATTCCATTCGCTGGTCCTCGAGCGGCAGTTCGAGCGACTCCATGGCTTCGAGGATGACACGCATAGACTGGACAGTGTTGCTAAAGATGATTTCCTTGAAAGATTCACGTTCGTCGCGTGAGTAGCCTCCCTCGTGGATGAGCTTCATTTGCTTAAGAATGGTAGATTTTCCGGATTCACCAGCACCTGAAAAGCGCGTTAGACGTTGAACTCGGAGGTGGAAATATTCGTCTTGTCGAATCGAATGGCCGGCGACGTACCCAGAAGCAGCATCTTGATCTCATTACGCTGCATCATCTTGTCCCTCTTGAGCTGGTTCTCAATCTCCTCGTTCCGGGCCTTGCCCTCCTTCTCCTCTGTGCTCATTCCGCAACCCATCTTGATGGTTTTCGGGCTCTCGCCGCGTCGATGCTGATAATAATGCTATTAATATGTGGCTCGTGATAATCGTAGATGCTACGTGTCGAAAATCGTCAACGTCGCAGACGGCGAACTGGAGGGAACAGATGTTATGTTAGCCAAGGGGAGGCCCATGGAAGGACGACGACCGCGATGGGTAATGTTGAAGAATGGCGCGCCGAGCCTGCGGTGGAACTGAAAGGTTGGATTCGAGGTTGGGAACGACGCGTTGTGGGTTGCAAGCGTGGATGAATGAATGAATGGATGGGTTGTGTGATGAAGGAAGGGATTTGTTTGTCAGTCTGTTTGATTGCCTGAGGCGTTTCGGATCGCCAGACCAAGATGGCTGGGAGCGACACTCCTAGACAAGTAAACAGGGGATAAAAGGGGGTTTCTCTGTTTAAACTTTGTACTCACTCTCAACGAAGGTCTGCTTGCGACGATAGATTGTGCCAATGGTTGTGGCAATGGGGGAACGAAGACGAACGAAAGGGCAAAATAGAGAAGTGAAGGGGGGGTTGTTTGATGGATGGATGGCCACGGGAAGGGAAGGGGAAGAGAGAATGCGCAAGGGCGAAAAAAAAGAAGACGCTGGGACAACCGTCGTGGAAATGAGATCCGCGACGGGAATGGATGGGAATGGAGATTCGGGGGGGAAAGGGAGCGAGCGGCTGGGGGAGGATGGGATGGGACGAGAACTGGAGAGAGAGAGAGAGAGAGAGAGAGAGCTAGCCTGGCTGGCTGGCTTGGTTCTCTGGTTCCTTTGGTGCTGGTGCTGGTGCGGGTGCGCTGGTGCTGGCGGCGGCGGGCTCTACCTTGGTTAATGTGTGTGTGGACGATGCAGGGAGGTACCTTCGGGGCCAAGACTACGAAAAGGGACTGTGCATGTACTTCGGCCGTACCGTACCTGAACGAAAACAGGAAACTGTGGAGGTGCTCAGACACCGTGGGCGGGACGGTACTAGGTCCATGGATACTACAAGTACATACCTGTACAAGTAGTAGTAGTGGTGGTGGGCAAGGGAGAGCCCTTGAGTGTGCCTTGAGGCAGCACCTCTGGCCACTGTCACATTGAAATGGGCTGAAGCCTACGCTCAGAGCCCTGGGAGAGCGCCTGTAAGGGCCCTGTGTATTGGCCTGGGGGGGATGGCCCCAAAGTCCGCTCAAACTGGTGGATATACAGTGCGAGTTTCATCCTTCATACGGGTCTGGAGGTCTGGTCGCTTCAGACTGAGACATTTCGCACTATATGGAGATACAGCCGTCTTCTCACTTGCATGTATCCCGTTGCGTACCTGTTGTACAAATCAGGCTATGGAGTACTTCCTTCCTCGTCCAGCCGGACTTTTTGTGACCAGGATGGAGATGCACATTTTGATTGCTCATCCCAGATCCAGCACCCTCCGCGGGCTCTTTTTTATTAGGGACACGGGCCATGGTAGAGGCAAGGCAAGGCAAAGCAAGCAAGCAGACAAACAAATAAAAGCAAAGCCGAGCAATACGAATGGGACGTGATGTTTCGGCTGCAAAGGAAGAAGAGAAGGAAGTGGATTGGATTGGATTGGACTGGGTTGGGCGTTAATTGTATCATCCATCACAACACGACTGAAGGATTGGATGTTGTGCTACCCATACCTGGGCTGCAGGCATGCATAATGCACAACAAAGAAGAGGCGAGTTTTTTTCTTTTCTGTTCTTCCTTTTTTTTCCCCAAGCCTTTGTCTTTCTCTCTCTCTCTTTGTCCGTCTTACTTTTCGTCACATCACTTGTACATACATGCGAAAACTTACATAATTGGTAATTTGCTTTGTGCAGCTTAAATGCACAGTGTATGCATGTAGGCAGCAGTACTCTATGTAGTAGGTACAGGTAGGTAGTATGTATGACCAAAAGACTTTCAAGGTTGATTTGTAAATGCATCTCCCACACACACTCTCTCTCAACACTTCAACCACTCACTTCTCGTCCTCGTCGACTTCGCCAGCCAATGGGGCGCTCAAACGGTTTCAAGGATGGGCACAATTTGTTTTGAATTAGCCAAAACGTCCCGGGACAGTCGTTGGCCGGACCAGTTTGAGCCTCTGGGAGGTCGCTTGGCTCGCCGCCAGCCTCTCCTCATCTTCCCACCCTCTCCACGGTGGGCCAAGGTCCCATCGCGCAGGCCACTTTAGCCCGCAGAATGCCCTTGTTTAGGGCCAGGCTAATGGCTGAAGCTCGTCCATACGGGGAGGGCAAGAGGGGTACTCGGCGCGCCTCCTATCGTGTGAGGCATTGTATGTACATCACATCATTGGCTCGCCGCTCTTCCATGCATGCCCGTGTCAGGCACATGCTCACCCTCGATCTAGGGTGATCGCCCATCAAGCTTGCGGCACTGTCGACCAAAGTGTATTCCTTCCTTTCGTCATGAGGTGATCCATTCCCATCCATGTACCCCATCTTCTATACATCAGCGCACCCGTCGAGACCTCCACTACGAGGACTACTAAGAACTCTGTAAGCAATCGAGGGCCTATCAACTACTTGTATGCAACCTCAGGCTGTCCACTGGTGTTACGAGGGCCAAGTGCTGACGGCAAACCGTTTTATGCCAGCCAGCACTGTGCCCCTTATGCTCAACGTTTACTGTCTTCCCCCCCCTCTCGATCATGAGGGAGGGCACTCTTGTGAGATGTTGGCGTCTGCAAACCAAGCCATTCGGGCTTCCGCAGTTGCGATACGGAAGGAATATGCAGGCTACTCTGTTTTCCCCGTACCGAATGGCAGCTGGCGAGAAAAAAGATCCGGCGTCGCCCTGTTTCTTTTCTTTTTCTTTTCGTTTCTTTGTGGCGGACACACCGTCGCCAAATAGGGGCCAGCTCTTCTCTCGGTTTAGATATACCTACCGATAGTGTGCTATTTTTTATTTTTTTTTGCTGCTGCTGCTGCAGTTGTGGTGGAATCGCCCCCCTCGCCGTCACAGTTAATGAGGTTGGAGAGGGATAGGGGGGCCATGTGAGGGCACAGACAATTGCCTCGAAAATGCTGGTGTACAGGGCTGGGTAATAAACGATTACTCGCACTCACCCATGATGATGAGCGCGCATCTGCGCCGAAGCGCCAGCATCCTCTTACCACCTGGATCCACAACGTGCTCCATGCTCACAGGCTCACAAGCCATGGCTTGCCCGATGCCGAGGAGTGGCTTGCACGATGCTTGCTTTGAGTAAACCCGGCGTCGCGCCGACGATGCCGCAGTTTCTGTCCACTTTGAGCCAGAAGAAGAAGGAAAAAAACAAGAACAAGACGTTGAACAAGCGAATGCGTCTCTGGTCTTGTTTCGTTAGTCGATACAAAAACCGTTACCAGCATGCGCGTGTCAAGTCTGTGCTATTTCGCAGTTTGGTTTTCATTTGCGTCTTGCATTGGGACACTTTGACGGCGTGCGCCATCGCCTCCACCAGCAAAGTACCTGGCTCTCAGCAACGAGCAAGGTATTTTTGTTTTATATGAAAAAGGGCTTTCTAGTTTATTATCGAGCTGAGCAGCAAACGTCATCCTGCCTCTTTGGCCTCGCTTATAGGTACACGAGCAAGGACACACAGCATGTTCTCTGAAAGACTAATACTACAAGTCCTCGGTTAGATACTTGTAGCATGATGAACGAATCAGCCTAGTCATCACGAAGCGCTCTACCCCCACGGGCTCCATCTCCTGACAGGGGGTTCCTGCATGAGATGACAGGGGAAGCAAGAGCGTATCGGTGCCATGAGTGTGGTTCAGGTAGTGGTGATAAGACGTAGTAGAGAAAGGCTCTAGAAGACGCATGTTTCTGATGCCCACCCACTCACCCAACATGTCAAATGGCTGTTGCTTTTCATGAATCATGGATGTAAGCACCCAAGACTCTCTCCCTATTTCTTAGCCTCAGCTATGATCACTTTTCAAATCGCTCTTCTGGGGATTGGCAGCCAAAGCATATCAAACTTGAGGAACGATGCAAGGGGAGGAGGCTCGTACAAGCTTGTCAGACACGTGTTGCGATGCTATACGGGGGTAGCACAGAGCGACTTCACTCAAAACACTCCCGCTCAGCGACGGGGAAAAGAAGCACGTTCCAAACTTTGTCTGATCTCTTACAAGTAGAATCACTTGCATACGACGAATACTTGTTCCGAAATTTGAGACTGTCATGTCAGCATCATCATCATCATCATTGTTAGCCCCCCACCAACCAATTTACGCCCTTTCTGCCGGTACTTGTTCGGTGTTCACAATGCCAAAATCGGCAGTCAGTATGGAGTATATCGTGTTGGGTTTGTCTAGTTGATTACTTGATGCGGAGGGAGGGGAGGGTTAGCATCATGCGATCCCCGCGTCTCATATCGAATGTCTCGAAACCAGCATGAGAGACAGACGGACCATAGTTCCATCAGCCCTTATGCGCGCGAAGGGGCCTTCGATGTACCAACACTAACGTAGTTTTTAAGGGGGAGGTTCTCTGACTGGAACTTTTTTTTGCTTTCTTTTCTTCTTGTTGTGGCAGCTGCTTAATGGAACGTATTTTACGTCTCTATGTTTAGCTTTCTCGCTACAGCAATTATGATATGTGATGATGTTCCGCCTTGTACTGTATCCGTCAAAAAGAAATTGTGGAAACAATTTATTTGTATTTCTTTTCTTTTTTTCGCTATGAGTCTCCCTGCTTGAGCCAGGGATGTGTCAGATGAAACCCGCTCGCACAGTGCGCCCGTCTCTCCCTTGGAATTGCTTCAAATTTAAGACTTACCCCTGCCTTGCTGAGGCGAACAAATTTCAATGTCTGCCAGGGGAGAGAGGCCAATGGCTGTCTGTTTTCTTTTCCTTCTAGAACCTCGTAATGGAACGCGGATCTCATCTTCGAGTCAGGATGACCCCCCTATTTCCTACATTCATGAACACAAGCCCATAGACGATCTACTTGTAATACCATCTTGGAATGCCGGCCTTGCTTCAATTTCGGTTGCCGTCATCTTGAACAGTCCCCCCATCCACGCGTGCGTGAGACTCAAGATATCTAGTATGTATCCACCATCCCCTCCCCCCATTGGTTTGTGGCTCCCTTTTCTCCATCTCGATTTGATATCATGCGTGCAACTGTGGCTCTTACCGTTTGCTCCATATTTTTCCTGTCTCGCAAATAATGTAATTTTAAACGCTGGTGCTGGGGTTCCTAGTTGATAGTGGGTCGTGCTTTTTAATTGTTGGTCTATTCAAATCTCCCATCGTTGCCGGGTTCTCGTATGGAGCAAGGATGGCCACATGGCTTTGCTAATGCCATCCTCTGCATTCAATGATCTCGTTGGTCGGTGACGGTTCATTGCGTTTGGGACCCAAATTTCATTGTCACGAAACAATAAAACCGCTTAAACGAGAGAAGAAAAAATTCAGTAGGTTCTAGAATGACCCCTACACTTGCCTTGTTACTTGGGAGGAGTTGGTGGTGGAGAAAAAACGCACGTGGCGAATCTCTAGATCTTGCGCGCCCCCTCCCCCCGTTTCGACCATCATCTACTCCGTACGTGGACAGAACCGGTGGTGCCTTGCCTTTGCGGTTTGCGGCTGCAGCAGTAGGTTCGGATTTACCACGCGACTTCATCGATGAAAACGCAAGGTTGTCATTTATTGCGAGTCAGTTATCATATCTGAGGCGTCAATGGGCATGTCAGAAAAGGGATTTTCTGGTGGGAAGAGAAAGCCCAGGACTACTGAACGCCTTCTTCAATAGACGCCATCAAGCGATTCCAGCAGTCGGGAACCCTCAATACGATTAAGCCAATACGTCTAGTTTCTTCGTGGTTTGGGGATGTTGTCAACCCTGTTCGTAGAATGATATTCTTGTTTCAATGCACGCCAACTCTAGTATGTGGCGGAGGCAAATTCGTTGTTGGTGGAGGGGGGAGTCGGAACTTGGAAGCACGTGGTGGCTGATATAAGAAGCAATGGATTGAAGATGAAACTATCAAGACTATGAGAAGCTATTGGAAAAGTCAAGAGCCAGATATTTCTTCTGTTCATGTGTCATATAGAACAACGTATAAATTAATGTTCTGTTTCTAATCCAGGCCACAACAATGCTTACCCTATAACTCATCGCCTCCTTTACATCAACCAAGGTTACAGGTAACATACGTGCCATGTATTGGTTTGCTTGTATGTAACTCGACAACCACTTTTATATCCTCCTTCTCTCTTTGAGTGTTCTATTTTTGTAGTGATTGTACTTCGCAATCCTATCTTAAACCTCTTCGAGTATTGGGGTTTGTGGAACGGAAAATCCACCAATTTACTTGAATGCTCTGGACGTACTCTGAAATCTACATATAATATAATTTATTATAATAGAAATAATAAGAACTATATTGTACTCTATTATTCCTCTTCAAAAAACTGTCAACGCTAGACCATGGCTACGAGTCCCAAGTATTCCATGCAAAGCCATGATCAAGTCGACGCTTTTTACTGGGCAAGTCCTCAACTAGATGTAAGAGGCTGTTCTAGCAGCCACTACTGGCGTGCCACTCTTGCCAGAAACCAAGTAGTGGCTCAGTATCAAATGCTGTCAATTGCCCGGGCCATTTCTCAACATCCATCCTAAAACACCATGATAGAGGTATCGTGTCCCTCTCACAGGCATCATAATGAAATCTTTTTTTGCATGGCTTCTTTGTAATCCACATCACACCTCAATGGCGGGAGGTGCCGCACTTGCTGATCTTTATGATGGTTGGTTCGGATGCTTAGCCGACTGGCCAGCGGCGAAGCGCCAACAAGGCCCCCAACCTCGTGCAATTCAATGGTTGGAGGACCCTTGATTCTCATTTCGCATTCATCCCACCGCCAGATCTGTCAAGGGATCTTGCGCGCCCACAGTCCCTCGTTGCCAGCACTGTATCTGCCCATTGGCATTAGATCTACTGTTGTTTGCTTACTTTATTAAGTACTGCTAATCATTTCTAATATGTCTATTCCCATGTCAAGCTTGGGCGGCCGAGGTAAGCGCATGCACCTGCACTCCTGTGTCAAAACAATGAATCTGTCCAATTGATTGACACGACGATAGCCCTCAACCATAGCGACAATGACGAAGCGGAGCGAGAATATGATCGCTTGCGTGATGCTGCCCGCGCCGAAGCCCAGAAGCGCAATGATTGCTACGATCGTGTATGTTGACACTAATTTCACTGTCCCATGGGGAATTGCGCTCGTCGCATAATCAAGCTCGAAACTCACACACATTTTTTCTCCAACCCAGTCTCACCGAGCGTACGAGAATGGCGATGGCGCCAAGGCCAAGGAACTTTCCAACGAGGGCAAGGCGCACGACGCCAAGATGAAGGACTACAACCGCCAGGCGTCCGAGTACATCTTCCGAGAGAACAATGCCGCCGGGCGGGTTGAACCCGATTGCATCGATCTACACGGCCAGTTTGTCGAGGAAGCAGAGCGCATCGTCGAGCAGCGCATTCGTGCGGACCAACAGCACGGGCAGACGCACTTGCATGTCATTGTCGGCAAGGGTAACCACTCGGCCAACCACGTGCAGAAGATTAAGCCCAGAGTTGAGGAGATATGCCGCGAGATGGGACTCAAGTACAATACCGAAGAGAACGCTGGAAGGATATATATCAACCTTCAGGGCGGAGAGGCGATCCCCCCTCCCTCGGGCGGATACGGGGGTGGGCATGGTGGCCAGCAGGGCTACCAGGGAGGACAACAGCATCACGGACAGCAGCAACAGCAGCAGCAGCAGCACTATGGACAACAACACCAGGGACAGCAGCATCACGGGCAGCAACAACAACAGCACCAACAGCAAGACCAAATGGGAGAGCTGGTGGAAGCCGTGCTCCCAACTGTTCTGCGCAAGCTGCAGAAAATGTGCTGTGTGGTCATGTAAGAGATTACGAGGTTGCGGGCTGTTTATGTTGGGATACGTTGAGCGACTGTTTAGATAGTAGAAGTGCATTGGCTGTCTTGGATGTATTTGTTGCAAAGGTATATACCAGCTGTTATGTTTGGATACACATGAACTTGGGAACACGGACGCGGGTTTGGAACTTGTAGGTTCTAGATATGATGATGATATTGACAATTAACACATGATACCTATGGAAATGTACAAATGAAAGGGTATCGTCTAAATGCTGGATATGCTCTCCACCGGATCTATCTAAGCCCATTCTTAATTCATCGTCTTGCATCCTCGTATCTCACGCCTTGTTCTGACAGCCGTTGATAGTCGGTTAGTCAATGGTTTTCCTTTCGTCCCATGGAGTTCATCTCCTCATCAGTATGTGAAGCTGGCTCCTTGGCCACCTTCTCCAAGCTGACACCAAGAACAATGCTGATCACGGTGACAATCATCTCCATCAGCGAGGAAAGTCCCAAGTAGAGCCAAGGAGTCGAGGTGATGCCGCCAAAGACGAGCAAACAAGAGTAAACCAGTCGGACAATAATGAAGGGCATGCATAGAACGATGACCAAGATGATGCGGTGCTCGCCCTGGGCGGCGTAGCCCTGGTTGCGGAAGGCGAGAAGGACCTCGAGGCAGATGAGGACCAGGACGACAATAAGGAGAGCAATGGAAACGTGGCTAATGGTGGAATATTGAACTTTGGGTTGCCCGTTGGTGATTTTGAAGTTGGACTGGGTGCCTCCGACGATGAGCAGGATAAGGGCAACAAGCAAAAGAAGCTCAATCAACTTCTGGTGTTTGTTCTGAATAATGGCATGACCTTGACGATTGATCGACGCAAAGACTCTGCTGACAAGGCCAAGCATCAGAAGAATCAGGGGGGCCAGTCCGATGCCGTTGAGGGTCATCCAGCCAATGTATAGATTTTCGTTTGTGGGATCCGAGATGGTGGCCAGGCGAAGGGAGGCACCGATGATGCGGGCGAGGGCGAGGATGATGAGGGCTCGCCAGCCGGCGTCCTTTGTAAATCCATGCTTGAAGCAGAGGAAGACGGCACCGGCTAGGGCGAAGAGATAGAAGATGAGTTCAGCGACGGCAATGCCATCGTATGCGACAAAGGGTCGATGCATGGTGTTTTGAAGTATAGAGGAAGTATTGAGGTATAGATGAAGTTTTGAGGAATAAGGGGTAGTCGTGTAAGTTGGAGAGAAGTTAAGTTGCTCTAGAAGATCTCGCTAAGAGTAAATCGAAGATATTAAGAAGTCTTGAGGTTGGATCGTGTATCGTTCGCAATGTAAGTGAGAACTGATGATGGACAAGAAGACTATAAGCCATTGAGACGAGAAGAACTGGAATATATATGCTTCCCACAGCTCACTACATTCCAATACCCAGCTCGGATAACGGCACAGGCTTGTTTGGATAGCCATTGCTAGCATCCAACCAGAGGTTCACAAAGCATCGTGGCCTGCAAGCCATGCTCTAACTTCTCTAACAGCGCTTCAAAGCAAAGACTCAAGACCAACTCTTGAACATCCACCTGGTATTCGGCAAGGTCCGCAGCGGCAGTGCATTTGATTGGTCTGGTCGAAAAGGTTACTAGAAAGGGAATAGCGCCATCTGGCTCTCATTGCCCTGTTCCCGGCAGTTTGGAAGGAAAATAGGGCGATAAGAAGCGATAAGCTCTGGGAAGGCGCCCGGGGTGCCCACAAAATCGGTGTCGGTACTGGGGCTGCCGAAGCACCGATGAGCTAAGCCGCAAATTTCAGAGTCTGATTCGAGGTGAAGCATCATAGCGCATGGTGCTTGTAGCAGACAGGGCGGCTGACGTGAGGCGGTGCAAGAAGCGAGTGCGATGAATTGGGTGCATTTCGCGATATTTGATGCCGCTTTGGGATTGCTCATTTAGATATTGGACGGTGTGATGGTCTTTCTTCACTTTGATGAGAGGCAGCCAACCCCCTCTTGTGATTAATGCCTACGCCTTCATTACGAGGCAATTACTTGTTATTTTTCTTGCCTCCCTTTTCTATTGGTGAAAGAGATGTTTGCATTAATGAAACGCATACGTATGTGTGTGCGTAGTGTATGCCTTTGGTACGTCAACAGCTGAGGCGCAAACAGCAATGGGCGTGAGCAAAATTTTAGGAGTTTTTGGTGGGAGGGGCAGCCAGGTAGACAAACCACCAAGACACTGACCCCTCCATCTCCAATTCTCAACTTCAACATACCACACAACGCGAACCTCTTGCGACCACCGAAATTTTAGCACAGAGGTGACAAACTAAGGAACTACCTTGCCTTATTCCGCGAATTAAGACGAACCACAAAAAGACTTGCTCCTTATCTCTATTCTCCCATTTTCCAACACCGGCGACCATCATGCCGGTATGTATGTCATCACCCCATCGTTGCTCCCATCGCTTAAGACCCCCAGCAAATTTTTAACATGGCATCCATTGCCCTCGCTGTAGCTGATTATCCTTACGGGCCTACCGACGTCGGGAAAATCGACTCGCGCAAAGCAGCTACATGATTACCTCTCAGAGCGCATCGGCGGAACTAAGTATCGTCTACATCTCATATCCGACGACTCCCTCTCGATTTCCCGCACAGTCTATGACCTTTCCTCATTACCCGCACATACGAGATCGGCCAATGCAAGCGAGAAGGATGCCCGAGCCACCATATATGGCGCCGTCAAGAGGGTCCTGTCCGATAAAGACATTGTCATTTTGGATGGACTGAATTATATCAAGGGATGGCGTTATCAGTTACATTGCGAGGCGAAGGCTGTTCGAACACCAAGCTGCATTCTTCAGATTGGATGCGCTCCCGATCGCGCAAAGAAGGTCAACGAAGAGAGGCTGGAGAGGAGGCAAGCTGTCGAGGCGCAGGAGGGAGAAGCTGCCGAACCATATGAGCCCGGCAATTGGGAAAATCTAGTCTTTCGACACGAGGAACCCAACCCCATGACACGCTGGGACAGCCCCCTCTTCACAGTTATATGGGAGGACGATCAAGACCAAGTTAGGAAAACATTCGAATCCATGTGGGAGGCCATCGCAGGAGATGGTCGAAAAATTATCCGCCCCAACCAAGCTACCGAGCAGCGAGGCCGCGATGCCAGTGGCGACTACCTCTACGTATTAGATCGCGAGACGCAGGACATTGTGAAGCGTATTCTCAGCCAGCAGGGAGACGACGGCGGGGCGGACGTATCTATACCCCTGAGCTCCGGTAAAAGGGATTTAGTTGTTGAGCTTCCGGCTGGTAGAAAGGTGGGACTACCGGAGCTACAGAGACATAGGAGAGCCTTTGTTGGGCTCAACCGAGGAGGCATTGGGCTGGAGAAGGTGACGAATATGGGCGCGGATACCTTGAAAGAATCATTTGTCAACTACCTCAACAATACTTTCGAGCAGGGCGATTAAGAGTGATCAATCTTTTTGACCTCGGATACAATGACTTGGCAACGAAATGGATATAATAATAAACCACTGCTCAGTCAGAGACTGTATTCTATACCGTACAACACTTTCCCGTGTAGCATATGATTGCACTTAGTATATTGCTGGGCCATTGTGCCTGAGGCTGGATAAAGTATCCACTGCCGTCTTTGGTCGAGTATCCCCTGTGAGAAATTACATACATATTGCGTCTGGGTCTACTATCTGGATATCTAAATACGATATGGTTCCATTGCAACAGGCCTGAACATGGGATTTCAATCAACAAATTATATTTGAACGCAATATTCCACAATGACGGCATCTCGAATACTAATAACACATGGGCGGTACGGCGTCTAACATTGGCTGCATATTGCATGCGGATGTATGCCTTCCATGCGCTGCAGGACGTAAGCGGTGTCTTGCAGGAAAGGCTGTTTGTCATTGATGCTAAGATGGCCAGCTCTCTGCATCGGGCATAGATAGATATATTCTTTCGCAGGGTGGCTCTTTAGATGATTTGCTATTACTAGGTAGTACAACGATGAAAATATCGTGATGGAAAAAAACTGAGAATAGCCATGCATTCAGACAAGTGATTTGGGTACACGGTTGGCTGCGGATATAACGTCCCTGGGTCGGTTACAAGACATGGACTGACCCATTGCCAGCAAGATGCCTGCGAGTATGCGATGGAATTTGACAACACACAAGCATTGCTCTAATTGGGTGACATCACTGCCTTAGGTAGTAACGGTAAATGAAATGAAATGAAATGAAATAAAATAAAAATCAACGAGGAAATACGGGGAAGGCAATTGGGGTAGTGGCAATAAATGCAACCGCTTTAAGTAGTACGTTGCTTGCGGTGCCTGATTCCCTAACAGCCCCAGCATGTACAGTAGCACGGCAGGGGGGCCTGTAGTGGCTTCTGTTGGCAGTGGCCCGGGTACAAGTTTGGGTGCTTACAAGACAACAGTGGACACCCTTCACCCTCCAGTGCCTGTTGCGCGTCCTCTCAGTTGCCTGGAGGGGCGTGGTCTCAGTGGAAATCCGCAGAAGGTTCGAAGCCTGAGCTTTGTCAAGCGTAGCCTCGCAGTGACGCACAGTTAGTTGGCCACTTCACTGCGTCTGTATCATTAATGATCCGCTCCGCTCAGGGAAAGCGGTGATACCATTGGCCCATTTCCTTTCGCCGCAGCCCGCTATAGTGGAATAGTGGAGTGGATGCCGTGGTTACCTTTAGGCGTGCCAGACGCTCAACTGGACTCTGGACACTCTTCCCTAGCTTTCGCCGCTCAACCCTTTCTTCTCCATATCATCCCTTCCGATCCCAAACCCAACCTCTTACACTCTTCCCTTTTTTCCCTTTATTTCAACTTACGTTGCAAGGGGCTGCAACATCAAGCAAACAAGCTCTCACTTTAACACCATCTACGCCCTCCCCCCGGTTTCGGCCACGTTCAACTTCCCCACAGCCTGGACGCAAGCTTATCAACACCACAATCATGGCTCCCCAGCCTGATGAACACAAGAAGAAGGTCAACTTGGCGTGCGTACTTCTATACCTGACTATCGATACTTCAATGTTTTGAACGGTCAACTAACCTCTTTGATAGCGACTCCTCTGGCGCAGAGGTCAAGCACGTTTGTTCATCCCACCTCGAGCTTGGAAGGCGGGGAAGCTGACGCCTATACAGGAAGATGACACTGCTACCGCGATTCTCAAGAAGAAGAAGAAGCCCAACCAGCTGATGTAGGCTCTTTTTTTCTTCTTTCTTTCTTTTCTTTCTTTCTCAGAAACATCCAAACTCGTATGCTGACCAAATTTTAGGGTTACCGATGCCGTCAACGATGACAACAGCATCATTGCCTTGTCCGAGGCTACCATGGACGCCCTTCAGCTCTTCCGCGGTGACACCGTCCTTGTGCGAGGAAAGAAGAGAAAGGATACCGTGTTGATTGTCCTTGCCGATGACGAACTCGACGAGGGCAGCGCCAGAATCAACCGAGTTGTCCGTCACAACCTTCGAGTCAAGCATGGTGACATGATCACCATTCACCCATGCCCTGATATCAAATATGTAAGTTTCATCTACAGCGAACACTTTCTGGCACGTTTTTTTGACACATAGAAATAGGCCAAGCGCATCGCTGTTCTCCCCATTTCCGATACCGTCGAGGGCCTGACCGGTTCACTGTTCGACGTCTTCCTCGCCCCATACTTCCGCGAAGCCTACAGACCAGTTCGCCAGGGAGATCTCTTCATCGTCCGTGGTGGCATGAGACAGGTTGAATTCAAGGTTGTGGAAGTCGATCCCGCAGAGTACGGTATCGTTGCCCAAGATACAGTCATTCACTGCGAAGGCGAGCCTATCCAGCGAGATGAGGAGGAGAACAACTTGAACGAAGTTGGTTATGACGATATTGGTGGATGCCGAAAGCAGATGGCTCAGATCCGAGAAATGGTCGAGCTTCCTCTCCGCCACCCTCAGCTTTTCAAGTCCATTGGTATCAAGCCCCCTCGAGGTGTCTTGCTGTATGGTCCTCCTGGTACCGGTAAGACACTCATGGCTCGCGCTGTTGCCAACGAGACTGGTGCCTTCTTCTTCCTCATCAACGGACCCGAGATTATGTCCAAGATGGCCGGTGAATCCGAATCAAATCTTCGAAAGGCCTTTGAGGAGGCTGAGAAGAACTCTCCCGCCATCATCTTCATTGATGAAATCGACTCCATCGCCCCCAAGCGAGACAAGACAAACGGCGAAGTCGAACGCCGTGTCGTTTCTCAGCTTCTCACTCTCATGGATGGTATGAAGGCTCGTTCCAACGTCGTCGTCATGGCTGCCACCAACCGACCCAACTCCATCGACCCTGCTCTGCGACGATTCGGTCGTTTCGATCGTGAAGTCGACATTGGTGTTCCCGACCCAACTGGCCGTCTCGAGATTCTCCAGATTCACACCAAGAACATGAAGTTGGGTGATGATGTGGATTTGGAGCAAATTGCCTCCGAGACCCACGGTTACGTCGGTTCCGATGTTGCCGCTCTCTGCTCTGAGGCTGCTATGCAGCAGATTCGTGAGAAGATGGATCTGATTGATCTTGATGAGGATACCATTGATGCTGAGGTCCTCGACTCTCTTGGTGTTACCATGGACAACTTCCGATTCGCCCTTGGTGTGTCCAACCCATCTGCTCTCCGTGAAGTTGCCGTTGTGGAAGTTCCCAACGTCCGATGGGAGGACATCGGTGGTCTGGAGGAGGTCAAGCAGGATCTCAGAGAGCAGGTTCAGTACCCCGTCGATCACCCCGAGAAGTACCTCAAATTCGGTCTCTCCCCATCCCGAGGTGTATTGTTCTACGGTCCTCCTGGTACCGGTAAAACTATGTTGGCCAAGGCCGTCGCCAACGAATGTGCTGCCAACTTCATCTCCGTCAAGGGACCAGAGCTTCTTAGCATGTGGTTTGGTGAGTCTGAAAGCAACATTCGAGACATTTTCGACAAGGCTCGAGCTGCCGCTCCTTGTATTGTCTTCCTCGATGAGTTGGATTCCATCGCCAAGGCACGTGGTGGCTCCGTTGGTGATGCCGGCGGTGCTTCCGATCGTGTCGTTAACCAGCTTCTGACTGGTAAGTTTTCCATCTTGATAGCTATAACTGGACACCCAAACTGACTTTTTTCGTAGAAATGGACGGCATGACTTCCAAGAAGAACGTCTTCGTTATTGGTGCTACCAACAGACCCGAGCAGCTTGATCCTGCTCTGTGCCGTCCTGGACGTCTGGACTCTCTCATCTACGTTCCTTTGCCTGATGAGCCTGGTCGTCTCAGCATTCTCAGGGCCCAGCTGCGCAAGACTCCTGTTGCCGGTGACGTCGATCTTGGCTACATTGCTTCCAAAACCAACGGCTTCTCCGGTGCCGATCTTGGCTTCATCACCCAGCGCGCTGTCAAGATTGCTATCAAGGAGTCTATTTCTCTCGACATTGAGCGCGTCAAGACCCGCGAGGCTGCCGGTGATGATGAGGCCATGGATGAAGATGTCGAGGATCCTGTCCCCGAGCTCACCAAGGCTCACTTCCAGGAGGCTATGCAGGCGGCTCGCAAGTCCGTTAGCGATGTTGAGATTCGCCGGTACGAAGCATTCGCCCAGCAAATGAAGAATGCTGGACCTGGAGCCTACTTCAAGTTCCCCGATGGAGCTGAGGGTGCTGCCAGTGGCGACGCTGGAAACACGTTTGGCGACGGTGGTAATGACGATGATCTTTACGACTAAATATGGCAAGTGTTTACTTTACGACATACCTCGCATGATCCGTGTATTTTAAAGTTTCCTCGTACATCTCCATGACTTGCAAGTTAGGCGGGTACTTTGGGTCTAGTCGAGACGCCTCTTGAGTCTAGTATTTGGGCTGGAGTTGGTAGAGTGGTAAAGAGTCCAAAAATGGCACGGAAAGGGTTAAACCAAAGAGTGGCACTCTGATTCTACCATTTGGTACACTCGGAATGGACCAAATTGCATGGTAGCTATTGGCCATGTTTTGCGAAGGCCAAACGGACAGGTTACGTTAGCTTTGATAGACGACGCAAATTGATTCCCATTATGAATGAAACAAGATGATTATGTGAATGTTTTGATATCTCATACATGTTAACATGTATAAATTTCACCAACTAGACTTATTTCACGAATACGATTCCTAGAGACTAGTGATGGTAAATGTGCTTCCTGATGAGTGTTTATTTTCTTTCATATTATATCGACTAGACGTTTCATGTTATGAGCAAGGCCGAATCGCCTTTGGTATCCTTGACTCCCCTGTTTGACATTACTTGATGTAATTTACAATCGTTTGGCTCCTTGTTGCCTTTATTCCCCTGCGTTACTTTTACAACGTTTCCCCTTGATCATTTCCTCCTCCTGCATGGTTTAGAGCTGCAAGTGTGTGTGTGTGTGTGTGTGTGTGTGGCATGGCCTGTTTTAACCGGATGATGCCGTTGTCGTTGTTTGCGTTTGTGTTTAATTGTGTTTAATTGCGTGATCCCCGTCACTTCCTTCATATCTCTCTCAACGGCCCTTCTCCTCACCTCTCCTTTCCTCTTCCAATGTATGAGCATGGGGAAGGGGGAGGGGGAGGGGGAGGGGGCGAACGGTTCTAGACTCCTTGGTCCTCAATCTCGCAGATGGCTTCCAGGCATTCCCTTGTCGTCTTTAGCGCCTCTTCGACGACTGATGTAGGCACGGCGAGGCCCGCTTTCTCCGCTGCTGCTGCTGCTGCGGCCGCGGCCGCCGCGGCGCCATTCTTCTTGGGTGCGTCGCCGTTTGTCGAGGCCTTGCCGTTTGTAGACGATGACGATGCGAGTGCTGAGGAGTCTTGCCGGACGTCGTCGAGGACGCGGCGGAGGAGGGCGGGGAAGGTGGTTATTTCGCCGGAGCGGAGGAGGTTGAGGGCGTGGGATTGGATGGCGGTGGGCCAGTTGGAGGGGTTGGCGTTGAGGGCGTGGAGGAGGGCTTCTTGGATTCTGCGAAGAGGGGGGTTAAGAGTTTCATGTTAGTTATGATGATCATGGGGGGTAGGGAGGGAGGGCAATGCGAGGATGGGGGGGGGGACGCAAGGGAGACCCGGGGGGTCATCGTGGGGAGATCATTGGAGGACAACAAGGTGGGATATTCCTCCGGGGAGGCAGGGAGGGGGAAGGTGAGAGAGCAAAAACGCACTTTGCGACATGGCCGTCTCGGAGGAGGACGGTGTTTATTTGAGATCGCAGGTCGGGGTCGAGGGTCGCGGGGGTGTAGTTTGCCGCGGACGAGGGGACTTTGACCGGCGTAGAAGGTCGCTGAGCCATGACGACGACTACTGCTGATGCGAAAAGCCAGAAAAAGAGAAGGACGAGATTAGATGTGGATGATGATGATGGTTCGGTTTGTAAGCCTGGGGTTGAGGCAGCGCAAAGGTCGAGAGAGGGAGACTTGAGATTCGGATGTTTTTTGGATGTTGTTTTGTTTTTGTTCAAGGATTCGCTTCCTAATAGTTCGTATAGCGCCTCACACACACACTGGAGACGTAAGAACCCTATAGCGGAAAAGGGTAAGAAGAAGAAAAGGTTGTCCTGAGAGGCCGCGTTGCCAATGCTCGTTTCGGTCGTAGACGGGGTGTTCTGCTCATGTGAACAAAAAGTCAAGTCAGAAAAGGGCAGGTAAGCAAAGAAACAAGCAAAGCCAATATTCCCCAAACAAAAAAAAACAAAAACAAAAACAAAAACAAGAAACCCTTACCCCCCAAGGGAAACACGGGGGCAATTGAAACGCTCCCCCGAGTCCAAACGCAAAGTAAACCTTTTAATAAAATTAAATAAATAAAAACACGTTTGTTTCGTAAAGAGGCAAAGAGAAGAAAAAAAATGCAAAATCGCAGCGTAAAGAGAGAAGAAAAAAAAGGGGGGCGTGAGTTGCTGGTAGCCCAAGTTGGGATGATGGGGGGGCGATGGTCGTCGTCGTTTCTTCGAAAGCGGCTGAGTTTGTGATGGGGAGAGGCGACGAGGCTGAAGCCTTTTTGGGGGGAGGAGAGGAGAGGAGAGGAAGGATAAGGTGTGCGTGCGATAAGTTTGTGCTACAAAGCTTTTTTAGCTAGTTCATTATTGGGCGGTTGAGAACTAAAAGGTCGTTTTGCTGCAAGGCTGAGAGTGGAGTTTTGGGTGGGCTGATTGGGCGGAGCGGGGGGGACATTCTTAGTTGCATGTGGGGAAGGAAGTGCGACGGGGTCATCATTTGTGTATTTTGTCAAGTATACCTACCCTGTACCATGTAAGGATTCTTATCATCACATTCTAGGCATCGTAATGTACATACTAGGTAAATAAAGGTGGGAATGTTTTGCCAAAGTTGCAGATTGTGGATAGAAAGGCGTGTGTCAGTGCACCACGTTGGCCGCCGTAATTCTCGCATCCTCTTCTTCTTCTCCATTTCTTCTTCTCATTGTATTTAATTTTAGCAACTCTCCACTGTTGGTTTTGTTTTGTTTCATACTGGTTGTTAGCTGCAAGCATTTTTCCTTCTACAGGCAGCCATGAAAAAGTTCAGCTTCCTTCATCGACCAACAACATCAACACTTTCAATTGGGAGTAAGAAAAAAAAAGAAAAAAAGAAAAGGAAAAAGAAAAAGAAAAATTCAATAAATAGTGACCAATAACCATGATTTCAAATACTTTGCACTTCCAGGAAACAAAAACAAAAATCCCAGAAAACCGGCACTCGGTCTGCAACATGCAGCAAAGCTGGACTCTCCCCTCCCTCCCTCCCATCACCCCCTTCTGCACTCAGCATTCCCTTGCTTTACCCACTCCCCTCACCCATGTCCGTCTGTCTCTATTCTCTCTGCCTGTCTCTCTCTCATACGCCGCCCTTTCTGTCTTTTTTTTCCCTTTTAACCCCATCCCACCGTGTACAGTACATGGCATTACCTTAAGCCACACCGACACATGCACGTTCCGCATGTACTATGCATATTACCTAGGTATTATAAAAACGACTGATAGAAAAAAAAAAAAATTATTACCAAGCCGCTTATTCCGATGGAAAAAGCAAAAATAACAACAGAATAAAGAGATAATTCCTCTTTTACTTCATGACTGAACAGCTTGAGCCCCCCTCTCTCCCAACCAAGCCCTACCCCAGACTCCAAGACTGCTGCATCCCCTCCCCTCCTCCAGCCACCTCTGACGTCTGTTTGCCCTTGTTTGAAGCTTCCAACATGGGTAGGGATTGCGCATGTATCAAGTTCAAGGAAGATTCAAGACCCAAGATGGCCGCTGCACCCCCAAACATGCTGGGTTGTCCACCTCCTTCCGCACATGCCGCAATCCTCTCCGCTTCCCGCCCTTTTGATATCATGGTACTACGAGTAGCATTACTATATTCCCTAGTCTTTTCAGAGTACCGAGTAAAGTAAGACGACTACATCAAAAAGGCGGGAGAAGGGATTTGATTGTGCCTGTGCTCGTGCTCGTGCTTGTATGCTTTTCTTTTTCTTCTTGCTTCCTTTTCTCTCCCGTTCCCTCGGCTCGACCAAGGTAGCGTAGTCCACTCACCGTGAGAAGTAATCCCATGACAAGACTTGCAGATATCTTAGCTTGTCTTGTTGTTAACCTATTACCCGTTGCCCTTGGATAGCGTCAAAACAAGTTGCTAGTAATTAGTTTCGTTAACAACCTATAAGATGTTCCATCGATACCGAAAAAGTCAATCATCTTATCAAAAGCCAAGACACCAATGCAACCAATAACACCGTGTGACTTTTTTTTTTTGCTTTTCGCCTACGCAACATGACAGCCAACTTACATGCTTAACCCTAGAACGGCTCTCAGCTGACTACAACACCATTACGAACAACGCACCAAAACTGTGATCAGCAGTCTTGATAACTACGACGAGTAACATAAATGCTTCTTTCTATTAGGTAAATAGGCAGTAATATCACCTTCAAAAAAGCTGTCTCCTGGCGGCCCGAGCCGTCCATCCCTCTCGTGGGTGGCAAACTCTGTAAGAGAAGATAGGCGAGGTCTACCAGAGTTCCAACTCAGACAAAGCCCCAGGTTGTAGGCGAGAATGTCAACATGAAACAAACACATCTCTTTCCGTTACCTTACCCTCGCCATAGAATTTTCATGACGCACATGAAACCGCTTCAAATCGGGACGCTCACTATAAACCAACGCACAACGGCCAGGGCAACCCAGTCAAATATGATGGGAACAGGGTTTTTCTCCGAGCCATTTTCGTCTCTGCAATCTCGATCGTCATCAAGTTGTCATCTTCCCACAGCATCAAAGCAACCAAATTAGTCAAGCATCGTTACAGCGTGAGCCAAATAAGATGCGTTGTTCCTGCTCGGCATCGCTTCAGTCCCAAACGAGACGGCGGTTCCGGGGAAGCGAGAATCATGATACCGGCGGTGTGGGGTGTCTCTCTTCAATCTCAAACCCTCCACAAAACAAGGAGAAACAGAAACAGTTTATGACTAGAATTGGAAAAATATTCCGACGGGAAAATTATGATAAGAATAGAAAGAAAAAAATGTGATGTGTATCATTCCGCACGGGACAGGATAGAGGAAAAAGAAATGACGCAGTGTTCTTTCAGCTAAAACCAAGACAGAAATCCAAAGGAGAAAAACCCCCCCAAAAAAAACTACAACAAGTAGGTAATGGTGTAACACGGGAGAGTTGGATGGATGGACAATGTATGAACTTGGACCTCTCACAATCTTCTCCCGTCTTCACCGACCTTGCTAGACCCAAAGGCCGCCAGTATTGGAGGTGTACCGATATCTGACCGCCATGCTCTGCACACTGATTGGGCTTGGCGATGCATTTGCAAGGATCACCTCTATAAACCCAACAGCACCAAGATCCCTGCTTGCGGGGAAATAAGTTGGAGGGTAAGAAGCTTTTTGGGACATTCTGATGACAGGGTCAGGGAATCGGCTGGCCAGCAAGTAGGCCGGCGGCAGGTAAGGATTCATACGGATGGGGTAAGAGTCGAGAGCTCGAGGTTGGGGAGGAGAATCCAGAATCTTGAGTGTTGTTCCCATTGGCCTCCCTTGGCGGCCGTCGTGGAGGCTTGATAGCCTGTGGATTGGAGATTGGGCTTACAAAGACGCAGTGCGACGTGGGAACTGGCGCTCACGAGCAAGGCCGATGACGACGATCATGCCATCAGCTCAGGTTTATTCAATATATCATTTCACCCTGAATGGCGGCCGCGCAAAAGCCTCATGCCGTTGGCTTGGTGTTGGGCAACGTCGGTGAGTTGGTCAAAAACAATAATCATGAGAATCTGCACCGGATGCTGCCAAGCTCCCCGAAAATGCTCGGCCCTGATTCAAGTTTTTTCTTCTTCAATTTTTTCTTCTTCGGGCGGCGCGTTTTAGCAGACAAGCACGTTTATTGATTATCCTTGCATGGAACCGCCTGTCCCGTGTGAAATTCGGCAAATTGTCCGATGATTGTGAAGCACAATCTGCCTGTAGCACACAATTAGTTTGCATCTTCTCACAGTGGTGATACCAAGTATAGCTCCGGCATTCATCCCGCATTGCAGAGGTGGATGCGAGAGAGGTTCTGCAGAGCTGCAGGACCACGACCATTCCGTCCCATGTCGGATTTTTAATGTAACTTTCATGTACTCGGTCCTCACAATCAGGAGCCGTCGCCGGGAACCCGGATCCGGGATCCCTAGTGTGACAACCTATGCCGTTGCTGCATTAGGCCTATGAGTCTGCATCAAGGCGCGCTCCGCAGTAATCACTATGTCGTCACCCGTAATGAGTCGCATGTATTGGTGCGGGTATAGCTGTCTTTGAGACAATGAGTTTTGTAAAGAGTTGATGGTTTTTTTTTTGGGGTCATCGTTGGACAATCAAGGGTCGTTGAAGCTGTGAAACGCATTAAACTCCTGTATAGCCGCTGATTGGCGCCAGAGCGTTTGTTCTGATCGCCACCAAGCCTTGTTTACCTGAATGGGAAGGGAACACAGCCAACCCCCCACCCCCCTTTACGGGAAACGCCACATAAGATTTGACGCTGTCTCATCTGGACACGATCTGGTTACACACACCATGCGTACCATCGAGCAACAGGGCTGCATGGTTCGACGTACGGCTACAGTACTTGTATGTATGTATGTATGTCTGTGGCTCGAATATGCATGGCTTACCAATGCCAACGAAGGGAGATTCATCGCCGATCCCCAAAAGCAAGTTCAATGCAAATTGTGGAGGAGAGAGAAAACATCGAGCATGGCTGGCGAGCACCGGTCGGAGGTGGCCGTCTCTGCGCATGTCGACGGCAGACAGGACAAGCCACGTAAATAACCAACCGTAATTGTGTAACGCGCATCCCAGACTCCTGCATCAAGCCTTGCCCGTATGAACGTATAACCGATGAGCCTTCAGCTCTCGGTCGATGCGAACGTGCAGTTGCGGAGATGCAAGTTGTGCGAGATTGGTTGCGCGGTGCCAGACGAGGGTGGAAATCTGCAGGTCATTATTAGCTATCCGTTCGGAGATGAAGACTTTCCCCACCCACCTTTGATCTCCGTGCCTGTGAGATTCCAAAGAAACGTACATGATGCCCGCCGGGAATATTTTGATGCAATGCTGTCGATTTCGCATCAATTGACCAATTGATGATTGTCCCCGCTGCCTCTCGGCCGAAGCATCGATCGAAACCGATGTTTCGTTCACTGCAGCGCCACCATCTGGCATATCTTGGCCGAGAACTGGGATCAGAACAACAGACAAGGGGGGGTTGATGTCCTGCCAAAACCTTAATCAGAAACAGGGGCGCCGATCCGAAGGCTTGGTAACTGCCAGCCAGCCAAACTCAATGCATCGGTGCATGAGGGATCAGCGCCAAGAAGGAACGGCATTTGTTGGAGTGCCGAGCGCGCTGAAGAACCTCGTGTCTCTCCCTTGTGATATGTAGAAGATCATGTTTGTATGTGTCATGCCCGGTCTTTGCTGCTGCAGGCTATATGCGACCCAGTCATAGCCAAGGCCGCTCGCATGATGCGGTACTAGGTCGTATTAAGAGGCTGCATGCCTGTTTGTGCGATGGCACCTTATTCGCGGGGAAATTAATAAACAGTAAACAACAAAATATTAAAGAATTGATGAGTCGCGGTAGTCAATGGAGCTGGTTGGTGGTGCGTTGTCGTGAACATGGAAGAGCTGTAAAAACACGCGTCCAGCTGATCATTAACGGATATAGTAGGTGTAAGTGGGATGACCTGGATTTGGTGGAAAGAAGAGGAGTGCTTTGCGCTTTCCCACCCACCTCAACATAGGAAAGGCGTACATGGAAGGTGCCTTGTGTACCCATGAAGAGGAGATGTCATAATAACAATTTTCGTGAGAATTGGAAAAGCCAGCAGGCAGGTTGCAATTGAGGAACGAGAAGTCGTACGGAGTAGCTCTCTCTCTCTCTCATATCAGAGTCGAGTTTCGGGTTCGGTTTGCCAACGATTGGAGCCCAGCATGAGCCTGATCGTTTCGGTAAGGCACGCCATAGCGTATGCACTCTTGGCCGATTCAAGAGAGCGCAGCAGCAACAGCAGCAGCAACATCATGCGTAAGTCGATGCAGCTGCTGGAGAATAGGGCTGTAGATATGCAATGCCAAATTCCTGGAACCTGGGTCATGATTTACCCCCCTCCACTCCCCCTCCGCCCCCAAAGACGCGAGAAACCGTTGGGGTGCAGTATGAGCGAAGAGCGAGGCAGATAACCACCACCACCACCACCACCACCACCACTACCACCGCAATCACACCATAGATTGCTACTGCAGCCTGCAGTTATGCCCGACGTGTATAAAAAACTGGGAAATGCGCCGTGCAACTCCAGCAGAGTGTCAATGATATGTAAGCGGTGGCTTGGTAGTAGGCAGCAATTCGAGCGACACGTCGCTCTGATTCATACCACAGGTGCATAAACTAAGAAGAAGAAAATCATGCGTGTCGTTCTCGGCGAGTCCTATTGTTTAAGCCTTGGTCGATGGAGGGTGTTCAAATGTCTTCATGCCCTACCTAGGGTTGTATAGACCCTTGGTTGGTGTTTTTTTTCTTTTCTTTCCTTTCCCTCTCTTTCTCGCCGCCGCTGCTTGCTGACATACATACGGGCATAACCAATTCCGTGCTTGGTAGGCCAGATCGAATCGACCCATCACACCTAGGACCGGCAATGCGTCTGTCAGGCTGGATGACGTTTTCGCCAAAGCTCGAACAGCGGTGACGAAAGAATACTAGCGACTAATCTCATGATGGATCCATACCTTGTAGTAGGTCAACCCCTCGATAATAGCACAAAGCACAAGGGGACGGAGAGGAAAAAGGAGGGGTGAAGGAGGAGGCCCTTGCTTGCTGCAAGGTTTCTTGACCGGTTGGCCGGGGGCGTTGCAGGGTAGAAATGTCCTTGTTTCTTTTTTTTCTTTTTCTTTTTTCGTTCCTTTTGTGTGGTTCGGGGGTTTGGGGGGGCGGGCATGACGAGGGAGGTGAAAACTACTGGTGGGATGGAAATATGGGAACCGGGATGAGGGAAAGGATTCGAGAGCTGAGCTCGACGGGTATGTTTGATGTTGGGCGGTCAATCAATATCCTTTGATTACAGCAATAGTTCGTCTCCGCCTACCAGATCCATGCCTACACGGACCTGGTTGTTCGGTACGGCAATACCAGCGTTCAAGGTAACTGAGTAATACCAAATGCTACGGGGTACGAAAGCGACAACTTACAAGTACTTACCCAGAATGTCGACGGGAGCTTGCGGAGTGCTTCCGTGGATCAGGGGAGAGAGAGCGAGGGCAGCAGCAACGAGTCTCGGAAATGCCCTGAAGAAGCGAGCGAGACCAAGACCGGTAAGCTGGATGGCTCGTGGAGGTGCGGATAACTTCCTAGACGTTTGAATGGCCTCCCACTAAAATAGTAGGGAAATTTTATTCTATGGCACCTACTGTAGAGAGGTTAGCTGGCTTTGGGGCTCAATTGATTGCAATTTGTATTTCAATTTCAAGTTCAGGTTCAAGCTCAAGTTCCTTGGTAGGAGAGTGCGTGTACGGAGTAGCGAGTACGGAGCATGACATGGATGATTATGTGATTTACAAGTACCTGCTTCGGGTATCCCTCGCTTCCTGACGGGAGCACTGAGCCTTGTTGCATGATGGATACCTGGTAAACGGTGGATGGATGGATGGATGGATAGACGGATGGATGAATGGATGGATGTTGTGTGTATTGATCATCGGTCATGGGCAGAGTTCACGAGCACAGCCAGTCGAATCGTCCCGCAGCGAGCCGAACCGGGCTGGGGATTTGATGAAATATAAATTAATAATAAAGCTCCATCTAAGCGATTTCCCACAAGAGGGGTTTCCCTCGCTCGTATTGCCATCCGTACCCTGTTTGCCTGCATCACTCTGTCACATTTTAAAAGGTACTAAATTAAAGGAACAGTTTTATCAATAGCATGGTAGGTACTTTGTATGTATTGGATGTGTTTGAGTGCAATCATGCATGTATGTATTACACCACCTTGTCCTCAACGTCATGGGCATCACCACATACCTACAACCTGACTTCGACATCTGAGCGGATAGGACAAGACTTACTCCTTTGGATGAAGGGCATGTAATGTAATCCATACATACATGCGCGCCTTCTTGGTCTTTGCTTGTTTGCTGCCTGCCCGCCTCCCTCCCTCCCCTCCCCTCCCTGCCTTGCCTAGGTAGCTTTCAGCACTGCACGTTCATACGCGAGATAATTTTTTTTATTCTCATTAAAAATAACATGAAACCGGAGCCGCCGAATAAGTCGGTCTCTCGGTATAATAATATGTGGCTTGTGTGGTCAATGAGTTGGCCAGGTACAACCGCGTCGGCCGACCGACCGCCTTTACCATGACCACGACCATGACAAGGACATGTGTTGCGATGGATGATGTAGCAATTTTTTTTTCTTTCTCACTCTCTTAGTTGCCGAAGCGCTATTTTCCTCCAAACCTCATCGTCTAAGAAAATGCCGCCAGTTCGTTGCAGATCTTTTCTAGATCTAATAAAAGTTTCAACAAAGTAACGCTTGGTCGAGATGTCTGAGCGGTTACGCCACTAGGAAGTGAGAAATCTAACAATCCATCGTTTTAACCGTTGAGATGTCTGAGCCATCAGAGTAAAACCCATGCCTCGAATGTTTTCTCTCTCTGTCTTTCTGCTTGCTGTGCTGTCCAAGGTAGACTTCATGCATCGCTGTGTTTTCTTCTTCTTCTTCTTCTCCCAAAGTCCGTGTTAGTCAGCGCCAAGAGGAGAACATGGATGAATGAAAGACATCCATGGATGGAACGGACGTGGGATGAGGACTGAATTGAGCGAAGAGACGGAAAAAGGCCTCTTCGGACAAGATCTCGGACACCAGCGCCTGCACTCGTGGCTCCCCTGTTGCGATGTCTTCCTTTTGACTGGTTCCAACCAGACAGCGGGCCGGCGATTGGACTCTGATGTGGCTTGATTGGGCTCTCTACTGGCGCCAGCCCCAAGGGACGGAGATACAGGCGAGGCGTGTCAAGGAATACCCCTCGGCCTGAGCATCGAATCGCACTCCTTGGAGTAGCTACAGTTGCGCGTAATAGCCATACACCGTCCTTTACATGACAGACGGTAGAGAGCTCCAGCCAAGCCGATGTACAGACTACCAGATTGACTTTGCGTCGGGATACTTGATGCATCGCTGGGGGGATTGCAGTAACATGCGTCAACTTATTATGCAGCCACGGTTGCTAGGCGGTGTATTCACTGGCTGAGCGTGGTATCTGAGGCATGTCTCTGCATGAATGGCTCTACTTACGATACATGGGTACATAACTACATGCCATGCCATGCCATGCTATGCTATGCCAGGAGCGAACGGGCCTTTTTTCCTTCACACTTTTTTTTTATGGTCCGACATCTTCCTGGCCTTGTCAGAAGGCTTCTAGATGCCCGCTTGGGCTGGGACCAGCTCATCAACCAACACAGCAACATCAGCGACAACGAATGATGGGTTCGTCTCCTCTTAGTGGTTGGCTCTTGGGCAGGCAGCGATGAGGAATGGGACGAACGATACCTAACGAATTAAAAAAAGAACAAGAGGGCTACTGTACAGCAACCTTACCTTAGTACGGGCATGTACATACCAACGCAGATTAACGTCCAGGACGAGGCAATCGCATCTACCCAACCGGCTTGCTCGCCAGATGCCCTGCCGTCAAACGAGGCCGGGGGGAGATCTTCACGTGAACTTGCCAACCTAGTTTTCTCTTCTCTCAACACATTTCCCGGTATCATGGGGGACCTGCAGTAGAGAGGTCGACTTCTGTGCCGGCCGAACACACCTTGACCACCCGACTAACCCAACCAAGATACGTCCTTGCGAGAGACACTGAGAAATGGGTGCGTGTGTGAGAGAGAGAGTGTGTGTGAGAGAGTGTGTGTGCGTCCATGTAGCTAAACTAAAGGGCAGCAGATATGCGGCATACCTCAAGTTGCGGTCTCTTCAGCATGTGGGAGACAGCCCGACTGTAGGTCAAGCAGAAGCGCACCCACTCATTAGACAAACGCGCATACGCCGACTGTCGCACAGAATCGTAAAGCGTCGAGTCGACAGCCAAACAGCAAAAAAGCCAGCCAGACAGGCATAGAAACACATGCAGACATAACGTTGACACACCCTGGACAGTCTCTTGGGGGGAGGGGGCAGCCATGCAGGTGGCATGCAGGAAACTCTTCTGCGGTATGTATGTACCTCGGAGCGACAAGCGTGTCGATGGATACGATGAATAGGTCGGTACCTTAGCACATCTCAGCGGAAGACGACCCCAAACAAAACCCCATGTCCAGATGGATCCTTCACGCCGCAGAGGCAGAACAGGGGTCCTTTAGCGTACCAAACACACACACGACATGCAGCAGCACGGACTAGGTTGTTGGTAAAGGACTGGATCATTGGACGGTAGGGGGATTGTATGTATGGGTCTCCCAGTTACCGGAACCAAACGCCAGGGTCGCATGAAAGTTCGTTTTCGAACTTTACCGAACTCGGACTACCGATAGAGACTGCCCAATCGGTTTTGTTCTAAATGGCTTCTCGACACAGGCCAAAAGGAACGATGGAATTCCTCCTTGCGTTGCTGAGGGAGGAAACACTGTGATGCTGCTTTTGTTGTCAAAAAGATGCAATCAATGATACACACACACACATACACACACTAATAGGCTCGCATGTCATGTCCTGCATTGTTTGCGGCCGCGCGTCAAATTTGGGCCTATACTACGATGGAACAGGATTTACTTGGGTCTTGGGTGCTGCTACTGGGCTTGACTTAACCTGTTAGAGGAGCAGGACCAAAGATCACATGCCAATGAAGCTGCGTACAATATCTACCTACATACCTTGCCTTGAGCTGCTTTCCGAGATTGCAGGCATATTGCATTGTACAATGTACGTACATTTGCGAGGGCCTATTGAATGGTGAGTAGATTGATTGCATATCCATCCATACCTTATGTGTGTGTGTGCTGCATTTACCGGCCGCCGTACCTATCTACATCAACCTTTGGAGTACTACCACTACTACCACCACTACCACTACCACAACCACTACACTCAAGTACACAAGTAATAATAAACTGCATGGATGTCAAGAAAACCAGTATTTAATTTATTACTTGCTACGCAGCAACAACAAGAGCTGCAACTGCGCCCTCCATCCGTATTTTGGATCCCTCTCTTTGCATCGCCTCCTTTGTGACAGTCCAATGAGGGGGCGAGGAGGAGCCTTGGGGAGGAACTGATGGTTGCCTCCCAAACAACCACCACATCCACTATTTCAAGCCATAACTGAACTCGACCTGGAACTGAGCAACAACCCTATTCCACATCCATCTGTACTAAATGTTGGAGGTGTGAGGTGAGAGGGCATCCAGACCTGTACTTGTAAGCAACTAACCGCAGCAAGCAAGCAAGCAAGCAAGCACCCAACCAACCCACCAGCCAGCCAGCCAACTAAACTTTGATTCATCCGCTGCCAGCCGCGTTTTTGCGTTTCATTCTCTCCGCAGGGTTTTGCAGCATCAGCCCGGGACTCGGGAAATTCTTCCGATTAGATCTAGCTTGGTTAAATTGATTAAGGGATCAGATGGGATGGATGGGAGTATGTCTCTCTCTCGATGGCTGGCTATGCCGTGCCGTCGTCGTGTTGACCGCGGTGCTACCACCCTGGCCTGAGTCTTGACTTGGGACTATTTACTGAGGAGGTCTGGTCACATTACCTACCTTCCAGTACCAGTAGTGCTTCCATGGGAGTGAAGAAAACAAGGCAATGAACAAATAAATTTATAAATTTAGTCTTTGCGCATTACAACTGCGACGGACTGCTACACTACATACTTTTTCTTACCTCGCCCTACTATTGACCACCCAATATTGAAGGAAGAAG
Source organism: Hypomyces rosellus (assembly GCA_011799845.1). Taxonomy (NCBI): domain Eukaryota; kingdom Fungi; phylum Ascomycota; class Sordariomycetes; order Hypocreales; family Hypocreaceae; genus Hypomyces; species Hypomyces rosellus. Next base: position 2,003,664 of record WWCI01000003.1, read on the forward strand.
GGGAGGGGGGGGGGGCAACAATATCTGCCGCGGCGGCAGCGACGTTTCATTTATGGAGTTTACCTACCTGAGGTAGTTACCGTCTGACCGTTTTAACTGGTGTCGTTAATTTTTTCACACGCAGCTTCAGTTTCGGACCGTCGAAACGTTGTCGAAGACAAAAAAAAACGGGGTCTGAGCACTTTGAATTTATTTTATTTTATTTTATTTTATTTTATTTTTAAAAACCTACATACACTTAACCCGCCGCATACATACATACATACATACGATGGAGAAGCTTTGGTCAGCATCGCCGACGGAGGAATACAATGCTTATTATACGCACATACATTGGAATGGGTGAGTTTTGATGGCTAAAGATACACCGTACTGACCGACAAAACACAGGCACCGACAATCATCGTCATTGTTATCGTCATCGTCCTCACCATAACAACAACCAGGACAGCAGCGGCAATAACAACAAACAGCCTTTACGCAAAGAGGGTAGCACCGCGCTCTGCAACTTTGAGCTGGCACCTGTCCCTGATGATGATGGACGATGACGGTAGTGATGATGATGTATTACGGGCGACATGCCATGCCATGCCATGCCGCACAGGCGCTCCGCTCTGATAGGCATGTCACGAGGCTCGATTTGCCTTGCTGAAAGGTGAGTGAGAGCCAAAAAAAAAAGTGTTGGGCTGGTCTGGCTGGCGCTCTCGACTGGGCGGTGGTGGTGCCCGTGGAAAAAAAAGCCCTGGTCAGAATGCCTGGCAATCTGGCAGGCAACTTTTTACCTTACGACTTGGCTGTGCCTGAGGTGGGCGGAACAGCCGACAGCAGACAGCAGACGACATTGAACAGCAACGGCAGCAGCAGCAGCAGCATTGGCAGTACGTACATACTATAGCTGTCACTCGGTTACTGTCCAATGCCACTGCATCATAAATTATTCGGTATTTAGTTGCTTCTGTATTATCGTGCTTTCATTGTAGGCAGACTCGTACCGTCATATACTCGTCTGTACAGGCAATTAAACGGCATTTAATCCACTTCTTCACTCTCAGCTTCAAGTTTCCGTCCACACACACGCACACACACAGCTTTGACACCCTTGGCCTTTTTTATTTTTTATTTTTTATTTTCATTTATTCTTAAATTTTTTTTTTGACAAGGACACACTCTATTATTCCACTGCACTCTCAGGCCATTTTCAGCAACAAGCTTTCATTGCATGCCCCGGCGGGTGGCTTTTTCGCCACTAACTTGGGCTTCTGACCAAGCCTGGCACGCCCCCTTCAAGTCAGCTGGCCCCACCAGGCGGCTAAACCTCCATCGTCTTGAGAAGACGTGCGCTAAGCCCTCTTGGGCACTCCTAGCCTGTAACCGTCCTCACTGTGCTCCGTACCGACTTCCCAACTTCATACCTGTACCGAGTATGGTGCGGTGCAGCACAACAGAGCCTTCCGAAGGTGTAGCCAAGGTACCACTGAAGACGCCGCCGCAACCCACACTGCGACGACGACGACAGGGGGGAGCCACAGGCTACAGGGGGTGTGCGTCCCCCACTAAAAAGCCCACCCCATCAACAACCCTCCATCCATCCACCTATTGCCCACCGACCTTCACACCTCGACGTTAACACACCACACATACGCACATACACACACTCCACGCACACAAATCTACCTATACGCCTCACCCTCCTCACCCTCACACACCCACACGCCCCTCCCAAGTCGAGAAAGACCCTCTGCCCAGGCTTTTTCGAATGCACCGCACCACTAGGAAGAGGTAGTAACAAAGACCCAAAAGCGCCGTCCGCGTTCCAACTTTTGAACCTCGTTTTACTACGACATCAAACACCTTCGTCGCTTCTTTTCTTCCGTGTCTTCCTGCCCTTCTTCATTCACTCTTCAATCTCACTTTAACCTCACCTCTTCACGCTCTTTCTGCCATCCCCCTCGTCCTCTCCGCCCTGCCAATTGCCACGGCCCGGCAATGGTTCGATCCAGGTGACTGCCCACATCGCTCACTGTAAGTTCACCATCCCCCTCCACTCTTCCTCGTATCCTTTTTGCCCCCCCGTGACAGAACTTCCGCAAACACCACCCCCGGCATCATCGCCCCTCTTCTGCCACAGGCTCAGGCACAGTCATCTCTTGTCAACTTCCAACTGTCAACTGTCCCTCGTTTTCCTTGTCACTGGCATCACATTCATTCTTCTTTATTCACACAACACCTCCCCCCCCCAACGCTCGCCTCTTCATCCCGTCCCGTCCCGTCTGCCCTCACGTTTCGTCACGCTCACCCCATTGCGTCTGCAGTTCACCGTGATGGCCGCCGACGACACGCCGCCCGACGACTTTCGAGGCTCCCCCCCCGCTTCTGGCGGTGGTAGAGACCTCTCCCTCGCCGAAATTGTCCTCAAGGACACTCAATACCTCTACTCTCTAGTCCTGCTTACGGCATTCATTTCTTGCGCCGCCTGGTACAGCGTCTTCAACGCTAAGAAAGAAGAAGATCTTATCCAATCGACCGTCAAAGGCCCCGGTGGAAAGCCCCTGCCTGTGACCAAGCGAAAGAAGAAAACCGATGGCGAGCGCAAGATTGGACCTCGTTTTGGCCCCGTGGCTAAGAATGTTTTCCGTTATCTGGCCGCCATCGTCTTCTTTAGCTATGTTGGCACTGGCTTGGCCATGTTCAACCATGCCTTTTGGTACGAGAACCCTTACAAATGGTCAAAGCAGGGGCTTCCTTGGGCTGGAGAATGGACTGTGGTATGTTTGCTCGTTGCTCTGTCCTCCCTTTTTAAGATTGGGCGCATCTCAGGGCTACAAACTTGTTCACTTTTTTTTTCAGGGTTCGTTGACTTACACGCCCTCTTCTAGGTTCATGTCCTTGGCGCTACCTTCTTCTACCTCTACATCCTCTTCTCCCTGTTCGACTGGCGCAAAGGCCCCAACGTTATTCACTTGCTTGTATGGATTCTAGGCTTCGTCGGAGAGCTCACTATTTGCATATCAACCTACTTCGTTGCTGCTGATTGCCATTTCCTACGCACGGCGCAGCAGGATGGCCCGCTCGATGAGGGCAGCTGTGTCGACTACTGGGTCAAGATCGACTTGTCCCTGTACTTTGTTCGACTTATCCACATCCTGGGCGCAATTGCCATATACTGTGCCTCTTGGGTTCAAAAATATCGCTACACCGAGGAAAGAAAGCTCGAGGAGGCCCGTCACGCCACAGAGTCGACACCACTGCTTAATGGGCACAACCGAACGTACGACACAACGCAGGATCCCAACTCTGTGGAGGCTAATGGCCGACGATCTCGAGGCAGAACCATGTCGAATGCTACCAAGCCACCAGCTGCCAGCTGCAGCCACAAGGATGATCACGCTGCTTTCTACAGACCCCAGAAGATCCCTCATAAGACTTGGTGGGAATATGTTAGAGGCTACTCTCTATTCTTCCCATACTTGTGGCCCAAGGACTCTTCTATTTTGAAGTTTCAGGTCTTGCTCTGTTTCGTCCTTGTAATCATGCAGCGCATCGTCAACGTGTGTGTTCCGTACCAGATTGGCATGGTGGTCAAAAAGCTGCAGGTGGTCATAGAAGATGTTCACCGAGGAGATCCCCTCACTATGGATAACTTTCCACTCATGGAGTTCGTTAAGCTCGGTGTCTTGTGGGTCCTCCAGGGCCAATCTGGGCTTTTGGGATCTCTGAGATCTCTGCTTTGGATCCCCGTCTCTCAGTATTCCTACCGAGGCTTGACGGCGGCGGCCTTTAACCACGTCCACTCCCTCAGTCTCGATTTTCACTTGTCCAAGCGAACTGGCGAAGTTCTTTCAGCCCTCAACAAGGGTTCGGCTATCAACTCATTTCTAGAACAGGTCACCTTCCAGGTCATCCCTATGCTGTTTGATTTGTTTTTGTCGATTTACGTTTTCTACTACAAGTATGGACCGCTCTATGCCCAACTCAACTTGGTTGATACTTGCTGGTATCTTTACATGACGATTAAGATGGCCTCTACTCGAGCCGACCAACGAAGAGAGATGACCAACGCAGATCGCGAGGAGGAAGCTGTTAAAAATGACTCGATCTCTAGTTACGAGACAGTCAAATATTTCAACGCTGAAGAATTCGAATCGAACCGTTATCAATCTAAAGTGGCAGCTTACCAGAAGGCTGAAATCCAGGTTCAGATGGGAATGGTTATGATGAACATCTGTCAGACTGTAGTCTTCAATCTTGGCCGAATAATAGCCGCTCTTGTTTGTGGTTGGCAGGTAGCCGTCGGCCTAAGGACGACTGGCGACTGGTTCACCATAGTATCTTACCTCACTCAACTTCAGGGCCCCCTCAACTTCTTTGGCTCATTCTACAGGACTGTACAGCAATCCATGATTTCTGGCGAGCGCCTTCTCGAGCTCTTCAAGATCCAGCCCACTGTTGTTGATACACCGCATGCAAAGCCTCTGGAGAACTTTAGCGGACACGTACGCTGGAACAACGTTTGTTTCTCTTACGATAGCCGAAGACCCGCTTTGCGTAACATCAGCTTCGAATGTGCTCCGGGAACCACGACAGCCTTTGTTGGCGAGTCGGGAGGTGGCAAATCGACATTGTTCAGGCACATGTTCCGTTACTACGATTGCAATGAGGGCAGTATCGAATTCGACGGTGTTAATGTAAGGGATCTCACGATCAACTCTGTGAGACGTCACATCGGTGTCGTTCCCCAGGATACTACGCTCTTCAACGAATCGCTCATGTACAACTTAAAGTACGCCAATCCCCAGGCAACAGATGAGGAAATTTTTGCAGCGTGCCGCGCCGCGAGCATTCACGATCGCATCATGTCGTTCCCAGATGGCTATGATACACAAGTTGGAGAGCGAGGTCTGCGATTGAGTGGTGGTGAGAAGCAACGAGTGGCCATCGCACGCACAATCCTCAAAGACCCTAGAATCATCATGTTGGATGAAGCGACATCTGCCTTGGATTCACACACTGAACAAGAGATCCAACACAACGTTTGGGCCATCGGCCAGGGCCGCACCTTGCTGGTTATTGCGTAAGTTTCCTGCCTCATCTTCTTGCTGACTCGTCGTGATCAATCTGACTGACCGCAACTTTTAGGCATCGACTTTCGACTATTACACACGCCGACCAAATCATTGTCCTGCACAACGGAGAGATCATCGAGAAGGGAACCCACGATGAACTGCTATCAGCTCATGGGCGATATGCATCCATGTGGGAAAAGCAGATCCGGGCCGAGCGAGCACTGGATGTCGCTAGGGAAGCTCATTTCAGGGCTGCGCGGGCCATGAGACGTGCAAACATGCATGGAAAGAAGCTTCGAGATGACGGGCAGGTAGAAACAACTTCTGCATCCTCATCATCTTCTGATGCCGGATCTATGCACACGCATGATGATTGTGCTCCTGATGGGCATTCACCTAATGAAGATTCTCCAGATGAGCATTCGCCCGATACAGCTTATCCGGAGGAGCAATCACCAGATGAGGATTCTGCGGAGGAGCATTCTTCTGATGAGAGTTCTGACGAGCCAACTCTCGGTGGGCGGTCTCCTCCGCAGCTCTCCACTGGGCAGGCTTCACCTAAGGAACCCTCTCTCAAAGCTCCCAAAGAGCGTTCTAGAGATCGGCAATGAACTTGAACTAACCATATCCATCTCTTGTCATCATTTTCATTTTGATTTCATACGCAGGGTCTTTATGACCCTCCATTTTGCTCACGATATTGGCAACGCTGATGTCTGCGAATTTCGCATATCGGAACTGGCATGAAGATTGCATTACACCGGCGTTGGGGGAGGGGGGCACTGTTTCGTTTACATCGACTCATTTTTCATTGCTGCATAAGGTGCCGCTGAGGCTAACCAAACATAATACGACCCTCGTTTGGAATTTGGCACCGCCTTTTGAATTTACGCAAATAACTTATCAATCCCTCGAAATTAGATCTTCGAGCAGAACGATGATTTACATTGCGAGATTGATTCGAGATTGATTCGCTTGCTTATTTTGCTTGGACCGCATACGGCCACAGGCATTGGACTCGGTGCATTTCCAACATTTTTCAACTTAAATTCCGTTACTCACTGCGACAAGTGAGGGCACATAATGTGTGTTGTCTTACTCAATCACTACGTTTCCTCATTATTCGAAGTTTTGTTACCAGCCGGGCCGGAGTGCCGAGGACATGTTATCTCCTCTGTTTGAACGTCGCTTGAGTTTTACCGCCGCTATAAGAGGTTTAGGAGGACGAGCATGATGTTTAAGGAAGGGCTGATATATGACGGAGTTGCGGTTGTCATTACGATTATACCTTGCTTTTGTATCTGAATTTTGTGGTCTTATTTTTTCCTTATTACGAATGTCCCCTAACGAGGCGACGAAGGGACGAGTTGATTGAGAGGTCTACATGACTTTTTTTCCTTTTCCTTTTCCTTTTTTGCTTTTACGCACTGAAACGGACGGGCGATGGATAACCAGAACTATTCAGGCGATCAGGGCCACCTCGTGTCTATTTTTTTTTTGTGTTTTTCCTTGTTTTGTTTGTTCAGCCATGTCTACATACCATACACTTTGCTTTTGCGCTTCCGCAGGGAGGCTTCATGAGACTTTTAGGTCTCCTCGGGGATTTTTGTTGTTTTTCTACAAAAGGGGCTCTCATTGAGCATTAAAGGGGTATACCACATTTTGCTAAAGAAAGTTTTTCTTGTTCTTGGTCAGTCATAAAAATTGGCATGGAAAAAAAAAACAAATGAAATAACAAATTACTCAAATCCCGTCTTGTGTATTTCGTTGTCGTGATTTTAGTTGATGCTTGAACTGTTTGGTTAGAAATGGGGGGTTTTTTCCCTTCACTTTGACTCGGCTCATGCCTGTTATATTTTAGAATCTTGGGTTTCTTGTAGAAAATACACTGAAGAAAAAGATCCAGAAATTTGGAAGAAAAAAAGAAGTAATATACATGAAAGTTGTTTGAAGATGAGAGAATAAAAAAGAAACCAGATGTCCATCATCACTTGAACTTGGCCCTGATCTTTCTCCCTATTTCTCATCCTCAGACTGTGAGGCCCATGTGTGTAGATGGCGGATCCATATACGAGACATTGGATGCTCTTCTGTCCCCATTGTCTCCTTCTGCAGGATAGAACAGTACGATGAATTGACCTTATAAACACTCCAAGTTGGCGTGCTATGAAATCATGTCATCCTATGTTAGAGAGTTGGCTTTTCTTGCCAACCATCTCCTTAGTCTGATTTGACCCATTAGATGCTCTTCTCGCCTCGCGTCCGGTTCATCTCAAAGTCATATCGCCATCGAAATCACCCCATCCCAGCCTATCCCATCTCATGCAAAGGTATTTGTCCCTGCCTTCCCACCTCCCAAGAGTGAGCCACATATCCCGTTAGCCCTTACTTATGAATTACAATTATTGTGTCCCGTAGTTTGATGTTCAAAACGCCATTTCCCCATGCTTTTTGTGCCAAGACCCTCATACCCATCATCAAAGCGGGCAGAGAGGAAAAGAGATAACCCCCAGGGCCAGAAGAAGCGAATTGGACAATTTCCCGGGTCCCATGAACTCATTCAACTTCGTGTTTCTTTTTCTTGATGTCTTTTTATTTCTGCGTAAATTCATATGCCCATCAAGTTGAGCACCGTCCGACCCAGCATTAATGTTTGGCAGAGCCATTCTTGGCCTTGCCATTGAGCGCATGGCCGTTTACCTCTAGCGCAGGAATCTTCTTTTCCTTGCTCTTCTGCACGGACACCTCGCTGTCCTCATCTTCGTCCTCGGATCTATCATCTGTGGCCTCCTTATCACGGATGAAACGGAAGGCGATGCGAAGAATGTAGAATAGCCAGAAGAGGTTAAGGGCCTGGAGGCACGAGAGCAGACCACTGGTAATGACCTGACTGAGCGGGCACTTGTACTGCTCAGCTTCCCAGTCCATTTCAAAGGGACCAATGGTCTTGAACTCGGTGAAGATGGACCAGATGATTTTGATGTTGATGACGTGGCGCAGATAGACCCAGACGCCGACAAAGAGAGCAAAGTAAGGGGCGACGATGGGGTGGTCGAGGTAATTCAGGACTTTGGAGGAGGCGAGGAAGAAGTCGCTAATGTCGTGGGTGATGTAAACAGCGATACCCATGTAGGTGAAGTGGAAACGGTAGCTGAGACCAATGAGGGCCAAACTGACAACGTGATGACCGACGAGTTCCTTGAAGTCCTTGCGCGGTTTCTCCATACCTAGGACGAGAACAATGGCTTGTTGGGCCCAGTAGGCGGCCTGGAAGAGATAGTAGAACTTGACGACACCTTCGTGCGTTTTGTGAGGGAAGTTCTCGTACATGCCGCGGGTGTTAAAGTACCAAACGGGGGTGCGACTCATGACGTACATGCCGGCGGGACCGAGGACACCAAAATAGATTGCCGTGTACAATTGCTCCATGAACCGGGCCTGTTTAGCCTTGCCGAGACCACTCCTGCGGGCGAGAGGACGGAGGAGTTCCTGCATGATGAATTCGCGGGTGAAGGAGAGTACGACAGTGTAGAAGGCGACAAAAGCGATATCCCACTTGCCCTTGCCATAGTGCTGGGGCTTGGAAGGGTCGTCCTGGGGGAGAGGATAGGACAGGAAGATGAAGTGATGCAGCGGATTGGCCTCGGTCGGGTGCATGGCGTAGCAAGATAGGAGGGCGGCGAGGGTGAAGGCCGGGAGGACGAAGGTGTGCTTGATCATGATTTGGCGAATGCGCGAGATGAGACCTCGGGCTCGGCGACGTTTGGAGAGGCGCTTGCTTTCGTCCTGCTTTGGTGGCTTTGGGTCAGTAAGATGACAGGAAGAAGAAGCAATCGCAGTCGCAGTCGCAGTGGTAGCAGTAGACAGATAGAGGGATGAATGGAGAGATAGATAGATTTAGTAGAAGGGAGGAAGGCATACATGGTCGCCGGCATCAAGACTGGCTCTGCTCGAGGCCAAGGAAGGGCCAGTGTCGCCAGCGCGGATTTCACCTCCAAGGCCACTGCTCTTGCGTCTGCGACGAGCCCCATGTTCGTCGGTAGGGGTCAATTGATCCACCGACGTATTGTATAAGGGAAACGGTTCGATTTCCGACATTGCGATTATGTTGATCAACAGTGCCGTCGAGGTCGTTTTTTCTTATTATTAGTATTCTTATTGTTGCTGCTGTGGTTGTGGTGGTTGTTGTTATTGGGGTGGTTGTTGTTTAGTTATGGTAGCGGTGCTGGCGTCGGTGCTGGTGCTTGTGCTGGCGCTGATCGTCTCTGCCCCCCCTTTTTTTTCTCAGGTACTAAGGCAGGTGGGTGGATGGATGGGTGAGTGATGCCAGGTTACAGTTTCGACGTCCGTTGTGATGGTTGCTCTCTTTTTACTTGATCTGCACGAGTCTCCACGGTATGACAGCGAGCGAAACAGGGGATGTAATAAAAGTGGAAAAAAAAATATGTATAGAATATATGTTTAGAAGGAGGAAAATAAAGATTTCGTCTGTCGTCTGTCGTCTGTCACGCGAGTCAAAGTTTCAAAAAGGTTCAACTTTTTATGACGTTGTGTGTGTGCGTGTGTGTGCGTGTGCTTTGCTTTTCGGTTACGCTGCTGCTCCGGGGGCGGCTTCAGCCTTAAATGGCGGTCTGTCGCCTGAAAAAAGATGGGACAAACGGCTTTATAGAAGAGAAGCAGAAGTAGAAGTAGAAGAGAAGAGACTAAAGGCAAGAGCCGAGGACGAATGGCAAAAACAGAACAAGTATCTATGGACACCTTCGACGTCACTTAAAAAACATAAAAGACTAGGGCGTAAAAAAAGGAAGAAGAGGAAGAGGAAGAAGAGGAAGAGGAAGAAGAAGACGACGACGACGCAAATAACACCCTGTCAAGACTTGGCAGCGTGTAGAAGCTGGGAAAACTAACAGGGCAAGGCAAGGGCAGAGAGAGAGAGGGAGAGCCAGAGAGAGAAAGAGGAAAGAACGGCCTCTGCGTTTCTGTTCGCTGACGTCGTGCATGCCACTTGCAATTACCAGTATGTGTGGGAAGCAGCAGCTCAGACAACAAAGAAACAGAGACAGGACGCCAAGCTTCCGATTCAAGCAAGACAAAAACACCTCAGCAAAATACTTGTACATACATGCCTGTACAAAGCACAGGTACAGATATAAGAGAGTCTCATGATAGCCGAGGTGCATTCAAGATGGGGGGGAAAAAAGAGAAAAGACAAAACAGAAGATTATTCTCCACTTTGGCCCCATCATCTGTCAACTCAAACGTCAAGCCAAGCCAAATCATATCGGCTTGTCTCTCCCTCTGTCTCTCCCTCCTCTCTCTCTCTCAGGAGTCCAGGCTTTCCCTCCCCCCCCCATAAGTCTCCGCGTGGTGGTGGAGGGGAACGCACTCCCAAATTAGCTGAATTGCGTTACATGCGGCTTGCCTTGTTTAGCGCCCAGCATTAATTTTTAATTTTAAATCAAATAGGGTTCCTCTTTTTTCTTTTCTCTTGGTTTGTTTTCTTTTTCGTCCCTTTTGCACTAACATGACCAGGGCGTAGATATGCTGGATCCTTGTTACTTGTATATCCTGGGCTCCCATGCACCACGCACCACGCACTATGCACTATACACTACCTAGTACCTAGTAATATGCACCATGTCCACCCACTATATCCTAATCCAGCTTAAAGTTAAGGGTCCCTGCCAATTTTCATCCAAAACCTTAACAGTCCTCACGTGCTATTGTCTTGAATCCCTGATATCCCGTCAGGCCTCCCAAGTGACAGATACAGACACATTAATCAAGCTGACATTCATGCTATGCCAATCATATTCTCTTACTTGCATATATATATACACATATAATACCCTGAAATTACAAAACAGCTTCAGCTCATATGTCCAATCACATATGTCCAATCATATATACCATGTCTCCGTAAGACACTACCAACCGGAGACTTGAAAACTCCCAAACTCCATACCAGGGTGCATAAAAACTCAAACCCAAACCCGAACCCCGGACCTATGCTGTGCTGTGCTGTGCTGCTCTGTGAATATGCTTCACATTTCCCATCAAAAGATCTTGCTCCTTTTCTCTCTCGTTCGCATCCAGTGGTATCAATCGCACTCAGGTATCTAGATTTGAAAATAAAAAAGGACTCTTTCCTGAGCCCAGAGCCGGAACCAAACGCCACGCTTAAAATCAGACCAATTACACAAATAGTAGTACACGCAAGAGCTTCTTATCCACATTTAGACAGAAGGTTATGAGTTGCCGGGCGGTCTTCCTGCTGTGCGTCTGTCATCCGGCTCCGGTTCTAGTTCCCGCCCCTGATCATGAGATACCACAGATAAGCTCTCGGTGATCGAATCGTCGTACGAGTAGACATCATCGTCATCATATGGCGTCTGTCTATGACGCACTCCGGGCCATAATGGAGGATTTGTTGGCGGTATTGGTGCCTCCCCTGATCGTGTCATAGCTGCCGCCATGTTTCTTCGTCCGCCTGCGCCAACCCCATCGTCTGATTCATCCGAATCGCTGGTGCTGTGTCGCCGTGCACGTCTGATTGCCGATGCTGCCGAGCTGCCCAACTCTTCCTCTTCAAGTACTTGCTGAAGAGCCGCTCCACGTCGCGCTGGCGCTGGAATTACCGTCACAGGAAGACTATCCGTGTTTGTCGTTGGCTGTAATCGCTCGCGAATCTTCTCAGCTTGGTTTGCAGCGAATTCTTCCAGTCTAGCGCGTATATCCCATCGACTCCTATTCTCCGTTTGGGTTCTCTGTTGGTTTGTTGCCGATGGGGAATCTGATAAGGGCTGAGCCGATGAAGTCTCGCCACCGCGATTGAACATAGGGTTCGTAGTTTGAACGAGTGTCTGCCAGCGACCATCGTTTGGTTCTGTACGGTTGGCTTCAAGATCAATTGAAATGCTTGGCGCATGTCCCACGGCATGCCCGTTTTGAGAGATGGACGCAGGCGACTGAGTCGTTGGTGGCACTTCTCCCGCCGCATAAGGGCTGTGCAGCACATTGGCCTGCCTCGAAAACTCTGACATGTTTTGGAGCTGAACCGGCGGCTCCGGGGTTCTTGTCATTGCGTCGGAGCCCCCCTGATATCTGACGGCATAAACAGTGCTCTCTGCGCTTGCGGTGTCAGTTCTGCTGATTGGTGTCACGGCCGGTGCTGGCCTAGTTAGCCACCCAGCTGGCCGTAGAATATTCCCCATTGTCCTCTCTGCATGCTCTGCGCTGGTATCGCGTGGGTCGCGGTGTCTACTGCTGATTACTGGTATATTCGGCCAGGGATTAGATGTGGCGGACTCTTGTTGTCTCTCAACGGTGCTGCCGCTACCGCTGCCATTACTACCTCCTTTCCGACCTTTGCGATTTCGTGGCCAGGGATGCTGCGATGCATTAACCTCCAAAGTATCATCCCCATCAAACACCTCCCTCCCGAGAATGCCATCCTTCTTCTCCTCACGTTCAAGCGCCTCAATGCGCTCAACCCACTCCCAAACCACAACACTCGCTGCCGCCGCGCCAACCCAGCGCACATAGTCTCCCCATCCAGTAAACTCGGGTTTCGAAATATCAAGGATGAAGAAAACGACAGGTATGACAATGGCGGTTAACGACATTATGGCTACCAGGCACATATTTTTCATGAGCGGATGATAGAAGGCGTATCGTTTCTTCATCAATGCGTAATAGATGACCCAGGCGGCGTACAGTACCCCGAGTGATAGTTGAAATAGATAGCTTAGCGCAGGAATAGGATGCGCAAAGCTCTTTGGCATAGAGCTGCTAATGGTGTCCGGATCGGTGTAGAGAAAGCTGTTGAGGGCGCTGAAGATGACGTCGAGGGTGATGAGCGCAAAGGCGGCCCATTTGATGATGACCTTTTCGCGTTGACGAGGAAATAATCGAATAAGCGTTTGCGCCTGGGCTAGCCAGAGAAAGGTGTCGGAGATGATGCGAATAGCCCTAAGTTCAACACTTCCCATGACCTGATTCTGTAATACCTTGGCATTTTGGACTCCCCATATGTACTGGTCCTTGGCAATCTTGAAGGTGTCGGCCGTCGCTATAGTAAGAGATATGGCAACAGTCAGTGCGGCAACCTTTTGTAGCCATGGCCGTCCACCAATAGTAACACCACCCGAAGAGCTGTTTGTAAAACCACCACGTCGACCAAGATACACCACGCCGCTATCAAGGAAGGATCGAGGGGTGACGAAGAGCATGATGACGAGCATGTACGCAGTGACGGTGGTAGAGGCGAGGGCGTAGCAGATGGGGAAACTCGAAGCGTAAAAGGGGTCTCGGAAGTCTGAGAAATGAGGGCTATCGTCGTCGTCGCCCGAGTCGGAAAGGCTGAGGCTGGATTGACCACTGCTGGCCGGCGAGCTGACCACGATGGAAACGCTTGGAATGGACGCTGTCGGGCATGGCGCTTTGAAGACAGCATTATTATCGAGCGTTAGTATAGCATCTGGTTTCCCATCCAAAGAGAGGATGCCGTTGGCCGGGAGCATCGTCGTCGTGCATAGCGCCAGCGGCGACGTAAACGTCGTGGTGAGGCTATCAAGCATGATTGCGGTAATTAAGCTTCCAATCCAGCAGAGTAACGAGAAGTCGGCCGGTCAAGGCGACGAGAAAAAAAGGTGCCGGTCAGTTCTATCGATAATTCGCCATCTGGGGTCTAGCAAAAGGTTGAATTGGCGTCGTCCGTTGTTCCTCGACTACAGCTGTCGCGACGCCGTTGAGCAAGATGCTCTAACACGGCCAGATGATTCTGATTTTTTTTTCTTTCTCGAGAGAATAGATGATGAGGCAATCGTGGGCGGGCTGTCGGTGAGAATGTAATGGTGCGCGTTAAGGAGTTCTTCAACGGTTTGGTGGAACGTGTCGAGACAGTCTCGCTTGAATTGAGGGCGCAGGCCTGGGTGGCGTGGAGAATAGTGGCTGGCGGATGTCAACGTGCCGGTACGGGGTCGATGTGGATGCCGGGAGGTAAAGGAGACGAGGTGATGCTGGTATGGGGGGTCGTCGCGAGGGCGCGCATAAGATGCTGGATTATCCGGTCCTGGTCTTCCTTCTTCTTTTCTCCGTCTCAAAACCGGGAATGTCGTCCAAATGCGCCGAAGATGTTTCCTGGATGAAGATGATCGTGCTCAGATTGACACGAAGGATGCTGGAAGTGCTGAGTCTCCTGCTGAATCACACTAGTGGGGCCCCCCGACCAGCACCTTCTACAAATTGTTCTAGCCAGCGGTGAGAATCGAGAATTACTAGGTATACACTGTATTAATGGTGATTGTGTATACTGTGCATAGGATTTTCTACCCTTGTGAAAAGGTAATCCTCACGTGTGATGCTTATGGCTATACGGTAAGCGTACGGATGAAATAAAGCCTTGGAGTTCAAATATCTCTCGATTAAATGTTATGAAATAAACAGCAGATAATGCGTATGGAAATGGCCAGTTGCTGGAGCGTGATGTCAATCTTGAGTGCTTCAGTCTCGGAGCCAACTCCGCATGAACACAGTCACACAGTGTACATAAAATTCGAGTGTGTCCATATGCAGCAATAATACCGGTATTAAGCATACATGGGATCCATGGACACCTGTTAATCCTTCCAGTGCGGAGATCGGTTAAATCAACTTTAAAAAAAGAAGACGATGATAGCCTTCCTCTTTCAGGCTGTCGACGCCTTAAACGACCAGGTCTAGATCATTACCTTAATATATTTGGACGTCTCATGGCCGTATAACCTCAGACTCCTCATCCGGTCTAGAATCCTTTTTTTCTTTCCCTTTCCAATCACCCTCCCAACTGACTCCAAAGCCACTGCATTGCTCGTGGGGGCGGCCGCGTCCAGCTTCCCCTTGGCAAAGCTTGTTATCCGCAACCCGCAGCCTTGGCAACCCCCCCTTGGCGTGCGTTGCCCGTGGCCCTTTGGCTCCCCCGACATTGGGCCTTTTGGATAAAAAAAAACGTGTGGTTGATCAATCACCCCCTCATTTACCCGTCTCGGCAGCGGGAGGGACAACCGAGACAAGAGAAACATTAAGGTTGTCATATGCGCATTAGCATCATGATGAAGGGACGTTAAGCCAACTCTTGGCTTCTGTTCTTGGATATGGATGATGGTGGAAGGTCTCTAGCTAGGTACGCCTATCTATCTGCCAACCTATTGATAAGCCCTAAGCCAGGGGTGATAGTGGGTGATAGTGGGTGCAGCCCGCTGAAGCGCCCTCTATACTATGAACACCACCTCCACCACAGTTAGTGAGCTGGATTGCTAAACCATCCATCCAATCCATCCACGAATGCATCTCAACCTGTATGTAGGTATGGATGTACACAACAGACTTCAAAAACACATTAGATAAGTGGTATTGGTATCAGTAGAAAAATAATAGTATTACAACGCTTCTTGTTTTCTTTTCATCCACGAAGAGTCCCCAACCTCTCTCCTAACGCCATAGTAAAAATGCTTAATTCTCATGTGCCTCGTTTCGCTTTTTGCTCGCCTTTTCCCCATCCTCCAGATCCATTTCCTACCACCACCACCGTAGCCCGCCGTCCTTGGACATTTTGTTGTTTTGCCAATATTTACCACCCTCCCCCAGTTTCCTAACCTCAACCGATTTTCCCCTCTGTTTGATTTGTTTTAATTTATTATTTTGTTTCTTTTCCTTATTCAGAATCGGAATCCTCTTCGCCTCCGCGATATCGCATCTCTAATACCCACTTGCCCTCAAACTCGATGCCCCTACGAAGCTTTGTCCCGGCCTTTCTCCATACTGTACTTCCAAGTCCCAGGTCAGCGATGAATAGACGCCACTCATCTTCGTGTGCAGTGTTGGACGACAATGGATCATCATCCGATGGAGGGGTTACTGCTTCGAGGAGGCCTCTCTTTGGTGCCCCGATCGCCACAACATATCGAGGCTTGACGAATAGGTGGCCGCCGTCAATGATGGCAACCTTGCCCGAGGTGGGATCAATCCCCGAGGGAACATCCACCGCAAGGACAAAGGCTTCATTCCGGTTTGCCCACTCCATCAACTCATAAACCGATGCCTGATCGCCTATCCTCAGTTCTTCGAATGACATGGTCAAGCCAAGCAGTGCGTCAATGATGAGGGAAATGGAGAGACCCGATGTCGCCCCAGAGCCTTTCCGCAAATACTCAAAGAAGTCATTCTTGCTCAAAACTTTGCCTCCAAAGTTTCTGTATAGCTGTATTTGGCGCCTCAGATCCTCCAGCAGGTCTCGCTCACGCTCAATACCCACCAAGCACACAACAACGTCAAAGTTTCGGTTACGGAGATGGCGCCCGGCCGCAAGCGCACGAATGCTTGACTTGTTGTTACCGGCAAGTATCACAATAGTCGATGAATTCAGCGATGCGTCGCCAGAGGACCCGGCCACGACCATCTGGAAGCGAACCTTGGTGGCTGGATCTGACAATGCATTTACGGCCACCTCGGCAACACCTCTTCCTGCATTCTCCGCCATCAAGCTCTCGCTAAATCCAATCTCATTAGCCGCAATATTTTCGACGTTGAGCATTTGGAGGCTAGATATCGTCTCTAAGCGACGCATCGAGGGGTAGAGGTACAACCCTGGTTGCCGGCGACCTTGCTGCTCATAGTCAGTACTCCGATGACCGACTGTAGGGCTAGATCGCCGCGATGCATGATAACGTACGCTAGAGTTGACTCTGCTGAGTGGCTGACTACCGACAGGAGCACTCGCTTTACGAGACCGAGACCGCCGTGTGCTGCCAGCCTTACTATCGGCTCTTCGCACGTTGGACTCGCGGCCGCTCAGTCTCTCGCTACCATTCAAATGGACATCGGCTTCGCTATTCCAGAAGTCGGCATTTGCTGCAGTCGAGGAAGGGGGCAAGTCGAGGACATTCTCGGTGTAATGTAGGTTCTTGCCACCAGCTGTCCCCGGCTTCACCCGACGATTGTGAGATACAAGACGGCTGGATTCATCAACCTGATCCTCTTTCCTCATTTGGTCAAAGATGGTTCGCTTGTCAAACTTGGCAAGGTTATTTTCAAAATCGAAATCGCCCATCTCTTCCGTGACGTCTTCTGAGGCCCATCCGTTGTCCATAGAGCCCTTGCCTTTCTTGCCCAAGCGCTTAAGTGAGTTAAAGGGCTGAAATGATGCATTGCTCTGTAGAATTGGCGTCTGCCTCCAGCCTTTGCCATGTCCGCCTTCTCCATCCTGGGTAGTATCGAGTGTTTGTCCGTTGGGTCCCGCCAAACGACGATCCCGTTGAGCTTTCGGATGTCGAGGCCGTGGTTTCTTCTTTTGCGAGTGAAGCTCTTTCACGGTATCCACTCCTCCGTTCTGTTCATCCTGTACATCAATATTGATATTGAGACCCTTGATTGACTCCACCACGGTCTCCTCCTCATCCACCGTTTCAGGCTGTCGACCCGCATGACCACTATAAACGCTACCGGGCCTAGATCCTCTTGTTTCAGTAACGACATTGTTCTTATCCGATGCGCTATGATGCCCTGACGATGTTGATTTGGGTCGCTTTCCAAGGCTAAGGATAGCTGGATCGATAAAGGCTGGTTGCGTTGGAACTTGTGGTTGCGGCTGCGGCTGCGGTGGTTGTTGTGGTTGCTGTGGTTGTGTGAAGACTGGTGCCGGTACGGGCTCTACTGGAGGAGCAGCATAAGTAGCAGGTGGTGGTCCATCGTTTGGGATTTCTGAAAGGTCAGCGATGTTAGCAGCATTGATGCGCATCTGCGGCGCCCATTCCTTAGTAGCAGCGATGAAGACTAAGAGAGAGAGAAATAAAAGTTAGCGATTGTAATTTTCCCCAGCAATTGCCAGTGAGCGCGAGTTGTCACATACCATTTGTCAGGGTGAGCCCGAGACCAGCCTCGACCTCTCGAACCGTGCCCGTGATCTGGTGTCCCGGTGGCTCCCTGAGAATCACCCGCATGTGGAGCCCTATGAATTGGGCGGCCATGTTGAAATGACTGTTGAAGCGCTAGATAAACTCCGATATCTTGGGTTTTCGACTCTTTTTTTGCGCGCGCGCCTCAACGGTACCCTTTCTCGCAAGGCGCAAGGTGCTCAATATCCGTTTCCTCCACCCCACACCGTCATCTAGAAAGGGGGTTGACTCGGTCGACTGCCAAAACACCCGCGTGCTGAGGCAGCCTGATCGCAGGAGGGATAGAGACAGGGAGGGGGGAAAGTATTCGAGAATCCGGGGTTGATAATTTTGTTGTCGTTGGCTTTGGGCTAGGAATCGAGGGCGGGATAATGTGCTTCCTCTCCACAGGGGGGGGCAGGAGGCAAAATGGAGAGTTGTCTAAGTCGTGAGCCACGAAGCGACCGGCACAGAATGCGTTTCGGAGAGTAATGGCAGATTGTAGATGCCTTGGCAGTACGTTCGTATATAACTGAAAAATGTGCCCGGCCCTCTCAGGCGAAAGGCTCGGAAGAGGATTTGTCTGGTCGGCAGCAAAGAGGCGGGAATGTCTTTGGCAAGCTTGAAAGAGACTTTGACGTTGAGTATCCGCGAAAGCACTTTGATGGTGGTGCAGGCTAAACTCAACCTGGTCGCCGACAGGTCTCACCCGCTGTGGCCTGGGGCTACGCTTATCGATAAACCAGGGTATTGGGCCCAAAAATCTGTCAGGTGCAGTCGCCTTGTTTCAGCGCCTCCAGATTCTTTCAATGCAAAATCCGGCTGCCGTGTAACAAGACAAAAAAAAAAGAGGGCTGCAGCAAGGCTCTGCATCCGCAACTGCAACTCGTGCCTAGATGGGAAATCCCCTTTAGTGGAAGGATTTAAACGGTATACGATTGATTATTAGCTTATTCATATTGGATGCCGTTTGAGTCACACCGGGTCCAATCACCAATCCCCGCGCTTTAAAACCATCATGTCGACATACTCGTTACCGCCTCATATAATGCATTGCCTGCATCATACTAACACCCACGATAATGCCAATGAGTCGCATTTTCGCAACGTCAAAGGCTCTGAGCGCTCACACAAAGGATCCCTTCACAGTCAAATGCGCCAACGCACATACTATTCTAGGCAGATCTATAGCTGAAATTGCTCCAACTACCTAGACCTTGTACCAAAGCCCGCTCCGTTATACCTAAAAATACACTGAGTGAAGGAGTTTGGATGTGTGATTGTCTAACGATAATGCCCAAGCGTCTCGTGGTGAGAGATACGTGTCCCCCATTTGCCCACCGCCCCCCAATGCTCCAATAAAGCCGGTAATCATATAGTATTATAGTACATATGCCTCCATAGATGAAAGACGTGAGCCCTCATATTCAGTATCCGAATGATGCCAGGGCTGCTTCATCACCATCCAGGTCAATAACCTGGCTAGGTTTCTTGGCCGGTACAATTCCTTTCCTGTTTGATACGAAATCGGAGATCGCATTTGGCTTCCTAGCCAGCGCCTCCTCGGCACTGTAAAGCTGCCTGTAGAATGTAATGACCCTTGGATGGGCCATGACTTTTGCCTTATCGAATCCCAAAACTCGCAAACCCTGTTGAGTTGTGGCTCGACTCAGAGCGACGTACGCCTGTCCCTTCTCAAATACTTTCCCCAAGTTAACCGTAACTCTCTCTAGGGTTTGACCTTGCGCCTTGTGTATAGACAAGGCCCATGCCAAAATCAGAGGAAGCTGTGTTCGTTTTGCCTGAACGTCTCCGTTGGGAAGCTCTACTTTCCATTCTTCAGGCTGGCACAGAATTACCCGTGATACTCCATCTGTCGCGATGAACTGCACGACAGGGAACTTCTGACCACTGGAACTACTGTCTCCATCATGACTGAAGGCGCCGAGTTTCTTCCGTGCCTTGGCCATTATATCTGACACATCAGAATCGAACGAATCGGGACTGTTCATATCGAAGGTCTTTTCATCAGAAAAGGCAACAACCTTGCCAAGGGTTCCGTTGACCAGTGACTCATCGAGATTCTTGATCAACATGACCTGTGAGTTTATTTTCAGCTCCAGGCTCTTGGGAGCCATCATGTTCGACAATAACTTGTCTCGAATGGCCTGGTCTCCAGTATCAAGCGAATCAAATCGATATGATTTCCCTGGCAGATCTCTCAGCCTTTTCTCGTTGGATCCATCGACTTGTGCTCGGGTAGGGAATAATTCGGCCGATTCAACTCCGTCATCAAATTGCAAGGGTCTTGCGAGGGCCCTGAATGCCTCAACCGTGGCCTGGCTGATCTGCCCCAAGCGCATCTCGTTGAGCATTCTAGCAAACTCAGGATCGCGTTGACGAAACACTTGTGTAAGCCCTATGGTGTGATCTATTGATGTTCCCCAGGTTGCAGATTCAAAGGCGAATTTGACATCTCGTTTTTGAGCACCATCTGGAACCGGAGGCAGCTGGAAGAAATCCCCTGTAAGAATCAGTTGTATTCCACCCCAGGGACGACCGTTGTTTCGAATAGTTCGCCCAATTTGTGATAATTTATCGAAGAGATCTCCGTCAACCATTGAAATCTCATCAATAATAAGACACTTGGTGCGGAGCCAGCGATTTTTGGCCTTTTGGTTTCGCCTGATTTTCTTCACCAACGCGGCAGCGTCCTCTTTTCCAAGACCGATACCTAGCTCAATGTTAGCATTTTACATACAAATCATATAAGTAATCCTTTTTGCGAACATACCTGAGAAGCTGTGCAACGTAATACCACCAATGTTACACGCAGCGAGACCGGTGGAGGCCGTTACAGCTATTCGATCAGGTTCTCTGGAGTACTTTGCTCGGAGCTTGTTGATAATGGCCCTCATTAAAACAGACTTTCCTGTACCGGCAGGGCCTGTGAAGAAGACACTCTTATTTTGGTTCACCACCAAGTCGAGGACATGCTCCTGTTCGCTGCTCAAGCTGATTGCATCGTTCTTGCTGGTGTCACGGGACTTTCCAAACTCCGTCACTACCTCATCCTCTGGTGGCTCGGTCTGAGCCTGCCGCTGACTCTTCAGTTGTTTCTTCTGTTCCTTGATTGCACTGGCACTGGCATCCCAAATGTTCTTAGCCTTGGCTGGTGGTGTGCTCGTAAGATCAACTGTGCCCTTCTCATTCTTTGTAGATTCTTCCGACCGGAAGCTTGCTGGGAGCACTCGCTTCTTAATCTTCTTTTGAGCCGGGGCGTCCAATGAATCGTTTTCTCCAGATGATTCACGCTTGAGAGAAGAGTTGGTGGACGCAGTTGTGAGCTGGGACTTGGAAGCAAAGTGGTGTGACACAGGTGAAGAGGACCAGGAGATTTGAGTTTCAGACTGTGAGGGGTGTGGTAGTATATTCTCTTTGGATGCAGGTTTAGGTGGTGGCAGTGGTAATGCAGACGGTGCTTCGTAGTCGAGATCGAGATCATCGTCATCACTGAAGTCGTCCTCGGCAAAATACACTGCCTCTTTGATCTTGGCTTGAGCATCCGGCGCAGTCAGGTCAATCACACCAGACTCCTGCTTGAAAGAGTCTTGCTTGTTGAACAGTGATGCTAGTGATCCTTTTGTAGCGTTGCCATTGTTTGTTGAAGATGCGGAATTCGTTGGTCGGTTATTCGAAGGTTTTGAGAAAGTCGACGGAGTCCTTGCCAATGAGGTGACGGCAGCATAATTCGTCGAGCCAGGCTTCTTGAACTGGTCTCGGATGTCACCAATGGGAGGAGCACTGGGGCTACTCGATGGGAAGAGTTGCTTCGCTAGAGTATTCCGCGCAGGCGGGGGATTGGCCTCGAAGGCCTTGTTGGCCTTTGCGAACATGGGGTCAATCGCTTCAGGCGATGATGGTGCTTGACCAAGTGTGTGAACATGGGCTGCCTGGCCTGCTCTTCCAAGTAGGCACCTCGAGGTCGACGTGGATCGGACAGCAAGATTAACAAAGCCAGCTTTCATAAACAAATGATCCAATGAGGGCGGCACAGCTAAAAGGGTCAAAATTTCAATATGCCGTGGCACGTACAGCCGGCATCTGGTTCGTGGGATCTTTAGCTATGACCGTTCAACATAAACAGAGTCGCGTTAATGTGAGGGTGGGACGTGCATCAATTTAGATTTACCATTAATTAGATAGATAGTGAACGCGAAAGTAGCGGCCGATAAGGCCCCTCGCGTTCTGCCACGCCTCTTATCGCTGCTTAGTCATAACCCTCACCTACGTCGGGCCAGGCACATCAGGGTTATTTGCTCTACTATCTCTAGACGATTGTAGGGTAGATAGCATTCACAATCCCAGAGACTCGCTGCGCTGCTTGATGTGCTCAATAATGGAAGTAAAGTTGTCAATTTTCCTAGCATAATCACATATCATTCTTAAACCTTCCCTTCATCACCATCCCATCAATATCCCAATGCAAACTCCACCCAAAAAAGAACAAAAAAAGACACCGTGACAGCCAATCCCATAAAGCACTATTACAAGCAAACTTTAAGGAACCTCGATTTCAACAAACCTTACAGACCTCTAATATCGCCCATAATAATCAGAACCTCGCTGTCTCTCAAGGGGCCGGAAAGGATTATCACTGTCAAGCTCCCGTTCACTCCTTATGCGGCGCGCATACTCCCGATCATCACGCTGCCTCCCAGTGCGGCGACTTGACTCAGGCTCCCACTCTTGATCCTCTAAATATCCACGAAAGAGCCATGAAGGTTTTCCTTGTCCATACTGCGTAGCTTGTTCACGAGTCAACCCGGGAGACCGATAAACTCCACTTTCCATCTGTGAGCGATGGTGTCCACCCTCGACCTGTCCGTAATTATTGGCAAGGTGTCTGCCGCTCTGA
This sequence comes from Hypomyces rosellus, assembly GCA_011799845.1. NCBI lineage: Eukaryota > Fungi > Ascomycota > Sordariomycetes > Hypocreales > Hypocreaceae > Hypomyces > Hypomyces rosellus. The sequence continues at coordinate 2,026,556 of WWCI01000003.1, forward strand.
GGGCGACCAAGATGTTCATTGAGAGGATTCTGAGCGCTTCGTAGAGGAGGAGAAACGGTTGCCTGATCGCTTTGTTGCTTTCTTGTGCCTTCGACTCGGATGACATCCGCAAGTGCGTGCAACACCTCGCGAGCATCAAAAGCAGAGGTGGTCGGCGAAGAAGTCAGTGGAGATCGTGGGCCGTGGCGCGACGGTCCTGATCCAACTCTATCTCGTTGATCACGCTTACTGGTAGAACGAGCTGCTTCAACGCCGAAAGCCTCAGCCATGTCTCGATTCTTTCGATATGCGCTTGTACCCCTTAGTCTTGCACTGCTATAGTAGCGAGGATCTGAATCTTCAGACGACTCCGATGTCGCAATGTCGGTCGTATCATCTGAGGATGAGGAATTATCTGATGATGTTGAGAGGAAGGAGCTTCGACGAGTCTCAACACTGTCTCTGCCACTGGCGTCTGAGATGTTTTTTGTACTCGCAATCCCCGGAGCCATGTGGAGGGTTTGAGGGTGAATAGGGGCAGGCATAGATGGCTGTGAGTTGGGGAGGGGATAAGTTGGATAGTGGGATACGAAGTGGGAGGGAGGCTGCGGCGAAGGATGAGTTGAAGAATGAAAAGCTGGTTGGAAATGATGCTGGGGATATTGCTGAGCAGGCGGCTGCGATAGGGGATAAGAAGGGGCGTTCACATGCAAGCTCCATCGCTGTTGTCTTGCATATGATTGCTCTTCCAACATCCGCATAGAGCTTTCCTCTGCCCTAGGAGCTCTCTTGAAGTAGATGGTGATGGAAAAGTAGTCATGCGCTTTCTGGGACTTTGACTTTGAGCCCCCCTTTGACCTCTTGTCCTTACTTCTCTTTTTGCCACTCGCATGATGATTTGACGAAGAAATGGTCTTCTTGCTGGTTAGCTCCAATTGGTAAATTGTGTACTCATATCGACGATCTGGTTCTCTCTGTTGGAGGTTCGCTCGGACCTTGTCAATCTGTATCCGGATGGGTGATGGAAGATTACTTTTCTTGTCGGCAACATAATCCCCCGTCTCCTTTTTCAACTGGCGCAGTTTGCTTTTGATCTCTGGTTGGCTCATATCTGTGATCATCATGGATTCAGTGTATTCCCATGTCGGCTTTACCAGATTGCCCTGATCGTCGACATGATTGTGCTGGGGCTTTGCCAAACGAACAGCAATATACGTAGACAGTTTCTTGCGGGCGTCTGGTTCAGTCAGACACTCGTTGCGGATATCGCTAATCTCTACTGTTGGTCGTAGCTGAGGCATAGTTTGTTGTACCGATGTTAGGTTAAACTCTGGCAGGGTCCTGTTTGGATGAGGCATGTATGCCTGCGACATCCTTGGCTGATTTGCAGAAGCCATTCCGAGAACGCTGCCACTACTGCTGCGACTCAGTGGCATAGCGGATGAGTATTGGAAAGGGGGTTGATTCGATGTGGACAAGTGAGGCGGTCCCATGCCGGGGGCACTCATACCCCTAGCTCCAAGTTGCAAGTATTGTGACATGATGATCGAGGTTCCTTGGTGAGGGAGAGGAATTGGAGTTGGTTGTGAAGGAGAAGATGGCGGACCTCGCGGGTTATTTATCTCCAAGCGACTCGTTTGTCCCATGGTAACGGTACCCCCAGGAGATGAGGAGCAATGCAGGATGTACCTCTGCAAAAGAACGTCAGGGGGCATATTGGTGTGTGGTATGCATTGTATCTCGCAAGGTGAATGAGAAGATTGGTGGCTCGACCAGGTTCCATGCATCCAAAGCTCTGATAACATGGGGACAAACAACGATGATAAGTTGTGAATGTGTATCCTTGACACTTGAGGTTGAAATCACTCAAGTCAGGCAGCCGCATAGGCATCCCCCTCATGCAAGGTATAGCAGGTAGCTTGTACATATTTGACATCCTGGTAGGTCTTTTCTTTTTCTCGGTCTGTAATTGCGAGGCGGGAGGGGAGTATCTCGACCGTTGCTGTGGCGTCTCCCGTATCTCCATTCACTCGGATAGGTGATATGTGACCGGCCTTGCGTTGAGCAGGCGAATTTGACCAGAGGGGATAGAGGGGTTTGGAATGAAGAAACGAGACACTGGATCAGCTCGACCCGTGTTGTAAAAAAGGGCCGAGCCAGTCTTTTCATCCACGTATTTCTTGGAGTAGCACGCTCTAGATCTTGTGATCATCGATCAGTAGCTTTCGAGTGAGGAAAAAAGTATCATGATTCATAGTAGCTCTTGACGATGGCTCCAATAATAGGACTTTCTCGTTGAGCGGGTATCTGCATACAGACACCATCTAATTCGCTGCCCGCGAAGGCATCCAAATACACAAAGCACGCCTTGTGCGGGCAAGTAACGAGCCTTGTCCACGCAAAACCCACCGGATTCTGTCACCTTTTATTTTCTCTCTAGCTTCGTTCAAAAGCTATGCCGTGGCAAGAAGGCCAAGGCGGCCTATCAAGCAACACCAGTTATCAGAGTATAATACCTGACATTGGTAGAGATGCTTATAAGTTGGACTAATATCCATGCGCCACATATTAGATAATAATATTAATACGTATCAGCTCCTGATACCAGCTCCCAGTAGATCGGATCGATCGCGCTCATCGGAGAGCCAGGGGTTGGGTGAATCAAGACTTGTCAGGTGAATGACCTCGGCTATAAGCTACGCCCTCAAAGCCGACTGACGGGACACAACTCCGCAATGATGCAGTGTAATGTTTCCTGTGTAGATATGCATAAGAGAGGAAAGAGGGGTTTGGGGAAAACTGGATTTTGAGCCAACTGGTCGTTCAGGATGAAGACATCTGATGGGGTTGAGTGACGTGGCAGCTTGTGTATCGTAAACCGACATTATACCGTTTGTCCAACTTCTTTAACGTTCGAAAACCTTCTTGTTAGGTATGTAGTGCTCTCTCAGATACTGGATTGTCCTCAGACACTCGCAGGAGAAGAGGCTCCTCTGAGTGAGTGGCTCATGCGTTGCCTGCCTGGCAATTTTGCTTGTGTGAGCTGAGGCCTCATTTGACAGCCGGTAAACGGCAGAAGACATGTATTATGCAGCCACGTTATGCAGAATGCCTCCCGTCGTATCTGATTTGACGCATTGGCAGCAAAATGCTTTTCGTGCGACTTACGCCTTGTGGGAGACTCCAAGTTCGCTGCGAGGGGACAGCCCCCCTTTTTAGCTCCCCTTTTCCTCAATGTCTTCTTCCTTTTGCGTCAGTGCCAACCAGGTGCTCTACGCTGCCATGGCTGTCCAAAGAGAAAAGTCCAGTAAAGAAAAAAGAAGAAGAAGAAAACGAATAAAACACATGACGGCTTCATAAATTCGCTATCCACTCATGGGCCGTCTCCAGCAGTTGTCTGTAATTTCATAATCGCATTGTAATAGTCTACAATACGTAACCTGGTATAGTGATGACCAGAAAGTATATACCCGAGCCGTGCCGAAATGGCCACGTCGTTCCTCAATCGCAAACGCCTTGCCTAGATCATAAACAGCCATTTCCGTCCATTCCCTTATGACAAATACGTATAGGAATTCTCTTCTCTCTCCAGGTAGTCTTTTTCTATCAAGCTGCAGAAGTTGTTAGTTACTTGACGTCTTGAACCATGTGAGTGCTTTCAGACTTACCTCTCAATCTCCTTCTTGATGGCCGCGGGCTCAACGCTGCCCCTCTTCTTGGTGAGACTAATAACTTCGGCAACCAACTCTGCGTGTCCCATTGTTTTGCGACTCTTCATGATCCTAACAATGGCTGCCTGCGTCTCAAATCGTCTGTCTTGGGCAACTCTCTCGTTTGTAGCCTTGTTCTCTTCCTTTGTCTCCTTAAGTTGAATCTGATTAATCTTAACACGATATTTGGGGTCTGTGAAGAGTTTATTGAATGAAAACGTGTCAGTAGGTTTCACATCCCGTCCTTTGGGATGCTTCGACAGCACGCGCGCCTTGCCACAAGCAAGTGATTGGAGAGTCCGGTCAAGATCACCATTCTGGAGGCCGGTGGCAGACGCAATTTGTTCATACGCCAAGAAACCTTCATCCGGGATATCGTTGAAGAGCAAAAGTACAGCCGCTTGGAATGCAGATACGAGAAGCTCCTTGGACCCCTTGGAGAAGGTCCCCTTGAGAGCGCAGTGCGCCAGTGAGTGCTTCCACGTCAGTATTCGTCCAGTGTGCTTGTTCTTGTAATGCTTATCAAAGCGCTCAATCTGTGTGGCTACCTCATCAGGCAAATTCAGGCGTATATCAGGATATGTTGGCCACGCAGCTGCGGACAAAATCATGACCTGAAGATCGACCCCGCCCTTGCGTCCAGAGCTGCCCTCACACCACTGTCTGTAAGCTTCCATCTCATCTTTGGCAAGCTCTTGATCTTTAAACATTTGTTCCAAGTTGTGTGTAAAGTTCGATCCACATTCACCTCTCAGTTTGGTAAGCATATTTCTCTCTGCATCCTGACTTGCACTGCGACCCATCAGAAGACGGCGTGCAAGGTCTTTTTTATAAAAGGCCTCAAATGTATCTTTGCCTTCAATGAACCTGAAAAGCTCGAGGGCTTGGTCAAGTTGCCTGTCCAACTCTGCATCTTCATCGGCGGTACTTGCTTGGCCTGCCTTTTCAGCCACAGCCCGATCCTTGGCGTCTGATAAGAGCTCTTTGGGAAGTGCCTTAATACCGCCTCTTAGCAGCATATCAATGTACTTGGCAGTCATCTCTCCAATCTTCGATGTTCCTGTATCCCAGCAGGCGGCGATTTGTCGATCATTCATAAACTTGCCGAATGAGTCCCGCATGCCCCATAGGAAATCCTCATCTTTATCAAAGGCGTCACGGATCATTAGGTCCAGTGCTCGGCGTAGATCCAAGAGACGAAGCACCATCTCTTCACCTCGTTCCTTATCCGATACGATGGAGGCTCCTGTCTTCTTAATATAGTCACTCCACGGTGTTTTCAGCTTCTTCTGAATGCCTGACAGCCGAAGGAGATCATACAAGCCCTTCATTGATTTGACATCCTTGTCGGTGAGAAGATTTGATAGACTGTCGCCATGAAGAAGTTTATCCGAGTAGTTGTCGATTAGAATGGTATGTGCCGAGTTCATTAGCTGCCTCTCGGTTGTGCTGTCCAGGTTATATACCATGCAGCGATGATCTTCGCGCTGTAATAGTTTTTCACATGCCACGATGTAGTCCTTTAGACTCAAAGAACTACATGTCTCTCCAAGTTCCTTGAAATAGGATTCGGATTGTCGCAAAAATATCGGTTCGAACTGCTTCACGTACACTCCTAGTACATAGAGCATCATAAGGGACCCTTTGAGTAATTCCGAATCCATTCGATCGTCTCCTCTGCGGTCGGAATCGATTAATTCGCATATCCCAGAAATACTCGTGCTTCCCATTGAGGTGGCAGAATCGGGTGTTGTCGATGGGAAGGCCATGCGACAGAAGCGTGTTATGGCCATGTCATTGATGGATGATTGCGCCTTCAAGAGTAGATAGGTACGGTCGAGATAGCTGAATGTCGAACGGATAAGGATCTAATGTCAAGTCAGCCAGGAAGCATGATGCCAAATATTTATCAGATCATCCGTACTGTCTGAGAATTCCAAGTCTTCCATTCCGCCAGAACCTTTCTCAGTACCTCGAGGCTAGAGACATTGCCGACGCTCTGTATCCTAGGCGAAACCACCAACCGCAGGTGCTTGTCGACCTTATCCTTCAGCATCCGGGATACCTTATCCGCATTCCCATTCCGGCATACATCCTCCACGCCACGATACAGTCTCTCCAGCGGCACGGCCGGCGTCTTATTGTCGAATATTGCGTCCAGCGCCTCCTCAAGCTCCTTCTCCGTTCGAGAATAATACTCCTGAATCCTCGCATCGTGGTGGACCGGGCTTCGGAGGTTCTTAATAATCAGCTTCCTGGCGCCTGTATGCGGTTGAAAAGCCGACTGCGGCCTCGATAAATTGATGGATTCAGGGAGTTTGCCCCTCGCCTTGGCGCTAGCCATGGTAGCGCTATCGGAGAACTTGGGTCGTTTTGATGCTGTCGGCGATGAGGATGATGAGGAGGAGACGCGTGGGCGACGGCGGGAGGGGGAGGCTGGATCGACTTTCGCTGATTGCATGGAACGGCGAGGTGCCAGCACCACTTTTGGTACAAGCCGTTACGCGAGTTTCGACTTGATGCCCTGTGATACCAATCGAAGATGCAGTGTCACAAAAAAAAGCGAAAGACGCCGGCGCAAAAAATACTTTGTAATTCAATCCGGAGATGATGCTGAAAGGAGATAAAGTGAAGGGCAAAAACGAAAACGGTAGAGCGGGACTGGCTTGTTCGGATTTAACAATGGTTACGGTTAGCAGGTATGCAGCATGTCATGACGGTTGCAAGGAGGAGGTTCGGAACCTGAGACCCCCACGATAAGACAGATAACGGCTGGTTTGGGGGAGCAGGGGAGCTCATTTACGCCACAACGCGCCAAGGCGCTAGACGCGTCTAGGGGTTCTTCAACAGCTGCAGATGGAGATGGAGAGGGCTTGAATATCAATCACGTCCATCTATTATCGCTTACAATACCCTGTATAGCTGTGCTTCCTATGCTTCATGATACATTCCGCTGATATGGCTCTCTTGCACTGATCCCATACAATGGACATTGGTACAGGTGATCCATCATCCAATTCTTTTCTTTACATACCTTAATCTAGTCCTCTCCCATTAACAAAACTATGCATACGCAGCCCATCCTATTGTTCAGTTAGTATTTCATAGGTAACGAAAGCATAAGACAGTCCATCTTGAGGTTTGACATACCAGAATATAATACAGCAAGATTTCGCTCGTCAGTTGCCTGATTAATAAGATCGTTCACTGTAGCCGTCACACTCAGTGCTTTGGACAGTTTCTTTCTCACAATCTCCAAGGCACGATCACCCTCAGAAGGCTCATTGCCCCCGAGTTTCTTGCCTTTCTTTGTCTCTGCATCGGCTTGGTCCGCATCATCCACAGCCCCGTCATCGTCTTGTCGAGCCTTCTGCAGCTTAGCCAACCGAACAGGCGAAACGGTCCAACTGTACAACGGATCGTAACGCAACACATCCAAGATGGTCATGATGGAGTACTGCTCTTCACGCAAGGCGTCGAGTGTGAATTCACAGCAGCGGCGGAAAACACCTTCCGTCTTGGTAATGCCCATTCCGTCAACAATGTCTCTCGTAAGACGGAAAGGCACCAGTTCCGGTACTGGAAGGATACGCCCCGCCTCGAAAGCGATACCGAGATCGATATGGACTGCCTCACCAGTCTTTGTGTCGAGAAGGATGTTGTGACCATGCCGATCTCCCACACCTAGTACATGCCCAAGCATAGATATTGCTGCTGTGCTCCTTGTATATGCCAGACGCTTTGCAAACCACTCATCGGGATCTACAAAGTACTCCATGAAGAAGTATCTCATTACTGGCTGAAACTTTTCCGTGACCTTGCGATATGTACTTATGCGCTGTTCCACTGACTTGTTCTGAACACTGAATATCTCCTTTCGACACTGTGAACCCTTGAGGTCGCGTGGGTGATATCTCTCATGTGCAGGCATGAGAAATTCGTGCAGGGGAATAGTGTCACGGACAAACTCGATCAATCCAGAGGAGGCAGTGAGCGGCAGCACTTTGTATGTCCGAATTCCCAAATTTCGCTGTTTCGTGGCGCGGTGAAGTTTCAGCAAAGAAGAGACGGCAGAAAAGACTTGTTCCATGATGGCGTCCTGACGAAGATCATCTTGACCACCTTTAACCAGCTGTTTGTACTTTCCTCCATCCGTCCCCACGGCAGTAATGATTTTTGGCGCACTAACTCCCGAAGCAATAGTCATAGTTGGCTCAAGCCTTGTAATTATCGGAATGTGCGAGTAGTCTTTGGTAGGGCTAACTTCGATATGCATTGTTGGCGGCGGTATTCGGTATTTGGCTAAGTAGTTCATCAAGTTTGTTGCCGCGCTGGAATCCTTGAGCATGATCTTGGCGCCTGATTTGTATTTGGCGTTTTTATCGAGAGCGAGTCCGTGGTAGTATTTGCTTGTTTTGTCGATCGCAAGCCAAATACTGGCGACCGACTCTGTCGTGGCAAGCTTCTGGGCGACCTTTTCCGTTGCCCTCACTCGTAGAACAGCTACCTCATCCTTCTGCTGCGCTCTGGCTTTGGTACCCGACCAGATCTGGTACATTCCATGGTAAGGATGGTCAACACAGATGTTGTAAACCAGTTCCATGAGTAGTTTCTGGAAAGGGGTGTCTTGGTTTTGAAGACGTGATGTGAGCTGGCTCATTAGACTGGCAAATTTGTAAGTTGGCACTCTGGAAAGATGACGGCCAACAGCCTTGTTAGTGTTTTCTTCATCGGACCGTTCAAGCCACAGCGCAGTAAATCGGAGGGCGTCATTGTTGTGTTCATCCGAAGATGCCAGAGACAGTAGATAGTTTTCGAGACTGAGACGCACGAATTCGCTCCTTGTCTGCTCAACACGACGTAGCTCTTGTTCATCGAGGTCAAGCCATTGCTTCTCTTTGGCAAGTACATGTGCGTATTTCGTTTTGAGCTGCGAATCTCTCGTGGATGAAATGAGTGACTTGAGTTCTGCAACTTCATCACCTTTGCCTTTTCTTAGATTTTGCAGCCGCGCGAGATCTTCTAGTCCATCGGGATCCTGAAGCTGTTCATCGCAGAACTTTGCGAATTGATGAAACACCAGGCCTGCCTCCTTTCCTCCTACATCACCTCTCAATTCTTTCAGAGCTGGTTCCAAGTACTTCTTCTGAATATCTCGAGGCTTTTCGAGCCGCGCAACTGAGATCTTATGGCCAATCTTTGAGAGAAGGTCAGACCGGCTGACAGGGATAGCTTGCTTTTTAAGCGAGACATCTCTATCAATTCCCTGGAGCATACGAATGGATGAACCCATCTCTCCATGATCCCAGAGTGAATTTGCGACCTCAATTTTAATGGCTGCATCAACGTGGATCCCCAAACCCTCACAGGGCTTAATTAGATCAGCCAAAGCAGTCGAGACATTCAGTGACTCCTGTGTCGCCTGGTGGTAACGGTAAATACCAGATGCCAGTAGCATAGATCTAACTTCCATTTGCCTTAAGCTTGATACGGATAGATTTGCGTTGCCGAACAGTGTAGGGTGTTGGCTGAGCATACTCATCGTCGTACCACGACAAGATAGAATCTGGCTGACATCGTCGTACCTTGAGGAATATTAGTAACGTTTTAAGGGTAGATGCCATATTTATATATACTTACATGCCACTTCTCATCCACTGGCTGCGTCCCTCAAACTGGCGCATGATGATATCTTGCTCAGCTGAATCTGCGACGTTAAGGAGCTCATCAAGTTCGCCTAGAGCAGCCAGTGCTCCTAGTCCGGATCTCAATGCAGTGGCGTTGTGGCCATGTCCAACCAAACCTTGCATTGTCCGAGAAAAGCCCTCATAAATAGCGGATCGAATGACCGACAAGCTCGTTGCTTGATGCATGGTCTGGTAAGCTTTGTACGTTACCACGGCGTGATGGTCACTTGCCACAGGCACTGGCAGATTCCAAATCTCAAGTTTCCTAGCGGTGCGAAAGGTATTGTCCAAGGATGACTGAGTAGATCCAAGGTTTTCTTGGGTTTGTAACAGGGAATGAGACAATCCCGCAAAACCGAGGGTGCTAAGTGCTTTCACTACAGCCTGACCATCCGCCTCTGATGCAGTCTGTCGCAGGCGAATATGACTATCATACTGTGCTCCTCGGAAAGCTAGACTTTTTGTTCCATCTTGCTCATATTCGACGCGAGCCAATACGCTGGAAAGACTGGCCTCTTCTGGGAGACCATAATAGGCGTCAGGGTCATCGAGGTTTTCGAAGATCGTCAATAATGTCTCATTGATGTCAGCCTCTTTTACCACAGAAGACCGTCGGGATGAGCGTGTGTTTTCTGCAGACACCAACTCAGCGAAAAGGAGAGCCGTCTTGTGCATTCCACATCGCGAGGCCGAGGAAGCCGCCAAGGTGTAGTCGATATCTAACCAATGTAATCGATCCGCTATAGACGATTCCTTGGGGTACTCTTGCGTGCGTAGATAAAGGATCGTGTTGATCAGTAATTTGGTGTTCTCTTTCGCAGACGGGTCTGTTGATGATAGCCACTGTTTCATGGCTGCAGAGATGTGTCGCTTGGCCGCCTGCTGCTGTTCCAATTGAAAATACAGTACCAGATGGATGACAAAGGGGAGGGCTTTTTCAGCAAACCCATCGACTCTGGCCAATACTGGCGGCAACACAGAGAGAAGGATAGAGTCTGGCATGGACCGTGCAAGGTGAGCACTCAAATTTGGCAACCAGTTTTGCGACGATATATCCTCTGTCCACTGAAATTGTCCACCTTCAGATCCGGCACTAACAACAGTCTCAGATGGCGGAGAGCGATACGACCCCCATTGAGAGGTGAGGAACAGCGACTCAGTTAAGCTTCTTTGACATGCCGTAACAAGTGGTCCATCTTCTTCCATGACTGCCTGAGACACGGCTGTTCTAAGTGTAGCTTCAGCAAGACCAGCAGTTACAGAGTTTGGATCTGTGGTCAGATCCTGAAGCAGACATAGCAATCCCATCTCAGAACCGTGAGGTCCAGGTGCTATCTTTTCATATTGCGCGAGTCTTGATTCTTGCAGGATGCCTTCAGGGATATTGCCAGAGGCTAAGAAAGAACGACCAACTACCCGTCCAGCCCAAGCTAGATAATTGTCGCTCAAATTTTGTGCCTCGCAGCTCTTCCATACGGCCGAAGCCTGGGAGATGGCTTCATTGTCATTTTCGACGACATCATTCGTGATATGTGTCGGTATCGTAAAGTCACCACAAAGCAGACCGAGTGCGAGCTGCCGAGATGACTCATTGAGAAGCTGGTTATCTGCTGCCCCATCTTTAAGTATATCTAGGAGAAGTTTGCTCTCAAATGTACTCTTTTCTGCATTGCCAGAAGATCGTATATGAGCGCCTGCTTGAGTGATGGATTTGAATGAACTACTTTGTAATTCGCTTTCAAATTGAGGGGAGTTGTAATCCGCTAGATATCGGCTGAACCACTCATGGAACTTTTGGGCCTTGCTCATGGTAGCCTTGAATTGGCTCTCTTGGGTTGTGCTTGACTGGCTAGATTCGAGAAACACTCTCAGTGAAGCCAACGTAGATAGCGCGTAGCCAGCCAGAAACGACGGTGCTTGGTTTATATATGCTTTCCCGCTGTCGAGAAGGTATTGAGTGACACCCAATGCGTCATCAGCGCATTCCGAGTCCACAATGAAATTTCGGATAGAGTTTAGCAGCATTTCAATGCAGTAAGATTCCAGAGCTACAGGACCTGCTAGAGATATGAGAATCCTTACCTTTCGTAGAACGGAACACGCGTGAAGAGAGCCAAGAGCTGGGTGCACAGTACTGAGAAGCTTTCGGGCAACTGAGACTACCAAAGCCGGAGTCCAAAGCTCGTGAAACTGATATTCTGTACCCTGGCACAATCTGAAAAGTTCATGAAATATGAATTTGGCTCTGAACATGGGTTGCTGGTTCGGTGGGAGTTTTGCGGGTGAGTGTGCAATCTTTTTCATTGCCTCCAGGTTATCGCCGGCGTACCTGAGGTAAGGTTGTTTCGAAAATACCCTTTCCATAGAGTCCTCTTGGTCAATGAGATCGAAAAAGAGCGCCAAGATATCAACAAAGTTGATGTATATGGACTCTATGAATGTCTTCGAACCCACTTTCTTCTTGATACGATCCTCTCCCCTTGCCTTGTCGGGACTAGGGGGGGTAGCCACATAGACCATGCTGTAGGCCAAAGCAGTGGTGAAGTTCTGCTTTATCAATTCGGTTTCGGTAATCCCGATAAGCCGAGCTATATCTGAACTTGTATCTTCTTGCCCTCGCATCATGGCTAGACCAATCGCTTCCGCTTGGGCCGAGAGAAGCAACTCCCGGAGGCTGCTATATCCAAAAATGGAGAAGGGAATGTCCTCTACCGGGTTGCTTTCTAGCCAAGTGTAGAGTAGCTGGCGTGAGAACAGCTGGAATAAGGCTTTTGGTGACTCGAGCTTTAATGTACTTGATATATCGGCCAAGCAACGAGTTGCGTAATCTGTCGAGTGGATAATTTTCCCGGGAGTCTCAAATATGTGATAGGTGCATCTTCTCAGCAGAGTTGGCCAGCGGCATGCCATCTTGGATAGAACGAGGAGGCGAAATGCAATACCGGCCGTGTTTTCCGGGTCTGTTGGGAGACTGTCAAGAACATCAACAAATACTTCATCGTGCAACATTAGGATATACAGCTCGAATATGTCTGCAACTTTGTCGGCGATGAAGTACTTGAGTTTCATGGTCCCCTTGCTAAGAATGGATAACAAAGATGTTCGACATGAGTCGAGTCCCAGGCTGGTACCATATCCAGGATTTACTTTCAACAAGGTAAAAAGGAGCTGGGTTAATGACATCTGGGTTCTTGGCGACAAAATGTTCGAAGGAAGGCAGGCTTTAATAAAGTAATTGTATAAATCGCCAACCCTCTCTGCCAAGACGTTGTTGTCATGCAACCAAATATTCCTTAAGCCGTCAATTACCTCGATGCAGGTGGTTTGAGCGGCCTCACAGGATTGGTATTCGGAGTTGCTGACTATATCCCCAAGCCTTTCGATGATAACCAAAGCATCTTCTGCGTTTACCACGAGATCGGATCTGAATACGTCGATTAAGAGAAGTTGACATGAAAGGAGGTCATCATCTGAGAGGGCTAGAAGATCGTCGATGAAAGCATGAGGAACCAAGCCCAGTTGGCTACTATCAAGGTGAAGAGCCCTCAGAAAACTTAGGCGTAGTTTAGTGTCAGTATAAAATGCTCTGGGACTTAAACGTAGTTGTATGTTTTGTCTCGGAAGTGGGGACAAAGCAGATGCAGTTGCAGCTTTGCTGCTCTGGGAGTCAAATTCATCATCAAGGTCCATTAGGTCTGATTGATCCCATGAGCTTTGGCTAGGTTGTCGCTGTTCTATAACTTCCAAAATCCTGGTAACAAGACGAAGTAGGCCCTGGTTTTCGCCATGTAACTGAGTGAGATCTGACGTGTTGATGTTGGGAATACAGGGTCGCACTTCTCGTAGAATCAGATTAATGAAGGTTGTAGGTTCCACGGAGTTGAGTGCTGCGGTTACACCTCCTTCCACGAGCTCCAAAAGAATTGCTTCAACGGAAGACGACTGAACAGAGTTGAGGTCATTCACGTGAGCCATAAGCACTGTTCCAACAATACAGGCTGACAGGAGACTTTGAAATCGATCAAGAGATATCTGGCTGCCCCCCTCGCTGGCCCTCTTGGTCCACGAGGCACAAAGCTCTCGCAGTTCTTCCATCTTGGGATAAAGAAGCTCCATGACCAATTTCTTAGATGCGAAGAAGCTGCTTGCATCAGCTATCGGCGTGGCCCTATCTTTTCTGGATACGTATGCACAAGATATCGGATCGGCATCGTTCTCCTTATTTTCTAGGAGAAGAAGGTAGGTATTGAACTGTACAATTTCCCGTTGAGATTTCCAAGTCTCGCCGAGTGTGGTTCCGGAAATTGCATCTTGTGGTATTGAGGATAATGGCCGTGTCCCACAGCAAACACGCAAGAGATTTATAAAGTCGATTGGACGAACATGAGTAGAATGAAACGACGCGTATGTCAGCTCATCTACATATTTCTATTAGCATAGCTGTCACTTCTTCGATCTCATGAACGTACTTGGATTCCATCTCAAGAATACCCATCGAATTATGTGACCGGAAGTGCTCTGACCGGCACTTGGCAATCTTGTATTACGCTCATGGAACAGGTGAAACATCAAGGCTAGGGATGTATCACAGAGGATGCCGGGACCATTGATGTCTGCATTGGTCACAATGCTGTTGATATCGTCCGACAATGTATGGTATGGCAGAATGTCTGCCTCGATTATACTGTGGAGCAGTAGACAAGCCGCGCGACTTGTCGCTGGGAGGCTCACTGACCGAGCAGCAAGATGCCATATTTGTCTCCATGTGTCCTTTTGGCGATGGCAGATCTTGGACCACAACACGCAGCTATTATGGTAAGCTATCAGTTCGTGAGTAAGGCATTGTGAGCTTACCTCGAACATGCCACAAAGGCCCAAGATGCTGTGATTGCATTCTTGTCTCCGGCGAAAATAACAAGGTCTGCAAGTAGTTCATCGATTTCATCAGACGTTAGAGTGTTGGTTGCTAACACGAATGGCACCAACTGTAGAGCCGTTCGTAAAACGCCTTCATCCTTGGACTTGAGTTTAAGTCTAATTGAACTGGGTTCATGGTATGTCCGCTTCTTTTTGCGAGGTTGTCCCTCACTCTCTGCACCATCTCGTGTGGCATCTTTTTTGGGCCTCATGAGCATTGCTTCAAGAAGGGCAATATTGTGGACCATGGCCCAGTGGCTTTCTCCTTCTAGGTTATGAGGACGGAGCCCAAATATACCTAGCTGCATAGAGTCATGCGGTAGTCTTGATGCCGTAAATGTGAGATCATGGAGCTGCAACCGAAAGGCTTCGCCGCGCTTTGAATACTCTTGCCACAAAGGTTCTACCAAGTTTTCTAAATCACTACGAACATCTACATCCCAAAGATGGACCGCAAGATGCTCTATGTGCAGGTGCATAAGAAAAATACACCGCGATATCTCGTTTCTCAGCCCTTTGATGAGTTCGTCCTGAGAGACTTTTTCAGCACGCCACCAGTAACCCATGAGCGGCAGAACATCTTTTACAAGTTCCGTAGCATCAACTAATTCATCAGATTCGGTGGCGGAAAAAATGGCATTGATGATTGAGAAGCATAGTGTTTGCATTGAACCGAGACTGAGATGCTTCATTTTTAGAATCCTTGATACCAGGCTGGCAATGTCCTTAACACGACGTAAGACCGGGGCATTGGCTGCGGAGACTAAGTAATTTAACCCTTCCAGTGCATCTCTCAAAGGCCCTCCTTCAACTTGTGCCCCACGGCTGCTTTGGGCCTGTAAAGATGAATTGGAACGTGCTGTAGATCGCACTGAGGAGCTTGTAGGCGCAGGCGACGCCCTGGCATGTGATATTGAAGTCAGAGTCGCTTCATCCGGAAGAATATGCAGCGAGATATCGAGGAAGAAGTCGACGCATATCTCCCACGGGGCGCCATCCTTTCGAGCAAGCAGTTCTACATTAGCTTGTCGAGATAGCACTTCGGCGAGGGCCTTGACATAATCCTGTAGCAATGGAGGGACGAATCCTTCATCAGGACCGGGCAGTACTTGGGTAATGTGATCAACAATGGCAAGCAAAGTTTTACGACCAATTTTTGATACCCCGCGACTTGCAGCTGCCCTGACTGCTGCGGCACATTTAGAAAGTCGGGTGGCGGCGGAGTTGGACGTCGACTGTGACTTCTTTTTGTTATACAGTGTTGGCTTCTCACGCAAGACAAAGCTGAAGATGGCCTCGAATATGTCATGATAACCCTTGTCTGTAAGATTGGAACTGTCTTGATGTTAGAACGATGATGGGTCAAGACATCCTGGGAGGTACTTGCAGGTTGGTTGATCTATTTCGAGGATTCAGGAGATGAGCCAGATCTGAACGCAAATTAGAACCCCATCAGGTCACATAATCACTGTCTTTAGGCTTACCGTCCACGGCCTTTTCACGTTCCTTTAGAGAGCCAGTTTTGATCTCATCTGTGAATGGTTAATGTGGGCTCAATCTAATGAGGATAAAACGCGACATACTGGATAGATTTACAACAGTCGGTTTGTGAGAGAACGCCATTTTGGTAAAGACAATGTCGTCCGTCTCAAATCGAGTATTCAGCTACTCGAAAATGATGATAACTTGGTCTTTGCTTTCTCTCAAGATCCCATCCAGCAACGGATCTGTCGCGAACTTGGCCGCTTAAGCGTGGGCGATTGAAAACACAGGAGAACATCTAGGGGTGTAATATTTTATATTATGAGTTAACAGAGGAGAGAACAAGACCAATGATTAAACAAAAGACTCATACAAATCCCATGCCGGAGGCCTTCAGTGCTGACGTAGCAGACGAGATTCCCATCGCCTCGCTGCCTAGAGATGGGTGGGATTGGATGGATGGATGGATGCCGCTGCTGCTGCTGCTCTCCCATCAATGCGCCTAAGCTTATAGCTCTTCTGGTTCTAAAATGGGCTGAGCTTCCCCTGTAAATCCGGCAGAATCCTCACCGCCCGACAAGCTTGTTTACGTCGCGCGCAGCATGAGTAGTGGATAATAAGCAGCCAATCAAATGCCGTGTTGGGTTGCTAGAATGACAGGGGGTGCGTGCAACAAGGCTGCAGAATCTCAAAATCGCAATCAACTAAAAGCTGCAGAGGAGCCCAGTCGACGCTGCCGCCTTCTTACGGTCTGGGAACTGTTTCTGTTTTCTGTTCGCTTTACTCATTGACGGGTGACTCTCATTGTCGCAACACAACGATAATTCCAACATGCAATAGTCTCCGATTGCCAACATGGCTGAGATTTCGACATTGGACGCCCTGCAAGCTTTCCACCGAGAGCTTGCCGCCTTAAGCAATGGCGGCGGTCGTGGTAGCGATGCTCTCGACAACGACCTCCTCTTTCAGATCTTCGAAAAGGAATTGGATAGAATATGGACACATCCACAGCGGAATGAGAGGAATCGCAATGCGGTGAAGACAGGTTGGGAACAAACCGATAATGCTACTGATGGACGTACGACGGCTCACACAAGTGATAGGCAAAATCTCTTTGGACGGCACCGAGTTTTCCGTCAACGAAAAGTTTCAGCAAGACGTCTTACTATTGTCCGACGAAATCGATTTGGACGAGTTCGAGACCTCGCGATACCTACTAGATTCCCAAGATGACCCTTCTATTCTCGGACGATCTCTTCTCGAATGTGCCCTGATCAGGTTCCATCAGCAGCGGAAATATGCGTTGGATGCCCTTAGGCTGTTGTTCGAATTGGATAGCATGGATGATGACACAGAAGAGCCGAGCGCGTTAGAAAGTATTAAATTATATTTGGAGACGCGCCTCCTCCAAAAGGGCGCTGATGGGAAGAAGCGATTAGCCCCACGATGTATCACCGCCATGGCAGCAATCAAGACTTGGCTACAGAGGCTTGCAGAAAAGATTACGGTAGCGCAGACACTAGGCAATGGGTCGCAGGATATAATGTCTGAGGAGATGCAGGCCGTAGAGTTCTCTCGAGTGAGCTTGATTCAGCAACACGAAGCTCTCGGCGTCATCTTGTGTCGGAGCATAGAAAAGCGACAGGCGGAAGTCTCAGATTTCTTGGATTTTCTCTCACTGCTGAAAAAGGCGGATAAATACGACACTCTACTAGGTAAGTCCTTGAGAACGTCAAAGCATGGAACTCGGCTCACATACATCTCACAGTTCATCTGGTGCCTGCCATTGGTGCCTACATGTCGGCCTTTGCATCCTCTGAAGGCGGATATGATCTTGGGCAGGTCCGAGAGTTGAATAAGAGAATATTCCCACCTTCGGATGATTCAACGTGGCCACTTCCGTATTTACATGCCACCATTCGTGCATGGTGGCTCACCGAATACAGCGGCTTCTACCTGGATGACCCCCCTGAGTCGGCAATTCCAGTAGGAACCGACCTAGATGAAGGTAAGTTACCACGGTGCTTTGGTATTTGATTACGCTAATTCCATGACAGAGGACCGCCAGAGATCCAAACAGTTCCTTGACTCGTTGAAAGATGGCGCATTCGACTTCATATTAGCTGTAGCTGGAGACGTGCGATCGCCAGACTGGTACGACTCTGTTCGAGTTGGTATGAGAAAATGGCTGCAAAGGAAATCTTCTCCTCTAGCCATAGAGCCTGTTCAGTTCTCCAATTTCTTCCAATTGTGCCTCATGTCGCAGTTGGAGGTTTTCGTTGATGCCTTTATATCGAACCTCCCCGATGTGCTCCGCAAACTTCGAGTAGAGGAAGACGAGCAACGTCAACTTAGCCAGACGCACGAACAGGATTTAGACTTGGAGAGATTCTTGCTAATCATCGCCTATGCTTATGAAGGACGGCCTGATGCTTCAGCAAGCTTTTGGCAGGATCCAGATAGTAATCTGGCAGGTTTTATGCATTGGGCATCTCGAAGGGCATCAACACCATTGGTCGCGGCTTTCTGCGAGATGCTGCAGGCTATATCCGGGAGCGATGAGTGTGCCACCGCCGCTCATGAGTTTCTCCTTGATGAGGGTCATCACTCGTCTGGAAAAATGAGGAGAAGTCAATCTCTGACATGGAACCAGATATTCAAGGAGCTTGATTTCTTCTCTGAAAAGATTAGACAAAAACCAGCACCTCCACAGACTGCAAAATTCCGTGGTGGCAAACCTACAACCGAGCTGGTAGAGACAGAACCTGAGTCAGCTATGATGCTCGAGTGTTATCTTCGCCTCATAACAAAACTAGCCAGTGAGAGTGAAACAACCAGACACTTTTTATTACAGAGCTCCGGTTACAATCTTGTGGATATGCTGCTGGAGCTAGCAAGCACCCCTATACCCCCTCAACTACGTGGCTGCATCTTTCTGGCGTTGAAGGCCCTCATGATCCGGAAAACCTCTCAAGAAAACCACGCTATGTGGCGTTGTTTGGAGAACTGGATTACTGGTGCATATGCTGGGACAGCTGCTGGTTCAGTAAGATCGCAACCTCCGCCTCAAATTTCCATGGAGCGCATTATGGATGAGATGAGCAGTGGCTTCGAGGACCCAGACTCATTCATCAAGCTGCTGCTTGAACTTGTGACACCCGCAAGTGACGGCAGCCCTTTGAACGATGGCCTGCCCTTCCCTGAAAACTTGGGCTCAAGTTCCCGGTCTCCAGGAATCGAGGTTTACGTGGATTTTGTCATTGGCCTCGTCTTCTCATCAAAAATACAGGATCTTCAGGATGTTCACCAAATCCGAGTTTTGAGGCTTAGCAGTCTTGAGTTTATACTCACATGTTTGAATACATTTAACGAGGATCTCTTGCTATTGGCGAACGAAACCAATCTTGCCATTGACTCTGTTATTTCCGCAACAGATCTAGCCACTTATGTTAAAATGCATCCCTTCGCCAGAGTTATGGAATGGATGTTCAATGACAAGGTCATGAGCGCTCTGTTCAATACTATTCACCAAAAGGCTTCTGATGTAGGGAATGCGGCTGCCGACTCTCCCATTATACTAGGCATTTTGCGTGCGGTTGAGGTCATTTCAAAAGTCCTTGATCTTGAAACAACATATGTTGACCTTGTAAGGCCTCTTCTTAAGACTCAAGGCGGATCACGGCGGCAGCCTGTTGCCAATGCTGCGTACGCTTCATTTGAGGACGGATTGGTGACGAGATTAACTCTAGTCGTGGATATCGGCAAGTATTGTGGATTGGGTCACCCCAACCTTACACTGGCGTGTCTCAAACTCCTAGAGAAGATGTCTTCTTCAAGCAAAATTACCGCCGAATGGTCTGGTTCCAGTCGCCATTCTCATAGAAACAAAGCCATCGTTGCCATGGAGGCAAATGGAGAGCACGAAGCCATATCCCGTGCCTTTATATCGGAGATTATGGCGCCGGTAGAGGCTGGCAGCGAAGCCAACTCTCCAAGTTACATGTCCAAGATTTACATTCTGGACTTTTTATATCAATGTCTTCGCATGACACCCAAGGAGCCAACCATTGCACACCTGCTTCTTGGTTTCAAGTGCGGCACAGATTCGCTCTCAATTGATGCTAATGGCACTTTTGCGTCACGTACCTCGCTTTTCCATAGTATGCTAGGATTGTTGTTGGAATCCCCGTCCAGCGACGCTCAGGGTATGAGGCAGTGGTTGATCGCCATAAAGTCGAGAGTGATGCGCATCTTTAACATTCTCTGGAGTTCGCCGCTCTCTTCGTCGATTGTTATTCAAGAGCTACGTGAAAACGAACTTCTCTTCCACCTTCTTGTTCGCGAAACAGTCATTCGACCCGATCTGCCGTGGGAAGGTCAAAGTGTAGGCGCTGCCCATTTCCCCATTACAGACGGTGCTATTGCTTTATCAGAGTTTCTAGCACTGCGAAGCATCAGTTTGGAATACATTGCTATGGAACTATGTATGATTGCGCAGGGCCGTATGCCCGGTGTCAAGAGGCGGATCTTCGATGCTCTCAATGGTCAAATTGTGGGAGAAGGTAACGAGACAATTCAAACCCCTACAGTCTTTGACTTGTACGACTTTTTGTTGCCTGACGGATTTTGGGAGAGTCCGCCTCCGCCCATTCAGTTTTATAAGGATCTAGATATCTCGTCTTGCCAGGAGACCGACGCTGATGGCAATCAAATTCACAATCTCGAGCGCGTCAAGGAAGTTTTACTTCTTAAGAGGGGTGAATCACAGGGTCAAGGGACTGTCATTGCAATTCAAGACTTGGCTGCCATTGAAAGAGAAGAAGCCATCATTGTGGAGTATCTTATCTCATCTAACAGGCAGAAGCAGATTGCGTCACAATCATTGAAGGTGATGAAATCCTGGACCAAGCTGCTTCTTGTTATGGTAGAGTCCTGTGACTTCAAGGGTTCTGCCCAAACATCATTTTTCTTGCAGACGCTTCAGGCCATCTTACCCAGCTTGGAAGCCTTTGCATCAGATCGTCCAGAGCAAGCAATTGAGCTGGCCAAACTTGCTAGGGTTTTGCTTTTCAAACTTGACCTGACACCCCCTGATGTGGACGACAAGCAAAACCGAGCCATCGGCCACTTGGTTAGCGACAAGCTCTTCCAGCTTTTCCAAACTTGTCTTCAGGCCATTGGAAAGTGGGCTGGTACGCCCGAGTTGAGATCGATCTACTATGAGATCTGCTATAGGTATCTTACGGGTATGTCGGAGGACAAGGGGCCATTAGCCGCCAGCCGACCAAAGACCTTCAAGGCTGTTCAGGTTTATGGCGAGAGACTTATCAATGTCATATGCGATGACGCTTTCTGCGGGGAGGCCACATGTCAGACTGCAGCACTCATTTTTTTGAGTGCCTTGGTTCATATGGATAGTCACGAGGCCGAGACGTATGTCGTCGAGACGTTGAATAGGCTCAATTTTATCGGCATCCTCATCGATTCCCTCCGCAACATCATGCAGGAATGGCATGACGTTTACTCATCAGGTACAGATCCTCCTATGCATCATCACCCCACCTACGGAATTTTGCTAATATATTTACAATTCAAGGCCACACCGATCAGCAAAACTACCAAAACTCTCGCCTCGCCATCATCCTCCAGCTCGCCCAGTCCCGCATAGGCGCCAAACACATCCTCTACGCGAACCTGTTCCGCTCCATCGAGAACTCGGGCCTCTTCGCCGCGGACCCGGAACTACAGACCGACGTGACTAACCCTCGTGCCCTGGAGCAGCATTACGACCTGCTGGCCAAGGTCGTGCGCATCATCGGTGCCGCGATTCTGAGCCGCGGCAGTAATAACATTACGCAGGGGCGCAAGTTCTTGACCGATCATCGTATGTTGGTCACGCATACGCTGAAGCGCAGCGCGGGTATTGGTAATGGCGCAGAGGATAGGGCTCTGGAGGACAAGATTGAGGAGTTGGCGGATGCCCTCGTGGTTGTCATTGCGGCCACAGGTTTCTTGGAGGTAATTAAGATCCCTCCCCTCCTACGCCGCACTTGATTTTAACAAAAATGTGTCTTTTTACTAACTCCCCCTCTTTTTACAGTTTGAAAGCGATGTCCTACCAGAACCCAAGCAGAGCAATCACGCACTGTTCCACTAGAAAAAAAAAGCGGCAAAGGAGAAGGGACAGTTGTACTAGAATCTTTACCCCATGTAATGTAGCCGGAGACACCCCCAGTTAGAAGAGAGAACATAATCCATGGCATATTGCTGGCCTACTTTTTTTTTTTTTGGTTTTACCTTGAGCGGCGTTGGAATGGAAATGGATAACAAGCACAGTAGGGAGTGATAGGGGAAACAGGGGAGAGAGACGCAGACGGAAGAAAAGGGGAAAAAAGCAAAATCACAAAGCATGTCACCCAGAAAATATACCTGAAATCTTTACTGCTGAGCGTCACTAAACATTAAATAATTTTTCAGCACTGTTGAGTACGTAGGCTCGAATTACTAGAAGTTTTGTTTTTCTATTTGACTTCAGTATAGACTATACAACGCTTACTTTGCTAGTCCATCTTGGATTGCTAAGCATATTTCGTCTTGGCCTCTATTTACCCCCGTCAGAGGGTTGGTAGCAATAGGCGCAATGTATTGCTAATAGTTGGCATCTTTGTATAAACATGCGCCGCGTTGTTGGTAGTTTAGGCCTTGAATAGCAACGCTGAGTGTTTGGTTGCCACCAAGCGACGCTCCATTTCGCTGCCTAGAGCGTGATCCCTCAGGGGTCACGCTAGACAAGGTATGCTTCTCCATAGTGCGGTGGTAGCCTTGCTGGTGGGTATGTTGTAAAACAACAACAAAGATAACATATGCTCGGCTAATTCATGACATATCTTCAACTTTGCGTTTGCCTTTTCGCGTAGCTGTCATCAACTTGAGTTCCAATGGCCAAAACCCTTTCGTCTTTGTTGTGTAGCTTCCCCGTTGTTTCATGTCAATCTTAGTTCGACACATGGGGCATTTACCCCTGGTTGCATCCACGTTTAGTGAGGAGTGAAGGCATTGAGCACAGTATAAATGGCCTACATCATTTGGTGTGAGCAAAAAGTGATGTAAAGATGAATATCTCGCACGGGTTAAACTTACCACAATGCGTGACGGTTAGTGTGGTTGCATCATCCATACAGATGACACATTGAAACGCAGATAACTTGATCCTGTTGTCCACCTCTGGCTTCTTCAGCTCCTCGGGCACTTCTGTCGCCCCTGTGAGGTCGATGGTGGCGTATTCTTCTGCCTTGAGGTATACATCGGTTTCCGCCTTTGTCGGGCTGTCGCCAAATAGGTCCTCATCTGTGTCGTAAAAGAGTGACGGTTCATTCAGGGGCCCTGTTGAAGTTGCGGGAGCAACATTTGACTGTCGTGAAGAAGGTCGTAATTGTGCGGTACGAGCAGTCCGTCGTCGCTTGTTGCTCGCTGATGCATCTTGACTTGCGGGTGCTGGCGTAGCACGGTTCGTTCGTCTGCCGGCCAGGGACATGGTGTCTGAGAAGGACGTATCTGGAGTTGCAGAGAATAGATCCTCGTTCAGGATGTCGTTGGGGAGATTTGTATTTTGCGAAGTGTGCTGTGAATCGGTGTCGAGGCTCGAGTTTGTGAGTTGAGTGTTGGTTCGTGAAGAAGTGGCCAAAGTATTTCGGCTGTAGGCTGAAGAGTGAATTCGGCGCAATGAAGGAGTCAAGGGAGCCGCAGTGTTTGGCGCTGACATTGAAGCCTGGAGAGCCGGGAATAATTGTCGTCTCGATGCCTGGCTCGGATTCAAGCCTGATGAATGGGGTGACGACTGGTTGATGAAGGAAGGATAGTTGGAGGGCGAAGAGAAATCTCCACCGACGATGGCACTCATAAGCTGATCATCCGTGAATAAATGAGAACTCTCCATAGAATCGGCAGATGGGACCAGAGGCAAATTGTCGCTAACGGTGTCATCGCCCCACAGGTTTGAAGGCTCGGGTTGAAGCAAGCCTTCATTGCTCCAGAGGGGAGGTATGAAGCTACGCCGTCGAGATGGGGTCGAAGGGTGGTTCGGGGTCGAAGGGCCGTTGTGTGGCATTGAAGCTGTCGTCGCTGTTCGTACTGGGGTGGACATGGAGGAATGATGTCGCGGCGAGGACGATCGGCCATGCGGCGACGGGCCCTGGAGTGGCAGCGGTGGCAAGATGGAGCCAAAGCTGGCTAAGAAGGTCGCCAGCCCTCGGTTATTGGCGTTTCCCGAAGGCAGCAGAGACGACAAGGGCAGCGAAGAGGAGGGGGAGGAAGAGCCCGTGTTGGCCGATTGCTGCTGCTGCTGCTGTTGCTGTTGTTGTCTTTGCTGTTGATGTTCTTCCGTCAGTGGCACGGCAAAGCCCAGGTCTGG
Source organism: Hypomyces rosellus (assembly GCA_011799845.1). Taxonomy (NCBI): domain Eukaryota; kingdom Fungi; phylum Ascomycota; class Sordariomycetes; order Hypocreales; family Hypocreaceae; genus Hypomyces; species Hypomyces rosellus. The sequence continues at coordinate 2,050,741 of WWCI01000003.1, forward strand.
GCACCACGACGCCATCCTTGGGGAATGACGGAGCCCGAGGGGAGAGGTTTCCGGACCCTAACCCGCGGGGACGCTATACTGTACTAGAAATTATGATTGGATTATTAATAGCTCACTCTCTCACTCACTCTCACTCTTTTCCTTTCTCGACACTGCTATTAACCAAGGGCAGCAGCAAAACGAGAACAAAGAAAGTTAAATGGGCGGGTGGAGGAGAGAGAGAAAGAGAGGGAGAGGAAAATAAAGTTGGACGAAGAAATGAATGGGTCGTAAGAAAAATTCCAATCAAGGAAGGCCCAAAAGGCAGCGGCAATGTGGAAGGAGCTGGATGGCCAAATTTGTTCAAGGCCAGCCAGCCTGAGAGCCTGGTTTGCCACATGCACGCCCATGTTTGCTGCACCGGGCTTATTTCGTTTATCATTGATTTGTTCATTTGATTAAATTAGGTATCACTATTCTCGCCATTCTTATTCGGTCGGCTATTGCCGCCTCGCTCGCTCATACCCAAAACCCATGCCGTGCCGGATGTACGTCCCGCATGATAAGCCGGGTAGTCTATTAATATCGCCTGGCAAACAATTATTCGTACCTGTACGGAGTAGTCTAGTATCCTTGGACAGGCATGATGATTGAAGATGATGCAAACATTCTCCAACATACTATCTACCCAATCCATGCGACGCAGAGATATGCCTCCCCCCCATGTCTACTATTGCCTGCATCTTACAAACCTCGACGGAGATGTCGAGATTAATCACGATGGCCTCTGTGAATAGCAGTCGTGTTGATTACCTAAATGGCCACTCTCTTCGGTTTGCTGCTACTTCGTCATCAACTTAATGTCAAATAAAGCACACAGTTCTCTGTAGCAGCATTTACATCTATGCTTTCCTACCTTCCTAGTACGATGCAGGTAGTCATGAACGGCACCTAAATGGCCCGAGGCTGTCGCCAGCTGCTACAGCTCTGGCAGCTGGCAAGAGCAAGGCAACAACCCGTCGTCCACCTTTCCTCCCATGAACCACCCACATCACCTACCCTTTACCTACCTTCTACATCATCATCGTTCGCCATCTATCGCCTCAAACAGATAGACCCCCAAAGCCTTGATTCATCGCAAAAAACCCACACTCGAGATGGACCCAGCCAAGACACCAGACGATGTCCCCATCGTCGACAAACTAGAGGGGCCAGAAGGATGGACAACATGGAGCATCCAGATAAGCGTCACCGCCGAGAAGCTCTCCATCTACGAGCACCTATTCTACCCGGCCAGGGAGTATATTCTGCCCAGGGGAGGCAAAAAGGCCATTTTCGAGAGGGAGCTGTTCGCGCGCGCCTTTGTGCTGGGCACAATCTCCGACGACATCACCAGGAGGCTCGTACAGCGAGGCATGAACACGCGCACCACCGCCGCCGAGATGATGTGCATGCTCAAGCACGAGTTCCGCCCCGTCCCACACGCGGACGTGTACGCCGCCGTCGCCAACATGTTCCGCCTGAACCGCCACAGCTTCGCTTCCTTCGGTGATTACCTCGATGGGGCCGACAGGTGCTGGGCGGTCATCAAGCAGAAGTGGCCGGCGACGCCCGACTCCTTTCTATCGTTGGCCGTGTTGGAGGGCATCAAGACGTCGGACGAGGACATGTACTTTGACTTCAAGAAAATGTACGGCGAGACCGGCAACATAGATACGGACCGGTTCTTCAAGAGGCTCAGGGCAATGGATCAGGCGAAGCGGAAGAGGAGCCCTCAATCTGATTCATACCGGAATAGATAAATGACTACAGACATCATGTCGAGAGGTTAAAACGTTGCTAATTATCCTCGGCACTGGTACAACTGCTTCCAGGTGGAATGAATAGCAAACGCGAAGGACGGATAGGTACTTGGAGTATTGGTAAGAGGGCCAGGGGTTACATGGGGATTGGGCATGACAAAAGCCCGAGGCCTCTCTCTCTCTATCCCCAATCTAACGTAACTATAACGTATGACTTTGAGAGATCTATAATATCTCTCTTGTGTACCATAATACCAAAAAAAACACCAGTCATGCAACCCCCTGATAGACAGACACGGCGCCAAAATGCTCGTCCAACACCAGCCTTTTACTTCATGCCGTGTAATGATAAAAATAAAAATAAAAGGCACGCATCACTCCAGCCACCGCCTGTCTTGACTAAATCATACATGACCTCCACTTGGGGTATCACAAACCCAACGTCTCCATGCTGTAACACCTAAGAAAGAAAAAGAAAAAAAGCCTTCATCCTCCCCAACCCAAAACAAAGGTCCATCACTCATCTTTCTTCTTCTTCTTCACATCAAGACATAAACTAATCCTTCATGTACATTCCTGCCTGTATCCAAAACACATACCTGAAATAAAAGGGGGGGATGCAGCTTCGGAAAGGGTTCAGACATTTACAAACGCAACGGGGTAACACCATCAGCAAGAAAGACAAGACATTTTTGGTCTCCTTTCGCGCTACGAGTCTCACACATCATCCAAGGTATCACAAAAACAGTGCCGAATCCAAAAAATAAAATAAAAATAAAAATAAATTTTTGGTCTAAGCCATCAGTTGTAACCCCTTCATTTACAGTATCACAATACGTAGCGAGTAGTGTTCCACAAGCGCCCCCGAGATCCTGCAAAAGCCCTCCTTTCAGGGGCACACTACATAATTAGGGCAATGCATCATCACCAGAAGCGTCATTAAAAATAGCCCAAATACTGGAGTAGAACAGAGTATTTCGTGAATTCTATGTCATAAAAGTGGAATTAATACATATATGTGCTCCAATGTCTCCACTCCTCAAATCCAATGCATCATCCAACGTACCAATCCCCTTTTTTGTAGAGTGGACGTGAAAATCTATGGTATATCAAAATCCCCAAACGCCTGTAATGGTATATGCATGGCTGGCATTCCCGAAGCCGCCTTCAAATTTCATACAAGTCAAAAAGTAAATCAAAGCAAATCCACCCAAGGTAGGACACAGTCCCACCATCTAACCATTCTTGGCCAGACTCTGCAGGTTGACCAACTCTGCATACCGTCCATTCTTCTTCATCAATTCGCCATGGGTACCAGCCTCAACGATACGTCCCTGGTTGAAGACGTAAATAATATCAGCTTTCTGGATGGTAGAGAGACGATGCGCTACGGCAATGGTTGTACGACCCTTAGCAGCCTTGTCCAAGGCAGCCTGTACGACATGCTCAGATTCTGAATCCAAGGCCGAAGTTGCCTCGTCGAGGAGAAGGACCTTGGGGTTACGGATAAGGGCGCGGGCAATGGCGATACGCTGCTTTTGACCTCCGGATAACAAGGTACCCTTGCTACCAACGATGGTGTTGAACCCTTCAGGTAAAGAGACAATGAAATCGTAGATGTTTGCCTCGCGACAGGCAAATTCGACAGCCTCATCAGAAACGTTCTCGTCGGCGCTCCCAAGCAAGATGTTTTCCTTAATGGTACCCTGATACAACGTAGGTTCCTGGCTGACTAGCGCAATAAAGGATCTATAATCGTTCAGGTTGAGGCTGCTGATTTCCTTGCCATCTATGTAAATACCACCAGAGAGAGGGTCGTAGAATCGTTCCAAGAGAGCGATGGTAGTACTCTTTCCACAGCCCGAGGCGCCAACAAGAGCAACGTATTGACCCGGTCGGATAGTGAGGTTAAGACCGCGCAGGACAGGTTGCTCAGGCCGGGTAGGGTATCGGAAGTGCACGTCGCGAAATTCGATGGTTCCGTCAATTTCGGTAACACGCTCGCCATCCTCTGACCATGCGTCAATAGTAGGCTTGCGATCAAAGAGGTCCTTCAATTCCTTAGCGGAGTGGTGGGCCTTGCCCATGTCTGGTGCAAAGGAGAAAATGGATCCAGCAGATTGAGCTCCAAAGATGACAGCCATAAAGCAAAGGAAGAACTGGAAGAGGTCGTATTCACCCTTTCCGATCAAAGTACCACCGTACCAGAAACCCAAAGCAAAGACAAGGAAGGTCAAAGACTGAGAGGCGGCATAGAGAGTGCTAGACTTCAATACCGACCTCAGACTACGGCGTTGCTGCTCCTGAAGAGAGTTATGGTACAACCGCAGAACATCCTCCTCTCGGGTAAGAGAGGCAACGGTTCGGATGGCGGAAATAGCTTCGGACGCAAATGATGCGGACGAAGCATAAGCTGCCTTGGAGCGTCGCTGGAAGTGAGCCAACATCCAGAAGCGGAAGAAACCACACCCGAGCAGGAGAGGCATGGTTGACACGCAGACAAGAGAAAGCTTCCACCCAACGGAGATGGATACAACGATCGCAGCAAGCAAGGTCGTGGTCATCATAAGTAAAGTACCCAGAGTGGCACCACTCAACCCAGCCACGTGGGTCGTCTCGGTAGAAAGGAACGAGGTCAAGGCTCCAGCAGTGTTTTCATCCCGATCGAAAAAGGCCACGTCTTGACGGAGCATAGAGCGGAAAGCACGATCTCGAACACGGTGAACAAGGCGCTCTGAGCATCGAGCAAAGAGGATTCCTTGGATCGCAAAGGCAAAGAACTGCACCAAAGCTAACATGAGGAACATGGCACTCCAAAAGTCCGATTTGTGCTTGATGTGGTGACGGTTCTCTTGAGTAACGGGCTGTGAGAGAATGACAATCTGCTTGGCAAAGAAGACTGCAGACGTGGGATTACCGCCACCGCAAATAGCAGCAAACAGCAGACCGCCGCACATTAATTTCCATTCCGGAGTATTGAAGGACGCAATCAGCTTAACCAGGGTCCATAGGCTGTATTTCTTGGTTTCCTCCTCCTTTCGCTTCTGAAGCGCAAGACTTGAAGCTGACTTTTGGGTGGTAGAGCGGTCGAGCTTGGCAGCGATATCGTCATCGGGATCGGCTACATAGTCGCCGTCCTTGTTCGTGGTCATCTTTCGAATCAGTTGTTCCTCCTTTTGGTCAATTTGCTCTTCTTGCTCTGCACTCATATCCTCAACAACAGCAATCTTCTGGGCAGAAACAAGGTTGTAGTAAGCACCCCTCCGTTCAAGAAGGCTGTTGTGAGTGCCCTGTTCAACGATGCGGCCCTCGGACATGACTACGATGTTGTGGGCGTCCTTGATAGTTGAGAGTCGATGGGCAATGGTAATGGTAGTTCGGCCCTTGGATGCTTCTTCGAGAGCAGCCTGGACAACACCCTCGGATTTAGTGTCGAGAGCAGACGTAGCTTCATCGAGAAGGAGAACTATGAAACGTTAGTACTGGGAAGCAGTGTCTCCAAGTAGATTTGACTTACTCTTAGGGTTGGAGACAACAGCGCGAGCAATGGCAATCCGCTGTTTCTGACCACCGGATAAAAGGAAGCCGCGTTCGCCAACGTTAGTCTCGTAACCTTCGGGCAGAGAAGAAATGAATTCATGAGCATTGGCCTTGACAGCAGCAGCCGTGACAAGTTCCCTCTGCTCCTCTTCAGTCGCATTTTCGTGCGCGGTGCCAATCAATCCGTGTCGAATATTGTGGTAGATGGTCGTGCCAAACAAGGTAGGTTCTTGGCTGACAAGGGCCATCTGCCGGCGAAGCCATCGGAGGTTAAGCTTGCTAATATCATGGCCATCAAGGAAAACCTGGCCTTCGACGGGGTCGTAGAATCGTTCAACAAGGCCAACAATGGTGCTCTTTCCGGAACCAGAAGCTCCTACTAAGGCGGTTGTCTTACCAGCAGGGATTTCGAGAGACACGCCGTTCATGACAACAACTTCAGGTCGGGAGGGGTAAATGTGAGTAATGCCCTGAAGACGAATGTTTCCTTCAAAGTTCTCAAGCTTCTCGCCTTCGTCGTTGGTTGGGTCGAGCGGGGACATGCGATCAATCGTGTTGAAAATCTTGGCAGCAGCGGCAAGGGCAGTGGTGAAAGCCTGGATGTTGGGGGTGACATTTCCGAGGTTGAAGGCACCGATCATGACCGACATCATAATGATGAGAACCTTGGACAAGGGTATGATACCCTGGGTAAGATACTTGCTACCCTGCCAAAACGCAAGACCGTAGTTGAGGTACAAGATGAGCATCATACCACCGACCATGATAGCCATTGAAGACTTGACCTTGGAACCGTAAAACTCTGCCTTTTGGAGGTGCTTGTCGTATTGCTTCGCCAAGCGATCCTGGGTGCCAAAGGCAACTGCGTTTCGGATGGAGCTAAGAACCTCATCAGCAAGACTACCGCCCTGGGCGTATGCCTCGAGAGATGCCTTGTTGTGTCGTAGCATAAAGCTCGATCCAATACCAATGTTGAGAATAAGCGCGAAGACGGTGGCAGATAGGATAAGAGTCAACTTCCAGTAGCTGACGAAGCCGATGATGAAGGCGGTAACGAAGGTAGCAAGCGCAGCCAAGGTCAGGGAGACCTTTTCAGAAATACCATCCTGAATCAGATTGGTATCAGAGGTAATACGGGTAGTAACCTCGCCAGCACCAATCTTGTCGAAAAAGCCAATGTTCTGGCGCAAGCAGCTTTGAAGATAATGCTCACGGATCTTTGCGCTGATGTGCTCGCCGGTGTAGATGAAGCCCACGGTACAGATGTAGGTGACGATGAACTCTCCAATGGCCAGATAGACGAAGTAGAGGACGAAGTGGCTCATTTCAGAAACAAAGTGGTGGTAGGACATGGCGCCGCCGCTGTAAAAGTAGTTTTGGAATGTACGCTGGAGGTTACCAAAGATGACGGTCATCAGAGGCAGGGCGGCACCGGAAGCGATGGCACAAATGGCTGATATGAAGATGATGATGAGATCGTTTCGAGAGGCATATCGGTAGATGGCCTTGACGCCAGCCTTGAGAACGGGTATTTCGACTTGTCGCCTGAGAATCTCGGCATGGTGAGCAGGTAAGTGACCGTAAAGAGCATCAAGATCATCGGCCTTTGCTAGTTGGGGCTTCTTGGGATCGACCTTTTCGAGGTCCACTCGGAGGTCGCCACCTTTGGGGGTGGCAGCTACCGTAGAGTCGCCATGAGTGGAAGATCCAGCAGAGCGACTGCTATTCGGAGGCTTCTCCGTCGTATCAGCAGCCATGGTGGTTATGGCGCCGCCTGCTGAGGACGATGTTTTTGATCGTAATGTTGTGATTCGTTTTGCTCAATCTCAAAACGAGGTGGTCGTCGCCAGGTAAAAATCGAAGTTCCTCCTCTTCTCACTACCTAACTCAGTAGCTATGCGATGCGACTTATGATCGGAATTGGCCACACACGACTCGGAAACAGAGGGGACTTGGGTTTATTAAATACTAATTGTATTTTGAGCAAACGATGAAGACGAAAAAAGAAAAGAAAATATTAAAATAATGGAAATCCGCGGGGTGGCTAAAGAGGGAGAGGTAGCCAGGTTAGGTAAAGGGAAGGATACAGGTCTGCGAGGGGAGGTTGTCCTGAGTCCTGTCTGAGATGTTGCCAAGACGGAAATGGATTGAATGGGGGAGAGCCACCAACTTATTATACTTGCAGGTACTCCGTAGATTTATTCCAAGACCGCCTTCGATACGACAACGAGAATCAGAAACTACTACTCCGTAGAGGAACTAGGAAAAGCAGTAGATCCCGGTATGCGGAGCGAAGGGGCGGCCGATATGCCCGTTACATTACATTTCAGATGTGACGGTGAAATCCATCCATCCATCCAGCCTGAATGTGTCCTCCGAGCTCTAGGCTCTGGGCATCCAGGCTCTGGCACAAGTAGCCCGGACCTACAAGTACATGGGTGTTCAGGGATCAGGGGTGGGTGGGCAGCAGGTGGGCGGATTGAATGAATGCGCCGTAAAAAAGGTCCCTCCCCTGCCTGCCACGCAGCTTCCATTATTCAATCTGCTTGGTACGCCATTCTAATATTGAAATTTTAAAAAATGACCCCAGCCACTAAACCTGCCTTGGCATTAGTTGGGATGTGGCGGATTCCCGTTGCAGAACCCTTGTCTTGTTTCTTGTCCGCCTACGCTTTGTTCTCTCTCTCTACGCGTACGGAGTTGTAATAGTACATGCTGGGGAAAATAATTGGGTGGGGTTTCAGGAGCCCCAGATACCTCTAGGCTCTAGCAACTTTCAAGTGCGACTTCTCCACATGTTTCTCGCTAAGTTGGACAGGGATGGGTGAGGTTGAGCTGCCTAGACTGGCCTTTGTATTTTGTATTTTTATTTTACTTATTCTGCTACACGTTCTTTTCTTTGTTATGGATGTCTCTCTCCTCTGTTACCCATATACTGGAACAATGGCACATACCGGCATTTTCCTATAAAGAAGCAGACCGTGGATAGAGTCACGCCGTATAGTACTCGCAGTACTTGTCGGGCACAAGGCCTCATTACTTGCGAGTGTACAGAGTACAAGGATGATGTGCTTTGGTAGCTGTAGAATATTGCATGGAAGCTCCCCCACGGTTCCATCGCGTTGCCCTATCGGCGTACTCCCAAATAGGTACCAGCAAGTCACTACCAAAAATGAACTCTTCTACAAGTACCTATCAGGGCTCTTTCTTTTTTGATCGACAGTTGTAATGGATGCATTGTATGTATGACGGCATCAGACCGCCTACTAGTAGTAGTATGGATATCCTTCTTTGTGCACAACGTGATAACCCCCGTGAGTGTGAGTGAGTGAGTGAGTGTGAGGTCGGAACGTAATACCCGATGCGGCCATAGTATGTCTGAATGTCAGTCAGCCAGCCAGCCAGCACGCACACCTTCACTCCGCACCCCCTGCAATGCTACCGTGTCTCTCATCTTTCCCGCCCTTTTCATGCATTCGATGATGGATGGATATCTCGCTCGGGTACACGTAGATCCGTAGATGCAGCGCGCGTACGTACGGAGGCTATTTCCCCTGGCACAATCAGTCTCCTTTTGTGTGTTCTTGGGTCGAAAGTTCAAGGGCCACACTGAATAACATGCACCGGTATCACCGCAAAGTCCTGCCTCGCAAAAACTAATCATTTAATTTCTATGTACTCCGATATGGCGGATGGAATATCGCGCCCCACCAATGGATATTATTGCCCAACACGGCATTCTCCCGAAAATTAAAAAGAATTAAAAAGAAAGAAAAAAGAATGTACATTCAGCCATTCATTCGAGCATCCAATCCAATCCAATGCAATCCCTCCCCAAAGAAAATATTGCCATCAATTCGTCCTCCCTTTCTTGACCGTTGACTCATTAACTCCAGGCTAAGCTCCGTGGCATCAGCCTGCCGAGCCGAGCAGTCACCGGCGCTGAACAAAAAACAAGAACAAAGCAAAAAGGTCATTTTAGCTGGAAGCCTTGTAATCTTCGGCACCGTCTCGCCCGTTTCCGGCGTCAGCCCATTCGGGTTCTAACAGCAGCCCGAACCCGGGAGGCGTGCATACATACGGCGGATTAAAACAGCGTCCCCCCAAAATGGATCCGTCATCAGAAAGAAAGAGAGAGAGAGAAAAAGGCCATCCATACAATATTGAATCCCTTGCTATAATAATGACCCCAACTCTTAAAAATTGCCTGTTCGAGGACTAGCCTCATCTCACATTGAAAGAGGTTAAAAGGGTTCTTGTCTTGGAACGTTGGTCGGCGACAGCCGTGAATCTCAATCTCGCATTTCTACATCCTTTTGGAACACGCGTATCCGATAAACTGGTTCACTAAATTGTCTTTCATTCCCGTCTTCTGATCGGTGTTGGTTGGTTGGTTGCATCCATCCAATGGAAGCTTTTCAATGCCTGGTACAGGTACAAGTGCATACATACTTGAGTAAGAACCTCTTGTGTAACCCGTAAGTTGTAAGCAACACGCAAGTAAGCCTAGCACAGCAGATCCTCATTCTCCCTTTAATCTATCTCGCATCGTATGACTCCTCCCGGCGTAACTGCAAGTGCCCAACATGCCTTATCTCAAGACATCCATCTCCATCCATCCATCCATCCATCCAGGGCGTTTGAGAAAGAAGAAGAAAAGGCTAATTACGGATCCTCTCATCCTTGGAACCCCATCACACTAACAAGTATCCGAATCCCGTTTCCCCCACCCCTTCGCCAATCCCTAACCAGCCCGCCTTTTCAGCCCCAAATCCGATAATTACGAGAAACAGATGCCTGATGCGATGCCCGAGCGAATGCCTCCTCCTTGCATCTGCCTCATCCTCATTCACCACGAGGCGCTTTCTATTAGTCAAATTCTCTTATTTTGCTGCCTCGTAGGCTACAATGAAGGGAGAGAAAAAAATAGGTGCTTCACTAATCAGTAGCGTCTTTGTTCAAGCGAAAAGGATTTCCTCCAGGTCCGCGCAGGCGACCATGTCATTTGATCTGATAACACAAGAGACCATTTACTAATGGTCAAGTTGCGGACTTTGGCTCTCCGCACTTTTTTTTGGGCGTCAGTCGGGATTGAGGACACGCAATCATCACCCTCGAAATTTGATGCATCAACGGCGACAGCCGTGATAAGCCGTTGGATGTTTTGCCCTGCGCCCTAGTGTTGATTAAATAGGTAAATGTTAAAAATCTATGTGTGTCGGGCTTTGGTCGTAATTCGGTTTCCGACGCTTCGGGATGGTCCAACTTGCCGGATTGCTCTCCGCTTGCTTGTCTATGACAACACTTCTCGTAACCATCTTGTATGATGCAAGCATTGACAGTAGCCGTCATATACCTAAAACCATTCCTACCAACCGATAAAGCTGGGTGGGTAATGCGGGCGGATGATGTTCCCCGAAGGCTTCGTGATATACTAGTAAGGTATCCATAGACGTCTCGTTGAATCTGTAGATGGTCATGGGGAAATAACAGTTCCGACCTAACTCTAACTTTGATAGTTAATGTTGTTTGGTGTGCTTCATCTCATTACACCCTTTCGATATATATTCATCGGTTGGAATCCAGTCTTGACCCCTGGATTCTGATACATCAAGAGCAGAGAGTGTAATTCAGGAGCACGCTTATTCGGCCTGTTGCTTTACATGGGTTAGTCAACTGGAAGTAAAAGTTTCGTTCTATTCGTAGTACTTATGCCTCTTCACTGTGGCAGGATCCGGAGTAGGCGAGGGCTCAGTGAAACATGTAGGCTACGGACTGCCAGATCTGATACTTGGTGACTATGTTCCAATGACTACTCTAAACAGTGCTACTACCCCAAGCAGCTAATCTAAGATTCCAACATATCCAATCTTGGTTTTTCTGCCAGTTATTTGTTAAAAGAGATTTGGATATGAACACTCGATGCTGTCGCTTGCCGACTGGTGTCCACTTCTGCCAACTCTCGAAGCCTCTTCTGCAGCGCGATGTTTTCCCTGATCAACTGTGCGGTCAATTCCTGGCTTCTGGGTGAAGGTGGGCTCTGGTTATTATTCCGTCTCCGATTGTTGTTCCCATTCTGATTGGTGTTCCCATTTTGGTTATTGTTCTGCGCCTGGTTGGTATTCTGGCTTGCGCTTGCTACGATAATTCCCGTGGTAAGAGCAAGCCCTCTGCGGACAGCGTCAACGAGCTGATTCCAGTTTCCAACCTGTCCAAAATCCATATGTCACTATGTTTGATCAAAGAGAACTCGACAACGGCCATTGCTCACCTCATGTCCATCTATACGACGCTCGGCAGCCACATGGAGGTCTTTGCAAGCTCCAACAACGCCATCGGGAACCTAACAGTGAATTAGTCCCCAATGCTCCAAGCAAAGAAATTGAGAGAAGCTCATACTGGACGGCAGGCATAATGTTTTATGGCGCATTCATAGCAGCTAATGGTGTCGGTAGCTGCACCAAGTCTTAATTCTAGACACTAGTCAAACGTGAAAGCGGATTGGGACATACATTCTTGATGACGGCAGATAGAATTGTGGTCAGCCAATATCTTGGAAACACATCGAAGACATGGAATCTCGGAAGTGACCCCGGGCCGCGGCACTGCTCTTCGTCGTGGATTAGGGCTCTCGGTTTTATCGGAAACGTCCATATGAGTTTTCCCGTAGGAGGACTTTGAGCCTCTGGTGTTTCTAGACATGGCTACGGTAAATGATCAGGTATGTGAAGGTAGGGGAGGAGAGAAGAAAGAACCGGCAGCTCAAAAGTAAAAGTCAAGCAGATTAATAAGGGTTTGTGTGAATACGCACCTCAGAAATCTTACACACATGGCAATATCGAGGCATAATTAACTTGCTCCTCTGTTTGTGTAACCGACTGCCTGGAGGTGTTGAACTTGACAACCCCCCTATCCTATTAACAATTGATGTGATAGTAATCGATGCCCGCAAATTCGATTAAGCTATCGAATTTACAAGCCGGATTTCGTCTCAGATGACTGAATTGAACTCAGCATCGTTGAGTATACTCGCGACACATCCATCAATGCAGCATAAACTGAAACCAAAGGCTTCAATAGAGTTGTGAAGAAGTATGAATTGAACAGCTCTTCAAATACTTCAAGAAAGCGTGAAGATATTCCAGAATTCCGCCGATCAACAGTTTATCCTCTACGCTCCGCCCCATTGAGTCGAACCACGCTCGACGCAGGAATACATCAAATAACTAAACGTCCGCCAGCTATAATAAATAACTCTGCTCAAGTTATCCCCCTCTTCCGTACAATATAATAACGATGGGGTTGCAACAACTCTAGCCTACGGTTATTCTCGCTGTCAGGACTGGGTTCGGCCCCATGCTTTGCAATGCGAACTACGAAGGCATATATAAAGCAAAAGGCACAGTATGCTTTAATCCCCAGCTTCTTCGTACATTACAATGGATTTATGCTCTCATTTTATGGAAAAGCAGCTCTTTCGTCATTCCGATGCATGATTGAGCTCTGGTTGTGAAGCATGCTCCTGAAGAGGCATTAGTCTATAAGTTAAAAAGGTTGGGCCAATTACCATTATGAATGGTAACACCAAAACAAGGATGAGGATAAAATGCGCATGTTCAGAAGTATCAGCTTAAACTCACAGTTTGAGACGCCTGTTCTTCCTCGCCCTCGTCCTTCTCCTCCTCTGCTCCTTTCCGTCGTCTGAATGATCCGAATTGTGTAACTGACTCGCCGAATTGAAGGGTCGCCTCTCATCGCTATTTTGGACCAAATGACGAAGTAACTGGTTGTTTTCTCGAATCTCCTCCAAGATTTGCTGCAGTACATTCATTGCAGTGAGCTGTCTGACTGGTGTAAAAGGTTCAAAAGGCTGTGATGTAGACATTGGTGAGGACGATTTGTGTTGGGTATGTGGATCTTCGTTCGCCGCCGCCGCCTAGGGGCTCGGAAATTTTGGATGTGCTACCGCCGGGGGGCTCGAATTATGTGGCACTATATCGTCACCACTCCCTAACTGGCGAAATAAAGATATTAGTCGTGGATTCAAGTGTATTTTTACGACCTTGTGCTAAGCATCGGCTTTCACTTACTGCTCGAGGTGTAGGGGGAGCATTCCAGCCATTGTATCGAGCTGTATCATCGAACTGAGCATTCTCGTCTCTTTCAGCGGTCTCTTCGACAAGCTAATGGCCTCCATGTCAGAACCATGGTGTTATCAAGTAGCATCTCAAGGTAGAGGTTGGAACTATTACCGGTCTCAGTAACTTAGTTCGACATTTGATACACTCGTTTGCTACACAACGCCATGTTAGCACCTGGAATAATCCCGAGACAGCCCCTTTAAAATCGTACCTAGTTTTGAAATGCTTGAAAAACCCAGACGACTTGTTGGTAGAGAAGTGAGACATAAAATACAGCGGTTACCTCTTGGTTGATCAGGCGTTTTGACACCATTCGAAGGTAACGACTGGGACTGGGAAGAGTTAAGAATGGCTCACTTCAGATCGAGGCTTGGGAAACGTACCTGGTGTCTTTCCGGTTCAAGCATGTTGATTTGATCTTTAGATTGGTTGGGTTACTCACAATTAATGTACCCCCAATGATAAATCTTTAGTAGTAGTAATTCGTTGTCACTCTTCGCATCATATAAGTATTGGATGTCCTGAAAGTTACTCGACACCACATCACGATTCGGGTTGGGCCTTCTCCTTGTAAAGCGACTTCCACGACGCTTCTAGGGTTCTTTTACAGAAAGAAGGGCGAGTGAAGTTGGTTACACTTTCCTCATTTTCCACAAGTACGTAAAGTACCTAGATAAGTAGCATTGATCCACGAGGGATCCTTCTTCTTGAGGACTATCTTCATCATTCCGTTAGGCTACCCTATTCATATCAACTTACATCAGAGAGAAGAGAAGAGAAGTGAACGTAGGACCCCTAATTAGCTCATCTCTACCTAGTACTAATTATTACTCATATATACCTGCTCTTTAATATCAACTCGGTATTTATTGGTCTTTCCTGGCTTGCCATATCTTTTACGATACAACTGGATTGCTTACTTCTTTTTTAGTAGACGCTTTCGAATTCTCGTCAATATAATTGTGTGTAGTAATTGTCCAAGTAATGGATAACAGTATTAATAATAAAGAATAAGGGAGAATAAAATAAGGACAAAAAGAATAGATAGAAAGATTGGATCTAATATTCAATGTTCTGGTGTTCGTTTTCTGCCCCTTGATAGGCTGTGATGGATCCATCCATCTGCCGCTGCCGATAAGATTGGTGCTGCGGGGCAGTTTTTCATAGGTGGGTTGCGACGATCGCAAATGGATTCAACGTGCGATCTATCTAAGCTGAGTGTTTGTTGCCATCGAATCAGGTGCTAGAATAAAATCTCAGAATGTAGACACATTAAAGAAATGTGAAAGAGCACAGCAAACTGCCAATGGAGACCTCATTGCCTTGCCATTGCGATGGATGTTGATTATAGCTTTATAAGCACCCTTATTAGAGTCTTGGACCCTCACACGTCATATCAATTCTCCGCATTGATAAGAACCACCCCCAGCACATCGCACTAAAATTTCCTTCAACTGCCGCATCGCACTTCACGCCACCACCGAAAACAGTCTTCGTTGCCTCCCTTGCGTCGCCCTCTGCGGCTTGACAACACCAATCTCATTCGCAATCTTTGGCGCATACTTTCTTCCTCGTGATGTCGCCGCGCTGTTTATGAAAATGTTTACTCCCGCCGCTGGTCGTATCCAGCGAGCTTCAACAGCCGCCTTCGTCCGGCTTGCTCGCCATCGAGGGTGCCATAATGTTTGGAGATTGCAAACACGATGCTTTGCTGATGTAGCCAATATTTCTGATGTGACCAACACTTCGGATGCGATCAACACTTCCAATGTACAAAACAAACAGACGCTATCTGGTGAGTGCGAGACTGCCAAGGATTGGAGACTTTACGACTGATCATTTTTAAATAGTGTTGTCCGAATCAAGACACAACGAGATAGGTGTGCAACAGCTCAGTAGCCACATGTTTAAACAGATATTCAACAATGAAGAAACGGAAGTGCCCGAGGAACTCGTTCGGTTGTCTACGGACCATTTGAAGCGACATGATCTTTTTGGCAAGAGTACAGATACCTCCGAACCCATCGCATTTGATCTCCCCCCACTCCAGGGCGAAAGTCTCGACGAACACTTCCACAAACTTGGTATCGACTGCGCGGGTAATCACTTGAAATTGGCTACGGACTTTGCAAACACAATGCTCCCAGAAAGACCGGGGAAATGGGACCCTCAACCTGGCTGGACAAAATATACCAAGACACTAGAAGGCACAGATGAAGCAGAGAGCGTTGAGGCTCCAGATGAAGATGCCATCTGTTTTGATACCGAGGTGATGTGGAAGGAAAGCCCGTTTGCAGTCATGGCATGTGCAGCAAGTTCGACAGCTTGGTATGTGTGGCTGTCACCCTGGTTGCTAGGTAAAAGTGAGACCAAGCGACATTTGATACCGCTGGGCGATCCTACCAAAGATCGAGTCATTGTAGGACACAATGTTGGATATGACCGCGCAAGGATACTGGAAGAATACGACCTAAAGCAGACGAAGAATGGATTCCTGGATACCATGTCACTACATGTCGCCGTTAATGGCATGTGCTCACAACAACGACCTACTTGGATGAGATATAGGAAAAATCGTGAAATACGGGAGCGCGTGGCTAGCGAGACTCCGGATGCTCAATTGGCCGAACTCCTGAATAATCGAAACATACACGAAGAGGAGGCATTATGGGTGAAACGAAGCTCTGTCAATTCCCTCAGAGACGTCGCCAAATTCCACCTCAATCTGACCATCGACAAGGAAATTCGCAACGATTTTGGCACCTTGGATCGCGAAGGTGTATTGGAAAAGGTGGAAATATTACTCGACTATTGCGCTGCCGATGTCGTAATCACTCACAAAGTCTATAATATCGTCTTTGACAACTTCCTCAAGGTCTGCCCGCATCCTGTCAGCTTCGCCGCTCTGCGCCATTTATCATCTGTTATCCTCCCCGTCGACAAATCATGGGACAGTTATCTCGCAAATGCTGAGGCTACCTATCACAAACTATCTGATTCCGTCCAGGAGAGGTTGGTTGGTTTGGCGGAGAAAGCTGTTGAGATCAAAGATCAGCCGGAGATATGGCAGAACGATCCTTGGCTAAAACAACTTGACTGGTCAGGCCAAGAAATAAGAATGGTGGGGGGTAAACGCAAAGGCGATCCGATAAGGCCGGCTGCGAGACAAAAAAAGCCTGGACTGCCAAAGTGGTACAAGGACCTCTTCCCCAAAAACGATGCTCCTATGAATCTTACGGTACGAACTCGCATCGCCCCTATCCTACTGAAGCTGGCGTGGGATGGCTATCCGTTGTGTTGGTCAAACCAGTATGGTTGGGCATTTCGAGTGCCCCGTTCGGAGACCAAACAGTACGAAGCAAAGCAAATGGCGGAATGCTTATTTGATGAATCCGATACTGCTCTGAGAGATGACAGAGAACACGTCTATTTCAAACTCCCCCACAAGGATGGCCCCACCTCTCGCTGTGCAAATCCCCTGGCCAAGGCTTATCTGAGCTACTTCGAGAACAATGTTCTCTCATCGGAATATCCACTTGCGAAGGAAGCCTTGGAGATGAACGCTTCTTGCTCATACTGGATAAGCGCCCGTGACAGAATCATGTCACAAATGGTGGTTTATGAGGATGACCTACCAGGCTGGGAATCGGGAACCAAGCCTGTAGACAACCTCAAAGGTTTCATTTTGCCTCAGATAATTCCCATGGGAACCGTCACTCGCCGAGCGGTTGAGAATACGTGGCTCACAGCTAGCAATGCTAAGAAGAACAGAGTGGGTTCCGAACTGAAAGCAATGGTCAAAGCCCCAGAAGGTTATTCCTTTGTAGGGGCGGATGTGGATTCAGAAGAGCTTTGGATTGCAAGCCTGATGGGCGACGCAACATTCAAGATGCATGGTGGAAATGCCATTGGCTTTATGACGCTGGAGGGAACAAAGGCTGCCGGTACAGACTTGCATTCCCGCACAGCAGCCATCCTGGGCATCAGCAGAAACAATGCCAAAGTTTTCAACTACGGGCGTATATACGGGGCAGGGTTGCACTTTGCTGCAACTTTACTGCGCCAGTTTAACCCTTCTTTGTCGGATCAAGAGACGGCAGCGGTCGCCTCAAAACTCTATGCCAATACCAAAGGCGCAAAGACGAACCGTAAGTTGATACACAAACGGTTATTCTGGCGGGGCGGCACAGAATCATTCGTCTTCAATAAGCTGGAGGAGTTTGCAGAACAAGAGCTACCACGCACGCCTGTACTAGGTGCTGGCATTACAGAAGCTTTGATGAGCCGCTATATTAACAGAGGGGCATATCTGACTTCTCGTATCAACTGGGCTATTCAATCATCAGGGGTGGATTACCTCCATCTCCTGATTGTCTCCATGGACTACCTCATTAGACGATTTAAGCTTGATGCTCGATTGGCGATCACGGTCCACGACGAGATTCGCTATTTGGTAAAGAACGAAGACAAGTATCGAGCCGCTCTTGCACTTCAAGTTGCGAATATTTGGACTCGGGCTATGTTTGCGCAACAAGTGGGTATCAACGATTTGCCCCAATCATGTGCGTTTTTCTCAGCGGTAGACATTGATCATGTTCTTCGCAAGGAAGTTGATATGGACTGTATTACACCAAGTCAGCCGACGCCAATACCTCATGGAGAAAGCATTGATATCCAGGCCTTGTTAGATAAGGGGGATGAAGCTAAACTCGACACTGGAGTTGACCCGGATCCAGAGTACGCTCAAAAGATGGACGAAATAGAGTATCAACCCCGGACGCCAGTCATGCAGGAAATCCAAGAAGCGTCTGGAGATACCATGACGTTTATCAGGGCTCAGATCACCAGCACTGAAGAGGAGCTAGCAGATATTATGAAGGAAATTCGGAAGACTCAACTGCAAAAACCGAGGCCTGCAAGCGCGAAATCCATAAAGAGTGTTTTACCATATTCTGCATACCCGCGGATGATAGAAAAGGAGTTCAAATCTGTCTCTGAAACCATGAAGTGGAAGGTTGACAGTCGGGTGAGAGGCGGACAGAATTTGACCCACTACGCAGGGACCTATGGAAAACGTCCTCAGCACAGTTCAATAATCTAACGCGTAAAATGTACTTGTAAAAGTTCCGTGCATCGTTTGGAGTTGGGCTTCCTATTTCAGGGGTTTAGGGATACAGAGCGAGATATGGCGTTTTGAGTTTTGGTTCATGGAGAAAGCCCTTGACTGATGGAGATTCTGTATGATATGTACAAAGCGGCGTACCTATGGTTGATAGCGGGTTGGTTATTTACGGAAAAGTCTCGTATCTAATGAAAAGATATAAATACTCATGGACGCATAAAATTACCCCTCGTCTCACTTTTTATCTATTTTGCCGTGAGTAGTATCTAGCAATTCTCCCTGGCTTCCAGGGGGGACTGAAACCTTTCTCCTCCAATAGCCGTATCAATGCGGGGGCCTTTTCTGGAGCTCAATCAAGGAGGGGCACTTTGGTTGCAGCTCCAGTACGTATCTTGGTGGGAGCTTGATAGCCATTGATGACGACACCCAGTCGACCCAACCTTTCTGCTTTCTTACCTTGCACAGGGAGAGAGAGAAAAAAACTACCACCTTGAATGTTTTTCTGAATTCTATATCCACACCGTCTTTCGCTCATCTGCCTTTGTGTGCCGCCATCTGAGCAGAATTGCCTAAAAAGAAAATGGCGGAAACAGCTTCGCTGGAGGAGGTCGTGCAGAGGCTCAAGGACTCGCGGCCTCCGGCTACGGACGTGGCTACCTATCTCACCATCCTGGAAATGTCCATGTCGCCCGAGATTCTGCCCGCCCTCCAGGAGATTCTCGAGGATGTGAAATTGACCAATGATATCGGATGGGACTTGGTCGATATGCTGATTCCGGTATCGGGGAGCGAGGAGTGTCTGGAGAGTGTTGCTCGGTTGGGCAACCCGCGAGAGGTTATCCTCAAGGTTCTCGAAGCCATGGACAAGGCCGCCAATGCAGAGGACAACGATGAAGGAGAAGGAGGAGGAGAAGGAAAAGAAGGAGAAGAGGAAACGAAAGCAAGCAAATCCTTCGGAACGCTTTGCGGTATGCTGGGCATTCTGCACAAGAGACTGCAGGTCAAAGCCCCATCACGATTCCTACATACGACACTCGATACCGTTTATAGAGCTTACGACGCAAAGAGTGCGGCTTCGACGGCGGCGGTCATCTCCCTAGTCCAGTCTCTAGCCAATCGAACACGGCCCCCGTTGCCTTCGCGAAAGTCGAGTACGATGCTAGATACACCCTTCTTCCAGGACAGCGATCCCTCCAAGAGAGCGCCGGATCCCGAAGCCGATCGCTCAGACCGGCCGAGCGCGAACGAGCCCCAGCTGGTGATTCGACTTTTGCAATCGTTTATCACTTGCATCATTGAGGCATACGTCAATGTGAACAGCTTGGAGTGGGCTTCAAGACTGCTCGAGTACACCTATCCGGAGAGGATAGTAACTGGTCGCAAGACCATGATGCAGGCATTCAAGGAAACGGTTGAGCTGCAAGCAAAGGATGCATTAGTAGGACAACTAGTGGTAAGTTAAATCTATTCCTCCTAACCAATATCAGTATCCAAGTTGCGCTAACCTAGCATTCTGCAGTCCCTAGCAAGTGACCTCGGCCTCGCGAACCTTCCTTCGTTCAAGATGCAAGAGCTCTTGGAAGCCCCCATATGCCGAGACCCCCTTTCCGAAGAATTCGAGGGCGAAGACGCAGAGCAAATCAAATTATCAACCGGTGGTCTGCTATGTCTCAATGCTTATTGGATGTTTGCAGCCGACGTCTTTGATGCAGACCGTGGCCTTCCAGATAGACAGCTATTCCCCCGATACATGTTACCGGAGCATCACCGCTTATTAAAGAATTTCCTGGAAGATGAGCCGCAGGCACAGGTTATGAGCAATCCCGGGTCGGTAGAGGCGCTCATTGTCATGGCCATATCGCTGCACGGCAGGAATCACATATTGGACGAAAAACAGTCAACTGAAAGTGGCACAGAATTCATGCCCTATCACCATTTACTAACGCTCATATCCGTTTTCCACCAAAACTTGCGGGTTCGCAACGCTGCGACAGTCATTTCTGGCGCTGTGCTCCATGCTGACCCAGAAGAAGATAGTCGGCTGGCCATTTTGGAGGATCTCCTCGAAAACTGCATATTCGCAAGCCTCCAAGCTTGCGCTGTGACGTGGCTAAGAGAGGAGATTATTGCAGCAAAGAAAGCTGGTTCCAAAGGTCGCTTCGCCAGTCCGGAATGCTTCGATACCATCCAGTACACGCTCTTCCCAGACCTATCGCATCTCAAGGAAGCAGACGCGCCCACAATCCTAGAGTTCTGGTCTTCTAGTGCTCCGCTGCACCTCCAGGTGGCAAACTTTGCTTTGTTCCTGTTCGGCGGTGAAGATTACAAGGGTCTGGCGCCAGCGGGGATGGCAGCCGCCATTGAGCATCGATATGTCGATCCACTGGTGCATGCGGCCAAAGTCCTAGAAAAGGCCGTGGAAAAGAAGGAGATTGACGTGGCAGGAGGCGCAATGTTAATGGAGCTTAGTATTCTGACGGATACGCTCGGTCGCGTGCCGCTGCAGTGAGCTCTCGGTATTTGCGGGGGAAAATATGAGAAGTGAGGGATGATTTCTTAGGCGTGTGGGTTTGGGTTAAACGGTGACCATGATCTTTCTCCCTGGCAGGGAGAGTAAATACTTACTGCTTGTTCTGGTGTGTTCAATCTGTTGATAGTTTGTATGTACAGGATGTCAAGGCGTTCGTGATGCTCAAGATTTTGATTGATGGTAGTTGCTCCCTGGCACATTCTAAGCGGTACTCATTGAAGCCTGGTAAATTGTAAAATCCTTTAATGATGGGTCTCTGGCCGACACAATCGCATGGATAGTTGGGGTATATGCAAAAAGCGCGTTGTCGACGTTACGCAGCGAAACCATTTCATCGTCGGCGGTCACGGTCATAATCACGATGTCGCTCCCGGTGCCGATCGTGGTCTCTATCTCTATCCCGATGCCTGTCCCGATGCCCGTCTCTTTCACGCTCACGGTCCCTTTCTTTTTCCTGCTTGTAGCTGTCCTCATGCCTTCGGCCCTCCTTGCGCTTGCTCTCCTCCCTGCGATAGTCCCCCAGCTTTGGTCGTGATTTCTTCTTTCCGTTCTGGTTCCAGCCCCCGAGGTCCTCCTCTTCCTTGAGTTCCTTTGCGCCGAGGCCGAGGCGGTTGGGTCGCCGACGGACTTCCTTGACTTTTGGGCCGCGGTTTTCGCCGTTCCAGCCCATGCCGCGGAGCAAGGCTGCGCCAAACTCTTCGACGGGCATGGCTTCGTAGTCTTCGAGGGTGGATGCTGCGCCGGCTGCTTCGACGTCGCGTTGGTAGGCGCCGTCCTCGGTTGGTAGTGAAGTAATGACCAGTTCTTTCTTCTCGGGGACTTTGCCGAGCAGGGCGTCCATAGCTTCGTCGTCTACAGTCCTTTGGGCCGGCTTCTGATCTTCGTTGTTGCCATGTTCTTCCTTTTTGTCATCTTCGCCAGGGCCCTGCTGCTCCTTTGCACCCTCTTCTTCCTCTGGCTCAGTCTTCTTTTCCTTTATTGTCAACCCCCATTTTAGATCCTTGTCCTGATCCGCAGGCTCTGTTTCAATGACCCTCCCCTCTTTCTGTGCTCTGGCTTCCTCGGGTAATAGATTCTTTGACTTTTTCTGCGACTTCAACTCGTCCTTCCAGTTGCGATTCGCCTGCCGCTCGATAACGTACTCTTTCTTCTCCGCCTTGGGGTTCCTTCTGCGCTCTGTCTCCGCGCCTTCTGCACCGAAGCCTGTAATCGTCTCATGCTTCCCACGGGGATCGTCGTCTTCTGATTCGGAGTCGGAGCCGCCTCCCAAAGCGTGGTGAGTGCGCGGTCGCTTGCCGAGAGTGGACGGAGGATTCGGGCGGGAAGTTTTGGTCGACGAGGAGCCTGCGCCAAACTTGATGGCTATGCGACCTCTGTTTGCGTCAGACATTGCGCAATGTTAAAAGTCGGTGACTTGTAGGTCGAGAACGGTTTACCTCGTGATGTACGAGTTAAAAAGCTTAGGCAACCTTGAAAGTTGAGATGCTGCCTGCACAATTTCAGTAGTGACGGCAGGCATCCATGGGTGGAGCCTAAAAACCGGCAGGTACCCAGGTTGGCTGATAAAGTTTCGTGGGGGAGATGTAACTTTGTAGCGCGCCATACTCGATACAGTGGAGAAGTACATGTACCTAATTCTTCAATGATAACCATCGGTGGCATCGGAAGTTACAACTCACCACCCACTCTCTCCACTGCCTGGGCAACTGGGGATGGCAACGGCTCAACAGCAGCGCTACCCACTGCACTCCTCTCTCCTCCTTACATTCAGCATACCCAAAATCTCCATATCAGTTGGGCTTGGATGTGTTGTATTTTCCATGTACTATGCCCTAAAACAAAAAGGACAGATTGCGAGGCACACAATGAAACGAAATCTCTGTATTTCGCTCCTAATTTTCTTGGCTGCACGATTTTGAGATGAATAATAATTAATTAATCGTGATTAAGAGATATGTCATGAACATGTCAAAAAATGCGGGCTATAATATGAGGGAAGCAGCAACACATTCATTGACGTCTCGAGACCAAGTGGATGATGCGTTCTTTGACTCGATGAATGCGGTGCTTTACAGTACGTAAAGTTAATCGCACGCTAACGTGTTAGGCTTTTATTACCCAACCGTCTTTCTTTTCTCTTAGCGCATTGTTACTCTAACATCACCAAAATTTGTTAGCGCGCAGTGGATATAGCACCGTGCGGACAACGCTCCCCCCCAAGTGAACTCTGATATCCGCCAGTTGGCAGTGTCTACCCCCCTGTGATTCCCCCCCCCAAAGAAACTGGCGCCCGACAAAATTTGACGCCCTCCACAGACAGGCCGACACGCTCAAACGGAGAGAAAATCCGTCAACACGGTGACCACAACGACCATTTCCATCGCTGTGCACATCGTCCTGCATCTCAAACGACTTCTCTCGACATCATACGACATCCGTTTCGACCGTAAACGGATGTCGCTACCGCCGATGCTATGACTGAGGTCGGGCACGCCGATCTATCGAGGCTGCTTCAATCCAAGCGAAACGAGTGCAAGTGGGTATATGCTCAATCGAAAGAGCGATTTTTTCCGATTCCAACGGTATCGTTTTTGATGTGCTAACGACCTTCAGTGCAATCGTAACGTCGAGGAAGAGGAAACTTCGCGAACTCTTTGCGGTCGCGGCACAGGCTGATGGCCTACCGGAGGATGCCTTCGCGAACCCCGACGCGCCCGCGGCCACGGCTGCCGAATGGCAGTTCCTGCAAGCCAACGATATCTTACAGTATGTTCTGGTCATCCATTGCAATTATATTCATCGTCGAATTTCGATTCTTTGCACGTTGTTGTCGCCGTCGGCGCGCTTGAATTCTTTTTTTTTTGGTCATTTACAACAAGGAGACTGATCTCGATATAGGGGCAAGATATTGAACGAATCACACATTCCTACACCTACGAAACCGAGACTATCACTAGATGCCCTAAGGCAATCGCTGGCCAAGTCAATACAAGCGACAGCGAATCAATTAGCATCATTACCGCCAGTCGAAACCCCTAAAAAAGAAGCAGTTATCGCGAAATCCGAAATCCAGTTGCCCGATAGCCTCCCGACAAGGGAATCAAGTATTCTACCACCTGCGAAGATCAATCAATCACCAGTAAAACCGACGCAAGCAACCCCGATACCGATTCCTCAGCCGCTACCTTCTCAGAGTCCCGTAAAAGAGCAGTCTATTGTCAAAGCTACGAAGCCCCCAGTAAAGGTTGAATCGTCACCACGGTTACCTCTAAATGGAGATTCCAGGCCGACCGGCAATGCGATTAGTGCGGCGTTGGAGGCAGGAGATTCATCGCAGCCACGGTTAACGCAGGTTGCATTCCCACCAGGAACGAAAGGCTCTCCATCGACGGAGGCTGCAAGGAATGTCACAGAAGTAGAAATTGCGAGTGTTGCTACTGCAAGAGTATTGGAAAATGAATCTGCTCCTCGAAACGATGCGCCAAGGCAGACTGAGGGCCGCCAAGGGTTGACAATCAAGCTGCCTAGTAACGCATCCAAAGTTCCCGATGCGCTTTCATCCCCTGGCTCGACTGCACCAAGCGCTACCACCCCCGCGGTTCACGATGTTTCGACCGAGACAAGCCCGGAGCATGAAGGCCCACAGTATGTAGAGGAAAGGCCAGAGCAGGAAGTAGAACAGAAGGTGGGGCAAACGGAGAATAGTCTGGACGATGATGCTCGCCCTGATACTGCGGCGGAATCAGTCAGGGCTGATGTCCAGGACGAGGTCCCTCAAACTGTAACTGGATCAGAAGAGGATCAACTGCTGCAAGAGTCTATCCGGTCAAGCACTGCTGCTGCAAGCCCGGACGCCTCAACAAACCTTACTGGTGGCCCGGAAACCACAGCCAGCGCTCCTGCTTCGACGACAGAAATACCTTTGATTACGGGAGTTAATGCAGAGAAGCAATCTACAGAGGTAGCAGCTCCGCCACTTCCGCCGGTGGCTGTCAAAGCCGCAGATGAAGTTCCAGATAGTCAAGAGGATGCACCAGAAGCAATGGATGTCGATAAGCCTGAAATCACATCAAAAACTTCAAAAGCGGTCACACTTGAAGAAATTTATACTCTAGCTCCAAAGACAGCAACGCCACATCCCGTCGCGTCAATACAAAAGGAGATCCCTCCAGCACCAGAACGGGCAGTAACCCGAGTATCATCTGGTGCCATGAGACTCAAATCTGTTTCCGAGATAGTTGGCGGCATCCAACGAACCCATAGCTTTTCTGAACGAAGCTCCAAAGCTCCACAAACCCAACTCACCCCAGTCACTTCAACACCTCAATCACCACCGTCAAGAGCTAGGGCCACGATCAGAAAGGACAGATCAAAAGCTCAGGTTTCCACTGTCGTTTTTGGGAAGCAGCCCAAACGTATGGAGGATAAGGCTCTAATTTCTGGTCAAAAGGAGACAATCCAGGCGTCGGACGATTATTACACTCCACTGTTTATTCAAAATTTCACCGGTGCGACTAACTGGATGCAGCCAATCGAAAAAATTCTGTTCCAGGCAAATAAGACCATCGCCACTCCCGATGCTTATTTGGCGATTCAGGATCATCAAGCGTGCAAAGTTCTTCGTAGGGTTTATCATCTACAGCAGCATGACAAGTGGTCCCTACGACAGCCCAAGCGCTGCCCGGAGCCAACTCGCCCGCCAACGCAATGGGATGTCCTCTTTCAAGAGATGAAATGGATGCGGACAGACTTTCGAGAGGAGCGAAAATGGAAAATGGCAGCGGCCCGGAATCTAGCCTATGCCTGCGCGGAGTGGATCGAATCTACCCCTGAGGAGCGGAAGACTTTACAAGTCCCTGCTTACATTCCTCCAAAGGTCGAAATTGCGGATGATACGCCGATGGGTAATGTCGGTGGTGATGCAGCAGACAGTCAGTCCACTCCAGATCTTGTTTCTGAAGATGCCGAGTCTCCTCAGGTCCTAGATGAGCTCAACGAGAACTTCCCAGAGACCGTAGCTCCCTCAGCGATTTTCGCATTACAGGAGGACGATGTGGTATTTTCACTGCGAAGGACACCAGCCTCAGACAAGTTGCTCGACGAATTGCCTATGTATGGAGCGCCTCTAAAGATTCCTCGGTTTGAGCTTACAGGGCCGGAATATGACCCAGATGGGCATTGGCGACGACCAGCTTTGCCTCTGAGCAAGTACGTTGAAGGACAGATGAAACTTGTATCGGAAGGTCCACCGAGGAAGCGGAGTCGCTTTGATTATCGGAATGAGGATTCAGATGATGAGAGGGACATCGGTTTCGACCATGATGCGTTGACGCATAATGTCAAATTACCACCAACTAGCAATGAGGTCTCCTTGTTTACCCCTGAATCGAAACACATCCGAGACCGCCTACATGCTGGCCACCAATTCCGACCCCCATCCGAGCACCCAATGCCTCTTCAAAGCTTTTACGAATGCCGCAGCCCCTCACAATGGACTCTTGCCGAAGACGACGAGCTACGAGGACTTGTCCGTGAATATTCTTACAACTGGTCACTCATCTCCAATATGCTATCTACTAAATCCCTCTTCATCTCAGGCGCCGAGAGACGGACGCCTTGGGAGTGCTTTGAGAGATGGATCAATCTCGAGGGACTACCCGCAGATATGCAGAAGACGCAATATTTCAAGGCCTACAACAGCAGGATTGATGCAGCGCAGCGTGTTATTGCCCAGCAAAATCAAATTGCAGCACAACAGGCCAACGCAGCCGGTGGCGCTGTCACACCAGTGAGACGGAGACAGTCCACGCCTCTAAGGGTAGAGAGGCGGCGCAACCAGAAGCATCTTACGCTCATTGATGCAATGAGAAAACTTGCCAAGAAGAGGGAAACCACCATTCAGAAGCAGCAGCATAATGCATCCCAGAATGCTGCCAAGAAGACAAATGATACTATTGCACAACGATCAACAAAGACACCAAGAGACTACAGCTTATTACGATGGGAACGAGACCAAGCTCTGGCAGAAAAGATGGCGCAATATGCGCAGCGGCAAGAGGCTCAACGACGAGTAAGTAAACCGCATTTCATATCCACTCTCACTGAGGCTAATTCGACTGTACAGGCTGCTCTACAAGCCAGAGCCCAAAGTCAAAACGCGCAACTGGCCGGCACAGCTGCCACAGCTCAGCCCGGCCAGGCTGTTGCTCATCCTGGTGTTAACAACGTTGTCAATGGTGTCAATGGTGTCAACGGCGTTAATGGCGTTGCTCGTGGAGTTCCAAACTCAATGGCAGTCGCCGCCGCTGCTGCTGCCGCGGCAGCAGCAGCGCAAGGCCGACCCCGTTTACAAGCTCCTGCCAATAGTTTAGGCGGCATTGGTGTACAAGCCCAAATGGGCGGCAACCTGGCACCCCCTGCACAAAT
The DNA here is from genome assembly GCA_011799845.1 of Hypomyces rosellus. Classification (NCBI taxonomy): domain Eukaryota; kingdom Fungi; phylum Ascomycota; class Sordariomycetes; order Hypocreales; family Hypocreaceae; genus Hypomyces; species Hypomyces rosellus. The sequence continues at coordinate 2,078,281 of WWCI01000003.1, forward strand.
GAACGGACTTCCGCAAGCTCAACTACAAGCCATACACGCCATACAAGCACAGCATAGAATAGCGATACCGACCGGACAACCCGACCCCAATCTACTAATGCGAGCTCGCCTTTCAGAACAACAACGTGCGGCAGCTGTTGCAGCTGTTCAGATGCAGCATGCCCAGCAGCAACAAGTCGCCGTTGGAAACTCAGGTCAGCAGGGCCAGCAAGTCTCGCCCCCATTACGCAATGGTGTGCCAGCAATTAGCCAGCAGACATTTATGAACAACGCTCAGGCTATGATGGCTTCATTCAACGCCAACGGCGGCCACGCTACACCTACAGCAAATGGCCTCCATATGCCTTCTATTCCCAACGGCACCTCTCCCGGACCACGACTGCCTACACAACTCCCTCCAGGCATTGCCGCACAGATCGCTCAGCTTGAGGCACAGTTTAGGGCTAAGAATCCCAACCTGTCGCCTGAGCAGATTCGCCACCTTGCCACTGAGCATCTGACGCGAGCTATGATGGCCCAACGACAGTCCGCTATGAACGCTGCCGCAGGTGGTCCAGGCCAGCCTGGCATTGCTTCGAGTATTGCTGCTACTACCAGCCCTCACCAGTATGCCGCCTTGTTGAGACAGCAACAGCAACAACAGGCGCAACGCCAACAGCAAGCTCAACAACAACAACATCAGCAGCAGCAGCAGACCCAACAGCAGCAAGCTCAACAAAAGCCTCAACAACAGCAAGCTCTGCAACAGCCGCAGCCGCAACCGTCACAGCAACCGCAAGCCCAACCACAAGCGCAAGTTCAAACTCAATCTCAGGTTCAGGCACAGGTTCAGGCTCAGAAACCCCAGGTGCAACCGCAACAGCAACAGCCTTCGCAACAGCAGTCGCAGCCACAGCAACAAGCACAAGCGCAGGTACAACCAGGAAACTCTGCTGCTGCGGCAGCTGCTGTAGCGGCAGCTGCTGTAGCGGCAGGGAACCCGCAAGTGCAACGTCAAGCCAGCGGAAGTGCCACCCCTTCAGCAGCCCCAAGTAAATAATAATCTGCATTCTTACGGCCTATAGTTGCATCGTGTTTTTGTCATTTCTTTTGGGTTTTTCCGGTTTGCACGTTTGGCGTTTCGCCAGGGACAAGGCAGGGTGTCAGCGGGTTGGTTATTATCCCCCCTTACGCGGATGCATGCTTTTTTTTTTCTACGAAAAGGGGAAAAAAAATTCATCAGGTCTTCTCTCTTGATAGAACGAGGCGGGCATTAAGGGTTCTTTACTTATTTTTTAAAGTATGATGGTTGACTGGAAGAAGTGTAAAACGGGAAGCGTGCGCGCAGCAGAGCGAGCTTTGAAGCAAGTAGATATGTACATAGTAATTATTGTCGACGACAACGAAAAAAAGAAACGTCGTGAGCGCGCCGCAAGGTGGCTTAAAAGAAGTAATCCGAATGTTCACTTGCTCGGTGATGATACCTTGTGTGCCTCTTCTTGGTGATTCATGCTTATACTTCTTGCGAGACGCTGTTTCTTTCAACATTCTCCTCATCACTTTTGCTCCTCACACCCAATTCAGAACTGTTTACATAGTAATGTTACCAGAGAGAGAAAATATTGTCAATTCTATCACATTATCAAACGCCACATTAATGCACTGATACATTCAGACATCAGATATCCGGATATTTAATTCGTTCCCAGTTTCCCATAATCCCTTACACAGCCCCTGAGCCGCCACCTCTCCTATCGCCATGAAGTAACAGCTTGGGCTTAATATAGTCCTCGTCCAACTGCCTGAGTAGCCCAGCTGGATCTTCGGTATATAATAACTGCCTGAAGGCCCCGGTCGCTGTTATCGGCGTAGAAGTAGATGGTTCAACGGCGGGGCTCATAAAGGCACTGTCCGCCTGCTCAGCTGGAGCTGGACTCGCTGTCGTGCGTCGCGCCGGCGGCGGCAGATCAGAAGTATCAATGTCGCTCCCGATATCTGAATCCTCGGTATTGTTGCGTGCAAGAAGATCTGCTCGTTCAAAGTCATCCCCACCACGAACCGAGTTCTTGCGGCTTAGACTAGTCGCACGAGCTCCAGTATGTGGTGATGAATGGCCAGATACGTATGCCGCGGAACGATCTGATTGCACATTGAGATTGTTCAGAGCAACATTTCCGTTGCGACGAGGGTTGAATCCAATTCCACCACCAGAACGCTTAACCTGAAGTCCCCCACCAAATGACTCAATGTCGAATTCGTCATCGCTATCGATCTCTTCGACAACGCCTGTGCGAATGCCAAGAATCTCCAGCATTCGAGCTGTTGTACCACCAAAAATAATGACGGTAAGCACAACCACAACCAGTACCGTCGCCCTCAGAGCGTAAGAGTTCTCGCCACTAAGGAGAGCTGCCAGAGCAACGCCGACGGCTCCACGGAGGCCAGCCCAGAAAAGCATAGCTTGGTAGTTGTACGGAAGCTCATCACCAACCTCGACACCCCTTCTGCGAGCTCGGTAGCGGATAAACCAGTTGATAAGTTTAGAAAGGGGGAAGACTGCAACCCATCTAGCTGCGCATACGGCGCATACTGTAACAATGATGAGAGGTGGCTGGAACTGAAGCGCATTATCCGTGAACAACGCCAGACCGAGGTAGATAAAGATAAAATTTTCAGACAGTTGTGACATGACCTGGAATATATACTTGGTTGTAAGTTGGGTTCGTCTTGACATGTTAAAATACGCATAATGCTTCAATGTAATTCCACAGAACAACAGCGATACGATACCTAGCAGGATGTTAGCGTGCAACTTTATACATTTTCAACAAGCTCAACCTACCAGACATGTGAAGACCATGTGAAAAGAAATATGTAGCATAGGCAATCAGAATGATCAAACAGCTTTCAATCTTGGGGAATCGTCTGACATAGGTAAATTTCAGAAGCAATGCGGTTCCAATGCCAACAATGACACCAACAAGCATACTGCTGAAGAAGATGAGCAAAAAGATGCCGGTTCCCTCAAAGAAGCTGATGACACCATAGTTGCCGCCTTCGCCCCTGTTATACCTTTGTGCCGTTTCGAAGATGACAATGGCAATGGCATCGTTGAGAATCGACTCGCCGAAAATGATGGTGTACAGCTTCGGGTCGACTTTGTAAGTGTTGAAAATAGCCAGAATTGTCACCGGATCAGTGGCTGAGAGTGTTGCGCCAACGGAAATGGCATCGACAAAGGTCATTTCCAAGGAACCAGGCAACAGCGAAAACAGCCATAGGATCAGGCCAATGACGACGGCAGATAGAAATGTTCCCGCAAAGGCAAAGGTCAAGATGGTTCCAATGTTGCGAAAGAAATTAGCTTGGTGTAGCTCGTAGCCAGACGAGAGAATAATGGGTGGTAGAAGTAGATTGAAGAAGATCTGGTAGTCGAAGCTAATGAGGTTTCGAATCGAGTCGCCAGAGGTTATGAGGAGAACGAGACCGACCGTCATCCCTAGAAGACGAGCCAAGTTAGTGATAACCGCTACCAAGGTCGAATCTCGATTGAGGATGTAGCCGAACCTGCAAAGATGGATATGACAGTTTCATGGATCGCAGTGACCTTCTTCATCTGGAGCATGTAGCTTGTAAAGAAAGCAATGATGAGCAGCATGATGGATATAAACAGCGCCCATGCTGCGAATAGTTCCTTCTGTGCCGAGTCGCCCTCTGTTGTTCACATCGTCGTCAGCAATCAATTCCAACGATCACCAAGTTTTAAAGCTTCGTCATAGCCCAAACTGCGCACCTTCCGGGTCGGACTCCTCATCGTCTCGCCCTGTTTACAATTTGTCAGTTCCATAGTAAGGTTATGTGCGAATTCAGTGCCAGACGCACGAAGGAGCTTAAAGCCCATGTTGACGAGATCTGCCGCCGCCATGGTTGGACGTGGGACGGAAACGTCGTCACCTTAGTCGCTAGACCTCGCTTGCAAGGTATAATCGAGGGTGGAAATTGTCTGGTTGGAGCCCGTGCGCGAGCCTCACGCAAGCGATCAGATCATGGATTGATTTGTTCGAAGCGCCGGTAGAGGAGGGGGGGAGGGGATCTATAGAATATGAGGGCTTTGGCGGTTGGTAGAAAGATGCGACAAGAAAGGACAAGGTTCCAAGTTATTAGAAGTCGACAACTTTCAGTCCGTCCCAGAAGGAGGTAGCAGGTTATGCACGTCAACTGGTTCGACGCCAACGGATAAGATCTGCAAGTTGGGCGATAACAGGTACTGTCTTGCTTGGGTTAGTGGGAACATTGGAGGGTTAGGACACTTAGGAGCCATGATTTAGTGTGACGTCCCCTGTAATTGTGGAGGAGGTCGTAGTGCATTATGCACTGGACTGATTACGAATGGCGGGCACCTCTAATAAGGCACCCGACTTGTAGCTTTAGTGGCTTACCCTGATGGATGTCCACGGGGTTTGCCATGGAATCTATGAGTGATGCCTTCTGATTCATACATGGATTCATTCATATCTGTCATTGATAAATGCAAAATGCAAAATCTAATAAAACTGAGGCCGTAGCTCATTTAATATCCATCCAATCAAAAAAAAAAAAAAACAGATAAATATATTATCTACCACACCTCTCTAGTTACCTGTTTAAAATCGAACCTGACAGGGCTCAGGCACCTGCGATTCGAGCAATGTTACATTTTCAGTATTACATGGATACTATTGTAAGTTATCACTCTATGGGAATTAGGTAAACATGCAGATATAAGAGCAATCTCTCTGTCTTGAGTCAACCTACCTGTCTCCCAAATACCAGTTGATGCTGATGTCACATGTCGATTACTAGTAATCAGGTCTATGTTTCACTAGAATCCTACTAGCTAGGGAATGATTCGTCATTATGCTTTTCAGTACAAGTTCAAGTAAATTAGACGTGATAACAATGGGTATCACTGTAGAATACTTCAAAATACCTAGCAGGGAGGTATTGAGCGACCTACCTATAGCTGCAGGTCTTTTACACAATCCAGCGGGGCTTTCATGTTGATGCTAGAACCTGGATGTCCAGGCTGCGGCTTGGCCTAGTTTGGTTAGGCTCACGAGCGTCACAGCTTCGCGACCAAGTGGGCTGCTGCTGTTACATTTTTGGTTCATCTCCAAAGACAAGACGAAGCTGCCAGTTCTCCACCTGCATCATTACACCGGGAATCACTTACAACTTGTCCATACCAAGGTGCTCGCTTACTGTGTATGAAATACGACTCATATCCAAACCCCCCACACCACAGATAATCGGCCATGTATCACTTAGCCAAAGGTCTTTACCGTTATGCTACGAGCAAAGAAGGTCCATCTACCACACTCCACTCCACTCCTCCATGATGCAAAATGGCACGGTGACCACTAACACCCAATTGTAGAATACTCAGTCATTCTACTCGGTCTCGACAATGCAGGCAAAACAACCTTCCACGAACAAGTCAAATCCATGTACATCCCTGGTGCGCCCGAGCCCAAACTGAAAACAGTCCCCACGGTCGGCCAGAACGTCTCGACGATTACGCTGCCGGACATGTACCTGAAGCTATGGGACGTCGGCGGCCAGATGTCGCTTCGAAAGCTGTGGCAGAGCTACTACGCCAGCTGCCACGCCATTGTATTCATCATCGATAGTACCGACATTGGCGACGGAGACATTGAGCACGAGCATACCGGCCGACTGGAGGAATGCCGCCTGGTTCTGGAAGACGTACTGCAGCACTCCGAGACCGAGGGTGTGCCGCTGTTGATATTGGCCAATAAACAGGATAGAGAGGATTGTGTGGAGACTATACGAATCAAGGAGGGTCTCGTCAAGCGCGTTATGGAGGGCGAAAAAGGAGGTGCCATTCGAGATTCACGAGTTCTGGCTATGAGCGCCCTGACGGGCGAAGGTGTCAGAGAGGCGGTTGACTGGGTACGCACGAGGGTACAATGGAATAAAGAATCCCGGCCACCCGTTATGAGGTAGCGAGGTTTGGTTTACGAGTATGTGTCTGCATAGTGTTTCGCGGCGTTTGGTTGCATAGATATCGGTGTTTGGGACTACCATAACAATGGTCGAAAGCGTAACAGCGGAAATTTTAGGGGGTATCATGCATTTATTCTATTTTTTTACCTTATTATACCAGAGACGTCTTCAAAAACAAAACAAAAAAAGGGCCGTTACCTTGCGTTCTCCGCGGACAACAACTCAGCCAGCAACCCGCCCTTGTCTCTTCGCTTGGCATCCTCCGCCAGCTTGCGGTCTACCAGGTCCGTAAACTCTTTCGACTTGGCCAGCGCTGTCTGGGCACACTGCACAAACAGAGGCGCATCGATAGGTGTGCCGCCAAGCTTTGTAATTTGACATATCTCGCCGTGCTTATTCAAACTGAACGTGCAACTGCTCACTCGCAGCTGTTCCTCCAACCATGTCGTGTCCAGCAAGACCGTATCTCCCTCCTCGCCGAAGAAGTTGAAGCTCACACAGAAGGGGGAATGCAGCCAGCTCAACGGCACCGGCTCCCGTTCCGCCGCGGTGTAAATAGTCACCGTCTCGCCCTCCATGCTGGTATCCGGTTTCCTGAAGTGCCTCAGTGCTGCCACGACGGCAAAACATGAGATGTCGATGAGGTTGCCATCTACAGATAGAACGTGTAGATCAACTCTAACGGACCAGCACTTTTGACCGGCCACGAGACACAGGGATTCGGTGTCGAGGGCTCCAGATCTTCGAATCGTCTTTTCCAGCAGCCTGGAGAGTAAAACTTCAGTCTCAGTGGGCCGGTTTACCTCAAAGGAGGGTGCTGCCATGGGCCCGAGTTCAGAAGAAATTTGAAAGACACCATCAAATGGCCTGTCAGAAAATGGCACCGTCACCTCCGCCGATACCTTTGCTAGCACCCTAATACCGCATTAATTAGTTTTTTTTTCTGTAATATAGTTGGCATGAAGCACATCGTCAACGTACCTAGTTTTGCCCAATCTCACATCTGCCACGCCATACTCATCACCAAAACTGAGCTCCAGTGGTCTAAACTGATCGAATTTGCGATTATCCAGACGCAGGCCTTCTGTTATTGCCTGTTGGACAAAAGTCTTTTCACTTAATGAAGGTTCCGCTTCACGAGGCATGATGAAGGCTGTGTGTATAGGTAGTATATGACAATGTTTTGTTTTTAATGAATAAATGAATGAATGGAAGCTTTCACTTTTTTGCTAGAGGCGGCTATGAACGCTAAGTCTCAGTGAGATCGTGGGGCTGTTGCAGAAAGTGGAAGATTCTGCCGGGCGGTGGGATTTTATACATGCAAGCCAATCGCTTATCGCGACTATCAGCGCGCGCCGAGTTCACCTTCAACCAGACTTCTATTCAATCGCATCATCGCCATTAAATCTACAAAATGACTACCGCCCATAGACCTACTTTTGATCCGGTAAGAATTATTATTGCGATTTTTCTGGGATAATTCAATGAGACTAACGCAGCATTAGGCTCGAGGCAAAGAGGCCCTTCGTGGCCCTGCCTACCATCAGCGACTTCTCCCGGCTCACACCCAACTCAAATACCGACAATCCGGACAAGGAGGCGATGCCGACGATGAATCCTCAAGAGATCTCGCTGCCGATCTCGTCGCCGCTGAGGCAGTCTACTTCGCCAAGAAGAATGGCGCCCCCCTTCCCTCAGACGAGATGGACGAGGACGACGACACAGGCTCAGTTCGAGGCGGGAAGCGGCCCCTGAATATCAAGTCCGGTGAAGAAGAGGAAGATCTAGAGGCGAAGAGAAGGAGGATATTGGAAGAGACGAGGGATATTGATGCGGATGACGACAGCGAGGAGGATGAGGAGGATAGCAGTGATGACGACAGTGATGACGACGACGATGCGGAGCTGCAGAGGGAATTGGAAAGAGTCAGGAGAGAAAGAGAAGAGAAAAAGAAGCGAGAGGTATGTTATGAAGGGTTTCCGACTTGTAAGCTCTTCCATGGTATGGACTAACGACCGGTACAGGAAGCCGAACGAGCAAAGGAGGAGCAAGATGCTCGAGAACGAGACATTGCACTGGGCAACCCTCTTCTTAATAAACAAGACTTTACGATGAAGCGCAGATGGGACGACGACGTCGTGTTCAAGAACCAAGCACGGGGTACGGAGGACAAGAACAAGAAGAAGGAATTCGTAAACGTAAGTCCCAACCCCACCCTCATCCCCCTGACAGTTTATTGGAAAGTTTTTTTTGAGTTTTTTAAGTTTTTTTTTGAAACTGACATTTTTTTATTTAGGATCTCCTTCGATCTGATTTCCACAGGCGTTTTATGGGCAAGTACGTTAGGTAGACTGTGTATCTGGGGTTAGGGTTACATGTGTAATTTCGGCGTTGGGATTTAGAGAGCATAATGAACAGCAGAATCTCCCCCTTTTTTTCTCTCTATAGTATCATGCAAGAACTCTATAACACCTTTCAATGCTTTTCCTCATCCAAAAGTCTTTGTTCCATCTCTTCAAACGCACCCAACACATTTCCGTACTTTGGATACGTCCCCTCCCTATACCCCTCATCCACCTTCTCAATCGACCCTTCCTCCGTCCACCTCTTCCCAATCAGCTCGTCAAACGTCTCCCCGCGAGAGCGTTCCATGCCCCAGAGGGCCTTGTACGCGCCCCCCAGGGCACACGCGTTGCCGCCCACGTCGAGCTTGTAGACGCCGTCCGCGCCGCCCAAGACGTCGCCGATGACGCGCGTGATGGCCGGGTTCATGGACCCGCCGCCGACGAGGTAGATGCGCCTGGGCTGCGCGGGGAGGCCGTCGCGCGGGCTGTTGACGAGCCGCTGGGAGCGGAGGCGCATGGACAGGGCCTGGGACTCGACAATGATGCGGGGGTCTATCTCCTTGGCCCACCCGTCTGATTTTTGCAGGTCGCTGCCGTCGCTGTTGCAGGTAAATCTGTATCGCCCGGCGCCGATGTTGGGCACGGTCTCTCGTAGATCAAAGTACAGACCAATCTTGGCCCGGTCGCCTTCCTTTGCCATGTCTAGCGGGGGCGTCTCCAAGACAGCCTCGTTGAAGTTCTCCCACCCTGTCTCGTCGTTCTCAGGTTTGGGTAGCGTATCGCGGACCTTTTCTCGGGACAGGCCGCCGTTCTTGTAGCAGAGCATGAACATGTAGTGCCCCTCCGTGGTGGGGTGGTTAAAGAAGTGGTATGAGCCGTCGGGTTTGTAGTTGGGCGTGTTCATCAGAAACGTCGTCGAGGTGCCGAGAGAAACGATGGCGTCGAGGGGTCTCAGGGGTAAGGCCAGGATGGTCGCCAGGTTATCCCCCGTGAATGGGACAATCTCGCAGTCAGGCCTGAAGCCGTATTTGTTAACGTAGTACGCAGAGACGATGCCTATGGATCTACCCCCGTCCCTTGCCGGCTCGCCCAACTTGTTTCGAAGATCCGCCGCGCCGTCCTTGCCAGCGACCAGGGTGAGGAGGTCTTCGTTGTAGCGCTGGTTTGGTATGTCCCACAGATTCATGCCGCAGACGTCGCCAATATCGATGGGCGCAATGTCACCCATGAGGATGGAGGCGAGCCAAGAAGATACGAGAGATATGCGCTCCGTCTTTGCGTAGACATCCGGGCGTACCCGTTTCATTCTCATAATCTGTTCGCCTGTGAATCTCTAGTAAGAGCGTTAGATGTGTGTACAAGTCTTCATTGAGTCTTGAAGAAGAAAAGTCGAAAACTTACATGATGGGCTCCGCTGCCGGTGACCTGAGCGAGCTCCTCCCTATCGCCCAGCACCGCATCAAAATCATCACACTCCTTCTGCGTACTGTGATCCTGCCAATTAGGCGAAAACTGGTAAGCCAACGCTGGTGTGAGCTGCTCCTCAAGCGACTTGGCCGGATCAAGACTGTGCAACAGGCGGTCCGCCTCAGCATTCCAGTAAACGCTGCCGTGCTGCTGACCAGAGCCGCTGATGCCCTTGATGCGACCCAGTGGCACGGGCATAGCTTCGCGAAGGCGGCTCAGAACGAGGTCCAGAGATTCCATCCATAGGGCTACGGGGGCGAAGACTTCACCTTCTTCCTCGCGGACGAGGACGCCCTTGGAGATGCCATACCGGGGACCAAAGTCCTGGTCAAAGTCGACTTTGGCCTGGGCAACGGTCTTGAGGTCTGAGTTGACGACGATGGCTGTTGGTAGGATTAGTATAAAGACCAAATATCCGTGGTGTAGGAGAAATGCAACATGCCCTTTAGTTGTTGTGTCGAAAGGTCAAGGCCCAGATAGAGAGGCCAATTATCCATCGTCATGATGGCAATTACTAATCGACTCACGAAGAGGCAGGTCAAGAGACAGATTACAAAAGTGAGTGTATGAGAAGAACGAAGCAATGAAATTCAACCGCTTTAAGATATTTGGACAATTCTCAAAAACGTGTTAAGAATATTCTTTAATGTATTTGGTATGTTGTTTACTTGTTCAAGATTGATACAATTTCATGAGGGGTATGACTTCATGATTGCCGCATGCACAACCGTATTAATAGATCAAACGGCAATTCATGATCCAGTTGTATTTTCAGGTGGAGAAGCTGCCCGTGGCGCCTGTGAGATCACCCGGAACGATGATGCGGCCTTTTTAGGCTAAAATCGTCCTCATGTTGGCCCTGAAGATTGACAGCAAGGCACTGCCCCTGGCATATTGGGGTAGCACAGTTCTAATCTCTGAATCTAGAATACAAGCCCGGTTTTGGTTTTTGTGTAGACTTTAACAATATACCATGCAGAATATGAGCAGTCTTGTCATTTTGAAAATCATCATCTTTATATCGTACCGGATTCTAGTATCAAGCAGCAAGCGCCAGGCCAACACTCTGAGACCGAAGAACTGAAAATACAAGCCTCAACATCCTGTGTCTACCCAAGTCATCACTCCTCTATCTAAAAACGGATCTAAATGACAAAATATTCAACAATGTATAATCAACTTCGTGGTTAAAAGAAATATCAACGCTGTACAGGGTAGCGTTGGCCCGCCCAACATCAAAATTCGGTTCTTGACACGCATGGCTTGGCATCGTACCATCGAGGGCCTCGTTTATTACCCGGTTGGTTGGCGTCCGGCTTATGGGCTGAGGTACCGGACATGGACGCCGAAAAGGAACGGCCGCCACGGGCCGGGGCAGAAGACCCAGTCGGAATAACAACATATTGCATAAGTAGTCATGGACCCCGACTCCCCCCAACAGAAAGATAAGTAGAGAAAACATGGTAGTCTATGTCTAATGTTTATGCCCGTGGTCATGATGATGATCCTCATCTTCCGACTCAGTAAGCGCCTGAGCACTGCTGGGAATAAATTCATCAAACTTTTTGTCGACTTCAGCGTCTTGCGATACGAAGCGTACGCGGACTCGCTTTACTCCACGGACCTTGCCTCCTACTTGAGTTCGGACCGCATCTTCTAGCTCCTTGACATCGTCGATGGTCCATTTCCCAGGAACGGACATCTCGAGGTCGACTAGGTAGTTTGGACCAGATTTGGTGCCGCTGATCTCACGCAGCTCTGCCTCATGGCCATCGCTGACATTTGCTAGGGCACGGTGTGCTTGCTTGCGAATTGTGGACTTGACCTCACTTTCTATGCTCTGATCAATTAATTCCAAAAAGGCAGAACGGGTGTTCCCAAGTCCGGCGTGGATGACCATGATGGAGATGAGAAGACCTCCGACGGGATCGAGCCAAGCGGCATTCTCAATGGCGTTTGCCCCCAGAATTACGGCCAGCGTCACAATGCCCGTCAGACTGTCAATGCGATGGTGAACAGCGTTGGAAGCCAGAACAGACGACTTGCGGTCACGAGCAACCTTCATGGCTATAGTAAGAATGTGTTAGCTGCACACTGATGCTAGGCACGTATTTTCCAGGAGGTTTTAGTAGACTTACTGGCACGGTACAGCCATTCCTTGATCAAAACCGTTCCTGCTGCCAACCATATCGCATGCAGGCTGGGAATATCGAGATCTGTGTGACTATGACTGTGCGAGTGACCATGGCCATGGCCAACATGCTCGAGAATATGATGAGCAGCTTCTGGGTCCCAATGGCCGTAGAGAGTAATGGCACTGTCCCAGCCCATGTAGAATCCACCGACGATAAGCATACCAGATACTCCGAGCGCGCCCAAGCTTTCAACCTTGCCGAAGCCCAGGGGAAATCGATCTGTAGGTGGCTTGATGCTCCATGACACGGTTGCGAGAGTAAGAATGTCAGATGCAAGGTCAGCAATGCTGTGCCACGCATCGGCAATCATTGCCTTTGAATTGAACGCCCATCCACCAATGAACTTTGCAATGGCCATGCCAAGGTTACTGAGAAGGCCGATTCTCGTTATGCGCACGCCGGGGTCATTTTTATTAGTGGATGTGAGGTAGGCATTATCGTGGTGATGGTGATGGCCAAACAAGCCGTGACTATGACCGTGATCATGACCGTGGTGATCATGATCATGTTCATGGCCACCGCTGCTGTCGCGAGCCTGTCGGACCGAACCCATAATGAAGGGCAGAGACCGGATGCGACGTATAGGAGACAGATGGAGCACAGCACCGCGTGAATTCAAGGTTCCAGTGAGGGCCAGGTGACAATTGGAAGATGAAGAGCACAAAGACAAGGGAGTAGATATTGAGGCTGGAGTTGATAGTGTATGCAAGGCAGAAGTAAATTTTGGTTGTTGACAATGTGTTGTAGGTGTCCTTAGAAGGACTGAAGCTATAGTTGGACCATGCCGAAGTTTGAGAACGGACCTCTGAAAGGATGGCGTTACCCCAGACACACACCACAAGGCCAGGCCCGTGGAGCGCCTGGCCTGGGGAGACATGCAGTTAGGACGGTTCAGCTGAAATTGCACAGCAGCAGCAGCCAGGCCGGGCTACTCTTGGCGGCTGCCGCCCCTTTGGCCGAGAGAGGAAGGGGAAGGGGTTTATTCGGAAGGGAGGGGGTAACGAATGAACCCAGGGAGGAGGAGGAATACTTGTTTGGTGTAGGTGGTGCGACGTGATGAAGGAAAAGAGAATAGAAGCGAAAAAACAATGCAGAGGATGGAACCTTTTGGCCTTGTTGTTGTTCTGGCCTGCAGCCAAAAGATTGCCGGCTCCGAGAACTGGAAAGTGACCTGATTTTGCAGTGAAAATGGCTCCCGGAGACCGAAGGACGCCGCCGCACTTAAAGGGTTATCCATCCACCTATGGATCGATCATATCTGCAGGTGGACAATGGACAGTGTCAGTCCTGTAGGCTGTAGGTACCTGGAGCCCTGGAGATTGCCCGTTATCTTAGCGGGTTACAGTGGATGTAGTTGCCTGGCTTCAGTGCTACACTGCCCAGGTGCCCTGAAACCCCGTTTCGTCCACTGGAAGCGCAACCCACAACACGCATTGGGCACTCTTCGGAGCAAAACACTGCGTCCAGTCCCATCCTCGCTCTGATCTGCATCCTGTTCAGGCCCAAGGGCTACGTAATGGCGCATACACCGCTGTAAGTCTCTTGCTCGGGATTGAGCGGAATGTGCCGAAAGAGCTCCCCTCCCTGGTTCAATGCCCATATCTATTGCCTGAGGTATCCCTCCACTCAATTAGATGGCGCACGCTACTTGTGACTTGAAGCCAATCCAGCATCAGTCATCTGCCCAAGATAGCAAGCCAAGGTATCTCACTTTAACCAACTCCAAAAACCACTGCAGCCACAAAACAAAAAATACCAGCACGTCTCACTCTGTCGACCTGTGGGTTGTCGACAGCCAGACAAAAGCCTCCCCAATGCTGAAACCTCTTATGCGTATTCCCTACACGGATCTTCTTCCACCACCAACCGTAATTCCGGCCTCCGCTACCTCACTCCAGGGTGCAATCGCTGCCCTTGAAACATTCTTCACGACCCCTTCACCCAAGAATCTACCTGCCTCAACTGTCATTCTTACTGGCGCTGGCCTCTCCGTTGCTTCCGGTCTGGCCGATTATAGGGGACCAAAAGGTACCTATCGTGTCAATAAGACATACCGTCCTATCTATCACAACGAGTTCACTCAGAATCATGAATCACGCAAGAGGTATTGGGCGAGAAGCTTTCTAGGCTGGACTAGTCTTCACAAGGCGGTTCCAAATGCCGGTCACTATGCAATTCGAGATTTGGGAGAGTTGGGATTGATCAGTAGTGTTATTACACAAAATGTTGATTCCTTCCACCCCAAGGCTCACCCCCAAGTCCCATCACTTGAACTACATGGCTACCTAAGATCAACCATATGTACTTCATGCCATACTGAGTATCCCCGAGACACTCTCCAGAGTGAACTTGCTCGGCTTAACCCTCGCTGGGCTGTCGTGCTCGAGGAAGCTCTAGCCTCAGGGGCCTTGGATACAGAAGATCCAGAGGAGAGGAAATTCAGAGGTCTCAAAACAAATCCGGATGGTGATGTCGACCTTCCGGATGCCCCTTATACTACGTTTAGATACCCGCCATGCCCTCGCTGCCTGGTCGATCCACCTATCCAGTCTGAAGGCTATCGGCACACTGTTGCAGCTGATGCCGATGGAGCATGGATCTCGCCTAGCACAGCTGGCATTCTGAAGCCAGCTGTGGTGTTGTTTGGGGCAAGCATAACCGACCATGTCAAAACATCAGCCGAGAAAGCCATTGACAACGCCGGCAAGCTACTCGTCATGGGAACATCTCTCGCCACATACTCATCTTGGAGGCTGGCAAAGAGAGCCAAAGAAAGGGGCATGCCCATAGCTATTGTGAATATAGGCGGAGTGAGGGGCGAAGAACAGTTCTTTAATGACCTGAATTCCAATCAGGTTGGCGAACAAGCCGTGAGAGTTGAAATCTCGACGGATCAGCTTCTCCCGGCTCTAGTCTCGCATTTACGCCAATCTCTTGCTCCAGGCTTTCAACGTGCGTCGGCAACAGGGGACACCGCACTGAAGAACTCTACGGTGTTCAAGGACATGCTCTCTTAGAAAGACCCGTGTAGGATACAAAAACTGGATATAAGTCGTAATTAAAAGAAATTTCCGAAATTCGCCGTTTTCGTCTTGTTGGGTGCAGGTTCCGATGATGGCTGCTGGGCGTCGTTCTGAATTGCTACCTTTATCTGGGCTTCCGGCTCTTTCGATTTTTCTTGCTTCTGAGGCTTGCGCATGGCCTCATCCTGCTCAATGGCTTGCAACACTTGAACGGCAAATCAATAAATGGACATTTAATCTGTCTCCGCGAGTGATGGCCTACCTTCTTCCCACTCTGCTTCCTTTTGCGGATCCCCTGTCCCTAGAAGCTTTTCTACATCCACATCCTCTCCATTCTGGATCTTTTGGACAACCTCCCGGAGCTGCGCGATTCGTAACGCTGACTGTCGCATGTACCGCTCGGTTTGATGGCGCAATGCGAGCATCTGGATGGACATGGAACCAATAAATAGGAACATGACTATGAAGTATGTCGCTGGATTCCATTCCTTTTTCTTCTTCGAGTTTAACTTATGTCGGCCGTCCTTGCGCAATGGTTTAGGTATGAGGTTCCGCCAGAATGACCCATCGGCAATGGTCACCGGCGCTGGAGCAGCACTCGAAAATCGAATTCCTAAAGGCGCATGCGTAATGAATCTTGTTACCGACGAATTGAGCCCGGGCCGTCCAGTGCGGAGTAACAGTCGTTGTGACATTTTCCCTCTTCTTCTCGGGTTGTCGTCGACAATGTGACGTTCAAGTGTTGCCGTCAAAAAATTGTAGTAGCTTCTTCTCAACGGTGGTGGGATGAATGAATGGGCGTTGACCCGCTCAGGCTAGTTTGGGTAAGGTACGGAGTAGTCTAACGGCTGCATACCGGTTGCCCTAGACAACGACCGATATTTAGCCTCCGCATCTCCAATCAAGACTCCGTGCTTTCACATACACAGCCAGACTTGATCGTTAGCTTAACAGCAACATAGCATTTTGTCAGTTTTGCGCCGGAGGGTGCTATAGTTTTGGAAAAGGTTTTGGTCGTTGTGATGGTATGATTACGAGTTCGCACACATAACCTACATGGCTTCATTACAGGCAAAAATCGATGCTGTTAAAGCATCGATTATATCAACGTCGACTTGCACCCCGACAACGGTCGTGACCCTCAAAGAACTTCTACTCCCGGAACCCGAATCCCAGCCGCCGAGACCGAAGTCTTCTGCTGGACGAGCGACCAAAACCCCCACGTTATCGCGGACGAAGAGCAGTGTTGGCAGGGAGAAGGCGGGCGGTAACTCTCAGGGGGAGTTGGGTGTGCGCGAGAAGACTGCTTTGGCTACACAAGTTATTAATGTCACACTCAAGTCTCTGACAGAGGCCGCAAGGCCTCCGCCTCCATCCACACCGTCTAAGCAATATGGCGACCTTCGGCAAGCCGCAGGGAAACGAACTCTCAGGCGATCTAGCTCTGCGCCCCTTTCACCGATACACCCAAGAGCTCTCAATCGCGTCGCCACATCGCCGAATGTTGCTCAGAATCAAGCAAAGCCCGTATCGGCAGCTCAATCTACAGGATGCTTGGCGACAGTTGAGTGTGCACGCGTTGCATTCACCTGCTTGCGATCCCTCAAAGGCCCACTTCAATCCGGCCAGACGGATTTTCAGCTCGAAAATGGAATGTCGGCCTTGGTAGGGAAGCTTGTGACCCTTGGTATGCATGAACAAGCTGTGAAAGAGCTGCGGGTGTTGAAGCGAAGACTGGATGGTGCAGAGGGGAAAGAGGCCTCAAACGCGAAGAATGCCGAAAGCAATAGTGCAGTCGTGGTAATTGCTGATTTGCTAAAATTTCACGGCAAGATTTCAAAGAACAGTCTTTCGACCATCACAGGCTACCAGATGCATGTTCTGAAGCTGGTCGCAGCTGTTAAGAAGTCATCTTATATCGAAGCGATTCTTCCCCACCTTCGCGACTCGGACCCTGCTTCTCCTCTTAATCTGTTGTTGATTCTCGCCAAGGATGGAGAAAAGGAGGCTGCAAAAGTGGCACGCCAAATGGCTACCATGTCACAGGTGTTGCTCTCTCTTGCGCCTAGCATCTCCAGTCAAGAAGATATCGTTGCTACGGAGCCGAGATTGAGTCCGTCTCCCAGCGCCGCCTTTGAGATCCAATCTTTGGCATTTCGGACTCAGATGAAGTGGTGGAAGATGGCAGGACACAAGGGAAATATTGACGATGATGTACTTTCACCTTTCTCACGTTGCGTCCGGGCCTTTGTTCGACGGCACAAGGCAGCCGATATCTCAATCTACAAGACAGTCGTGAAATCGTTTGACGGATTAATGGAACTTATTCGTACTCAAAAATATCGCCCTTCAACATCTTTCAGCTCACCATTGGTGTCCATATACCAAATCCTCGGATCTGTTGCCCAAACGGAACGATATTATGATGAAGCGCATCGTTGGTTTCTGGAGTTGAAAAAATCCCTTACTCCCAGCCAGGAGTCGTCTGTTCGTACCTGTTCTGTTTCTGCGCGACTGCTTGCTGTTGCATTGAAGAAAACGGACGTGGTTCCCGGAATTGAGCAGCTTATTCAGGAGGTCATAGAAGGACTCGACGGAAGCCTCAGTGGAACGGTGGCGGAGCTTAATGAGCTGCTTGAGAGTCTTGCACTCACAAGGCGTTCCGTTGTTGGCATGCTTATGAATATCATTGGTCCTAATGCTAAGAAGGACTCTGCCTCGAACAGTATTGGTGATCTTTTGAAGACTTTTATTCTTCGATACCCACGATTTATTCGCCGTTGGATGGGCCTTCCACCTGCCAAGGATGCAGCGCCAAAACAGCTTTTACAATTTGATCAAAGGCGACAACTAGTCCTTCAGTCAGTCAACCAAGTTCTGGATGCGACGTTGATGGTTGTCAAATGCGACCTACAGTCAAACACTAGTGAATGGCAATCCATGGACGATGTCTTGCAGCATTGCCACTCCCTGTTGGAATCTCTATCTGCATCTACTCTATCCGTATCAAAGACCGAAAATCTTGGAACCTACCGCATTAAGATATCCAGTCTTTACTTCTCTGTGTTCCTGCAGATCAGGAAGAAGACCGATAGATCAAAGGAGGAGAACAAGCAACTTCTTGTAGCTTTAAACCGCTCTATTGACTCTGTTAAGGAGTGTACAGCTGCCGAGAAAGAAAAGTCTCAGCTGTCAACAAAGTTGGAGCTTTTTGCCGATCTATGCAAAGGAGCTGGTCGAACGGAAGATGCAGTTCGTACACTGCGATCTATCTGCACTAATATGGCGGAGGATGGTGCCTTGTCTGATGTTGCCACTGCGCTTGCTTCACAACCTCCCACTCTGGCGTGGAATGTGACTGACAAGGCATCAATCATGTCCCGCACATTGCGTTCTATTGCTAAACTCGACAAGTCTTGGAACGATTGGACATTCTTCCTGCCAGAGACTGAGCGTGCTGCCGTATTGGAGCACTTGATGCATATTAGCAGTTCTGGTGCATCTGCCTCATCGCAGCCCCTTCGTCTCCATGATGCCGGAATGGCCGCACTCCTTCGAATTTACACGGCCGAGAAGTATCCTATTCGAAGACTCCGAGTTCTCCTTCATCTGTTTTATCAGAACCTTGGTGAGGCAGATCAAGTGAACGAAATTACCTCGCTCGTTGACCAAACATTCGAGCAGTTGCAGAAGAAGGATAAATCCGAGGACGCATCACTTGCTCACTTTGTTCCTCACCTCCAGGCTTACTATTCCTCCATCTCTATTTTGGTCGATACCGAGGAAAAGTTCCCAGCCTCAATCATTGCAGATGCAATTGCTTCCTGGAAATCCATGGTAGAAAAATGCCAAACGCAAGATGAAATATTTGCGAAGATCGACGATCCCCAGAGCCTGCTTGATCATTTGCGGTCATTGAACCAACTCGCGGGGTTGAAAGGAGAAAACCGCTTGCAACTCTCAATTGTAGAGCTCTCCATTGCCATCTCTCGACTGTATATGGGATGTGCAGAGTCGATTGGCGACGCCTTGGTTCTCAACTACAGTCAACTAGCCGCACAATATGTGAACATTGGGCTTTTCCCGCAGGCCTTGAAAACATTGGAAGAAACAGAAGCACTGGTGGCCCAATATGATGGGCTATCCCGAAGAGTCCTTGCCGACCTTTACATCTCCAAGGCTGAGTATTATACCGGCGTTGGTAATATGGATACTGCGTAAGTAATTCCAATGAATCCCCAGATCACCCCAGCTAACCGCTCCTAGCACGGCTTGCTTGTCAAAGGCGAGTAGTATCTGCAGCGACCCGTATTCTTCTTGGGCACAGAACAAGTCTCAAGCCACAATGATGTTGTCCATGGCCTCATTGCTACAGTCGATTGTCACACTTGAAACCGGCGATATCCAAGACGCGCTTAATAGTATTAAGACCAGCGTACGAATGCTGTCACATGACTGGTCCAAACTAGAAACGACATCGATGAATGCCAGTATAAGCTCCGAGCTGAGTGTATCCGATGTCAGCACCGGCAACGCGGAGTTGAAAACTACCACTGCTCGAGTAGTTGGTCCACGTTATTGGAATCTAGCTTCTCCACTTCTTCGGAGTCTCTTGCACATATCTTCTGTTTACGCTCATATTGGCATGTTTCAAGAGACCATTTACTATGCTGAGTCGGCCTGGAAGATTGCAGAAAGCACTCAGTCATCTCTGTATAAGGCGCAGGTATCGGCATGGACTGGCTCTATCTATCTCAAGGCTAGTAAGATCCCGAAAGCTCTTGGGTATTTCAAGCATGCCGAAGATCAATTACCACATGATGTTTCTGCCTCACGAGTAAGATTTGCTCGTCAAATTGGCGAGTTTTACTGGGAGATAGGAGAGGATGTGAAGGCAGCGCAGTTTCTTAAGACGGCTGAAGAAACTGCTCGTCTCCTGAGTCGGAATGAGAATCAATCTATTACCCCAATCCCTACCGAAGCTTCAGAGGAAGTAGTTGTCAAGGGTCGGGGCGCGGCAGTATCCAGAACGACCCGTACCACCAGGGCCGCAAGACCAAAAACTCCTGTGGCCCCCAAGACCCAGAAGCGAGGCGCTGCTACAAAAGCCAAACTTCCGCCTCCTGCCGAGCTTGAGCAGTGGCCGAAGGACATTTATCAAGCCTCTTTGTTCGCAGCGATTATGATCTCTCGAACTTTAGGCATGATTCATCAGAAAGATTGGGCATCAGCGCTGACTGCACTTGAGCAAGTAAAGAACCTGCCAAAACTCACGGGCATACTCTCTCAAGAGCAAGTCATCACTGCGATCTCTCTTATTGGCCATAGTATGGAGCAGATGATTTTGGATCCCGTCTTCTCAGTGATGCAGGACTCAACAATTTCATTCCCTGCCATTTCGGTTTCACCTGACAAGGGGCAGTCTGATATTACCTCGCCTGTTCAGTCGCCGCCTAAGAAAGGCCGCGCAGCGAGTCGAAAGACTACCAAAGAGCGTGGTGCTCCAGCATTTGCGGATGCTTTGATGCAAGCACAGGAATTGCTCATGGAAGCTCACTCGTCCGCCCTATCCAGTTCTGATAGCAGCATGGTTCGTCGTATCTCCACACTGCTTCAAAGCACCATTATCTTCCTCTCGGCAACATCAACAACGTCAACTGCGCTCTCTCATGGCCTAGCTACTGTTGCTGTAGACATGGCCCGAAATGTGACGTGGAGACGCGAACAACAAACCTTGGCCACTATCGAGAGCATTCGCGGACCACAAACTTCCACTACTGCCGCGGCCGCGGTGCCAAAGCCAAACCCCGAATTCACGGCCGACATGGCCAAGTTCCAAAAACAATATGTTGACTTGGTACCAAAGAAGTGGAGTGTCATCTCCATGTCGCTAAGTGACAACCGACATGACCTCTGCATCACGAAATTTCAAGCTGGACATAGCCCATTTATCCTTCGTTTGCCTCTTGAAAGAGCAAACTCGCGAGATGCTGATTCTGAAGTTTTTAACTTTGCACACGGTCGCGAGGAGCTCCTAGATATCATCCGATTGACAAACGAGTCGAGCCATTCGGCACGCGACTTTACGGCCAAAGGTGAACGGGGTGCTTGGTGGGCTGAGCGTGAGGCCTTGGACACAAGATTGAAAGATCTTCTAATGACAGTTGAGACGACATGGTTGGGAGGCTTCAAAGGCATCTTCTCTCAACACCGGCGACGATCGGACTTGCTGGCAAGATTCCAGAAGAACTTCCACCAGATGCTTGACAGAATCTTGCCTTCGCGGAACAGGGTGCGTGGCAAAACATCGACAAAGACGGGGTCTGTCACGCTTGACCCTAGAATCCTTGACTTATTTATCGGATTGGGTGATCCAACAGATCCTGATTGTGATTTCGACGAGGCGCTTAATGATCTTCTCTATTTTGTTGTTGACATTCTCCAGTTCCACGGAGAGCGCAACGCCTACGATGAGATTGATTTTGATGCCATGGTTGTAGAGACGTACGATGCTCTGCGTGGATATCACGATGCAACCAAATCTGCGGGCGAGAGAGAGGACAGTGCGCATACGGTTCTGGTTCTCGACAAAGCTCTGCATGCATTCCCGTGGGAGTCGTTGCCATGCATGGATGGTCTTGCGGTTTCTCGGGTTCCTTCGCTGGCTGCCTTGAAGCAGTTGATTGTGGACGCCAAGGGTTCGATAAACAAGGCTGCTGCTGATGCTCCACAAGGTCATTATGTGTCTCCAGACTCTGGAACATACATTCTCAACCCCTCATCAGATCTAAAGAACACACAGAGCTTCTTTCAGCCTGCCTTCTCGACTCTGAAATCTTGGACCAGCATCGTTGATCGGGCACCAAATGAGAATGACTTTGAGCAAGCTCTATCGACATCTGATGTCGTTGTTTACTTTGGTCACGGCAGTGGTGCACAATACATTCGTGGAAAGACAATTCGTCGTCTTGAAAAATGCAAGCCAGCGACGTTTTTGATGGGCTGTAGCTCCGCTGCCTTGACAGAAGCTGGAGAATTCGAGTGTTACGGTCCGGTCTGGAACTACATGATGGCAGGATGCCCCGCCGTTGTGGGCACATTATGGGACGTTACAGATCGTGATATTGACAGGTTCGCTGGCCGAGCTTTTGAGGAATGGGGTCTCTTTGCCAAGGGCACGTTTAAGGGAGATGCAAAGGGTAAGGGCAAGGGCAAGGGCAAAAGCCGTTGTGAGGATGATGACGAGTCGGACAGTGATGAGTATGGATCTAATGACCTGAAGCATTCTTCGCTGGCGGAGGCAGTGGCAAGAGCAAGAAATGCATGCCGCTTCAAATATCTTAATGCGGCGGCGGTGGTTATGTACGGCATTCCGGTGTATATCAACAAGAGGGAAGGGTAAAAGGAAGGGGCTTTTTTTATAAAAAAAGACACGAGACTGTGTTTTATGGCTAATGTTGATGAAGAAGAGAACATGAGGAAAAGTACACGGAGTATATAGAAAGAGGTCGTGTGTTTTCTCTTTTTTTTTTGCATAGCGATGGAGTTGGCTATGGATGACTTGTTTAGACTGTTACGGCATTTTGAAACGAATTATTTACGTAGCCTATTTAATGTTATGAGTATTATACTATCTATATTTTATCTCGCTATTTCTGGTTTCTTTATGGTGAACCCTGGAGCTTAGGGGGTAAGTTGATAGGGGAGCAAGCATGATAAAGGTGATAAACATCACAGAACCTAGAGAAGACGCAACCATCGACGGGGGGTTTAATCCAAACACGCACACTCAGATTGTCTAGAGTTGATGTTCAATGTTTTCCCCTACTGCGTGAGCAACACATCTCCCATTAGTCCTACGGGGGTCTCACACAAACAAAGCAACGAGTTTTAATCTCTCCCACAGACAAGGTACCCCGGACTCGGCCCATTCCCAAAACGACGTAGCACCAGCCTTGGGAAAAACCTTGCGTCGTTGCTTTTTTTTTCCCTTCTCGTTCATAAAAAAGGGGTGGAGCTCTTTGTAGGAGATGTTTGGCCTGCCGAGGTTCCCCCCCACCCCCCTTTGCGAGAAAGCCAAACTTGGACACCAGGATTTGAATGATTTGCTTGCCTTGTCACTTAAAAATAAAATAAAATAAAAAGGAAATAAAAAGGGGGATAGAACAAAAAAGCAAAACGTGGCAGTGATGATCGTGGTACGTGCATGTGAAAGGTCGCCGATATGATGCCAAGACTCCGATGAGATGATGGCCGGTGGGTGAGTGGGTTCTATCAAGCTTCTAGCTGTCCAGCAAGGCAAGCAAGACATCGCTACGCAGAGTCTGTGCTTCTTCACTCCCTCCCTTGCCTACGGCAAAAGACACGTGCGCGCGAGTAGATTCACAGTGCAGAAACGATGAGTACGCACTTAGTACTCCGTATCATCAGGGGGAGATGGAGGCAATGATTGCTCTATTTAGTCAATATGGTATCAAAAATGGTGTGATATCCTTGAAGCTACCTCTCCATCCTAATCCTTCATTGAAACGGCGCCAGTCCTTGGCCAGAACCAAAACTCCATGGGTATAGTTATAGATATCCAAAAATCCTGAAAGCGCCTTGCTCCATCATCATATCCATGCTTCCTCCATCCGCATATTAGGAGTAGTATAATAATTGCCTTTTGATCATTCATTCTCATGCCAACCATCTAAATGACTCCACCAAGTCCCATCGATAGAAGCTCACCCGCTCCATCTCCCTCTCCTAAAGGTAGTTCTGAATGTCTCCATTTTGGTTGATCGATGTCATGCCATTTGGACCGCCAAACAAATTGCCAAAGGGATCCATCTCGCCGCCGCCAATGTTCAGATCTTGATTGCCCTCTAGTGGCATGAACCATCCCGGTACGGCATCCTGGTTACTAAATTGATTCAGTGCATCGTTGAATTGTCCCTGAGCATTCGTATCGTTGTTCTTGTTGCCCTGATTGCTATTCAGTTGATTATTGGCCTGTCCCGTTTGGCTGGACAAGTCATTCCAGCTACCAAACCCACCCATCATCACCGTCATATTGTCTGGCTCCATGGAGAATCCTCCAAAGGCGAATTGTCTATCAAGCGCCTGCAATAAGCTATCCGGCGGTTGTCCCAAATTCATAGACAGCATGTCTGTAGAGAAAAACCCAGATTGCGTTGGCATTGACTGGCCAAAAGATTGTAGATGATCTGGGTTGGACACAACAGAATGCGACGAGCTTTGCGATTGTGGCACATTAACAGGGCCAAAACTCATTGGGCCGGTAGTTTGCCCTCCAAGCTGCCCTGAGAATTTTCGTTGGCCTTGGCCGGAGTGCTGTCGCTGTCTCTGGTGCTGTAGCTGAGTTCCTGCTTGGCCGGCCCCAGATGGTCCCCCATTATCCGAAGGTGACCTTTGGGGCTGTTGTGAATCCACCTTATTGGCCGCCGTGTTTGGTTGCTTCTTTGGTGCTTTTCGTTTCGGTGCCGGTCCTCGAGGTCCATCTTTACCGTCTGTATTTTGGGTAGATCCTACAGCTGTAAAGAAATCTCCAACCGACTGTAGCTCCGGCTTCTGCTCTAGCACACCGTCTTCGCCCTTCTCTCTCTTTCTATGTATAGCAGGGTCCATATAGTCGGGATCTGAGACGCCATGTGGATAACGGTTGAACCAGTCGGAGTATTGAAGGATTGGCGATGATGCCGTACTACCATGGGTGGGGCCTCCGACACGAGCGGCATCAAGAGCATTGCGATACTGGGTGCGAATGTTTTCCACCATCCAGTGGAACATACCCCAGTACTTCATCATTTTCCGCAGAAATTTGACATTGACTGCTGAATTGGCTTCGGCTGTAGCCTTCATTGTTGGATTCCCGGAAAATATGCCTGTAATGTGGATCGCGGTTGAGGAAAAAGCGCAGTACCCGGCAAAGGGCGTGGAAACACTGCATTGGGCATCCTCAGCATCACGGAGAAGATCTGATATCTTATTAGCAGCAAGAAATGTCTTGGCACTAGATTGTGGAACGAATTCTTTTGGTGCTTTTTTTCCGAAGCGATCCTGAGAAAACGTGACAGCAGCCTGGTTTAAGAAGAGTAGATTCTGTTGGATCGACATGTGTAGGAAGAGGAGATGACTAGCGGTGTTCTCCGTTCGATGTATCTCAAGATTCTTCCGGCTATACTGAATTGCTTCCGGTAGCGAGCGCAACAATCCTTCTGTTTGCCGAACAAGTTTTCCATATTCGGACTCGGGGCTCCACATGGGATGTGAGTCTGTGTCTCTGCCTCCTTGATTGATATATGTAATGATTCGACCCCAGATAGAGATGGATCGGATCGTGTAAGCAGAGACGCCCATGGACTCTTTTAGCTCTTTCAGCTGGGCCTCCTCGGGTATCTCACGTTCCGGAGCTCTGCCATCAAGATACTCAGTGTGAGCGGGCATATCCAACTGGAAGTATTTCTCAGAGACTGGCAACGGTATCTTTATAGTTTCTTCTTTGATGAAGATTGGTCGATCGGTGCCGGAAGAGTTGAAACGGTCCATAAGGAAACACGCCCACATAGTACGACGACGGATCTCACGATCAATAAAGCTAAGCTTCGTCTTTCTATTGCGAGCATGGGGATCGTATTCCAAGTCTTTGTGCAGATGCAGAGCGAACGCCATGCGAATGGCCTGGCCACCCAACGCCCAAGCACGCCCTCCATGGCAGGTGCCGAATTCATGCAGCCCCAAAATAAGGAGGCAGGTCAGGATGGTAATATTGGGCCAATCATATCGTTTAGTGCATATATCCCTGGCGATTGATGCCCACTCCTCTCCACGCATAAATTGTTTCGACGCTGAGTTGAGCTTCGGGTTTGATGTGAATCGTGCCGCAATGGCACATACTGAAAGTATTAGCACCGGTGGCAGCGCGTCATTTCTGTCCGATTGTCAGTAATGCTCAGTAAAACGCATACCATGTAGAAGATTGCTTACTTTAACTTGCGCATATAGCTTGGTTTATGTAGCAAGTGATAAGATTGACCGTAAACACTGTCAAAAAATACCTCGGCTAGATGTTCCTGTACATCCTTTGGGGGGAGAGAGTCGATGCCTTCACGTTGCAGTTGGTTTTCTTCGTCTTCTCGGCTGTCGGGAGAACCTGGCTCGTTTTCTGGCATCTTTGGCCGTGGCGCCTTAGCCCAAGCCTCAAGATCCGGGCCGAATGCGTCATCGGCATTCCGTTTCTTGGGGGCAGGCTTTGTCGATGCGGCAGTACCAGTGCCTGGAATTGCCGGTTTAACCACCGCCCGAGGGATCGTAGAAAGTGAACTATGATCATTCTTGGGGAGAATTTTTATGATGCGCTCTTCCATACGCTTAAGACGCTTGTCAAGCATGGCCATGTAATCGGTACGCGGAGCAGCTTTGCGAGTAGTAACCTTGTAAACGCAAGGTATTCGTGATCTCAGACAGTGCTTGCACGCAGGCTTTTCTCCGGAGCAGCGAATCTTCTTGCGACGACAGGCGATGCAGGCCAAGGGCAACCGTTTGCGATCTTTTCCAGCTTTGGTTTTGAGCTCACTCCAAGCAGGCGGGGCGGAATCTTTGCCATCCTTTGTCTTACCACCCAGGTCAGTCCCATCACCTCGACGGTGGGAGGGCATACCAAATTCGTCGGTAGTTGGATCTTCGAGAGTGTTGGATGCGGGCGTATGTTTTTCGTGATTCGGATCGTCGGAGTTGTCCATACTGGCTCTTTGCGGATCTGGTTCTGCGCTTAGAGATGGACCGGGAAGAGGGACTATCGTATTTATGGCATGGGAAGGTGAAGCCGAAGCCGAAGCCATGACAGAGCTCATTGCCGGATGCTGCGAGAAAGAAGCCGCTTGATGACCGTCGATGGGGACCATGGCGTTTTGATCAGACAGGCCCGTATAAGGAAAACTAAAATCACCGAATTGAGAAGTAACTCCCATGATCGTGTTGGGCGACGAATCGGCATTCATCCCCCCGGGAA
This sequence comes from Hypomyces rosellus, assembly GCA_011799845.1. Classification (NCBI taxonomy): domain Eukaryota; kingdom Fungi; phylum Ascomycota; class Sordariomycetes; order Hypocreales; family Hypocreaceae; genus Hypomyces; species Hypomyces rosellus. Next base: position 2,105,309 of record WWCI01000003.1, read on the forward strand.
CATTGCCATGGTATAGTCGTGATGCAGCGTTGAGGCTCGGGTGCTGAGCATTTTGGAACTGGTGTCGGCGCATGCCCGCCCTGTCGTTGGACATGTTTTTGTTCTTTCAACTCGAGATTAATTTCAACTAGGAAGAATCGAGTCGATTGGGGAGAGGGCGGCGGCAGAACAAACACACAACCTTGGTCCTTTCATGAGGGTCGTTAACTCCACGCAATGATAGTGTCGACGTAAACTCAGGGCCGTGCAGTGGTATGCTGTGTCCGAGTCTGTGTCCGTGTCTGCGCCGTATGTAAGTCGTTGCCAAATGTTGAATGAGGTTGACAACAACCGACGCAGTTGCAACGATCAATAGTATTGATTTCTCAGAAAAACCAATATCTTCTGGCAGTGGCCAGCGCACAAGGCGACCGGGACATGAACAAGGCCAGCCAAGTAATAAATTGAAATGAGAAAATGAGAGAAAGTGAGAGACAAGATTTTGGACTGTGTCGGTGCCAGCAGGGCAGGCATGGAGGCAGGTAGTAGTAGTAGCAGTAGCAGCAGCAGCAGCAGCAGCAGCAGTACTAGGTAGTAAGCGGTAGTGAAGAAGGTGGGACAGTGGGACGCCGAGCGGATCGATGGGCCGCTAGCGGCCACCAGCACTTGCAGGTACAGATGGGGCTCACGGCTGGTAGGTAGGTTCGTACTGGTACAAGCGCTCCAACGAGGCCTGTAAACCTGCAGGGTTTCAGAAGCCGTTACCTCTCTGTGGACACATTCATGGACGCCTCTTCTCGGCCGGAGAGGGCGCTTGGACTCGCAGAAGGGTGTAGTGGAGGGTGCAGAGATGCAGAGGTGCAGAGGTGCAGAGGTGCAGAGGTACTTGGACAAGTTGATTTCAGTGCACTGTGGTGGAACCTTGAAGAAAAGCTGGGGGCAGCTTTGTTTAGCGCAAGTGGCCGGGAAGCTACTTGGGCTAAGAGTTTTAGCGTATAGCAGGTGCCACGGCGTTCTGGCAGCAGCCCCTGCAGCCCCTGCAACCACCTAAAAGGTTGCGGGCAGGGCAGCACTGTGGGGGTTGTGAAGAGTTGAGACCTTGAACCTTGGAAAAATTTGGAAAATTACCTTGTAGAGAAAGAAAGAAAAAAACAACTTGTAAATTCCGGCAGGCCGCGAAAAGAAATTCGACGTCGTTTTCCGAAGAGGGACGTGCATCGCGTATGTCGATCTTTTTCTCTTCATGTGAATCAACATGTCTTATATTGCACAGGTTGATAGGCATTGGCTGTCAAACGCAAGATACCACACATATTCCATAACCCCGGGCATTTCAGATCTGAGTTTGGTTGGTCGAAGAGGCGGAGGAGGGATGGTAAGAGGAGGGGACCAGCACGTCGGCCAAGTCATGAACAAGAGAGTTACTAGGTAGTTGTCAGTGGTGGTTGAGAATGATGATGGCGGTGTTGCAGCGTGTGATGGGCAACCTGCCCCTACCACACCTGTCCAATGTGCGTTGCCACGGTGTATGATATGATGTATGACCCAAATTGCCAGAGCCTTTCGTACCTTGGAGGGCGGTAATCGGCTCCATCCATGCGTTGTTTTTACTAATAGTGGGTGGGACACACAAGTTTGGGGAACAGAATGGATCCAATCCCATCTTCACTGGTTGACTGGCAAAGGGCGAACGCGGGGAACCTGGAGAAGGCTCGTAGTACTCGATATGCAGAGGAAGGGATGATTAAAGGGTCAACAAGAAGACAAAGAGATGGCGTGATGCATGTAAGCAGCCCATTCAGCACTGAAAAAGCTGAAAACAGGAGGGGTACGTACGCGTTGATGTGTTGGTTTCAACAGCCTAAAGACAATCGCCATGAAGTCACAGTGAAGAGGGAGGCGGTCTTAGTATCATTGGGGGAATCGTCCAACATGGAGTTGTACCTTGACAGTGCCAATTGATACATCTACTGTGGCTTGTAACGGGTTCTCGCGCGACAATTGCTTATCGACAGAGTAGCGTACAGTGCCGAAATAAGCATAGCTGGCCAGGGAGAAAGACAAAGAGCCATCCATACGACGTCGATGCTTCTAGTCATTCCGTACTAGATTCACATAACTCAAATCACTGAAATAAATAGTTACTCCGAAACAAATTGAGACAAACCACCTGATGTGCTCAATATTGTTAGGCTCGAATTCTACTTGCACTTTCTCCTTTTCCGGGGGTTAAAACGGTCTTTTTCTAGTAAAGACCAGCCCAAGTCTGTTGTTCATCCACGTCAAACGTCGACGGGTAATGTTCATGTTCCATTAGACTCTAAGCTTATAGCTAAGCTACCTGCCAAACCTACTAAGTAACCTACCATTGATGTCTTTTGTCTGATAATAAGGAGGGAATCGACTATCACGAGACAAAAGACCAGTGGCTTGGTGAACAAAGCGCAAGCCCATCAGCTAGAAAGGGGTCGTTGATCAGCCATCGCCTTGCTTTTAGGATTCTATGACTGCTGCCTTGAGATCAGTATTTCAGAACTCTGAAGTCACGTCACATAGCAATTACAAGCAAGAGGGGAGAGGAAAGAAAAGAAACGTTCAAACTAAAATAGTCTTACTGGCTTCTTCTGCCAATCCCACACAATTCCCGCTGAATGGGTGTGTGGCAGCCCGCTAAGGCGGACGGAGAACTGGCTTTTTAGTGTTGATACTGTAGTAAGTATGCATCGGGGAAAGCTCCGAGACGAAAGATCCGAGAAAGTAGTCATGCCAGAGAGGGGGGGGGATAATAACACTTCAGAAATAGACAGAAACAAATGGAATAAACAGATACAGGAGGAATTATGAGGTACAAGAACAAGTAAAAGAAATTGAAGAAAGAAAAAGGAAAAAGCAGGCAGAAGCATCGGAAGCCAAAAGACATGATAGTTGGAAATCTGTCTACCATAGTCAGCCTTCTGGTGTTTATATTCTCTTCTCGATCAAGAAACATTCCAATAGCCAACCAGTGGTGGTGAGTAAGATATTAGTAACATATTATGGCGGTTCATCCTCAAGGAGACGGAAAGAGTTATGGCTACATAGAAAACATGGATGGCAGGAATACATATATGCATACCTGCATTACATGCATGAACCCAAATATTGACTGTTGCCTAAAGATGGTCAAGTTTGACATGGACATCAAAGCGTATTCTAGTTTGTAACATCAACATCGACATCAACATCATGCATGTATTCTTTAGAAGAGAGAAGATGTTCACGCATAGCACGTCCCGGATCAGATTCAATCATGTCTAGTCACCCATTCGAAGTCAAGGCTGATATAGCGAGAACACAACTATGCCGTCTGAGCCGGGCCATGGATTGTAAAAAGCATCGCAGGTTTGTCCAGAGTCAGCGGCACCCAACAGCCTTGAGGCACTGTACAACCACGCCCCCAAATGCTAACGCAAGCCACTGGTTTGACTTACCAGACTGCTGGGAGCTTTGCAACCTTGGTTCGGACTAGGTTTCCCATCATGGCCATTCAGAAGGAAATCTGACAAGACGTGAGCGAATCAGTAAATGATGCCGTTCACGCGTCATACAAGAGCCTCGTTTTGACAGACACAGCGTCTCGATTTCTCATCCCCACTACTCAGCACCACGACAGGTCAGAAAGTGGCGCATTCGTTTTTCTTCTCATCCAATTGGCATCAAATTGACCAAGTAAGCAATAACAAAATGAGAGACAGAAGTGACGACGAGATAAAGGAGGAGTAAGGCTGCAGCAATGGATCCCAATTGAATGGGTGACCCAAGCGTCACCGTCTGGGGTAGAGACAAGGAACCAGGTTCCTTCATTGAGACGCTACGTCTGCAGATGCAAGTTGGCCGGTCGAGACTCAAGATGCCAAAAGAAGTGGATGCACCACAAAGCCTGTGCCGTTACCTTGCCATGTCGATCCACCGCCATCCATTCTAAATGCAAAAACAGGGAGCATGGATATATCCCAACTTCTTACCTCTATCACTTTTTTTCGACAGCAGCCCATGAGATTTTACAGGGAAAATGCCCCATCACAGGGGGTAGGGGAAGCCACCGCCGCCAGTTTGAGCCTCCCCCCCGAGCCATGTCACACTCCTTTTTATCTGCGGATTCTTATCCTCTTCTTTGTCTCTCCTTCTGTAGGGCCATGCAGCTCGGGTTCTGAAGTTTCCGAAATCAGATAATTGAGATGGCGTTATCAGGCAATCACATTAGAGGTGCCTCGATGTTAAGCAGATGGTAGCTAAATCCCTTGGTTGTGAAGTGCTCAGCGCTCAATGCCAGCATCCATGTTTTGTTGGCTAACCTACCAAATCGGACTAATAGTGGCAGCAAAAGACTGTATCCGGTATTTTGCCCAATCTAACACTGAGACTTGCGATGACATTATTAGTTCTCCCAACGGTAAGCACACCACCTTATCCGTTGTCCCTGAATGCGAATTGGTCGTTGGTTTATCTTTCATGATCCCGGTATTCACACGTGGAGACAAGAAACCTAGAGCTTCTTAATACTAGTAAGTTCAGCCCTAGAACCGTTTCCCACCCGCTCCTCTCCGGTGTTCTTTGTGTTCAGGGCGCAGTCAAGCCACGCTCAACACCGAACCTCAGACGGAGTCAAGATTCATTGCTGCATCCTCCGAGGACTCGGATATCAAGAGTTCCGGGCCAATGTCATGCTTCAACCAGGTTCCTGACATGCGCTTGAAGGTTTGGCAAGCTATCACTTAGTTAGCAATGCGTTCAAGCGCTACATACCCCTTCAACCATTAGGAAGGTTGGTCACGTTGAAGTTATTAAGATCAAGGATGTGCTTTCTTCTCCCCTCTGTTTATATCACATTATTTATGATCAGTAACATCAGACTGTAAGAAAAAGGAAATCAATAGCGACGGCTTACCGTTTACATATCGTCCAAGAAGGCATGCGTTGCGTCCGGCCAACCCAGCGTTCCAAAGCATACGGGATCATATTCCGTATCACACACAAAAAAAGCGACGGGCCAGACAATTTGAGCTCACTTCGAAGGCAGCTGCGAGCCAGAGTCTCAGATGATCACGCTCCAAATCTCGACCATCCAACACTTCTTTATTTTGAGCGTGGCTCCAGAAGTCTCAGGTTGCACACGGGTGTCTTGAAAAATATGACAAGTTATAGATCATCCCTGCCTAACCAACAACGGCCTACCGATTCGAGAGTGTTGAGCCAGCAATCCCTCCACTGCATATACTGCATCGCACAGATCTCCTTGGGGAACCAGTTACATGGCGTTGCTCATATCGGTGACTGCGGGATCTGGTAAGCCTCTCTTTTAGAAGTGCTTATAGCAATATACATTGCATGCGCCATCTTCCACTCAGCATCACGTCCGCCTTTTTTATTCACGATGCACATCTACTCAGACCGCTAAACTACAACAATTCCCAACAGAATCATGTGAAAGCGTTGTCTCGGCAAAGTTCCGCTTGATCATTTTATCGATCGGACCTGGGCCATATCTGGTTGTCTCAGTGAGCAAGACATTGTTCTGCTGATGGTTTACAGCGCTTTGGCCGAAGCAGAAAAAAAGAGGCTGTCCAGAGGTGGTTCGTATTTATGCCCCGTTCATACACACAGACGCACATAAGACTCGTGGCTGCCCGTGATTGAGAAGATAGTTTGTCCTATAAGCTATGGCGGTGCAGAGAGAGGGCATCCTAAAAGCTACTGCGAGGTGTGGAATCTAGCGGTTTTTAGAATCAACTTGAACATTTGCGGGGGTAGGACCTCAAAACAGCCTCTCGGAGACTTTTCACGACGATATCTTCGCACTCTGTTAATAGACCCCGCGCGCTGGGCTGGTTACAGGTGGATCTAGATGCGTATTCATGGTAAAACCGAATATTCCCATGCTAAGCTAACACTTTAGATGAAGGACTATCTATACAATTTGCCAACTTACAGATAGTTGGGCAAACGTGTTTCCGACATGCATCATAAGCCTAACCACAGAGATGGTCTACCATTTGAGATGCTACAAATACGACTAGCGATGATAAAGGATGACCTCTGAGAAAGTAGTGGTTTTGCATCAAATGGTACTTTATTAAACCATAAATATTAAGAGGTATAGTAGCGTGAGAGTATCATGAATCTCAGCTTGAAATTTTGTCTCATTATAACATCAGTTGCGAGTGTGGACCGAGGGTCTGAGATCAGAGTAGTAGGGTGATGCTCGAGACGGACGAAAGTTTCTGTTGGCTTGATACCTATATGTATTGAATAAATCCAGCTTATTTTCAATCAAGTGGCCATAGCTCAGCTGGGAGAGCGTCAGACTGAAGTCAAACTTCAAGTCCAACTAGGAATATCTGAAGGCCGTGTGTTCGAGCCACACTGGCCACATATTTTTTGGCATTTTTTTGTATTCCTATATGTCATGATAGGAGAAAGCTTGACCTTTTTCTCTCTGCTTTTTTTTACCAAAGTAACGACAACGAGTAGATATGAGCATACGTGGAAGCTATTCAACTCATAGTATAGGCATTTGTTAAAAGTAAAAATATCGTCCTTTTGAATAGGTGGTTTGGTTGAATCGTTATTACACGGAAATGCAGAAACCCAAGGGAGGGCTGCAACAACGCCACGGCACAACTTGCGAACAACATCAATCTTCTCTACAACTAACAGACGGGCTCGGGCTAACTCTGAAAACTGCCTACTTATACAGAGACGCGCTATGCGAACTGAAAACATCCCGTCTTATGAGGACTGAACATTGGCTGCATGCAATTCCGCCCTGAGAGATAATAGCCTTCTATATAGGGTAAGACTCGGTTTACGCAGCCAGCGTACATATAACCTGTCTGCTTGTTTTCGTCAAACTAACTATCTAGCTGATCTGTCTCTGCATGAACAAAAGCGAGTGCATATGAAGAAGAAAAACAAACAATAAATCATCTGCATTCGGCAAAAAGCAAATACCACAACCAGATATCCAAGCCAAAACTCAACCTCGGAGACAAAAAAGCACGTGGGATACGCATCCCGAGCCCCGGTGTCTCCGAGGATACGAACCGTATAAAAAATTTAAAATTTAAAACGCAAAAACAAAACCTGCCCTGTTTTCTTCATTTCGTGCCGTTGTGGGGGCCATGGTTTTCCGTTATTCGCTGTCTGGTCTGTTCGGCAGATGCTGAGCTCAAGGATCTTTTTTTTGGGGGGTGTTGTTTGCTGACTTAGTACTAACCTTTAACGGTTGCTTAAAACAAACAATTGGATGTTTGAGAAAAAAAGCGATAAGGAGTGGGGGTTGGAGAGTTACCCAGGTAGTGGAGCTTTGAATGATGCATCCTATCTAGGTAGTTGTAATATAGCGAGCGAGGATAACTTGAATGTCTGTTTGTAGTGAAGTTGCAAAGCTCTGACGACTTGGTGATGTGATGTGCAGATGCCCGCTGATGCTTGCTTATAGAGTTACTGATTAACTCTGAGTAGACGAAAGAAAGAAAAATGGAAGAAAGGAAATAAAGAAATAGGAGTTGAGACGATGCTATAATAAATGCATCCGGTTCCCACCTTCTACACATCCATAGACATGGACTCAAACTAGGAACGAACGAGCAAGTGAATATCACCGCAGGGGAGTCAGTTTCTTCAACTCTGCACTTTTGTAATTCCTTGGTTGCACTGGTGAGCATGAATGGTGAGACAGCAAGTTGCGAGGCAAGAGAATATATAGACATGACAACTATAAAAGTCATCACGAACCATGCCTTCAGCTACTCCAGCTCCCAGATAATAAAATGGATAGACTAGATGGAGTTATTCGGATATAAATCATAAACTTCTCCACCGACCATATGATAGGACATTGTCAACATCGAGGTACCACACATAATGCCAGGAAAAGATATATATGAAACGGTATTGCCATGGGCAATGGTATCAATACTAAAGAAACTTCTATATGCTAACAATGATGTACAATATTTTCTTTTACTCTGAGGCAGCCGCCTTTTCGCCCTTCTTACCCTTGGACCTCTTCCTCTTCTTCCTTGTCCCGTCAACATCGCCAATAATATTACTGCTCTCTCCCGTCTCCTGCTTCTTAGCTTTACCCTTGTGTCGGCGCTCCTCGTAGACCCGCTGGCCCTCATCATCGGCATCCAGCTTGACACCTTCAAACCCAAATGTCGGACCGCTTCGCTCAAACTCGGTTCCAAACACGTCGCGTCGCCATTGGCGTAAACGTGCCTTCTTGCCGAGTCGCTTCTTGTCGAGACGCTTCTTCTCTGGGTCGCGGAAAGTCGCTAACTTCTTGAGGCCCGCAAACTCGTTGAGAACCTTGTCCGAGGGCGCCAGCAGAATGTCGCGTGGTGTCATGCCAAAGGCTTGAGGTGATGTCTCACGGTAACGGAAACCCCCACTTCGAGAGGAAATGTCTTTGAGAAGGTCGTGATCTGTAAGCTGCATCTTGGCTTCTACAAGAGCCTCGAGTTTGGCTCGCTCTTGCCTGGCCTTCTTTTGAGATTCCAGTCTCACGCGCTTGTGGTCCGCCTTTCGCTTCTTGGATGGTGGTGCATCCTCGTCTTCTGCTTCGCTGCCTTGCACCTCCTCGGCATCGCTCAATGTTGCAGCTGGCTTCGATTCCTCATCCTCAAAGTCGGGGATGATATCCTTGATGTCGATGTCATCATCCCATTTCGGTTTATTTAGACGCTTCGTATTGCTTTTTCCTTCATCCTCACCATCCACGTACATTTCATCTTCTGATTCAGCCTCTTCATTCACGGCATAGTACTCATCGCCGAAACGTTTCTTCATTTCATCCTCCCATCTGTCGTCTTCCCAAGCGTCATCAAGGAACTTCATCCATTCCTCATCGGTGAGCTCTCTTCCTGTAGACCCAGCCGCCTGCTTAATCTTCTTAAGCTTCTGTTCAGTTTCCTCGAGCTTCAACTTTCGTAACCGCGCCTTTTCGTCTCGGCGCTCCTGCTTTTCTGCCTCCTTCTTTTCTCGTTCGAGCTCTCTCTGGCGTTTTCTACCAGTCTTGTCGTCTCGCCTGACCGATCGCGATGCTGTCAGGTCTCGAGAATAAGATTTTAGGACTTCATTGCTCTTCTCTGGATCTTCAAAACGCAGGTTATAGGCTTGTTCGAACTCATCGGCTCGGCCATCGTCTTCTCCGTCGTCTGATTCAAACGCCTCCCATCTCGAACCCTCATCTGCAACCCAGGCCCTAGATGTCATGAAGTTTGATAAGAACGTCTCTGGATCTCTGTCCGCATTGGTCACGTCCAGTTCCGACACCTTCAAAGCCTGCGCTCTGGAGGGGTGGACGCCATTGGCATTAGCCTTTGTTGCTTCCTTCCTCTTCATAAACCCGTCATCGTCCTCGGATTCGTCGGATTCGTCGCCTTCGTCCACCGCATTAATTTCCGTCAGAATAGACTTTTTCAGAGCATCCTGCTCTTGTGCATATGTCGCGGGGGCCTCTTCCTCGTCATCCGAGGCGCCAACATCACCACGCAAAATCTTTTCTCGATGATAGTCTCGAAGAAAGACTGGCTTTTCCTTCTTCTCCTCTAAAGATGTTTCACCAGCTTCATCATCGGGGTTGTAGAATGTGACATTCTTGTCGTAGACACGAGGGTCCTTGTTGCGAATGGCTTTCAAGGTAGCTGATATTTGGGCATCGAGATCCTCGGTAGCTAGGAATCCATCCTCATCTTCGCTTTCATCGGAAGAAGAACCGTCGCTGTCCTCACCATCGGCCTTTTTGAATTTCTCCTCCACTACCAAAGGGTTAGCTGGTTTGTGTAGGACAAGAGGTTGAGTACTGACGTCTTTGTTTCTCCTCACGTTTCTTATTATGTTCAAACCGTCGTGCATATTCCTCATTGACTTGGAAACCTTTCTTCTGAATTGCGGCCCCTCCATCATCCGAATCCGAATCGCTGTCGTCAAGAAGCTTGCGCTTGTTCTGCTTAGGTTTGCCATTGGTTGCTGCAGCCTGCGAACTCGGCCCGGCTGTACTGGGTGCCATTTTGAGGTTGAATTATGTTGGAATAACAACCTTTGAGTCGACAATGGCTGGTGAAAAAAAGTATGGACGTTTGGAGCCTCTACCAATTCCTGGCTCGCAACAACTTTTTTTTTCTGCCGCGCAAAAGCTCAAGAAATTTTGGCGGGGAGCTATCGGCTTAGGCGTAACTTTATGCCGAAGTCTTTGGCCTGTTAAAGAGCTCTCTGTGGCAAGTGGACGGCTAATACGATTTAGGCTTAGAACAAGACAACCTTGGAAGTCATTGGATGTTCTCTACGGAGTACCTATAACTATTTCCTTGCCTCTAGACAAAACAATATTTGCAATGAATTAATTACAAGTTTAACAGTAAGCTGTATCTTATATAGGTATAAAACAGATTGTAATAAAAAAGCGAAGAAAGGAAAAAGAAAGATTATCAATGAGGCGTACCCGATAACATTCAGAAAGATTCCAAGAGCTGGAATCTGATAAACTTGGCAACCTAGAGTTACCTTGGGGGTCGTACTACCTGTTAGTGAGGGACTGCCTACAAATTGAGTGCTCTTTGTATAGGGTATCCCCCGTGAGACGCATGCAGCCCTTCTGAATGACGGAATGGTTGCGCCTCTTCCATGCCTTCATGTAACCTGAACCCACCATTAGCTTGTCTTGCTTAGACAACCAACTTCTATTCCGAGCTGAGAAGGCAGCGACATTTGCTTGAGCTAGCGTCGTCATTACCTACCACTTCTATCCCTCCCTCGATCTTGTCTAGATCATTCACGAAATCAAATTCACATTGTCAATATGGCAGATTCTGGGAATGCTCCTAAGCCCAGCAGCAGCGTCAAGCTTGTGCTTCTTGGCGAGGCCGCTGTCGGAAAGGTTGGTCCATATCTTGAATTTTCTGACTCCGCCATGAACATTCAGCTGACTTGTGCGTGGTAGTCATCCTTGGTTCTGCGGTTCGTCAACAACGACTTCCAGGAGAATAAAGAGCCCACTATTGGTGGTATGATTCCCCGAACTTCCTGCCAGATCCCCTATGAGGGAAGAGTGCTAATTATATGACGATAGCGGCATTCCTGACGCAGAAATGCAACCTACCCACTCGCACCATCAAGTTTGAGATTTGGGATACCGCCGGTCAAGAACGATTCGCCTCACTCGCACCAATGTACTACCGAAATGCCCAGGCCGCCCTCGTCGTCTACGATCTTACGAAACCCACGTCACTAATCAAGGCCAAGCACTGGGTCGCCGAACTTCAACGACAAGCCTCGCCCGGAATCGTTATCGCCTTGGTAGGCAACAAGCTGGATCTGGCTGGCGATTCATCTGCCCGCGAAACGGAGGATGGAGAAGATGGAGAGGAGTCTGGTGATGCTCGCAAAATTTCAACAGATGAGGCCAAGTCATATGCCGATGAGGAGAGCCTGCTATTCTTCGAGACTAGTGCCAAGACTGGCTATAATGTTTCCGAGGTTTTCACAGCCATTGCAAATGCTATCCCAGAAACCTCTCTTAAGAGCGCCAGGGGACCAGGTGCAACGGGTGCGGCAAACAGGGCCGGTGATGAGCAGAGAGTGAATCTGGGAGGACCGAGAGATGCTGGCCCCAAGGATGGATGCGCTTGCTAGAAAGGAGATGAAAGTATATATACGATGTTGGTATTTTCAAGCTGCGCTCCTTTCTCGCGCTGGTCGGATGGGTCGGGTTGTTACGGCATGCCACACGGGAGTCAATCTTGCGTTTTTGGAGTCAATAATGTTCTAATTCTGCGCGCCATATCTTTTAGTATTTAGACGCTTAGTTCCTGCTTCAGAGCCCTCTTTTTCTTTGATTTGGCGTGAGCAAACCAATTCTTAATATGAGCGAGGATGCTGCAGGTCCTCATCGGCTACTAAGTAAAAAAGGCACGTGACCAATTGACTACCACAACAGGTGCATTGGTGGGATCCACTTTTATTTCCAAAGCGCGTCAAACTCCTCACCTCAAAGAACTTTCAGGCGTCCATCTGGAGAACCCTGATCAAGCCAAGTCCCCTGACTCAGTACCTTATGATTACCCGTGCCCCGATTCACTGAGGTCACGCTGTGACGTGGCGGTTTTTCTTTTCTTTTCCATCGCTCCTCGAATTGCCTTGCATTTTACGTTCTGGGCCCCTCGCTCTCTTCTCCAACTCCCATGGTGGCAAGCAAGCGAACATAGACCTGTTGCCGGCGATATGGCCTCGTCCATTTCCGAAGCTCAGGCCGAGCTAATAAAGTGCGTTTTGCATTTGTCAAAGGCATTGGTCATCTGTAGATGCTAACATGAAGCAGCTCGCTCACTCCTGACGATATTCCACATAAGCTGCGATGCGCCATCTGCAGCAAGCTTGCTGTGAATGCCTTTCGGCTTCCATGTTGCGAGCAGGCGATTTGCGAAACATGTATGTAATCACCTTAACACTGGCAATATCCTCCCCTTGATTGAATGCAAATCTGACAATCATTATCAGGCCAATCAAACCTACCCCAATCCTGCCCTGTTTGCGAACACTCGCCATTATCCGCAGAAGATTGCAATCCTAATAAGTCTTTGCGGACAACGATTCGAGTATTCCTACGAACGGCGGAGAAGAAACGTGAGGCAGCTCGACCTAAGGAATCAAAAGATTCTACGCCAAATACTCCAGTTGATGCGCCTAAGCCCTCGCTTCCCGAAGCAGACTTGGTGGAGCCAACCGAAAAACAAGAAGCTAGCGGTGAAGAGGCTACGGATGCTATAGTCCCCCAAGCCAAGGTTGAGAAGATTGATGATACGCATGAAGAAACCAAACAGGTAAGATTGCAGAGCAACGACTTTGGCTAGGTACATTCTAATTCTGTTGTATAGGATGAAACTGTGGTTGATGCCGAGGAGGTACCTCAAGAAGATTCAACTGCCGATATTGTGGTAAACACAATCGAAGGTGGCAATGAAGAGCAGGATGGTACTATTGAGTCCCAGGAACAGAATGCTACTGAGAGGGGAGATGGTGACGACGAAACTGGCAATGATCAAGAGCAATACAACTCTGAAACGGCAAACGGAGGATTTCCCAATATGATGTTTCCTGGCTCGGGTGACTTCAATCAAATGCAAATGATGATGGCTATGCAAAATGGGATGGGATCTAATTCATTTGGAGGATTTCCTATGATGGGTGGGTGCCGCTCTTCCCTCGTATCAACGTGAATTCCAAGGCTAACTTGCTCGTAGGTATGCCAGGAATGGGCATGGACCCTATGCAGATGCAGAACATGTTTATGAACGGTGGCTTTCAAGGCATGGGCATGAACGGCATGGGTGGCTTTGGAGGAGGATTTGGACAAGGCTCCAATGATAACTGGAACAATTCACAATCGTGGAATTTCGACCAAAATAATTACAATCAAAATGGTCCTGGCATGGGAACTGGTGATTTTGGGAACTTTAACTCAGGATTCCAGACAGGATACAATCAAGGTAATTATGGTCAATTCAATGACTATCGCCGTGGTTTCGGACGCGGTCGTGGACGTGGCCGTGGATACTACGGCGGATACGGCCGCGGTGGTTATCAACAAGGCGGCATGCACAATTATCAGGATCAAGCCCAGTTCTCACAGTATGGTCATAATCAAGGCTCTGGTACAAACTTTCAAGCCCAGGGTGAAGCCGGGGCACAAGGAGCGTTAACCGGGGGAAGCCAGGCCGATGAGCAAGACAGCAGCAATCAACCAGAAGGTGACATCGATCAAACTAAAGGACCAGAAGCCGGGGATGGTGGTAATTCAGAAGGGCCCAAAAGGGACCCTACCGAATCTGCATCTCGTGAGACCATAGGCAATGAAGTTCCTGGAGACTTGTCACGCACGACAGCGACTCCACCTAATGGCCCTAGTATGGTGGGCGGTATGAATAATCGGAATAGCGTTGGTGCTATTCGCTCGATTCTAACTGCTCCAGATGCCCCCATTAACGCTCCCAAGGGCCCCAAGGCTATGCGACAAGGTTTGCCCAATACCAGCCTCTTGAATCTACGAGCCCGCGGGTTCCAAGTTGAAGATAGTGGTCTGCCAGTGCACAAACCAGCCGTGCCGCCACAGTCAAATCCAACCACCCGGCCAGGTTCCAGAAGTAGTACTCCTAATCTTGAAAAGGAGAAGGACCGTGATGCCCTTCGTGACCGCAGCAAGGAGCAATCTAAAGAGTACGACAAGCGTGATAGAAGCGAGGCCAATAGCACTCAGGAACGAGAACGTGACAGAGAGCGCGATCGTGGCCGCGACAGGGACCGGGAACCGGAGCAGTCCCGATCAGGCTCACGAACCAGTAGTAAAAGCCGAAGCAAAAGTCGAAGTAAAAGCCGGAGTCGCAGCCGGAGTCGTGGGCATAGAAGTTCGCATCGCCGAAGGCACCAGCACCCCGAGGCTGCAGAAGATGATGAGAAAGATGAGACTTATCGCCGGAGACGGCACAAGAGCAGAAGACATGCGTACTACGACGACGAAGAACCCCAACGCTCCAAAGATGATAGAGCAGCGGAAAAGTCTCGGTCAGCTTCGCCAGACGAGTCTAAGAGATCAAGCCATCGAAGCCGCAAGGACAGGGATTACGAACGGCGAAGTGGCCGGGATAAGGACAAGTATCGTGATGATGACGACGACCGCCAGAAGTCGAGTCATCGCTCACATCGCGATCGTGATTACGAGCACTCGTCAAGACGCCATGACAAGGACCGAGAACGCGACAAGGACAGAAAAGATCGCAAAGAGCGACACCGGGAGAGAGATCGTGAGCGCGAGCATAGGCATAATAGCAGCAGCAGAAAACACTCGGTCGATGGTACATCAACACCAGCTGAGAAGAACTTCGACCCCCCGACTGGCCCCCGAGGCTTCGACATCAAAGGCGGCTCACGCACCCAGGACAAGCCCGAGACGGAACGACGCCCGCAAAAGGACGTGCACACTCTAGAGCGAGAAGCACGCAATCGCGAGCGCCTGCTGAAGGAGGCACAGCGAATGGCGGGACTTGCAGGGCTAGCAGGGTCGAAACGCAGCCGGGATAACGATGATGACGGGGGAAATGGACGCAAAGGTCGGAGAAGCAGCCGACGGAGCGAACTTAATGGCGATGATGAGGAAGAGCGCATGCGACGATTAGAAGCCGAGCGAGAGGGTGGACGCTGGGGTTAGTCCACCCCCTGCTGTTTTGCTACAATAAAGAAACAAAAAAAGAAAAGAAAACACAAACCGTTTGCCTGACGCTTTTCCCTGGGTGAAACCTTTTTTCTTTTTGGATGATTTGATGATGATGTGTATGGCGGGTTAAACGGTGGCTGGCAAGGGGGGAGGCGGCAAATATGGAAAGGGAGAGAAGGGGGGAGTTTTTAAAGCTGCGTGTGGTTTTTGTTTTTTGCGATGCTGTAACGTCTGGCTCTTTTTATTATTACGCTCTGGAGGATAAAACATGTAGATGGCATCGTCCCCCCTCTCCCCTTCTTGTTGAAACAAAAAGAAAAAAGGAAAAAAAAGGGAACATAGACAAAAAAAATCATTTCCGGTTTGGGGTTGCATCGCATTTCTGGATTTTTGGTTCATGGTCAAACGGGGGAGTAGGTCTACCCGGAAGTTGTAAAATTAATATAGCTATCTTGTAAAAAAAAAAAAAAAAAAAAAAAAACTCTATATCGAATTCTGGAAAAAAGAAATTGGCTCGGTGAATATGTTATGATGATATGATTGGCATGGAGTAGGCTTCAAGCATTTTCTAATAAATTGTTTTGGTTTTAGTCGTGGATACATTTCAGGGAATTTATTATAAAGACCTCCTTTTTAGGGGGTCACCAACACTTCATCCCATCACATCTCCTTCGGCAACCTTTTCAACCCTGCCATAGGATACCCAAGGAGCCAATAATACAACATTGCACAAGACAAAACAAGTCCGAATATCCATCTCAATCATGCAGAGAATATCGTCACGTCTCTTTCTTTCATCTACATCTGTTTAGAGACAAGGTGCGCGCGCGTGTGTGCATACACCTGGCGTTCAACAACCAACCCATGATATGTAGCTTTATTTTATTTCATCCCTCAACGCCACTCAGATGCCCAAATGCAGTCTGATATCCCAATTGCTCTGACGAGGCTTTCTCCCCCCCTCTTGATGTTGCGCACAACCTTGATTTCACCCCTATATAAGATTCAAAAAATTGCGTCCTCCTCCGTCTAGTATATGCCCTGCGTGCGGTATTGGAAGGTATCATAACTATGTTTCGAGTTAGTGAGTGTCCGCCCAACAACAAATGTTTTTGCAACTTACAGTCTTGTATAATAGCTGCCATAAGATTTTGAAACCAGGTCAGTCTCAACAAATTGCTCTGCTTCATCCGCACTGAGATGCAGCTGGAAGCGTTGTCGGAGAGTATTTGTAGCATGTGCTACACCAACAGAGAAGCAGGGCATTTTGGAGTCATGACCCATCATTTGAACCAAATCAATAATGTTATCTGCGGAT
Source organism: Hypomyces rosellus (assembly GCA_011799845.1). Classification (NCBI taxonomy): domain Eukaryota; kingdom Fungi; phylum Ascomycota; class Sordariomycetes; order Hypocreales; family Hypocreaceae; genus Hypomyces; species Hypomyces rosellus. The sequence goes on from WWCI01000003.1 coordinate 2,121,856, forward strand.
CGCCGTAATGCTGAACAAGTTTCATGTTAGCTCCAAAGGGGTCAAGATATTCTTGGGGTATGCGGGCTACTTACCTTGGAACGCTTGTTTGCATAGTTTTTTATAATCTTCGTAATCCGGCGAGCCCAATCCTCCCAAAACATCGACATACTCATGCGTAAGCTTGAAAGGAGCTGCCTCAAATCCAACTGAGCCAGGAGAGTTTGAAAGCATAAATCCAAAATCGATATGTATAATGTGTCCCTCGCTGTCAATCAGAACATTCCCATTATGTCTGTCTTTTAGCTGTAGGACATAGGATATAATACTGTAAGCCGCTAATGAGCGCTTGAACGCATCGATGCCGGCTCTATAAGGCTCGCTGTCCGGCTGCCCAAATGCTTTGGAAAAATGATCCTTGAGGGTAGCTATCCGATGCCGGGGATTGCTTCCAGACTCTATCGAAGCGAGGGTGAGACTTCGCTTGAGCGAATGGAGAGACACGCCATTTGTGATTGTCTCGATAAGACCAGATGACTCTCCTGTTACCAGGATACGCATCAATTTGACCCAGACATTCACCTTGGCGTCTACCCAGATCTTGTGACAGACGTTGATAAGCTGGCAGGCAAACGCCTCCTGTCGCAGATCCGCACCCGTCTTGATAATCACACTCACAAGATCCCAGTTCTTCATCCAGCCGTACGGAGATGACTTTCGAATTCGTTCCTTCTTAGCCTCCCAGGCCTCTCCAAAGACAGCCGCACTAGGGTCATCGCGATCGCCCCGACGCTGGACACCACCCGTCTTGATGTCGTTCTCCATCCTTTCTCTCCCCGCGCATGCATTGATGTTGGTGTCGATGGGAGTCTCAGGGGCTTCTTCGTCTAGATCAGCATTCATCCCCGGTACGGCACCAGTGGTTGTGGCCTTGGCGATGATGGTATCGAACGTGGGCCCTTGATCGTCTTGATCAAAGCTCTGCTCCTCCATACTCTGCATGCTTGCAATGATCTTGGCCCTAATGGCAGCAACCTCATGCCTCGGTCGCTTTCCGCTGGTGGCTTCGAGCTGCGCAAGCATCTGGGATGCCGTCCTCATATGTGTTGCCAGGGCTGAAAAATCGGGCTGATCAGCGGATGTATTTCGACCCATATTCACCGTCAACTTGCGCCGAGAGCCAGGACTATTGGATCTGGAAGTGAGTGTCTCCGAGGTACGCGGAGTTGCTACGTCAAAGGTCGTAGATGTCGTCGTGGCCCCACTAGAAAGACGTTGATCTGGAGACTGCTTTGAGCTAGGGGTTACTATCGGGTCATCATCATAAGCTGTTAGAAGTGGTGAGCTCCCTAAATCGCCCGAGGTAGGTTCAAAGACGCTATCGATGATTGGTTCAGGAGCTCGAGTCGTCTGGACAATCCTTGGCGTTTCCGAGGAAAGATCAAATAATCGTTTCGAGGATCCACCTCCTGCAGTCAGATTAGGGAGTAGGCGTTGGTTGTCTGGGGTTTCGGGGTCAAAGGTAAAATCGTCTCTAAGAACTTCAACCATGAGGAGGTAGGGCACTTTCTCGGCACTATTCAGTACAGTTGATTCGGCAGGATTCAGGCGCACAATTCTGTGGTGTCGACTTCTCCCCGGAGCGCCATCTACAAGGGTTGGTGGGCAAATGACGGGAATATCAATCTCAGCAGGCAAGTCTCGCGCTATCAAGGCCAGCTCGGCCCGTAGAGCACTCATTCGGGCGGGCTTCGGCACAGCAACCAGACGATTGGAAATGCCTTCGAGAGCAGACAGGAATTGGGTCTGTGAGCGAAAGTAGTGTTGTCTTAGTAGTTTTGTCTTTTGAGTCGCCGACATACTCGTCGTGTTGTGGGCTACCTTTGAGTGGTGAGAATGTCTTCTATGGATACCATCCGGGGGTCTCGACGTAGGCCCAGCTGAAACCGGGGTGGCAGGTCTGGAAGGTACATTTGGAGATGGCAGAGGCAACGACGCCGTGCTGAGCCTGGCTTCCAGTGACCTCATTTCCAAAGCAGACGGCCTCTTTGAATCTGTCGCAAACTTGGGGTTTAGTGGTGAAGACGTTACTGGCGCTGGCGAAATGCTCTTTGATGATGCATGGCGGGTGACGGTGGGGACGTTGGGATCAGGCGCACTTGAATTCCTCCCCTCTTTTGCTCGTCGAGACTTTGTGCTCAGGACTGACGTCGTGTTCGCCCTCGTGGGTTTAGGCATGTCGGTTGTCTCCGCCGTGGGCTCTGTTATCGGTTGAGGTTTCCGAGCTTGCGCAACGGCAAGGGGACCAGCCCATCTTGGCATCATCGGCAGAGCAACACTTGCGAGGACGAAGCTCGAGAGGACGGTGACGGGCAGGACATTTTCCTTGATCTTGCCATGGCGGGCAGTATCGGTCAAGCCAAAGACGATGTGCTGAACCTTGTTGTATACTCGACGGCAGGTCTGGAAGGAACCGGACCGGGGATGCGAAGAGAGGTCGTGTAGGTATGTCTGGAATAGCCAAAAGGTCTGTGGTGAACTCTCTGGTTAGCGTTGCATGCGGCGAGCATTGCGAATTCCCTGATGGTAAAGACACACCAACAACGCAGCAGTGACCGACTCCTCGCACAAATCCAAGAGAAACTCCTCGAGAGCCATTGACTCATTGTCGACGCTGATTATGAGGTGGCATAGTTGCGGGAGGAAGAACTCAATGTCCTCGTAGGGGAACTGGCGCAATTTATTACACAGAACATAGTGAATGCCCACATGATCGGCGTAACGACTATACGAGAGAGAGAGGAGACGGACTCAATTAGCGACCGCTGTGCCGCGCATGAAGATGACCATGGGGAACATGGGGCAATGGGAGAGCTATATATTATATCAAGGCGGGCAAACGGGCGGGACAGAAGAAAGCAGCAGCAGAAGAAGAACAAGTAAAGCAAAACAATGCAATGCAATGCAACACAAAAACTCACGAGAGGTACGAAACGGCGAGGAATGGGTTCGAATTAAAGACGTCGGATTCGAGGAATCGTTGCAACAGGTCCCACGACATTTGGTGACGCGAGGTAGCGAGCGGACAAGGTGGGATGGGACGGGAAGGTTTGGCGGCGGCGGTGCCTCATTTAGCTGGGAATTGAAGCAGTTGTTGTAGCGTTTGCTCGGCCTCGCATGGCTGGGAGGGGGAAAAAGATGCCGTTTTCCACTTCCGAGCTATAACAAGCAGTAATAGTTGTTGCTGTCGTTGTCTGTATTGGGGGGGACCGTTGCGGTTTCGGCGGTTTGCGGTTTACGGTGGCGGATGCGGTTTTGCGGATGGGGCGGGATGAAGAGGGAAAAGCCAAATGGATGGATGGAATGGATGGATCTTGGGAATGAATTGGTGGTGGAGGGGGGGAGACGGGGATCCCAGGGGTTTGTTGGATGGATTTGTTGTTGAATTGGCACCGGTACTGACACACTGGCACTGGAAACAACCCGTCTTGTCTTGTGTGTGTGTCTCTGAAACCTGTGACCTGTCCTGTCCACAGCGGGCAGCCAGATTGGGAACGAGCATCCATCCGCCTTTTCGTTCTTTTTTTGTTAGTGCCTGATGTTTCTGGTGTCCATGAGTTGAGCTTCCCAATCGAGCGCACTGTAACAACAGAATACTCCCTACAATGGGCAGGTATCTGACATTGATGGATCCATTGATGTGATTCTCATTTCCTTTTCTTTTCCCTTTTCCTTCTTTTCCTCTCTCTTCTCTTCTCTTTTCTTCTTCTCATCTCATGCAAAAATGGTGAGTCTCATGCTTCGGGTACTTGGGCCAAGGCTTGTTCGCCTTTCTTCGCCTAATGCTTGGCTACTGGGGAAGAAGATGAAATAAAAATAAAAATAAATTAAATTAAATTAAAACTTTGCATTCCAGATAACTGCTACGAGAAGCAAGGAAACATCATCGTCTCAAGGTTAATCCTCCGTAGAAATCATCTACACGTGGCATGGCCAACAACCACATTCTCTTGTCTCTGTTCCATCCATCTCAACCCACGCTCTTACATCTACATCATTCATCCGTAACATGTTTCACCCTCACTATCATTAGACAAGTAAAACTCCAAGCAGCAGTTTACGTTACTCGAACATGTAGTCATTTACCTGGTAGACTACCTAGTAGATAGTACGCATCTTGTAACTATATCTTTTGTATTCATGTGACACCAAGTGCCCCAAAGCTTATTAACTAATTCCACTGAGGAGTAAATACTTCTTTAAATGCTCAGATAGGTTCTCATCAGCTCCTAAGAATGAAGCTCAATCCAGTGACTCTCATTCTCGAAGCATTATAACAAGTCCATCCATCTAGAGTGTTGCCGTTACTGTCTTCTGTCCTAACCCCCCAACGCCGTTGCCGTTGTATGGTATTTTTATGCTAAACCCAGTAAAAACGCCCATTCATTCCCCTTCGTATCCGTCATGATGCATGCAAGTCCCGTGCGAGACTCAAGATGATGCCCATTCACATTGCCCATGTTTTTTGTGTGGGTTCTTTTTTGTGTTTTTTTTTGGGATACAATATTTCAAGCCGCCACCTTCTTGCGGCGCCCTCCCCTGCCTCTCTTCTTGGGCTCCTCCATCTCTTCATCACTCTCGCTCTCCTTGGCCTTGGCCTTGCTACCCTCCTTCTCATTCTCTACACGACTGACAATCTCTCGCAAAAAGTCCCACTGCTCATCTGTTTCGACGACCTGTTTCAGCATGGAGGCGGTGACTCTTTTGGAGCCCTTTTCCTTGGCTACATCTGCACTTTTTGAGACGAGCTGGATCATGAACATTTCTAGTGCTTTACCGACGGCAATGGGGGTTTGCTGAGCTACTTTACCCACTTCTTCATCGGCTTGCATAATTCTCTTAATCCGAGCCGTGGGGAATTTGGTCTTGACTGGGGAGGGCTCAACGGCTGGAGGGGGTGGTGGCGGCACTGCTGCCTTTCTGGGAGGCATGATGGGAGATGTTGCTGCAGCCGACGACGACGATGGCGAAGTTTCGGCAGCACTACTACTAGTAGCGTACGCTTGCTGCCTGTATGATGGGGCGGCAGCAAATCTTGTCTGCAGGCCGTCGTAGCTCGACCAAGAGGATGATGGGTTTTGGCGATACTGAACCGGCGGGGAATAGCCTTCCAGCGCCACGTAGTCGGATTTGAGAACAGACGGCGGTTCAGTAGTTGAAGAAGACGTCGTCTGTGTTGCTGGATGGGGATGGGGATGGGGGTTCAGATGCTGATTCGGATGCTGATGCGATTGCGGGGCAGCACCAGGGGTGTATTGAGCGTATTGGGTGTACTGGTAAGGGTTGGAGGCGGCAGAGGATGGGCCGTAGCTGTAGGAGGGAGGCTGCAATTTATATCCAGCTTGAGGGTGGATTGGGTGGCTTGTAGGAGGTTGTTGAAGTTGCGGTGCGGCTTGGGTGGGGCCCCCCGAATAAAACGACGACAGGTCCGGCGACCTTGGCGCGTAGCTTGTTGAAGCATTATTATCGTCTGCAGACATTTTTTTCTCCCCCTCTCTCGCTCTCGCTCTCCCTTCCTTTTCTTATTTTTTATTTATTTTTTATTTTTGCATTAGCCTCCGATGGAAAATCCCAGCGCGCAAAGCAGCCGTCCTTGCGTGAAACTTTGTCTTATTGAAATATGGGTTCAATATTAACAAATTTCCCCTTTTCTTCATTCAAAGTGTTGGTCCAAAATAGGCTGGTTGCAATGCATGGACACTGGATTGGATTCATCCAATATCTCTCTGTATCCCTGTTCGTTGCTGGGTTTTAGCACTGCTTGTCGCTATTTAGTACCCGACTGCAGTGGAGTGCAGCGCAGTGGGCTCTGACAGCAAACAATAGGTACCCTGAGGTAGCGCCGAAGCTGATGATGCAATGCCCTGCGGATTCAATGCCCAACTCCGTCCAATTTTTAGGTGGAGCTTCCACGCTGACTGACTCTCCTGTAGTGCGTGCGTCTTTTCTTCCAAGGTAGGTTCCAATCTTGCGCTGCGCTGCAGGCCCTGAAAGGGAAAAAAAAGAAATGGAATAGCGGGGTTCCCGGAACCTTGCGATTGGGACACACGCGCGCCACGCTTCTGGATTCTTGGTATTGCAGATGCCGTGTAAGTGGATATAAAAACCCTCGAGCTTCCCTTTTTGCTGGCTGGCGGTATAATCTGTGCAAATATGAACAACTCAAGGTGACGAGGTGAGTTGTGTTGACCAATTCAGAGTGTATGGGAAACAATCTTCTATTCAATGCTAGAAAACTAGCTATTGAAGAGAGCTCATTCCTCAAATACCAAGGATACGTCTCTGGCAGCTGGATGAATCGTTCCTCCTCTTTATATCTTCAAGAGTGGGATGCCAATCCTGCCGCTTTTGACTTCCTCAGATACAACGTTCTTCAAGTCTTTGCCCCTGTCCTCCCAAGTTATGAGAAGTAATTGAAATGGTAGACCGGTATTCGTTCCGGGGGAGAACACGGATTCTCTCAACGTCATAAACGCCTCGTATAAGTGTGCCCCGAGGACCTCGTATACATGGGGTGACGAAGGGATACAATGTAAAAAAAGAAAAGAAAAGACGGGAGGAATACAAAGAGTATGTAAGCAATATCGTCGTATACAATGACATATGCCTACAAACGGAAAAAAAGAAAATAAAAAAAGAAACCGAATGTTGCAACGTTTCCCAGTTGTGGCTCGATCTGGACGAGTGGTTCGAATCTTAGCAATCTTGGGTGCACATTGTCTCCTCGGTTTCGGAGGCGTTCGCGATCAAAATCCCACCAGCGCACGCGGCCGGAGGGAATACCGGGCGTTTATATGCGCATTCAGGGTCCATTAGTCCTTAACCTGATTGACGGCTATTATTACTAGGCTTGGTGCGACTCCAACCAAAAAAAAAAAAACCAACACACTGAGTGGACTGAGGTGGTTTTGCTTGCGCAGCCCCGAGTTGGTGCTTGAGGCGGCGTTGGAACGAACCACGCACCCCCTCCATTTCAGGGAGAAGGTCCCTTGTAGGCATCACTTGTGAGGGTGTGTGTCTAGACTAAATCAAGCTGGTACCCTCCAATCGGGAATGGCCAGCTTTGCCTTTTTGCATTCCCCACCGCATGCGACTCACCACAGACTTCACATCGTGTCAGCATAGCGTGCAGCCTCTCACCTCCTTATCCTCCCACACACACACAACACGCGCACACGCACGCACACGCACACACATACAGCTCTTTGCACCAAGCGCCATGGATCAAGGTCAAAAAAACCATGGCGGCGCCGTGTGTTACTTTTGGTCGGATATCAACTCCATGATGCGTGCTATTTTACGGCCCCCGGTATCATGACCCCCTAAGAAGAGAGCACGTATGGCGGCCTCCATGGAAGCAATATTCATTTTTTTATTCCCAACTTGATGGCGTCACATTCTTGTCAGACGCCACCCAACTGTTGCCTACCTGCCGATATGCAAGTCCTTTAACAACGGCTGAAATCGCGCAGAGCCGCACACATGGCACGCAGAGGATACCCAACGGGCCTGATCGTTGAATGCCAGCCTTGTTTAGCCATCATCTCACTTCCGTCTCTGCATCTCTCCTTTTGATGCGTCATAGGAACATGGCGCGTCTGATGACCTCAGGCAAGCCTCGACTCATCCCTACTAGGTAGGTAGGCAAAGGCTGCCACACCCCAAGGTATCCGCTTGTTGCCTGCTCAGGCAAGAGTTCACAGAAATGCCTCCCGCGGACCCGACAACACATTTCAGCACGTCACTTTAAGAGGTAAGAAGAATCCATTGATTTGTTTGTTTATTTGTTCATTATTTCCACCAAAAATTCCCCATGTTCTCGCTATAAGATGATAAAGAATTAAGAGCTTAATACTGAGCCGGGTCTGGTGACGAAGCCGAGTTATATACAACTATGGTTCCCGATCTATCCACACAATTAGGCCCTCCTTGATTACCTACTTGATCTAATCTGACAGCCACTTTTTCTGCTGCTTCCCATTTGCAGGCATCTTGTCAAACCTCTTTCTAATCTCTCCCACAATAGTCCGCAGACCATACAACCTCTTTCGTCTAGTGCTCGATAGGAATATCGAAGCTATTGGCCACGCGTGGATACCGCCATCGAACCTTCGCGCTTCGACCTCAACTTTAGCTCGATCCAACCGATTAACGAGATTCTCGATGTCTGGCGACAGCACCTCTTCTCCCCCATATGTGATAAAGAAGCCACGTTCCGGACTAGCCAGTTTCCACAGGCTCTTATCCTCGCACATTCCTGGCGATGATAACTCCCGATGTGATAATGTATCTCCAGCGTATTCGCATCCGTATTTCCAGAGAGAGCTTCGATCAAGGTAGTCGACATTGGATGGATAATGTAGATTCGACACAAGCGTGACCCAAGGGGAAATCAGAGTAGCCATCCTCGGGATGGCAAAAGTAGGAGGGAAACCTTGTGCGAAATCGTCGTGCAACCCTGACTTGTATCCATTTACCTGCTGGCTCTGGATTTGAGCGCCAAGTTCTAGTAGTAGGCTTAGAATCAAGGTGGCACCGGCCGAATCGCCAGCAACGCAGACCTTGGAAGCATCCTTGGCTACTTCGAGGACGTGCCTATAGCCCTCGAGCGTTTGGAACACTTGAGTCGGATAGACCTGGTCTGGGACCAAACTGTAGTCCAAGGCAAAAATGGCGGGGTTGTCATATCCAGCATCGCGAAGCAAGTCGTGCCACGCGAATAGGAACTCCATGTAGAAGTAGCATGATCCCATGGCAAATCCGCCCCCTGATTCCGCATTAGCTCTGACTATAACCTATGCACGTAGTCCATCTTACCGTGGGCGTAGTAAATGACAATATCAGGATCTTTTTCTGGGTTATGCTTGATCCAGATGCCATTTGCCTTGTTATTGCCCTGTATCACTGTTAGTGAACTCTCTCTCTTGACCATGTACAAGTCTGCGGCTTACCTCGCCGACTGTCTGCTCCTCCCAATGCACGGGAAAGTCTTTCAATCCATGCCTCATCATGCGCCATTTCATAAATGGCAGTGCCACCTCTTTAGAAAAGAAGACACGCCCCACCTCGGAGGGCATGCTCTTGAAAGAATAACGCACGCATCTTATCACGATATCCTCAAATACCGTAGATCCTTTAAAGTATGAGCTCTTTACCGAGGAAGGCTTCCTCCAGTAGCGATCTAAGAAAAAGGTAATGGGTAGATGAAACACTTTTTATGTGTTATTCCTTTGTTAGCACACGGCCGTGTTGAGACACTCCTTGATTTTTGTTGAGAGGGATCGTGTGTGAACATACAAAGAAAGGGTAGAGCTCTGAGGACGGCGAATACGGTTGGGAACAAGCCTGCTTGTAAGACCAACTGTGGCGCGAGAAAGACACAGAACGCGACGCAATCAATGAGAGAGACTGGTCCAAGAATCATGATGAAATATTTTGAAGAGAATAATAAATGTCGAAAGGGGTTTGTTTCTGTTTGACTTTACTTTGCTAATTGGCTCATATCGGTTGGCGATTTACTTGGTTCGCTTTCACCAGCAGTGAATTCTGACCTCCGGGATATTGAAGATGATGGGATGAGTGACTCGTATGAAGAAGAAGAAAGAAGAGGAGGGATTAACAAATGGAAGAACTGTTGTAGATCCTCAGTTTTGGGAGGAGGAGAATGGATGTGTGAATGTTTATATCAAATTCGCCCGACTTTGGTCAGGAGTCGACCAGTAATTAAGGTAATGCGTGACGTCTACAACGATCTCGGCAGGCGTCAAACTTCCTCCTTCCCTCCCCTCCCCCCGGACTCTACAAGGTATCCCGCTGTACGAAGTAAGCTTGGATCGTCTCACGGCCCATCAACCCGGTTAATTTTGCCTTTCACATGCTTCCCCCGGCCCCCTGTACCCAGCTAAAAACGGTCTCCTCCGTCCAGTAACTAGCATCTTTACGAGTAGCAGAAGCGTCTGATGTCGCATTCGGCCGATAATGGTCTATCGAGTCAAGAGAGAGAGAGAAAGAGGCAAAAAAAGACTCTCCAAGTTGCTACCTTCAAATTTATCGATTCACCCAATGGCATGTTGAAGGGGGGTGGTTACCAGGATGTCTGTGCTATTCCCACTTCTTTTAATTTTGATTTGTCGCGTCAAAAGTTTGGGCGCGGAACGTGCATGAAGAGGTTACTGCAAGCACTGCATATCATTTCGGTAGAGCCACTTTTTTCTTTTTCCTTTCTCTCATTCTTCAGCTTTTCTGGGGCAGATTAATAACTGAGGGCAAAAAAGTGACTTACATAATACGTGGTGAGCTTGCGGGAAGACGTTGGGCATTCACCGCACAAATGAGTCTTGAGTGAACGCTTCCTCGTAGAAGTGCACGTACAATATATTTACTGTATTGCATTGCACTATATTGTTTATCTTATTGGAAATTTCTTGGGCTGCACATTTCAGTCATACTTTGTCGGAATCCGCAGCCATCATCATGGGTGATCAAGTGAAGGAGATATCTACCGAGTCCTCCTTTCCCTTAACAGACATGGATAAATGGGTCTTGTCACAAACGGACGAGGAGTACGTTTCTCACGATTGGGAGAACCTGGAGGAGATTATAGGTGAATTGCAGCTTCCAAGTTGTACCGAAATAGTGTAAATTTTGTTAGGCTAACGGTAACATCTCAAGAGTCAAACGATCTGTCCATTCTGAAGCGGAAGCCGTCTGACCTTCGCCGATATATCAAGTGGTCAACGGAAACCAAGGCTGAATATGGCACCGTAACTGAATACATCCTCCAAAACCGCTTACCCAAGTTCTGGGGCCGCCCCCCATTCACTCCTGAATCCCACGTCCCCTTCGAAGTGCCCTCGGATTACAAGATCCTTTTGAACGACTGGCCATACGGGCTTGCGCCGGGTATCACGCACATTGTCGTTTGGACTCGTACTTTGATTCCCACCGAGCCCGTGATGGGCGACTTGACACCAGAGAGTAGGGTCTTGGTCGAAGACTTTGTCAAGAAGTGCTTTGTCGATACGCTGGGGCCCAATGGAAAGGACCAAGTGCTGTGGTTCAAGAACTGGGTTTCCATACAGAGTGTCCGAACGCTTGAGCATTTCCATGTCTTGGTTCGCGATGTTGACGACGACACCCTTGAGCGTTGGACGGGAGAACGGCCTCAGCGGGGCATGTAGAGTCAATTATAGACCTGGATAGAGTATAATGAATAGATGAAACCTTAGGCAGCCCTTCGTGCTCGGCGGTTTCCCTGTGATGGAGTCTCGCCAGCACCAGCACCAGCACCAGCACCCTGCATCTGCGCCAACTGTTGCTTGCCCATACCCAAAAGCCCATAAGCAAGATAGCCGCCATATCCAGGAACCGCAACCCACAAAAGCCATCCCCAGTTGCCGAGAAGGACGACAAAAAGAATAGATGCCCAGGTGACCCAGATGACATCGAACATGTACTCGGTCAGACCAGCCGCAGCCAAATCTTCGCCCGAAGCCTTGAGAGCTCCGGCTGCATCAAACTTGGGTCGACCTGAGACCTCGAGAACATATTCGCAGATGAGACTCGGGACCGATAGCAGGCCGTAAGCAAGGAGTGAACGGGATTTGAAGATGAAGTAGAAGACGAGAAAGAGTGAATGGACGATAGCAGAGCCAATGTGCAGGTTGTTCAGGGCTGCAGCGTTGGACTTGGCACGGTCTTTCTTTGCCTTCTGAGCCATGGTGAAAAAGTGAGGCACAAGAAGAGTGAGTGCTGAGTTTTTGATGTCGGATGGAGTAAGTCAATGAGGAATGAGGGCAATGTGATTTGGTCAATGGCTTTTTGGAAGAAGAAAAACGGAATCGTGGCAAAAATCGACTTAATCGGTAATGCAAGCCAACAATGGCAATGACAGCTTTCACTTTCTACTGGCTTTATGTCTCCTGCGGCTGAGTGGGTTGGTGGTGCTTGCTGACAAGGCCCAACGTCCAGTAAAGTCCAGTTCCAGCTGCAGCCCTCCAGCGCTCTGCTGTTTAGTGGCTGGTGGAGTTCATTTACAGTAGGTCAGAGGGGGCGGCTGCCTAGGTTTCTTTGTTCCCTTTAGGTGGGTTGCTGGCAGTAGTTCTTTCTGTTGCTGGGCAAAGGAACAACGGCGCGCCCAGAGCCAATCAATCGCCAGGCACCACAACAACTGCGTCGCGCGACTCCAAGTTTCTTTGAAACCAACGAAAGCAATCCCGCCACCACCATCCTCGTGGTCATCATCGAAAGGGCAAGAGGAGACGCATTTGGTTTGCAGAATCTCGAGCGCTTATCGCGACACCGTTGAAACGACGTTACGGACTCTACGAACCCACATAATTAAACCCCGTTAACCTGTTGTCGCCTTCTCCCACAAGCGCCGCTCAAACTTCACGCTCGCTAAGACCCATCATTCCATCCCTCCAACACTCTTGGGAACGACCAGCCGCCGTCGACGCATATCCCTGAAGTCACTTGATGGGGTCCATCATTCAATTCTTTGCATACATTACACCGCCTGCGAAGCATCATTTTACATTCTCGACCATTGAACTTCCCCTGTTCTCCTGCAGCGTCCATCGTCGCTCAACTCTCTCTCTCAGCATTGGATTTTTAAGCAAGCGCGATCGAGGGGCTTGGGGGAGGACAGCTCTTAAACAAAACTCCCGTGGCTGGTGGTGCTCATCACCTCTTCCATTCCTTTCACTCTCGACCAATCCCATGGCGGGAGAAACCGGTAACGACTTCGCCAGCCGTTAGCGACTTTCAACCATCCTGCTATTCTGGACAGTCACTGCCAGGATGGCGCCTAGTCCGACCGCCGTTGGAAACCTCCTGCGACAGACGGTTTATTACCATCTGGATAATGGCTCCTACGACAATGCCTTGTTTTTCGCCGAACGATTCGCCGTGCAAGACCCCAGATCGAGCGACGCTGCCTACCTGTTTTCGCTCTGCCACCTTCGACTCGGCGACTATCGATCCGCTTACGATATCAGCAAACCCACGGGACACCGTGGGATAAACTTGGGCTGCTCATGGGTGTTTGCTCAAGCATGTCTAGCACTGGAACGACACAAGGATGGCATTACGGCGTTGGAAAAGTCAAAGAGCCTATGGGTACAGAAAAGCCTTATGGGAAAACACAGCGCCACCTCACGAGCCGCCTATCCCGACGCTCCGGCCGTTCTGTGTCTATTGGGTAAACTGAATCGCGCATACGATGACAAGAAGAAGGCGATTAGCTGTTTTGAGGAGGCTGTAAAAATAAATCCCTTTCAATGGGATGCGTTCAAGGCGCTTTGTGACATGGGCGTCAAAGTCCGTGTGCCAAACATCTTCAAGAGCAACGAAGCCTTGGTACATTGTTTGAGTCAGGAAATGACTCCTACAGCATCGGATTTCAATTCCAGCATCACCGCGAATACCCTCGATGTTGCGCCGAAAAAGTCATCCCTGAGGAGTGCGACGTCGGATTTGGGAGGCGACCCATTTGGATTCCCCTCTTCAGATCTGACCCCCTTGGCTGATTCATTAGGCGTAAATGCCGACAACGAATTCATATCCAAGATTCAGAGCGCCAGGTTGAAGCACGCCATCTCGACTCCCGGCCAACACGAGCTGGACGGGTTGGACACACCTACTGGACCATCGTCAACGGACGCCTTGAGTTCCCGATCTAACATCTCGCATGAACCTCCACAGGCACCGACCAGACGGACTCGGAATATCCAGGCTATTGACTCGACTCTAGAAGCACCGCCGCGAATGAATTATCGACTAGGGTCAAGGAGAAACCTCGTACGAGATAAGGGTCAGGAACAACATGCCGAGTCCATGTCCGATGCACCCAACGGACACTCTCGTAATGGAGCTATTCCCCCCACAGAGAGAAAGCGAACCCTATCCGGCCACCCAGTACCACGATCAGCTAATACCGAAGAGCCTGGTACACGGCGGAGTGCCAGATTAATCAAGCCATCAGTAAGAGTTAATTCTGGAGCTACGGCTATGGGAGCCTCTGCGGGCCGCGAATTGAAAAAGGCTAGACCCCAAGTTTCGCGCATTGTCCGACCAGGCTCCAGTGGCTCAAATGTTGGTAGGGTTGTGAGCGGAAATCGGAAACCTCTGGAGGATCAAATTGGCGATGAGCAAAATGAGATGTCCAAGGTAAAAGAGGCCATGGCGCCCTCTATTCCGAAGGTGACAGAGCCGGATACAGCAAAGCTGGAAGAAGCACTGCGCTGGACCCTGGATCTTTTGAGAAAGCTCGGGAATGGATATTATCTGATGTCACAATTCCAATGTCAAGAAGCTGTGCAAGCATTGAGCTCTCTGCCGTCATCGCACCAGGGCTCGCCATGGGTTTTGGCCTTGATGGGTCGAGCTCACTATGAGCTGGCTCAATACGCGGACGCTGAGAAGTTCTTCCGACGGATGCGAGTACATGCGCCGTCTCGTCTGGAAGACATGGAAGTGTACTCGACCATTTTATGGCATTTGAAGAAAGAGACGGACCTGTCCTTTTTGGCGCACGAGCTGGTAGACTCTTCATGGCATTCGCCGCAGGCATGGTGCGCATTAGGAAATGCGTGGTCGTTGGCTCGAGACCCCGAGCAAGCCCTTCGATGTTTCAAGAGGGCTACGCAACTAGATCCGAAGTTTGCCTATGGTTTCACGTTGCAGGGACACGAATATGTCACGAATGAAGAATACGACAAGGCCCTGACAGCATATAGACAGGCTATATCGGCGGACAAGCGACACTACAATGCTTACTACGGTATTGGACGAGTACAACAGCGCCTAGGAGCTTACGACAAAGCTCTCACACATTTCCAAGCCGCACATCTGATTAATCCCAACAACGCCGTGCTAGTATGCTGTATTGGTACGGCGCTGGAGAAGCAGAAGCAAATTATTCCGGCACTGCGAGCATACTCAAAGGCTGTGGAGCTTGCTCCGCGTGCAGCATCAACAAGGTACAAGAAGGCACGAGCCCTACTTGCTGTTGGTCAAATCGAGGAAGCTCAAAAGGAGCTGCTCATACTGAAGGACCTTGCTCCTGATGAGGGTACCGTGCATTTCCTTCTCGCTACGTTGTATAGAAGTATGAACGAAAAGCAGTTGGCCGTGCGCCATTTTACCATTGCGCTTGCTTTGGATCCCAAGGTGAGATTTATAGAATAAGTGATTCTACGTGAAGGCTCTCGACTAACATTCATCTGCAGGCGGGTTCCCAGATCAAGGAAGCGATTGAGAGTTTTGAGGATGATGTACAGATGGATGACTCGATGATTTCATAATGCTCATGATTGATGGAGAGTTCAGAGCTCTGTGAGCATGTAATAATTTTGCAGCACAATGTGCAATTGGAAGGGTGGCTAGTTGGTCCCATTCGGAGACTCATTATTGCTTGGGTTATTGGCTTTAGGGGGTAGGCAAGGCGTGGAAGTGAAAGAATGATGGGGAAAAACGGCAAGGCTTTCACTGGAGGAGTGTTGGCAACGGTAGTCTTCTTTTGCATGGCATTGGCGTTCTGGGTAATGACTCGGGATGAGGGTGAAGGAGGGCAATGATGCCTTGATCCTTGTGTATTGAATACCACAGCAGGGGGTTGTAACAACAGTATACCATGCGTATCTGCTTTTAAGTATACCTATTCTGTTTCTGCGAGCTTTCAAATTACTAGATGATGATGTTCCGTGCTGTGCCTCAAAGGTGTCTTTTACCATTAGGTGACTGTTGATGAGTGGGGAATCAAACTTGAGGATAAATTGTGCCTCTAGACGTTGCAAGCAAAGGATTCTCCATGCGTACCGTGATCTCCTACAGCGTGGATGGTTTAGTGGTAAAATCCATCGTTGCCATCGATGGGCCCCGGGTTCGATTCCCGGTCCACGCATTACGAATGGGATTCTCTTTGTCCTCTTTTTGTTCATCATAGCTACCTAGTAGGTAGGATGCTTTGTATGGAACCAGGTTTAGGTGGTAGTGTAGTTGTACGTATTGCTTTGTAAGGCTTAATGAGGGATCTTGAAGTTTAAAACTAGTGTACTGTAGAATGCATCTGTTCCGCAACAACCAGTCACTGTATCTCTTTTTTTCTTTTTTTCCCTCTTTCTCTTCGTCTTCCCTCAATTCATATTATAGCTTCTACACCTCGTTGATCTTGAGCATACTTTGCCATCTTGATATTCCATTTTGGGCTACGGGACATGATTTCCATGCCTGTGATCGCCACTCACAACGTGGCCGCGCTGATGAAACGTGAGATGGCATGTCTGCACGTTTCAGCCCCACCGACGCGCCACGTCCATTCTCAGACGCCTACGGCCGTGTTACCGCCAAATCACTCCCGCCAAAGGTAGGAAAATCAGCAACCCCCGCGCCCAGACCATGCGCCCACCCCGAAAAAAAATAGGAACACACACTTGCTTTGTCCCCCCCTCCCCGCCGCCGCCCAAAACAAAAATCGAACAAAAGGTACAAGGCTCTTTTAAAAAAATAAATGCCCTTTTTTGCTCGCAACTAAATTCCTAATTTTTAGGCTCTCTGATACACCCACCCCCAAAAGAGGAATAGCCCCTTTACTGATCCCGCGCTGATTCCCTGCGTGTATTTATTGTGCATCGCCTTCCCCCCGCACTTCTTCCTCTTTTATTACCACTCGCATTGAAACTTGCACGCCCGCATTTAAACTTGATTACTGCTACATCGCGATAACGCGTCGCCACCACTATACCTCTACTTCAATCTACTTTTAGTATACATCCATCATCATGACTGGTCGTAAGTATATCTCCAATATTTTATTCAACATTGTCGGCTCGATGCATGGTCGTCGTCGCGATGTTATCTTCTATGAAAGCGCGATGCTAACCTCCGTCATTAGGTGGAAAGGGTGGCAAGGGCCTTGGAAAGGGCGGTGCCAAGCGTCACCGAAAGATTCTTCGTGACAACATTCAGGGTATCACCAAGCCCGCTATCCGACGTCTCGCTCGTCGTGGTGGTGTCAAGCGTATTTCTGCCAGTATGTTCCGTCATTCCATCCAACACGCGTACCCATCGATGCTAACTCTTCTCTCCCAGTGATCTACGAAGAGACCCGTGGTGTCTTGAAGACCTTCCTCGAGGGTGTCATCCGTGACGCCGTCACCTACACTGAGCACGCCAAGCGCAAGACCGTCACCTCTCTGGACGTTGTCTACGCTCTCAAGCGACAGGGCCGTACCCTCTACGGTTTCGGTGGTTAAGCCATATCGCGTTCACGCTTTTACTTTGGCGAGATGTTATGCCGACGCGCTGGCATTCGAGGTTGGGCTTGGAGGAATTATACCGTGTGCGAGTAGCATGCAATTGTACTTTGAATCAATTTGGCGTTGGGGGGAACTTGGGATTACGAGAATAGGCGTCACGGTAGACGACCTTCCGAATGAATACCACACGAATACAATCACAATGTTAATTACCCATGCCGCTTTGCTTTCTTTGTGCCTAGTGATTACGCGTTCTCTGTTCCCAGTCTTTGTCTCTGTCTCTGAGTGTATGTACGCATTGGTAAATAAGAGTGTAATTATGTGGTATCACTGAGTCATTATCGCACATTACAAATACTTGCGTCCGGCTGCTGCCACCCTCGCTCTAAACACTGGACTCCGCACCTCCATATTAGCCTTGTAGAATGGGTTCATGGCGGCCTTGACCCAGTTGTCGTACACCTCCGTGAAGAACATCTTGATAGCCTCTTCCGTCGCGGGGCTCGTCGGGTTAGCGCCAATAGCGGTCGACGACCTGGACGATGCAGTCGATGTCGGTACGGTGGGCTGATGTAGAAGCAGGAACTTGACGTTTGCGCCGGTGACGAAGCAGGAGATGTAGTTGTTGAAGAACTTGTCGATGCACTTGAGGTACCTGCCAGAGCAAAATGATTAACAAAACGGGCTTGTATACGTGGATACGTGTGGCAAGATTGTTTATGTGTGCAGCAACTTACATCTGGCCATGTGACCATTGAACCTCTTCGGCAATGTCTAGGCTGGAGTGCAGTATGAATTGGTTCAGGTGTCGCACTTGGTCGGTGAAGCGGGACTGGCCGTCGCCGCCCTGCTTCGAGGTGCCGAACTCATACTCGAAGAGCGGGTTGTCCTGGGTGCCGACAATGGCGAAGTAGTAGCTCATGGTGCTGCGCTCCTCATTTGCGACGAGCCAGAGAAGGTCGCAGTGATTCCCTGGTTTTGGAGGGCTCCTATGTATGCGGGTGTGGTTGTTTGGAGCTCTTGGTTCGGTCGGTTGATGTGGCTCCCCCACTATGGCGCATCATTATTCCGCCCGGATCATTGGCTGTCGCACTGCCAAATCAAGCAAAACTCCCAAAGCCAAAAGCTCAACCGCCTTGGGGAATTTTTGGCGATCATTCGAGCAGAGACGGCCAAAAAGAATAAGCAAAAATGTTCGGCCCATTCCGAGTCACGAACCCCTTATCGGGTGGTCTTCTATGGAAGATCCCCTGGCGACTATCGAAATTCCAAAAGAGGCGGCACCGATTGCGACTCCGGGCCGTGGACAACGTTGTTGCGACTGTGGATGCGGCGCTCGCGAAGAAGGGCCAGACGCTGGAAGCGCTAGAACGATGGAAGGCCGAGATGCCAAAGGAGGAAGAGATGTTGCCGCGGGATAAATACACAATGTTTGATCGAAAGGCAAAGAAGTACCGAAAGGGCATTCACAGTATGTTTTGGGAATATGAGAGAGTGGTGGCGGCGTATTATGAAGATATACATAAAGAGATCATTATACTGACTTGGAGGGGAATCACAGAATTGCCCAAGTGGACGAGAGTTTCACAGAGAGTCAACCCTCCTGGTTACTAAAGCGGGAACGGATCTTTTTTTTACATAATGACCTGCGATTTGCGATATACTCGACAAAAAGAAACGATAACTTGGAGAACGATACGAGAGAGGGGGGATATGGAGTTTTCATTGTACAACATGAATGTTTTGGCCCATGGATGGCGAGATATGGGGGAAAACGAATGTGAGCGGAGGCAAATTTCGGCTGCATAGAGACGGTCGGCTGTAGAAATAAATTACGGCGCTCATTGATCATTGAGAGATGAATCTAAAGAGAAAGAAAGAAAGAAAGAGAAAAAAAACCGAACAATGTTTCCCATCCAGTTCCCGTGTTTGACATATAACAAAACATTTTTAGTGAGGGTATCAATACAACACTCGAGTCCCCAAAAGGAAAACTGCTGGGGATTTTTATTTGATATATCGCCCTTCGTCATCGTACTCCTTCTGTCGGTCAAGCTGCAGCGCCCTGCCCAGACCTCCGCGGCCCTCGTCAAAGTCCTCGCGGTACTCGTCCCTGACCTGGCCTCCGGACTTGCCCCGTCCAAACTGCCGCCCTTCCTCGAACCCAGGGTCGAGATCTGTACGGATGATGCGCTCATCCAGCTTCGTGCCCCCGATGTATTTCATGCAGTCTAGGGCGTCCTGGTGGGTGTGGTACTCGACGAAGCAGAAGCCGCAGGGCGTCTTGTTGAATCGGTCGAGGCCCATGACGAGACGCTTGATCTCGCCGCATTTGGAGAAGAGCTCATATACTTGTTCTTCAGTGGTGTAGAAGGAGCTGAAAGAAAGTAAAGTTAGAAGGTTCACTTCTACCAAGGATAGCAAGGGGAGCAATGGACTGACAGGTTGCCGACATAGAGAGTGGTAGCGTTTGCGAGAGGATCGACGGTGGGTTCTACTGGTTCCTCGGGGTTGTTATCGTCGCGATCGCGTCTGCGTTTGTTCTACACATGGAATTAGCCCTTTGTTTCCCATGTATGGAAATAGCTTCTGTTGTATGAGATGATGTATGTACCCTGCTTTGATAGTATGCGCTTGGTCTGTCGAGCCGGTCGACGGTACTTCTAACTTCGTTTCGCATCATGATGGGCTTTGGTTTTATTTTATGCCCAAGGATTCGTAGTAGCTCTCTCGATGATGTAGCGGAATAATAGTTTTTTTTTGGTGTTGCGCGTTGCGATTGGACTTGTTTGTTTGTTTGTTTGTTTAATCCAGAGGACAGTGAAATAAATCGGCACGAGCTAGAGAGAGCAGTAACAGTAGCAGTAGCAGTAATAGTGCTGGGCTCCGTAATAATTCCAGATGCAAGGCACCGGTGAAGTAGCACTGGCGGGATCAGCAGCCAGCAAACAAAATACTACAGGTACAGCGTACAGGTGGTAGGAGTGGATCCCTGCCCGCAGATACGCGCTAACTCGCCGTCGAACAGAAGTTGTTGGTGTGTCCAGCGAGCCGCGCTTTTCGCAGCTTCAAGCCAGCCAGCCCTTTGAATTTATTTCTTTATTGCATATCTAACCTTTTTGCAAAAACAGTCTCACGTTGGGCATTTGTTGCATCTTTGCATTGCTATTGAGCTCCCGCATTAAGAAATTACTCTCATCCGCCTGCTCCCATAGAGATTGTCGCAGCGGAAAGAAGAGAAAAAAAATATCAGGATGCCAAAGGTCAAGTGCTATTCGGCAGCCTGGCTGTCGAAAGATGCACCGGGATATCAGCTCTTTGAGCCCTTGGCCGATACGCTGCGATCTCGTGCACTGTCGCCGACAAAGAAGAAGGGACTCCCCGGTCCCAGAAGAACGATTGCTCGCCGCGGGACCGAAGTATTCGTCGCTGTCGGTAAAGAGATTCGATGGGGGGACCTGGTCTACCTCAAGGAAGAGTGGACCGAGAAGCAGTCCAGGAAGAGACATGGCTCCAGTGTTAGGATTAAGAGAGAGGACTCTGTGCAGTCCCTCAGCACAGATCGAGAGTCTGAGGTCCCGTTGGGGATGAGGGTATGTTGGGAAATATCGGTGATGACATGATCTTCTACTAACTGGCCTCCAGATCATCAAGACACCAGTCGCAGACGACATTCGACAGCTCATTATATCACCCAACTCAAACTATCTCGCTATTCTTACGACGCACACCATCCATATTTGTGCACTGCCGGATTCGTCGCATCTGACCAGCGATGACACCACTCCGCTGAAGCCAAAGATGTTTACACTCGGACCTACAACCCACGTTACGTCCCGCTCGCCCATCGTATCTGCTCTATGGCACCCTCTGGGAGTTAATGGCTCCTGTGTGGTCACTGTTACGGCCGATGCGATTGTTCGACTATGGGAGCTTTCAACGCAAGACCGGTGGTCCTTTGACTCACCGACAACTTCGATCGATCTGAAAAAATTGGCTGATGGTACAGCCTTGGAACAAGATTTTTCCGCCTCAACATCTGCTACCAACAAGGGCTTCTCGCCTGACGAATTCGAAATGGAGGTTGCTGCTGCGAGCTTCGGGTCCAAGGGGTCTGGTGGATGGAATCCAATGACACTCTGGATAGCTATGCGTGAAGGCGATGTTTATGCGCTCTGTCCGCTACTCCCGCAGAGATGGTCGCCTCCCCCAACCCTCATTCCTTCTCTGTCGGTATCTATTGTCACAACCGTTGGTAGTATCGAGGATGACCCGGAAATTGACGAACAAGAGAAGCTTTTGGCACAACAGCAGCTGCAGTGGATGGGAGAGTTGGATGTCCAGGAGCCTCAGATTATTGACTCTGTTGTTCCCGGAGACCCTCCTCTTGAGATTTACACGAGACCCTCGAGACCTGGAATTACACCGCGTCTTCAAGGCCCCTTTGATCTTCAGTCAGATCCGGACACTGGTGATGATTTGGATAGCTCGATTACTGACATCCTTGTCATTGGCAAGAAGACGGAGACGGATGATCTCATGATGGGTGAGGATGATGACCTAGACTTTGACAGCGGGGATCAGGAAGGCCTATCACTTGCTGTTGTGTGTTTGCTGTCTACAAGCGGACAAGTCCGCATTTACCTGGATACCGACGGAGTGCAGGCCCAATGGCTACCGCCAAAGAATAGATCCAAGTCTAGCCGAGCTTGGGCAGAGATGGATCCCCCAACTCTCCTTGCCTTCCAAGCCATCGACACCATGACCGCCGTCGAAGTGAACGAGGACAGCTGGCCAGCCTTTAGCACTGATGCTACATCCCGGTATAACTTCTTTGTTACGCACCATGCGGCCATTACCCACATCTCCCTCGCATCCTGGATCTTCCGACTAGAGGGCGAGCTCTCTGGGGAGTTTGAGGCGGGTACGGATTTCAGGATTGGCCTGTTGGTCAACTCACAGTCGACAAGGGACAGGATCTACGCCCAGCCTGCGGCTGATATTTCCGTGCCGTTGGCAGCTAGCGTTGCGATCCGCGATCCAGACCTCGGTTACTTCCTGCTCTCATCGACACCCTACGAGCCTGTTGCCCTTACGTTTGACATGCCGGATGAAGATCAGGACCCGATTCGACAAGAGAGCCCGATCCGGGAGCGGGAGGTGACCATGACACCCCTGGACTTTTGTGAACCGCGACCAATATTCCACCCGCCCCATGTGTTTAGTGAATCATCAGTCTTGCCCGAGTTGATGGAAAAGCTCCGCACCTCCCGTCACAAGACCACGGTCAGCCAGGAGGTGAAACTCAGCCCTCTTACACTTCAAATCTTTACAGATGCTCACAAGGTGCTGAGCGACGAAACACATCGCTTAGGCGTGGCAGCGGCAGAGGTTTTCCGACGGTGCGAGACGCTGCAGACGGAGCTGCGACAGCAAGTCAGGAAGGTCAATGAAGTCAGGGGCAAGATTGACACCATCAATGGCCTGCACAGGGACAGCGAGGAACCGGACAATGTCATGTACGAGAGGCGGATCAACGCGGCAAAGGATCGTCAAGATAGGCTCACGAGGCGGTTGGAAGACATGCGAAAGATTGTGGGTAAGGCGACGACTAGGGATCTTAGCATTAAGGAGCGTGCTTTCGTGGAAGAGGTCAAGACAATGGGAGCCAGCGTGTTGGGGCCAGCAGCGGGGGCTGAGGCCGGGGCTAGGAACCAGTCGAAGCAGTTGTGGAAGCGCATAGATGAGGTTAAGAGGTTGCAGGCGGAGCTGCTAGCCGAAGTCGAGGCGTTGAAGAAGTCTGGCGGGATGGAAGGCACAGCGACACCCGAACTTCGAATACCACAGGAGATTCGACGCAACAAGCTGCAGCAGGTGCAGGGATTGTTATCGAGAGAAACGGCGTTGGTCGATGCTGTTACGTCGCGGCTGGAGCGCCTGCAGGCTAGCTTGTAAGATATTGATGGTATAATAATTGGGGGCACAAGGTCCAAGGCTGGGGGAACCTGGTATGGGTGTTTCATGGCAAGGGGGACATTTGAAAGTCTAGGCCAATGGATCTAGACGAGGCGAATGATTGAAATTGAAAGCTTGTGAATTTTGGCATTTGTTGTCGTTGTCTCGATGCTACCCAAACACCGCAGCATATCTATATATCGAATAGTGGGGTTTTATGTGGATTTATTGGGTAATGAGCTGCCGTTGGCTGTCGTGTGTGCGAATTGGGGGCCGGAAAGGCTGATTCGATTTTGGGACATGAAGCCATGGGCGATAGCCGGGCAACACGGGATGGATGGAGCCAATTTCCAGAGAGATTCTGTAGGTGTAACGTATTTCTTGTGCTACCAAGTTTTTGAGGAAATGTCCATCTGTCTGTCTGTCTGTGGCCTGTCTAGCTGCGGAAGTGGCAATGACCGAGAAGGGGGTGAAGGGGGGTGAGGTGCGTGATGAGGCTGTTTATTAGACGGTGTCAAGTCCAGTCACATCATCCACAATCAAGTTTCCAGCTCGCAAGGCCCGAAAAGCATGACGCCAGAAAGATGCTTGTTTTTTTCTTTCTTTTCCTTTTCTTTCTCTGCCTGTATCTCTCTCTGTGTCCCTCTCTCTGTCTCTAGTTTTGTGGGGGTTAGTGTAGACAAGCCTTGGTTTTAGTTTCTTGGTTGTTTTTTGAACGATTCGTGCATTTGATACCAACCAAGGCGTGTGAGGCTGTTTTCTTTTCTGATGCTACACACACAGATATCAAGGTTGGGGGGGAATGGGATGATGGAGAGAGGCAGCCTGGCAGCCCAGGGGTGGGTGGCAAGTGGCAGCAGCCTTGACAAGGCGAGCAATGTCTTGGATTTTCCTTGATTTTTTAGATTTGACTATAGTATTTGATGGATTGTTTGGTGAAACTCGTGACGTGAAATGTCTCGGAAGAGGAATCAATATTCAGTTGTTTATTGATGAGACCTGTAGAGTGGGCATGTGGTGGAGGACAAAAGACAGAAGTGAGGCTGGCGGGATTCATTGGAGAGGATTGGTCCGATCTGCATGGATTTTCTGGATCGTGGTGGGTTACAATGCAGCACAGCCATGGCCTTTTGAGCCCCATGGTTCTCGAATCCCTCGCCCATTGCTCCCAATATGGAGTGCTGGTTGTATCCCGATGCGACTGTGAATGAATCATGCACTTTTCTTCTCCTTCTTGGTCAGCCAGCCAGCCAGCCAGCCAGCCAAGACACGGCTTGGGGGTTGTTTTGAAGGAAGCTGCTTGTACGAGGTAGGCAAGGTATGGATGCATCCCACTCACTTTATGCATGCCGACGATGTGCCAAGGTGAAATCAGGGACTGGACAGGACAGGACCAGACACAAGGCAAAGACAGCACACACAGGAGACAGGGCGACAGTTTTGTTTGGTCTACTACTCCGTACAAAGTACAAAGTAGGTAGTGCTTGCCTTGAGGCTATAGTAGGCTTTAACATGGGTTTGTATTGGCTTGTATTGCATGCTACTCCAATAACGCAACCACGACCACGGCTGGGGGCGGATAGTTCTTTGGGGTCCATTTGGGGGCAGCTTTTCTTTTCTGGCTGTCTCATCCCATGCTCTCTGCCATGCCATGCCATGCCATGCAATCCCATTCCATCCCCCCCAAAAAGCCATCAACGGTTTTTTTCTTTCTTCCCTGCTGCAGCAAGAAAAAGAAAAAAAAAGGCATGAAGCCACCGCTGCTGCATTGCTTATCCTCAATTGGCGAATCAAGACACCCTGGCGAGCAGGAGGACGACGCACTGTAAGCATGGCCATGCAACGGCGGATGGAGCAAGACGTTATACGCCCCCAATGGCAAGCAGAAAACGGTTGAGGAAGCAAGGCGTCTGTCTCGAAAGGCATCATCATCACCCATCAGCCTACCACACGCATACGCGCACACACCAAGTACACACGCCCCCATGCCATGTGTCGGGGTGATCCCAGAGAGGGACAAAAAAACAAACCGAAACCAACATTTGGACTCGCCTCGTTTCAAGGCCAGGTTCCTCGGCATGTTCCTCCATGTTTGTTCCATGATTTCCATTTGCCCTTCCTTTCGCCACGACGTGCGTGTACCCACCCCCCATCACGCTTGATGCATACACACACACGCACACACGCACGCACACATGAGGGACCTTTTTTGGGGTGTGTGTGGTGGTATGTGCCACGGGGGCCGGGAATCATGATTGGGGACGATGCGGGAGTGACACTCAAATCTGCTTTCCAGGTCGCCACTTTGTGACCTGTCGCAGCAAATATTTTTCTTTTCTTTTCTTTCTTTTGGTTGCCTGTCTCTTCTATTCACTACACGACACTACCTGTCCATCTATAGATAGATAACTGGTAGTACGGAGCGGTGCTTGTGGTTGGTATAAGTATATCAATCCGCTTCATCACTCTCAGACCCTGAATTCCTTTCTCCTCCTCTCTTTTACTCATAAGAAACACCCGTCTCCCTCCGCTCTTCCATACGTAAAGTGTATTAGCACCCATGACTTTATCTTTTTGTCCTTCTACAAAACCCATGAACCTCGCATCCAATATGCCTCCACCCCTGAATCAAGTTGGTATCATATACCAGGCTCTAATTCAGAGTATGTGTCCCTCACCAAATGTTTTCTCCATCATCATATGACCATGTTACTGACAAATCTGAAAAAGGCAACTGTCAGGCCTTTCTCGGTAACGATGTTGATATCGACATTGTCTCGCAGCTCGACTCCCTAGGCACATGGCACGTTCACGTCCTAAAGACTGAAGGCGGAAAGCGCAGCGCTGTGCTCTCGGAATCCGGCTCGACTTTGCAGGGAGCATTCGAAGAACTGCATCGGAAATCGGCCAAAGCGGTTGACCAATTTGTTTCTTCCAACGGCTTTGATCTGCCCCCCGATATTTCTACGCGGAAACCATCCACATCAAGATATCGTGACAGCAATGGCAACAAGGGTAGTTCGAATTCGGTCCTCGATGAAGATAACTTGGAGATTTTGTCTGTTGGCGGGCAACGATTATCATCACCAGTTTCAAGTGACAGCGAGACGGAAGCAGACTCGGATTCAGATGGTTATTTTGACAGAAATGCGCTGGGCGGCCGTCGGCACCACAGGACGCACCATCGGTCACATAGCAGGACTGTAAGACAGGAAAAGCGACCTCTTCAGGGTGGTATGACAACTCATAGGCCAGTCGTGGTACACAACGCTCCAATGTCCTCGGCTTCAATCTCAGCAACGCAGTCCAAGAGCACAATGTCGGCACCGCTACCGATACCCGTAAATGTACCGCCACCACCCGCAATCAATGGCAAACCTGCAGCAGCACACAACCAACCCGGACATCCGTGGAGAGTACCCTGGCCAACGTCTAACCCACTTCAGACCTTCCCAGTGTTACCCCCTCCGCCGCCGGGTGTTTCACGACTGCCGAACTTTGTCCAGCCAAACATCTATGATCCTTATACAAAGGGCCCGCCGCATCAGTTCTATATCCAGTCAACAGGCGCCAGGACACAACCCCAGCCGCCTCCACCAGCACCGCCAAGGGTCGGTCTACCTAATCACCTTATCAAGTACATGCAGCCACAGCAGCAGCCAAGCAACAAGACGCCCAAACCACCCGGTAGCAGCAGCGTTATGCTGCATATTCGGTGGCACGGTCATGGGGAGATAGTCGTGCTGGAGGAGTGTCAACTCAGCCAGCGGGCCATACAGAACCGCGCAGTGCAGATCTTACGCACCCGAGCACAGGATATGGATGCAAACGGGCTAATGGACTTGGTACCATCAGCCCTGGACAATGTCACCGCCATTGTGAAGAAGCTACGGGCTGGCGAACAGGTGTACACCCTAGGGCCTGGTTTCCAGGACGACCTGTCTGCCTTGGCGGTTGAGCCGCCGCAGTTTTTGAAGTTTGAGATTGATGTCATTATGTCGCATATGAAACAGATGTAGGGGAGATTTCCCCTATCGGATGGTGTTATGGAGTTCAAGAAGCGATGACTATGTGGAACTTGTGCACTTGTTATGAGGAGAAACGTATAAAAGGCGGTAGCCCGCATAACTAATGAACCTGAGGGGCTTTTGATGGGAGAAATGTCGGCATGTTTGCATCATTATACATTTGGGCCACATGTTTTTTTGGTCTGCATTGGAGAGGAGTCTGCTTTGGCTCGATTCGTTCGTTACCACGAGTGTGTTTTTACTTTACTTTCTTCTTTCTTACTTTGTCAGACATGGGGGAGCCTTTAGCCTGTCCTTACAGAGATTCTAGAAACTTTCTAATACGAGTCAAGTCTTGATCCTTCAGAACTTTTGTAATCCTCTCACCCTTGCCCAAGGGGCTTGGATCAAGGTAGGACGGGGTTCGGTTGCCGCTTGCAGGAATATCAGATATTTCGTGCATTCGCCCGTGCATGACTGGTGGAGACCATGCCGGACCTGGTGATTTGACGAATAGGAAACGTCTTATTCGAACAGGACAGAGCCCCAGCTTGAGATTGGGGATTATCTAAAACTCGCAGATGGTGGCGCTACCCTTGTGCTGCCGGGTGTTGGCCATGCTCCACACAACGTCCAAGGTCCGCTGAGGCTTGCAGGTGTGTGACGGTGGGTTTGTGTTCGGCACATGAGGGACGGTGACTCTTTTTCTTTCTTTCTTTCTTTTATTTTCTTGGTGCGGGTATGACTTGGTCTTGGGGTAGTAGAGTTTGTTGCCTTATTTTTGCCTTGGCCGTCTGTGTAACATCGTCGTTGGCCCCCTTTGGCTGTGGCGTTTACCTGGGGGAGGGGGAAAGGGCAGGGGTTGATCCATGGTGATGGGTTGTTCGTTGTTGGTTTGGTGGAGGAGGAGGAGGCGTACCTGGACATTTGCGGTGAAGCCCGTACGGAACGCGAGTTCGGTGAAGTTGCATATTTTCTGGGAACTAATCCTTGTTTTTTTTCTTTCATGGTGTCACGAAACAAGGGTTTATAGGCTACTTACTTCCTTGAACCATGAATGGCCTTGTCTGACTGGTTTTTTTTTAGAGGATGCCACGTCAGAAAGGGCGTTGCGCCTGATTTGCAGTAGGCGTCTAGGGCGTGAAGGTTTTTTTTCTCTCTTCTGTCTGTCTGTCTGTCTGTCTCTTGTCTTTTTTTGTCTTTCCCTTGCACGAACTATGCTGTGGTTGATTGGATGGGTTTTGAAGCGGACGAGAAAGTAGGAGGAGAAGGAGAGGGGAGACGTCACCATATGCCGCATTTGTAGAGTTGCATACACGAAACAAAACAAAAAAAAAACCTTTGATATCCTTGGATTTATGTTGTTATTGTATGTAAGGGGAGGGGGGTGTTTCTAGGCGTGGTGTACAGCTGTATCTCGTTGGATGAGGCGTGTTTGTGTGAAGTCCCGCGATCGGCTGCAAGCCGAGCGAGGGGGGGAGAGTTGCCTAGTGTTTCGTCTGCCGAGACGGAAGACACTGTTCACAAAGTCTTGGTTATGTGTAGTGGTAATTGGTACTTGTGTGATGTGTTTGCGGATACAGACTTGGCTTTGGTCTTGTGATGTCTGGTTTTGTCTTTCACTATTGCACGTATAAGATGGACAGGACGCAAACTGACTGTGCAACTTAAAAGGCCTGGGTAAGACGGGGAGCGAGGTGGCTGAGGAACACGGCATACACCTACCTAGGCTACGATCGGACGGATTTCTGAGTTGTGAGATCCGAACATCGGGGGGCGTATGTTGTCTTTCATCATTGCAGATGCGTGGGGGCGGAATCTGAGCAGGGAAAATGAGGCTGATAACCTGGGGATGTAACTGGGCTGATGCAGTGAGCCTGGGATGCCTTTTTTCGTGGTTGGATTCAGGCTGGTTGATGGAATTGAGTTGCTGATCATGGCTTGAAGGAGTGCTGCTCACCCTTTGAATCTGCTTCTCCTAATGCTGCTATGACCAATGCGAATTGGTTGCTGAGTACAATGATTGCTACAAAGGATTCAAGTTTCATCTGGTAAGAAGATGGTGCACGCATGGAATCCTCGGAGAAGCAAAATAATGTACGGATAGTGGCGCAATTAAGATTTGGATTGCCTTGGCAATACCACCCAATACTGTGACCGTGACAGGTGTTTTTTCCCAGCTTATTCTCGCTTCAGCCTAGATTCTTTCTCTTCCAAGGCCCTGAACGCCTTGACAATCTGGTGATAGCTGTCTTTTAACAAAACTGCGAATTCAAGGTTTCAGCTTCAGTTTCCCCTTTCTTGTATATCTCAACCTGGTTGGGGATGGATTACTCACCTAGCGGAACAACGGCCCACGGGGCATTGAAGCCAACGTAGTAGACCCAAAAGTACATAAACTCGGGCCTGCTGTAGTAGGTGCCGTGGAAGCGGGACTCGGCCCAGTTGGTCGCGTAGTAGAGCGTGACGCCGTAGAGGTGGGCCATGCAGATGATGACCTGGAAGAGGTGACGAGAGGGGGCGTTGGTGATGGTTGTGAGGAAGGCGATGAGGCTGAGGGGTCCCCAGGCGAACTGATGGGGATGTGATTAAGTTGGATGGCATTTTTATTAAGGGGTTGTGGCATGGTGAGGACATACGACGGTGATGGTCTCGATGCAGACAGTAAAGAGATCCGAGGTGAGATATCGTGAATCGGATAGCGTGTATTCCTTCCACAGCTGGGCGAAAAAGGTATTCATTCCTGCTATTCTATCATGATGAAGAATGTAATACCCCTCAAAGAAGAGGTGCAAGAAACCGCCTATACAGTTAAAACCGCGTCAGCCATGCCAAGCCAGGGTATGTTGTCACGCGCGTGGTGTGTGTGTATATCATCAAACAAGCTCTACTTACTCAGGGCAAACCAAGCGGCGGCAAATTGATCAATGGACCGGAGACAGTGCCGGCTCCGGGCGGCGAGGTAGTATGCCGAAAGGACGACGGCTCCGGTCAGGCCGGCGAATAGGGGTAGCACGCGGGTAAGGGGTTGGTCGTTGGGTACGTAGTGCGAGAGGGGGATGGAGAGTGGGTAGTATGGGTGGGTTGGTTCTGTCATATTTGATGACACACTGATGGTTTGTGGATAGTTGACCAGGTATGGTGTATCAGATTGACGTCTGTTTGGCGTTTGGTCGTTGATGCTATGAAAAATACGGGGGTACGAGTAGAATCTCCTGATGGCGGGAATGAGGATGTCGCGCGGGAGCTGCAGGCGCTATGGGAATGGACCGGATGAACGGCCAGTTCGCAGTTAGTGGAGGCTCACTGTCTTATCTATGGTGGGTGTCTCAAAATTTACTGCGCCATTGCATCACCACAAACAACCACAACAACCACAGTTGCAATCGCAACAACTATCCAAAGACGTCGAATTGCCATGGATTATCAATTGGGGGTCATCTATGCATCTGTGAATATGATGGAAGAAAATGAGACTGTCGTGCATCTTGTCGGCTGCATTTCTCATTACATCACCAACCCGTTGACCATACCTACCCCGCGATACCTGTCTTTGAGCGTACACAGACCATGTGTCTTAAAACACACACGTGCGGCATAATGAGACAAAACGACGACCCTAAAACACGAAAGAAAGGAAAGAAAAATCGACTACACGTGCAATCAAATCATGCCTTGCATTGGCGAAGACAGTCAACATGACAAACCCAGCTCGCTTCTCGGTAACCGTTTCGAGAACATATATTGGACCCTTTGAGCCCTCACCTACAGAGCGTTGCATCGCATATTCGCCCACATGGTGCGAGCCATTCAGGCACATGGGCCTAGCGGGCACGCTGCTTGGATGATCAGATGGATGGATCCCTGGCGGGCAATACCCAAGGACTCACATAATCAACAGACAAGGGCATGGAAAAGAGTGCTGGATAGGACATAGAATAGAAAAAAAAGATAAGCAGCAAGGGGTCCACCCCTAGTCATTCCGCGCTCATCAAAGACCCAACAGCTAACAGGAAGAGGTGCCGAGATGGCTTGATGGCTAGCGCTGGGCGGTCTTTATCTAGATGAGGATAGGCAGCTTGGAATGGGTCCCCTCGTGGGCCTTTTGGCGTGCGTATGTATGCATGTTCGCCCTGACTCCCAACAGGCTCGGCCGATTGCTACTCAGCGGCAGGTTTCCTGATGGGGAAGGTGGACATCTCTTTCTGGCCTATGTTCTCCGATGTCTTCTCTGCGGCTGAGGAGCGGTTTTTAACAAAAAGGATCCCCCCAGGTGGTTTTCCCGGCTGTGTTTACAATGGTAACCCATTGTCGAACCGTTGTGGAAGACTATCCCGCTCTGGCCCTCTTGGCGCAGGGATCGGTGCGTCCTAAATCTGACAGCAACAAGCAAACCTAACAATATTCTTGATATGCATGTAGTCCAAGCTCGGGTGGGTGGGCTCTTGATTTGGCCGAACGGGCATGACCGGTGTTGGCTTACTGGTGGTGGATATGACATGGGTTTGATAGAGCCTACCATGATTCACTGTCAGTGTGTTGATCGCTTCGCTATTTATATATCGAGGACCATGGCTTTTTTTCGTCAAGCCTCGCCAATCAGCCTCCAGCTAACAACGTCAATCAACTTGTTCAACCCTTGATTGCAAGAGGCTGTGACAGCAAAAAGACTCACGATGAAGTCTCTAAGCATCGTTGGCGGGCTCATCGCCTTGCTTCCTACTGCGCTGGCTTGCGGTGGTAGCGATCATTCTTGCTATGGTCCTACCAACACCGTCGAGCATGTTCGTCACGTCAAGCGCATCCAGCCAGGCGCTCCCAGTGCTGCCCATGGTCCCAAGGCGCCTCTGGAATGGGGTCAGATCAACTTCCTTCATACCGTATGTATTCTCAATTCAATCTCAGAACACAATGGATGGACTGTATCTGACAAGCTTCGCGAATAGACTGATACGCATGGATGGCTCGAGGGTCACGTCAAGGAGCAAAACTACGGCGCTGATTGGGGCGACTTTGTTACCTTTAGTCGCCGTATGAAGCAGACGGCTGGTAACATGGGTGCTGACCTGCTCATTGTCGACACTGGTGATCTTCACGATGGCAACGGACTGTCTGACGCTACCAAGTTGGATGCCGAAAAGTCTTTGCCTATTTTCGACGAGATCCCGTATGATCTCTTGACCATTGGTAACCACGAGCTGTATGTCTCCGAGATTGCCTATCAAATGTTCAACCAGTACGCCAAGAAATGGGGTGATCGATACGTCACCTCCAACGTCAAGGTCTACAACCAGACCTCCAAGGAGTACGAGTACGTGGGAGCCACCCACCGATACTTTACCACCGAGCAAGGCCTGCGCGTCATGGCCTTTGGTGTGCTGTTCGACTTTACCGGCAACTCCAATGCTTCCCAGGTCTTGAAGGCCAAGGAGATGGTGGACGAGTGTTGGTTTACGGAAGCGCTCGACAGCGATGAGCCCGTCGACTTGTTCATCCTTTTCGGCCACAACCCCGTTCGCCAGACCGATTTTGCCAGCACCTTCCAGATCGTCTTTGACGCCATTCGTGAGCTGCACCCCAAGACTCCCATCCAGCTCTTTGGTGGCCATTCTCATATCCGTGACTTTGCCGTCTACGACGATGCTTCCGTTGGTATCGAGTCTGGCCGTTACTGCGAGACTCTTGGCTGGGTCTCAATGTCTGGCTTTGATTCCTCCAACAGCGGCTACCACGGCATCAGCAACCCCCATGGTGTGCCCAACCCTACGCGCCCTGCCAGAGCGGGCTCCAAGTCTCCCTTTGTCTGGTCCCGCCGCTACCTCGACTGGAACCGCAACACATTTGCGTACCACACCAAGCAGACTGAGAAGACTTTCGACTATCACTCTGGTCTCCGCGTCTCTGGCGAGATTACCCAGGTCCGCGAGGAACTCAAGCTCGGCGAAGTCTATGGATGTGCCCCCGAGACCTACTGCATGAACTGTGTGCCGTTTGATGACCCAAAGAATATCTTCCCTGGCGTCATCTCTCCCGCCATCGCCGCTGTTGTCATCAACAAGACTCGTGCTGATAAGACACGTCTCGTCATTGCTAACACTGGTGCCATCCGTTTTGATTTGTGGAAGGGACCTTTTACCTATGATGACAACTTTATTGTCTCGCCTTTCCGAGACGTTTTCCGTTATATTCCTGACGTGCCCTACGCCAAGGCCAAGAACGTTATTAACCAGTATACCGATTCATATTCGATACCTTTTTTTTTATGATGCTAACAATGGAGTAGGCTCAACGCCGGCCCTGTGGCTAGACGGGACCTCGTCACTATGCCTCTGCCTCACGATGAGTGTACCGATCCTAGCCTCGGACACTTGAGCAACCGTGATCTGCGTAAGCCACGCGGTGTTGTTCGTCGACAAGAGACTGTGACTTCTGGTTACACAACCTCTGATGACTGGGGAACCGATGGTGAGCTCAGATTCATCTTTTGTGATGGATCTGATTGGTGACTAACATTGCATCCGCGTAGGCGATGATACCGAACACTCCCATATTCCCGACTACGACATCCCCAACTACTGGGAGACCCGCGCCAATTTCCCTACAGACAACAAGGATCCTGAGACTGTTGATCTCATTTTCTTTGACTTGTAAGTGCCATTCACGTAACTATTTTCATGGCGTGTGGTTAGATCTAACACCTTTCTCTTCAGTATCGAGAGCCTCATTCTCAAAGACCTCGGCGCAGGCTTCACTGCCGACATGGTGAGCTGCTACATCGACTGCAGCTTTACCTCTCAGGGTAAGTTACCTCGGACCTCATATCGAATGCAGTATCTAACAACTTTGACAGACTTTATGCTGCCTTATGCTAAGCTTGCGTGGCAGAAGAACAAGGACAACTGCCCTATTGAGTAAAGGGGTGGTGGGCAGAAAAGAAATTGCCGGGTTAATCTTGAAGAGAGCCCAGGGGCAAATGTGTATAATAGACGAAATAATGTAGATGTACATGATATGACATGAAACAAAGATATTCATGAATGAGAAATATTGCCTTGACGGTTTTGATGGTGATGGCAGTGAGATGCAAATTAATTTTCGAATATTTGACCGGTTTCCAAACGCCTAGTTATTATATACGCAGCTCATGTACTCTCATTTCACTTCATTACTTTCCCTTTCCCTTTCCCTTTCCCTTTCCCTTTCCCTTTCATGCTCCATTCAGCTTTCACCTTCGCCCCGCCGTCTTCACGTTCTCAAACCAAACTTAATAATACACGAGCCCCTTCATCAACACCCTCGCCGTCCTCAACAACTGCGCAGCCTCAATCCTCCCACCCCTCACCGTCGTCCCCACGTCCACCGTCCCGCTCGGGTGCCCAATCGTGACCACCTCCTTGGCCCGGCCGCCCATCAGGTCCGAGGCAATCGTCCCGGGAATCTGGGAGGCGGCGCCCAGGCACAGGGCGAGCGTCAGTGGCACGGCCTTGTGAGCTTGGCCCATGGACAGGGCGAGGCACTGGATGTCGATTTGGGGGCCGCTCTTATTGGGCAGGAGGAGGACTATCTTGGGGACGCTCTGGGTGGTGGGGTCGAGGCCCATTTTGGAGGCGCCGGCGCGGCGGACTTGCTCGAGGAGGGTTTTGAGCGGGGGGTTTGCTTCGATGGTTTGGGGTGTGAGGGCGGCTGAGGCGGCGGCGTCGAAGCCGAGACTGGAAGTAGAGACGAAGACTCCCGGGTTTCCGACATCGACTAGGGATGCGGCCACGGTGCTCCCGTCCGGTAGCTCGAGCTGATCGACTGCATTCCCCGTGGGCAGGGCCTTTCCCGTCTTGGCCCCCTCCGGATCCAGGAAACTCATGGTAATCTTGGACTGCCCGCCCGGTACGCCGTCCATCTCGTAGTCGCCGTGCGGGTGGTACATCAGGGGGCTGCCCTCGACCCTGAAGGTGGAGAGCATGACCTTGTTGGTGTTTGTGTTGAGGACGCGGACCGTGGCCCAGTTCCTACCCTCGCCGTCCAGCTCGACGGCGGAGGAGGCGGCGGAGAAGGGCACGAGGCCCATGTCCCAGGCCGCGGGGCCGACGATGGAGGACATGTTGCCGCAATTACCGGCCATGTCCAGCGCGCCGTCCCGGATGCCGACCTGCACAAAAGTGAATTCTACGTCTACGTCCAGGCGTGGCGAGCAGCGCGGTGTGCCCAGCACGACTACCTTTGAAGTAGACGATAGGCCGGATCCCATGCCATCGAGTTGTCTACCGTGCTGGCTATCCGGCGAGCCCATGGCGGCGGGCAGGACGGCGTGCCATTGGTCGCGGGGGGGTAGGTCATCGCGGCGGATGACGAGGCCATTTGAAGTGCCGCCTCGGACGAACCATGCTGGGAAATGGCGCAGACCGGGGTGTCCTGTATGAAGGGGGCGAGACTGGTGGGCATCTTTGTGGTAATATCTGGCGGCGATGGATGATGGTGTGGAGAGGGGATGACGATGGCGGGGCAGTTTAGAGAGTGGGATGAGTGAGGGTCTCATTATTGTTGATTTTAGGGGTTGGATGAGGCTGGGCATTGTGTGGTTTGTATGTCTAGGGCCATTTGAGTGAGAGAGAGAGAGAGAATTGGAATAAAGTGAAAAAGGTGTTTGCGCTATGAGAGTTGAAGTATGAGATGGGAGACTTGAGGTTGAAGGTTTGACATGTGCATGTGCCAAAAGCTCGTTATCTCTATGATTACAGGGAGTCATTGGTTCCAAGGTTCTCTACCTAGTACCCAAGGTACAGAGTACACCTAAGCAGTGTTACAGTGGTGTATAATAATGCTAAACGGGTTATCAATCGCTGCAGCCTCTCCCGGTGTTCCGCACAAGTTGCCCCATTCGGCCGGAACCACACACCCCCACTCCGGTGTACAACCACGAGATGGTGGAGGCCTAAATTAAGGACTGGGTGGGTTTGTCTTGTAGGAATGGCATCTTGATTTATTCATCTACTCTTGTTTAATACAAAGTGTTTTCCTGTCAAGTATCTACTCTTTAAAATACTCTCTTTACCAAATATGTCCTTTTTCCACCACCACCACCACCACCATCTTCTTCATCATCGTCATCATCATCCTCATCACCATCCCCATCCTCAACATCCTCGTCCCCATCCCCATCCTCGTCCTCGTCCTCATCCATATTCTCATCCCCAGACAAATCCCCTCAAGGCAACCTCCAAAACCTCCTCATCACCTTATCAGCATACCCCTCATCCAGCCCCCAGTTCTCCACCACGTCCTTGATGCCCCTCTCCAGCCTGCCGACGTACTCCTTGTGCGGCCTGTCCTCCACCACCCTCCGCGTGTCGACGTACACCAGCGCCCTCACCTGCGTCAAGGCCAGCGCCTCCTCCTCGTCGTTGTCCTGGACGGCCTTGCCCTGCGCATCGGTGAGCCACACGACGTCCAGGTGCGCCTTTTCGTAGGCCCCCGGCACGCCCTCGAAGACGTCGAGCCTGGCCTCGTCGTCGGGCGGGAGGAGGTACAGAAGCCCGTACACCCCATCCTCGCCGCCGCCATCGCCGTTCGCAGCTTGCTGTCCGCCCACCACGATGGGAGACCTCACGATGTTGGCGTACCCCCTGGCACTGATGATCCACCTCCAGCCCTTGAGATATCCCATCCCCACAGGTGTCGAAAAGGGGCACCGCTCGCGCATCTGCGCCGTGGAGAGGTTGCTCCCGTAGGCAAAGTACAGAATCTCCTGCCTGTTCTCGTCGACAATGGTCATGACGCTGTCCTGCGAGTCCTGCGAGTCCTGGCTGCTGCTCCCTTGAGAGTCCATGTTTTTCTTTTTCTTAACCCAACTCCAACACTGCACGGAAAACTTGTATCAGGAGCCAGTTATTGAGTATACTGTTTTGAATGATAGGTAGGCTTAGTAGGTTGTTAAACGATCCTGGTCTGGGGGAGCTCAGGGGGGGCAGGCGTCTGAAGGCTGTGACCAACACAAACACAAACAAAACAGGACGCTATAGAGGCGTTTGGCGTAGGGGCACAGAGTCAGTGGTCGCTTTAGTGGTCGCTTTAGTGGAAGCAGTGGCCAACTCCAACTGCGCTAAAGTCGCTATAGCAGCTCCTGGAAGAACACTGGACAACTGAGGCACTGAGGGTCTCGACTACAGGCGGGCAACGTCGTTGTAAGTCGAGTCTCTCGATAATGAGGCACAAAAAACAAAAAAGGAAAGGAAAAAAGATTTCCAAGGCAGCAACACCAAGAAATACCCTTTCTTCCCCCTCTCCCTCACGGACCCATGCATCGGCAAGGCACATCATATGATTCACGAGTGCATGACGGGCAAGGAGAGAGAGTCAGAGAGAATGCCTAGTCCAGGCAGCAGGTCGCCTGAAACGGGCGGACTGGAAAAGCAGTGAAATTAATGGAGATTTTACTTACCCAAGTCACCTAACCTAGAACATGCTCTCATATGTTAATGTAACATTGACTATTTATTCTTTCATTAAGTGATGATATGAAAAGGCTAGATTTCAATCAAGATCTACATCTATATATACTCTTCTTATCAGCAATAGTTTTCTAGCTCGTCCGTTCAAGTGTATCTCAACCCACCAAACTTTGAAAAGCCAACAACGCGTTTAAACATACCTTATCCCTTAATCGCAGTTTATTCTATTCATGTTGAGCATAGCTCGCACCCTATACCCTCTTTTGCCTCCTTCTCCATCTGCTGCCTAAGCTTGAGGACAAGCTCCTCCATCGATACCCCCATATCTACCGATATCTCCAATTCTTCAGCCCTCTCAACCTTGTCCAAATCTTCTGTACACTGCCTGATATACCTCGGTTGCTCTTCTACTCTTAATTGGACTCAGTCGTCTATCTTCGATTCAAGTGGTCATCTCTCGACCGTATGAGAAGAATCAGCAAGAAACTTATGTCACCCAAACGAGAAGCACCCAAGTCAAATGCAACAATCTTCTCATTTCTCTCTGGAACGAGATCTATCCGTGTTTCTTTACTTGAGATGAATGTTTGACTATTTATCAATTCTTGCGATGGCTTCAACGTCGTCAATTAAGGAGAGGTCAAAGACATGGGCTAGGCAATGACTGGCTACGTCGTTGATATTGTAGTAAGAGACCAACCCATATCGTCCCCCTTGCCAATGTATATTGATAATCTTTTAATGCCATGATGGCTTGCATGAATGGATCGAAATAGACTACAGGCACACCATGGTTCTAAAAGTGAAAGATTCAAGTAATCCTTTATAACATGCCCTAGTGGACATGATTCTTTATCTCGTCATACATCGTGGCTCCATCCTATGATCCATTTCTACCTGTATCGCTAACCGATTGGCAATCATTACGTCTCAAGAAATTCCAGCGCTCGACTCAATCGAGGCGGCATGCAAGCATAGAAACGAGTTGTCCTTGCTTGCCAATCTGCCATGCATCATCCCTACCATGAGAATACCCGCTGCTTCTCTCAACCCTTTCCTCCGACCTTTTCCGGTATATACTTTTATTCATCAATGCCATCAAATCGTATAATTCTATCAAGAATTGAGCTCGTTTTGGTACCAGCCCTGTCGAGCCTGTTGAGAGAAACACCGTCTTATGTGATTGGTGTGAGGAAAGGACTGAGCATCAGATCGTCTGCGCTGGGTCGAAGGTTGTGGTCAAGTTCAAATGTCTGGCCCAAGAACGTCTTTGCATCATCACTAGCGTGCTCTGGAATCGTTGGAGTAGGCTTGACTCCACCGAGCTTGAAGATGGCCTGCAGTTGACTGCAGTCTGGGAAGGGGTGCGATCCAGTCATCATCTCCACGACAAGACAGCCAAGAGACCAAATATCTGCCTTGCGTGTGTATGAGGTCTGCTTGACAACCTCGGGGGCCATCCAGAATACGGATCCTTGCAACGACGGCCGGTGTTTGCTGTTATTAGCTGCCTCTAGCTTCTTCGAAATGCCGAAATCAGAAATCTTGATTGTGCCCTTGTTGTCTACCAGGATGTTCGCTCCCTTGATATCCCGATGAATAATCTCTCTATTATGCAAGTATGAGAGTCCCTCCAGAATCTGGCGTACGAAACTTCGCACCAGTGGCTCCGGTAAAGCACCATACGAGTTCAGCATGGTCTGAACGGAACCACCAGGGACGTACTCTAGGAAAATGTTAAGATGCTCCGTTGACGAGCTGCAGCCCAGATACTGGACAATGTTGGGGTGCCGCAACTCCCGCAACAGGCTGATTTCGCGTTTAAGAGCGTCAATCATGCTCTTCTTCCGGTTGTCGCTTTGGCTGTTGGCACCTGGCGCGGGCATCTCGACTTGCTTCACCGCAAGAAGCTCACCAGTCACGGCGTGCAATGCCAAGTAAACACTGCCAAAGGATCCCTGACCAATCAGGGCGCCCTTCATCCATTTGTTATCATCCCAAGACTCTCCAGCAAGGAAACTCTCTAGTTCTTCGTCGACCTCGTCTCCGTCGTCGGTGAGCGCTTGTTTCAGCTCTTGGAATGAACCCGATCCGGTTGATCCATCCCCTTCATAATACGAAGTTGTTGTTGTGTTACCTTCCGGATCGGTGATGCTGACGGCAGTTGTATCAGCCGAGCTTTCGGTAAAAGATACATATGATTTGCGGTCTGGTTCAATGGATGATTCCTCTTGAAGAGTATCAAGCATTGAGGATGAGATTGAGTCTCGACTGTATAGAGTAGGCGTACGTCCGCTCATCGACCGGACTTTGGCAACGTGCGAAGTCCCACTTAACCAGGAATCTGCAATGGTGGGAATGGGGGGAGCATCCTGGATGCTGGAGGCATAGCTGAGGCTGCTAGCCACGCTGAGCCGGCTATTGATCTTACTCAAGCGGGTTGATCTCCTCATGGAAAGTCGAGCAGTTCGGTCAATGTCCTCTCGGGGATGGTCGGGGAAGTAAGACGTCAAATCTGATGCGATGAGTTCGCTGGGGGGTCGAAGCCCACCAAACTGACGAAGTCCCACCTTGCGACGTGGAGGTCGTGAATCAGGCGAGAGCGGGCGGTCCATATCCCTCATTGTGTTCGCGACGGTTCGTTCTCGAGCCTGCAAAGAAATAGGAGACAGGGGCAGCTGGAGCATGTCGTTCCATTTCTCTCCCAAAACCTTTTGCACCTTTAGCTGACTCCTCTTGTCAACCGACTCCAGTGCTCGCGCATGCTTTTGTTGCTCCTCCTCCATTGCAATAGCTGCAGCTCGTTGCAGCTCAGCCTCTCCAGGTTCGCCTGCTGGCACCCTCCTAAGAATTAATCGATTCCTCTCCGGCCGTCGTTGATCTTTGATAATCCGCCAAAGCTCTGTATCTCCAAGACGACGACATTGGCTCGGATCGGGATCAATACCAGTCAAAACCCAGAAACAGTAGTTTCTCTCGTGATCTTCGCGGAGAGCAAACTTGCGCAGCGTCACACGCATAACTTCCTCGCAGGTATTGCAGTCGGCAATCTTGACAACCTTGGTAACGCCGCCAGTAGAGATTACACGAATGACATCCTGCCCTTGTGGCAAAGCAGCCATAAGCGAGCCATCCAGACTGGAATTATTCCTCGTGTGGGCTGATATCAAACGGCTAGCTGGGTTACCACTCTGGCTTTGACTCATGTAACCTGCGCCTGCGGGATATCGCTGTTGTCTCAATCGGACATCGGCTGTCTGGTGAGGAGAGCCAGGTCTGCCATGGTCCACCAAGCTAGAGAGATCAATTTGTCTAGAATACCGTTTGTTGAGAGCTGTCGTAGGCATCGATCGGCTGCCGGTCTTGGGGGAGGGGCTTCTGGCAGGCATGGAAATGATATCAAGTCCAGCAAACGAATCCTACATGTAAAAAGTCAGTTACGGTTCGCGGCCCAACAGCTTAACAACCCAAACTCACCCTATTCCGCTTTCTCTGGTTGGCATAGGCTCTTGTCCGTAATTTCTTGATATTCAGAAAAAGACGAACTCTATCGCCAACTTTGTCGATGCCCATCTCCTTCAACACCTCCTTGTCCATTTCTAACAGGTTCTCGCCATTGATGTGGTTTTTCCTGAACAGCTTCTCATATTCACCACATTTGACGCTCACCAGGTAATCACAAACTTTATCCTCGTCCCAGAATCGAACTGAGTCTGGTGCGTCGATATCGGAGAATTCGGATTCTGTCGGACTTGGGAAGGATTGTACGGGTATCCTCCTTGATGTTGGCAGAGCTGATGGAGGCGGGTTGGGGATCATGGCGGTGGCCCCGCCGAGACTGGGAGCAAAGGACGATTTGGAGGCGAGCATGGCCATTTTGCCGAGGTTGAAATGAAATTAAAGAGTCTCTGCTTCTCGTATTAAGAATTAGATGGGTCGAGTGTCCGATAGGTGATGGCAACGCGAGCCCAGCGTATACACCAAAGCGATCGTGACCGTTGGGGATATAATGGTAGCCGCGACGGCTTTCCCGCCACTCCAGTCAGCCTTGAACAGGCCAAGACTGCACCGCACCTTGAACTTCAGGTCCAGCCCGGAGAGAGCCTGCTGCAGTCCTGACGACTCAGTCTCAGAACTGAAGGTATCGCGGGTGCTTGAAGAAGAGAAGAGGGAAAGAATAACAAAGATTGAAAAAAAAAAAAAGGTACGGCGACGTGGAGAGGGTGAATTGAGATGTCTGGACGGACGAACGAAGGAAAGATAGCGTAGCAGCAAGACTTTAGCGGGCCAGCGAGGAGGGGGGACTACCCTAGCAAAACGGCGATTGGGCAAAGTCGACCCCTGTAGCCTCGTGGAAACCGCCAGAGGGACGTACTATAGCCGCTAAATGGCGCTGTAGATTGGGGCGGGCACTTTTTGGGGCTTATCCAAAACCTGCCACGGCAGAAGGTGTCTTAGCAGGGGCTTGAAGACGGCTTTGGTTGGTCAAGGGATGGTCATGGAGAGGTTTTGAACGTGATGAAAGGGACAGATGCAGCTTGTCAGAATGCGTTTTGATCCGGGGGTTGGACGAGATAGTATTGTTTCCTTTTTCTCTCTCTTTCTGTTCGATTAATGCCATCAGGTCAAGTGGCCTCCGATACGCAAAGGGCTTCTTCCGGAGGCATGCAAACGAGGGGGGCGAGCAGAACCTAATCCTTCCTTCAAGTATGTACATGCAAGTAGGAATTGGTGATCTGTTCAGCTTTCATGCAATCCTACCGGCTCGTCTATTTTGTTTGTCAAGTCGCCGAGACGTTTGTTCATCGCCACGGCCATGTTTTGTTCGTTTTTCTTTCCACAAACTAACTGCAACGGCAACTGCAAAAAAAAAGGAGACTATGAATATATATCTCGGTGCGACCAGATCGCCCATCACAATAGCGACCAGCATCACCATTCAGCGACATTCAGCATTCAACAGGCTGCATCCCGCTAGAATTGGCGTTTGCAGGGTCACCCCCTTGTGGATCCGACGCATGGCAACCTCAAGGCCTCCTGGTGGCGAGCGCTGCGAGGCGATAGGCCAGCCTTCGGCAAAGGATGAAACCAGCGGTGTTTCGAACTTTTGACGAAACACTGGAGCTGACTGTTTATCCCAATATTATGCCCTCATTTTGCCTCTGAACCTGTGGGCTCATTATCTGAGCGTGTTCCAAGGAGGACGAGGAGGAAATGCAACGGTTGAATGATTGGCAAGCATCGTTATTACCCTTTCCGTGCATCAATAACAACGACCCATCCCATGATGCAGCTTCGTGGATCACCCGTATGCTATTTTCATTCAATCATGACACGCACACACACACACACACA
The DNA here is from genome assembly GCA_011799845.1 of Hypomyces rosellus. NCBI lineage: Eukaryota > Fungi > Ascomycota > Sordariomycetes > Hypocreales > Hypocreaceae > Hypomyces > Hypomyces rosellus. The sequence goes on from WWCI01000003.1 coordinate 2,164,912, forward strand.
CACACACACACACACACACACACACACACACACACACACACACAACACACACAAATCTGTTGGTCGGCTTTTGGCATATCGCCCTTCTAGAAGTCTGCCACAGGATGAATGGCGTAGCAGGTCCCACAATGCAGCTCATGTCCACATGCCACCGCATTTAAAGCTGATGCAATCCTTTTCTCTCTCAAAGAACCAACATGCATGCATACATACATGCAGTGATGCAGCGAAATAATAGCTGCCTTGTGGAAACCTCGTGTAGTTTAATTATCCTGTTCCACGGACAAGAGCCCACATTCGCACACATTCGCATTCTGTAACCTCGCAGATATATACGAGGTGACCGTACAGTATGATCTGTAGTCAACGCATAGGTTTTGCGCGCGCGAATTGTTTCAGGTTTCCATAACATCGTATTCAAGCGACGGACTGCAATAGCCTCTCTTGTCCCGCTTCGGCGGCTCGAAACATCGCACCAAGTTGACAAAAGGGCGTTGCTCGGCTTCCTTACTTACTATGTATGTACCTCCTTGGCCACCTGGGCCACCCCCCGGCTGATCCGGTTTCACTTCCCCCGCCTCCGGCATTCGGAGCAGGATGGAGAGGATTGGAATACGAATGCTCCCGTTGGCCACGTCTCGTTAATCTATTCCAGACCACGATACATGGTGCTGTCGAACCATTCTCGCAGATGCCGTCCGTTTCTCATATCGGATTGATCAACACTGGGGCAAGATAGAATGAGATGCAATGTTTGAGCACGGCAATGAACTTGAACATTATTGCGAATTGATATCGGGAATATTGGTCAATTAATAAAATCGTATATGGAGTGTAAAGATCTCAATCTACAAGTAGTTGTAATAATTACCTAGTAGCCACCCCACCATGTTACTTACTAACAATACGTCATCAAACATAAACATCGATTTGCTAACCTGTACTTGAACCACCACTCCCCTGTCAATTCTCACGTCAATCAATCGCAACACAACTCTTGAGGCATCATTCATGAACGCCGAGCAGTGTCACCTTTGCAGCTTTGTCCTACTCCAACTCTGAGGTTACCGCATTAGTCGATACGGCATCCTGTGGCACATTACAAGTCGGAACTGACGATCGGACCCCCACTTTCACTGCACCGCGGCACGAGCCGGTTTCGCCAAATGTCAAGACAGATTTGAAACCTCCATCAGTCACAAACTTACACTTACAAGTAAAGATCTTTGATCGGGCATCATCTCTGACGTATTAGCATCGGTGATGCTTGTTCCTTTGTCCATGGCTTCGTCAGAAAAAAAGCCCGTCGTGAGCTTTCTGGGGCCCATTGCCTCGTACTCTCACCAGGTACCTCCCCTTTTCATGTGATTTTTGAAACATCCAATTGCTAAGATTTTCTTCTCAAGGCAGTCCGGCAAGTCTTTCCAGAATCAAAATGGGAGCTGCGCCCTGCGTCTACTATTGATGGTATGTATCCAAAATGGGGAAATATCAGCAGGTGTCGATGGCCTCTTGTCTTCAGCAGACAGCTGATTCATCTTGTTAGACGTCTTTGATCAAGTCCAAGATGGCGAGGTAACTGCAGGCGTAGTTCCTTTTGAGAATTCCACCAATGGATCCGTCGTCTTCACTTTGGATAACCTTGCCGACCGTAACGGCCGGTACAAAGACATCACCGTCGACGGAGAGATCTTTGTCGACGTCCATCACTGTCTTGTCGGCCACAAGAGCCCTTCACCCTTGCCAGAGGATCTGGGAGAAGGCTCTGGAACATGCACCCCCACGGCAACAGACCCAAGCCCAACGAAGCCAAAGTCAACGCCTCTCACCAACCTCAATCACATTACTAGGCTTTATTCCCACCCACAAGCCTTTGGCCAGTGCAATGCGTTCATCTCGACATATCTGAAGAATGTAGAGATCTTTGATGTCAGCTCAACGAGCAGAGCAGCCGAGATTGTCAGTCAGGACACCACCGGAGCATGGGCGGCAATCTCAAGCGAGCTTGCTGCCCACATTATAGATGGTCTGGATATGCTCGCCAAGAACATTGAGGATCGTGACGATAATACAACACGCTTCTTGATTATCGGAAAAAACACGGCAGTCCCAAAAGATTGGGGTCTTGTTAAGCAATCAGATGAAAAATTTGGAGGCAAGACAATGATTTCGGTCACGGTGCCGCATACCTCTCCTGGCGCTCTGGCAGAGGTGTTGAGCTGCTTCAAGGACCATAGTCTCAACCTGACTAGCATCAACAGCCGGCCTAGCTTGTTGACGCCATTCCAATACATTTTCTTCATTGAATTTGAAGGCTACAAGTATGATGATACGGACGGTAGGGTACAAGGTGCCCTCGACAAGATCGACCGGGTTGCGCAAAGCTGGAGGCTGTTAGGTAGCTGGGAGAGATATCGATAGAACCCAATTTTATAAGCATAGAATGTGTATTGAATATGAAGCATGGTTTGCGAAGCTTTGCAAACGATTTTACTGTAGACTAGTGCAGGGTAGATGGGCATCTGATATTACTACAAGTAGAAACAGTCCCCCCTCACCCAGGCAATATAAAGTTGACATGTCAAAGACATTTACATAATCGTTGTAATAAGACAGGGAATGCAGAATCCATTTCGTTCTTGGCAGCGGGTTTTCATATTTAACCCAGTAATTATGAATAAAATGATGTAGGGTTCAGGGCGGTTGGTGGATATTCGTGTCAACTTTGGGAATGATCGTTGAAGGTGTCGCACCTTTGAGACAATGGAGCCCGCATTTCTTGGCCTCCCAACCTCCCGTTCCCACCTACCAACTGCCCCTGTGGTTTGTTTTGTCAAATCCTACCAAATGGTCCCACAAGGGGTTCGGCTGGTCGGGCGGTTAGAGGCGAGTATGAGTCTCCTTTAAGGAAGTCAGCCGACGTCCCGATGGTTAGATGATGGCCAACCTACTCGTGTCTTTATTTTATTTCATTTCATTGAATAATTCAGTCTACAGAGACATCTTTGGTACTCTCCGCAATGGCCCCTCGTCCAATATTTCTAGCAACTCACCCTCGATCTTGCTCTACGGCGTTCGAAAGAGTCTTTATGACGAGACGGGATGTACTTGAGACATTTCATGAGCCCTTTGGTGATGCTTGGCACTTTGGACCCGAACATTTAAGTGAACGCTTCAAGGATGATCTAGCTACCCGCGAAGCTTCTAACCAGTCTGGTGCCACATTTAATGATATAGTGACCCGTTTGGAAGATGCAGAGAAAGAAGTGAGCGCTCCTTGCCTCCCCAATTACTAGTCCAGGTTTGTTATATCATAAAAAGCCACTGACATTCCTCAGGGGAAACGCCTCTTCATCAAGGACATGGCATATTACTTGTTCGCACCCGATGGCAAGCCTACCAACATTGCCCCATCACTAGGCGGCAGACAAGAACCAGGCAATCAAACAGTACTTCCATTCGACGTCCTGGAGCGCTTTCACTTTACCTTTCTCATCCGGCATCCTCGCCGCTCTATTCCGTCCTATTACCGTTGCACGTTCCTCCCCTGAGTGATATAACCGGGTTCGACTATTTCATGCCCAACGAAGCCGGCTACGAGGAACTCACTCGCCTGCTTAATATTCTAATCGAGAATGGACTGGTAGATGAACGTCGAGTGACTGTCGTGGATGCGGATGATCTCCTAGACAACCCCCAGAAGATAATCCGGCAGTATTGTGAAAGAATAGGCATCAACTTCAATCTAGAAATGCTCGAATGGAGCGAGGGTGATCGTGATTATGCAACGGAGACGTTTGCAAAATGGAATGGATTTCATCATGATGCCCTTGGATCCTCGAGTCTCAAGGCTCGCACTCATTCTCAGGTAGGTCATTCCGGAGACTTCGAGTTACTTGAGTTGCTAATTAGTTGAAATATGCAGAAATCACCGACGGTTCAATTGGAGAATCTAGAATGGGCGGAGAAATATGGCGCAGAGGCACAAAAGGTTATTCGTGAAACCGTTGATGCCAACATTCCTCATTACGAATACCTGAGACAGTTTTGTTTGGCTGCTTAATCCTGAAATCCTGCATCGTCTGAACAAGGCAACCAAATTTATCTACATCATTGTAAAGTCATTTTGTAATTTTTTTCATATATATATATCTTACAATATCGGCTTGGCGACATGTCCATGTCTATACATCCGGTCAACATTTCCGGACGATGCCACCCGACCCATGGCTGCTTTTGCGCTATAATAGTACAATGCCGTGACTTCATCCAAGCGCACGTTTGAGCAGGTCGTATTTAGTGGCCAGCTTTAACACTTTCATCCATCTCTTTATCGTAGTCTCATGATGTCGTCTCCTTCACCTCCGGCTTTGGTGCCTCTTCAACAATTCCTGATGTGTAGGTCGGCTGCTCGAATAGAGAGTGTGTAACGTTCTTTGACCAAGCCTCCGCGTATTCCCTGTCCAGGTCATTGGCCCAGCTGACGGCAACATCTACAAGCTCTTTTTCTCCCTCGGTTTCGCTGGCCGCAACCTTGTTGCCCCGCCCCTCTCCTGCTAGCACAACCGCCATGTCGGCGATGGCATTCTGCTTCTGGGCATTGAGCGCAGTGCCCCGTTCCTCCTTGTTGCGCACGGGTCGATAATCGATGCCCTTCTCCTTCTGCTCCTTGATCTTCTTCTTGTCCGCGTCGTTGAACTCTGCTGGCTTCTTATATCGGAACTCGTTGGTCCATGCGACCTCGTGAAGGTGTTTCAGCTCGCGGAGCTTTTGGAAAACGGAGCGGCCGACGGAGCCCTGGCCGGGCTGGAATTGGATGCGGGCGAGGGGAGTCCAGTAATCTTTGCGCAATTTTGCGGGCTTCGTTTTCTTGCCATTGAATGGCAGCTGCTTCATGTCATGGAAGCCCTGGTCGCTGTGATTAGATATATTTGCGGCGATGCCATGCCACTGAGAATACCTACATCTAATTTTTTGGTGAAGCTGTAAATAACTTGGTCCGATCTCCTATGAGTAAAGATCCAGATATTCTCCCCGTGGCCTTCAGGGTTCTTGGGTCCGGTCGCGGGACCTTTCTGCCCGCCCGAGTGAACCTGCCGTATACAGGCTCTAAGGAAGCCTGGCAATTGGCCAAGCTGCGGCCTTGTGGCTTGATTCATGGTCGTCGTTGTCGTCTGAAGCTAGATCTTCAATGCGGGCTTCAAGAAAATCGCCAATCCGGAAACAGATACCACGGGGTCATGTGACCTTGAAGCGAATCATTAAAATCATGTGATGATAAGATGAGGTGGTCCAATTAAAGTGGCAGCTCCCCACCTGATCCCTGTTTCCAACGGCCAATGACATCAGAATGCGCCTCAACTTTCTGGTTGGTTCTGGTAAGCTCCAGAGATTCCGAGGGGCTCCGTGAGGTTCCTGGTTCAGGCTGGTTGCTTCGTTGTCGACGCCTCTTGATGCCCGTTTCGACCTCACAAACTCTACTCGTCTGAAGATAAATTACATGAACTCGGACTTGTTTGCCTCACTTTTGCTTCTCTCCATCATCTAATACTTGCATCCCTCAATACCCCTCTACCCTCACTACCATCATACAGGCGACAATCACTTACTTCACCAACGATACTGCAAGTTCGTTTGGTTAACAATATTACCCCGCTGTAACCTACAGCCTTACACTTTTGTTTTTTGCAAACCATTATCTACACAATAATTTCATCATGACTTCACGGATGGAATTCACCGACCGAGCTCAAAAGGCCGTCGAGGATGCCATGGGTATGGCCGAACAGTATGGCCACTCTCAACTCCTACCAGTCCACTTGGCCGTGGCCTTATTAGAGCCACCCATCGATGAATCAAAAGATCAACAGAATCGCCAAGTTCCCATCACATTATTTCGACAAGTTGTCGAACGTGCACATGGCGACCCTCAACTCCTCGACCGAGCCCTAAAGAAGACGCTTGTTCGACTCCCAAGCCAAGATCCTCCACCAGAGCAAGTCTCGCTTTCGCCCTCGTTCCACAGTGTCCTTCGAAAGTCGCAAGAAATGCAGAGAACCCAGAAAGACAGTTTTATTGCTGTGGACCATCTGATTACAGCGCTAGCGGACGACCCCAATATTCAGGCAGCTTTGAAAGAGGGCAACGTTCCCAAGCCCAAGCTTATCCAAGAAGCCGTACAGGGTATTCGCGGAACGAAGCGGGTTGACAGCAAGACGGCAGATACCGAGCAGGAAAACGAGAACCTGGCCAAGTTCACCATAGACATGACAGCTCTGGCCAGGGACAAGAAAATCGACCCCGTCATTGGCCGAGAGGAAGAGATTCGTCGAGTTGTCCGTATTCTGTCTCGACGAACCAAAAACAATCCGGTGCTTATTGGTGATCCTGGTGTCGGAAAGACCACGGTCGTTGAAGGTCTAGCCCAGAGAATCGTCAACCGAGATGTTCCAGATAATTTGAAGGAATGCCAGCTCCTATCTCTTGATGTCGGAGCACTTGTTGCTGGCAGCAAGTTTCGAGGAGAATTTGAAGAACGAATGAAGGGTGTCTTGAAGGAAGTCACAGAATCCAAAGAAACAATCGTTCTGTTTGTTGATGAAATCCATCTGCTTATGGGAGCTGGCTCTTCTGGCGAGGGAGGCATGGATGCTGCAAATTTATTGAAACCAATGCTTGCCCGTGGCCAACTACACTGCATTGGCGCGACGACCCTGGCTGAGTACCGAAAGTACGTTGAGAAGGATGCCGCGTTTGAACGACGTTTCCAGCAGGTTCTTGTCAAGGAGCCTTCTATTCCGGAGACAATTTCCATCCTCCGAGGTCTTAAGGGCAAATATGACAGTCACCACAAAGTCAGCATTCTCGACAGCGCTCTAGTTGCTGCAGCAAACTTGGCTGCTCGATACCTTACTTCCAGGCGAATGCCTGACTCTGCCATTGACCTTGTCGACGAGGCCGCAGCGGCTGTACGAGTTGCTCGTGAATCTCAGCCAGAGATTATTGACTCTCTAGAGCGTAAGCTTAGACAGCTGAAGATTGAGATCGCCGCTCTTGAGAAGGAAAAGGATGAAGCGTCTCAAGTCCGTTTGCAGCAAGCCAAGAAGGATGCACGAAATGTTGAAGAAGAGCTAGAGCCCCTTCGTGAAAAGTATCTAAACGATATCAAGCGAAACGACGAAATCCATCAGGCCAAGGACAAGCTTGATGATTTAAGGAAGCGGCTCGAGGATGCGATGCAATCCGGAGATCATCAAAAGGCTGCCGATCTCAAGTACGGCGCTATTCTCGAGCAAGAATCGCTGATCAAGACCCTTGAAGAGAAGAAGAATGCAGCGGATGCTGCCCTAAATGCCGGCGGAGGCGATACCAGCGTCATGGTCACAGACATTGTGACTGCCGACAACATCAACGAGATTGTTGCTCGGTGGACGGGAATTCCGGTTACCCGTCTTCGAACCTCGGAGAAAGAAAAGCTAATTCAGATGGAAAAGCATTTAGGAAAGGTGGTTGTTGGTCAGAAGGAGGCAGTCCAGTCTGTTGCCAATGCCATTCGTCTGCAACGTTCTGGTCTCAGCAATCCCAACCAACCACCTAGCTTCCTGTTCTGTGGTCCATCTGGTACTGGTAAAACACTGCTTACCAAGGCCCTGGCCGAGTTCCTGTTTGATGATGCCAAGGCTATGATCCGTTTTGACATGTCAGAATATCAAGAACGTCATGCATTGAGCCGAATGATTGGTGCACCGCCTGGATATGTTGGCCACGATGCTGGTGGCCAGTTGACTGAAGCTCTGAGACGCAAGCCATTCTCAATTCTCCTCTTTGATGAAGTTGAGAAGGCAGCCAAGGAAATCCTCACTGTCTTGCTCCAACTTATGGATGATGGACGAATCACTGACGGACAGGGAAGAGTTGTCGATGCCAAAAACTGCATTGTTGTCATAACATCCAATCTTGGAGCCGAGTATCTTACTCGCCCAAATGTCAAGGAAGGGAGAGTTGATGCCAACACCCGGGAGCTTGTGATGAATGCTCTTCGCAACTACTTCCTTCCAGAGTTCCTCAACCGTATCAACTCTGTCGTCATCTTCAACCGTCTCACACGCAAGGAGATCCGGAAGATTGTGGACTTGCGACTCAATGAAATCCAACAACGTTTGGAAGATAACGATCGCAAAGTGCACCTTTTGGTATCAGACGAGGCGAAGGATTACCTGGGCAATGCAGGATACTCGCCAGCATACGGTGCTCGCCCGCTATCTCGTCTCATTGAGAAGGAAGTTCTTAACAAATTGGCCATTCTGATTCTACGGGGTGGTATTCGAGATGGTGAGACTGCCTACATTGAGCTCGAGGATAATCGAATTGTTGTCGAATCAAATCATTCCGATACTGGAACTGATGATGAGGACATGTTCGACGAGGATGACGCTGTCGATGCTGTCGATGAGATTGTTGGAGATGACATGGATGAGGATATTTATGATTAAGTAGAGTTGTTTTTTATGGGTGATGAGCGAACCGAACGAGCGTTTTTCCTTGCTGCAACGATGAAAAATATTATTGGCGTTTAGGAAGGGAGGGGATGAAGGCGTTGTTCAGCGCCATGTAGGATTTGAGAAAACTAGAAACTTCTATGTACCCTAGTAGATGCATTAAATACCATTATGTTGGAACAAAAAAAGTCATCTTTGATTTCCCATAACGCTTTCGTGAAAACAGGTCCCAGAGCTTCGCGCATTCAAAATAAACTCAGTATAACTCCATCAGTTCCCACCCAGCTAAAATCATCCATCAGCATGTTCAAATCTACATCGTGGAATAGTTCGCCCGTGGCGCTGTCCTGATCGGGGTTATCGGTTGAAGCGGTTCCGCCTGCGGTAGGGTCTGGGCGCGTCGGGTCTTTTTTTTGGTTGAGTCAGTATAGCAATGGAGGATTGGGGGAGAGAAAAAAAACTTACGGATAAATTTCAAGGCTTTGTTGACGCCGTCTGTGGTCTTTTGGGCCGTCAACATCCCGGCCTTGAACCTCTCCAGGCACCCGTACGTCAGGCCGGCGTTGCCGCGATCGAGCCAGGAGGGCGGCAGCGAGTCAAACATGGGGACCAGCTCCCTGTGGTTCCAAAACGTCTCGATGATGATCTCGCCGCGGAAGGGGAGGTCGGCCTCGCGGATGGAGCAGCGCAGGACGGACTCGCAGGCGCGCCGGGCGAGGAAGTCGGAGTCCTCGGGGGGCATCTCGGGGGCCCAGTTGGAGTGGAGGACGTAGGCGATGACGCAGGCGGCGTCCATGAGGGAGCGGAAGACGGCGTGGGTGGTGTGGAAGATGAACTTGCTGCGGTCCTCGAGGTCCATGGCGTTGAGGACCAGGGTGCGCGCGGTGTTGAAGGTTTTGATGGTGTTCATGTGGAGGTTGGGGTCTACGGGGTTCTCCATGGCTTGGCCTTGGAAGTAGTAGAGTTGTATTTCGAGTAGGGCTGCTTGGTACGTCAGACGAGCCATTTCTATAAAACACATTAATTAGGTCAGTTGTTCCCCCAAAAGAAAAGAAAGAAGAAGAAAAAAAGGGCTTTTCTGGTTAAACAGGAGGACTCACCGGTGTCGTATCTAATCATGCTCGGCTTCAGCATCTCAAGCTCAATCTCCCACATCCTCAGCATGTTCTCTGGCACGGAATTGCTTGCGCTGACTTGCGCAAACGCCGCGGCATGAAAACGATTGAGGAACTTTTGAAAGTTGTACATTGTCAGTAGGTCCGCCCAGTAGCTAGTCTCTAGATTTGATTTGCAGCGCGTGTCGATGAATTGGAAGGACGGCGGTGGGTGTCCCGTAGATGTTGAAGCCCTATTACACGTTTGTCAGTTCTCTCCTTGTGCTTCATGGTCTTTCAATCTCGAGGACCGGAACACGCCCCTCCCAAAAAAACAGGTTCACAAGGGGGAAGGGGGATGACCAACTTTTGCGCCAAAATACAGCAGGCAGCCCAAGTAGCAGAGGCCTCCTCATCGGTCGACGTCAACGGGTTTCGCAACCCGACGCAGAACTGGGGATTTGATCCGCGACCAGTGTGAAGACCCAGCATCATGCTGGCATTCATGGCAACGTTGGCCAACATGGACGAGGGATCGGTTGCGAAGCGGACTGTGGGCAAAGGCCATGCACAGAGAAAAAGGATGGCGTGGATCTCCTCCAAGCCCAAGGCCGGGATCGATAGCATGCTCCAGATCTTTTTGCTAATGTGCTCTAGGAGCATAGTAAAGAGCTCTTCGTTCTTTGCATATCGCCGGCATGTCACGTACAATATGACCCAGAAGAGCATGGGTTGCGCTTGGTAGCACTCATCGGGATCCTTCTTCCGAAGAAGTGGAAGGAAAGGATGAAAGAATTGTAAGAATCTGGCATCTCAGTTAGCCCGGAGCGCCCACTGTCGGCGAAGATCGGCGAAAAATTAAGCGGTTCTTACTTTGTGAAATAATAATCGATTTCCTCACCAGAAATGGCATGTTTGTCAAGGTATCGCGTCTCCGTAGGCCCAGTCTTTGGCCGCCTCTGCAGCGGAAACACCGGAGCGTGTAGAGTGGTCGGCGGGTCAGCCAGCGGCGCCGCGTTTTGAGTAGATGCTGGCCTCAAGCCCGCGGACAGAGGCGGCTGATCAGTGGACGAGGCCGAGAAGGCAGTCCGCGGACTCGGGGGACTCCAGGCAGAGTCGGCGCCCTTGGTTTGGACGGCTTTTTGTATGATCTTCACTTCCTGCTCTAGTTGTTCGAGCTTGCTGAGGACGGGGGGAGGAGAGTCACGAGTTAGTTTTCGAGATGTCTCACAGCGCGATTTTCATGAAGTGAGCAGGAAGTACGGAGTAGTAAAGATGGAGAGGAATGAGCTCAGATGAATTCAGATGAAGATGGATGAAGAAATAATAATAATAATAACAAGGAAGATGCGCACCTTCGTTTGGTGATTCTCTTGTGAGTTTTATCTACCACACATTCGCGCCCAAACTTGACACAGCGTAGACAAGGCTGGCCAGGGGTCAGACTGTTCTTGCATCGCACCTAAGGAAACGAAGGCGAACCAGGCTTAGCATACACCACTTCTTTTTTCTTCTCTTTTTTATGTTACAAGTAATACTTGTAGATGGAACGACTTACTTTGGAGTTGCGACACAGGACGCAGGCTACATTTCGCCTTATACGATCATCGTGGCTGGGCGTCGACGCCGTTGTCGGTGCAGCGTCCACCAAAGGTGGCGTTGGTGCCATGCTCTCTCATGACCATCCCCTGAGAGGCGGCGGACGAAAACGACAAAAGCCGAGAGCGAGAAGGGGAGGGTAAGGGAAGGGAGGGAGGGGCTGATGAAAATGCGTGTTTGCGTTTTTGCGTAACGTAAGGGCAGCGAAAGTGGGCTGGAGCTGTCAAAGGGTCGCTCTATGGGCCTTGCATGGCATGTTTGCTTTGGGGGGGAGGGGGGACGATCTTCTCTGTCTATAGTACGGAGTACGGAGTAGTAGGGGAATACACATACGACGACATAAAAAAAATAGTTGAAGCCGAAACGACCACAGGCAGGCACTGACCCGACAGACGGACAGATGGACAAACAGACAGGCAAACAGACAGACCAGATCCGACCTGACCGACTGCTTGGGCCGTTAAAGAAAAGCAAATGGATGGAGCAAATCAATCAAGAGTGCGTTCCCGGCAGTTGCTCTCCAGGTTATCCCCGCTAAATCCCGTCCTTGTCGTCACGTGAGGTGATACGGGATTCAGCTCTCCCCTTTTTGGTATCAATCTGATCCTGGTCACATAAGACATCCACATATAAGGCAAAGGTGTTGGTAGGCACAGTAAGATGTTCCATCGGATTCATCAGAGATTGTTAATCAAGCTCCTCAAAAAAAAATATGCCATCATGCACCTTCATCTCCCCCCCCGTAATGCGACTTGCTTACTTCCGCTTCTTCGACTCCTTACTATCCTGTCCCTTGGATGTGGGTTCAACACTCCCATGACCCGAGGAACTGTACACGCCCAACAATTTCCATAAAACCCACACAAAACCAAGGCCCACTGCTGCCGTTGTCCCCAGACCAACCCACTTGGAAGCCTCATGCGTTACCACAGGAACGGAAATGGGGTTGGTCAGTCGATCACCAACTTCGGGCTTTGGACTAACATGCCAAAACACCGTTGACTGACTAAACAAACCATCATATCCCAAGTGTAGACGATCAAAGGGGTTGTTCGAAAAGTCGACCCCCGCACCGTTGTCGCACGCCCAGAAAACGACCGGATATGGCACCTCGGTATTTACCTGGCCGGTCTGGGAAGGCTTCAGATACCGCAGGTGCAGAGGCACTTCAGCGATCCGGGTCCCTTCCGCAGCATGGGTGCTAGGCTGTGCCAATTTCACAAGGACGTTGGAGCCCCATGTCTTTGTGGTGTATGCGGGGGCTTCCAGGTCTACCGGCTGGCTGACGTATGAAGTGGCTGACAGGTTCTTCGATGCCAAGAACAACTCATCGGCAAGTTGGTATCTATCCGCAAATATGATCTTTGGTAGCGTGAGATATGCATATAGATCACACTCGTCATCCTCCTCTCCAGGCCGCTCTGCATCGACATTCAGTTGTAGTGTAGGGTGTAGACCCGTAGGTGTTAGAAACTTGGATGAGAATGACCCATCCGTAATTCGATGTCGAGATGGAAAGGAGAATAAGGTTGGGGATGGCTCCTTTTGTTGCCCGACAACCGTCAAAATACCCGATATGCCAACCTCGTGCGGTTTGAGGTTCGGCGGCATGTCTCTGCCCAAAATGCCAACCTCTGTTCGTCTGTTTGGTGAGCCTGACGCTGAAATTTCATGCTTTTGCAATGGCCAAGATGCACTAATCTTGAAAGACTGTGACGTGGATTCATAAGAAATATCCAAGCTTGTAGCAGAACTCAGGTTCTGTAGTCGAGCCTTGCAAGTAGAGTCAGCGTTAGTGCAGACGATCTCAGAGGCCTTGGCGGCAAAACCCTCAAGATTCTCCAACTCCTGATAAAAGTACAAAGCTGCAGAGTGTGCGTGACGGCCTTCTCTGAGATCTGTGAAAGCCTGGAGCAATGAATCAGAAAATGTCATCACAGTTATACTAGGAAGACGTGTCTATTGTACCTCGGGAGATGTGCACTCTAGCGATCCAAAGGCTTGTAGGATAGAGCATAAATGTGTTCTGTCATAAAGTAAGCAACTATTTCCCCATTATTGAAGCAGCAGTATGGATGAATACGAACGAGTCATGGGTTTCTTGCTTTGAAGGAGTATATGAGAGGTGGAGGCCGGGAGACAGGCGAGAGCTAAAAGGTTCCAGACTGCCGTGATTTGACGGGCTGGTCCATCTGAGATGCAGCTCCTTGAGATTGCGCAGCACCTCGGTCAAGTCAGAGGGGAGTTCTTGCAAGGTAAACGTGAACTTGTCCTCTCGGATGGCTTCAATTGCAGGCCCTTGCACCTTGGTATCCTGGATATCCAGGGACGTGGGATCAACTGCCCCTCCCGGAGGGTGAATGAATGTGATTCTCTCCCGCATTGTTGTAGATGTGAGTATTGGATGGCCAATTAGAAGAGGGAGGATTGAGAAGGGAGAGATAGGTGCAAGCTGTTTTTATGTAGTTTACAAGCTGGTGGGTAGCTTCTCACCGCGTGACCTTGTCGACGTCTTCAGCTGCTTGCTGATTTGAAATGGACTGGACTGGATGCAACGTGGAAACATTCCAATGGTGGTGAGGCTGGAGCTCTCCAATGACGACAATGCCCCAAACTGTGGCTGAGGCATCCACTAAAACCCGCTGTATTTAGAGCACAGCATAGGAGCTGGGAGCCCGCCGATCAATCAGCAGTCCCGTCCCCTAACTTCAACCCTAAACTGCACTGGAGATTCATCAAGGTCCGCCAATGGATCCATCCATGGATTCATTCATTCTCTATCGTTTCCTGCGTCTTGACCCAATTTTGAACGACAGATAATACCGTGTTTCTTACACTTCGATGCTTCTTATAGGATCAAACGTATGTTCTGGCGGCAGAACCTCCGTTCTGACTCTCACATTGCCAGGATATATGTACCCACGCTGATTGCTAACGACTTTTACCCCATTCACCGTCACACACGTCGTCCAGTGCGTATGTCCAAAGACACAATGTGTCACCGGATTCCAATCCCCAGTCGGGAGAACATCTGTAGAGAACCCCGATTGGAGTTTACTGGCATCGAATCGAGGATTGCCCGACTCTGTCATCATCGGCGCGTGATGCGTCACAACCAAGACAGCTCTTGAAGGCGCCTCCGTGTCTCGCTGTATCTCATTGACTTGTCTTTGAAGCCACGAAACCTCGTTAAGATGAGCCTTGTTGTGAGATTCAACAGTCCAACCTTGGATTTGGCGATAGTCGTTCAATCCCTTGGCAATGGCAGCGGATGACTCGTCGGGAATCCGGGACCAAAGGGTACAGCCCAATATCGAAATGCCAGAGTCATCCGGGAGGTCGTATCGACGTTTATGAAGAAGCGTTGCTTTTCCCTCCAGGCTCGCATCACTTGCCAGCCATTGGGCTTTCTCTAGGCCTGTTCGATAGTCTATGCCATAAAACTCGTGGTTTCCGAGGACGAGGAAGACCCGCTTGTATCGAGCAGTCTGCCGCCTCAGGAAAGAAAGATATCCGTCATGGTCCCTGAGGGAGCCAATGTCTCCGGCCAGAACCAGGAACGGGGCGACAGCAGGGAAATCGAATGAGGCGTATTGTTGTCCAATCTCCAAGTGTAGATCGGACATGAACTGGAAACGCCTTGTTGCAGAAGAATATGAACGTGTGATGATTAGTGCTGTTGGCAGTCTTTTCCCAACTTCCAAGGCACTGACTAAAACTCGTCTCCTCGTTTGCGATACTAATAAAAGAGCCATGGCGACAGCTGGTGATCAAAAAGGAGAAAAAACTGTTTCTTTCTTCGTCCCAGCGGTCAAAGCATCAAAATGCATGAGTCATCGTGGAAGCTTCCATGATTTCACTAAAAAATAATTTACCCACAGAGCCAATCCTAAATACATGTGATGGCAAAAAAAAAAGACTTCAAGATAAGCACTTCAAGCAGTTTGCATCAGTCCTCCAGAGCCTAATGAATTAAACATCCTAATTTCTTCTGTCCTCTCTAGTTACTTTTCGGCCTCATACAGGGCAATGGGTACACCTTGTCCAGGACGTCCAACAAGATCAGTCTTGTAGAACTGAGCAGCCCAATCGCCTCGATACTCAATTCTCTCATATTTCTGCAGCAAACGAACCACTGAACAGTAGCATCAGCAAGTGTGGCACCATCAATATTGCTCTCTGCAGTGAACTTACTGATAAAAGCCATCTCGGTCATGGCAAAGTTCTGTCCAATACAGATCCTCGGCCCTCCGTTGAATGGCACAAACTGCCATGGCTTGGGAGTCCAGTGGTCCCACCGATCTGGGCTGTATACGGCTGGATCCGCAAACTTTTCAGAAACAGGTGGATACAAGTCTTTGCGTCGCTGCATGGCGAGCGGGCTGTAGAGAACGTAGTCGCCTTCTAACACGGCGATATCTGGTTCGCCCAGCTTTCCAGGAATGGTTGAGTTGTGTACTTTCACCAACATGTCAATGCTTTGTAGTGTGGAGAAGCGTATGGGATGAACTTACAGCAAGTTCGCACATTGAACGGCACCGCCGGATACAATCGCAACGCTTCATTCAAAGCATGTGTGAGGTAGGTCATCTCTTTCAAGTCTTGATAAGTCGGCCTCGCTGTTGGACCGACCTTTTCAAGCACTAAAGTTCTAAGCTTTGTCCAGATGTCTGGATAGTTGGACAGCTCGTACATCGTCCACGCTAGAGTAGACGCAGTTGTGTCACGTCCAGCTAACAGCACTGCCATCAATTGATCGCGGATTATCTTGGGATCCCGAGTAAATAGAGCCATGTTGTGGAGAAAAGTAAAGTCTCTATCCGATTTGGACAACTTCTCCAGCTCTTCCGGGGCCAGAGCCAAGGTAGCTTCAATGAATGGTTGGATGAATCTCTCAACCATTTTGATGCCATGCTTATAACCGCCCTGCGGGTACAGAGATTTGAACGGCCTATCATGCTTAATTAGTCGTTGCCAAAACATGGAGACATATACTGCCATGGAACATTACCCGAGGAGTGTGAGAATCATTTGGCTGTGTTGTACATCTTCGAAAGCCTTGGTGAATTCACCTCTTGGACTAGCGATGCATGTCAGTATCTGTCATTCGACTTCCTAGTTCAATTTCTCACTTCTCAAGACTGTTCACACTCTGTCCAAGCAGGTAGTCCATTGTTACGTCCAGGGTCATACGGTAGAAGAGGTCGCAGATGTCGATGGTCTGGCCAGGTGGTGGAAATTTGGAGATCAACACATCGCTCCATTGCTCAAAGATATCCAGATCACGGATCCTCTCCGTGAGGAACATTGCGCGGATCAAACTTCGGCTCTGGTGCCAAAGCTGGCCGTCGGTTGTGAAGATGCTATCCCCAAGAAACGGGCTCATCGAGTCATGAAAGACCTTGCCCTTGCCGAATTTTGCAAAGTTGCTGGTCAAGACAGCCTTTATATGCTCGGGTTCCTCGGTAATGAGACTTCGCTTGCCAAGAACGCACATCTCGACACAGTGAATATGAGAAGGTTTAATATCCTCAAAAAGTCCCATGAAATACTCGGGGAGACGATCGTTTGCTTGCATCCAGGCGCCCTCCCACAAACATCGAACCGCTTCATTATTCTGTCAATTAGTGCTCAAGGAGAAAACATTGAAGCTCCATAGGTCGGGGACACATACCACCAAATGGGCTGCTTGTCAGTAAAGGAGCGCGAACACCATTGACCTTCCTCAATCTGTATCTAGTCACTGCTTCCTCAACAGCCCAATATAATAAGACGAGGCATGGCCCTAGCAGAACCAACGACCAAGGGTATTCCGGGACGTAGTTATTGAGCTTCCAAAGCATAGCGAATGAAAACGAGCTTCAGTAGGCTGTAAAGAGGTCAAGTTCACATAAAGTATAGGAGCTTCGTATTGGACCATCACCTCTCCAGAGTCGATAAATTAACCCCAAGTATCAACGAGTGCACAGTGGCAGATAAAAGCCCTTATAGCTACTCCGTAGTATTATCCAAATCATCTGATTCCTCGGTAAACCAGACCCCGCACACTCATGGGAACCTAACCTGCACCAATTTGTGGCCAAGGCCTGTTTACCGTGAATCCTGCGACCTACGCTACGTACATGCTGGATGGGCGGCAAGGCGGGTCGTTGGCTCGATGTGGGGACCCTGCAGCTGATAAATGGCTAAATTCATGGTGGGCGAGTAGAAATCTTGACACTAAAACAGAAGAAGAACACTTCTTCATCTTAGTTGGTTGTGTTCAGCTTCCATGTGTGAATTTCTGTCTTAGATCTAGATCTTCATGTCAGATGATCCAAACACCATGCAACAGAGGTACGATTTGGTGCTATACCCCAGATATAAGCTATCGGTCCCAGACTAGTTCATGACGACTCCGCACAATGTTGACAAGCCTGATGTGGGGGTCGTCCACACCAGGAGGAGAGCAGCTACAGCAAGTGTTATGGCCAAGCTAGTCCAAGCAAGGAAGACAAAGCCGAGAGAAAGATGCACTTAGGTTAGGGTAGCTCCGCAAGCATTATAGGGCAACTCTCCTCAAGATCTGATGTCATGCCAAAGTGATGGAGTGTCTTGCGGGTATTACGGAGGGGCATGATTGAGAATAATGACGAGCTGCGCGTGCTTCGTATCGAATTACCAACTGATTCCAACATGAATGTGAGCCAAAACAGACATATCTTCCTATGCTTAGTAGACAGTACAAATGTTATTCTCAACAGTTATCGTTTGAATCAAACGACATTCTCCGGCCTACTGTTGTAAAGGTCTAGAAGCAATCCCGGCAGTGCCTGAATCATCAAACCACCACCTAATCTCAGATGCTGATTCCAGAGAAATTGCCTCCCAAGATTCCCATTCAGGAGCTGGCTCAATTGTCGAATCTTGAACACAATCTACAATTATTCCACCCTTATACTCACTGGTCTTGTAGTAAATGGTCACAGGTGAATCGACTCGTTGTACGACAATATCGGAACCACGGCGGCAAACTCCAGCACTAGCTAACGAGCCGTCTTTGTATTCTATGCTCATACCAGCGCAGTGTTGCTCACCGGGAGGAACTCCTTCGATATTCACGCGGTGAAATAACCAGAGTTGTCTGACGTTTTGAAGCGATGCCGTAGAATAATAGCAGAAACGTGAACGGCGAGGGATTTCCACTCTAGACTCTGATAAAATATTGGGAAGCGGTGGAACACTACCGGTGTGACTGGCCGGCGCGACACAAAAGTTGGCAGTACGCACCGGGATATCAAAATCGGGTAACATGAGATGTGTCGCTGCGGACTTGCTGCTGAGGCACCTAAACATTGCTCCTCGCAACCTTCGGTAGAGGTAGCTACCAAACAGCTGAAATCTGCCAGAAGTTGTGGTAATCTAGACGCTTGTTAGTGGCATGACTACTGTTATGCAAAGTTGGTGGGTAAGGAACTTTGCTCACCAAAAGACTATCGAGTAGCTTGCTCTGACCATTTCTACGGCGCATGATTCGAACCCAGATATCTTTTATCTTTTCATCAATTGCCAGTGGAAAGAATATGGCAGTAAAAGATCGGTATCCAGAGGGATGAGAAACATGTGTCCGAGGATGAGGAGCGTTGTCATGGGGAAAGGGCAGGCGAAAACTCTCATCATAGTGAGGGTGAATGTAGCATACATCTCCCTTGCGGCAGAACACTGTGAGGGCTGTAACCCCTTCAAGTGGGATGCAGCGGACGCGTTTTGGCATGGATTTTGCTGGATACCAACTTAAGGGGGTAGTAGGCGGTGTTGGAGTGTCCCATACATGGAGCGAGGGCGATAGGTGAAGTCGAAGAAACGGTCCCTGTGCGTGTCAACCAAGCACATGAAAGCCTAAGATGTTTCTTACCCTCAATTCAACTAGCATGTCTTGCATTTCCACGGCGGATTGGACAATGTACCAATCCCGAGAGCCAAAATTCGTGCCAGCAAACTTGCTTTCAGATACACTGCCAAGCCACGAAAGACCCAGGCTATCAAAGTGAAGCATTATCGGCCCCGTGTCGCCTTCTCCAATATCTACACCACCGCTACGGCTCCAAGTTCGAATCGAAGTGAGTGGAAGACGTCTTGTCTCAGTGCTTCCATCGAGCAAGGGCATCACAAAGCGGTATCTATATAACGCCGATAGAAATCTCCAATAAGCTGATTCTGGACAGAATTGAATCAATATCGCCCTCAATTCCGGGGGAAGTCGACAGACACGGGCCAGAATAGGTTCATCAGCAGGAATCAGGGACGCATCTACAACTGCTCCTGTAGCCACATTCAGAGATACAGGAAAACAGGTTCTTGGTAGGAGCTCGTTCCAGGCTCCGATGGTCCAGATATCATGAAGAGTTGGCCCTTTTCGAGCTCCGCTGTTCCGCAGTACTAAAAGACAGTCGACGTGGTAGAAGAAAGACGACGGTCCGTCCTCGTAATAGCAACACTTGCGGCGGCGACAGATATTCCACTTAAAGGGAACGCCTTGTTTGTAGACAGAAGTATAAGACAGGCCTTGATGCCAACCCGGAAATGTAAACCCCAATGTGTAAGCGGACAAGTCCAATGATGTCAATTCACCAATCACTATAACATAACAGTTAGAAAGAGAAGGTGTGATGGTTGGCATTCACGGCGCATTGCATGTTTAGTGTACAAACCTGCGCCAACAGTTTGGTCTGAAGAAAGTGAGTATCGGCAGAGCACGCAATATGGATTTTGTAGCGATAGATGAGGAACGGGATCCGATTGTACCAGGATGCTGGGCGTTGCGGAATCAGCCATGGCTTGGGTGGAGGGGTCCTCAAGAGTACCTGACATCAGGTGAAATGAGGAGGAGCATCGATGGACTGAATGACTTGCGATTCTGCTTCTGAAGGCAAATTGCAGCAGAGTATAGCATAGAATGATGGAATGAGGTTAACCATGATGATGATGAGTTCTGCTGTGGGTACACAGTTGACATTGCAGCTGATGGCTGCCTCAACCAAGAAGGAGGGGTTTCATGCCTAACCGGCCAGTGGCTCAGTTGGCAGCCCGAATAAGGCAAAATAATACTCCATGCATTGGATGTTGCACAAACCCCAAGGAGCATGCACAGATGACTTCGGAGAAAAGCGAAGCTTGTGAGATGAAAAGAAAAGTATCCATGGACATTTAAATAAATAAATAAAAATAAAAAAGTAAAGAATTTAATTAGCACCGACCGGATATAACTCAAACAAGCACTTGCTGGTGTGTAACAATGCTTTGTTCCTTTGTATGAATTCTACACCGAGATGCACCCATTCTCAGCAACCTTGCCCTGTACCGTCCACCCAAAATACCCCCACCATGATGGCACCTTGTTCCTGTGGCTTAGTACATTTATGCCCGCTCATCAACGTGGCGGTAGCTCACGGTTACTAAGCTAAGCCTCTTTGGGGACCGAATGGCTCAACACAAGGCAATGAGCTTCACCGAGCCCACCAAAACGGCTGCTCATCCACGTGCGAGCAACCACTCCACCCCATTTGGCCTGCTCTGCTTTGGCCTCGCCTCGCTCCATGACAGCATCTTTGCTTGCTCCCTCCATACTCCTGTCTCATTCCATGGTTACATATCATCCGAAGCATTGAAACGATGCTCCTCATTTTCTCTCAAGCTAGCCTTTTTCTTCCTCTGCTCCGAATTACCTTCCCAACGTCGATATTCTTGACGCTCTGACTGACGGACTTGAACAGCTTCGAAGCTGCATGTGTGGGGTTTCTCCGGCAAGCCCGCTGGTCCATTGATCAAGTCAAGCTTGCAAACAAACAAGACAAGAAAGACATTGCGTCTGCTGCGCGACAATGGCCGACCAGCAGCCATATGTAACGATCCGCTCGCGGCGTCCAGGCGATGTCAATGGTGCTATAAATGGCGGGCCACCCGTACGTCTTCTTGGCTTTGATCTTTGCTGGGCCGTGACGAAAGATTTGCTCACATAGTATAAATGCGACTTAGGTTATGAATGGGGATATGTATTCCAGATCTGCAACCCACGATATTAGCCGGACGGCTTTCCATGTAAAGCACATTGGACAGTTCGCCCAGAGGCTCGAAGACGTGCGTTAATCACCTGGAGAGCATTTGGAGACAGACAGTCTGACGTCAAATCAGTCGGCAGCTCGAGCGTTCCCAAACAGAGGCCGGTCCTCTCAGCGGTACAAAAATGTGCAGGCGCTGCTATTACACTGGGGGTGCGATGACCTGTTCGTTTTACCCGAGCTTGAGGATCTGGAAAAATGTCTGCGAGACGACTACGCATTCGGCACCGACATTTTTGCCATCCCCTCCGAGAACTCTCACCTCGAGCTTATGATGAGGATTGGGCAATTGATCAAGGACCACGAATCCCAAGACACTCTATACATTGTGTATTATGGCGGGCACGCGCGCATAGATGAATCAAGGCAAAGCACATGGTGCGCGTAAGTAATATCGCCCACTCGATGCATGTATTGTGCCTTGCTAATCGTGTTAACAGTACCCGAGAGATTGATTCTCCTTGGTTACAGTAAGCTACCTAGCCGACTGCCGAATAGAACCCTCATCTTTGTCAAAAACTAACAGCAATCAGATGGTCCGCAATCCAGACACTCTTGGAGAGATCCAAATCCGATGTCCTGATCCTTTTAGACTGTTGTGCCGGTGCTGCTAGTGCTACGTTCCCCACAGGAAACAGCATTACAGAAACAATATCAGCCTCCAGTTGGGATGCTATCGCGCCGGATCCGGGACGGTACTCTTTCACCAATGCCCTCATAGAGGTTCTGCTGGAATGGCGATTAAGGGTTTTCTCAGCCGCGATGCTCCATGCCGAAGTGCTTGCACGACTCAAGCACCCAAGACCCGTTACCATCAATGGCAAGCACTTTGAGGCTCGGTCAACTCCTGTCCATTTCATGATGACGTCCAATCACAAGGCACCCAGTATTGAGATTTCACGCGCTCTTCCGGTGGAAAAACGATCTCTCTCAGTGCCGACACATTCGGATGTGGGGCCTAGTATTGGACGGGCAGCGAGTCCTGCTACTCCTGGGGATGCTCTCATAGGCGGACCCGTCTCAAACGAGCCGACGGAAGACACACCTCACGTAATGATATCATTAGCCTTGGAAGATGATCAAAAGCTAGATATCAATGCTTGGGAACAGTGGCTCAATGCCTTTCCCGCCATGGCCAAATACGTCAAGATACAGGGTGTTTTCAAGAGTCACTCTACCCTGGTGCTGGTTTCGTTGCCAGTCATGATCTGGGACCTACTTCCGGAAGATCCTGCGACATCATTCGTTGCATTCATTCGCTCTAACAACATTGCAGCACAAAAACATCAGGTGCCTCCAGCAACTGTCACAATTCCAGCTCACAATCCCCAGTCGGAGACAACAGCGCCTGATACAGCTTCTATTGTGTCTGGTGTGTCTGGAACTACTTTTGTCGGCACTGAAAACAGCGGGCTTTCTGGACCATTCAGAGACTCAATTGGGTACACTAGTCATGGAGCAGGCAGTACGAGGCCTATGAGGCATCCCGCGGTTTTAAACCTCTCTTCAACCCCAGGGCATCTACCGTATCTACCATCGGCACCAACAAGCGGTAGCCAGACTCCCCATATGAGACCCATGAGTTCTACCTTTTCCGTTAATACTTTACCGCAATACTCGAGTACACCATCAACCTCAGCACCATTAATATCCAGGCAAATGATTCTCAATCAGCAGCAGTCTTCGCGGCGTACAACCTTTGGCCCTAACGTTCCACCGCCAAAGGGCTTCTCTGCTCATGTTGAGAGACGCCTGGAAGAATATTATCACCACCAACCACTTCCAAACGATGCTGAAAGCGCCATTATTGCTTCAAATCTTGGTGTTGAACTGTGGCACCTTGAAGTATGGTACCATCATCGCAGAGAGAGGGACCTAGTTGCCAGCCAATTGACGAATATGCATGTCAGTGACCTGAGTCAGGATGATGAAAATGGGCCCTCAATGATACTACCCACGGATCTTGGTCAGCTGTTTGACATCTCTCTCCCTGGTCAGATCTTACTTTTGGACACTAGACCGGCGATGGAATACCAAAAGTCGCACATTCGTAACGCTATCAACCTTCGAGCACCTCAGTCTTTTATTACAGCTACTTCTCCGGAAATGATTGAGCGGTCATTTGCCGACGAGCAAAGCCGTAATGTCTTTTCTAAATGGAAACAGACAATATGCATTGTGTTTTACGCCGATGAGCTCGAGCATGCCTGGCAGTGTCCCTCAGCAGCTTCAGTGCTGCATAAATTGTGTGACAACTCCTGGACAGGGAGAGGATTCATACTCAAGGGTCAATACCGAGAGTTCAGTGCTTCATTCGATAAATACATTGTACAAGCTGACAAGAGTTCTGAGACTTGGGTTGATGCTGAAAGAGAAGAGCAGAACGACAATCAGCAAGGCTTGGTCACTGCTTCGGAGAGTCAGGAGCGGTACGCAAAATGGCTTTCACATGTTGAAGCTGAAGAACGCGTGAGAGCAAAAATAGCCTCACCTACGCCAACGTCAGAAGGAATGGAAAGAGTGGAGATTCAAGAAAAAGACCTTGAATCTGAGTTCAAGGCCCGCTGTGGCGACTTGTATAGGAAAGCTCAAGACGTCCATTTACGGCGCGAGTCTGCTGAGCAAGACAACTTTGGTGTCAAAGCTCAGATGGTTGAGCACCTCGACCGTGGCCTCAGCAAAATACGTGGTCATCAAACTCCATTAGAACCACTTCCCTACAGCTCCAAGTTAGTCAACGAAGGCTACTTCGACAGAGCGCCGCCGGAACATGACGAAGCAGACGGGTACGTTGAGGTCAGCAAGGCTGGCGACTCCGCTGGAGTTGTGCGATCTGGGCTAAGCACGCCGACGGACAGGGGGATCCCAGGTGAAGAGGTCATCCGAAGAGGTCGTGGAAGCAGTTTATTGAATAAAGTGTTCCGGCGATCGTAGGATCTTACCGGGGCTATGAGAAAAGGTACATGAATTATGCGATATCTGAATAGAAAGTGTTGAGCTCGCACTTGGTGTTTTGGGAATCATGTTTTGGGGCTAGAACCAGTGATTTTGGACAAAGCTTTTTACGATGTGTATCTATCAAACCAAATAATTAGTCGTGTAAAGGAAGCCTGGCTTTCTCATCTCGGAGAATGGCCGTTGAGCAATCACCATGCCATGTTTCAGTGCCATCCCCGGCTGACGGAGCACTTCCGGCACAGTCATCCAGCGTCTCCGGATTCTCTGCCAAGTTTTCGATGTGATGTAAGATTACACAGACAGTTCCATCTCCATCCCGACCGAGAAGTGCAATTTGTCACGGCCCACAAAGACGGACAAGCAGAATCCGTACCGGAATACAAAGGGGCGTGCGTGTGTATATGCGTGTTCATCCCCAAACCCAACTCCGCCAGTACCGCTTCCCACCCCCAATCTCCTTCGGTAACCAAAAAAGGGACCGCTCGGAAGTTCCTCATGAACCCTACAGGGATTCTTCCCTTCTTGGGAGGCGGAAACGGGTGACAAATACAGACTAAAATTGAAGAAGCACGAGTTGAACCTCCTCGGAGTTGCCATGACAAAAACACCGTGCGTATGAACCACCACCCCCTCTCTCACCCCTCGTCCTTGGATGAGGAAAACCCGCCCGCCCCCCGGGTTGGTGGTGAAGCACAGAGGTTAGCTGGTCTTTTTTCTTGGTCTTTTTCGTCGGGAAGGGACAGTATGCCCAGCGGTGTATGAAGTATATAGCGGGGGGGTTTTTTTTCTTTCCTTTCTGGTGGGGGGACAATGCATGCAGTCTCCCGGTTGGCGGGGGAGTTATACGAGTGGAACTGAGATCCTGTCTTTGGTTTCGTGGGGAGAGACATGTTGGGATCGGATCAAAGACATGGCCAGGTGAGGATGGGGGGCTGCAGATTGGAGTAGAGACAAAAGAAGGGGCTTGTAGATGCCTACTGCAATGTATAGAGAGGATTGGATTGAATGAAGAGAGATGAATAGAGTACTTGGAAATGGTAAAGATCAATCTCTTCCACCCATTTGGTGGTGATGTAGATGACCTCATGTCCTTGATGACATGGTGACACCTTGTGCAACTACCCGAGGAGCACCACGTTGTAAACTCCCAAAGGTAATGACGGGATGACATATTGATTACGGCTACACACGCACAAGATATTCCTGTCCAAATTAACAACTCACCCAATAGTTTATTAAAAAGTAGGTCGAATCTACTCCGGACATCTCTCCAGGGTAATCCAGCAGAATCCCTCATCAAAACGGAACCACAACACCAACCTCCCCTGACAATGACATCGCCAATGCCTTCCGCTTTCTTGTTCCACAGTGGCACAAATTGAAAGCACGCGAGCTCGTGTATGTAAGTCTAGCTGCTGTAATACCCAGCATCCGAGACATGAATTACACAAAACCTTATCCTGGGAACTGCTACTCTTTTTTTCTTTTCCAGACCTGAATGCCACAGGATCTGAAACGAACAATGGGCTGGAAATGCGGTGTTCCGGGTACTTGCCTTTGAGCAACTTGTCTTTTGCTTTTCGTATCTGAGAGAATTGGTGAAAATTAGACCAAGGAGGTCAGGCATTGGCCACCGTTATCGTAGCAAAGAAGGACTGCGTCGAGTCATGAACATCAAGATTGGTCCGTAATCAAACCAATCGTCGGACGGGCAATAATCAAACATCTACGTCTGCTTGCCACTTTGGGGAGTATCCCGCCGGACACGGAGATCTTAGATCAATGGTTCTTGGAAAACCCACACCGGTTAGGGGAGGAGAGGCTCATTTCTTGGCAGAAAATCATACATTTAATCCATGTTGAACGGAAAAACTAAAAGCGTGGAAAGGCACCTCCAAACGTTGCACGCTCTCCAGGATCGCGGACCATGTTTGGTTACGCACCGACTATTTTCTCACACGTCGTATTAGTGATGTGGAATTTTTTTTTGGTTCTAGAACTGTGATTGTGTGAATGAATCACACTCAGAGTCCATTCCCAGGAAGATCCAAGCACGTCCCGTCATGTAGTCCAAGACTAAGAGGATTGCGGTGTGACTGGAGGAGGTCATGCGGTGCGATCAAGGGACAGTATTGACTGTCCGTCCCATTACTTGATGGGTTCGCGACAAGGAGGAGGCGTCATTTAATTCTCTCAACTAAATTCCACAAACGACTCTATGCCGTTATCCATATGCTAGAAGTTTTGGCGTTGTACGGAGTGTCCGATATCCCGGTTCTTTGCCACTCAGGGATAGCGGTACAAAGAAAGCACAGAAATGCTCGCAGTTGTGCAATCTGAGATGGAAGTCTGGCAGTTGAAATGCATGCAATGTAAGCTAATGTATGAAAGACTCGATTTGATTTACCTGTGCCCATTTTCTAAAACGGGGAGTGGGTTGAGGGGCCGGACGGTTGCTTTGGCCCCCTCAACACTTCCGTTCCGTGTGTTCTTCCGAAATCGGTTCCCTCCAAAGAGGGCATTGATAGATGTAATTGCCGGGCAAGTTAGCGGGAGGCTCCGTCTTCAGCTCGCAGCCTAATGAGCCGATGCTCACCGTGTGCTCGCCCGTTGATGCAAGTTTGGGTACAACGGGAGGATCAAAAGCGGTTGACCTAGTTGTCAGAGACCAAGACATTGTCTCAGCCATTCAGCACCATTCCAAGGAAAAATAAAAAAAGAGAGACGTGCATCCCCACACAAAGGAGTGTGTCAGATCAGTCGTTGGATGGGAGTTCGGCGCGTGGCGTGGCGTAGCGTGGCCCAGCCGTCGGGTTCAACTTGTACGACTCTCTCTCTGTGTGACCCAAACGTTCTGTTGTGTTATGTATTGTTCCGGAGCATATCCGAACTGCAGTCCTTGCCAAGTTCAGTCGGGCTTGCGAATGTACACCAGCGTCTGCTCTGGCCGCTCCTTTGCGCTGAAGCGATATGTGGAGAACATGGCGTATGTGTGTGCCTGTCCATCCTGTCAGTGTCTTGAGTTGACATTGATGTCAGATTGTGCCATATGCAGTTTGTGCAATGACAGTGACAGGAACGCAGGCAATGTCAGGGCCCTAGGACCGTTGAACAGTGATTCATGTGGAGCACGATGAGACGTTGTTCCTTTTTCTCCCTCGCAAACTGTCCCGAATTTACTGCTGAGACTTGTGTTTCTGACTGAGACATATTCAGCTTCACCAAGATGAGTATTTGCGCAGTTTAGGCATTTCAATCAACAGCAGTTTCCGTCACGTCATTGTGCTGTGATGCTTCTGTTCAGCTTTCAAAGGGAGAGATGCGATCTTCATTGCCGCGGTGTAAAGCGACAGGCCTGCCTTTCCCTCACCCCATTCACCACGTTAATCTGCAACAGGCCCTTCTCCCTCGGCCCCCAATTTCTCCCTTCTGGCATGGTGACACGCCCGCACGTCAGTGACAGGTGCAGGGGCAACAAGACCAGTGCGCCAACGCCAGGACTGACAAGAGCAAATCAGAAGCTGTACCAGCAAGGACATGACTAGAGTGGGTATTGTTTCAGGAAATCATCTCCGATAACGACACCTCGTTGGACCGGCTAATCCAAGTGGGCGGCTGAGACTCAAACTAGGTAAAACTTGGACACACCCACATTGGCTGAAGAACTTGCGACGATGAACTCTGACGACATTTCGTGGTCATAACCCCCGTAATGTTATTGTAAAAAAAGATTTCCGTGACGGGAATGACAAGACGCTCGAACAGGCAACGTCGCTTTGTTCAGTAGGTGGCATGTCTCGGCGTAGACAGCTCGGTCGACTTCCATATTAAAACATTTCATTTTTTCAATCTTGGCACAGCAAATTGAAAAAACCTCTTTTGGTCCAAGTTTGAATACCACAGTGGAACCTGCTATTTTTACCTACTCCTCCAGATGCCGCGATTGCGCACAGTGCCACGGCTGCCATTAATGCCCCTTCAGGGACATATTACGAGCGGCGCGGCAAATCCAAACTAGGAGTAAAAGCTGTTCCTGCATCGGCAGCTATTCCTGCTGTTGAAAACTTGAAACTGCGCTGCACATTTTGTGGATATGAAACTTGTCCTGGTCAGTGATTCAGGACGGGAGAGGCCGACGCAGGTCTTGGCCTTTGAGAGAAACCGCTTGGAATGGGCATCAAAGCTTTGACCAAAAGCTGAGCGATGGGAAGCTATTTTGAAATTGGTGGTTCTAGGGTTGTTGGGGGCTGCGCATAACATGTGCGAGGAGGAGGTAGGCAAGCATAAACCGTGACCCCTAATCTGCACTACTTCATCATCCAGTTCGAGGCAACAAATCGTGGCGTTTGTGCCGCAAAATTGGTGATACACTCGTCCGAAAAAAATTGGCTGGTTCGTAACGCCAATTCTGTATGGCAAATCCAATGAATTTATTTGAGTTTTGAAGGAATCGATGATCTGAGTAATGGCCCGATTTCTCGAATGCACAATAAAGGAGCTCGGTTGTCAATGGTATTGTCTGGGGAGCCTTGGCAGACAGCTGACAAGCGTCGAGTTTTTGTCTCCCCAGTGGACATACCGTCGGATCGTGGTGGATCAAAGACATGGTCGCTTCTCCTGGCCTGGCCTGTGATCAGTGGGAACAAGATTGTTGGCTGAATCCCCAGTCGGTACGGTACTTTAGCCGGATATACGCTCTGTTTTCTCGCACACAGCCCCCAAGTCGTATCAGGGCCCGACGCATCGGCTGTACGGATGGAGTCGATCATCCCGCAACCGTAGCCCCGGGTCCTCAACTAGACGGTATCCTCCGGTGGGTTGGTACCTTCAACCTACTACAGTGCGGTGCAGTGCAGTGCAGATGGGGGGAAAAAAGAAGATGGCCGCCACGATGCACAAGAATCAGTTTTCGTACTGGCGCGAGAACGGTAAACCGTCATGTTGTTGCAACTTAACCGTGTGCGTACATGTCATGAAACCAGCTAGCGAAGATGTGATGGACGTAGTGTATAGTATCGGGTAAAGGAAAAACACGGTGAGGGAGAGAAGAGAGGCGATAACAAATGTCCTACACCTCCTTGGTTATCTCCTTGGTTGTCTCCTTGACTGTCTTGCTTGTCATCTCATTGCCCGTACTTGTATGTGCCGGTGAGATGGGGAGCATTGCATATTTGTCTCAATCTAGTCTACCAAGTCTGCGGAGGCGGGTAACCGGAATCATGGTATTTAGGGGAGGAGTCGGCCATCATCCAAGACATGACTTGAACATTCGGCGATGTAATGTTTCAAAGACATGGCAATTAACAAGTGATGACAATGAAATGATCGACAAAGAAGCACTGTATTAAGGGGGCATTGAAGAAGCCATAAGGCAAAAGCAGGTAGATACTAGGTAGGTCGGTAGGTGGGCAAGTAGGTACTCGGTAAAGTCACGAGCTTGAAGCTTCATGCGAGGCATGTCGTGCTAAAGTTCTTCAAACGTCATTCATCGCTGCCACTGAATGAAGAAGAAGGAAAAAGAAAACTTACTCAGGGCTAGTGGTAAGCGTCGGTCAGGGACGGGGGAGGTTCAAGAGAGCAACTTGCATCCCAACGAAAAGATGGTTCATAAAAATGTACTCTCAAGAAGCAGAGACGGCTAAAAGATACGAACTGCTCACTAAGAGACACCGACCGCACAAAGTACATGCCGTGTATTCTTTCATAGCAACCTGTACACGGAGTATTTGCTACGCAGTTATCGCAAGCCCATCGTCGTAATGGCGCGAAAATAAACTTCAGAAAATTCAATTTTTCAACCAGCCCGGTTGTTGCTGGTTCCTGCAACTATGCCGCTTTGGGCTTCTGTGGCCTCGAAGCGAAACGCACAACAAACGCAGCTGGGCTCTGGCTCTTGTCGTGATGAGCAAGCAGGCAAGCCCTTTTCTGCATCGCGCCTGCACACTGCACGCACACTGCAAGCTGCACGCCTCAGGCAAACAAGCAGGCAAGCAGGCAAGAGGCAAGAGACAAGCAGGCAAGCAAGCCTTGGGCCAAGCCTTGGTTTGGGCACACCGAGCCAAGCATCGTAATGACATGTTCTCCACTCATCCATCTCTTTGTCACCCACGGCAAAACGATCTGGCTCCGAAGCGATCGCTAGCAAGGCCCCCTCCCTCCCCCCTTTTGCAACATGAGCCTGCTGCAGCAGCCAGTCGTATCCTCGATTTCGCTGACACACAGTCCCATCAAAAAGATCTTGTCGGACCTGTCAAAGGCCACAAGGGAGGGGAGAGAATGGGGCCTAGTAAGACGCTTGACTCGTTCTTTGGGATTCTAGTGGGTTACGAGCTCCGAGCATACCTACATACATACAAGACAAGTGGTACACGTTACATGTGAGAATGCACGCATTACTAGTGCTCATATGCCGCTGTGCATCACCGTATGTGCTGGGTGGGTGAGAGCGTGAGAGCGAGAGAGCGAGAGAGCGAGAGAGAGAGAGGGGGGGAGGCTCATTTCTCAAGGTTTGTGCGACCAGGTGAGCTGCACAAGATCGATTTTGACAGCTCCCCCAGTGGACCCCAAAGATCGAGTAATCCGAGAAGAAACTGGCCACAGGCTGCACACGAACGTGCCGTGCGTAGCATCAACTGGAGCGCCTCAACGTGCGTTGCGGCCCCCAAGAACCAGCGATCAAGAGCGATAGCAAGCAGATCAGGAGCATGCGGCTGGTTAAAGACTGCACCAGTGGCTGCCTGTGAACGCCGCCGTTGATGGTCTCTGCCACAAACGACAGGGATGCCAGGTCTGTAGCCCGAAGCCATGGGTACGGAGCAGACATCATCTCCTCAACGTGCTGTGCAGATTGTTCAAGTACATCGGCAAACTCAATTCAGATATAACATGCCCTGCGTACACACCCGCAGCAATCACACCCGCAGTGGCGATTGCTGCCAACCGTCTCGTGGCGTTGACGGCGCAGCATGGCTTTTTTGGTGCCTATGCATCCGTGGGAACAGGGGGACAATTCGCCCATGACTCTTCTCGCCTACAGTACAACGAGATAATAAACTTTCACACGACTTGGGGAACCAATCCATGACCCGGAACATGGCTGCAAGAACGCTTCCGCCACTGCTTCCATGGCTATCCACCTCTCTATCCTCTCCGTTTCCATGATAATGAGTTAATAAATGCTGGGGAACGAGACAAATGGGACAACTCCGCGCGCCCTACCATTGACGGTAACTACAACGGCACTGTGCATTACCTATGTACTACAGTACGCTTGCTGTGCTGCGTGCCGCGTGGTAATTTAATCTGCGCCATCGTCCCCCTCCACTCATCCTCCTGTTATTATTCGTGCGAAGTTCCCGCAACGCAGCTGCTTCAAGTCAAACGTTTCCTATTGAGGTAGCTACATATATGATTTTCAGCAAGCATCAGCTCCGCAGCTACATTTGGCATTTCCTCATAACCATGCCAATACGGAGTACAACCTGCCGGTGTTAAATGACCCGCACATCGGTTCCGTCGCTTATAGGCCCAAGACGTGCGGTCCCCATTCCACTGTAACCAAACCTGCCTTTGCAGCATTTGCAGGCATAAGTTGAAAGCATGGATGTTGTTGAATCCCTCGGTGCCATTCATCATCACATTCGAATCTGCCCATGATTACAGGCACCCGGGGACTGGACCAACGAGCATTCGTTGCATTCCCCCAACTGCATGAAATCATTCTTTCACTGCCCAGTCTTTTGCGTCTCGCCCGCAGAACCGACAGCATGGACTCCCCAGTCCTTCAAGTTAGCGTTCAGGCGGCGTGCACGCTACTGGCCATCATCGTCAAGCACCTCAACTTGCTTCCAAGCGACTCCAAGTGGAGGCACTCTGCTCAAGTACCAGACCGAAGCTGGTACCAAGCCGCTACGGCTGGTTTCTGCCAAAGGCCGGTAGGCGTGCTAGTCTGGGTTATGTAGATAGTGCGCGGATACCTGCGTACGACACCGACACTGTACGGCTCACCTACCGTGAGACAAGGCTTACCACAGTACGGCGCCGTTCTCAGGCCTCAGCCGCCATGGAGACTCGCGACAAAGTCTGAACGGAGTGAGTACCTGAGCCGTTTACACTTTAAGCATGAGCCGTTAGCGGGTTGGATGAGGAGGCTCCTCCGTATGGGCTGGTATGCTGCGAAATTTCGACGACAAAGTCTGAGGGGCAGCAATATCTGTACGATATTTCTCCGATGCACCTCTGGAACCGGGCTCCTCGGTTGGGTGGCCTCCCTCCTATCGTTAAAGAGAAAGAGACAAGCCCTTGCTTGGCTCTGGGCGGAGGAGGAGAGATTGGGAGGGGGTGTGTTGGCTTGTGTGCCAGTGCTGGGCCCGCACGGTAGCCGTTCGTGTCCTTGACACCCCAACACCCCCCCTGCAATGCTACCCCCTGCGGTGCGCCACCCTGGCTGCCCACCATCCCATCCACTAAACGCTCGCTTGTGTTTCTGTGGCCTTTCTATCTGGCTTCGCTCAAATCGAAACTTAGCAACCCGGTCTCCGAGCCGTGGAGCCATCCATGGCCGCTGGGATCAGGTCGGATTCCCTGCTCATGTCTCGTGGCAACCTATCGTACCATCGAGCTGCCACGCACGCAGCGTTGGCAAAGTCACTGGGGCGTAGTGGGTTGTCAGACCGGCGCCGCTCTGGCTGGAGTCGCCAGGTCCTTTTCTTCATATTTGCTGCAGCGCCGCTACTAACCCATGTTGCCGCTCCTATGGTAGAAGCTCGTCTATATTGTTTTCCACACCCCTAAGCCCACTTACGACTGCATGATTTGGTCAAGCCATGTACTCATAACGTGCCATCAGAGGTACCCTCGCATCCTCCATGACTTGATATACATATCCACCTCTTCCCGCCCCTTGCTCCTCGATTTGAGACGTCTTTGGCATGCCATTGTTGCACTTCACTTGCCTTCCCTTTACAAACATACGTCCTTCTTCTTGATAGATCCTTACGACTTTGTTCTGGTCCCATCTGACCATCTCACGCTCTCGACTATTTCCTTTTTCAGCACCCGTCTGTGCAGGCATCCGTTCGTCGACTCGACTTTACACACCTTTTTCTTTTTTCTTTCCCCGACCTTGCTGGCTACATTGCATCAACCAGTTTCTTCGTTGCAAAATCATTGAAAGAGATCTGAATTCCTCTTGGACACATTCCTACTCAGCTCCCCGGCATAATTACACATAATACGCCGTTGATCCAGCACCCTGCGAGCGTCTCCCTTCGACACTTGGTCCGGAGCCACCACACATCTAATATTTCAAGTCACTGGAAACCATAAAAGGTATATCAACAAAGGGAGTGGGCTGTCTTTCTAATCGACTAACGATGAAAACTAGTTTGGATCCCTTGACTGGCTGCCTTGTTTTTACTTTGAAAGCCTTGTTTTGTTATGGACTTTGGTCCATCGCATGCTGCCATTCCAGACTTTTACTTAGAGAGATCACCAATTTCATCGCCCAACATGTCGGTTCTTGCTACCGCCGCTATGCTGCCCCATCTGGCATTCAACAATGATTATCCCTGGGATAGAATGCGATCCTCCGATTACTTCAAACCCCGCACTGAGGCGGCATCGATTGCTCTGCCTTCCATTCGACAGGCAATCCCCGAGTTGCAGCTGACAACACCTTCTCGGGAATATTCCAGACCCCACAGCAATGGCTCTTCCGGTTCCCTAACACCCTCGGACTATGTCCACTCACCAAATGCCAATAAGCGAAGAAGACTCACAGACGATGAAGAGGAGGATTCCCTAAGGGCTAAGCAAGTGCCCAGAATCTATCGCAGCCCAGAGCCCGTTTTCAAGCGCGAAATGTCACCCAGACTCCGAACTCCCTCCATCACCCTTGACAGGTGGACTTCTGCGCCAACATGTCTTCCCACCCTGAACGTCACTAGCGTTCCAGCTCCAGTGGAGGTGCAGGAGCCTCCAAAGCCACGAATCACGCTTCCGAGTCTCAAAGCCACAATGAACTTGGAGGCAGACTCTATGAGAGCTCGAGAGGGGCCCATCGAGAGTCCATCAACGAGTGGCCGACCATCAATTGTCAGCATGCCAGACGTTTCACGGGCTTATCAAAGCTATGAATTCTCCTATCACGCACCAACCCGTTATCAGTCACATCCCTCCAGCCCTGTAGGCTCTTATGAACGCCCTCCATTTTCCGCGGGTGCATACCCACTGCATCACCATGAAGCAGCACGATTTGACTTGGGCGTCATGGGAACTGGTGCAGACACCAAGCAGCGCAAGAGGCGAGGCAACCTACCCAAGGAGACGACAGACAAGCTTCGAGCTTGGTTTATCGCTCATCTTCAACACCCCTATCCCACCGAGGATGAAAAGCAAGATCTCATGCGCCAGACTGGTCTTCAAATGAGTGAGTAGCGTCGACGTTTTTGGGCGTTTCAAGGTATGCAAGAAGCTAATGTCAAATGCAGATCAAATCTCCAATTGGTTCATCAACGCGCGAAGGCGCCAACTACCCGCCATGATGAACAACGCACGGGCAGAGAATGAGGCTGCCGCTGGCAACCGCAACGCATCCGGCAGACTTGGCTTAACATCAGGATCCGACTACGACGGCCTCGTCAAGCGTGAGGCTATGCCTCTCAGCGATGGCGAGGGAGGATCCTGCGACGAAGCCATGGACATGCTCCGACGACGTCGGGTGGGCAACATGAAAAGGGGTAGTGTGTGAAGAATTGCATGTTGGCAAAAAAACATGATGCTAGCATTGATCCTGTTGAGACGATGATATCACGACGACCATGATTGGTTAGGAGCTTGGCTCCGACGAGCATAAAATGCTCGCTTGTACTATTTTACATGGGACCTGCCTGCTGCTGTATGAAAAGTGCACTAATTATTAGGGCTGAATTTGGAGTTTTCTGGGATGGGCAATTTTTGGGCGGAATGAAAAGTGGCATGTGTTGACCAAAAAACTATTTATTATTACTCGGAATTTTGCTACGGAAACAGGGATCGGGTGGCAAGGAAATGGATCAACGGGTTTAGGACAGGCATAGTACTGTAGATAGTGGCTAGAGCAATCAAAAGGTAACGAGCAATGCACCACGTCCTTTTAGTCATTTAGTGCTTTGAGCAATCAATATATTGGATGAATTTGGAGCGAATCGAGATGGCTGGCTTGTCAACGTTTATGAGCATGGATGTGAGTCCTTGGGGATAATTTGTTGTGAAACGGGGCCTTCCGTGGTTGGTTACACAACTAAAGTTTTTGCCCTTAACTACTAGGATGGGATGAGATGGGATGGGATATACATTGATGAGGGCGCTGAGGTCTCCCCCCCTCCTCCTCCCATCTCCTCTCATCCCATCCCCTTTCCCCTGTGGCCGTTACTTTTTTTACGAGGAGAGGGGGGGAACGTTTACGATACGGAATGACTCGGCAGTTGGGGAGTGTTGAAACGGCGTGGTAGGCAATGTAAAAGACGGACATGTAGACGAAGCCGGTTTATTGTACATATGCGCAGGCGGAGGTTAATAAGTTGAGAAGGCTAGGCGTTGACGGCATTTAACATGGGTAGATTTCATCCATACATACATACAGTATTGGAAAGCTTGAAATAGTAGTCGAGATGGAACAAGGTGGGTGGATTGGAGGAGGAGGGAGGGTGGAGGGTGTAGGTAACACGACATGTCATATGCGCACCAATGAGCACCGTGGGCGCTAGAAACGAGGCGGGCGAGGGAGTAGAAAAAGACACACAGACAGAGAGAGAGAGAGAGAGAGACGAGACACATGGAAAGGCGCGGAGCAGCAGCTAGGTACTACTACTTCATAGGGTACGGAGTGCTGTATGTATGTACTACCTACCTAGTAGTATGCAGTATGTGCATTGCCCCAGACAGGCGCCAGGGGAGAGAGATGGACCACTCAACCACTGTTACGTAGGTACAAAGAAAGGCACACTCCTACCACGCATGCAAGTCAAAACGCCATGGCGTCTGAAAGCGAAAGAGAGAGAGAGAGAGAAAGAAGTTGTTTGTTGGTATGTATCATGTATGTATGCCAGTTTCTGGGGGAACTGTTGGATTGGATTGGATGGATTGTGGATTGTAAATTGTGGGATGGGACAGTTTGGAAATCGCATGGGGCCCGGCTCGGCGCGGCGTTGGGGGGGTCACTTCTGCAAGCAGCTTCTTGTTTTTGTTGGAGGGGAAGCAGTGTTGTTTAGAGGTTTACAGTACATGAGAAATTACATAATGGATCCCTGCGGGACATATGAATTGTTTATTTTGTTTGTAAGAAAGTGAAAAACATGAGATGACAAGGAACATTAAAGTTGATGTATTTGGCTTTCCCCAGTGTTTTTTTGATCTACGAGGTTGGCCGTCTCAAGGTTTCCAGGGCTTTTTTTTTCTCCTTTGGAGGGGTGTGTGCTGTGATTTGTGTGTGTGAGTGTGAGTGTGTGTGGGTGATGATGGCGGCGGCGGCTGTTTTCGTGATGTGGGTGGTGGTGGTGGTGGTGGGGAGGAGTTATCGAAGGTACCTAGATTACCTACGAGAAACATATTCTGCAGCATGATGAATTTTCTTCAGAGACGTTGAAGGAAGAAATCAAGGTCGGAGTTTTTTTACGTATGTATTTATTTATTTATTTATTTACTTGTATCTTTATTTTTGCCTTCTTTTATTTTCTTTTTCTCTTTTTGAAAGAAAACGGTTTTGCGGACCAGGGGGGATGATGTACCCAGTAGGTCGTGAATCATGAAGAGGCGTACTGGAAAAGCCTTGAACTTCCAACGGGCCGAATCTCCTTGTTTGCTTTCTCGCTACTTGGCTTCTGAAGAAGGAGACAAAAGGCCGACGGAGATGCTGCTTATTGTTTGTTATTACTTATTATGTTTGTATATATACTCTACATGCAAGCACAACCTATGAGAGCAATCGGATGACTGCGTCTGTGTGTTTTTTTGTCTTGTATACAGGTTATTAAAATTCTTCACCTATCCTATATTGCGCGTGGTAGAACCTACAGCATACGACGACACGCATACGTGTACATAGATGAGAGCAGCAGCAGCAGTAGCTGGTGCTTACGTATGAGGCCAGACTAAGTAGACCTTGCGAGTACTTTCAAGGTCATATATATGTATCTATATATATAGATATAGACAAATATATATATATATATATATATATATACCATGCGTCCCCGTGCGTTTTCGATGAAGAAAATTTAATGTATTTATTGGCTGAGGGCATCTCTCGATCAAGGGCGAGTACATCAAACAACGCACTCATTGGTATAAGCGAGCCTGAGCCGGGATACAACATCAATCACGAATAAGCACGTATTGACAACCGGTGAGCGGGAAACGGTGACAGATGGGGCAGGTCAATATACGTAGTGTGTACTGCCCGTGCCTGGGGCCTGGGTTGAGTCCTGAACGGAGAAGAACCTTGATGATGGATGGGATGGGATGCGTCGCCTCCTTCAGCCCAGGGGTTGCTGGCATATGACACGCTATCCACCTTCTTCTCCGTCCATCCCCACCCGGTTGAAGGACGACTACAGTACATACGCACGGAACTTGCCATATGAATGTTGATGTTAGAGTGGTAGTGGAGTAAGCTTTCGGGAAAACGTATGCTCCCCACCCCCTGTTTTTACATTTATTTTTCATTTGATGGATGCGGATTTCATAGGCCGACGTATACTACCTGGGTTACCGTACGTAGATGGGGGGAAGGGGGGGGGGAGACAATGATGACATGCATGGGGTGATAGATTGACGGTGACAGAGGTGAGCAGCTGGAGTCGTCGGTTCGTAAACCCTGAGCATTGATGGCTAAAGCTTGATGAGTGATGAAGAATGTGATTATTGACATTATTTACCCCTTGCCTTGCCAGAAAGCCGAGGGGTTTGTGAGGCGCAAATGGGGGGGGGGGGGGAGGGGAGGAGAGGAGAGGAGCGGAAAGGGAGGAGGAGAGAGGAAAGGGGAGAGAGCAGACGGCCGATCTAGCCCTACGGGCGTTTTTTTTTGTTGATAACGGCCGGATGGCTCCATCCATGATGCCAGGCACCAGAAGGGAAAAAGAGGGTGATGGGAGGTGATGGGGGAAGTGTGTGTGTGTGTGTGTGTGATGATGGCGTGCAGGTGGTGTGTTATGGTGATTGTGACTGTGAAAGCACGTGTTAATGAGCTTGTAAACACGAGGATTTCCAGGCTCTCTCTCTCTCTCTCAGCGTTTTTTTGTGTTCTCGATAACATGGTATGGGATGGGATGGGGGGGCTTAGGCGTATGCAAGGATTTTGCTGCTGAGTGACGTGACAGAAAGGCTTGTGGCCAAAATTGATTGAAATGGGCTTTTGTGTCCCTTCTTCCCCTTGCCCTCCTTGGTTGCTTGATGATGAAAAGTCGCATCTTTTCTGGCGTACAAGTTCCCAAGGTGAAAAAGGAGATTGGAGGAATGGGAAGAGCAAGGAACCAAGCAGAGCTTCAGAAAAGACCCCCAGGATCCCCCCGCCATGCGCCCAAGAACTGGTTCCAAAACAAGGCACACCCCCTAGGTAAGGGAGGTTTCTACAGTGCAGGAATAGGTACCCTAGCAGCAGCAGCGACAGCAGTGCACAGCGCCTCAGTTCACAGCACACAGCAGCGACAGATACACGCCCATACGCCACAACACATCCATATTACACAACGTCGATGGAGACTTTTTGTATTTTCTTTTCTTTTCTTTGTCGATGGCTGCAAAATAAAGGCGTGTGCATACAAGCGCGAGAGTTTGGGCATGGGCGCTGCAAGCCCTCAACTACGCGTTAGCCTTTTAGCCCCCTCCCTCCCCCTCCCCCTTCGTTCCTCGGACCATCCAAAAGTCAATCAAAAAAATACAAAATGGGTGGGTTCCAAGTTTTTGTTTATTTTAATATGCTTGGCCGGGTCGGGATAGTTTGACACATGCGGGTGTGGGTGGGAAGTGTGTGACGGGAAGTGGGATGTGTGGTTTTGCTTGTGTGATCCGGGGGGGTTTGGATTGGATTGGATTGGCTTGCTTGCGCTTTGCTTGCCTGCAGCAAGGTGGATGTTGGTGATGATGGCGTCTGCTTGTGGTTGTGGTGGTGGTTGTGGTGTGTGTATATGTGTGAGTGTGTGTGTGTGTGTGCGCATGGGTGTGTCTGTAAATGTAAATACTATACCGACCGTAATGTACTTTTCGTTTGTTACTGTTCTGCTTTGCATGTGGCAAACCTGGACCGTCGAGTTGGCTGGATTGGAAAACTTTGATTGGCCGTTTTCGTTGTTGTTTTCTTCTGTTTGGGTGGAGGGACACGAATGAACGAACGAAAATCGTTGCCAAGTCTTTCCCCCCCTTTGTTGCACTGCATGAATCGTTGGTGTGTCGTTTACATGTAGGTACGACAGTTCAAATACGACATGCGAGTAATATATATATATTTCTACAGGTACGTTAATGCGATGCGATGTGATGTGATGTGTGATGTGGACGCTGGATGGTTGGATGCGATATTTGCCTTGCTTGCTTGCTTGCCTTCCTTCTGCCAAGCTTGAAGCTTATGCATTGTTCGAATCGGACATTGAGAGTTGTGCTACGATTCATGACAGAAACTTGTCATCGTCCCTTGTTTATACGATGCTTGAGCCCCTCTCTCTCTTCCTCCAAGGAAGATAAACATAGCAACACGACTTGTATAACCAACCCTTCCTTGAAAACCCTCCACCACTTAAACCATGGTCCATGGTCCATGTCATGGCATGGGTGTATAATATCTCTCGTGGCGGAGACTTTGTGGATACGTACCCACAAGTGCAATAAACGGTAGCCAGCTTCGGTATCAGCTCTCGGTAGAATGCAGCCCGAGTAGAGACCACAAAAAAAAGAGAGAGAGAGAGAGTCTTTCAAAACGTGGGAAGCTGCAATCAACAAGCCCCCCATGTGCTTGATTCTGCACTTGGATTAGGCTGCTTGGGTGGGACTCTTCTTTGCCCAGCAGCTCTCCCCTCCCTTGCCTCCCTCGTGGAAGAGACACGCACACGCCTTGTTCTGGAAATGAGGCTTGTCGAGATTGTAAACGCCTCATCACGTATCGCCCACAGCCACATGAAAGAGAGACAGAGAGAGAGAGAGGGAAGGAAGGGACGATAGATTATTCCCTTCCATTCTTGCCTGCGTTTAACCCAAAACATGTGAGAGAAAGCTCCTCAATTTTTGGTTTTTTTCCTCTTCCAAGGATCGATCCCTCCTCACCAACGGAAGCGGCTTTACACTTTCCAGCCCTCTTCTTTCTTTGGTGTTACCCTCTTTGGCGTATGTCCCTTTTGCCCCCCCTCCCAAGTTTGCAATACCTTTCTGTCCACCCCCGACTGGGGGCTGAAGATGAAAGGACTGGAGCTGTTTTCATTCAACCGGTTCATCGCGGCATGTCAGTTTGAACTAAACTCTTGACCTAGTTTGGTGAGGACGAGTGTGTGAGGGAAAAAGAAGAAGGGAGAAAAAAAAAACCTCTTTAATTCCGGTCATGACAAGACAGTATCGTCATAGATAGCTCATCGCATTCAGCCAGGCATTGATTTCTTTCCCGGTCTGGCCATTCCGTCTCGTCCACCCACA
The DNA here is from genome assembly GCA_011799845.1 of Hypomyces rosellus. NCBI lineage: Eukaryota > Fungi > Ascomycota > Sordariomycetes > Hypocreales > Hypocreaceae > Hypomyces > Hypomyces rosellus. Next base: position 2,205,814 of record WWCI01000003.1, read on the forward strand.
TCCATGGACGCTTGTCAAAATGCACTGCCGATGTGGGCCTTGCCTTTGCAACTTCGCGCGGGCCCTGCAAGACTCATGCAGGACTAAGGCATGCAAAAGCTTGGAGAGAAAAGAAAAAAGGTCTTTGATGGCCTCGCCGGCGATGATCCCCGGCGCTACGAACTACTGCAGCCAGAACTGCAAACGGTAACGAGGACGGACTAGTCAAACCGCCATGAGATCTCAACAAGCTGGGGCGTTCCTTGCTTATCGCGAAGGAATGTAACATGGGGGCCACGGGTGCTTTGCTTGGCTGCCATGGAAGGTCTTTTTTGCTTTGATGTTCCCCAGCTGGGCAAGGGAAGGGATTCCCACGCCTTGCTAAGGCAGGCATATGTAGGGAGCACGCACCGTACACACACCACCACACGGCTTAGCCGCCAGTCTTCGTCCTTGCTCATTTTTTATTTACTTTTTCTCCCTTCCAGAAGCCCGCCGCCCAACTGTGCCTTTCTGTCTCACGGAGACTTGGCACTGGCAGCACAGCTCAGAATGAACCCCTGGGTGAGCAGCGCTCAGTGTGACGGTGGGGGGATTGTCGCCTCGTGGGAACTTTGAAACAACCGACGTACAAGTCACGGCCCCCAAATCTCAGGACCCCCAGCGAGAAAACAGTGGACTACACTACCTATTATTATCATCACCACTACTCCGTATTATCATCATCATCATCATCATCATCAGGGCAAGATTGGAAAATGAAATGGGGCTTTTTGACTTTTCCGCCCAGCTTGGAATTGCGGGCATGAAGCTACGGCCATGATCTGCCTGCTTTAAAATGAACAAGGGGGGATTGGATTGTCTTGCATGCAGTGCAGTACAGTGCAGCCTCGTCATCAACGCCCTTTTAGAGCAAAAGCTTCTCATGTACCGCTGCTGCTGCTGCTGCTGCTGCATATGTGCGTTTCTTTACGAGCGCATATGTACGGATAGATAGCTTCACAAACAAACAACTGCGCTGCATAGGATAGCACAACAACGCACAACCACCAACAGCCGCCTTTTCCCGCACCAACGAGCAAGGACTAAGTTATTAGGCTATTTACCGATGATTTCGGAAGCTGCACCTTTTTCTGGGCCCTTTTTTGTTGCCTGGAAGACTCTGGAGAGAGCCCGTGGCTTGGTCGATATTGCTTTCTGCGAGGCGCCCTCCCGCTGGCCGCCACGCCTTGTCGGCTCGCTTCGTCTGCAAGTCGACGATACGGATTACTCTTCATCAGCCTTTTTGTTCGTAACGTACCAAAAAGCAAGCCCCTTTTTGCCCCCCTCCCCCGACTTGGCTTGACTTGAGCTATGATGTCCCATCCATCTCGCGCTTTCGGCCTTTGGCTTTCTTCCGTGGACAATAAGCACCAACGTCAGGTTTTTTTTTGCTTCAAATGGACTTTACTCCGTCTAATGAACGCCCAAGCTTGGTGGTGCTGGCTTTTTTTTTGGTTCCAAATCTCGGCTAAGCGCTCAGAAGACAGCCGTCCTCCCTCCAATGGTTTACTTGACCCACTGAGGTAACAGCAGCAGTAGTGGTAGTGTTTTATCAACGTCGCATTGCCCGACCTCGGCCACTGTCCGGGGGGGAGGGGAGAGAGAAACTAAATAAGGCTTCTTACAGATGTTTCTTCTGCCAAGGCTCAAGCCGCCGGAAGAATTCTGAGAGACATCGTGGGGAAAGGGAAAGAAAAGAAAAGAAAAAGCAAGATGTCACGACGAGAAAGTGACACACTACATGCCATCTGCCATTTACTCCTCCATTACAAGGCCTAGAACAACACGGTGTCATTGAATAAAGTATTCGCTAGGAGAGGAGGATCCCAGCCTCCGCGGGGGGAGGGGGCAGATGTGGGGAAAACAAAGAGTGAGAGCTGCCGAGTCAGGAGAGTCAACAGGCCTGTACATGCATGATTCCGGTTCCTTTGTTTGGAAGGTGGACTATTGAAAGTATCTCGGATTACAAATTCCGTTGCAAAGTACTCGAGTACAAGTTTGCTTTGTGCGCGATGTGACTGTAGAGCTACTTGTGCGTAGAAGAAAAGGTTGAAGAGGCAACAAAGGGGGCCAAGACACAAAGAGAGGCGTGTGCTGAGAATGACATAGTTGAGTTAGTGGTGGCAGTGGTAGTAGCTCTGGTTAGCAGTTGTGGGTAACCAAGATGGGATGATATGGCAAGGCGATGACATGAGATCATGGAGTGACATGAGGCGATGGCAATGATTCAAGGCTTAAAAGGGGGGGAGGCAAAAAAGAAGGAGGATGGGGGCGAAGGATCGTACCTGATTTATTATAATTTGTGCAAAAAGTGACATGGCCCTGTTTGATACGAGTCAAGCTTTTTGAGCGGCAGCAATCACATGCAGAAGAATGGTGAGGTTTTCTTGGTTTTTCTTGTTGTGCAGGGTGAAGCCTTGCCCGGGCCAGTGAATTCAGGTGAGTCGGTCACCGATTACAAAGGAAAAAGAGTTGATCAAAGCATAAAAATTGGGAAGTTATTTGAGCAAAAAAAAAGCCATTTTACTCAAGCCAAGCCCCTTTGTGTGTTTTGCATCACCGGTGGCGGGCCGTTGCTAGGTTGTTAAATACCTTGGAAATTTTATAATGTAGGTTTGGCTTTGCATGAAAGACTTTGTTTCCTTTGTTTTGGTGTGGCGATGGAAGGTTTTTTTTCTGGTCTCCATTGTATGGGGTAATGAGATGGCGTTTTTTTTTGGCAGCGTTTGTTGTTTATTTATTGTTTTTGGGCAGGGGGCTTGCAGGAAAGTTGTATGGAATACGGCACGGAGGAGAGTAGACCGAGGGGGATCTTTTGTGAGGGCGGTAGTGTGCACTGTATTGAGATTTGCATATATTGGTTCTAGAACTGGGGTGTGGGAGGAAGAGAAGAAGGGGGAGGAAGAGGAGGAAGGGGGAGGAAGAGGAGGAAGAGGGTTTGAATGGCAATGGGAACGAGGGATGATCGGATCAAGGTCCGGATGCTTGTGATTGGGATTTGTGGGCGTTGGCAAGCTAGGGAGAGCTTTCCCTGGGATGGGTGGACGCAAAGAAGAGATTGAAGGGGAGTAAGGGGGGCGCAGGTTATCGAGTGGATGGAACTTATTCAATGGGCTTCAGTCTACCGATTCCCTGATTTGCTTCGCAATTATCATGAGTTCCAATATTACTATTAGAGTATGCAATATTGGGGACTAGTATATTGGCATGATATTGGTACGGGGCAGCCGCACGATTATGAAGACATTGCGTGTAGATATAATAATAATAATAATAATAAACAGAGGGGGAGGCTTCGATATATATTGGATGGGATGATGATGATGAAGGGAATTGTAATAGAGTATTTTTCGTTTTGACATTGTTGACTCTGTCACCGTGACAGATGTCAACAATAAACTATGTGTTCCCTCTTGGTGTTCCAACTCCCTTTAGGGTATTGACAATATCGGCGGGAAGAAATCACTATATGTGTGTGTGTGTGTGGTTCTTAATTGCTCATAGATTGCAACCGGCGGGAGTGTAATAATGGGATATAATCTCCTTTAATTAATTTATAAGGAAAGCCTTAATTATATCGGAGGACAGATAATTTAAGATAAACTATCCCTTTTCTCGCTCAAAGTGTCAGTAGATTTGGAACGTATATGGCACAGGCTTCTGGAAGCATGGCTCCTCCTTTTCCATTGACGATGTTGAATATTCGCTGCGTGTGCTGGGTGGTCTCAGAGTCGACACACGCCATGGAAGTCTTTATGATATCTCTGTGATTAATGTAGATTTGCTATGCCAAGTTATCTCCTCTAGAAAGAACTCTGGTTTCTGTTTATTGTAGGTGAATCTCCTTCAATGACCGGTCGGCCTTTTCCCAACCTGCCTTGCTGAAGCTGCACATGCATACCCTCTCTGCGATGTCCCCCTTCCAAGTGATCAACATGGTATGCACCAAAGATTCTTGCTCATCATCGTCGTCGTAATTCGCGATGCGAATGAACTCGTATTGTGATCCCTCGTTCTTATATTTTTCGATGGAGATGTAGCTAGAACCGACGCGGCCTTGACACTCTACTTCTGGGCTCTTGTCGCCAGCAACAGACCTGGCAACAATCGAGTGGTGGTCTTCCATTTCTTCAGGAATGAGCATCAAATCGCTTCCCTTTACCGCCTCGGCCGTAAAATGTAGAAGATTGCAATTCTTGTCATCAATCTCTGGAGGGGAAGCGTCATCACTCGACGAGGGTTGTGCAGCTTCACTTGGCCAGAGGAGGTGACGCGCGAATTTCATATTTGCTGATGCTTCGATGCGTCCGAGCTTGGCTTCTGTGTCGTCCGCAAAGCATTGGGAGAAGCTGACTTCTCCTTCCCATCCAGCCCAAGACCAGCTGGGGAAGAGGGCGTTGCGTGTCGCCGGACTGGAGCCGCCGAGCTCTAGGTTCTACATGAGACTGAGAGGTGCCTTACTGAGAGGTAGTCCGTAGGTCATGGGACCTGTGTGAGGCTTCATTTGCATGAGGAGCCCATGTAAAGCGTTGAGCCGGTCTGACTGATACATCAAGCCGAGACCAATGTATTGCTCCTCAAGGCGCATGTACGATGCGAGCTTCTGCGCCCGAGACTTCACATCTGTTTGAAGGAACATTGTCTTGACAGCTTCAGGCGATTTGATGATTGTCTCAGCCGGTGCGGGTGCCAGGTTTCGTGTATCTCTTGCCTCGGAGGCGTCACATCTATCCAGAAACCTTCTTGATCATCTCCATGTTGAGCCCATATGATATTTGCCCTAGTACTTCTCCGGACTCGCCAAGATGGGAAGATTCGTGACTATTTTCTGCCTGTGAAAATGGAGCAGCTAATTGTGCCCCAGGGTATGAACGTGTTGGTAGAATCGCGGGAGGCCATGATCCAGATGTTGGCGAGAGCCTGCTAGGTAACGCTCTTCACTTGCTCAATGGATGCCGCTCGAGATCCATCTTCGTCAGAGTCAAATCGTTCTGCTAGCGAGCATGAAGAAAAAAAAAATTGAGATGATGGCATCGGCTCTTTGACGTCAAACTTTGGGACTAGAATGTGCGTGACGAATTTTGCGGGGAGGGGCCGATTGCGGTCTTTGATGTTGGTCACCGCCCCTGAGCTGATGATTGCCCCGTCTGTCGCATAGAACTGATTGAAAGGCCATTAGTTTGCCAATTCTGCCCACTGCTGTTGAACCTGTTGGCATTTGTCATTATCCCACCATGTAGTTCATCGGCCTGATGTGAATTCGTAGTGAGGCTGGACTGTAAAGTAGAGTCGAGTAAGTTGGGGGTTCCATTCTCTAGACAAAAGTCGCATAGTGTCCCGTCCTTGGACAGAGGGCTTTTGTTATTCTTGTTCATCTCATTGCCATCTATTACCATTTCAGCATCAGCAGACTATGGACTGAACTATTGCACAAGGCTCAATAGGCCTTGATCGTCTGATCCGAAACGCTCGGTTAGATCTCCATCGCCGCCTCTGTACGTCCTCTGGACCCAGTTGTAGCTTGCCCATCGTCCCATCTAATTCTTGACATGGCATCGCCTTCATATTTACTTTTTTCGGCCTTTTCCTTAGACACGTGTGTGGTGTTCTTGGTCGACTTTGGGATAGAGTCCTTGTCAAATTAATGCCCAGTCCGTGATAGGACAGCTTTAATATCTTCAATATCCGTATAAGGCTTTCGAAAAGCACGGTCCAAAATTTGAACAGCAGTTTGTTGAAACCCTTTCCGCCATCCATGTGATGATTCCACGTCATACTCATCATATTCTTCGTACTCTTCATTGAGTTTAGGCATGATCCAAGATGAGTATGGATTGAGGACATTGAGATCCGGGGCAAGGCAATAGGGTGTGCGCCATCGTAGCCAGCGCTTTATTCGCCGGGTGTCAATCTCATCCCTGCGATTAGAGTTGCGGAGACTATATTTCCGGTAAAGTTGGGAGGAATGATATTGACTACTGTCTCCTTGGCCAGTGAAAGCTGTTCCCAAACCACGTCTTCGTCAAAGTAGCGGAAAGGCCCAGGCCCAATTAGAGCCACAGGGAGGATAATACTCTGGTCGTATTCCCATCTCATGAATAGATTGCAGAAGTCTTGTAAGGAGCCCACCTAACATGGCAATAATCTCGGAGGAATGCTGAACATAGACTGGGAGGGACGTGAATCAGTCATCTTATCGAACATCAGGTGCTGCCGAGCCTTGATGCCATGCCCGTCAAAGATCATTGCGATTGCTCTATCGCTCCTTACACATAAGCTCTCCTCACCTTCACCTTCAGACTGGGTGCTGAAGCCAAAGTAATAGTCTGAAATTTGGCGAGGGGAGCCATACCGCCAGAAGATTCTGACCTCGGCTTGGACTACTGCATGTCTTAGCGATCAAACTCACATCCCAAGTCCTCCAAGTCTCCAAGGTCTACAGATAAAAGATTTGCCTGTAAGTCTTTGGCCAAATAGAAGAAAACCCCATCAAAGAGCACGGGAGTATACCGTTTTGAGTACCGCCCATCGTGTACGCTAATAACGTGAGACCGTCAAGGGGTGGAGGGTAAACACTTAAACGCCGAACATGGTAGATAGATTCGTAGCTATGATGTCTCTTAGTTTTGACATTTCTGTCTATTTCTCGGAAGCTATTCATTACTTTGCCATAGGCTCTGATCCGGTGTTTTTTCTCTCCCGCGTGACTGGGTATATAGCTGCCTGCTTGTATTTATATACATATTCGTTAAGGGAAATAAAATAGCCTGTCTAAAAACCAATGATAATGATAAATATGGTGCAATTCTCCATTTGAGAGTAATAGGATGACTTGGATAAATCTCCTCGGTAAGATTATGAGAGCTCAGCCGACTCAATACTTTCCAAGAAAGATTATATTGGGATAGCGGATGTAGACGCCAGGAAAGGGAACAGAGTTTGTTTAGCACTTTTCTGTCCAGCTACGTTCCTCCTGCGGTACACCAAATAGACTCGAGGCGAATATCAAATGATGGCTCGTTCACAATTCCCATTCATGGATGATGAAATTCGCAAGCTTACTAATACGGTTGGTATCTGCTTATTCTAAGGGCTATGTTTAAATCTAGTACTGCATTGCGTATAAGGCCCATCTTCCGCACCTAAAGTGCGGATTCATCCCTTGCGATATTTTAGTCTAACAAAAGGGAATTAGCTGTGATATATAATATGTGGGTAGCTGCACGATTATAAGGATATTACATATAGATATAAAAGTGGATTCAATATAAAGGGGATTATAGACGGGGTTGTAAGAACTTACTTTTGAGATTGTTAATTTTGCAATCGTGACAAGATTAACAAGATCCCATGCATTGCCCCTGAGTATTGCTTTTACAGGAGTGAAAATGCCGGTGGGAGAAGACACAATACTTATGTGACTATTAGTAGGTCATATAAATCGTCTAGTGGGCTCTTGTTAGTGGGACTTTATCTGCTTTCATTCACCTATAAGGGAGCCTTGGTGTCAGGGGGTGGAGGGTCTGGGATGAACAATCTCTTTCCCCCGAGAGCCAATGAATCTGGAAAGCGTATGATATAAATTTCTAAAGATGTATTTTTCACTTTTCTATTGAAGTATTTTGATATCAGATGATGAGATGGAGATATCAGTCTGATGGTCTCCAATTAGAGTGGGCTGGATTCAGACTGCTTCCATTGGTAAAGCAAAGACTTGTCTGCTCATGTCCTTTGAGTGGAGATCTAGCCGTAGTTCTAGATCTCCATCTTACGAATACTTCGTCATCAAAGTGCGATACGTTCTTGCGTATGCTCGCAGTTGGTGATGAATTAGGTAGAATGTTCAAAAGTCTAGTCTGGGACGAGCTGAGGCAATGACGTAAAGCACCCACATCACGGCGTTTTCGGGTTATTGTTTTCCATGGTGCATCGGATGAAGGAGATAAAGGTCGTAATAGCGAACGCAATAAAAGACTTGCAAAAGTTGCCTAAAAAGCCACTGGAGCGCTGGAATGAGTCACTCGGGCGGCCACGCATTAAAGCTGACGTATTGAGGACACGTTGGTGAAAAGGGTTCTCATAGTAAGTTAAGAGACGGTAAGCCGTTGAAAGAAGGTTGTGTTACCTCACCGTTATTATCTAACGTCTTTGTTATATCTTGACGGTTGAATCGGTTATTATCATCCTGGGAGTGGGAACGCAGGGACCCAATCAAGATTACTCCTCTGCCCAGACCTTGATCCTTTCTGTCACCTGGTCCATACCTTGCTCTTTTAGCTTTATATCAAGTCTTTCAACTCTTAGACCCGTCGTTTTTATCGTCGCTTTTATCATCGTTTTTGTCGTCGCTTTTGTCGCTTTCTTATCAATCTGGGCGTTTTTAAGACTGCTCTCGTCCTTGCATTTAAAATCCGAGCTGACTCGGATTCGGCTTCACGGAGCTTACTAAGGAAGTAGGCGTCGGCATTCGGCTCTAAAATCATTCCGTTATCAGACGCACGTGACTTCGTGATATGGGGGGTCACTGTGTCTTGCGTGCAGTGTGTGTGTCATACGCCAGGCAGGCATTCACGCAACGACGTGAGCCCGCCGCCCAGTGTCTATGCCGATTAATAAGCGTCACGATCAAGCAAAGGGCTGAAAAAAATGATTGACGCCATCAAAATCTAGGCGTATTAACAAGCTTGTTGACGTTTGTTTGGATATAATTGTTATCAGATCTTGGTCTTTTCTTTCCGGCCTCTTCAGGCCCTGTTCCTTGGCTTGTTCCTTGTCATTTGCACTGCCTAATTTTTTCCTTGGCTCTCTCTCTCCCTCCCTCTTCCTCCCCCGCAATCAATCCCGTTATTCCATCCGCAGAAGCAAGCAACAGCAGCAGCTCGTTCGACTCATGTGACCTTGACTCGCCTCCCGCACATCCACCCATCCGTCATGTCGACATACGAGCAAGATGATGTGCCTCAACATCCGCAACCCGAAGCATCCGCCGCCGCTTCTTCTTCGTCCACAGAACCATTGGCCTGTGTCTCATGTCGATCCAGAAAATTAAAGTGTGACCGCGTAAAGCCGGCATGCAATCGTTGTATCAAGGTCAAGAATGAATGCGTCTACCCAGAGTCCCGGAGGAAACCGACCTTTAAACGGAGAAATGTCAAAGAGCTCGAGGCCCGATTAGGTATCTTTACCCGGACCCTAGTAAATTGATCTGCTACTTACACTTTGCCTCTCTCTCATAGCCCAAGTTGAGGACTATCTCAATCAGGTCAACAAGACAAATGAAGACACCAAGGTTGACCCTGACGCCCTGCTGGATGAAACAGAGGTTCCCATGAGCAACTTTACATTTCGGCCTAATACCACAAGTCCAGAAGCAAATACCAGTGGCACCTCTGATCCTCAATTGTCTTTCGACATTCCCAGCTTCACTACTCAAGATGATGGCTTCTTCAGTAGTGGTTTCTCTGGCCAGCTAATGGGGCTTGGCATGTCTGAGACCTTGCCACCCTTTGAGGTCATGGAGGAACTGTATGTACCATTCATACCATTCTCACAAGAAGGACAACCATCTAACTGTACATCAGAAATAACTACTTCTTCCAGACGCACTATCACTATCTTCCCATTGTCCACCAAGGTCGTTACTTTCAAGCATTTTATGGCCCCCCCATGAGGAAGCCTCCCATGTGCTTGCAGTACGCAATATGGGCCATATCTGCAAGCGGCCATGCCAAGTACGATTCGTATGCTGACGTCTTCTACAAGAGAGCTCGCCAGTATACCGAGGCCGATGAGATGAAGGGTGATGGTGAGCACTTCATCACCGTAGCTCATGCTCAGGCTTGGGCCATCATCGCAAACTACGAGGCCAAGTGCATGTTGTTTACCAGAGCTTGCATGAGCTCTGCCAGGACTAGCCGCTTGATCCATATGATGGGTCTTGATAGACTGGACAAAGAAGGCGATGACATTCCTCCCACTCTAGGACCCATCACAAGTTGGACCGAGCTCGAAGAGCGTCGGAGAGTCTTTTGGGGCGCTTTCGCTATTGACGCCCATGCAAGCATATCCACTGGCTGGCCCAGTTTGATCAAAACTGAAGAGGTGAGTGCAGCCAATCTTGGCGTTCCGAAACAACCCACTCATCAGGTTTAGATAATGACTCGACTTCCTGCCTCGGAAGAAGCATTCACATTGGGACAAGAAGAGAAAACAGTATTCCTGGACGATGTATTTCATGGAGAACCATTTGGTGGATTCTCGGGTGCCATTGTCATCTGCCAAATATTCAAGACCATTTTGCGACACATTCACGGAGCCAAGCCCTCGGACCACGCTGAAGACTTGATGTACGGCGAGTTCTGGAAACGCCATCGTGATCTCGACAACCAGTTGTCAAGCCTCTTCATGTTTCTTCCCGATAGCATGCGTCTTCCACAGAATGTCCGCGATCCTTCAGCGGTCCATACCAATCTTAATCTTCATGCCTCCATCATATGCCTGCATCATGCTGCTCTTGAAATGGCTGAAAAACACAGCCTGCCCGACACAGTCAAACACATGAGCCGAACTCGCTTGAGGACTGCTGCAGAAGAGATTGTAAACATTATCAAGATTACATCTCATCACACCACTTTATTTGTATGAAACCCGGCCCGCTGTCCTAACGCTCTTTTACTAACAATGACTTTAGAAAAGCCAGCTGTGTGCCTTATCGCTATACTGTGCAACGACAGTCTACGTTTATTTGGCCAAGGATGATCCTGTGTCTGGCCTGAGTCCAGTGGATATCTCTAATTTATCCATCATCATCAGTGCCATGGAAGCCATCGGTCGTGTGCATATGCTTACTTGCGCATTCTTGCAACAGGCCTGTCTTGACATTGAGCGCAATAACCTCTCGGCACACATCCAGCTTCCATCATTGGCACAATATCGGGACTTGTTTGGCGGTCCTTCGTCTCATATCCCCTTGCTTGCCCGCAGTCCCGTGTCGAGGCACACCGAAGCAGCAACTCCGCTGCCTGGCAGATTACCTCTTGAGAGACCGAAAGGCGTCCCTCGACCAAGCAGCTTGAAAATGACCAAGGGGCAGCCGTCACTCACAGGTTTGGGTCCGGTTGAAAGAGTCATCAAGGAGCTTACGCAGCCGGACTGTTTTCAACCCGTGCTTGGTGCCGCCACACGGAACGTGGCGTCCATCGGCTCTGAGTCTGCCAACCACAAACGGAAGCGAATGTCACCGAGCCCCGGACCGGGCGCCGCTGCCGCCGGAGGCTTCAATGTGCCGAATCATGTCGCAAGTTCTTCAGGGAGTCTTGGGGGTCATCTGGGAGTGGGAGTGTGGAGGACCGGAGATATGAGTCAAATGATGGATGGTGCTTTTAACCTTCCTGACCGAACGAATTCGTCCGCCTCGTCACCGGCACAGCGAGGCACTACTACGGAAACATTATCGGCAAGTAGTCATACTTCCCCAAGTTTGGGACTTGGCAATACGCCGGAGGAAAACCGGATAGATCTTCGACAATTCCAGGCCCGTGTTACAGCACCCCTCTGGGAGACGACTGAAGGCGGGGTCTTTGAACGGCTTACAGAAACATTTGGCACTTTTGCAAGTGATGGTAGCGATGCGTGGACTATACTAGATGGGAAATTGAATTGGACAGATCAGGGCCCGCCGGCGAATCAATGAGTATGCACCATCCATTATATATGTCTATACGGAGTACGATGGAAGCATATGGTCAAACTTGAGCGGGATTGGCAAGTTTATGGAGTCTTTTGGCGTCTTGTTGGAAATGTACGATACCCGTTGGATACAAACACAACTCAAGTAGAGGATATGGATGACTAGAGTGAGCTGGTTATATCTCATCTCTTTCAATTTAGGATAGTTCTTGTATATTATGATGGGGACAAGTAATGGCTTCTGGGTCTTGGGTAGCTAGAATCAGGATCACATATCACCCTGAGATAAAGGAATAATCCCAATAAAAAAAAGTATCTGTTTGAATACATCGGTTCCATTGAGTGAGTTTCTCTCTTCAATGTCACCCATCTAGTGTGAAGCTGCTAGTTTTGACAAATCAGGTGACGATGTTCACGGACTTCACCCCCACGTCACAACGAACCAACTCACACCGTCATTCTCATTCACTGTCAATCTAACACATTCTTTCAGAAAAGCCGGCATGTTATCATACGTTGTCGGCATAATTGCCGTGCTCCTATTCTTTGCCAATCCAATTATCCAAATCTTCTTCCCGCAGGAGCACCGCACGTCGAAATTGTCGGCGAGGCCACAGCTCAACGAGTCCCTTTTGGCGATTGATGGACCCAATGCCACGGCGGCCGAGTGTCTGCCGGACGCGTATGCGGCGCGGATCCTGAGCAGGGAGCCGTTGGTGATTTACCTGGAAGGGTTTTTGAGTGAGGAGGAGAGGAAGCATTTACTTGAGATAAGGTAGGCGGTTGAGGTCACCGGTCTCTTGGTATCTTCAATGACCTGGAGGAAGGGGAGGTTGAGATGGGGAGACTATGTGGAGGGGTTAGAAGCTGATTGTATCTACAGCGAACCGCTCTTTGAGCCATCTACAATCACGCATGACTCGTCGGCCACACACCGCGACACCACCGTCCGAGATTCCTCCGTCGCGCTACTCCCCCGCACCAACACCGTCCGGTGCATCGAGGCCCGCGCAAGGGGCCTTCAGGGCTGGCGGCGGGACGTATGGCTCGAAAGACTGCGCACACAGCGGTACGTGGCGGGGGGCCATTACAATCATCATTTTGACTGGAGCGCCAACAGTTTGGGGTGGGGGAGGGTGAGCAGCTTCATGGTCTGGGTTGATGCGGAGGAAGGGTTAGAGGGAGGGGGCACGGAGTTTCCTTTGTTGGAGGGCAGGATAGAGGGGGGGAAGGGGAGTAAATGGTGTGAGTTTGTGGAGTGTGAGAATGAGGAGGGTGATGAAGAGAAGGGAGAAGGAGTGAGGAGGAAGGGAACGACGTTCAAGGTGGTTCCGGGCAATGCGGTGTATTGGGAGAACTTTGCGCCTGATGGGAGGGGCTATGATGAGACGTGGCACGCTGGGTTGCCGGTCAAGAAGGGGACAAAGGTTGGGTTGAATATTTGGAGTTTTGGACGGATTGAGTAAATATTGCTTCACGGTAGGGGGTGTCAAAGGCGCAACAGGATGAGGATGATGGATGCGGAAAGGAGAGGGGAAAAAAACTATGGTAAGCAATTTGGTATCTAGACACCTTTCGATTGTCGCCAACCTGGACTACTTCCTGCTTGCTGCTAGGGGTAGCAGTTTAACACAGTCCTGGCCTTTTAATATTTAACCAGTCTTTCGCTCACACTCTCCTACCCATCGACCCCAAGCCAATACTTTGCCCTGGATGGCCTTTGCGACCTGCTCTCTGCTTGGCTTGGAGGCGATTAGTTCAGGGGACAAGGGCTCGTTTAGAGCGATGATGTCGAAGAAGTCTTGTTGGTACTGTTAGTCACACATACACACATATATATATGAATAATAAAAAGAAAGAGCCGAAAAGAAGAAATAGCGAAAAATAACTTACATCGATGAATACCATGGTTCAAAAGAGGTCTGGGTAGGATATAGATATTGCCCAGGCGGTTCTGGCCGTAGCAGAAGCCACCCTTGAGATTTGTCGACTTGCCGTCTTCGGCTGGTGTAAAGTCTGCTTGTTCAACACTCAATTTGTCCTTGTGAATGCCGAGATATAGCCTATTCTCTCAGAAGTCAGTCCCCAAAACAACTACATCAACAGCAACAGAAACAGCACACATCTTCACGACGACGAAAGGAGAAGGAAGAAGAAAGAAAGAAAGAAAAAAGAAAGAAAGAGAAAAGAAAAACAACTCACCCATGACAAATCGGCATCGGCAACGGCGCATCTGGATCCTCGCTCATAAGCAACCACTCCGCCACGCCCTCCACGCCCTCCCACCTCAAACCCGGCACCAGCCCCCCGTCCCCGGCGGCGCCGTGCATGTACGCCGGCCCCAGCGTGGCCCCGCTCGCGCCGCAGTCCGGCGAGCTGATGGGGATGGTCGGCTCCGGGCAGGATGCAAAGGCAGGGCCCGCGGTGAAGGCCTTGGCGTCGTGGGCCCTCACGTTGTGGAAGAGCCATGCGAAGGCGCGTTCGGCGTAGTCTCTGGCTGCCATTGGATCTCTCTTTTCTTTCTTCTTTTCTCTCTTTTTCTCTCTTTCTTTTCTCTTCTTTGCTTTTCTTTCCTTTTCTTTTTTTATAGAGGAAAAGAAAAAGAAAGAAAAAACGATACGATTGGCGGTTGTGGTTTCTGACCGTGTGTGGAGTGAGTCTTAAAGGTGGGCTTATGAGCACGCTTGGAAGAGCATAAACTCAGAATAAAGTGTCCAAGAGAGAATGATGATGAAATAGTCCAGATCAGACGAACTATCCTCCCCATTTATATCAAATCACAAAATAACATGGCCAATCTCACTAGCTATTTTAAAAACAAGTCCAGGAAAAAATCCACGAGTACACCGCGGATTTAACGTCCAAACCCGCCGATGTGTTCGGCCAAACTCGAAGAACCATTTGCTCGCATCACCAAACCTGCGCTGACACTAGATGATCTAGACGATACCAGCCGGTGCCGCATCGGCCCGGACCGGCAAGTGAGTTATCGTCCGTAAAAAGATCCCCTAAAGAACTACTAGATACTAATGAGGCCTGTTTCCAGCCGGACACATGAGATATGTTCTTTTCATAATTATTCTTTCATTCTTCTATATTCATGAATATGTGTTTTGTTGTAAATACCATTGATCCAAGTCTGCAACGCCTATTCATGTTCTCTATCATAGCAGATTCGCTGTATCCCCTCATATCTCATACCCAAACGCCATTGCAATGCATGAGGCAAAAATGCAATAAAATCCTCCCATATGCGGTATCGCTTCCATGAGAAAGAAAAAGAAAGAAGAAAAAACACAATAAACGACGACGCCAAAAGGTCAACGAGTTGTCAGGGACATCTCATTTACAAGAGATATCCTGCCAACAGGGTAGCCACCGTTGCGACTCCCATGAGGCCTACAGGCAGCTTAAGCATCGAGACGGCGGCACTTTCTTGCTCATCAACAAAGGGGAGGCCGGATGTGGCAGACACCGGCTTATTAGCCGTCACCGCGGACGGCAGAGCGCCCCCCTTCTTAATCTCCACCACGTTGCCCGGACCTGTTGCGTCAAAGTTGCTCTGCGCAATCGAAATCTCGTTTTCATCCAGGTCGTACACAATGTATGCGCTGCGCATAAACGTGTCTCCTAGGACAATTGTCGAACCGCCACTCGGGGCAATGCCAAAGAGGCACATGGGCTCGCCACCGGGAATGCCCAGCCCTTCCTCCTGATTTGTCGTACCCCCAATCTGTAACACCAGCTCGCTCATGGGTACCGTGATGGATGCGGGGTCGCTGAAGCGAAAGGTCAGGCTGGCGTTGCCTTTGCTGGCGCTGCAAGGGATGAAGCCCACGCTTTGGGTAGGTTGGTATGTGGCGTTGACCTGCTTGTATATCGAAGCGACAAGGTTGTTGGGTAGATAGGTGAGCGAGGTCCCGGAGTCGAGGAGCACGGCGAGTGCTAGGTTGTCGGCGAGGCTGGTAGAGCCCACGCTGAGCCCTGTCATGGTGACATAAAACGCACTAAAGACGTTGCCAGTCTTTTGGATAGGCAAGGTGACCAGATTCCCGTGAAATCGCGTCGTGTCAACACCGCCAAAGAGAAGACGTCCCGTGTTGGATTGCAAGTCGTCGAGCCACAAGCTGTATGCATTGGATGAAATGAAACCTTGCGCCACCAATGCTGCCGGTAAGTTGTTATACGCCTTCAGTCCAGCCCGGCTCGCCTGTACTTCATTTGCCATGTATCCAATACCGGCAATGTTCTGGTCAGAAGAGCTAACGTAGCCGATGCCGAACTGAAGTTTATTGAGGTCTGTTCCAGCTATGCTTACTTTGTCAGTAACGTAGTCGCCAGCCGCCCCAGAGTTGTCGGCATAAGTGATGTTGAAGACGCTGTTGAGATAGCTGTACGTGGAGGATGAGTTGGCCGTATATGTCCCCGAAAGGGCACATGGATTTCTTCGACCTGTACTGCAGAAGCTCGATTTTGGGGAGTTAACCCAGAGATCGCTGCTGCCAGTATCTACGTGAAGCCGGACCTGCTGAAGCGGTGTGCCGATTGATGCATTGAGAAAGTATAATGTTTGCTGGATATCATGTTAGTGAAAGGTCAAGGTGAGAGTGAGAGTAAGACAAAAACGTACCAGGTTATCGACAGTGGCATCTAGGGTATTACTCCTCCTCCGTAATCGATTCCTGTCATGCTGTATGGGATCCTTGATATCATTACGTTGCAGGTTGAGATCAACTACTCGCGGTGAACCATTTTCCCGCTTCTGTAGTGTCAGGCCGGAACACGTCGCGGCGAGGGACAAGACGGCTGCCGATGATAATCTCATAATGTCGAACTAACACACCACACACAAAGGACGCAAAATTAAAGTTGATTCAAGAAATAACCGTTGTAGATTCGACTCTCTGCTAGGGAGCTAGGCAGTATGCCGGTATTTAAAAAGACCAACGACAAACCTAGCTGCCGACACACAGACTGGTTTATAATAAATATTGGATATTGGCCGCGTAAGGCTCTGTGACACCACTCAGTGCCCCGAATGGTCCGCAGGGATTCGTCACCAGGACTTTCAGCGCCACGCTCTTGGCGTACACCGTCTTGCCTTGTCGACAAAAAGGAGCGGGGGAATTAAGAGAAGAATATTATTGGGCCAAAGCAATTGCAAATCGAATGGATGAATAGGTTGATCCGAGAAAGTGGGTGTCCATGTTGGAGAGACAAAACAAGAAAAGTCTTGCTTATTAGATGGAGTAGAAAGTGGTTGAGTGACCATGCAGATGATTTGGCTGTCCGTGAGCCCGGCAATATCGGCAGGGATAGCGGATTCTCCCCAATAGTGAGGCTCAAGAAGCGAAGATGACGTTGCAAAGGACCAAAGAGTAGCCCATAGCCTCAGTCTCACCCACGGGGAGTTGCAGAAGTATTGGGCGGCAACATGTGTCAGCCAAGCCAGGCCAGACTCTCGAAGAGTCCTCGCTCAACATAAAACATGATTGATTGACATTGAAATGGCGCTGTAAACAGAAATGGCCGTCGGGCGACTGCTGTGTGATCCCCCAATCCTGAATGACGACCGAACAGCCTGAGGATCAAGCAATGCAACACCAAAGCCAGACGGTAATTTGCTTGAAGATATTCAAATCCATTCATCACCGAAATTCCTTGATGGCTCTGTCCGTGAGCATTGCCCATTTGCCCTATTCTTGTTGAATCACCATCGTCACCCCAATTGCGCACTTGCGAATGGGCCATCACGGTTGATCGGATCCCAGCGGACGGAGTGCAGAAGTGACGCGCGGCCCCCCTCTTCCCCCCATGAGCTGGTGGTGGAGAAGTGGACCAGGGGCTTAGCCTTTGGTCAGCCCCATGAGCCCTTGGGCATGATGGGAATAGACTGAGATGGAATTGGTTCTCTAAGCCGGCTCTGATACCGGATGTTCAGGCAATGAAACATTCGAGGTTGCAAAAATAGCCTCTGTCAAGTGACAGGTTGATGATGATGTCGAACCACCACCACTTGTCCATGGTACGTATCTAGGTACTGGTTGAATCGTGATTGTGTGCTATAAGTCAGAGGGTTAGGGTTACAACCCCCCGACAGCCCCGCCCCTGGCAGATGGCGCTCCTCTCATCTCTTCATCTCACAGACAAGCTCCAGCCTCCGGCTCCCAACTTCCGACGCTGGTGAATGCGGCTGATCCTTTCTCATTCCATCTTCCACCACAGTTTCTAATTTTGATCCCTCCGTACTGACCCGGACCTCAGCCGGCCATGCGTCGTCCTGGCAGGAGTATTGATCAAGCAAGAGTTGCGAGACGCTCTTTGCACACGCTCTTTGCAAGGGGCCCCCCCAAGCATTCATCCCCCAGGGTTTGATCGACAGTTTTGAATTTTTTTGACAGCAAGCCACCGCTAATGTTCAAGCCACCAGGGCTAGATCTATCCGCTCTTCAATGGCAATGGATCATCCCCTCTTCGGTGATTGCCCAATTGTCTTTTTTGAACGAGACATTCTGTGCATGGACGAGGCATGCATTGGCTTCATAGGCACAATTACCTAAGTGCCTTAAAAGCTGCCTTGGGCTGTGTTTAAATATTGGTTCGGGAATTTCTAGAAAAGGAGCAGGTATGGTGACCTCCTTTTCTGTACGGATCCCGTATCTGCAGGTGCTTGTGTATCACCATTCAAACGTACTGTGAGGTATCTACATCTTTCTCCGACTCGACAAAACATGAAGAGAGCCGAATCAGAGTCCCATCCAAGACCCAAGTTAGCACAACACCAAGATAATATGACACCAAGCTAGGTACCGTGTAATTACACACCAATACCAAATTCTACCCTTGCACGAACCTGTAGGCTCAGCGAGGGGATATGAGCAATACTAGCAAAGCCCTGGAAAAAGAATCTCAACAATATACCACTACCAAAGAATCATTCTGTCAAGATGCAAAATGCATGCCGTGCGAGTACCTAGAGCCATAGCAGACATTGTGCAACTGTCTCGGGGAGTTGGAAGGGATATATCCTATATCCAGTCACCTACACTCCACTGCGTCTGCACGTTCCCATGTAGTTGTAGTTGAATGCATCGATACCTACAACCGCCTCGCCCCAAATTCTCTTCATTCTTCCTTGCCAACGGCCATGTCATTATATGCCGTCGTTTATTAGGCCGCAAATTTCCCTTCTGCCGGTGTCTTCCTAATTTTATGAAACACCCATCACAATGTCGATCCCAGCATGGACGGCAGCGATTCTGTCCAAGAGTCTCAACTCCCCCCTCACTATTAGTTCGCCAGGCTAGATGCCTCGAGCAGAAGGCGAGGTCAGCGGAGTGTGTGCTCTGCACGACTGAGGGGGAGAGAAATGAGGCGGTCGGATAAAGGCGAGGCATGGCTGCCGTTGGCGTCTGGCCCATACATTCTATCCCACGGCTGGCGACAGCGTCAAGCAACGTATTTCCGCACTAGCCTTTCCGCAACGTTCATCGGACCCAATGGAGCTGCTTGAGCTCAGTCCATTTCGAAATGGAAACGTCATGAAGTTGATTGTGGGGTGTCGCATTGAGGTGATGGCGACTGATTACACAGCAGATCCGGACGGATCGAAAAGTCGTGATACTCGCAACAAAGTACTCGGCTAAGTAAACGAAATAGACCAGAGAATAAGTTGGTCTCTAGTACTCTCAAAATTAATGACTCTGAACTGCAGATATGGATAAGATCAAGCGGCTACAAGTCCCGCAATGCCCCTGAACCTGTTGGTCAGGAGAATCTCTGTGGTTCATGGCACTGGCACTCGTGTGATCTCTTTCACACTCCCAAATTACAGCGTTTCAAGGCAATCTTATCTTCTATTCAAGCATTGAGTGCACCAACGATTCAATCTAGCTAAGCATCTATGCGATACCATCATACACGCTTATTTGTAGAGCACATGCTGAGACTCCACCAACTACTGCAGTTCCAAAACAACAAAAGCATCAAAAGAATACCCTGACGCTTAAAAGACAAATTCATGACAAGTGCGGAGTATCCGCAGAATCCCTCCAAGTCACCTCATCAAATAACTCTGCATTTATGCAAAGGATTTTGATCAACTTTATTTGTGTCTTGGCCAGACTCTTCCTTGGGACCTATTCTTGCGGCTCCGGTTCCGGTTCCGGTTCCATTTCATTTGTCGTCCCGAATCGAGATTCATCTGGTTGCCATAGAGGAGGAACTTGAAGATCTTGTATATATTCCATGAGGGCACTAGGATCCGATGATGGCCGAACCAACAAGAGGCGCTCCAGCCGCGTCTGCGCCTCCCTGAGTTCACTCTGACCAGCGACGTCCTCACCTGAAGGTCCGTCCTACAGAACCAGTTTCATAAGATCAGCTTCTTCTTTAGTCAATTTTTGCGTTTGGAGAGAGTGACGCAACGAGTCTATGGGTTCTTTATTTGGTAGCAACATGTCCATGGAGTCTTGCTGGTAAGCAACCTGTTCATCATGGAGCACTTGCTCTTGCGTTCCCGGGTCCATGTGGTCCCCCTCATCAGCGGCCGGTTGATTCGGATTCCAGTCCTATGCTTCCAAATCCATAAGGTCAGTTTGTTTATGGGCCGGTGTGCGTATTTGCGAAGGGGATGGCCAGATTCCTGTGGGTTCTTGATTTGGTGGCGGTGTTGCCGTAGAACCTTGCTGGTAAGCAACAATATCGCTGAGCTCTTGGTTTTGCATCGGCTGGGGTGTGAATTCTTCCTGGCCAGCAACCGGCTGATTCAGACTCTGGTCCTCTGGTTCCAAAGTCATAAAACTAGCTTGGCCATCGTTCAATGGTGCCATAGATGTTTGTTGTTCAGCATCCTGCTCAGTAGGCTCTCCATTTTGCAGTTGCCGGTTCACAAATCCTTCCTCATCATTGTCAGCGATGGAGTCTAGGCTCCTAAGTTGAGCTTCCAATAGATCAAAAATCTTCACGTTGTGTAGCGGTGAGAGATTACACTGGCGGAGTTCGGCCAGAAGGAGTGTAGAGCGTGGTGGACATGTAGAATACAGGACGCTTTCTATGGTTGATATAACTCCCTCTTTCGCATCTTTTAACGTATAATAGCTCACGAGATTGTAACGGATCCCTTCGAATTGAATCTTGAAGCACTTCTTCATCAGACCCCCATCCTTGAGCCCGATACTGATGGGGAAAGGGTTTAAAGGATCACTTGGGTTATATCCTCGTCGCTTTCTCACATCGTCACGAGCACACTCGTCGTTAATCTCGGTGTAGAATGTGAAGTTGCCCCTCATATTGGCGTTACTCCATCGCAGAGAGTCACGCCACACATTTGACTCCATGGGCATGTTAGTATAGAGGAAGATGTTGCCGCTCCGGATAAAAAGATTTTTCTCGGATGAGGTCAAGTGGCGTGTGATTTTTGGAACGTGTCCTCGTAAGTGGGCTTCAATTAGCACCAAGGCATCGAGGCTGGAAGAGAGAAGGCCACCGAAATAAGAAGGTACCGCATAATGCTGTTGCCCCATAGCGGTAATAGGCAAGGATTCAATGATGGTTTAGCAGCTGATGAGAAAGTGTACAATCTGTAACCTGAATGATCCAAACTTCCGGTGTGACGATGGTGACAGCGTTGGAATCAGTCTGCCAGCGGCGACAGGATATCCATGGTGTCATAGTCTAGAGAATCGGCACCAACCAGCCAAGTTCTTTCCCAGGGCCATGGTCTAGACACGTGGTCCTTCTTGCCTTTGATGATGAACCTTCTTTACTCGAGCTCAACACTAATGAGACTTCGCATTAAAGATAAACCGAGTCGGGTTTCTAAGCCCTTGGAAAGAAATGGAGGTTACCACTTGACTCGGTAGTCCCAGCCGATTTTAGAGTATTATGCATAAATTCCGGAAACCAGCTTAAGCTTAAAGCACACCTCAGTAATACGACCTGGACGCTTGAAACGAGGTGCATCGTTAAATGTCCGTATTCAGCACAACCTGAGATCAAGGTTTGTCGGGAAATTCACATTAACTCGCCCCCACAAGACCAACTTCAAGTAGCAGGTCTTTAGCTACGATGAATCTTTATACAGATATATGTACTCTTATTGTATGTGCCCAGGTGTGGGGTGCTTGTATGCCTCACTTCATCACAAAGTTGGGGCATAACGCAGTACCTGAACTGAGCACCTCATAGCATATAGACTCGCTTTCATATAGAGACTGACACTTTCACATCTACACCGAAGCTCCCAGATTACCAATAAACACCCTATTGACATCGCCCAGAACACAAATCACTGCTCATGATGACTGGGCGTGGGTGAATGCAGACGCCTACAGAGTCCTAGATTTCGCGACACCACGATTTCTTACCCTACAACACTTTTTTTTTTTAAGTATCCCGCTCACACATCGTTTAAGAGGGCTGCGTTCCATAGAGAGGGGACAGGTTTGGACTCAGCGTGCATTGTTTAAAGAGCGTGATTTGATACCACTTGCATCGTGCCAATAAGGCCGTTGTCTCCCCCAGCAATCTCAACACATTTACTAGTACCTGCAATGTCAGAGGTCATGGTGTGTCGACAACACGAAGATGACGACTCTCGAAATGATATAAAAAAGGAAGGTGCAAATATTATGGTTCTCACATTTCAATTTTCCGTGTCTTGATCCTACAACACGGTAACTACTCCGTACGCCTGCTACATGGCATCCTACCCTCATACATCTCCCCTTTCCCACCCGGATAGCATTCACGGGTTTCACCTCTACCAATATTGCCTCATAATGAATCCACCCTTCTGTCACCGAACGGCAGGGCACCCTTGAGGGTAATCAGGACAGTGCATGAGAGACTGACGCGTGCTTACGACCCACGCTCTGCACGAGAAAAATGTCCGGATCATCGCCAGCCCACCAGTTCCCTCCTCGTGGGAGACGTGCCCCCCCGACGTTTCATCGTACCCCAGCTTTGGCAGATCCTGGCTTTGCCATCGTGCACGCACGTCTTTTTCGTGTGTCCAAGGGCGTACCTTGACGCTAGACGAATCTTACATACGATCCCAATTAGGCTGGTCGATGTTGCCTGTCGAACGATTTGAGGAAATTGAAGTTCCTTTGTATGCGTAGAAGATGAGAACTGGAATACGGAATCGGGTATTTCACATGCCATGTTTAGAGGCTTAGACCTGTTGGACCAGCGGGTTACGGATTACTGATTGGAGTCCGGTGGACGGAATTGGGCGGGAGAGGCAAACGCTGATGAGCGTATGAGGAAGGTTTGGAACATTGCCATGCTCGACTGAGTAATTGTAATTAGCTGTTAGTCCCCCAGAGTAACTTGGTGGATGCCACTGATGTAACAAGATCTTGGATGCATCGGAAATACAACACTTGCTAGTCCATCACACTGAACCCAGAATAACGGTTAAGCAATACGATCTGCACGCTATACCGCAGATTATTAGAGCAAACCTATAACTGCTGTTTATGATTCATGAGGCGTTCATCATCAATGATCAACAATGACCAGCAGTTCAAACCACTGTTCACTGGTGAGCAAACATGAACCGCTTCGGCCCGCACTCCCGGGGTAACCGAAATTCGAGAATGGCCCTTTGTCACAGGTGTCTGAAAGAGGAAACCTCAGTAAGCAGAGGCGAAGCCTGTTTTGGCAGATGATCATCCTTGAGACTGCCTAAAACCCCTGCATGGAATTACTGCCACCAAAACGCCTCTGTCAAATCCTGTTGAATCCCCACACACAAGATGGTCATATTAATCCGGCCACTCAACCACATGGGGGGGGGGGGGGATGAAGCTTACAATTTAAGCCTACATTGGCGGTATGTAGTTATCCATTCGTGGTTAAGAGACTCGAGGCACAGTCATCTTCGTCTTCCGTAGCCTAGCCAATAACTAATAACTGAATGACAATACGAACTGTGATGTAATGGAAAAGATACGCTTGGATGTCTCAAAGGCCTGTCCTTTGCCCCACACCATTGTCCTGAACCTCCCGCAGTCGGCAGTTCTTGTTGGTTGTCCCTATTCAAACCTATCAATCACCAACGTGCTTTTTCTTTTTTCTTTTCTTTTTTTCTTTTTCACCATCTTTTCAAGGTAATCAGATAAACTCATGACTCTACATACGAGCCCGTATATTAGCAGGAGGCGCAAGGCCCTTGATTCCACGTTGTCTGACAACGATGTAACCCTCTAAACTTGACGGCGCGGGTGAGACG
This sequence comes from Hypomyces rosellus, assembly GCA_011799845.1. Lineage (NCBI taxonomy): Eukaryota > Fungi > Ascomycota > Sordariomycetes > Hypocreales > Hypocreaceae > Hypomyces > Hypomyces rosellus. The sequence continues at coordinate 2,229,761 of WWCI01000003.1, forward strand.
ATCCAATGGTGTCGCTGTGCCTCTATGCGTGTTAACCAAGATGGGCAGGAGATAAACTTTCGCGTCCAGCCAGAGGCGCCCCCCCTCCAGCGTTCGGATAACCAACCGAGTCAGGGGTAAGAAACTTGGGAATCATCCTTCGGGGGTGGGTTCTTCTCCCTGATTCACAGCTGCCAGCACGACGGACCCTTCGGGGGGTACCATTCTGAGCGCAGTCGGCATGGAATCCTGCAGGTCATCCGCACTATTTGCCAGCCAAAAAGGACCCTTTTGATGATACCACCACGCTAGACAGCTTGAATAGTCGAGCTACTTTGCTCAGGTCAGCTTCGGACCTTCTCATACTTTTTGCCAAGAAGAGACCCGCTGGGATCCTAATGCTCCCTTGCGTTGCGTTGGTAGGACATTGCATGAAGTGCCATTGTTTCTGAGCTTATCGACCTTGGGTCGTGTTTAACCTCATTGCTACGGTAAAAGAGTAGGATGTGAAACTAGTATAAGTACGACCCGTGGCCGCCACTGACTATCAGATCTTCTTTCTCATCATCCAGCAAACAAGTCCTTTAGTTTTCACTCCTTTTCAAGAAGTTGATCTTCAGTCAGTCCTTAACTAAAGCAAGCTACTACACTCCTTGAGTTTACTCAGACGATCCTTCACCTTTTTTCTTTAAAAAAAAAAAAAGCTTCAGATCAACAATGCCTTCCCTCAAGTTCTTGTCTGCCATCCTGGCCACCGTTGCCAGCGTCTCCGCCGACCCCGTCCGCCGTGCCGGTACCGTCAGCGTCACCCCTCACGAGCAATACTCTTCCTCTGTCGGTGTTTTGGGATGCTTCATCAACACCAACCACGTCGCCTACTGGCCCGGCGCCGTTGACTGCGACAACATCTGCGTCAAGCTCACCTACCAGGGTCGTACCGGCCACGTCCTCAAGATTGACACTTCTGGAGGAGCGCATGATGTTTCATACGATATGTGTTTGTTTTGCCTTGGATGAAAGCCCTTTTATGACCCTGAATTCGTTTTGCTGATTTGTATACACAGGGAACACCCTTGTCTTTGGCCAGTCCGCCACCTCCCAGCCTCACCAGGGCGGTGGAGTCAACATGCAGTGGGAGAACGTCCCCATGAGCGAGTGCAGCTCGCTTCTGCACAATGGCAAGCTGCCCGTCAGCGCTTCCAATAGCGTCAACTTCATCGACAACTGCATCCGCACTAAGCCCAACTCCTGGGTCGCCAAGAACTACGAGTTCATCAACATGCTCGACCCCGTCTGCCACTTTGGCTGGAACGAGGTCTGCACTTACAACCGCAACGTCAGCAACCAGCCCAAGTGCGCTCACCAGCTCGGTGACCCTCACCAGCCCACCGGCCAGAAGGTCACCAACATTCAGTACGGTACTGGCAAGAGCTACACCGCCTAAATGGAAAACATCCAATTACATTGACGGCAGAAACGTACATATTGTATAGCCACATACTTTTACACTACATATCTTTGCTTGTATATAGCTCCCATTGTCAGCTCTTGAGTTGGCCATCATCACCTCTGTATATATTCTGAATTCCACCTCATAAAATAACTGCCGCTGTCCTTCGTAATGTTTCGCCAATTCCACCCTTGACATGGCCAGACTCGTGATCAAATGTTCTGGTAGGAAACGAAGAACCATATCGCTGTCCGGTAGAAAAAGATTGTTCATACTTTACATGCTTGCTAGGGTTCTTTCGTTGTCCTCGGTTTCTAATTCCTCTCCTTTCTTGTACTGATTCAATATGAACTGTGTTTTGGCACCACCAATCGACTCTAGTTGTAACTTACGAGTATCTGTTTATTTAATTTTTTATTTTATATGAATATAATAAACATAAATTAATGCCTCTTCTCCTGCCTCCTTTGAGTAACATCACTGTTCATGTTGCTGGACTAACTATAATCCGGTCCTGACATCCAACGGGTTGTCTGCCAAGTGAAGGATTGTGAGGCTGTTCATTACCATTACCCCGCCTTATATCCATTCTTATCAAGATCGTCCAAATCAATGCGTCGCAAGCGCCAATCTTTCGACGGTAACCTCTAGTCTCTATGCTTCCTTCATAGCGCTGGTTCACTTATTTAGTCAAACTAGTCTCAATATCATCGCATCTTCACAATGTCGTCTCCAGATAAGCGGCAGTACCAGCACTTTATTCCTCAGTTTCTCCTCAAAAATTTCTCCCATCGCGTAAACATTGACGAAAACAGCTCTCGTACAAAACGCAGAAAGCAGCTTCGCAAAACCGGTCAATATCTGGGAGACCATCTCATGAATAGCGTCAATATATCGTCCGAACCATTTACTCTGGAAGAATGTGTCGTCCGACGCTCGTTTGGACTGTTTGACATGTACGATGATGCGAGACCCAATGCATCCAATCGACGGCGCATTGAGGAGAAGTTTGGTGTATTAGAAAGCCGAGTCGGTAAAATTTACAGCCAAATCATCAGAGAGCATGGCCAAGGGAAGCCGATGATATGGTTGAGGAGAACCGACAAGGAACTACTGCGGAAGTGGATTTTTCTGCTCAAGTACCGTGGGTCAGGAGTGCATCGACGGTACAACCAGGATGCAAAAGATTACAGAGACAAAGATCGGGATACGCTTCGAGATTACATGATGCAGAATAACATTGAGCGCCCCTTTGATGTTTGGTTGCATAACCTCGAGGCCATTTTAGATATAAAAATGGACCCCGGCAACAAATGGAAGGATATCATAAGAAAGCAGATCTATCCTCCGGATGCCGAGTGGTTCATCGATCAGGTTGCAGAGATGTTCATGACAATCTGTACCCCTGCCAACGACGATGAGGAGTTTATCCTCACCGAAAACTGCTCCACCGTCCGTGAAGGACCAACCACTTGGGTCGAAGATGAAAATACCGGGGAGAAGATGATTAGAGACGCCTTTGCATTCCACGAGTTCGCCCCCGTGTCTCCGAAATTAATGTTCGTTTTGCGGTCCGGCAACCTACCAGGGGGCTCAGTTGATCCGAATCCAAACGTGCAAATGATGCGGGTGGTGATGCTGTCAGCCATGTACAATTACTTTGGGCCCGGAACCAAGTCCCTTCTGCATGATCTGCCCGTATGTAAAGCGGAAAACGACTACACTGTTTACATCAACGGGGAGGCCCACCCGAAACCCGGCTGGGATGGACGGCTTCGCGACAATGACAATTTCGGCTTTCCTTTCTTCCCAATCGAGACAACGCATATGCAGAAAATAAATGGCCTTTTACTAGATCATGCCTTTCACGGTACCAGGATTATATATAACCACCGAGAGATGTTCTTGGACCTAGTCAAGTGGTTCTTGGCCGAGCCTTGCAAGGTTGGGAAGAACATTGAGGGAGCAAATGCGGACCGCCAACTGGCATATGTCCACGGCCTGGCTGAGCTTATGAAGTCTCTTGGATGGGAAGGACAGGCTGTATGGAAGGAGTGGCCGACTCAGAAAATTCCCAGTATGGAGGCGTTTCGCACCGAAAACGACGCAAAGAACTTGGCTATGAAGAGCTTCCTTAATGGTGAGCGACACTCTCTGCCGGAAGAGGTCATGTCAGACCTCCGGACGCCTTACAGTCGAGTCCCGGACACAGGCCTAAAATGGAAATCTAAACAAGAGGACAATAATCAGCATGATATCGTTGTCAAAAAAGATGACAGTCAACAAGAAATTAAGACTGCGCGAGATGAACCAGCCACTCCCAAACGAGAGCTTCAAATGGAAGAGAAGCAATTCAAACTACGGGGCGAAGCTCAGGCCTATGATCGGCAATATGGTTATGAACAAGGCCATGCTCAACAGCAAGAGTCTGTTCGAAAGCAAGAGTCTGTTCGAAAGCAAGAGTCTGTTCGAAAGCAGGAGTCTGTTCCACAGCAGGCTCACATTCCCCAAGATGAAGATAAGAAAGATTTCATTCGAGAGGGTGAAATTAAGCCACAAGTTACCATTGAACAGCGTGGCTATGATGAAAATAGTGTCGCGGAAAAAGAAATCCGTGTTCAACAGCAACCCATTAATTATGAAGATGCTGACGAAAAGCACAAAGTCCATCAAGATGCCGCTGTTCTCTTAGATGACCACATCAAACGACCACACGACAGCATACAGCATGAAGAGCGATTAAAGGCTTCGACACCCCCACAGCCGGATCCTAAACCCGAAGACAAGCCTTATAAGGAAAAGATTGCTGATTCTCGATCAGTGTCTATCCTCAAGAACGCCGTTAGGCGAATCATGCTTGCTCTACTTTATATATCTCTTGTCTTGGTTACTATAAGCATTGCTATTGCAGACGTATCTATAAAAGCATTAACAAAGCTGTCTGCAGGGCTCGACTACACGAGAAACGGAATACGTGGCGTGAAAGCCAACCTCCACAGAGATCTGTTGGAGGCGAAGTTATCCGCCCAGAGGGCCCGTTATGCCCAAACAATCGTAGAGGCTCATGATGGCACTGAAGTGAAAAAGCCAAGTGACTCGGCAAGCGGGCCCTCCCAGGACGAGTTGGACAGATCTTTTCCGCTTGATAATATGCTAGTAAACGGTCTTCCTCTGAAGTTCATAGAGGAGTATGATCCGGATGATGTCCAAAAACCGGAGCCAAGAGGAGCTTCACCCTGCGCAAATTTACGAAGCACGACGGCCTTTCCCGACTTCAAATCTCTGCCAGGATCCAACGATGTGGACCCTGACTATTTCAATACAGCGGATGGATTTACCTATCGTGCACGAAGGCATTGGTGCTTTCTCGCTGAAATTGTCGAGGTTAACGACATGTTTCGCCTGAGGCTTGTCGTGAGGGACAGGACGGGCCATAGGATCCCAATCGCCTTCCATACGGATACTCGTGGCGCCGAATTGGCCCCCGCCTTGATCCGGAAAGGCAATACGGTTGCAGTCTTATATGCAGAGAGCTATCAATTTTTAGATTTCTCCATTGGAATCCGCCACGAGAACACAAGCTTTCTACAGGTGATTTGACCGACTTGACCTCTTTTATGTTTTGACTACAAGTCCACCACACTAACGCATGCATTAGATCTTTCCCATAGCCCTCGAGGAATTGTTGGGGCTTAGTGACCGAGTCCAGAAGTACACCACCGTGGACAAGGACAAGGGCATATGCCATGGATGTGATCGGCAAGCGGCCTCGTTGAAAAAGTGCACGAGATGCTTATTTTTCAGCTACTGCGATAAGGTAAACTATACGCTTCATCCTTTCATTTTTATATCATGTACTAACGGCGCATGTCCGTCAGACTTGTCAGGCAACAGGCTGGAAAGAAAAGGGCCATAAAACAGAATGCAAGATTCTTCGGGACCAGGGTCTCCAGGGGCTGCTGCGGCTTGATTGCAATACTTTTGGGGAGCATTACACGTTTAATTGAATCATATATACCAAGGGGTTTTTACTACGAGGAAACCTTTGTATATTCGGAGCATGTGGTTTGGAGTCACGATACACTGCGGGAAGAGCTATTACACGACGGAGGTTTAGACCTGAGGCAGGAGTTTATTGTGCAAAAGACTCTCTCAAGCAAACATCCAGAGTATCAGAGCCTGGAGTATATGTCGATGCCATGTTAGCGCTGACGTGACATGCAATTCAAGATTTGGATAGAGATGGATTGGTATGTGCACCTGAGCTTGGTGGTGGCTATGTTCTGGGAGCCTAACGGCCTCCGTCTCCCAAGGCACTGTAAGTCTAGAGTATTTACACGCAGTTGAACAATTTGTATTTACTTATTTATTATATCAACTGGGGTTATCGGCATGGTCATTAATATACTATAATATATACGAACAAGTTTAATACTTCCCAATGATGCGTACAGTTCTTCGTGCAGTCCTACGTTTCCGCTGCCAGAGCACGGCCATCAGAATGTCCAGCACCTCGACAAGCGCAGCGTACAAGCACTTCCACAGCCCAGAGAATGCACCATTCTACAACACCAAAAACTACCAGCAGCTCAATCACGCCAACCGAGAAATCCGCCTCCTTCAGATCCAGCGAAATCACCAAAGCTCGCTGCTGTCATTTAAGCTACTCCAGCCCGTCCCGCTCGCAGAGGCCGGCTGCTTCATCGCCGTCTCGTATCGCGCCGGGAACCCACGCCAGACGGTCCCCGTTCTCATCAACGGCCAGCGCTTCAACGTCTTTGCTCCCCTTGGGGGCGCCCTCGCGCGTGTCGTTCAGCGCCTCGATGTCGACGAGCATGATGAGCGTGACCTGACGCTGGCGGCCAACATCTGGGCGGACCAAATATGCATAGACCAGAGCAACGCCGTGGAAAAGGGACATCAGGTGCAGCTTATGCGACAGATTTACGAGGAGTCCATCGTCTTTGCGTGGCTTGGGTCGGACCCGTTACTCTCGGCGGGGCTGAGGGACATGTTACGGCTGAGCGACATTCAAGCCAGAGTTGAGGCTACGTTTGACAAACCGTGGGCAGAGGTCGCACGAAATGACTTGGATTGGCATAAGGAATATGCGAAGATGCTACTAGAGTCACTGCATAGCAAAGGGTTCGACTGGGACGCTGTCGGTGCACTGCTGAGAGACCCGTACTGGAGCCGGGCATGGATTGCACAAGAATTGCTGGTCGCCAGAGCCATGACTGTCAATACAGATGTGCAGGAGATGAGTAGAGAGGCGTTCGCAAGAGCAATGCATTCGGCCAAGGCAGTCGCCATGTTACTCGTTGGTCACTTTCAACTTGCTGGCCATGGCGTCGATGGACAGCAACAGCTTGCACTCAAAGACGACCCCATCGTACCAACAAAGGGACTCGAGACACTGGTACCAGTATGTCGTAACTTGTCCTGGCTACGAGAGCTGAGAACCGACTTTCACGACTTCTTTCTGGATGACCGCGACAAATGGGAGGCCGAGCAAGGGTTCGACGTCCAAACGCTGATGCTGCATGCGCGCCAGTGCCAGGCCACGGATCCTCTGGATCATGTATATGCATTTCTCGGCCTTGCGGGCGATGGCTACAGCGATGTGGTCCCCGATTATGGCCCTGACAACACGCTCGAGAATACATATACCCAGATTGCCAAGGCGGCCATCCTCAAGGACGACGTTGGCGTGAACATGCTGAGCTTCGCCGAGGAGCGCTCACCAGAAATGTTGCAAGGACAAGACAAACTCCCATCATGGGTCCCCGATTGGAACCCGGGTCAAAAGACGCGCAGTCTGCGGTTTCGCGTGCAGGGCGATCCGCGCGCTCCCCATGCCAGCGGCCAATTTGGCTGTTCGCCCCGCTTCCACCCAGACGCAGAGGGTCGACCGGACCGCATCATGGAGTGTCTCGGCGTGATCATCGATCGAGTCGCCGAATCCCCCGCGCACATCGGGGACACGGTCGGTTCCTACCCCGACTGGGAAGAGTGCGCGATGTCTTGGGCGGCGTGCGCGGGCTTGGACCTCTCTGAGCGCGTCAAGTGGGAAGGGAACCGTGGGGAGTATGCGCATCAGGCTGGTGACTCGAGGATGGTGGCGTTTTGGTCGACCATCTGCCGGGGCATTCATACGCCGGAAAGAATGAGGATGATGGAGGATCTGGAGAGTGAACTCAACGAGGTTGACACTACGAGTGAAGTCGGCAACCAAGACGACACAGCCTTAGATCCAGGTTCCAAATCCCTTAATGACCATCCATCACCACCATTATTTGGCTCTCTAAACGCCGTTTTCTCAAAGCTTCCAGACACCAACTACCTCACCCAAGCCGGCTTTCGATTCTTTTGCTCACCGGCCGGATACTACGGGCTGGCTCGATCACGAGTAGCCCCCGGAGATGTTGTTTGCATCCTAGTAGGCGCCAGCGTTCCGTTCATTCTGAGGCCGTGTGAAGGTGGTGATGTGTATGAGCTTATAGGCGAGGCATATGTGCATGGTGTCATGTACGGTGAGGTGATGAGCGAGTTGGAAGCAGGGAGTAATAAGCGGGAAGTTGATGTACTGCGTATTTGTTAAGTGTTTTGAAAAGCATTCAGCCATTCGAATTATGAGCCTTGGTGATTTGGCTAGGTTAAATGTAATAGATCAGCCTCCTGATATCTTTCGTACAGAAAGGCTACAGAAAGGCATGGCTTTTTAGGATTAATAAGGTAGGCATTTCTTATACGTCTACCTACCCACCTACCCACCTACTTACCTATCTACGTGATATGCATATGATTGGATCAATGTGATATTAAATAGGTACAAAGCGAGGGAGTAAAGACCGGAGGTATGAGCCACGTTTAATGATGAGCAGAAAGGATCATATCCATTTATTATGTCATGATTAAAATACATCCCTTCTCGCTAGACGGAACCCGGGAGTGTCTGTGTCAGCCGTCCATTGTTGGCCCGCGTTTCCGCCATGGATGCCCGCGTCCTAGAGTCGGCTACAAACTTCCATCTCCAAGGAATCCTGATATCGACTTCTCCAACCACGAAGCTCAAAATCTACACCCAAACGTAAAAGTTTATGAGCCTTCCGGATTTGTATGCGAAATCTCTTTTTATTTTTATTTTTTCTTTTCTTTTTGCTGTCTTTTTCTTCTTTTTTTCTTTCCTTCTCCTATTAGTAAAGACATGGTAGTTACATCCAATATGATGAGATGTACAAGGCATACAGACACTTGGCAAGTGACGTATCCCACCAGGAGTTGCAAGATGGATCCCATGTGATTCTTCAATGGATCATTGATGGAGCATATAATTAGGGCAGGGCAGCCTAGCCGTTCATGGGGGGATAATCTTCCAATATCAGCCTAAAGATTGAGTTTGTGGCATTAAAAGCCGTGTAAACGGTTGCAATCTCACACTCTAAAGGCCATCCACCAAGGCTACATCACAGTAACTGTTTCAATAGTAGATAACTTCTCGAGTAATCTGAATTCTAGGAGCTGTGCTCTATCTAGATTCATCACTAGGGTCGGAAATGTGGTGCTGGAACAGGGATTCACTGTCTGGTATCGATATGATCATCATGGTATGATCATCAACTACCGACGGCTGTTATATTCCATACAATCCAATCTGTAAAGTGCATAATAGAAAACAGATTCGATACCCCATTGATAGACAAAGCACCCGATGACCCTTTGAACAACTGACCCTGAATCTGACTCCAAAGGCGAAACGCTGTCACCAAACAAATACTCCGAAGCCGATGAAAAGACTATACCAGGAGACTATATAGCCCTTGTATTTCATACGCAATACCTCAAATCTATGCACAAAAAGCGTCTTCCACAAAAGAACCACCGTCATTAGATCAAATCACCTGCTATAAACCCCAGTTTTTTTGACACAAGAAGCGCCCCTTCGGGTACTCCCCCACTCGACCGAACTCGGACAAAGCAAGCCAAATAGTTCTCTATAAATAAACAATCAAAGTGATGAGCCAATGTATAAACACGTGAAGATCGTCTCTTTGTAAAACATTCAAGGTTATTAGAAGAAATCACATGCTCTAAAAACCTTATGTATGTAGTATACAAAAGTAAATCAAGCCCCCCAGCCCCAGCCCCATTCACCAATGACCTCCCAGGAAATGCATCTACCTGACATCCAGGATGTCGCGCCACCACGGAGCATACGTCAACCTGGGCTGAGTATTCAAGCGAGTTCTCTTGGCAGGGCTAAATTTCCCCCAAAAACTCCCAGGCATAAACATTTTTTTAACTCATTCCGACTCATTCCTATCATTGCATTAAGTTTTCTTTTCACGTGCTCCTACTCGTGGAATACGGGTTACAGCTGACACGGGCCGCCAAGGCAGCTATTCTTGGGTTCCATATGCACTTCACACTCATGGGCTCAGATAATTGAAACATCTAAACAACATAATATGACCCTATAGTATTAGGCAACAAGACTCAATTCTAGTTTTCGCAGTCCAGATTTATCTCCGAGGGTCTAGCCCATCACTGTAGTCTATTAGACTTCACAACTCGATGATGTGTATAAGTCATCCCCTTCAGCACCCCAACTCCAAGTCCAACATCCCGTCATCACTCTAAATCACCCCCCACACCTCAACAAACATTGAAACATCCCATCCCACTTGCATCCAACATCCCACCATGGATTCCGAATTATTAGCAAGCATGTACCGCTGGTATGCATCTCCTCGTACTCTACTCAATTCAAACACCCCCTGAAGACCTCCCCAAAAGAAAAAGAAAAAGAAAAACACCATGCTAACAAGACATCCAAGTCCCATGTACTCCGTAAGGGCCCCCCACGGATAGATAACCACCTTCCATCAAAACACACCCACGACTAACTCGCAAGAATAGTCCTTCTTCGGCGCCATGGGTTGTGCCTGCTCCATCGTCCTGACCACCTTCGGCGCTTCGTACGGCACTGCAAAATCTGCCGGGGCCATCTTCTCCACCGGTATCCTTCGACCCGAGCGCCTCATGCCAAATACGTACGTCCACGGCAACCACCCCAGTCCAGAAAAAAAAGAAAAAGAAAAAAAGAAATGCACAATGAATCAACTTAGACCAGAAAGGGGGGGCATATACTGACTCGTGTGACTGCCAAGCCTTTGTGCCATCATGGCCCAAATCCTGTCCATCTACGGCCTCGTGGCCAGCGTTATCATTTCCGGCAACCTCTCCGAGAGAATGCCCATCCACACTGGCTTTCTCCAGTTCGGTGCGGGCCTGGCGGTGGGCCTTTGCGGCTTGGCAGCCGGATTCGCCATCGGAATTGTTGGAGACGCCGGAGGTTCGTAATGCCCGCTCCAAGGGGGAGAGAGTGAAAGAGAGAAGAGATATCCACAGGCTGACCAGGATGTTTTAATAGTCCGTGCAAGCAGCCAGCAGCCACGTTTGTACGTTGGCATGGTACTTATTCTAATCTTTGCCGAGGTCTTGGGGCTTTATGGTGTCATCGTATCCATTTTAATGCTCACACGGTCCCGCATGACAGAAAGCGAATGCATCTATTAACTCCCGCTCCCTGCCCACGGCAAAATTGAATGCCGTTGCAGTTCTCAAGTATGGATGAGATGTCTGCGAATGAGTCGCTAGATATGAGTAAAGGGGTATCTATAATTCTATAATGCCCGTTCATGTACACCATCAAATTATCACAGCTGCCACGACTACAACGCCCATTCGTCCGGATTATCATCCCTAGTGACAAAGGGCTCATCAATCTTCTTAATCGCAAAATCACTGCAAAGAATACTATAGGGCTTGTTAGCAAAAGGGCGTGCAAATATACAAGGGGTTTCATCCTTACCATGCTGAAGCCACCAATGAATCCAACTCAGCCACAACCGCTTCACGCTGTGGTCCACTTACAAGGCCCTTGTGAATTTGCATCTGTAATTCCTTGATTCTGTTGGACTTGGCAACGCCAGCCTGCTCCAACACCTTCCGCCCCATGCAATCCGAATGGAATGAATGCTGGCACGGAAAGACAAAGAATTGTCTACTCAACAGCGGCAGGCCGCATACGTAGCATTTCTCCCCTGGCTCCACAATAGCATATCGGTGGTCCAAGGCAGCAATGTCCATCTTGATATTTGCAGCCGTTTGTGAGGACTCATCCATTTCCTTTTTCAGATTATCAATGTTTCGGCTATAGTCCTCCAACGCCTCACAAATCTCCTCCTTGAAGTCATCAATGACGACAAAGTCGGGGAAGAACGGTATTAGATCTTCAATCTTGAGCAAATCGCACCGCTTTAGGAACTCAATTGCCGTCTTAATTCCATCGGTTTGCGAAATAACCTTTCGGGCCACCGCTAGCCAGAGCCTCTTCCGCAGCTGAGGATTCGACATGGGTCGGTCAGCGATGACCGATGCAAGCTCAACTTCGCCGTGAGACAGTGCCAAATCGACGGCTTGGAGATATTGTTCCATGCTGGTGTAGATATGAACACATGACAGGGTTCGGTGGTGCTGGATGCATTGCCGCAGAGCAAAATCAGGGTCATATCTTGGCTCATCTCCTTGTGACTGAAGATACGATAAGAGCCCCGACTCATCTTTGGAAGGATTGGAAGCATATATCGACACGAGGGTGTTGTGAACTGCAGCGTCTTTGGAGTTGAGCTGGTAGACAACATAGTTGAGGTATCTTATCGCCTGGTTTTGTGGCATTGTCTCGTTGGAGAAAGTGCGGTTATACTCGAGAAGAGCAGGGATAAGTCTGCGAGGATTAAGCTCCGCGTGACGCATCAGAATATCCACCGTTTCTTGTGCAACATGGGTAAGAAGCACGGTGCTATACCTGTAAAAGACGTCGTGGTCCGTTTGCTTCTTCAGGACATTGAGAACCTCAGCCCATCTTTCCCGCTGAACCCAATATTGCAACACATAATTGTAATCGTTGATGGCGCTGGCAAAGTAAAGAAGCTCCTCCTCTCTGCCATGGCTGCTAATGATGTCGTACACTGTTCTGTTATCGAGATCACCCTTGTACTTGCTGATAAATTCTTGATAGTCCTTCCGGACTGTCTCGAGCAGTTTTCGTGATTCGGCAGGGTTTAATTTCTCCGACAGTTCCGCCCTTGTAACAATTGTGTCATCCAGAGAGTTGAGCTTTGCCATGAAAATTTCTATGAGCCAGCTTGCAATCATGATTCGCTGCATAATGGCCGACTTCTTGGTGACTCCAAGTTTGGTAAGTAAAAACGTGCGTAAAGCATCCGGCTGGTTGTTGTCAATCAGTTTCAATGCGATTTCCTCAAAGGGCTTATTACTACGCCCATACACGGTTGCGGCCTCGCTCCAGTGTCCTTTGCTGGCAAGGTATTCACCAAATGCCGCCGAAACCGTTTCCTTTTGGGTCCGTGAACGAGCTTGCTGGAGGGCCGATTCAAACTGTTGCGTCTCCATCATGATTTTCCAGATATTTCTATCCTCGTCTCGTACCACAATCTCAAATATTTCCTCCGATGTGAAGAGCCAAAAGGTGTTCTTCTGAACATCTACGGAGAATCCCACGGGTTTTTGGCCGATAGCTAGCACATCGTGTTCGGAAACCATTTCTCCCGTCAGCCGATTCGTGGTGATGACACGACCACCAACCAGGCTGACAATATGCCACTGCGTGAGTGCAATTGCGTCAATCAGCTCAGACGTCGGTTTCCGTTTACCACCTGCCTCTTGGCTGACAATGTGAGATCTCTGCAGCATCTGCGACTCGGCAAACACTTTTTGTCCCAATGCATTATCGGGCGGCGAGTTCAGTAACCTTCCATGAAAGACACCATGTGAGGACAACCATGCAAACGCACGCTCGGGTATGACATCATTGTAAGGGTCAATGTCGGGAGGGTCTGGAGACACGACAAACGTAGAAGTCGCCCCAGGAGACGTTGATCTTGAGAGCTCATGTATAATAGGTTGTTCCGACTCAAACAGCCTCGTGTAGACAGAACCGCTGCCGTCGTGGCCGGGGCTGATCTTGCCAACGAGATGGAATAGTCGACTCTGGGTAGCAATCACCACTCTGCGCGTATCCGACGTGCCCTGCAGACTGTCCACCCAGATACCAGTAATTGGGCCATCGGGAAGCTTGTGTAGATTTTTGAGATGTTTGACTTCTTTCTTGTAGAATTCGTTGGTCGTTTCGATGAAGGCTTCGTAGATGTTGCCATCCGAGGCGCCCAGTAGGATCTCTCGCGTCGAAGCGGTTGGCAGAGATGGGTTCCAGGCTACGCTCTCGATTGATACGCCGCGCAATCTGCCCAATGGGCGAGGCTGCTTCGACTGAGAGTGCAGATAGTAGTTCTCGCCTAGAGCGGTGCACACCAGCAAATGTGAGGCCGTGGGGTCGAGGAACATGCGCCGTATGATGCCGACTTCGGTAGGTTTCTTTGGAAGATCGATATCTGTTCTTCCTGCGTTAGACCGCTGATTCATCCCTCCCCCCCTTCCCTTCTTCTTAGCTGGGAAGCTCACCGTCAATATCCTCGGGCCGGTTCAAGTCAATGCGGAGGATGCGCCCGTTGGACAAAGCCAAGACAATAACGTTATTGGCGACCTGCGCAGCGACAAACTCTGCGGCAATGGAGAATTGCAACTGGACCCTTTCAACGGTGAAGATGGGCAAGTCGCCATTTTCCAGGCCTACAGCGTCGTTGACGGCGACGAATCCGTCATTGGGATCGAGAGACATGGTGGTGACGTTTCAGTGAGGCATAGTCGGCAAACATGCGTCAGAGGTGCAGTTGCTGTTGTCGTCGTACTGTAGTGTACCGCAATAGTACTATTGTTGCAAAGGCGTAAGCGGAGTCGAGATGCCTGGTTGGGCTAGAGGGTCAGGTTAAGTTGGGGATGAATCGATAAGCCCTAGAGGGCAAGGCTGAAGCTGAGGGGGGAAGCTTTTCTGGGGGTGAAGCTTACCTTGGAGTACGCTGGAGGTAGACTCTTAGGTACTAGGTAGGTAGGTAGGCTAGCTTTCCATCCATTGACAACGTCAGTAGAGCTAGCCCTGGAGTGGTTAGTAATTTGGTGGAGCACGAAGCAGCTAAGCAACTAAAAGCTGTGCTGTCTACAGAGTACCGGGGGCGGAGAGAGAGCAGAGAGAAGAAAGCGTCTAGTGACTCCAAAAACAGGATTTCTCTGCAAAGGTACGGAGCTACAGGTAGCGTAGCTTCTAATCGTCTTTTGCCAAGCTCCCAACACCTAGAAATGTGCTGTAAACGAAAACCACCAAGAGATAAGCCAAGAACCAATAGGAATCAAAAGCAGTATGTAAATATAACCTCGGTACTATGACTTAATTAAGAAGAACGGAAGAGAAAATTTTGTTCTCTCCATAATTTTTTTGAAGATATTCAGGTTTTTGTTTCCGTCCCGCTTTTCTTTCCCTCCCTTCGCCCCCTGCTCAATGTCCACGGGTTGTCGGTCGACGCATCCCTACCTACCTACTATACCTAGCATCTACCTCCTCACCATCAATCAATCACTCACTCACCCCCCGTTTCGACGCATGTAGCTATAGGCTTCAAAACTTACTGGGTACCTTATAGGTGCCCGCATTCCTATCAGATGTCCGGTCTCCGAGGGTCCCCTCCCCCTTCGTCAACCCCCATCTCGATGAACTGACTGCTGCCCAGGTGTTCTCCATTTGGCTGCTTGCTTCTGTCGATGGGTCCCCCTTTTGCCCCTCTACCGTATGAGAAAGGACTGTGGCTTCCAGTCGAGCATAAAAACGCCCGTCCAGAACAAGTATCTGTCTCAAATTTTCATACCTTTCCAAATCTTTCTCTCTCTCTCTCTCTCTCTATCTCTATCCATCTCTCTTCATTCTTGTCCGTTCTCCAAAACAAACAAGCAAAAAAGATTACAGTATTATTCTTTGAAAGATCAATGTGACAGGCTGCAGCCCACCTATTTTGCGGCACCACTACCACCCTTCACCCCTTCACCACACTATCGACTTTCGTCATAACAAAGTATTAATACAACGTAATTTTGCCGCCCTCGAAATTAATTGTTTTTGTCCGGCCTTGATCAAATCCCCTCATTTTGACCAGTTTAAAAAGGCCCGGCACCTTTGTTCATAAGGGTTGTTGGAATGAAAACAATCCCAACTCAAACCAACACTACTACTAGTACTACACCAGCAAACATGGGGTCACTCCAAGCCGTCATCTCCACCGAGGAGCTCCTCGAAGCTATCCTCATGCATACCGACATGCGCACTCTGCTCACCTCTTGCCAGGGCGTCTGCAAGTTCTGGAATTCCGTCATCAAGACCTCACCGTCCATCCAAAGAGAATTATTCTTCCTCCCAGAGCCGCCCTCAAAGGGTCCCAGGCGCACAAACAGCCTCTTGACCAAGCACTTTCCGCAGTGGTTCCAAGACCCAGAAGATTCCCAAGACCACATCATGTACAGGAGAAAGAATGGATACTCCCATTTCACAAAACTCTCTCTATACACTTCCGGCATCAAAAACGAGGACAACCCCTACCTGAGAGAAGAGGCCTCGTGGAGAAAAATGTTGACAGCCCAGCCACCCATAACAGTGCTGGGCATCTTTGACTATGGCTTCCATTACATGCAATTCGAGTCCCGCTCTAGGGTACGCGAGTACCCCACCCCCGAACGGCCCTTGCCGGGGACCACGACCGGGCTGCGCATGGGCGAGTTTTACGACCTGGTTCTGCAACATTGCGCAACCTGGGAGGTGTCCGGCTTCACAATCATGCAGAGAGTAGACGAAATCTCAAAGGAGAGCTTCCTCCACACTGCAGCTCGCCCAACAAACCTGGAAGACGATCTTGGCAAGCTCCGGGACGAGGGTATGCAAGTCCTGCTACAGCTCTTCTGCTCCTCAGGCTGCTTCATCGGCTTGGTACCCAAAGAGAAATATCCCTTTTGGAACAAATGCGGCATGAGTAGAGCTATACAAGAAGAATAAGTGATGCGCGTTTGCCATTTCAAAGGCGGCGTCATGTCATCTATTGACTATCTTTTCATTATTTTCCAACAAAACTAACCCACAAACACCCACTCATTTTTCGCGCCGTTGTGGATTCCACGCCTTCCGACACCGTCAGGGTAAATCCCCACCCGCCCACCTATACCCTTGGATACAAAACATGAAAGTGATCCACAAATCACCGATGACTTTTCAGAGTCCAAAAACAAACGCTTCCTAGTAGTACAGCCCTTTTTCTGTTTCTTCTTTTCTTTTTGTCGCCGGCTACCGCATGTGTATGCTCTGGGCAGTCCATCCAAATAATCCAGAATTATCCCATCGTTACTCATTATTGTTGAACGGCGTTATTCTTGGTATGCCTCTTTTCTCATGACCGACGTGCGGGTGAGCAGAAATATGTCATTAGACGGCCGAGCGGGTCGCCGAAAATGCCGTCTGATCAAGGAGCAATGAATGCGTCCGGAAAAAGAAACCACTACAGTCGCCAAGTGTAAACTCCCATGGTCAGGTATCATCGTGGGAAGGAGTTCAAGGAGTTGGGGGGATGGAAGCGAATGTCCCAACTGTGTTTTTTTGTATAGTTATCTGTCCTTGTTGGCGTAAAATGTGACTCTGTGCTATGTGCCGGTCAAGATAGCCAGTGTTTTTATGTGAATATATGTGTTTGGTCAAATGCTGTGCAGATGATGAGGATTCGACAGATGGATGCTGTGACATGCAATGCAAACTGTCTCGAGGGGCATATCTGATTGTCCTTGGAAGTATTCTAATTATCGGGGCCCAGATAAACCAGCGGGCGCAACGGAGGTGGGGGGGAGAAAACGGCATTGAGATCTGGTAGTATAAAAGACCGAGATTCGACCGCCGCGCATCCGCACACTGCGTGAGGTTTTTCAGATGATCAAGAACCCGGGTAGCACTTTGATTGTGTCATGCATCAAGTTCGTAGATCCACAGCAAGCAGACCGCACGCTCGTTATAATCCAAAAGGGTGTCCATGATGTAAAAAGAGAAATCCGATATCCCCATCAGGGAGCAGGGCCTTTCACTATAAATGACCATTTACTCTGTTTGGTGGTGTGCAGGACTCGAGCTCGTTCCATGCGGCGTAGTGTGGTGTTCCAGTTGAGCTGGAGTCGCGGGAAGGGCTCCTTCGCTCTTCATCCACAGTATGGCCAGCTGGGGGTGGGGATGGCGCATTATTGGGTTTCCTGCCCACGATGGCACGCACTTTGACGGCGATATTCTTTCCCGTCTCGGGATTTCTTGCAATGTTCGCCAGTTCCAGAGCGGCGGCCTCACAAGCGGCCTTGCATGCATCCGGATCCCAGCCCATATGTTCGGTAAGTAGCCGTAGACATATCGATTCTATCGAATCAAGGCACACAATCAACCAAATCTTGCCAATATTCCTATCAGTAACGTCGATCGGGAGTATATATTCTGTGCATCGGACGTCCGCAAAGCCCGCATCCATAAACATGAGAGGCTCAAGATGTGCCACGCTTCGCGTCCGACCTGACTTCTCTGCTGCTATGTTGACATCTCGAAATAAGGCATGAATTGGGGATCCGGGTGGAAAGTTCCCAAAGAAGTTGGCGAGGCTATCATTGCCGACAAAATCTAGGACCTCAATCCAACCGCCAGGTTTTATCGAGTCGTAGGCGTTCTTGTAGATGAATGACCAATCTCGAAATGACCCTTGCATCCATCGTATATGAATTATATCATAGTAATCGAACGGTCGATCCCAGTCTTCGGCGTCTTCAATCTCGAAAAAGACGTTTATGGGGACACTCCGGGTCTCTGCAATAGCGGATATGTCGGTGCCCACAACTTCACAGTCTGGATACATCTCGGCAAATCGGATAGCCCATTCGCCTGTGCCTGTGCCAATATCGAGAACATGGGTAGGATTTTCGACAGGGACAAGGGTGAGTTCATTGTCGATTGTGTGTAAAAGAACTTGATGTTGAAGGGTTAGGCGTAGCTGCTCTATTTCGTCGTTTGGCATGAAGTAGTCACGGCAGTAGCGGCGACCATGGATCTCGCGATAGTCCAAGTCCATTGCCCATAGTGATCGAGTTGATGAGGCTCTAAGAGACGATGTTAGATGTAAATTAATCAACAGCGCTCTGCCGGCTTGACATGCTTGGACAATGGGATTGACTTACATATCTGAAGCTATTGTCCTCGAGTCACCTGGTATGAAGTGCCCAGATCTGTACATGCTTGGGGCTCTAGGATGTTGACTCGCGGGGTACATGGATACAGCTTCGAGTTCGTCGTCATGCTCATGATGATGGTCGTGATGATGGTCATGGTCATGGACATTGCTCATCTCTTCTTCCGTATCATCAAGGCTGGTCATGGCCGTGTGAGAATCGTCGTTTGCGCCTGGGTCACTCGTTGTGCACCCAGTCGAGGGTCTCGCGCCACGAGGCGCATTGGGATCGTGAGAAGTCATGACATCAGGTCCGTTATTTGACGGTCGTTGTCGCGCAGTTTTGCGTGCTTTGCGTTTTCTAGGAGCCATGGGCAGAGTGTTAACCGTTGCGGTAGGCCTATTGCAATGCTGGGGCCAAGATCATGGGCGTTGAAGACATGATATGGGGTCGGAGAAATTATGGTATCGACGGAGACGCGCGCAAGAAGAAAAACAACTGTCAGCGAATGCTTGGCTGCGGCTGACGAGAGAAGACGCAGCGGGTGGTGCAGTAGGCGTGTTGTAGGGGAAGTGGGCTTGATAACTGCTTTGGAGAGAGCAAACTCGGGGGAGCTCAGAGGAGCCCGGCGAGGCAATGTCTGTCCAGGTTGACAGGAGGAAGAAGTGGCAAACAAACAAATTTCTCCAATGGTGCCGCTGGATGGACTCTCGGTTGGTATTAACGGAACGAGGGTTGTGTTGGCTGACTGGGCAAGTTGTCTCAAGGAGGGCTCAATGCTCACGCCTCTCACCCGTTCCCATGCCACAAGGATCCATGGGGGGAGGAGGGCAGGCCAGGGGGTGAGGAAAGTCAGCAGCAGCAGCAGCAACAGCACGCAGCCAGTTCTTCTGCCTTCCAAGGTTGAGTGAGTCTTTTGGCTTTTTGGCTTCCCAGGTTCAAGGTGCTGGTAAAGCTGGGATCCAAATGGGACAAGGGACAAAGGGAATGAGGGACGAGAGACAAGGGACAAGTGGGAGGAGGCTAATCAATTTCCAGAGTGGATTAGAAGCGGGTGCTAAGGGCCTTAGCGGGAGAGGGGGATCCGGAGTAGTGGATGGGGACAGCTGGAACACAGCGCTGGGATGACTTCCTACAGGCTCCCAAGAGTCTGGTGTATGCACCTAACACTCGACCCCTACAGGAGGAGCATGGAACCTACATGAAGACAATCAGACACTAAGACTACATGGTATTAGGCATTTTATTGAAGAAGGCACATGTTTTTGTTTTTCTCTCATCTTACCCTCTTGTATTACAGATACAGTGAGGGATGTATATGACATCTGGGTACCAAGTATCCATGGTGGATGGATATCCACGGTACAGGCAACAGCTGGAGCCCGCTTTTCCAGTGGTCGCGGTAGGAGGTAGTCTAGTGGGTTATGTAATTTCAACATGGGCAACTTGATGGATATCCATCCATGGATTCAGTATCCTTCACCTCTCCTCCATCCATGCCGTCTCTGTACTTGCTTTTTCTATCCAACCTCAATTGTCTCGCAGCCACGAGTCAACAAGTTTTTTTCAAGACATTCAAGACAGGACTACGGAATAAAGAGCAAATGATGCAAGGGACGCAAGATTTTAGAGCGACCCTAAATACGCCACGCCGTTTGACAGCGCACCGCATCGTACCATCGTCGAAAGATCGTCAAACGGGTTAGGGTTCTTGTCCAACTTGTACAAGCAACTGTAACTGTAGCTGTAAGTGTAACTACGGGAGGTACGAGCGAGCACGGGACACAAATGGCTACTCTTCTCATTGACCAGGTCATGACAATCGGAAAATTCATCCATCTCTAATCTCTCACCTCGCCACTAACCCTCTTCCGCTTCCGACCACATCCCCCCTCATCAACGCAGTAAGACGACCAACACACAAGTGCACTTACCTAAATGGATGTTTTACGAACTTGCCAACCACGTCCCAAGCCAAGGGCACAATCCACCTCCTCCCGTGTGCGGCAGGCCCGAAGAATCTCTCGTTGGTCTTATTACCCGAGAGAATCCCCCTGAAGTATGGATATTATCTCGGGTTTGTGTCCACACATGCAGAACTGGGGACATGCCCATTGGAAGCAAACAACCAACGCCAAATCGACATCCCACCCGCATTGGCCAACAAACGACCAAGTATCAGGGGTCAAGTGATGAATGGTACCAGCATTTGCCGAATGATGCTTGATTGTACAAGTAAAGTCATGGTACAAGTAGACGAGTTACATCTTGTTCCTCTTTTTGTCTTGTTCTCAATACTCATCTCATAGATCACAGTGTGTTGCGAGTGAGTGGGTAGCAATGTTATTCGTGTCTCAGTTTATAGGAGATGCAGGAATTGGCCGGCAGTACGGCTTGTGGCGGTATCATCGTCCAACACACTCACTTTTCTCCCTGCATTAACGTCTTTCTGGATAAACTCAACTGCAACGTTATATGAGCACGGAGCAGGTCAGGTCAACCGCAAAACCGACGCTCTGGATCCGCCCCTTGTCCTATCAGTCACCATCCGACCCTAGACATGCGATGTCATACAAGTATAATCCTTACTAGGGTTTTGCGGTCAACCGGAAGAACGATGTCCATAGTTCTGCGCGCGCGGCATTATGACACCGCATTATATAGTACTGGTCCTCATGCATAATTGCGTACGCATTTCCAAGAGCTCTGGCCACCCGGTCCACAAAATTGCTTAACTTGGCAGGCCTACAAGAAAACCCCTGAGGTTTCACCAGGGCTGACGAGTGTTGAAACATGATTGTTCAACGGGCGAAATCGTAATTACGGGTAGAGACAAAATTCTAGAAAAATTTGATATGTCATACTCATTCACGTGCAAGGAGAAGCAGAAGATGAGCGTCTTCATTCTAACATATGCCCATGAATAAATGGTTGTTTCAAGTAAAAGACTCCCATCAGTTTGGGTAGTCCTACTGCATGTTGACTCATAGGACAAGGTAGGCCACGGCCAACTGAGTCGTGATGGGTATCACCGCCGTTTTTGTCCTACATACAAGCCTGACATTGAGTAGCAGACGCAGTCGGCTGCCTTGGATCTTTGTCGGGTATCCCTTTCAGCCGCATCCTCGGTTACTATTTCGGACAAGAGCCCTATCGCCTTGTATTGGCGTTGGGAACATTCCATGAATACCCTCGGCCAGCTGACCTTGGGTAGGCGACCGAGATGCGGTCACGGGCTTGCGCGCTAAGCATGGACGCCTTGTGAATATGCAAGCGAAATACTGACTTGAGTTTGGAAACCAATGTCTGGAACAAGTTTGTCATCAGGACCACTTATACAAACCAACGTGTCTGATCAAACGGCCCGTTGCGCCTGAAATAATCACAAGGAAAGATTTTATCGATATTAGCCCACATTTCTGTCCGACAGAAAGACGTTGGACAGGGTATGGGTTGTGTCAAATGACCCAGGCGGGCGGAATATATCATCTAGCAAGGATTGTGCATCATTTCCACCACTGGGAACACCAACTACGCCTTTTGTGTTCTCGGTTGATGCTATTCTTTCTTTTTGTTGTGTTATATACTACTAATCCAAGTATGAGAGAAACCAAACCCAAGATTCGCAGCCCTAGAGAAGATGCCAAGCTTCTAGATTCAACGGTTTTTTTCAACTTATCGAACCATCTGTGCGTCGTCGTGGCGCACCTGGAAAGCTAGGTAGGCTTTGACCACATAAGCTCGGTTCCGAATATCAGGTCATACTTGACAACGATGAACCACTTCAATATACATACACAAAGTTGGGGTTTTCCTTATCCGTTAAATCCACGAATGCCGTCGCATTGAGCTCTCCTGCCACCAGCTCTCCGCGCCCTTGCATCTCCGCGCGGATCTTCTCCTTTTTTCGGTTCTCCCATATGAAAGCATATCGGAAGACGAAAAAGAGCGCCAGCTCAATGCAGTTGGCCACGAGAAGTGAGCCGATGCCGAGATGGTACGATGGCGCTTGATTTGTCTTGTAGAAAAAGGGGCCGGCAATATTACCAATGCAGGCACCGAACCAAATCATGCCAGAGACAATCATCTTCTTGGACTGACCGCCAGTGTTTGACGTTATAAGACTAAGCCCGATGACGTAGGAAGCTTGATACGAGCCAGTCAAATAGCTGTTCGGAAGTCTCTCGGTCAGCAAACGGAAGATGACACATGGATGGTGTAGGAATTGACTTACAAGCAAATCAAACGGCCAACATAGGCATCGTGCGGTGCAAGTAAGAAGCCCAATGCACCGGAGATTGTTGGTAGCATGAATAGGGCGCAGACTAATGTTCGGCTGTTGTTGGGCACATATTTGTTCACCAAAGCACCCAGACCAATCCAAATCACGACCAGCACGCCCTGCGGAATACCAAGCAGTGCCGTTTGCAACGTGTTAAACTTCAACCCCTTGATGACTAGAGTAGAAAAGTTGGAGATGCCGCCATTTGGGATGTTGGCCACGAATCCGAGCATGGTGAAGAGCCACGTCTTGTAGTCGAGGTAGGCCTCCTTGATCTGCTTCCAATTTATCGTCTGCTGCTCAACGCCAGTTTGGTTGCGTCGCATGCGGGCAATCATGATGAGCTTTTCGTCATGTGAGAAACCAACAATGGTTCGGGGCGAGTTGGGTAACAGGAGGAAGAGCATGATGGCCCAGAGGGCACAGAATGCGCCGACGATGAGGAACTCGTACCGCCAGGAGGCGAGCGCGCCATTGATGTGACCGATTCCATATCCTACATGAAGTTTCAACATGAGTAATTGATGCCAAATAAAGGTAAAGACGCATCAGGGGGGGAGGCATACCAATGAGACCGCCTCCTGCAACACCGATTCCATTCCAGGCATACCAGGCCGAAATTCGAGACGGCTGCTCCGCCCGGGTATAATACATGGAAGTAATCAGCATGAAAGCAGGGTCTGCTATCGCCTCAAACGCTCCGGAGAGAACCCTCAGGGCGAGTAGGCTTGCCAGATTCCGCACCGCGGCCTGGCACATGAGCAGGGCACCCCACATGAAGATGTTGAATGCAAGATACCATGCTGGGGGGCAGCGCTGCATGATGAGATTAGACGGGATAGCCCAGATGATCCAACCAAAGTAGAAGCTGCTCGATAGCCACGAGTATTGATCGCCTACGAGCTTGAGGTCGTCTTTAATGCCAAAGATGGCGGCATAAGAAAGTGTAGTTTTGTCGACATACTGACATGGTATTAGCCGGATTATCTCTAATACTAGGGATCCTCCCGTGGTATGCATGGCTTACATAGAAAAAGTAGCATATGCCCAAGAGAGGCAAGATGCGCATATCCAGCTTGCGCACCAACCTCTTTTCCTCCGTGCGGTCAATGGCCTCATCATTGGGATATCTTTCCAACGCCTCGAGGTAAATCTCGGGAATGGAGCGGTTGGTGGTGACATCTACGACACCAGCCTTGAGATCTCTTTCAACATGTTCGGCATCCATATCGTCAAACTTCTTTGTAGGAGAAGCGGCTCGCGCCGAACGGCTCTCGACGTCGGCCATGGTTATTTATTTATGGATGAAACATGAGAGAGAGCAAAGACCACGTAGCTAAGACATGAAGAATGGGGGAGTGGGATGCAACCCGTCTTTTTAAATAAAATGCTACCTACGCACTATGATGCATCGTTGCTACGTTCTCGCTGCCCTCTGCCCTTCTGCCCCCCCGCCTTATCAGGAATGAGGGTGGTACAGGGCACGGGTAGAGTTGCATTTAGCCAAATAACCCGACGGGTGGGTTATTGGTGACATATTCACGGATGGATTGGTGGAGATTTGTGGGGGAGCAGCACCAAAATCTTGGGGAAGCCGATCTCTCTCTCTCTCTCTCTCTCTCTTTTCTCTTTCTCTTCCTTTCTCCTTTGTTCCCCGGATTCCGGAATGATGGAGAGTTGCACGTGTGTGGGGGTGGGGGGCGAATGAACATATCATGTTGGACGCCGGATACGATTTCGGCAAAAAGGGTGATTGCATGAACTGACTAGACAAACCATCTATTATAAAAAGAAATGGCATAGATGGGGGTGGCGTTGTTTAAGAATCTAATAGTTCCATTCGTTTTTCGTTCTTTTTCGTTCGTTTTCTGAAATAGAATGGTGGCGGTTTTTGAATGAATGCTTTCCGATTGATGGATCTTGATGATGCATCGCGGTGCTACACCCGGTAGTTTTTTTGGTTTATTTGGTCATATATCAACTTGAGCTTTTGCATGCACAATGGGGCAGTAGAATGATGCATATTTCAATATTGGGCTGCAGATGATGATGCAAGTGTCTTTTTACTGCAGCTCATAACAAAAAAACACCCGGTTCTTAAGAGAGCATCGTCATTACAATAGAAAAGAAAGAAAGTAGTAAAAGACACCCTGCACATCATTATTACTACTCTTCTCATCAATGAACACCAACGACAAAACGCCCAACAGTCTCCTCTCCCTCCCTTCCATCCATCTCGATCCACCAAAAAAACCCCTCCTCATTTCTTTATGACCTCAAATCATGGCGTTTATAGTCCCCCCCTTTTTCCTCCATATTCAAAGAGAGGCCCCTCAGTCTGACTCGTGATCATGACTATGATCTTTTTTTTACCACCAATCATGGTATGCCGTCCGTCAACTGCTCTCTCTCATGCTTCCTAAATGCCGCCATCTCGAAATTCGCACCGGGAGGCGTTTCGTTCTCCCTTGAGATGCAGATGGCAATGGCTGCGGGGATGACTTTCTCTGTAGCACATGACCTCGGTTAATTCTTTTTCTTTTTCTCGAAACGGGAGAGATAGAGATAGATAGAGATAGATATATATATATATATATATATATATATATATATATATAGAGAGAGAGAGAGAGAGAGAGAGAGAGAAAGGATATAGTAGAAACGCTCGTTTGATTGCAAGGTAAAATGGGGGAAAGGGGCGCAACACTTACTGACGTGCGTCTTTGTTCCGCACCTCCTCTCACTACACACCCGAGCATTCTTCATGATTTTGTCAAAGTTCTGGCAGAAGCAGGCCGTGTTATTGGGGTTGCAGCTGGCCATCATGACGCCAGCCTTTCTGATGCAGGGACTGGCGCACTTGGGCATGTCCCTGTGGTGCGAGATGCCTCGCCTTCCGTGCGCTGCTACTGTTGCCTCTGCCCCCAGAGCGGCGGCCAGGAGGGCGGAGAGTATCACCATGGGTTTCATCTTTTTCTTCTTTTCTTTTCTTTCTTTCTTCCTTTCTTTTGGTCTTTGGGAAGGTGGGATGAGAAATTACTTGGTGGGGAAGAATAAAACTGATTGAATAACGCGGTTTGTAGGCAGAGTTGCTTATATAGCAAAGATGAAAAGACACAAATCACCTAGCATAACCTTGGAGTAAGAAAGCAAGAAAGAAAGAACGAAAGGAAGAAAATAAAAACACGGCGCCAATACATCCAATTAGCAACATGGCTCGAAAGTTCTGAACCATCTACTTGTGTACGGAAAGTTCAAACGCAAAAAAAGGGCTTCTGCCAAGGTTTGTGGTATTCATCATCTCATCAAGAAATATATGCCCATCATAGGTAGTTTATAAACAAACACCAGCCGGCTTCAAACAACACCGCTCTATACATGAACAAACTCTCGCCCAAGGGTAGTTTCAGGATATGCTATTTCGCCTCGCGGGGCCTGGGCTCGAAGCTTATATCCTCAAACTCCTCACCGAACAGGGGCCCCAACAAATTAGCAAAGAACAGGCCGGTCGCAAACCTAGAGTCGAAGAAATAGACTTCTATATGCTGCCCCACGTCCCCAATGTCCAGTTTGTATGATGCCCTCCACTGCCCCGAATGAAGCCACCGGTGCCCATACTTTGCCGCTGCTGCGCCTTTATATCGACTTCGCTCGGTCGAGAAGCACCGCTCGCACCTTGTTGAAGCCACAGCTCGCGGTCAATCGTAGCCATGGCGGGGACCTTAAGTTGACAGACCAGGCTCGCTCCAGCCCACGGCCCCAAGGAGTGAATAGTCCGAAACTGGCCCTGGATGGGTTGAGTTTTCGGTCGATGCCGGGCCACTTTCGCCTCAATGGGGTCGGCGTCGATTTGCGTGGCAATGGAATTAGGTCTCGACGAGTCCTGTTCCTCTCCGGTATCCGATGTAGTAGTCGTAGTAGTAGCTTGCGAGCCGGCTGACCTCGAACTTGCTCTGCGGTCGGAAAACTGGCTGTTTCGTGTTTCCTCTACGTTCTTTCCCGAAACGTTCGCCCACCCCTTTCTATTTACCATGCTCGTCACTTCATCCACAATGCGCTCCTTTATCCCTAGGATGTTTGAGCAGCCACCGGTCAAAATTAATCGGGACATGCATACGGCTCTCACATCAATCGGTAGCTGTACGAGGTGCTGGTACACAAGTAAATGTATAGGGATCTCGTGGTCGTCAAAGGTAGTCGGCGCTACTGACGTGTCAAAGAAGGTATCGTCGCAAATATTCGCCATCTCGTCAAAGGATATTTCAATCGTCTTTGCTGGGGTTGTTGACCTCAGAGGAATGCTTGTGATGAGTTTGGCCTCGGATTCGTCCTGTTCCACCACCGTGTCCAACTGCGCAGACTCCCTTTGTCTTTGCCGTTGAGCTGACTTGTATGCAGACGGCCGACACCACATGAGCCGGTGCATAATGTCCTCGCACTCAGTAAAGCTTATCACCCGCTTACCGTCGTCTTCATCCTTGCCCGTTAGAAGTTTGCGCAAGGTTTTGTACAGCTGTCCGTGGAGAAGTTTTCCTCCTCTTACTGTGCGTGTGCATTTCACTTCGCGGCACTCATAGACACTGGTGACGACTGTTTCTTTCCACCCCAAATCGATAACCAGGGCGGATCGGATGCCCGCAGCCACTGTAGTCATGGTCGCCGCTGACATGAGGGAGATCATGGGTGCCTGAAAACCTTTGAATAAAAGATCTAGCACGGCTGATAGAAGTGGTATTGGGACTGCAGAATCAAGAACAAGCCCGGCTCTCCTTGGCCGTGAATCAATGAGAAGACACCTGAGGCCAAAATTAGTGCCATGTGGCCAACAAGAACTTTTTTGAGACGCTTCACCTCGTAAACGCATCCCTTAGCAGACGATCCAGCCTGTCGTGAATCAGCCCCAGCTCCGTCTCTCTCATATTGCACTGCCATATCTCATAGTCCTCCGCCCATACACCCAAGTCAGGCTGTCCAGATCGCTGCCAGTCCCTGAAATCCCCAGCCCTTCGCTGGCTCTCGGGCCCAAAAGTGAGCACCGCCTTTGGAAGATTGTCACCCGCAAACCCGACCCGCATAAATC
Source organism: Hypomyces rosellus (assembly GCA_011799845.1). Classification (NCBI taxonomy): domain Eukaryota; kingdom Fungi; phylum Ascomycota; class Sordariomycetes; order Hypocreales; family Hypocreaceae; genus Hypomyces; species Hypomyces rosellus. Next base: position 2,257,754 of record WWCI01000003.1, read on the forward strand.
GCGACCCAATCTCAATGATTAAAAAGTCGTCATCTGCCCGGATGGTTGACGGCGACCCATACGTCGCGGGAGCGTTGCGAGGAGGAGTGCTCGGAGTGGTCCCTGAACCTGTCTGTCCCTGATTTGGCGCAGCTCGAATACTAGCCACGTTGCGATGAGCCAGTGCCGGCCCAGGTGTAGATGCCATATGCGCGAATTGTCAAAATGGAGGCGTTACATAAATCGCAATGAAAATACGAGAGGCTCCCCTCCTCCTGATGTTATCGTCGAGTTTCACTCACAAAGCCTTTCTTTGTGCGTTGAGCATGAAAGGGAATGAATGATTATGTAATCAGGTCACATAAAGGAGGTAACTGAAGAGGCAAGAGAGGCTCTCTAACGCCTGCATTTTAGCGCTGCTGCAGGAGACCCCAGGCACCTGCAGTCGCTGTGGCGACGTGGGGCAGGTGCAACTCTTGCATCAACCCTCACCGTTAACAACCACACATCATCAGCATCATCCTCGCCCGTCGTCGTCGTCCATCTCGACTCCTATCTCCTACGAGATGTTGAGATTAGAATTACGTTCCAATGGGGATAAGAGGGTATTTTCTTCTCTTATCCCACAGCTTTAATTTGCGCTAATGCATGCAGAATTTATCGTGAGCTGGGCCCAGGCAAAAGGGTTTCGCTCTCGAAGCTCGCAGCAGAGAGTCTCGAGACCGCAAATCGACCCTTTCGCCTCGCAATAGACATTGCAATTTGGCAATTTCAGACCCAGGCTGCACGAGGTATGTGAGGCATCGTCTTTCATTGACATATTATATAGAGGTTCCCTCTTTTTCAAAAGCCAACTAACGCAGAATCTAGGAGGAACCAACCCGGCAATTCGGACTCTATTTTACAGACTTGTGCGACTTCTAGGAACACCAATCCAGCCAATCTTTGTCTTCGACGGACTCAATAAACCGAAATTCAAGCGCAATAAACGATCTGGGAAAGGCGATGGGGTCGCTACAGCGCAAGCCAAGAGATTAATTCAATTATTTGGCTTCACCACCCACGATGCGCCTGGGGAGGCAGAGGCCGAATGTGCATTCCTGCAAAAGAACGGCATCGTTGATGCTGTGTTGAGTGAAGATGTCGACACGATAATGTTTGGCTGTACAAGGACATTACGCAACTGGTCAGCCGAGAGCAAGAGTGCAAAATCGCCAACACACGTATCAATGTATGACGTCGAGGATATGAACCTTGCCAGTCTTGGGCTTGACCGAGAAGGGATGGTCTTAGTTGCTCTTATGAGCGGCGGTGACTATCATCCAGAGGGAGTGCCCGGGTGTGGTGTCAAGGTTGCATGCGAGGCTGCCAAGGGGGGATTTGGACGATCGGTTTGCCGAGTTAAGGCCTCGGATACTGAGGGCATTCGCCTTTGGAGAGAGTCTCTTTTGCACCAACTGAGAACGAATGAAAAGGGGTACTTTCGTACACGGCACAAGGCACTAACAATTCCGGACGACTTCCCCAGCATTGAAATACTTCGTTACTACACACATCCAGTCGTATCTCAGGGAGCAAGTCTACCAATTATCAAACAAAAGTTCGACCAAAAAAAGGATATGCATCTGGAAGCCTTGAGAGAATTTACTAGGGAAACATTCGACTGGGATTTCCGAGAGGGTGCCATCAAATTTATTCGAGTTCTGAGTCAAGCCCTACTCGTCAACAAGCTTGAACAGGGCGAGGAGGGGTGTGAAAAATTGATCAAAAAGATATCTGGCCGCCGGAACCACTTCAGTACGGATGGAATATCGGAGATCCGGCTTGCTTATATCCCGGAGGAGATAGTGCCTATTGACCTTTCGAAAGAAGTCGAAGAGGACACCTCCTATGGACGGGATGGACTTGCGCTAAACAGCGACGACGAGTTTGAGGCCCCCGCCAGCAGTGCCGGGGCAGTAGAATGCTCTCAAACAAGCACCAGCAAGGTCTTTGATGTGACGAAACCGGACTTGGCATGGGTTTTAGAAGATATAGCCAGAAAATCCATCCCCGAGGCATTTCAGGCATGGGAAGAAACACAGCAAGCTAAAGCAAGACCAAAGCCACCCAAACAGAAGGCAGCCGGGACTAAGAATAAGAAGACGGGGTCTGTACCTCAAGGTGCACTTGATGGGTTTATGCGCATTACCAAGACCTTGAAGCCTACCGAGGTTGTCTCTGACAAGCCCGTTAAGAAGAAGGTGCCATATCAGCCTCGGGAAATATCTCCTTCTCCCAAAACAAGCGTATTTCGCCGACCTAAGACGCCTCCTCCTCTACGAGAGTCTATGCCGGAGCCTGTACGGGATCCAAGTAAGCAATCATCGCCCGCGGTCGCCGACGACTCGGCCCATCCAGCAAGTTGGTCCACCAGCAGCTCACCAATGACGCCTAGACTACGACATCCCACAGAGATGGAGGCGATTGTCATTACGTCCAGTCCCTCCGACGCCGCCGCCTCCTCGCCCGCGCCTTCTCCACCTTCATCACCAACCCGCGCCGCTCACCCGAGCTCTAGGGAGGAATCTAGCTCCATACAATCGATACTTTTCGCTGATAGTGAAACGCAAAGGATGAAGAGTGGTCGGAAAGGGGGGGCTATCGCATCAAAAATATCGACGCCTCCCAGATTATCGCAACCTACAAAACTAAAGCAGACGTCGATGGATATGTTCACCCAAAAGCTCACGAAACCTAGTCTCATGTTAACACACCGACCTAAGGGGACTGAGTGTGATTTTACGAAAGAAGTGAACAAGCCAAGTTGCGCAGGACAAAGAAATCTAGAGTCATCCAAGCCAAAGGAATACAATTTCGAGAAGTATCATTTCTCAGATACAGAGATAGTATCCTCTTCTGACTCTGATGCACCTACCCCGCCCAAAAAACGCCCCGAGGACAAACCTTCGAAGGATCGCCGCACTCAGACAGAGAGCGCCAAGAGTTCCAGTTCTCGTCCCTTTGGGAAGAAGAAACTGCTGGTCCCGAGCGATACCGGCTTCTTTGATGAAATAGAAGTTGACGAAGAAGAATACGAAGAGAGACTTGCCAAAGAGTCGCGACTGTTGCAAAGTCGTGGCATAAAATCAGGCGTTGCGAGATGGAGCGATGTGTCTGTTATTGATCTTACTGGAGAACCATGAGTGGCGTTTTGCATTGTTGCATTTGAACTATTATTTACGGCGTTTTGTATGCCTACAAAGGCGTAATGAATTAATGATTAGATGGGATAGATTGCATATTATTTGGCCTTGGTATTCTATAGCTTTAACATAATACTGATATGAACTCTTACAAACTGACAGGCCTTACCGAAAGATGCTATGGCTGCGGGTGCATTTGTGTATTGGTATATCCTTGTAGTGTGTGGTATCATGTTCTCCATTGTGATAACTAGGTCTTATTTTTACAGAAATCCATATCCAATCCGTTTTTAACTTGATCCCACAATCAGCCCAGCCCGTAGGCTCTATGCAATAAATCCATTACCTTCTTTCATACCAACTACTCCTTGAACCCCTGAATCCATCCAATAGTTAGTATAGTTATAATATCGACACCTCTCCCTTTCTTCACAAAGCCTCCTCTGCCTCTGGATCTACCTCTGTCCCCAGATCCCTCGCCTCCAAAAACGTTCGATCCTTCAACTCGTCCGGTAGATAGGCCTGCTTGACCTTTCCGTCCCGGTAATTAGGTGGGTACTTGTATTCCGCCCCGAAGCCCAGATCTCGCATCAACCTCGTCGGCGCGTTGCGCAGGTGCAGCGGCACGGGCAGGCTCGCGACGCCGGGCTCCCTAAGCGCGGCGTAGGCGTTGTTCAGGCCGCGGTAGGCGCGTGTGCTCTTGGGGGCGAGGCAGAGCGCCACGGCGCAGTGGGCGAGCGGGATGCGGGCCTCGGGCATGCCGATTTGTTGGGCGGCCGTGTAGGCTGCGGTGGCGAGCGGGAGGAGGGTGTTGTCCGCGAGGCCGACGTCCTCGGAGGCGATGACGACCATGCGGCGGGCCACGTAGAGTGGGTCCTCGCCGGACTGGAGCATGCGGGCGAGGTAGTACAGCGCGGCGTCGGGGTCGTTGCCGCGGACGGACTTGTGGAACGCGGAGATGGTGTCGTAGTGCTGGTCGCCTGCGCGGTCGTATACGAGGGTCTTTGTGAGGGATTGTTTGATGTCCTCCTTTGTGACGCCTTCTCGCGAGGTGAGCGATAGAGCTAGCTCTAGCAGATTGAGCGCCGTGCGGGCATCGCCGTCACTAAATCGTGCAAGGTAGCCCATCATCTCGTCGTCGATGAGCTCCGTGGGCGGATACACCGATTCCTCTGCCTCACGAGCACGCCTCAATATGGAAATAACGTCGTCCGTGCCGAGCGGCTGCAGGGTAAACGTCCGGCACCGCGAGAGCAGCGCATTGGCGACCTTGAACGAAGGGTTCTCCGTCGTCGCTCCGATGAGAGTGATGGTCCCCGCCTCGACGGGTTTTAGGAAGATGTCCTGCTGCGCCTTGTTGAACCGATGGATCTCGTCGCAGAATATAATGGTCTTGCGCCCCGTGAGGGCCAGGTCGTTTGTGGCCTCCTGGAAGAGCTTCTTGCATTCCCCGACCCCTGAGCTGGTGGCGTTGAGCTCGATGAACCGGCTCCCTACCATGCTGGCGATGCACCTCGCAATCGTCGTCTTGCCCGTCCCCGAAGCTCCCCACAGGATCATCGACGGCACGCGGTTCGACTCAATCAGCGAGCGCAGCACGCCATGAGGTCCCACGAGTTCCTGTCCGCATACATCATCCAGTTTCTTGGGTCGCATCCTCTCCGCCAGGGGGGCCGATCTGTGTGTCTTTGACTTTTTCAGCACTCTGCCATCCTCCTCTTCCGTAGGTTGTGCTCCATCCGTGCCATTGACAGCCACATCCTCCTTCCTTTTAATCTCCTCTGACTGCAAGTCATCGCCAGGCCCTTCCTCGAAGCTCCTCTTCTTGCCTGCTAGGGGTTGCAGCGCCGGGTTCACGACCAAAGGGGCGATGGGCTGCTTCAAGTCTGTCGTGTGCCGCTTCGCAGCCGGCGTCGAGAAGAAACTGGAGGCACTGCGCTTCTGCGGCTGCGACGAAGAAGAAGATGAGGAGGTGGGAGGAGGAGGATGAGCAGTGCCTCCTACGGCGTTTTGGGAGGCTGGGGGCGAAACTTTGTCGACGATGAAGCTCGTACAGCCAGAGTCGATGTGGTCGTTGATTTCGGTCGGCTTGACGGGCTTTTCGCAAATCGGACAGTCGACTACTGCCATGGCCGATAATTTTTACAAGGTCCAGGGGGGAGATCCAAAAATCGGAATTCTAAGCAAGGCTATAATAGCACCATTCGAGCTTCTGTTGTGGATGGCCAAAAATAATGTGAGGCTTGAATGGACACAACAGCAAAAAAGATGGATGGATTGGATGCAAATGCAAGGTTGACGCACCCAATAATTTCAGTTGCACGCGTTCGGTAGTTTAACACCCGTTACAGGGGAACGTGGGGCAGCTCTGTTAGCCCTGGAGCCTTGGTACTCACTGGAGACGGGAGCTAAACTCGATGACGCACCATTACTCCAGCTTCTGCTTCTTCTCCCTCTCCCATTTGACCTGGATCCAGATGTTATATAGGTGCATAATCATGATAACATCTCGGTAAGTGTTTATCTTTATTTTTTATTTTTTCTCTCTCTATTTCTTTATTCATCCCTTTTTTTTACATTATTCTTACATTTCTCTAGACTTGATAACAGTGCATTATCATGGTCTTGATAGCTTCCGTTGGGCCTCATCCCACTCACGTGCTATCTTACCCTACATGAATTCATCAACCCACGTGCCACGTTTGAGCCCAAAGGATTGAAGCTCTAATGTATGCATGACAAGTCCCCTGAGTAGGATGCATGAACCATTAGATGCAAGAAAAGTTCTTGAGTGGTCAGATCAATGCCCAACGGATTCTCGCTCCAATCATGACACTCTTGATTGACTCACGGCTGAATAGGCAAGCAGAGTAAGTGGATTGAACATTAATATGGTGTTTTTCAGGTTATGCACTCGGAGTCCAGCTCCATATTGAGTGCAATAAATTAAACCTCTAATATCATAATCTCATTCGACAAACCGATAGATGGGCTTGAATCCCATTCTCACCCAAAAACGCCACGACCCATCCTTCTCATAACCAGAGAGTAAAAGCACCGCCCGTTGACCAATCCCCCCCCCCCGCCTTTCAAGCTCCCGCAGCCTGAGGAATGGCTGGAATTTGACTCTCATACTTGGTAGATCGGAAAAACGAGGCCATAAAACTCTTCTTTTTCCTTAGAGATTTCCCATTCTGCACGCCAGCCCCTGGCTTTTCGGCGGGCGTTGGACTTGAGCTGGTCGACCTGCGTACACTGTCCTTCTTTGACGGTGTTGTGGGTGGTGTCACCTCCGTCGGAGCAGACCTGCGTAGTGATAAAGACTAGTAGCAGTAGCAGTTCGTATCAGCGCAACCCTCTTATCGAGAAATATCTGCAGGGTGGGTTATAATAATAGCACTCACCTTCAAGATTCGCCTGTCGTGTGCCCGGCTCTCATCTGTTTCGGGACTCGTCCTGCCCCCAGCATCCCCAATCCGGCCGAGAACTGTTTTCCCTCCCCAACCAACACATTCCTCGCTGACGGGGACGAAGCGGAGGAACCCTCGTGTCGATGGGACGCCGAGCGTGCTCTCCATGTACTTTTGGATCACGGCCGTGTTCCTCTTGTTGGTGACTTTTTGGACCTCCGTTGGTAAGGCGCTGATGACCATGGTATATGCAGGGTCCATGGTGCCGCCAAAGATGATGCATTTGCTATGATCCAAGGTAATGATGATGGAGTCGACTGAGCGATTATATCTCTTTGCTAGATTATGTGATAAATCCGTGATGAAGGCGTATTCATCGTCAATCTGGTCATGTTTCAGCCCAATGCCCTCATCTGAAAAAATCGAGACATCGCCAGTGAGCGGCGCCGTACCTTGACATTCGTCTTTACTTCCGCCATGACCATGGCCTCTCCTCTCACAAGATCCCCCACCACGTCACCACTTCTTTCGTGCAAAGCCGCATGAAAATACTGACTGTTGGTCTTTGCAAGCTCTGCATTTTTTGTCTGCGTTTTTGACGGCATCGTGGTTGCTTCAGAATCTTGTGGACTTTTAGATCGACCCTCCAGCACGGGTGACAAGTTCGATATCGGTTTACCTCGCGATTTGGGTCTTCGATCAGAACCGGACGACGACGATGATGATATGATCTTTGGATTCCTAGGCGGGGGTGTTTTTGCAGTTGACGAGGTGGGAGGTGAAGCAGCGTCGCCGAGGGACGGCTTCTTATTTAAATTCAACGTTGTTGGGCGCTGCGTCTCCATGATTGCCCACAGGTGGTTTAATATAGCCCGTCACCCATTCATTGACCGCTGCGCGCGTCGAATAGCGGCCTCGATAGTCTGATGCGGCTGGCGGCCGCTTGTAACGCTTGGCTGTTTGCTGCAGTCAGCTCAGGTAGTTGTCAACGCTTCTGCTTGCTATTCCGCCTGTTTTGCAAACAACTCTACGAAGTAGGACTTCCTATGCCGTATGCGTCGTTTGCCGAAAGGCTTCAGAATGAAGATGAGTAGTGACTGAAATATTTTCGTTTTTTCTCTCTCCCCTTCTCTTTCTCTGTTTGTTCTTCTCTTTATCCAACTCAACCTCGATCTGAATCAGATTGAAGCTCGATGCAACTCTATGCACTGCAAGAGTACCGACTCGTATACAAGACTGCAGAGTGAGTAACTGGAGAGAGAAGAGTCAGAGGAAGATAAGGCATATGCACGAAGAATACCCACTGCGCGAATAGATGCTCGCAATAAATGATTTTTCTTATACTGCTTATCTCAAGGGAATTGAATTGAATTGGAAAAAAATGAGTATGAATTTGGAGAGGCGGGGAAACGTCCTTTTTTACTTGGTTTCACGGCAATGCGATGCTGTAACAGTCTGAAGGTTTGATCCAGACGAGGCGAGAGTTTCGATTGTCCGGAAGCAGCTGTCATTGATTGATTGATGGCAACCACCAGGGAGATGCGGGCAGGTAGGTACCTTCCCGTCATCGATTCGTCTGTTTGCAACGTTTCTTGTACCATCAAGGTACCTGCAAACATGTGGGCATGGGCAATTATCATGAATCATCGTCAATTCAATCGTTATTCGTTTCGGAAATACATCAACAATACGCACACACTACCCAAGAGTCCCGACCTGCCCACATTCCATGGATATCATACCCACAACGCCCAAGTGGCCACATAAGAAATATTTTACACGATAACCGTATCCAAATCAACACATCAAGAACAGATGAAACACACAAGAATTTGCACCCCATAGGTTGGAAAGCAAGAAGAAAAAGAAAAGAGGAGGAGGAGGAGGAGGAAGAAGAAGAAGCTGCCCCGTATCGCCATACCTCATATCGACTCAAACGGTGCATCACAGTTTAGACTCTCTCATCGTGGGACGCAGAGTAGAGTTTCTTCTCCAACACCGCTTGGTAGCCAGCCAGGCCAAGGATAAGTGCCTCGAGAGGTACAAGCACTACAGACAGCGCAACAGCAGCCTGGCTCTGTTTACACAGAGTACCCCAATGCGGTGCGACCATCATGGGGACCGCCTCCCACCGGCATGACCAGCTTTGCAGAGTGTCAACATCTGTAGAGGCATTCGTGCCGTAGAACAGGGACATGGCAACGAGGGCTGCGACGAAGCCAACAACCGGGGCGAATAAGCTGATGGCGGCGTGAGGTCCGACACGTTGACGGATCTTGTAGGCAAGTTGTCAGCCCAAGATTCAAGTTCAGAGACGAAGTGTGGCACTTACAGATTGGGTTTTGCTGATGAAGAGCGATACTCCGTTAGCCAGGATGACGAGCCCACTGCCCACTACTAGGGCGGTAGTCGGTCCAAGGTCAAACTTCTCAGGCCACAGCTGAAGAAAGAAGTCTGCGGGGAGATGGGTGGTCCTGTAAGTGGCCAAGGAACCGGCCGAGGTGCCGAGAACGACGACGCCGGCTCCAAGTGCCAGCGCCGTCAGGGCGAGTCTGAGGCTGTGTATCCGATTGATGGAGCGGATCTTGGACTCGAGGTGCAGATCTTGAGAGTCGACTTCAAACTCGGAACCCGAGTTGAGGGTGATTTCGTTCTTTAGGGATGACATGCTGAGTGAGGAAGAGGAGAAATCAACAATGCAATAGAAGACTACTCAGCCAATCAATGGAGAAAGAAAGAAAGAAACAACAGAGGAAACAGAAGTGGCAACGTTGGAATGACTTGCACCGACGATCCATCTTCCATCATCGTGGGGAATCTACGAGTAAATGTACGTTTTTCTCATGCGACCTCTGGGCCAACTAGACGACCTAGAACCATTTCACCATCTCCTACATGGCCAATGAGGACTGCGCGTCAACGCTCCCACGATGATACCTCGATACAGAATAACCGCGCAGTCGAGCATCAATGCAGCCTCATGAAGGCTTCAAGCAGAGGCACGCATGCAAAAGAGGTTGCATCAACGTTGTTGGATTGGCTGAGAGGGAAATAAGGCAACCCTGTCATGCAGGGTTGGCCACAGCGCTTGAGTATGGACTTGATCCAATCAGAGTGAATTATCGGTTTTGTGGGTGCTGTAAATAGAGTGCCAGGCGGCTAATCCAAAATGAATCCAGTATGGACTCCTTTTTTTCTGGAAGAGTTGAGTTGGTGTGTAAGCCAGAGCGCTTCCGCCAACCCCTAACAAAACGAGGCCTACCCTATCATCGCCAACTCTCGGCCGGATAAGCACAGGTCCACGGTCAACATCGGCATCATGGGGATGGACCGTGGAGTCATTTCTATCTTATTTCATTTCCCATCTCATCTCTCATTTTAACCTTACCAACGGAGTTAATTTGATCAGGAGTAAAACTCCGCTTCTTATCTCACCACGCACACATACACCATGTCTCACGGTATTCGTTCTCCCCAGGAGCCTAACCTCCCTATCTATCCATTTCGAACCCTGTTGTGGAAGCAAATACGATTCCCCCTGGGGTAGAAGACTGACGGACCGTGGCAGATTCTCCACGGAGAATCATATTCAATAGTCCCAAGACAATGATTCGTACACTTGGTGAGTCATGAATGACTGATAGAATGGGTAAAATTAAGGTCGTTTTCTCCGAGAAAAGGAAAAAAAATTAAAACAACAGGGTCAAGAATGCCATTTCTAAAATTCCCCATCCCACCAGGTATCCGGAAATATGCATGCATGGACAAAGCAAGTTTTAAGATGATGATAATAATGAAGAGGAAAAAAGAAATATGCTAAAGTGTACGGTCTCGACGGACCGGCCCGTACACATACACACAACACACGCAAGCAACAAGAAAAACAAAAACAAAACGAACAAAAGGGACAGGATTGTTTACAATTCGTGATGGCCAGTCCGAAACCGAAACTTTTCGGGCGCGGTGGGAGAATCTACAAGTCTCTTTCTTACATGTACATGGAGGCTGTATGCTTTAAGAACACCCGCCTCGTGGGCTCTAGGATCCTCGTTCTCGCTTTGGCTTGAATGGGATGGGGTGAGGGTGAGGGTGTCTTGCCTGCCCGAGGGTAAAAAGGAAGTTTAGCAAGGGGGGGAGGGGTGTGCTTGGGATGAGACACACACAGAAAGAGAATGAGTAAGTGAGTAAGTGAGTGAGTGAGAGAAAGAGAGAGAGAGAGAGAGCCTGATAAGAAGAGGGGACAAGAAAATGAAAGGAAAAAAGCACGTACCAGTGATGGGGGAACTGGAGGCACAGCTTGACAGAGAACGTGCCTTCATTGCATTTGCCTTTGCATTACATTCCGCACTCCCAATTTGCGGATTTCGTTCCGGTTGATCATTCAATGTTCCATGTGGGAAAAAGGCGTGAGATGAAGGGTCGAATCATGGGCCCTCCTTCACCCCCCCTTATCCACCGGGAGAGCGTCCACATGCACACAACACACTTGGAGGGAAGTGTGGGCATGGAACCGGTTGATTAAGCCATTGCTTTTTTTTCTTCTCTCTTCTCCCCCCGTTCGGGTTTTCATTCCTATTCTGTTTTCTGGCACAGGACCAAGAGTTTTATTTTTATTTTTTATTGCTTGACCGTCGGTCATGTCCTTTGGGTTCACGATTCGTATATCGTCTACTGGCGTTGTGTTCCGAACCCTGGGAGGTATGTATTTTTTCGACACAAGATGATGCCAAGAGCATAGAGTCATTGTCGTCATCATTTTGCCCTTTTTTTGTTCTCTTTCTTCTCTTTCTCTGCCTCTCCCCTCTCACCTCTCCTGCCACCCCCCTGTGCATCCCGTTCCCCATTTCACATGTGCTTTGCCGGGCCAGGGAGGTCGCATACATACATACATGCCCACATGCCTACAAGGTCGCAGTCTTTCCCGCGAGCGAAGCATATCCTCCACCACGTGGTGGCTGCGGCGATGTCCATCATGTCTTTGGCGTGTCGTTTTTTTCTTTCTTTTTCTTTCGCTTCTTTCTCCTTCCGGGTTGCCTTCATTTGACAGGACTGTCAGTCTTCACCGTATTAGTGTACTTGTACGTGCCAAGAGAATATGATAACAGGTCATGTTGAATCAAATCCGTGGTCCCAAAGGTCACAACGTGCGTCCCTGTCGAAAACAAACGGTCACTAGCACTGTATTGGGGAAAAAAAAAGCCCCCCCCATGAACTTTCTTTGTCAGTGTAAACGCCGGAAAAAGCAAAAGACAAACAAAAAAAACGGCCATTCGTCTTCCTTCAAACGGTCAACTTCCGTCAAGACAGCATCCGTTGCTCGTGTTGTCCTATGTCCGGAATACGTGTATTAGGTGATGCTCCAGGTTTGATTTTGAAGCCACCCGCATAGAAGACTCGACTGACTGACCAGGGGGGCTGGCTCCTCCAGTCTTCTCCAATCCATTCCTTGGGGGCCACCGCACACAAGCAGACACACACATGTCCGCTAATGGAAAAGCCACGCCCGCAAAACACGACAGAAAATAGCCCGGGGGGTAAGATTTACCGAATTATACAAGGGCTCCTAATCTCTGTGGACGAAATGCATGGCGCGCCTCACTCGCCTTATTTTACGGAGTACGGCTGGATGGTGGTAGTGGTGGTAGTGGTTGTGGCTCATACAAAGTATCCCTGCCCTGTACGCAGGCATGTCCATACATACAAGTATGGATGGGATGGTATTGGATGCTGTGCTTTTTACTCAAATTATTTCTTGCATTAAAAAACGAAAACCTGACAAGCCCGCGTTACAGGGAAAAGAAAAGACAAAAAAAGCCATGTCACACCCTCATCACACACAGATTTGACAGATACCCATCATCCTTTCACATCATCACCATTTCACCTTCGATCGACGGAAATGACCGCCGCTCTGGCATCACTCGTTACACATCCAACCGGCGATAATGAACCTTTCTTGGGGGAACGTTCCCGTCCTTTTTCCCTTGACAGAGGGTTATCCGGCCGCCCTTGTCACCCCCCCTTCCCCCCTTGTTACGAGACATTCAACCTTCTGACACTTTTTTTTTGTAGTTTGTACTTGTAACTCGTACGAGAAGGGGGGGCATCATTACGCGTAGAAATTATCCGTTGTTTTTTTATTTTTTTATTTTTTTTATAAACATGTCTGTGATGGAGTGCGACATTGCGGGAAAAAAGGTTCACGACGGCGCGTCTACCCAGGAGAAGTAGGAAGAAAGGAAAAGAAAAAGAAAGGAAAAAAACAGCACAAGATCCATTGGGTTTGATCCATTCAGGTCCAGCCCATTCCCCCATCCCCATCCCACGGTCTAGACGGGTTGTCTCGCCTTTCGCTCGGGAGCTACCGCCACCCCCATTTTTGGCTACAGCTAGGACTACTATGAGGAAGTGCCATCCATTGCTACAGTACGGGGTTTTCTTTTTGAGGGGGGGTATGAGTTGCGGTACCTAACTGGCTTAAACTTGTACATGCATGCGATTTTGAGGCTGTCGAGATGTAGGGTATGGATGACTGGCTGCTGTCAAACGAGGGGCTTGTCTTTGATCGTCACTCTCTAGACCTAGGTAGTCTATCTATCCATCTCAAATTACTCAATACTGGGCATGACCTTTTTATCTCCCGCATTACTGTGCGCATATACGTACATACAAGTCCACAGGCGTAGATCAGAAATGCAAGTGTGTTCCTTACATTAGCAATGGTAGGGTATGGTATGGTCCTGTGATGATGATCCGCCGCCATGCCATCCGGGCGGAGAGACATGATGCCACTCCGTACCTGATCCGTCTCTCCGTAGCGTCCGCCGCGCCCTGGAGTCGATGCTACCCGAAAGTGTGATGATGGGTAATAGCCTATAGGTAGTAGGTAGCATCCAGGCTACAAGTAGATGCTACAGAAATGGGAGGAACAAAAAAGAAAAGAAAAGAAAAGAAACCAGGCGGAAGCTGAAAGAGACGGATGTGTGTGAGTGGGTTTTCGGGCGTGGGGTACGTGACTGAGTGACCGAGTTGACTGAGCGGGTGGTCTGGTCTGGTCTGGCCTGGCCTGGTCTGGATATTGGCATGCAGGCGAAAAGGACTTGAGATGAATGGACCGGACGGATGGGGGATGTTGAGATGTGTGCGTGTGCGTGTGTGTATGCGTGGGTGTGCTTGTGTGAGTGAAACGATAAACATGTGCTGTGTGTTTTTCCTTTTTGCTTCGAGCCTCACTTTCATTCACCCGTCACCGACAATCTCTGCATGCCCAAAGGAGAAAAGAGAAGAAGGAAAAAAACAAGCCTTGATCAGTAATTATCGTCACCGTTCCTTGGATCGAGCCAAATTTGTGTGTGGTGGTCAATCTGTCCGTCGGTCTGTCTGTCTTCCCCCAAGAGTTATACGAGACTGAGAGACAGGGTCGGCAAGGCGGCTACCCGAATTTGTCATGATCGCCATCCCAGTGGCTTGTCTTGAACATCGTCGATGAATTTTAATCAGGATGACACCAGAAACCTTCCGAGCATGAATCAAGCCGTGTGCCTCTGTGCCTCTGTGTGCCTCTATGTTGCGTGTGTGTGAGTATAGGAGTGTGTGAGTGTGTGTGGTCCGGTCTGGTTCTGGCCAGCCCTCCCTTTCCGGGATCCGGGTCTTGCGTCCCAGAAAATCGGATAAGAGGACACCCGCAGTTTCTCGCCCACACCTAAACCGACGCCATGCATGAATACCGAAGAAGAGACTTGGTTGCAGCAGAGCTGTCTTGTCTCGTCTTGTCTGTGTGTCTCCTCCGAGTATGTGCTGTTGTGTACGCCCCCCCTCCCCCTAGTTGTCCCACCAGTGTGGGTGAATAATGTGGGTTCAGGCACACACAGTATGGGGAAAAGTGATGTTCAAGGGAACAGGGAAAATGACAGACATGCAGGAGCTTTTTGAGTTTTTGAGTGAGCCAACAAACGTGATGAGTTGAAACAGCTGAAAAAAAATGAAATATCATTTCCCCATATAATATTGTAAAAACCGCATGTAAGTACCCAGCAATGCGGAGCGCACGCCGTAGAAACTGGATTGAATGATTGGAGAGAGCGTATTTCGTCCAATGCGATGCGAGTGAATCAGTTTTTTGTTTTGTTTATTTTGCTCTGTTGGTGACTGGGTTTGTGTTACTCGAACCACTTCAGCCCAGAGCTCCTCCATTTTGTTTTCTCAAGTATCCGGATATACACGGTGGTGGTCTGGATAGATGTAAGCCGGGCCCCTGGTTGAAAGAGATCATATGAGTAAAAAGGAGTATTGGTTAGGTCGTGCGTTTAATTTACATTGAAATCCTTCTCTTCAGCTGTGATGTCTATAATGATGCTGTTATCGAAGGGGGGGGGGGTCATCACCACCCTCTTTTGCATACACACATTACACACACAATACTATGCTTTGATTTGATGTGATGACGATGACGATGATTTTCCCTTCTCGGCTCACTTCTGTTCTGTTCAGGGGAGGTAGACTGTGGAGTCGCCCAGCCCAACGGCCTCCCCCTGCTGGCAACAACGACGTCGATGTTCAAAGGGAGGATAGGCCAAGAAGAATAAGACAGGCGAAAGAGAAGGGGGAGGAAGAGGAGGAGTGGATTTTCCCACCCCATGCCAAGCAAAGCTCCCATGTCTCAGTCCGGGTCCAGGCATTCGCGAAACAAATTTCATGTCGAAAGTCACCTCTGATTGGTCAAAGTACGAGAATCTTCCTCTTTGGGACTTTCATTCTCCTCCCAGGACCAGGACGAGGACGAGGATCGAAGCTCTTTTCTGTGCTATTGCTCTTTCAGTGCTGTTCTATGTCAGAATAAAAATTATGAGTATTATTTTTCTTCATGGGTACGTCCCCCAGAGGATCGTTTTTGACTCGTAGAACACGCGCGCGCGCAAGGAGCCATGTTTGGTCAGTTTTTGTTTTGCCGCAAATGCCGTCATTACTTTGTTTTTTTCTGCCCATGGGGAATTGTGATGGATCTCTTTTTCTCATGTGTCGGCCGCCGGTCGGCATTCAGTGGAGGTAATGATGATGCTGCTGATGATGTCGTTGCTCTCCGGCCACCCTAACGTTTTGTATGCATGTACTTTATCAACTTACATGTCCATAGCACTTGTCATATCCAATGCATGTTTCTCTTGACTCAAGGTGACATGTTTATGCAGCCCATACCAAAGCTATAGGTGTCTGATATTAACTAGCAGCAGATCAATCAATCAATCTCCCTCTCCATCACCTCGTATACACGCATTCACATTCCATCTTGATTCCTCAATACACAGACAATGTTTCCTCCTTTGACCACGTTTGACAACCAACCCATCCCATCCCCTCTCTCCTTCCCCCCCATGCTGGGACGCTTTCCCGATCTGGTTGCTGCATAAGGCACCGCCTGCAGGCGCCACCAGAACAGTATCCTTGCAAGTGCCAGGGGTTCTTCTGGGCACTGATTCAGGGCTTCCTTCAGCCAGCCAGGAAACACACGCAGCACGCAGACACACGCCCCTCCCCCCAATCGGCAGCGTCTTCCTTTGACACCCCCCTCACTCTCACTCACACACTTCTCTCTCTTTCTGCTGTGTCCACCACCATCACTTCAAGCCCAGCAGGGCTGGCTGTCAAAAGGCAAGGCAACAAGACACAAGAGAGCGGAACGACGTATCACCCGTCAAATTTAACCCCAATTCTTTTTGGTCTCCTACTTTTCGATTCTCTCTGCCAAATGTCGATACTCGGTATCCCATCACTGTCTCTACCGATCTTGTTTTTCTTGTCTTTCTCTCTCCCTCTCTCTCTTCCCCTCCCCCTTCCCTTCAGCGGCCGCAATTTCACATGCTCATCCCTCCCCAGTCTAACCCCCTCCCTTCACATACGCACACACCCCCAATCCATGTCGAAAACTCCCTATGCAAGCGTGTAAGGTAGTAGGTATCTTGTCCCTGGTCCAAGGAACAACGAGAATAAACCTCAACGGTGGTTACTGTGGTGGTGTGTGCGCCGTGGGATGGGATGGGACAGAGGACGGACTGTCCTCTGCATAGTGGACGAAGCGGACAAGCCAAGCCTCGTCCTATCGGCACATCCCATGGCCAGGAGGCTTGGGTTGGCCGCATGCAACCATTCACTCGACAAGTCCTCCCGTACCGTACCCAGGTGAGAGAGGTTACGGATGGGGAATTAATGCTACCACGGATACCTGCTAGCACACCACACCGGAGGGTTCGCGCGGCTACTCGCCTTCTTTCTCCCTCCCTTGCCTTGCCCTACTAAAGCTTGGACCTTGTCTTCTAGCATTTGGAGAAGAGACAGAGAGAGAAAAAAGAAAACAGACTGAGACGAGGGGGGGCGTGTATGAGTGTGCGTGTGAGTTGCGTCCTGATTTTCGCCTTGCCTTGCAGCAACAAGCAAACCATGCACACACGCACACACTTGTCAGAGACAAAGACTATAATAGCTCCCCCACACCCGCGACCCCTCCAACAAAGACAACCCGTATAAGACCTTTTCTTTGGTGTTGATATATACTTTTGGCGGACTTCTTCTCCGTTTCATTTGACTTACACACCACGCGAGTTCTCTCTCTCTCTCTCTCTCTCCCCATCTCTCCATCTCTCCCCCTTCAGCTCTGCCTCTGTTTCATATTAGTCGGGGCCAAAAACAAAAACAAACGCATCCATCCACCTATCCACCGCACCCATACATATATACCTACAAACGCCCTCCGTTTTATCATCTTCTCGACCTACAACACATTCATACTTCTTTGTGTTATATATACATAGCCTTCAGCGTTTATCACTATCATCATGGCCATCAAACCTCCAGTATCAGTCCGCTGCCTCGGCGAGTCCCCAAAGAAACCGAAAACAGCATCTTCAGTCACCAAGGCTAGAACCATTGACAAGTCATCCAAGAAATCCAAATCAGATTCATTCGTATGTTACCCAATATCACAAATCATCTGCACCATTTTCTCTCTCCGGACTAACAATCTCACAACAGCGATCCTTCTCTAAGCTTCCCGCCGAACTACGTCTCAAAATCTGGAGCCTCTCTCATCCAGGCCCTCGTCTCGTCTCCATCCAATGCGGCAGCGACCTTTCCTCCATATCAGACTCGACAAAACCAGCAACCAGCCGCGCCGCCCCCAACGGCTGCACCTCGTCCACAACTGTCCCAAATACCCTCCATGCCTGTGCAGAATCCCGCCGCGAGGCTCTCAAGCTCTACCGCCCGGCCTTCGGCTTCGCCCGCGGTCCAGGCCACGTGCTCTTCAGCCCCGACGACGACATCATGTACTTTGGCCCCCGAGACGGCTACATGGCCGCCCACTCCCAGTTTGGCACCTGCATGGCGCTGTGCGACCCCGCGGAACTGGCCCGTGTGCGACGCCTCGCCATCAGCGATGCCCTCTTCTGGATCGACGGCACGTATCGCAGCATGACTGCCGCCAGCATGACCACCGACGTCCTCAAGCAAATCGCCCAGCGCATGCCCGGCCTGCGCGAACTAATCTTCGTCCCACGCGAGGAGGATGAGTTCTCCGATCCGGCACTCGTGCAGGACCGCATCATGCAGCAGATCCAGACTGCCATGCAGACCGTATGCGAGCAATTCCCCTCATGGAACCCTCCACCATGGCACATTGTTCCCCTCAGTGCCCTTCCATGAAACTTACCAACAAAAAAAAAACAAAACAAAAAAACAAAAGAGCCAAAGACCGGGCGTTGCGGCGCGCCAAGTCAAGGATGGCCATCCCCACAAGAGACGGGAATGATGATGACGATTACGACGAACCAACCACACCCACTTTTTAATATGCATAATAAGCTGCAGACACGGCACACACACAGAAATGGGGGCGAAATGGGAAGGGGAAGGGGAAGCAGAGGGGGTGCGGGAGAAAAGAAGAGAAGGCGAAAGGAAATAGGGTGGTGCCCTTGCATCTTGTTCCTTGCATATGCGCCTCTGCCGCGCACGATACCCCTTGGATTACAAGCAAGGTGCCCTCACTCCCTTCCCTCCAATTACTTTTACTCGGAAAGAATAAAGTCCTCTGTAAAGGATTAAAGCACATGGAGTACAGAGTACTTTGACTCAAAAAAGGAATTAGCATATATCTATTATGATATCGGAAGCATCATTATCATCGCATTTGCATGGGAACAAGGAGCAGACCCGTTGATAGACGGGGGAAGACAAAAAGAGGGCTTCATGGAGTTGGGTCTCCGAGGACGGACGGACGGATGGCATGGAACAGGAGTTTTGGGTACATATTTTCTCATTGGCAAGGGCACTTTTTATTTACGGGCGGTGCAAGGGATAGGAACATTCTTAACATACCCAAATGCTTTGTTTTTATTTATTTATGCGCTTTTTGTTTGTTTGATTTGTGCTTATGCAATGTAAGCAAGAAATATCAGATATGGTAGTATATATGTTCTTTGTATGACCGCAAATGAAATGCCGGTTTCCCTCCGTGCCGGAACGCCAAATTTTGAGTTCTTACGGCCCAATCGCCTCATGCCATCAGTGAACCGCCCATAAAATAAAATAAAAGCCCAAGCCCCTCCCTCCCATGCCATAAAAGGCTTGTCAGACTGCTACCTCAACGGTCGTCTCACCAAGCCCAATACCCTTTCGTCTTCCTCTTAGCAAGGCCTTTAGGGCTCGCCCCATGGCAGGCATATCCCCCAACATGGTGATGTGACCCCGCTCGGTACTCACCCTCCCACCGCGGACAATAGAGTATCCCTCAGGAAGCATCGACTCTTTTGCAAGCACCACGCCATCGCCGGGACGGAATAGCAAGTCGTCGTAGGCATCAGCATAAGGGATAGCGTCACGCCCGTTGACCCGCGCGGCGTAAACCGTAGGGATGCTCTTGCCGTAGATGACAGCGAGGGGAGGATAGGCATTGGTGGCCTCGTGAGCTGGGTTATGGGCCGTCTCGGTGCGGAATTGGCGTATGGAGGCGAGTGTACGGCCAAGGTATTCAAGGTTGCGGCGGAGACGCTCTGGGTCCATGGTCGGCGATGAGGGAGACGGGGTCCCGTTGGTGGATGAAGCGGACGCTTGTGCGGTATTTCCGTTAAGTTGAGGTGTAACGGCGGCGCGATTCTGGATGTTGGCGACGGTGGGTTCCCTACTAGATGTTGACTCGGAACCCAGAATAAAGCTTGACCGTTTCTCGGATTTACTGTCCCCGCGGGGTCTAAGAAGAGAATTGGGGAGTAGTGAAGTCAGCGGCGAGAGCTGTTGTTGCCGATTATATGCTGGCAGCGACGGAGCAACACAAGGGCTTAGATGCCACTTGACCCAATCCATGGGATCGAAGAAGTCGACAGGATACTCCTCTCCAGTGGTTTTGTCCACGAAGCAGAACCCATCATCGGGAAGCAGGGCAAATGACGTGCGGATAGAAAAGTTAACCTGTGCCGTGAGCAGCTTGTCATTGAAGAGCACTGCATCGCCATTGCGCAGCGGTCCGAGAATGTTGACGCATCGTTGAGGCACGCCAGCATAGAGCACGCTAGCAAACAGTTCCGGCCGTTGGTTAACCGCATGCCGCGTAATGAGGCCCCCTAGGCTGTGGGCAATAACGAGGGCGCCGCGCTGCTCAGCGGGCACGCCTGGTTGATTCGAGGGCAGGTTTTGGAGAAAATCTTGTAATCTCTTGGAGAGCCGCGAGGGGCTGAGGCGCCAGTCATAGCCATAGTCCCAGACACGAAGCTTTCCCGTGCGTGCATTCTCGCATGACCGCAACTTTTTGAAAAATTTGCGAGAGATGTCAACGGGACCGATATGCTGAAGCATGCCCGATGGAATAATGCGTTCTTCCATTGTTTCCTCATCCTCGTCATCGAGACCCACCTCGAGGTTAGCTTTGCGCATATTGAGACCGACCTTGACGGGAGCCCACAACTGATGGTGAGGGGCTTCGGCTGAACGCAAAACGGATCCACGATATCCACCCATTACAACAATGTCTCCAGTCAGTTCTTCAAGGATTCCGTCCAGAGTCGTGGATTCGTCCTTGGAAGTGGTGCTATTGTCTGGTTGCGTAGTATTCCTTGTGGTCGCAGAGGACTCATTTGAGAATATGCCGTTGAGAGATATTGTGGATCTTCGAGATGCAGCCTGCAGCTTGGCCAGGCTAGGCATCTTGAAATTGGGAACATCAGGCAAGCTATCTCTGATGGCCATAAGCCGTGTATTGACCATCTCGCGAACGTCGATGAAGCGATCGTCATCGCCTAGCGACGAGGCGCGAGACAAGGTAGTGTAGAGTATGCTGTCATCTGATGTCACTCTCCGCAGCATCGGAGGGCGAGAAGCCGGCGGCGGCGCCTTGGGCTCAATTCCATTTGGTAACATGCGAGACCTAGCCTGATTTAGGACTTGAAGAGCCTGGCTTTGATACGTCGTCCGAGGGGTGCTTGGTTGGGCTGAATTGCGGTTGTTTTGTTTGCCATCGGTAAATGTTGACAGAAACGAAGTTGGGAGAGAGGGAAGAGAGGGAAGTAGGTGACTTGGTGAAGCCAGTGAAGGGAATGCCTTTTGAAGTTTCTTGAGCGCTTCCTGTCCTGTTGATCTTGATCGCTGTCGCGTAGGGCCAAACGCTGTTCCCAAAATCCCTCGAGATTCATTCGAATGCACATCTTTTGCCACCATCACCCGAGGCTGTGCTTGCCATGGTGACGGAGGACTGTATCGTTGCGGTTCACTGTTGGGAAGGTTGTTTAGCGGAATGGTTGGGAGGTTGCCGGCCCTGCCATTTGCCCTTGGAGACGTTGCTTTTGGTGACGAAGCCTGCTCTGGGGTTGTGTCTCCATCTCCACCCCCCTCGTCTCCATCTGTGTCAGCGAATCCTTGAGGATCGTCGAACAAGCCACCGCCTTTCAGACGTTCCAGAGCAGCAGCCTTTTCAATGGCCGGAGTATGAGAAGATGTCAGATGGCTGGCAGCTGCGCTCATGGCAGGCTGCAATACGGCTTGAGCATCATCTTGGTCCGGGATAATGGCGTCTTCGGATAGGCCGGCATCTTCGTTTACATTGGCGAGGTTGACAGGATGCCGGGTAGAAGACCATGATGATTCAGGGTCGCTAGTAGCGGCAGCGGCAGCAGCAGCACTCATTTTGCCCATTCACTGTCAATTTAGAGATATCAAACGCAATCAATGTATAATGTTGGGTTGAGTTGGGTTGGGGGGACAATCAAAGCACCAAATGCGCAACGCTATCGCAATGTCGTCTCGGGCATTATGTGTGTTTTTCTTTCTTCCTGAGAATATGTCGTTGGTGATGTCAAAAAGAGCTGCCGACCAATGAGAGCTGCAGATGGAGGGGTGTTTGGAATGGAGGATCTAAAGAGGCTTTTAGGAGACGTATGCATGTAATTAATAAACAGTGCGGTGTGTGAGGGAAAAGAGGAAGTTTGCGGTTGAAGAAGACGGATAAGGGAAAAAAGAGGAGGAGATGAGAGGATTTAGAAGGCGGACAAAGCAGCATAAATAGAGAGAGAGAAAGGCAAAGAAGGAGAAGAGAATGGGAAGAAGTCATCAAAAATGCAAAGCCGTGCCGAGCCAGCCGGGGGGCACGAGCTGAATTGACCTGGCCGGCCCTGTTTGTTGGATCCATGAATGGACGGAGACGGGATATTTTGGATCCAATATTTGTCTCGTTTGGGTTATAGAATGTACCCTTTGTAACTGTGACGGCAGCTAATCATAATAGACAGATCTTGACCTGAGCTTAGCTTAACTTGAACAAGGCAAAGGCAAGGCAAAGGAGATCTCGCTCCGCTCGTAAAGAAACGTGAGGGAAGGGAAGGGAAGCAGAAAAATGGATCTCTTCTCTCGGCTGCACCGCCATGATGCAAATGGCTGTTTGTCGATCAATTCTGCCGCCTGCTATTGGATCGTTAATGATAGCGCACTGATTAGGTAATCTATCCTAGCTGTCTTATCCTCCTGCTCAGAAGCTTGGACCTTTTCATGTTTGAAGATATGGCAAGGCGTGGCAAGGCGTGGCAAGGCGCATGGCACGGCAGGGCACATTCCGTTTGTTTGCATGTGACATATAGTCTGACAGGAGACGAGACGAGAGACTCTTTGAAACAACTCACAGCCACATACTTGACTGATTGATTCTGGTTTCAAACGGATCATGAACCCAAATGAGAGAAAGGAATTTGACTGTAAAGGAAATTGCGTGGCTGATAATGACTAAGCCATCTACCATGCCATGGCCAGGACCAATTGATGAGGTCATCATCAATACCCAATCCGGAAGGGATCCTTTCTTTCCATTTCTGTTCTGCTGGTAGAACCTGGTACATAGACCTTGGACATCACGTGCCCAGACATACATTCCGTACCTGCCCAAATATATATCTGGCTTGGCGACCGTCATGTCAAGCGTGTTACCCGCCTCACTGAAGGAACTTGAAGGCTGCGAACATATTGGGCCTCCCAGCAAACGGATGCTGGAGGCTACCTACCGAACAAACGCCTAGGTATACGCATTATCCCTGCGGATGCAATGCTGCGAGGACTCGTGTCGCATGAGCTGGGGGCCAAATCCACATGGCTATTCCGAAAAGGCTCTTGAAAAACAACTACTGCTGTTCAAGGCGTTTCGGAATAGTCCCGAGGATGCGAAGCTATCATTTTAGGACTCAACCAAGGCCGTGCCTACAAGATAGGATTGGTCAATTGATAGTCGAGGTACGTACCTTTACGTCCTCTGCGATAGCCTCACTCAATCATGGAAGTTGTTTTCAACACCAGATCATTTGTCTCAATCATATCAAAATAAGACACGCTACTGCACATCACTTGGCCAGGAAAGTAGACCAATGCGGTTTGTACTGCCGTCTGGATTAGTACCTGGCCATATAGACGTTGACCGGAATTTAAAATTTGGCCCGTCGGCACCTCGCATGGAGTGGGACCTGCTCCTCCTCCTTTGCTTGGCCGCCACTCACAGCAGCCCAATTTTGCTATTCAGAGGACCAGAGGTCCATACCTTGTTGCGTCTAGTACAACTTTTCTACAAGGCGCCGGTGGTTTCATCGGCACCCTCACGAGAGCCCTCCAGCTGTCAGCGCATATATCATCTTTGGAACTGAGGTGGCTGTCGGGCTTGTCGGCTTCCCGTAAGGCTGTTGACCAGGGACAAGGATCCTAGCCTGGAACACCACTTTTCCTCCTATATAGCACCTAGTGGGGGGCTCTATCAACTACAATGATGGCGTTTTGATTGCCGACAAACACACTTATTCATCTCTCTCTGAAGCAGTGTGCAAAGAGTTCCCCGGGTGGTCAGCACAGTCGTCTTGTCTCCTCCATCTCTTACTGTCTGTTCCTGTGTTGACGTATCCATAAAGCGTATGCGTTGCACCGGGCAGCTGGGGGGCTACTGCGTGTTCCCGTTCGCGAATTCAACCAGTCAAGAAGCATGTGGCATTTCTTCATGCTCAGCACATAACACACCACCATGTTATCGTCCCTACGATTGGCTAATGATACGTTCTTTCGTTTATCAATGCTCCTATGAGCATGTATCAACCCTAATATGACCCACCAGCCTTGCCAGCTTGCCGGCATATATGCGTTTGTATGTACGTAAAAATGTGCGCAGCTCGGTCTCCTGTGCCTGTTTGATGGATAACTTTTCGGCTTTGAACATGGCAGGTCCACACTCGCAGCTCTCTGAAACTGCCTTGCCTCTCAAAATCGCAGCCTTCTTCCGTCTTGAGGTATCAGGGGGGTGTATTCGTTTGCGCGAAATCGCGAGTACTCTTCTACCTTCTCTCATCTTCCCATGTATTTCCTAGTGTTTGTCTGTCAGAAAAGAAAAGAAACATATATGTAAATAACGATGAATGATGAACTGCTCCAAGACCTCCCACCCATAGCTAGATCACATAGTAGAGCGTGCAGCGACATTGAGCTCGAGACGCATCGTCATCCAGTAGACTTCCCTCAACATTTTGTTTTATTCGTTTGTTACGCCCGGTTTCAGGGGTACCAGGATTAGCCAGCCGGTACGGAAGCCGACGGCTACGGGAACTTCATCCATCACAGCATCTGCACTTGTGTTAAAGACTGAAAATATGACTGGAAACAGCCTCTAGCAATGCAAATATAAATAAGGACGCAATACCTCCTCCTTCGTCTCCATTCTAAAGTCTTTCCCCAGCTCTCAAACACACTTGCCTCTCACGCTTGCACTCTCCATCACCGAGAGTTGACAAAATGAACCACCTCGAATCATCTGCTCAACCTGCCCAACATGAGCTGGCTACTCCCACCGTCAAAACTCAGACGGAGGAGTATGCTGCCTCAGTTCCCGAAAACAATATAACCACAACAACAACTACTACGACTGACGCTGCTCTTACGACCGACACTCCTACTACGATCGACGCTGAAGACACAGTCGACCCAACAGGTGCAACCACAGTTCCTCACGACCATACCCAACTTACCAGTCGTCAATTCGACGAACACTTGTGGATTCATCGTAGCAGATGTCCTGGATGCATGTATAACAACATGAAGAAAAAGAAGCACTGTGTCGGATGCGAGCAAAGGCACTACATGAAAATGGAGGTATGGCTGGAACCCCCCCTCCCAACCAATACATTGCTTACACATTGAATCGTCTATTCTTCGCAAACGATCCTTTCTAATCAGCCCGAACAGAACGCTGGAACACAGTGGAGTTGGTACAAATTACCATGATGGGAAACTCAGATTCAGGGCGTGTATGGAATAAGCATGTTCTTCTGAAGAGGTTAGCCTCTTTCAGGGCTATGTTGGAAATGATGAAAAGTAGCAAATAGACAAACAATGACCGCAAATTCTCCATCTCTCAAGCGCATTTCAGATCCCCTCCTCTTCCTCCTCCTCCTTAAGGTCTATCATAAAACCATGGCGCCCATTTGTAACCCACATGGGGCCACCCCTCAAGTGCAAACTCCTTCTTGAGCCTTACCGTGAGTTCGTCCCCGCTCTTGTGGGTAGGCGTGGCCATGTTGTCAATGGCATTAGTTGAAACCCATTCAAACGGAACAAACCCGGTATACATGTAGGATTGCAGCGCAACCAGGCGCCTCTTTGGGACATGTGTCGGATCATGTATGGCCTTGGCCATTTCCGCCTTGGCTTCTTGGTCGGTTCGGATCCAAATATCGTCTATTCCCGCGCCGTGGTTGTGAAAGTGAAAGACGTCACATTTCATCCCGAACCCTTTGCAATTCTCGATAAGCTGGTCGTAATCGACGTCTTCCCCTTCCGAACTGTCCTTCACAAACAGCTCACTGTCGTACGAAAGTTCCCCACCAAGCCCCTCAAGACGGTTCGAGGTGAACTGCGCGAGTTCCTTGTGGAGTCTTAGTATCTCACGAGCGTACACGTCCTTTTCTTTGTCGCTGAACTTCTCCCACATAAACGGCAATAGCGTGCCAGGAACATGTGTCGTGATGAGAACTCGTCTGATAGGCTGGACGGGGTCAAGATAGTGGTAGAAGACTTTGGGGACGTCAAAGGTCACGCTCTTCTTGTTCAGCCAGTTCAGAACGTCCCACTCCTTTGCTCCCAGCTCTCGGGAGCAATAGACCTGGCAAAGGACACCACCAATTTCCCACCGGCAGCAAACCACACCACAGTCCTCAATGAGGCGAATCTGGTTATCCTCTCTGAGCGTCTCGGTCTTGGGCGCCGGTTCTTGCACATCTGTGCAAGTATAGAAGGCGTTTTCCGGGCCTTTAAAGGTGTACTCGGAGACTGGAAGCTCTGTCTTGGACCACTGCCGTCAAATGACGACCATGTCGGCGAGGAGCCAGGGGTTTTCGTCGATTGATCTGAGCGACATGGTGGAAGGATTGATGAAATATAGGTGATGATGATGATGATGATGATGAATTTGTGTAAATGTGTTTATGGTAGGTAGGGGCTGTGAGTGTAAATGTTGACGTTGATGTTGATGATTTCCTCCAAAGCAAGGTAGTTAAGGGTATATTATATACTTCACATCACCATCTAGTTTTAAAACCAACGGAGGTATTGGAAAATGAGAAGAAATTCGAGAATACGACGAAAGCAAACATTTGTTTCCGTCCATTGAATACTTGTCTAACGTGGAGAATAAAAGATGGCATGATTCTGGTTTGATGCTCTGTGCGTCTCGTGAAAGAGCCATTGAACAAACAAAGCGTAGTTTACGCAATGAATCTATGAAATGTCTTTGATCCAATAGTAAACTAATTGAGTGGTTCTAAAGAAGAAAGAGGGGGGTTCAAACGGACCAAGCGTATGGTTCAAGGGTTTGTTTGTCCGTCTTTGTCTTGACCCTGACATTACAAACAGAATTTAACCATATTATATGGAGATAGTCTAGGGTAGGCAGAACAGGCTGCATGGTGGCAGAATACTGACCGCCTAGCCAAGATAGAACGCTTTAGGTACGTGCCGAGGTCAATGAGCTCTAACTAAAGGCTTCATTTTCATGTCTTCTTTTGTTCCACCTACTTACTAGGTACCTATCCAGTGCTTTGGAGTATTCTGGTTTGCTTCTTCCCTTTGACTCTGGTTTTACACACAACACGCAAAACAAAGGCAAGGGCACAATGACCACCCTCCAGCCCCGCCCAGAATACACAGACGCTGAGCTGGCCGAGCTTTACCCCCGCCAGCTCCGTTTGCAGCAGGTCCAGATCCTCCTCCGCCATGGCGAGCGCACGCCCGTCAACTCTCGCTTCACCAACGCCGGCCTGCATCCCTACTGGCCTTACTGCAGTGCCATCCGGCAGCTTCGCGCCTCCGTCCTAGATTCCGGGGCGGCGGCGGCGGATGGAAGCTTCTCCCAAGTCGAATGGAAACGCCGCCTCGAGACGTTTGGTCGCAACGACGCTGCTGTCGCCGCCGCAGGCCCCGCGGGCGAGCTCGATGCCATATGCGACATGGGCATGCTGACGGACCGCGGCCGCGAGACCACCTACGCCCTGGGTGCGAGGCTGCGCAGGCTTTATGTTGAGAGGCTCGGCTTCCTCCCCGCCCAGATCGACGACGCCGATCCGTTCTATCTTCGCTCCACCGCCGTCCCCCGAGCCCTGGAATCCATGCAGCAGGCCTTCCAGGGCCTGTATCCGCCCCATACCCGGTCGCCCAGCTTCCCCCCGCTCACAATCATATCCCGCTCCTTCGCAGAGGAAACCCTCTTCCCCAACGACGGCATGTGCCGCCGCTTCGCCGAACTCTCGCGCGCCTTTGCCCAGCGCGCGGCCCATCGCTGGAACGACTCCGAGGAGATGGCGTACCTGAACGAGAAGCTCGGCAGGTGGATGCCCGACGACAGCCCCCGCGTCGCTGTCGACTCCCGGCCCCGCCTCATCGGCGTCCTGGATACCATCAACTCCACCAGCGCCCATGGACCCGCCACGAGACTACCCAAGGAGTTTTACGACCCCAAGGTCAAGCAGATCATGGAAAAGATTGGCGTGGAGGAGTGGTACGACGGGTACAGGGAGAGCAATGAGTATCGAACCCTGGGCATCGGCGGTTTGCTAGGCGACATTGTGGTCCGCATGGTCGACAGCGCAGAGCTGGGCAGCAGCGCGCATGCAACCGCAGGTCAACCCGGACAGGCCAAAAGTGATGCCACTGCTGCTACCAGAGCCACTCCCGCTCGTTTCGGTCTCAGCGGCTGTCACGACACCACACTCGCCGGCGTGCTCACCAGCCTCGGGGCATTCAACACCGACGCCTGGCCCCCGTTTACCAGTCACATCGCCGTCGAGCTTTTCCACTCCGCCAACAACCAACCACCCAAGCCCGCGAACCATCCGCAGAGGCCCTGGTGGTCGTCCATCTTCGGCGGCGGCAACCCATCACCCCCCACCATCGGCCGCAAGCCCACCCCCGAACTGAGCGAGAGCGAAAAGAAGTCGCTTCAGGGGTATTTTGTTCGCCTTCGCTACAACGACACGCCCGTCACGATCCCCGGATGTAAACCCCAGGGCAAACACCTCGATGGCGATGAATCCTTTTGCACACTGGTAAGTCCCACACACAACACTCCCCCCCATCCTCCCCCTTACCCCCTTACTCCGATTTCCACAAACCCCCCTCTCCCACCATATCTCCCATCATACATCCCCCCCGGTAACAACAAAACAAACTCCTACACCGTAAATCAAAACCAAACCCCATCCTCGTAAAAAGGATCAAAGACCCAAAAACAAAAACCAAACCAAAGACAAAAAACCCATACAACGGTTCCTGCTCTTCTTCTTCTCATTAAAATCCTTATTTTTTCTTGTACAGGAGGCATTCAAGTCCATCGTAGACAAGTTCACCCCTCGCGACTGGAGACAACAATGCCGCGCCAATATGAAAACCTCTGCATTCCCCGCCAAGCCCGAACCCGCGGGGTATTAAACAGTGATCTCCCCTTTGGTCGGGTAAAAAACACAAAAAGGAGGCGAGGCTGTCTTGTAGCGGGCATTGGAACGAAAGAGAGAGAGAAAAGGAAAGAAAAAGGTAACAAGTAATGACCTAACACTTTTGAATCAAGAACCATCACGCAAATGAATAGACAATGAAGAAAACCTTGGACAAACGACCTTGAATTGTCGGTCTATATTTGACACTACTTAGTCGATCGATTCTTTCCCTCCCTGATCCCAACCATGACTCCTTGATGAAAAACACGCGCACACACACATGCAGATATCACTTTCGCTCTTCAACTCGTCCCCAACAGGTCCCAAAGCCATAAACACGTCCATCACGCACACACTTCTCTCCATTTTCCAGGAGAAAGCAGAGCAGTCTCATCATCCAGCATAGTTTTCCCCCTCTTCTTTCTCATCTCTTTCTTTGGTAGCCGTTTCCTTCCAGACATCAATGCAACCTGTCTCTTCCATGATGAAGAAAGACGACCATCAACCGTTCCCCATCTCAGTGCTTCGTAAGGGGAGTAAATGCTCGGGTCGAAAAAAGCGAAACATTTTACACCGAAGTGGAAAACAAAATATTATCAAAAAGAAAATTTTCTTTAAAAAAGAAGTGAAATCCAAGCAGAATTAAGGACAAGGCAGAAAGACCCTGAAGCAATTACAACCATTAGACAGTCCTCCCAGTGCCGCGTGCCTGAGCGCAATGAACCAGTCAAGGGCACATGATTTAGTTGGCGACCTCCTCCTCAACCCATCCGTTCAAGCCACCCTGGATGGCCAAGCCGTACCCAGCGGCACCCATACCACTGTAGCTGGCTTGGTAATGATGGCCTCGTCTCTCACCATCGCTGCCGTTACCGCCAACGCTGTTGGGGCTGTTGCCACCGTTCTCAAAACCGGGCGCTAGAACCGGAAGGCTGACCGCGCGGTTGTGCTGACCACGTCCATTGCCAGGAGCTAGGAGACCTCCAATAGTAGTAGCACCAGAACCGTTCATCGGGTAGCCATTAGAGATACTAGCAGACTGTCCATGGCCGCCAATATGGCCCTGCTGGGGAACATCCAATCCCAGATCAGCTGACTGAGCTGTGTTGAATAGAATGTTCTGTTGCACGGACATTTGCTGCTGCTGTTGTTGATGCTGCTGCTGATGGGCTTGCTGGGATACATGGCTGAGATACATGGTCAATGGGTTGCTGGATGCGTTGAAGAGAGCTGCTGCTGGTTGAGGCGTGGATCCATTTGATGGCGAGTTGCCGTTCTGAGAACCGTTGGGGGGAGGAGAGGAAACTCCATCACCCCGTGGAGATTGACTCTGATGAATTTGTCGGGGAGGATTTCCACATCGATCCTTGCCAAAGTTGACCTTGAACTTCTTGTATTCCTCCTTACCGCGGATTGCCTCGATCGCCTTGATCGCATTGGCAATGTTGGTAAAGTTAACAAAGGCACAGCTCTTTTCGCGCAGTGTGTTGACCAATTCAATCTCACCATACTCGGAGAAGTCCTGGCGAAGACGTTCTTCTGTCCATGTCTCATCCAGATTGCCAATGTAGACATTTCGTGAGGCTCCACCACTGACAGCAAGGGCAATTGCGGGTGGCAACGCTCCAGAGTGCTTACCCCAGCCAATCTTGAGTCGTCGATTGTGAATCATAAGTCCTTGCAAGTTGCTGAGGGCGTAGAAAGAAGCCGCAGCAGTAGGGTCGATAAAGGTCACGAAGCAAATGTGCTTGTCAGGAATGTATCGGATGTGATGCAACAGGCCACCTCGAACAACATTGCAAATCTCCTCAATTGTTGTCTCAGGGTGAATGTTGCCCAGATAGATGGTACGGTTGCCAAGATTGTTCATTCCACCAGCCGTTGTAGCAACTGCTGCTGCTGCAACAGACTGCTGTGCGAGAGCGTTGGAAATCAGATCGCGGTCGGCACCAGTCAACATGTGCGCATATCCAGGAGCGATACCGAGATACTGAGCAGCATTTTGTTGTTGTGTCTTGGAAACGTAGGCACATCTGTCCTTGCCATAGTACACCCGGCGAGGAGCCTGCCACTTCGCCTCCTGAGGAAGTTGGGTCACAGCCTTGATGGCGTTGGCAATCGACAGGTAGTGAACAAAGGCAATGCTCTTCTCCCGCACGATTTTAATGGTGTCAATGGCGCCAAACTTACCAAGATCCTCGCGTAATTCATCGTCGGCAATCTCCTCGGGAAGATTTCCTAGGTAGACGTTTCGTGAAGCGCCCGACTGTTGTACAGCCAATGCTACCGAGGTAGGAACCTGAGACGGCTTGCCCCATCCAACCTTGATATCCTGGCCCTTGATACAGAGCTTCTTCAAGATGGCATCAGAGTGGAAGTGAGTGGCGGAGCTAGCGTCCAAGAATGAAATGAAAGCGCAGTTCTTATCGGGGAGCAGACGAACTGACTCAATTTGACCGCTTCTAACGTGTCCCAGAATCTCCTCGGCAGTAGTGTCGGGTGGGATGTTTCCCAGGTAGACTGTCCGACTGGTTCCAGTTACAACTCCAGAGTTCATAGCAACAGGAGAAGTAGCGGGCATAGCGTTTGGAATGTTAAAACCACCGGTAGGCGACTGGGGCGGGAAAAACTGAGGCGCTCCGTAGGTTGACGGCGAAACCAGTGTCTGGAACTGTGGTGACATGGCCTGCACGGGGCTTGAGACACCACCATTGTGCTGCTGGTTATTGCCAACCTGAGCCTGTTGGAATCCTGAAAGATTCTGGAATTGAGGGCTTCCAAATGTTGCCGGGCTACCAGGCTGGAAAGGGCTTCCGAGAAGCAATTGAGACGGGAGAAGGGGGGTAAACTGCATATCAAATGCAGTTCCCGGAGTCATGTCATGGCCATTCATGTGTTGGTGCTGATGTTGGTTCTGGTTCTGGTTCTGGTTCATGTTCTGGGTGTTGAGAGAAGGAATGTTACCTCTTCGAGGGTGACGGTCCGCGAAACCTGAAATGTTGGAGGTAAAGGCCCCGTGAGAGAAGCCGGTATCACTGTTGGATGGCTTCGAGGCATGACCGAAACGACCGCCACCGGCACCATTGGGGGGGCCTTGGTGGACAGATCCATTCATGTCCTGCATCCCGAGAAGATGGGGGGGGACCATAGAGTCCCGCCCAGCGTGTGATAGAACAGCCGTTTTGGCGGATTGGGCGTGCCCACGAAAGGCACGAAGCGAGCAAAGCCAACGCGGTAAGAGTCGAACAAACTTGTCAAGTCCAGAGACTCGGCAGTAGTAGTATCTGACGCTCCTTGACGTGAGGAGGCCCGTATTTGAAGCAATTGAACGCGACAGTTGTTGAGAGGATGCTTAACAAGGCAAAAATGAAGCTCTATGCCGTAATATCAGATTAAATCGGTATGTATGTAAAGCTAATTCTTGTTGAAGAAGATTATGTAGGTATTGATATCGATGCGGCAAGCTCGACAGTTTGTAATATCGGACGACGGGCAGTCTAGCAAGAAAGCAAGGCAGCCAGTATCTTCAAGCGAACAATCGATCGAGTCGGTGTCGATATGGGTAGCCAAATAAAGCAACTAAAGGTATATTCGAATGGTGCTGGCGAGCGAGCGAGAGCGGCGAATTGGATTTCGAATAGAGAACGAGTATCAAGGTGTTGAGGCCCGGTATACTTGGCCAGGGAAACTCGGGCAACAGTATTAATAGGAGTATTGGAAGAATGAGTGTCGTCAAGGTTGAATAAGGCGTGTCTAGAACGGATGCTTCATGGAGGCAGATCCAAAGTAGAAGTGCTATCCAAAAAGAGAAGCAAGACACACACGAGGTCGAACCAAGAAGGAATCCGAGTCGTTTTGATGGGACAGGGCGGGTCGGATATAGGGCGACACGAGAAGAATTGGCAAAACCCCCTTGGCTTCGACTCGGAAAGAAGTGTGCGAGCGAGCTGAGAGGAAGAACCGGGGAGGAGGAGCAAAAGAGAATAATGATTGAGGCAATGAAGTAGTAGTACTAGATAGAAGAAAGAAGAAAAAAAAGGGGATAAGACAAAAAGACGGACGAAGGCGAAGCGTAAACCGAAAGGTTGGTAAAGGCGCAACGCGTATAGCAGAAGGAAGAAAAAACAAGAACCCTGAAGACCAGGAGGAGGGGAGTCACCTAGGAGGCGGAGGAATAGGAGAGTGGAGGAAGAGGAAAACGAAGCGAAGCGAAAGAGATGAAGATGAGAAGAGAGAAGCCAGGGGTAGGGCGTGTTGGTTCCTTTGGTGTGGCTCGCGTGTGTACCTGTAGTGAGTAGTGCAGCGCAGTGCAGCGGTGCAGTGTGCAGCAACGCAGCTGGAGCCCAGTGCAGTACTCCTGCTGCTACAGTGGGTAGTGGGCTTGCAGTGGACAGGACAGCACTGGAGTTGTTGTGGTGTGGTGTGTGGCCCAGTCGTGTGGCCCAGTTGTTGTGGATGGGGGTGGTGGTGGTAAGTAGGTACCTCTGCCCCGTACTGGCGGTCTCTGCTAACGGAGCGCTGGGGAATAGAATACGGGAATGCAGTAGCAGCAAGTACCGCTAGTACCTGGCCTGGCCAACCCATCCATCCATTCTAAGGATGGACAGTTGCCTAAAACGGACCGGGTTGGAATTGGCTTGCGGTGGTAGTTTAATGACCGGCTACAGGGGTCCGGGGAGGAAGAAGGGGCATTTTTTTACTGAGGTGTGCATTGTGCAACTGTTGCTTAGGGGAGCCGTCCATCCATGCCATGAGAAGGTATTTCCCCTATAATGAAACAGTTGTAACGGTACGCAACGGTTCCCGTTAATAATAACCTGGAATCTACAAGTACTACTTGGACAAGTAGCATCATCCTCCCCCTAAGGCGGAGACAAGACAAAGCAAAACAAACAAAGGTGGTTTGATGCTAAAGATGGGCAGCAAATGCCATTTATTCTATTTGCATTTGATATTGCATTGCTTGCATTGGTAGAGTCAAATAAAGTACAGTAAAGCACAGCTCGTAAGATATTCTAAACGGGATCTAAAAGTTGTTCCTAGGGTGTGTTTGAAATGCACGTCAGCAGCCACGATGTCAACTGTTGAAGGTTCAATGCTACGTAAGTAGTAGTACTTGTAGCAGTAATAGGCTCTCGAATAGGTGGTTAAGAACGGGCTGCATTTCTGCATAAAGGTATTGATCCTTTTTGTCTTCTTCCTCTTTCCTTTTTCCCTCTCCATTGGCATTACGGAGTACATCCCCCCCCAAATTCCAGACATTGAATTGATATGAGGGCTGCTGTGGAGGTTTGACTTAATTACCGACCCTGAACCTGTTCCCCCTCATACCCATAATAACGAGGAACCTAACCCATCTAGAACCGCCATCTTACCTTTTGCCCACCCAGCAAGCAGAATTAGCCATTAATATTACGGAGTACAGTATGTCTAAAAATCAAGATTGCGCTGTGTTCCCTTTGTTTATTACTTGTATTGCTATGGCGCGGGAGAGGCTACCCGACAAGCATTCATCCTTGGAATCCCCATGACTGCCAAGCAGCGCAGCAGTGTTTGTTTCTTGTCTGGACTTTTTCTTGTTTTGTTTTTTTCTTGTTTTTTATGTTTTTGTTTTTGTTTTTGTTTTGCTTTACTCCGTATTCCGTACCTTGACTTGATTTTTTGTTTTGCTGTTCTTGCGTTTGTTGGCATTCTTTTGCCAGCAAAACACCGCATTTCCCACACCGCCTCTCACGATGCTCCATAAGGTAGGTAGGTACGTACGAGCAAAAGCAGAGGGCATGTATGTACCTTTGGGGGTACGGAGTGCTACAGGTAAGGCATGGATGGATGCAACTCCTGTATGGCCGCCGCTCTCTCGCTCTCTCTCTCTCAACTCGGTCTGCCATTTTCCCCTTGCTGCTGGCAGGCAAGCAGTCCAGCTCCGTCAGCTGCCCATGGAAGCTAAAAAGGGTTCCATCCGGCCCCCTGACAACGTTTTCTGAGACCTCCCGTCCAGCCTAAAGAATTTCAGGGGACTATTGCCTCCACAGTTTTTACGGGACCAAAAGTTGTCAAGGCAGAAGAGTGCCGAGGAGACAAGCGCCGCTACCATTTTGGAGTCCCTTTTTCTTTGTACTCCGTAATGGCCAACCGTTCCTTGCTTTGGCTGCAATCCGCACAGATGTATAACTTGTAGGTTATGTGTCTGCTGCAGATCAAGTTTAAACAAGCAAAACAAGCATAGATGTCAAGCTAACAAGAACTGAGCTGATTGTTCGTTCCAAGGGCGGACAGATTGCCCATTCCTCAGCACTCCTGATGGCCCTACATTACACCAATATGCCAAGTGTCTGGGGCGCATCAAAGGGATCCTGGCTTTTTCCGCCATGGACAGAAACAACCACTTAGACGCTGGCAACAGAGGCGCCTAGAGCCTGGACATGCGCGAGTATGCCGCCACCAAATGAACTTCTTTTGACTCAAATGTCCTGTCCATTCTAACACGTTCCCTTTGACAGGGAGGGCTCGTATACATACTACTTGTAGTCATGGGCACCACCTATTCGACAGTCCATGCTCCTGCAATCCTGTTATGGAAAAAAAAAAGGAACAGTTCTAGATGCAAACGTGCGGTCAATATCAAAGAAGCCAGAGGCTAAAGTTGCATCAACTTGACACGTTTTCATCACCGTATAGCCTAATTCTAACCTCGTTTGCTATCCTTGGGTTTTACCCCATTTGAATTTTTGGTCGTCATCCGTCCATACCTTTTGCTCCGCATGTTCTTTGCACCAGTGGCATTCTGGCTGCGGAGCGGCTATGCAAGGTACCAAAATGCGACCGAAAGAATGGATGCTACAGTAAAAAAAAAGAAAACCCCTCTAGAATTTATCCATCCTCGGATGCATTTCCTTTCATTCCTCCTCCTCCTTCTGCTTCTTCACACCGCATCTGAACACAGCATGATATGACTGACAAATTCTTTGTACTGACTTGCTCACATGATATGACGAGCCAAAAAGAACAACTCATCAACAATGTCTTTATACCTAACCTGTCTAGCTGCCGTGTTGGGCAAGATCAAGAGAAGGACCCTGGCAGCCTTGCCAGCATTACCCCTGATTTCTGCCGCCGCATGGGTATCCACACACAAGCAGCACATGTTCAAAGTTGGAAGGAGGGCATGGTGGTAATCCCGCAGCATCTTTATTCCGGTGAGTTTGGCCTGGGGCAAGAACCAACTTGGATCGAGTGCTTGACCTGGAGTTTCAACTTGTGGCGCAGGCCATCGACAGCAAGCAAGAGCGCCTCAACACTCATTCATACTCGTCTGCATTTAGTAATAGTATAATTTCATAAACTCTCCTCATTCACCACAATTATATCCAAGCAATGATCCAGCCTTGGCCAGTCCATCTTTCACGCTCTACACGGTATCCCATTATTACCTCGTCATGTCCGCGGAGCCGCCTTGAAACCGAATACCACCGAAATGGGCATCCGGACTTGACCCTTGATGCAATGGCACCACTCTTCTCAACATATCGCAGAATTGGTTTGCTGGCAATTTGACGTTATGGGTGGAATTGGTAACTATGTAATGGTCATCTATGTATTTCCTACATTTTCTCACGATTCGACAACCTTGATGATACGACCGCAAAATGGTTGCTAGCCACATCGGCTCATTGCTGGCCACGGGTATAAACATATATCCAAGGCCTTCTCACTCCCCCAACTCTACAATTCGTCTTTCCCACCACTCTTCCTCTCCTTTCCCATCTCCGTCAACCCTTTCTTTACCATTGAGCTGATAACTTCATAAACCACTTGCGCAGCCGCCAGGGCCGTCTCCTCTCCCGCCCCCTGATATGCCGGTGATACCTCCACCACATCTGCTCCCACCAGGTTTAATCCTTCAATGCCCCTCAAAATACGAATCAGCTCTCTCGTTGTCCAACCACCCGGCTCCGGCGTACCCGTTCCTGGCGCAAACGCCGGGTCCAGCACATCAATGTCTATAGACAAGTACACCGGATCCTCTGTGCCGAGCGTTTCCATGATGCCATTGATGATGCCCTTGGTGCCTATCTCATCGATATCATCAGCCGCAAAGCGGACCCAGTTCTGTCGCGAGTCGTCTTCGTGGTCAGACATGTCGGTACCGCTTAACCTAGTGCGCAAGCCGGCGTGCACAGAAGCCTGGGAAGACGTGTTGGAAAGCAGGCCTTCCTGATGGGCCATCCAGAACATTGAGCCGTGATTGAAGTGCGTGGCGCCCCAGTACGAGGGATACGCAGCAGGGTCCCAGGTATCGAGATGAGCTGTGCCCCTTTATCAGAACTCCCGTCGGCAACTTGCAGCCAGAACCCACTTACCGTCAAAATGAAGCACTCTTATAGGTCGTCCATAAATATCGTTCAAAGCCCGCAGAGCAGGAAGTGCCAGACTATGATCGCCCCCAAGAGTCACAAGCTTTGGCTTCGCACTCAGTGCGGACACCGTGCCTCGCTTTCCCAGGTGCTTAAAGGCCTGCGTCATCTGCTCCCTGGCAATGTTGTTATCAAAAGGCGTGATGGGGATATCGCCACAGTCTACAATCTTGGCCCAGTTCTGGTATGGGTTGATATTGGCTCGAGGGTTGAACCCCCGAAAGGCAGTTTGCCGGGACGAGGCTTGTCTTATGGCCCTGGGACCGAAACGAGCCCCGGGGCGATATGTCACGGCCGTGTCAAAGGGCGCTCCCACGATGGCAATGTCGAACCGCTCAGAGGGGTTTGTTAAGCATTTGACATGCTCTAGATGAGCAAAGGAGCCGATGCCAGTGTATGACCACTAACACGGAACAGTTAGCTTGACTTGTAGGAAATAATATGTTCATCAGGTGGGTAGTAGAACAAGTAGAACACTATCCTGGGCAACATAACATATCGACGGTATATGAGATGGTTACTCACTTCGTGCCCCCATTTATCTTCCAACTCCGTCAACTCCTCCTTTGTCCACACTCTGTCATCATGATTATCATGCTCACACCCAACCGCCCAACCCCCACACAGCAACAAGCTCAAAAGAGCAGACGATTTCATCTCTGTGCCTTTCTCCCCCAATAAAGTTTAAAAGCTCTACACGTGTGGTAGAACCGAAGTCAATACACAAATCCAATAGCAAAAGATTTTTAACCCCCCAAAAAGGGAAGGGAAAAAAAAAGAGAAAGAAAGAAAAAAAAACCTCTTAAAATTGAGTATTATAAACCGATCAGCATCAAAGAAAAAGAGGTTATGCCCCGCGTTCCTTCACCCATCAAGAGGAAGCGGCTAGCGGAATTACACATCCAGTGGAGAAACCCCTCTCCGAACTTCCGTATTGAGATTGAAGATATGTCATGGGAATCGATTATCTGGAGGAGGGGAGGGGAGGGATAGAAACCGGGGCTTGGGTTAGTAAGTTGACAGACATGTAAATAAATCTTCCCCCAACGTGGTCAAGTAGGACACAAGTAGTACACAAGTAGTATCAGTAAACATGCTTTCTACATCGATAACTAAGATGCGAGTTATTATACCATGGAAACATACATATTAATAAACAGTAGCGGAAGATGCAAACACAAAAAAAATCAGTTTAATTGAACTGCACTCCGAATCGCCAAACTGTCCTATCAAAAAACATGCCTGTCTTTCATTTATAAGTTCCCTTTGGCCCAAAGATATAGAGAGAAACGAAAATTAGGCAGGATGTAGATCTCGTCTCTCATCCCGAGGATGCAAGTCATGAAGTAGCGGGTAAAGATGGCCAGACATTGCTGCAGTAGTGATATTCCATCATGCCACTACCGCCGGATCTGCACCATCCTTGCGTTTCCTCGCCCTTTTCTGGACACATAAAAGATCCTTCATCCATCACCCTGGACGGAAGAACGGCAACCATTTCCCACTCATCGTCAGCTCCCCTCTCGCCCCCGCCGACAAGTTCTGGGCATGAGGACCAACAAGAATGGCTTCTCATAATATCATTTTGCCGCGGCCTATCTGCCACAAACCCCGCCTCAAGCAGCCTCGTCCAATCTATCCAGAATCTGTTCTTTCTGGTCATTTTTTGACCACTCAGTCAAACATGACAATGCAATTTTTTGCGTATGATTCTTTTCTTTCTTTTTTTACAGGACAAGACACTTGTGCTTTTTGCTCTTGGGGGCGGGTGGTTCCAAGGCAGCAACAATGGCCTACATGCTGGTTAGTCACGAGTCTACAGTAGAAAAGGGTCCTATTGGGGCCCACATACCTCATCAAAGACATCCTTAAGCTTGAATTGCGTCAACGCACTGCACTCGACGTACTTGACGGCGCCAAGGTCCTTAGCCATGCGCTCGCCATCTTCTCGTCGTACAGGTGTCATTTTTTGCTTGGCCAGCTTCTCGCGGACGCTCGGGTCATCTCTCAAATCGACTTGAGTACCCACAATGAGGCAGGGAACGCCAGGGCAGTGGTGGTGCACTTCGGGGAACCACTTCTCGCGGACGTTTTCGAAGGAGGCGGGGGACGTGACGCTGAAGCAAACAAGGAAGACGTCGGTCTGGGGGTATGAGAGGGGTCGCAGTCGGTCATAATCTTCCTGACCGGCGGTATCGAACAGACCCAAGGTATAAGGCTCGTCACCGATCCTATCGCAGTTCATGTCAGCCATTGAGCTCTGCGCAACAGCCACCATCTAGAGTGCATATCGTAGGACCCATGTTCTAGGCTATATCCCTCAATTTGGCCCTCGATTGCCTGTGATGCGTGATGTATCGGCGGGTGGTGGAGATGTAGCCAAAGTGGTGGTACCTACATAACAGTGACGGCATAGTTATCGAAAACGGTTGGGACATATTCCGAAGGAAACTTGTTCGTCGTGTAGCTGATGAGCAGGCATGTCTTGCCGACAGCACCGTCACCGACGACAACACACCTAGACGATTGAAGTTGTTAGCCAAGGGAAAAGAAAGAAAGAAAGAAGCTAGATATAGCAGGGTCTGCCACGAGATGGCAGATTTTGGAGATTTCAAGGTTGACCGCCTCCCATCAGCTCATTCGGCGCTGGTAGCAGCAGCAGCAGCAAATGGCTCGCTGAAGCCGCAACAACGAGGTGCAGAATGAGGCAGTGAGGCGAGATCTATATGGTGCAAGGAAAGTTGAGGGGCGGACTGAATCGTACTTGATTGTTGCGACGACCGTCATGGTCGTGCTTATGCAGTTCCTCGACGGGAGCTGGTCTGTCTAGAGAAAAATGGCAGGGTTGAGGCGAGGATGCCTTATCGCAGCGCGTGCCGCGGAAAAAAAGATGGATGCGAGGGCGGCGGGTTGATTTGGTTTGGTGTGGATTGACAGTGGTAATGGTGGTGGTAGTGATGGTGGTGGTTGTTTTGGTGGTCAATGTCTGAGTGGTGGTGCTCGTGCTGGTGCTGGTGCTAGCCGTAGGTATAGCGATAGCAGTAGCAGTAGCAACAGTGCGGTAGCAGTAGCAGTAGCAGTGGTGGGTAGGTGGTGTTGGGTGAAAGTGGGTGGGTGAGCAGGCGGGCGTTGGTGTGGTATGATGCGGTGGTGGTTGGAGAGCAGAGCAGATTACAGCCCGGTCCCGGTGTGATAACAGGAGAGGAAAGCGGTGATTCGGTTGGAGCTGGAGGAGGAGGTAGTAGGTACTAGGTAGGTACTAAGGTAGGTAGGTCACTGTCACGATAGGATAAGGCAGATAGAGCCCGCAAAGCAAAGAGAGAGCAACAAGACAAGGCAAGGCAGGCAAGCAGGCAGGCAAGGCGAGGCGAGACCCAGCGAAGCGAAAGGGAAGAGAAAAAAGAGGTCCAGGGTCTGTGTCTGTGGTTTGGTCTGATCCGGTCTGGTCTGGCCTGGTTTTGGCTCTGGCTCTGGTTCTGGTTTGGCTTGGTTGTCTGTCACTGCTGTAACTCGTAAACCAGTGGATTTGGCTCTGTGCTTGTGTGTGCCCCCCCCAGTCTCCAGTCTGCTGCTCTTTTAATGCACGCTTGCAGCTTATTATGTTTACTTATACGTACTAATCAAAGACGAACAACCTCTGGACGGACTTTATTTTGTTTTATTTTTCTTCCCTTATGGCACTGGCACTGCAGCTGCAGAGAGCTTATCCCTATTTGGTGGCTTGAGCAACAGACAAAAACCAACAAGTCTCAAATGGCGTTGTGTTTTACAGGTAGCAGGCAGTGCTTGTTCTTGTGCTGGCTGAGAGGTACCCCCAGTACGTAGATACGTGCTCCGTACATACAGCCACCCAGAAACAAGAAACAACTGCACCTCGTCGAGGAGAAGCGGTGGGCCTTTTGCGATGGAGGCGCTCAGGTGGGAAATGGGGGCAAAAAAAAAAAGAACAGGGCAGGGCAGGGTGTGTCGGTTCCGGGTGAATCAGGGTGATGGATTGTTGGGGTT
Source organism: Hypomyces rosellus (assembly GCA_011799845.1). Classification (NCBI taxonomy): domain Eukaryota; kingdom Fungi; phylum Ascomycota; class Sordariomycetes; order Hypocreales; family Hypocreaceae; genus Hypomyces; species Hypomyces rosellus. Next base: position 2,299,222 of record WWCI01000003.1, read on the forward strand.
GGTTCAGTCCCCCGCCAGTTGTTTTGGGGGTTTGAATGCGGCCAGCAATGGCTCTCTTTCTCTCCCTCTCACTCTCTCTCACAGACAGCAGAAACAATAACCAGTAATAAAATACCAAACTAGCCCAGGTTCTCCGTACCTCTGTGCCTCCGTATTGTATCATGTATCAAGTATCATGTATCAGGTATCAGACCCTGAAGGAGACCTGCAGTGCAGACGTGTCAAGCAAGCGAAAAAGTGGACGTGCCCCGTCTGCTTGTTGCGTGATGCGAATAACGCAGGTGGCTGATCTTAAGGAGGGGGAGCTTCCTAAATGCGCGACAACGATCGACTGGGGGAGGCTGGACGGGGGGGGACTTGGGCTTGGGCTTGAATTGGCTCAACTCGGTTTGGTCCTTTAGGTTAAGCAAGTAATTGAAGCATTATGTTGCCATTATGCTCCGTAGAGTGGAATAAAAGGGGGAAGGGGGGAGTGTTTGTGGAAAGGCTGGCTGGTACATTATACCTGGTACCGTCCTCTGTATGCAGGCTCTCATATTCGTAGTAATCAATGGAACACAATTCGAATGGTGAAATGTTGCAAATGGCATTAGCAAAAATGCCGCCTTGATCCTTCTCTTGGATGCATTTCTTGTGTCACTGACAGAGACGTGGCCATGTGACAAAGGTACCTGGTACCTGGTACCCTGTAGTACTGTACAGTGTACAACCAACAACTAGAACTCGGGCTTGTGTGGAGATCAAGGAACTTGAGGCTGCCTGTGCTATCAACGCATCAGGTTGGCAAAGCATCATTCGTATGGAGTACAAAGTGGGTACTCAAAACCCAAATGTGCTAGAAAACTTTGTTTCTGATGAATCTTCAGCACTACCTAGTATTACCTAGATAGAAATGATGATGATTGAAACCCCCAATAAATAGCCAAAGTATATGCATGAAGAAACCACACATTATTTTCACATACAAGTATATTCCCGAGTACATGCGTGGGAAGGCATCTTGACGTTACCAACTAGGTACCTTGTACGGCATAGATAATAGTGCTACTTGTAGAGTTCCCTCAAGATTGAAGGAGAACGCCTTACACCAACCCATCTATTCCATACCAGCTATCCGGTACGTACCTGCAAGATTAGATTCGCACTTGGAAACTTCAATGGGATCGCTCAAGATGATAACGTCAGTGGGAAACAAAGATGATCCCACGTTTTGTCTTAATGGCTTAGTATCCAGTACTTCAATGCCATGCCGTTTCTGGTTTTATTGAGGGTTTAACCATCAGAAAATCTGTACTCCGTACTCTGCGCGCAGTTTTGCCGTTCTCATTCCAACAAACCCCAAGTTTCAGCTCAAGCCTTTTGGCCTCGTCGCTTCTATTGCCTCTGGATTCGATCGGTTGCTTGTGCCGACGTGGCTTGCGTCGTCCGCTCCAATCAATCACGTTGTTGATAAGTGTCACCATCTGATCTAGGCGGAGCTGGATTAACCTAGCAAATTTCTTTCCTTTTTCTGTAGGAGCAACTGTCAAAGTTCTTTTGCATGTTACTACTTTGGCAGATATGATATCAAGACGAAAAGGATGCCTCAGGCAACTAGTCGGATTTGTGCGACTTGAAACTGTCGTGGCTTCCATCTGAGTGAGGACTCTCCTGCCGCCACCTTCATGACCAGGCTGTATCTTATCTAACGAACTTGAACAAATTTGTTTTTCGGTGAGGAGAATTGCTTCTCGACTTTTCTTACCACTGATGGCGCTGATGAGGTGTCTCTCTTTTCCTTCTCTGTCGCTTTTTATATGAGTCAATGTTTCTCACGTCAGTCGGTGTCTCATTGCTTTGTCGTATTATTCCTCCGAATGGCCATTGATTGTCCACCCACGCCGCCTGATCTGCCGTTGCAGTTACCTCACCGGCACTCAAACTGGTGGTGAGGATAAGTGGATGACAACAATAAGACGCCTCGACCATGTCACCAAACTTGCACATCAGTAGCTAAACAGGTCTTTACTTGTACATACTCTATACAATATATTGTTCACCGGCATTACCGACTGACGTGTTCGCACGGCTGTCTGCGTCTCGGTGAGACTTCAGTCGACATGCTAAATCAGGTATAGCTGTCATTCCTCAAGTGCTAATGTGCTTTCTTTCCATCAGCGCTTTAATGCAGAAACGTAATACAATTATCCCGCTGCGAAATCGTCCTTTACAAGTACAAGTGAAGCGGGAATGTCCTGGAGAACTACTTGTAGTAAGGCTGATTGCACTGTCTTGGACTATTGCTACATGGACTGCTAAGGAGTCAAGCTGAAAATCCATTGTCCCTGCGCACTGTCCCCCCACCCGTCTCGCAAGGCTATGGGAAGTTGAAATCTTGAGTTTTGATCGCTTGCAAGTTGGGGTTTGATATCGTAATTTTGAGATATATGTGTGAAGAGTTGATGGTTATTCAAGCTTCATTCACATAAACGCACTTATGACATTGCATACAGCTACTGCCATGCTCCTATGCCTCCCCAGTCCAGCTGAGAAATGAAGCTTGGAGCTTCTGACAAGATGAGGGATCCACTTGAGGGGTGCAGTCTAACCCGTCAAGCGAGACATCAAGTGTCATTGACAAATGTCACTCCGTTGAAGAAATTAGGCAAAAAGAAGGGGTGGAAAAAAATTCATTAATGGGGTTGTTGAACTCTCGCAAGAAGCCATGTCGACCCGAACAATTACATTCGATAGGGAGGGAATACAGCCTTTGCGAGCCCACATAATCACTGAATACTCGCCGTTTGCATAACCTTGATATTTTCATGCGATAATGTGGTCAAACCCACTGCGGAGAGGCTCAGTGCCGGCTTGTGCCAAGTTTCGCTCCTCGCCACTTCTGATTATCGCTACAATCTCATATGCCATATTCACCGTTTGTGCCCCCATGACCCTCTGGAGGGGGAACCATCCAGCTTCTAACTGCCCAAGGATCTCTTTCTGTACGCCGTAATCGTGCCCGTGTTGCCTTTTACTCTTACAAACCGGATCGGCATACCAGAGCATCAAGGTACCTTGCCATATTATGTTGATGCGTGTTGTTTGATGCAAACAACTGATGAACAATCTCTAGTTCAAATATGGGTTTCTATATCTCTAGCCGCCTATGCTGGTGCCATCTTCGTTGGGTCTCGTAGGTCTCTCTCTGTTGTCTTATAGGACTGTGATCTCATGGCTCACACAATACAGCATTTTGCGGCTACATGGCTGACCGGACGCAAAACCGGAAGATCCCTTTGCTTATTGGTGTTGCCATCCTGGTGCTGTCAACACTGCTGTTGTGCCTCAGTCGTAACATCCCAATGCTGCTCATTGGAAGAATCTTCCAGGGTCTTTCAACTTCGGTAACTTGGCCGGTTGGATTGGCCCTCATGCTCGACACAGTCGGTCCCGAGAGAGCCGGCGAGGCTGCAGGATATGTGGGCATGGCATACAGCTTGGGCTTGCTAGTTGGCCCGCTCCTGGGTGGTGTTGTGTTTGCTAAAGGAGGGTATTACGCTGTGTTTGGGATGAGCTTTGGGTTTCTGGCCGTGGATGTTTTGCTGCGGCTCCTCATTCTGGAGAAGATGAATGCGAAGAGGCTCCTCGATTCCGAGTCAGTTACTACGGTCTCTGAGCCGGGTGACAGCATCACGAATGAATCGAGCGGCTCTAACGACAAAAAAATCACTCAAAAGGAGAAGACCCCCGCCAAGCCCAACGTGCGTCAATCGCAGCCAAAATCTGGACCGAATAGCATATGGCGGATCTTGGTCCGCCCTCGACTTCTCACGGCGTTGTTTGGTACCATAATGGCTTCTACTCTGGCAACATGTTTTGACAGTACATTGCCGTTATTCGTCTCGGATACATTTGGCTGGAAATCCTTGGGAGCCGGCCTCATCTTTCTCCCCATCGTCTTGCCGGCTTTTCTTAGTCCTGTCGTAGGACTCCTTTCCGACAAATACGGACCGAAAGCCTTTGCTACTCTGGGATTCTTGTGGTTGACTCCGTTCGTTATTTGTCTACGATTCGTTACCAAGAATACAATGTCGCACAAGGTCATGCTCTGCGGACTACTTGCCGGAACTGGCATTAGCGATGTACTCATCTTTTCTCCCGTGGCAGCTGAGATATCGTGGTCCATTGAAATGGATGGGGGCAATCCGGATCCGAACTTCAAGGCGCCGTACGGCCTGAGCTATGGGCTGTACAACGTGGCATTTTCGGTGGGTGCAACTGTGGGACCGATCATGGGTGGTTTGATCCGCCAACATGCTGGGTGGGGGACTCTTTGTTGGGCCCTGGGGATAGTATCATTTGTTACGTCGTTGGTAATGCTGTTGGGACTTGGTGGTCCATTGAAGATGCCTCGTCGGGGAGCAGATGACGGAGATTCAGCATGAAACTACGCATATAGAATTGTACGGCCTGGGGCTGGCATATCCGAATGGTTATGAACCTAAAAAGCGTTTGCTGAACAAACGCGGTGAACGATGTGGCGATAGACTGGGCGTTGGGCTTGTTGCATTTGGTTTCATTTTATAGTCTCTCTTGTGCTAGTTAAAATTCTTAATTATATATGAGGTAGTGACCTATTTAGTTTATAACATTAGAATGCTGTTGAAAGGAAGTTGACGTGGTTATGATGTGGTTTCTTTGGTAAGTAATGCTTTGCCTGCTATTGGAACATCCACTTGCAGCGGACTAAGGCTGGTGTGTCGGCTCGTCCCGCCAACTTCCATTCATCCATCCAATTCCCAACCCAACGTCTCTCTCACAACCGCTTCTTCTTTTCAAATCTTCAACACACCCCCTTTCCCCCCAAAAAAAATGATGGAACAACAACGGATTGACGAGCTCCTGGAGCGTTACCTCGGGTTACTAGACGAGTACTCGAGGCTCCGCGAGGAGCTGTCGAAGCTCCAGTCCGGCGTGTACCAGGGCATTGCGAGGGCGAATTTTGCGGGGGAGCGGGGCATGAGGTACGGGCGGGATCACTACGATGAGAGGATGCAGGCGCTGAGGGTGCTTGGTATTGAGGTTGGGGAGGATGGGGTGCCGGTTTTTAGTATTGGGGATGGGGCCGCTGGGTCTGGGTCTGGGTCTGGGTTGATGGGGGATGAGGATGTTGAGACTGAGACTGAGGGAGAGGTGACTGGTGATTCGGCTACCAACAAGGGAGGCAAGGATGAGGATGACCCAAAGGCCGACGAAGAAACCAAGGCCCCGGATCCAAGCAACGAGGACAAACCCACAGATCCCGAAAAGAACCCAAGGGGAAAGAAAGCCGGCAGCAACCCCCTCCACTGGTACGGCCTCTTCGCCCCGCCCGCCCTCCGCGCGGCCCAGACGCAGTCCATCCAAGCCGTCGAGCAGGTCATCCCGCGCCTCCTCTCCGTCAGCGCCTCTATGTCCGGCATCGAGATTGAAGTCCGGAGGGCTCGCAAGAGGCGCGCCAAGGCTGCGGCTGTGGCTGAGAAGGAGACGGCGGCGGCGTTGTCGGAGGGGATGGGGATGCAGCAGGGCGAGGGAGAGGGGGAGGGCGTTGTGTCACCGGTTCGGGTGGAGGGCGTGGAGGTGGCTTGAATGAGAGCTTAAAAACAGGGGAAGTTGCAGGAGTACTTTTGGGGATGGGTACTTGATTTACGGGACGGGAGAGGGAGGGATGATGTTGGGCATGAAAAAGTGGACGGGGGCGGGACGGGTACGGGATATGGGAGATGGTATGACGAGGTATTTGTCGGGAGAGACCGAGGAACTGATGTGCTGCCGTCATTGTCTGGATGTTGGGTCGTGGTCACCTGCATTGTATGGCGGCTACACATGAACTAGGGGTGTGTGTATGCAAACGGGAATTCAAACTTCACCTCATCTTCACTCAATGAACTTATAATATCAATGATCTCTTAGCTGTAACGCTGGCATTTGCTTCCACTCCTTTAGGAGCTTAGTTTATGTGCATCATTCGCTCGCTTTTATATGGGTAGCGAGAGAGAGATGATGATGTCTCTGTTTTGTATCAAGTAATGGACTGCATTCCGGTTCGTGGTGAGAGATGAGCGGAATGAAAAACGTGTAACACTGACTGTAGTATGACGTGCGAGGTATTTGTGTTCTTGAGGATCATCTGCTGTCACTGCTTACATCAGGTTATCCGTCACCATGGCTGTTCCACTAAATATGCATGTGATATGTATTGACACACCTCGTGGCATGTCTGCTATTCTACTGTTGTACTACTCCGTACCTCCACACCAGACCAGCACAACTGTTCTCTGGATACACACAACAGCCCTGTCCACGAGATAATTCCCCTCCAAACTAGTCCCTTCAACGCTCATGTCCGAGACAGACTCCTCAACGCAACCAACACATCCGCAATCAACTCATGCAAGAAGCTCTCCTGCGGAATATCTCGTCCTAGCTTTTCTGAAATACCCAACAGCGCACCATGAGTATGCACATATCGATTCCGCAAGCCATCGCTCGCGTTGATCAGCAAAGCACAGCAGAGCTGTAAGACGGCAACCTGGAGTTCCAGCACGACGGGCGGAGGCTGCTGCTGATGGAACACGTCCCAGGCGGCGGCCTTTGTGACGAGGTCCATCCACTCCTCCGCCGTACCTGTGCTCGTTTGCTCTGCGACTTGGAGAAGGACTCGCACGATTTCGATGCCGCGATAGGCGTCTTCTTCCCTTATGCCTTCAGTGTTTCGCTGTAATATGTCATGTAAATCTTTGCTGAGAGTCTGCCACCCATTATGGCTGAGCAATAAGTTGCGCCCCTTTTCGAACGTAACCAGGGCTTCCAAGGCTACCAAGGTTGGCGACCTAAAGTCGAGCTTTTCAGAAGAGCTGCCCTGATATAGTTCCATGAGCATGTCCGTAAGTCCGGTGGCTTCTTTGCGCAGCATTTCGTTTTCATCTTCCCTCAGCCACAGAGCCAATGCCCTAACGGCAGAGAGAATAAAGGGGTCTTCATCCGCTACGTTTTCCAACGAATCCCATGTCAAAGTGTGATGTGAGCCCGTTGATGTCTCTGCCGTGCTAGTTCTGGCGTCTGGATGCAAGCCCATCGCTCCGGCAAAAGTAGCATCCCATCTGTCCCGGAGGTACTCGATTGTCACCGACATGGTCTCTGAGATGCCCTTGCGAAGTTTGAGTAGGTTATCCGGTGACATGATGAGCGCATCTAGGGATTCATCGTCCAAAGATCTAATAAGATGTCCGATGAATATACAGATGACGTCAAAGGCAGAGGCGAGCCGGCGTGAGGTGTTGGGATATTCGGGCCTGTTGAGCTGTTCCAGCAACACAGGTGCGGATGAACGGATGTCAATCAAGAGTAGGTTTATCAGGAGGTACGAGAATGGCCTTTCTTCATTCTTCTCGATATTGAATAGAAGTTGGGAGGTTGTGAGCGGGTAGGCTTGAAGGAGGGATGCGGCGGCGTTGGTATATGCTGATCTGGCTTCTGGGGTTGGTCGGCTTGTTACTAGATTGCGGATGAAGTTGGCCGCTGTTTTTTGCCATTTGGGATCTGATGGTATAACCTATGGATCCAGTCTTAGCGATATGTTGATACTGTGCTTTACAATGGCGACTTACTGCTGGATGTGCCCGTCGGAGGAATGTCCCTAGAAACTCGAGAAATGTTACGGCGTCGGTGCTAGTAAAGGACGATGCTAGACTCTGTATCGTATTGTCTATTCCTTTTGATAGGTCTGACTTATCCTCGAAAGTAGTCATCGCATTAAGCCAAGCATGACATAGGATATCCAATACAATGGAGTGGGTAGGGGCAATTTCTGTAAGAGCGCTCAAGTCTTCAACCTGGACGAAAGCTGAGGCACCTTTAGGAGAGCTCACTAAAGTGTATAGAAGCTGTAGTAGGAGGGTTGTTGTCTCCTCAGAGCTACTTACACCATTAGGCAATAGTTATTTTGACTGGGGTGAGAAACATACCTATACAGCACTGCTCCAACAAGTCCAGGAATCCGGTCCGTGAACTTTGGCTGACCCCTTGACTGCTCAGGAAGAAGAACGGCAAACGTATGCAGTATGGAGACTGCAAGGTCCAGCATTTCCTTGGAGTCCTTCTTTGATGGTTTCGACCCCGTGCGTAGCAGTCTGTCCAGGAACTTGGTCGATAGACTGGACCACAAGTTTTCGAGGACATTTTCATCCTCTCGCAGTTCTGGCGAGTTGTCCAGGACGGACTTTAATAAAGCCAGGCCGACAAATCTCTGAGTATCGTCCTTGGACTTGAGGAAGGTCTGGATTTTAGAGATACTGGCTTCATCTTGAGTTGCTTTACTGGAGGCGTTTGCAGCCTCAGCCATGTCGTTGACTTTGGGTTGGTCCATTCGAAAAGCTGGTGATGGAGGATGACAGTTGGGTTTCTCTCTAGAACCCAAGTTCAAGTGGCCCTTTATAGACACATTGAGTCCGTTTAGTTGCAAATTGTTTTATGAATAATCATGAGAATATTCGGAAAAATATCTTAGATGGTGTTGTGATTTATATGTCCATGCATAGCTTAACCATCATCTTGAAGCATCCAACCCCAGGCCCATTGGGTTCAATGTCACCAACCAATCACCACTAACGTGTAACCCTCCAGGCACTAAATCCACAGCGCCGCGATAAGCATCTGTCCGACCTGCATCTGTGTCGATAAGCGACCTTCAATTGCGACACTCCAAATCACAAGCTACGCACATACGAGAGACAAGTCAAGAAAGACGAGCGAGAACAAATCGATTGAGCAGCGGGAACAGGAAAATGGAATAGATCCCCGCCATCATGTCTGGAGCAGGCCGGAACGGAAGCTTCCCCTCCGCTTCGTCTTCCTCTCAAACACCCGCCGCGCAAACGCCAGATGCTTCGGGGGAGGATGAGCTGGATTTCTTTGGCGATGACATTGGCGACCGGGAACCGATCCACAACGACCTCGACAGCCATCTATCCTTTAAACGCAAGAAGAAACCGTCGCTATTATCGAACCCGCTGCGAATCTTCTCTTCCCTGACCGGCAGCTCCAGCGCTGAACCACCCCGTCACGAGCGCCATGCGTCCCTGCATCGAAACTCCCCTGCCGTCTTCGGCGAGGCGGCATCTCCCCAGGCACACGGTCTCGGCGGCGTGTCTTCGAGCGCAAAGGACGGAATGACGCATGATTGGTACGCAGAGGGCCCCGGCCGGCGTGTGGGCTACGAGGACATGACGGCCATTGACTGGATCTTCGAATACACAAAGGAGCGACAGCGGTTGCGCGTGCTCTCGTCGAGCGCGGGGAGCGGGTTGATACGATATATCCATCTTCTCCTGGACACGAGCCAGGTCTGGATCGTGCTACTGTTGACGGGTCTTGCGGTCGGCGCAATCGCTGCCGCCATCAATCTGACGACGGACTGGCTAGGGGACCTGAAGCTGGGATACTGCTCTAGTGGCCCTGAAGGCGGTCACTTTTACTTGAACAAAGGCTTTTGTTGTTATGGATACGATCAGGGCTCTTACTGCGCTGGTTGGAAGCCATGGAGCGAGGCGCTTGGCATCCACTCGGCTGGCGGGAAATGGTTCATCGAATACGTCTTCTTCCTCGTCTTCTCGGTGCGTGCGGAGAGGCCCCCTTGCGCGGCAAAAACAAAATGAGAATGATACTAATTTATTCAAGGTTTTATTCGCATTTTGTGCAGCGCTTCTTGTACAAGAGTATGCCGTCTATGCCAAGCACAGTGGTATCCCCGAGATCAAGACTGTCTTGGGCGGCTTCGTGCTTCGCAAGTTCCTGAGTACGTGGACTTTGATAACCAAGTCTTTTGGTTTAGTATGTCTGCCGGTATTTCTTTATCCCATACTTTGTTTCTAATGTTAACATGGTGTAGGTTCTCGCTGTATCATCTGGCATGTGGTTGGGAAAGGAAGGCCCCTTGGTTCACGTCGCATGCTGCTGCGCAAACCTATTCATCAAACCATTCAAGAACATTAATGAGAATGAAGGTAAATAGAACCACTAACTGAGGTTTGGGTTCTTTGAGAAATAATGTGCTAACAAAGTTGCAGCCCGCAAACGAGAAGTACTCTCAGCAGCGGCAGCATCAGGCATCTCTGTCGCATTTGGATCCCCCATCGGAGGTGTGCTTTTCAGTCTCGAGGTACATAAACATGACTCCAACACTGCCTAGCACCAGCTAATAGGTTTCGTAGCAACTGTCATACTTCTTCCCCGACAAGACCATGTGGCAGAGCTTCGTTTGTGCCATGTCGGCGGCCGTAATCCTTCAACTATTTGACCCCTTTAGGTCCGGCAAACTTGTCTTGTACCAAACAAAGTACAGCAGAGATTGGCACGGATTCGAAATCGTCCCTTATGCCATCTTGGGAATTGTTGGTGTAAGTATCCCCACGATACAATAATTCTTGCAATGTAGAAATCTAATCTTGTATAGGGAGTCTATGGTGGACTTTTCATAAAGTTCAACATGGCCGTGGCTCGGTGGAAGAAATCCCAGTCATGGCTTCCAAGCCCGATTGTCCAGGTGCTAGCTGTGGCTCTCCTCACGGCCGTCGTGGACTACCCAAACCATTACATGAAGTTTCAGACATCTGAGCTCGTATCCAATCTAGTCGCCGAATGTTCCAAGGTTCTCGATGATCAGGTCGGCATCTGCAAAACTGGCGCTGCCTCGGCCAGTACCATCGTGCTCCTCCTCTTCGCCGCGGTCGTGGGCTTCTTCCTGGCCACCATCACCTTTGGCTTACAGATCCCGGCTGGTATTCTCCTCCCCTCCATGGCCATTGGTGCCTTGGTCGGTCGTGCCATGGGTATTCTGATGGAGATTTGGGTGGATAACTTCCGCAGCTTCTCTCTATTTCAAACCTGCACGCCGGATGTCCCCTGCGTCACGCCGGGAACATACGCCATCGTTGGCGCTGCGGCAGCCCTCACAGGCGTCACGCGCATGACCGTCTCCATCGTCGTCATCATGCTCGAGCTCACCGGGGCCATCACCTACGTCCTACCCATCATGGTCGCCGTCATGATCTCCAAGTGGGTCGGCGACGCCTTCTCCCGACGGGGCATCTACGAGTCTTGGATCCACGTCAACGAGTATCCCTTCCTCGATAACAGCGAGGAGATGGTCATACCGGACATCCCAACCTCCCAGATCATGACCCGCATCGAAGACCTAATCGTCCTGACAGCCACCGGACACTCCATCGCCTCCCTCAACACCATCCTCGAGATGCACCCCTACCGCGGCTTCCCCGTCATATCCGACCCCCGCGAGGCCATCCTGCTGGGATACATCTCCCGCGCCGAGCTCCGCTACAACATCCACACCGCCACAAAGGCCCGCTCCTTACCCCCCGAGACGGAAGTCTTCTTCTCGCACCAGCCCCTCGCCGACCCGCGCACGACGCTGGACCTCCGCCCCTGGATGGACCAGACGCCCCTCACCCTCCCTTCGCGCACCAGCCTCCACCTCGTGGTCTCCTACTTCCAGAAACTGGGCCTGCGGTACATGCTCTTCACCGACCGTGGCGTGCTGCAAGGGCTGCTCACCAAAAAGGACGTGTGGTACGTCCTCGACGGCGCGGAGGAGACGAGGAGGACGACCAGCGTACCGACCGCTAGGGGTGGTCAGGGCCCGGGACCGGGCGCCGCGAGAGAGGATGGGGAAGGGGAGCAGAGGGGCCTGTTACGGGCGGGGGATGACATGGATGATGGGATGGGGGAGGAGGATAGGAGGTCCATATTATAGAAATGGGGACACGGCGTAAAGGGCTTGTTATCTGTTGTATGCGATGAATCTAGACGTGGTTTGTCTTAGGAATGAATCAACGTGACATGTTATTCAAGTCATGGGCCTTTCAATCCTTTATGTGCTCATAAATGTATATTGAACATTTGATCTAACAAAGTAGGAGATTTCATAATACATGAGGAAATGACAACGTAAAAGCAGTCATTCCAGCTATATATAAATCATGTTAATACATGCATTATCTTTTTGGAGCCATTCATAATGTAACCCAACCCAAACCCCATTCAAGCTCCAAGACCCTTGGATAACTCATATCCCCCGACTAATACTCGAAATCATCATCAACAGAAGGACCCTTATTCTTCGTAACACTCTCCTGCTTCCTGTACATCTCCGCCACCTGCCTGCTCGACGTGGCCTCGTCCGGCTTTTTATCATCCCGCAACTTGATGAATCTCGGGAACCGCAGGCTGATACCCTTCTCGCCGGCGGGGTCAACGCTCTCCTTGCAGCCCGCCTTATAACGCGGGCTGAGTGTCAAGTCAGCCGTCTTGACTTCCCACACGTAGCGCGGCTCGAACCAGACATCTGGCTGATGCTGTCCGCCGGTGGAGTGTGAGTAAAAGGGCTTGGGTCGGTCAATGGTGATTTCGGAGAGTTGCTTGTGCAAGTCTTCGAGGACTTGTTCCGTGAAACCGGTACCAATGTTGCAAATGGTTTCGTATGTGTCTGTATTTGGGTTGTAGCAAGCCAACAGGAACGCACCGTACACAGATGTACGTTTGCCTTTGCCGTAGTATGCTCCAAGGACGACAAGATCCAAGGAATCGCCAACACCAGACAGATAATCCTTCTTGATCTGTATATGCTGTTAGAAAGTGGAAGACGGTCAAACAGATCGATAAAACTTACCTTGAGCCAATTTCGACTTCGCTTACTGGGCTCATACCCACTTTCAGTTCCGTCCAACATCTTCACCATGAGACCCTCGCACGATGCCTTGACACTTTCGTCAAGGAAGGTCTGAATATCATCAAGTTCCTGGCCGTCCATGTGCGTGGCAAAAGTAAATTCGCCCTCTACGGGGTTGAAAGCCCCTTTAAGAAGATCTCTGCGCTCACGTAGTGATTTCTCCACAACAGCTTCTCCATTCAGATACAGCAAGTCAAAGGCAAAAACGCAAACTTGAACTTTGACATCTTCCACCTTGACGTCCTTCTTCTTGCGCGTCATCAGCTGCTGGAAGGGCAAGACCTTTTTCTCGATCATATCCCAGGCCACGGTCTCACAATCAAGCACAAAGCTCTGTGTACCTTTCTTGACCCAAGTATGAAGCTTACTAAGAATATCAGGGTACTTCCTAGAGAGATCCTCGGAATTTCGAGAGAAAATGCTAGCAACTCCAGAATCAATCTCCTTGGATGCACTAGCGGTAGACTTGCTCAGTTGTTGAGGAGCATCTTTGGCGACGTAATGAATTTGGGCTCGTTCACCGTCATATTTGTATTCGCAAGTGAACGTCTGTCCTTCAAACCGATCCAGGACTTCGGTGATGGCTTTCGTTGGCTTGGCCAACATTGGTTTTAAAGGAACACCGGGTCGTAGCTTGCAGCTCTCTCTAAGTTTCATGATACCATGCTCGAGAATAGCAGGTATGATAACATCATAACTTGGCAACTCACTGTCACATGTTAGTATAGAATTTTCAGTGAACTCGAAAATAACTGACCTGTAAACCGTCTTTAATACAGTCTCGCCCTGTTCCAGGTCCGTCGTACTAGGAACTTGACCCTTCGCCTCAGCCTCGTGACAAACGACAGCCTGCGCCAACGAGACCAGGGCTGTCCTCTCAGCGAGTCCAAGTCTGAGCTTCCCTTCCAAGAAACGGACAATGTACTTGGCCTCACTTGCCCCACCCTTATCTTTTGTAATATCGGCCTTTTCTTTTGAATAGGCGTCGGCTGATGATAACAACTTCTTGATTCCATCAACCTTGCGTCCCTGGGCACCATTGCCTGCCACAGTTGCAATGCCCATCAGCCCTTCATGGACTCCCCTGATAGACAGCGCTTTGGGTTTGAACATGGTGGGCTGCGTCGATCTGCTCTTCACAGCCACCAATCCCAAATCTCCAATTTCTTTCTGGTCGGCCTTGATAACTTGAAGACTTCTCCCTGTGGTTTCGCCAATGGCCTTCATAATAAGCGACTCTCCAATACCCAGCTCAATACCAGCATAATCCGGCGCAAGCTTGTTAATCATAAGCAATACGGTAGGTAGAAGATCATCCGGAGTTAGTCTCATAACCTGGCGCAGGAAGCGCGAGCAATATTCCATGATTATTAGTCGCTTTGTGGTCATTTCAACGAGTGAGAATGTCTTGCAAAGCGCCGCATACGGTACTGGAGCGCCAGGTTTCCAATCAGGATAGGGATCCTCCTCCATCTTCTGTAGTGTTGTTTGAGCAGCTTTGCGGGCCTTGGCAGTAACTTTAGGCTTCTCTGTTTCTGACCCTGACTCTTCAGATACCTCCTCGTCCTCCACAACTTTCTTGGTTTCTTCATCCTCAACTTCTTCTTCTTCTTCTTTCTTCTTCACTCGTGGAGACTTTGGCGATTTAGCCTTGGGTTTCGGGCTGCTCGACTTTTTGGCTTTCGCTGGGGATCCGGGCGGGCTTTTCGCTTTCTTCGCCGTGGGTTTTGAATCCGATACCTCGTCCTCCTCATCATCCTCTATCTTGACCCGCTGCCGCCTTGCGCGCTTCGTAACAGGGGCTTCGTCCTCATCCTCATCCTCTTCGACTTCGAGCTTAACTTTGGTTGTCTTGGCGGGCGAGCCTTTGCTCGGCGATCGCGATCGGGGACGTTTCTTGGAGTCTTTTCCCAGCAGGTTAGACGACAAGCGACACTCTCAGCAAGTTCAATTGGGCCTGACCTTTCTCCAGATCGGAATTCTCCTTGGCGCTCACATCCTCCTCGGCCGGTGCTTCACTCTCCGGCTCCTTCTTCTTCCCCGCCTTGGTAGCAAATGCTAGCGTAGTCTGCCTCTGGGGACCCGTTGCCTTTGCCCCAAAGAATTTCCTATAAGCCCAATTGTGATCAGCACAGTCCCTTTTTACCTCCAGAGATGGAACGAACAAGGCGCTCGAGCTCCCCTCCACACACACCCTATCGTCTGCTGCCCCGGCTTAACATACCCCAAAGTTGCCTGCTTGGGTGCCATTGTGATGCACAATCTCCTCGACGTCAAGAGAAGTAGCTGACAACGCAGTAATTGCAAAGAAGCCCGTTGAATACCAAGCATAGAGTGAGCAAGCAAAGGGGGGGTTGGCCGTTATATATGTCGGAAATGTTGGGTGATGAGATTCACCAGGCAGCTGTACCCACTAAGACCAAAGCTTAACGCGCCTGCTGCAGGCAGAATCGCGTTAATTGAATTTCACGCGCATAGAGGGTTCACGACCCTTGGGAATATCACGTGAGCTGGTAAGACAACAGACTGCCTAATCGAGCATGCATAAATCTAATAATAGTAACTTTTCCAACACCGTCCAAGGGTTCAACATGACTCCAGATGCGGGCAAGGACAAAAACAAACGTAACCACCAAATTCTCCAATGTTTGCATACCGTATGGAAGCGCAGAATAAAATCATCGAGTCTGCAATAGTGCAATGACCTCTGATTCACTTCCAATGCTACAGCAGCCCCAGGAACGCTGCGCTCTTTGAAACATAAATGATGCTCTTTTCTCTTTTCTCAACAGCCTCTATTTCAGGTCCAACAACATTTCTATCGCAGACATTATTGCATTACAACTTGCCCACCGTCAGAATGCCTTCTCCTTTATCCGACATCTCAGCATCATTCCTCGAGCTAACTCCCATCACCAATGTTCACCTAAATTCTCTTTGATATTCTCTTCCCACTAACACGATGAAAAGATGCGGATTGTCCCTATAATTACAGCCCTAGTTTTTATGAAAGCAAGGATTCTGAAAAGAACAAAGCGCCTCCACTATGCTTGCTAGAATGAGGAAACGCTGAAGGATATCAACATCACACCGAGACGATATAGTGTAGCAATTACAAGTAGGCGTTCTGTAGCAGCCCAAGAGAAACCGCACGGCCTTTCCCCAAAGCCTAGAATTAGGGTCCAACTCAAACATCAGTCACGCAAAAGACATCCCAGCCTCATCAGAGTTGTAGAGGCACCTCGACTCAGAGGTTGGAAACCGGAGTGTAATGTACCAGGCTCCTTTCACGAAACAGGCAAACATCGCATATCACTAAACACAAAAAGTCACAGAACAAGCTAGAGCAAGCACCTTTGTCCGGCAAGCCGTGTAGTTGAATCCCCATGTTACATCCAGGATTCCATCTCATATTCAACGCGTGACATCCAGCAGTCTACCGAATCTATAGTCAGACCCGGCCAGCCCATTACCTCAAGGAAATACTCCGTAGCCCTATTCTCATTTTTGACCAATATTTTCCCTCTCCAAGCTTCTTTTTAGTGTTCCATATTGCCCTACCAGATGAACGAATCACGACAAAAGCTTCCACCCATTTCATAGACATCAGAAGCACATTAAGCATGTCCATTCGGAGCCTTCCCGCCCTCTCTATCTAACAAAGTATAGTACAAAAGGCGAAAAGTCAAGGAATCATTAGAGTGCAGCAGCGGCAGCAAAAAAGGGGGAGTTGTTTTTTTTTCATCTACTTGGCAAAGTAGAAGTTCTCCTCGTTGGTACGTCCACGAATGAACTGAGGCTCAGATCCAGGGGCGTAGATATCCTCGAACAGAATCTCAGGCTTGGCATCGGGAACAGCCATGGCTTCAGCAGCAGCAACCTCGGTGGCGACGTGGTTCCTGGCATCCTTGTCAATCTTCTTCAGGTCGTCCTCAGTAGTGACCTCCCACTCAAGAATCTTCTTCTTCAGGCCGGCAATAGGGTCGTTGGTAGAGCGCATGCGCTGAATCTCCTCACGGGTACGATAGGTAGTACCAGGGTCAGACATGGAGTGACCACCATAACGGTAAGTGACGTATTCCAGAACCAGAGGGCCCTTGTCGGCAGCAGTCCACTCCTTGCCGTACTTGACGGCGGCCTTGACAGCCAAGACATCCATAGCATTAACCTTGAGACCGGGGATATACTGTCCACGCTTGTAGTAATCGGTCAAGGCGGAAGAGCGAGCAGCTGAAGTACCCATACCATATTTGTTGTCTGTGACGTGAATGTTAGCCCGACATCGCTCCTCTCATCAATGTAATTCAAAAACTCACTCTCGCAGCCGAAAAGAGCAGGGAGGTTCCACAGCTTAGCCATGTTGAAAGCCTCAAACACCTGACCCTGGTTGCTGGCACCATCACCGTAGAGGATGATGGAAGCGTTCTTGTTGCCATTGTACTTGTGGGCAAAGGCAAGACCGGCGCCAACGGGGACCTGAGCACCAACAATACCGTTTCCACCGTAGAAGCCCTTGGCGAACATGTGCATGGATCCACCCTTGCCGTAGGCGATGCCCTCACGGCGACCAAGCAACTCTCCGATGACGGACCTGACGGAACCACCACGCATTATGGCGAAACCGTGGCATCTGTAGGAAGTAATAACATCGTCTTCCTTGGTAATGGCATGCTCAATGCCGACGGCGACAGCCTCCTGACCAGTAGACAAGTGGCAGAAACCACGAATCTTCTTCTCCTTGTACAGACGATCGGCCGCCATCTCCATCTGTCTGAGCGAATTATTAGCGACTGTTGCCCATTGATCGAGCAGGCGGCTGCTATTTCATCGTACCTGATGCTAACCATGTCGTAGTACATCTGCTTGAGCTCCCTCTTGGTCACCTCAATGGTGTAGGGTGGGGGGTCCAGCTCGTAGGTCTCGAAGCTCTCATCGCTGAGAGCAACCTGGAAGGGCTCATCTTCGGACTAGACAAAAAAAAAAAAGCTTGTCAACCATTGATCGCAAACTCGTTTGGCGGTTGAATGAATTTGCAGTTTTTCCCCCCAAATGATATGCCCCCGATTGATATTCCGGCCTCAGAAAACAGCGCATTGCTTTTCTTACCTGAGGAACTGATGTGTGAAGAGAAGAGGAAGCGGCATCGGTGGTAACAGATCGGGTGGCCAAGGCGAATGTGGCGGGGACCCTGGTGCGCAGAGGCACCGCTCGGGGGACTCTTAGAGCTCGTGAGAACATCGCGACGTCTGGATGTGCCTCTGAGCAGATGGGCTGAAGGGATTGTCGAAGGAGATATCAAAAGACCTCGAACAATAAAGCTCTCCGAAATTTCGCGGTGTTGAGCGTTGAGCTTGATTGTTGGACTGCATTAGGCCGCAGTGAGTCTAGCGCGGGGTCACGTGGCGTAGTTTTTTCCTTCATCAAACGGCAGTAACGGCGCTTACTGATACCTGATATTACCGGATACCTGATATGGATGCTTAATGCCTGATACCCTGAAGGACCGATTGAGATCAAGCATGTAAGAAATGATGCGATAGTGATATGTCCTATTAGGTAAATCCATACGAATGAAGCTAGTCCTTGCAAGAAGAGATTGCTTGTATGACGCGAATCAGGATAAATGTGTAATGCGACAAATCAAGTTGGGGCAATGGATATGATTTCGATAAAGACGAACAACACATAAGCAAATGTCATTCCAAGACCCATCCATTCTCACCATCCGTGATCCTCAACATTCTAAAAATATGGACACTAGACAATTGTCCAGTCCCTCTTGTTTCATTGTTAATCTATTCTACATGAGCCGCTCTTTGGTATTATCGCTAGCAATATAAGTTTGAATGCCCAGTCCCTTGCCTGCTGGTGCATCCCAAGACAATCTCAATTAGAAACTCCACAACCTTATAGCTCCGAACTTGAACAATCCCACCTCCATGCCAAATATGTGATGCAATTTCCCCAACTATGCACGTAGTACCAAATGATGCAGCAACGCCGTTAACATGCTTCCCACAGATCATCGCCGTGTTCTATAACCTGAACCAGGCGCCAAGCTTTCATTTCAAGTGGGGGGGGGGGGAGCCAGTCACTTAAAACAGGCCCAAGTCCTACTCTTACTCTGCATCTAGCATGATTCTGGCATCTCGTCGAAAGAGCCTAAGCCATAGCTTCTTCTTGACACTCAAATGAAGATTGGAAAACCCCCTGCAAAGAGGGCCGTAATTAGTCGTCATGGAAAAATGTCATGCGGTCACTTTGTAAGGGGGCCGTTGATGGACCCGTATCTTGCATATCGATATCTTGTGTCGCGGCCAGATGACTGCAACTGGCCGTGACCACCTCATTGTCGCGGTAATCAAAGGCCATGGCGCTCATGGGACGATTGGGATCATCTTCCAGCACGCGTTGTTGAAAGGAGAGAGGACGATCGTTAAGCATATCCTCCTCTGGCGGCGAAAATGACCAAACCTGCCCCTAGTTAGTTTCAATGGATTTCAAAGGTGCTCACACAAGGAAACCTACCTCCATCACTGTGCGGCCCTGTCTTAAGGCTAGTGCAACGCATTTCTCTTCCTCAAACGCAACTCGCCAAACCGCTTCACCTTGAGCAATGAGTTCTCGTACCAGCTGACCCGTTTTGAGATCCCAGATCTTGACCCGGCCGTCGCTACCACCACTGACGACCCGAGTATCATCAAATTGCAGACTGGTTACGCTGTTGTCGTGGGCGGCCAATCGATGGATTGGACACATTCTTTCCAGAGACCATACTCTAACGGAACCATCGGAACCTCCCGTTACCAATGTGTCTCCCCGCATCTGTAGTTGGCCAACGAGCGACGTGTGGCCTTGAAGAATAGCCAAACATTCACTATAATGAGGTTAGCAAAATGGGATATCTCGGTGTAACAAGTGTGTCGAGTCTTACCCAGTTGTTGGATCCCACACTCGGACATTCGTGTCCAAGCTTCCTGTCACAACCCTCTTGCCATCGAATGCAATGGCATAGATCTGGCTAAAGTGACCTTGCAGGGTCTGGAGACATCGGCCTTCAGATATGCTCCAAACCCTCGCAAATGTATCATAACTGCCGGAAACAACAATGTCGCCCTTGATCTCTAGGCACCGCACACTTGACTGGTGTCCGACAAGGACATTTTTGCATAGTCCGGTGCGAATATCCCATACACGAAGTGTAGTGTCCCGGGAGCCCGAAATGGCAGTATTAGCATCGGCCATTTTCAGGCACCGAACAGTTGATGTATGACCACGCAAAGTATGTAAACATGCACTATAATGATGTCAGTCTTGTGGAACCCCTGGTCATGCGGCGGAACGTCAACTTACCCCGTCTTCAAATCCCACACGCGAACATCACGGTCACAACCACCGCTCACCATTGTATCTCCCCAAGGAACCATGGCCCAAACTCCCATGACGTGCCCCTGCAGCGTCCGTTGAGAATTGCCATCGGTATCAAACACGTGTATCTTTGCATTATCAAGAGCTACGATGATGTACTTGGGTGTCAAATGCAGACTCGTTACTACACCTCCCTCTTGAGTTATGTTTGCGGTGGTGCTGGTGCCCCCGGATCTCCAGGCCGCCTCAACCAGATATCGTTGCTTGAAGTGGGATTTGTATGAGCGAAGTTTCGGCCGTCGCGTGCTGCCATCGAAGCTTCTGGATGCCATCAAGGGCATGGCTCCGGGAAAGCTACTGCTAGCCATATCCTCGTCGATACCCGCATAAGCCGCCGATCTTGTTGTGAGCATTGGCGACGTAGGCGAGACTTCAGACATCCTACGCCCATAGTCGTGCTTTACGCAGAGGATTTTCCACGTCATGTCATCGCTTAGGAGATCACGCCAGCGCTTCGATACCTGTGATGCTCGGGTCAAAATCTTGGGATCGTCGATGAAGGACAGAATCTGGACAACATGTTAGATTGGTGAAGAGAGAAGAAACCAAGGTAGGAGGGACATGGAAACTTGCCCTTAAACATAGCTCGTCCGGTAAGCTCGTGAATGGATCCTTTTTCAAAAGAGGGCTGACAAATTGATGGACAAAACTGAGTTGCTGACTGGTACATAGATTCAACAGATCGGCCAAAATTCTAGTCCGCTGAGGCCCGGAGCAGTTCTGAAAGTGCTGTCGGACCTTGGCCAGGAAGAAATCCTCGTCGTCAGCAGCACCACTCCAGTCCGGCTGGCAGTGCGCTGGCCCAGGCGAAGCCGCGGGCGTCGGCGGAGGTGGAGGCGATCCCGTCAACTGCTGATCAAAGTCGTTGGCCGGTGTCGGCATACTTGGCGTCGGCGGACCTCTCATCTGCCTTTGCTGTGGTATCTTCTCGAGCCGTGGGTTCATTGCAGTGTTATTGGTGTTGAGTATCAATTCTTCGCTCAGGATGCTTCCTCTCCTTTCGGAGAAACTCATGGGCCTGTTATAGCCGGCCATGGCCCAGGCCGCCGTTGTGACGTCGATCGGAAAAGCCCGAACAGGAGAGTTCCGTGATCGTGATCGTGATCGTGAGAGCGTGGTGTGTTGAGGGACGGTGAGGGCGATTCGCTAAAGGACAGAGCTGCCGACGGAGGAAGCGAGAGTGATTATAACCAGTCCTAGCCTTTGGGGGATGGGTTGTCAGTTAAACTTTGCCGTGTTCCATGCGAGGCGCTGAGGATGTGAGAAAAGGGCCGGGCCTTGACGGCTTGATAGTTCGGTAGATATCGAGGGATGTTTGTTGGCAACACGGAGGGCAATGTAATGCAAGACGGAAAGGTTATGAGGGAGCAATCAAGGGAAAACATACCTGTGGCCCAGGAGTCGGACATGGGCAGACCGTCCAAGAAACAGCTTGTTTAGGAGTCGACAAGGTTCAATCTTACAGGGAGCCGAGGAAGACGGGAGGACCAGTGACAAAGCCAGATCAAAAAGGGCAAAAGTTTGTTCCAAAAAAATTGTCCGTCAACTTGTTGTTTCTGCCAGTGCCTGTCTAGACGGGTAGTGAATGGAATGGAATGTGTTGTGGAGTAGTTAAGGGATTGGCGACCCCCGAGACCGACGGGATGGATGACGGGATTTAGAATGGGCGGATAGAACTATTGGGATTTACTTGAACAACCGCGTCCGTCTCCTGGTCAATAAGTCGAAACGAACGGCAATAGCGCCTCGGCTTGATGTATTTGATGGCCTTTCTTTCGACGGGAGGGGAGGAGAGGGAAGGGGGAGCGAGGGAGGGAGAAGGAAAAAGAGGCGAGCGTGCGTTGTTCTTGATCCCAAGGTCGGTTGGTATTGGAACCGGCAAAGGCGATATGGGTTAATCGGTCAGCAAGTGGTGAGCCGGGACTGCAAGTGTTTTTGAGAAGGAGGAGCAGGCGCCGGCGCTGGCGCTGGATCGCTGGGGAACAAGTACATACAAGTAAAAGCGGGTGCCACTGGGGGCTTGCCCTTTTGTCATAGTACGCCAGGTACTGCCCAGAGATGTAGTTGGCTGACACAGTACGCGAAGGACTAACAGCAGCCTGGAGACTTTCCAGTGGCAGCCCAGCACCCCCAGCAAGGCCCTGGAGGCCCTTTCAGCGTCGCTTCATCAGGCGGTAGTGCACCTGGGCGGTAATAGGCGGTAGGTACCTCCATGCCTGCCTGTATGTACTGCCTCTGTAGTGGCGCCGCGGCACTGGCTGGCACTGGCTGGAGCGCGCTGGAGAACAGCTTGCCACTGGCTGGGAGCGGGGAGGCCCTTGCAGCGGCCAAGCAGGGCCGGAGAGACAAGCCCATGTGCAGCCTGCCCCGCCACTAGCACCAACTGAATCAAAACTGAAGAATGGACGGATGGGGGGCTGGCTTCTCCCATCCCCATCCATGGAGTTAAGTGAGTGCGAGTGAGTGAGTGAGTGTCAGGGAATCAAGGATGCATGCATACATCCAACTCATGGGGGGATCAAGGATCCACGATGGTCCCCCAAGGATGAAATTGTGTCCTGGTGACGTTTCGCCCTCGTGTTTCTTTAGAGCCCTTTTTAGACTTGCTGCTGCTGGGGGTGGTTTGTCTCAGGTTCGCAAACCTGAACTTGCCTTGGTTACCTCTGGAGCTGGCTTTCAGTTCCCTCTGCGGCTGATGCTGTACATTCCTGTCATCATTTTACTTTTTGCAGCCTTTATTATTATTATTATTTATGCCTTGGAACTAAATTGCCGACCAGGGGTGAAGGATTCCTTGGACGTTGCCCGGTTCTACTTGTATGTAATCAAATCGCTACTGTACTGTAGCAAACGGTAATCCTTGGACATCCATGATACAAATAGCACCCGGCTCGACACAACCAACTAATAACCTACCGAAGCACGCACTCATTCGGTATGGAACCTGGAACCAAGCCCCCCATTCACCATCACGGCCTGATCCGCATCGGTCCATTGACAAGCATGAAACACACAAAGCGTTGGTGATGTGTATACTCTCCACTGGCCAGCTCCTCACACCTACATGTACTTGTGCCTACCTGCAAGGGTTCAACGGCTGCAGAGAGGTACTTTGAAGAACACATCATTGGCAAATGCTCCCCCCCCCAGTTGTCGACAAGATTCGGTGAACCCAGATTGCTATTATGTACTTGTTTGTCCGTAGTGGAAATGAATCGCGGCACTGAGCTGGTATGATTGGATAGACGGTAGATTCCAGGGGCGATGATAATTCTCTTTATCCAATACCGCCTTCACCATCGTGCATCGGGAATCTTCCTCTGGACATGCCGCTCATATGGATCCATTACTTGTACTTGTATGATCAACCGTGACCTTTTTTTGCTTCTTCCAAAGTTCTTCATCAAGCTCAAGTCCGTCTTCGAGGGAGAGATGAACTAGCGTAAACGCCGCCCGTCTGCACCGCGGAAAGGCTGTCTTTGTCGAAGTCAGCCATCCCTCAAAAGAGAAAGGAGGATTATTATTATTATTATTGTTCATTCCAATCTAGTGGCTTCCCTTGCTGTGTGCGCGTTCTGTTTCATAATGGCATGTTCCTGGTTGTCACCTCGCTGGAGAAACACCCCCCTCTTATTCTCCCATCGCTTTAGATACTGTCTGAGACATGATTCTCCTTCTCTCTCTTTCTCTCTTGATTAGATGGTGCATTCCGTAACAGTCGAGTTCCAGTGTTAGACACATGCATCTCCGTACTACTCCGTGCCTTGTGTCAACTCGAATTTCGAATGCTTCGCTGCATGTTGCCGCTGCTGGTATCCGTCGTGCCGTTTTCGACTTCCACTCCTCGCTGCTGTCAGGATGGACATTCATGCAGTCACCCTTTTCGGTTCATTAAATGGGTAGCCAAATGAAATGGGTACAAGTACATTATGCAAGATATATTCGACGAGACTTGGCGTATTGATCTGTGCCGTCTTTTCTACAACTATGCATTTCTCGTTTCCACCATCCCTGTAGCCTCATTCCAGCAATTGATGTCCTTGTTCTCTCACAGTGCACAAACAATCCATTGTAGGACCTCAATCAGTCGCGTGCTTTTGTCCTCTGCACCCAACCTCCCTTCTCTATCCCATTATCCCTCGTAGCGACTGAATCTCCTTCAATTGCTCCAAGTTGGGTAGGAATACAAACATCTTGAACAGCATTGATTTCTAGGTAGCTTTCACATGTCGCATCTACCTCACTGACTCTCACCTCCTGATTCCAATGCATGCAATACAGACCGCCCCTTACTTGTCCTCATGTCATTCGCATGAAATTTGATGCTTCTCCTGCAGCGGCCCGTTGGGCATTAACGGTTGCATAATGATTCGCCATGGTCATTTGTCGCTTCGAGGTGCGCTGATCTGCGGAACTCCCAATTCTCTTTTGATTTGCTGTCCATTGTCTGCGACTTGACCGTTATTGTCTCACCCTTGTTTCCCTCAAACAGCTGGTAGAAGACCATGATATGGCACAATTGAACACATACTTCAGTTAATTAATATCCTTCATTCGTCCAAAATGTGCCAGCGATCTAATATCCTATTATACACGCAGCAATTGTACACACCAACCGGAATGTCATCATCATCATCATCATGTCTGAATATAAACATCAAATGGGACAATGGCCCTCCCGTCCGTGCCTCTGTATGACTCGCTCGTTTGTTCCAAAAACAAAAAACAAAACAAAAAACAATTACGCCGAATTCCCATCTATATATCCCCGCAGTCTTCACATCGTACTTGTATATGTCATGCTATGGATCCACGTGCCAAAGCTTCCACAATTCCTGCATCTCGCGCAGAACACATCATCTGATCTAGTGAGAATGTCCCAGTTGGGTAAGAAGAGGCAGCAACATCCCTGCCATGGTGGCCAGAGTGTCACGCATCTGGGGGCCCTTGGGCTTCCGTTGATGGACGGAGTTCACATCTGAGTAGCCGTTCATGCCCGTTCCGTGCTCGTGACTAGGCGAGACACTATCCTCCTGCATGGCATGCATGGCAACGTACCTGGTTGGCGACCGTTAGCATCTTGAACACGAGAAATGCCGGATCTGTACTTACAAGAACGTCCCGCCGGAGAATAAGAGGAGCATGCCAGTCCACCACTGTCCAGAGTCACCGTCTAGGTGATTGCCACCCAAGAGCGTAATCATAAACCATGTAGTTAAAGCACCTACGGGTGCGGCAAGGCTGAAAATAATCAAATGCCCTCGCGCGGCACGCTTCGAGAGGCCTTGCTTTAGCAGTACTGAAGTCAAGCCGAACGCAGCAGGCGCTTTGTGAATCATAATGGCGAGAAAGATGACGAATCCGAGTCTCATATTCGATGATGTCGCTGATGCACCCATGGCAATGCCATCCGCAGCGGCATGAATCACCAAGCCGACCGTGGTGGCAAGACTTCGCGCACTGCGAGGTGTTGGTGTAAGGGAGCCTAGGAAGCCATCTGCCTCCTCATCTATGGACGAAGTATCGCCTCCTAAGTTATCAAGGCTCATGTGCCTCGTCTCAGGCGCCGGTCGAAAGCTCTCAGTGGCATGTCTCGGTATCCTATCGATGAGGAACATTAAGACGAAACCAAGGATCATGGAGAATCCAATTTCAAGAGTCGGAATCTCGGAATGCTGCGCATGACTCCCTCCCGTCGGAGGAGGAACTACTGTCGGTGCCCCATCTAGCCCTTCGTCGTCTTCTCGTCTTGTTATAGCCGTGTGGCTCTGTCGCATTTCGATTCGAGGTAATGCGCTGCCTGCGCCATCCTCCGTTGTCCTTATCGTGGGGAATGTCTCAATAATATCATGGGCCTCGATCCCGAATGTCCAGGGGGATCGTCGCAATAAGCTCCGTGTTTTATGAATGCGAGAGGCCACTGCTGGAGCGGCAGCTGCTTCGATGCCCTCGGGTATAATAACTATAAGTGATGTCCCAACCAAAATTCCTATTCCAATGCTCGATATTAATCGCATCTGTGATTGTGTCAAGGTCATGGATAGTGGCAAGGCTCCGGCGAGGAATGAGCTATAGCATCGAGTTAGTCGAATCACGCCGTCTGTTTTTCGTCTCGTCATGATTGTACGTACGCCAATGCCATAACAACCTAGGGAAAAGAGTCAGTTCCATCATCAATGTCTCAGCCAGGAGCTTGGTGAAAGACTTACGCACAAGGCGACCAGCAAAATTAAACCGCCCATGGTGGAGAGCTGGTTGTGGCCGGCGCAAACTCAACTCAGTAGGAAAATAGGGGTCCGTTATTGAAAGGTCATCTGCGCAACATGGCCTTCGGGACCGGCGATTCCTCAAAAAAGAAAGATGAGACGATGAGAGCGATGACGGCCTCTGTTGAAGTGCGGAAGCTGCCGTTCGGAACAAGCGAAGATGTGAATTGGCGGCGAAGCAAAAAAAAGTGTTGAGTTTGCGATCGAAACAGAAATCTAGTGATCGGTTTTAGATCTGTCTCTCCCAATTCGTGTCACCCCATCCCTGGTCGTCGGACAAGCCGCCCAAGGCCCCACTTCTGTGATCTAGCTCTGGTCCGCTATCGCCCTACGGCAGAGAAGCTTAGATGTGCTATAAACTGTATCGTATAAGAAATCTATTCATAAATGTCTATTTAAATAGAGTGCTTGAAATTGGTTTATTTTAGATCCATGGATATGATGTACTATGTCAAGTGCATGTATAAATTAGAAGCTGTTTGGGCTCTGCAA
This sequence comes from Hypomyces rosellus, assembly GCA_011799845.1. Taxonomy (NCBI): domain Eukaryota; kingdom Fungi; phylum Ascomycota; class Sordariomycetes; order Hypocreales; family Hypocreaceae; genus Hypomyces; species Hypomyces rosellus. The sequence continues at coordinate 2,326,171 of WWCI01000003.1, forward strand.
GGAGCTTGACTTCTCTCGAGCTGTCTTAATATCGTCGGGCATTAGATACATGTATAGATATGGATCATGGTTGGGCGATTCACATGGCATACATAGTATATCGAAATTGGATAGATGGTAATTAATAAGTAATACATGATCACGGTGGTTCTGCCATCTTCCAACTGTCTTTGACTATTCCCCAGTCGTTCGAGACACTGGCGGGGCTGTAAATAGTGGGCAGTACAGTGTACATGTTGGCATGTTGGCTGCCGAACAGAAAGAAGTAGCCCCACGTGCAAGAGTCCAGACTCGGAAACATCAATCAACCTACATCTTCTGGCAAACTTCACTCGCTCGTTCTGTAACATCAACAACCAAGGACTTGGTCTTGAGCATGGAATTTCCACCATGAGCAGCGCGCCTGCATCGCCAAAGCGGCGCCACGTGCTGTCATCGATAAATCCAGAGAATTCGCCAAAGAGATCCCGACGAGATGATCGTGAGCGCGAATCTCCCGCCAATGACTCTGCCCCCCTAGGAGGCCAAGATCACCATGACCAGAGTCGCACAGACACGAAAAAACCGAGGAGCTCGCGGTTGAAGCTAAAGGGAGAGAGAAGTAAACACAGGTCTCGAGATGACCACAGCCGTGACTCCTCTCACCGACGTCATCACCGCCATCGTCGACAACGGCACCGCTCTCCCACGCCCCCGAACCCACACGATCCGCCGCAGCTTGACCCCGATGTAGCTTTTCGCGAATCGCTCTTTGATGCCATGGCAGATGACGAAGGCGCCTCGTACTGGCAGAGTGTTTACGGGCAACCGGTGCATGTCTACTCGTCCGAAAAGGTCGGGCCCTCGGGTGAGCTCGAGCAGATGACCGAAGAAGAGTACGCTACGTATGTGCGGCGGAAAATGTGGGAAAAGACTCACGCTGGACTTTTGGAGGAGAGGGAACGGCGCGAGAAGGAGCGCAAGAAGAAGAAGGACGAGGAACGACAGAATCGCAAACTTCACGAGGACATGGAACGTAGCCTTCGCCGGGGTGAAGAGCGCCGGAAAAGACGACGCTGGGTTGAGCGCTGGGAGGCATATACTCAGGCGTGGACAGCATGGGATGGTACGTTGGAGTCGATGTCTTGGCCGATGGAAGATGGTCAGCGAAAAGACATAAACGAGAAAGACGTCCGGGATTTCTTCATCTTCGGACTGGACCTAGAGGCCATTGGGGAGAAGGAATTTGCAACCAAGCTAAAGGATGAACGAGTGCGCTGGCACCCCGACAAGATACAGCAGAAACTAGGCGGACAGGTTGACAGCGAGGTCATCAAGGATGTGACTGCGGTATTCCAGATTGTGGATACGCTCTGGAACGACATGCGGTCGGAGAAGTCTTCGCGGTAGTAATCATGGCATTGGTTGGATGTAAATATTATCAACGACTGGATTAAGATACCCATTTTAGCTTTGGATCATATCCTCCTTGCCTTATTACCGCCTCGTATTGCGGGTTTATAGATTATTTCATGTGGATGGTCAGTTGATCGTTGCTGATGGAGTTACAATCTACGACAGGAAATAGATTTACTGTAAGAATGAAAGACTTGAGTTTTTCTTTTCTTTTTATAAACAATAAAAAATAGTAAATAATTTTCATTTAAACAACCTAGTAATGATCAATGGACCGTATGCGCCGATTGATGCAATTCCTCGGATTTGTAACATCGTAACAATCATTCTCAAAAAGCTCAACTCTCATAATAAGAGCTTCTTTGCGTGTAAGTGGTAGCTCATATCCGATGAGCGATACAACATATTAAGGGTATTTCCCAATCCTCCAATCTCTTTCCTCGTAGTTGAAGCTATTCAGCCGTGCCTGATGCTAAAACATCCATTTACATGTTGGCAAGAACAGCAGCACCACCCATCAAGGCGCCAAAGGCCATAAACGCAGTGGGCGCAGGCGCATGGTCCTTCTTCGCCGTCGACGCAGCCGCCGCGGCGGAGCTCGTCGCTGACGCCAGGCTCTCGCTCAGCTTCGAGGCCTCGCTCTGGGCGCTCGACTTGGCGCTGCCCGAGGCCGTGGCGATGACGCTGCTGAGGGAGCTGAACTTGGCACCTGCCTCGCTGGTCAGGCTGGCGATGACCTCGGAGGGCTTGGACTTGGCGGCCGAGGCGACGGAGGAGATGAAGGAGCCGGCGGCGGAGCGGTCCGCGTTGATGGAGGAGGCGGCCTGGCTGGCGATGGACCCGGCCTTGGAGCCGCCGGCGTCGATGGAGGAGTGGATCTCGTTGATGGCGGAGGAGGCGGCGCCGACGGCCCCCGTGACGAAGGTGGAGATGGAGTCGATGAGGTCGGGCTGAGGAGCAGGGGCGGGCTCAGCCTAGAGAGAAGATGTGAGTATGGGGGTGAAGAGATTCAATGGATAGGGGGGGATTGGTGACGACATACCTGAACCAGGGCGACGAGAGCAAGAGTAGCGATGCTGGAGAACTTCATGTTGACTGTGTTGTCGTGATGTAGACTAAACAATAAGATGAATTATAATGAAATTATATAGTTCTCAAGTAGTAATGAGATCTCAATGACTGTATTAGATGGAATGAATATCTTGTTGGGAAATAAAACCAGATGTCCAAGGGGGAAGCACCGGGGATCTATATATACAACACCCACCCCCCAAAAAACCAAACCTACACCATTCCAAGGTAATGTTGACTTTGGTTACCACACACAGCCCGGTAAAATCGATCTGCATCCATAGCTTCCATCATAGCTCAGGCCTCCCCCCCTACCATCACCCAAGCCGGCATCGAGGCTTGGCTAATGTGGAGGTGGGGGATGAAACCCTGTTGCACCTCATTCCAGAAAAAGAATCAAGGAGAGAGTACGGAGGAACAAAAAAACACACCATGGAGCCAATCAGCCTCAGCTCAAATAGGTCTGGATCCCTGGTTCGGGGTCCTTTTTCTTTGTGTGTGATGCTAGCCGTGTCCTGCGCCGCAAGCTCTGACATCAGAGGGGGAGGGACTACGTACGAGTTACCAGGGTTATGACGCTTTTGGGTAACACAAAGCAAGACAAGATACAAGAATTTTTGTATCAACGGTTGCGGGTTTTAAAGGAGGCTATTACATACAGGTAAAGTGAGTAGCGTAACACGGGAAGAAGATTACCTACCTGTTTATTGGGTTTGTGTCGAAGCGGTGTCCTGTTGCTTGGACGTTGTTCAAAAAAGCAAATGGGCTTGGTTTGAGTGGTGGTTTTGGTGGTGGCATTGTGCGTTGCGCCACATATTTACTGGCAACTTGAACTATTGTACATTTTACGAACCGGAGGATGTGAGTGAGGTAAATCGGTATGAAAATAACCTTTATCATAAACGTCCCTAATGTCTCCTTAGCAAAACGCAAGTGAAAGGAAAGAAATAAAAAAAAAAAAAACCATAGTCCAAAGTCTTGCGCCAGCACGGCAACTCTCATTCCACTTGATATATTTCCGTACCTTTTTTCTCACCTCGATAACAAGTTCTAGAGACTTTGCTTGGTTTCTGTTTAGATCAGGCTCTGAAGGACCCAGCTGGGGCAGATTTTAGTTGATGCTACTGCTACAGCTGGCAGTCTGTTTTTGGAAACACATTGCGCATCTTCCTCTCTCCTTTTTCTCTCTTCCTTTGCCGAGCTGAGCCACTTGTTCGTCACAAATGGCGTCACAGCGGATGCAGCACCACCACCAACCTTCGATTTGCCCTGTGTGGATCAAGGCAACGCTAGGCTAGGCTAGGCAGGGGGTGGAGCGGACAAAACATCAACCCCATAAATTTTCTCCTCATCCCAAAATCGTTCCTACTGTAGTATAGCCCAAAAACTTGCCAACATCAGAAACATTAACATACTTGTACAAAATGTCGATACCCAACGAAGCTCTTCAAAAGGTCGGTTAATAAAGCTCAATCGTAGAGAGAGAGAGAGAAGTGTTTCTTCTTAACCCTGCTTAAAATAAGAAACTGATGGTAACAAAATTTAAAAATATATAGTTGGTCCGTGAGATTGAGACGCAAGCCGTGGCTGCGCAGCAGCAGATCGGCCTGGCTCGCTCTCAGATCACGGCGAAGCAGCGCGAGCAGCGCCTGGTCAGACTGACGCTCGGCGAGATGGACACTCTCCCCAAAGATGCCGTCGTCTACGAGGGCGTTGGCAAGATGTAAGGAAACCCAAAAAGTCCCACATGAACAGCCCTTCTTCTGCTTTGTTTTTATGAAAATCTACCTAGAAACTAACGGTTTGCGTTTACCCCGTGGCCTTTCAGGTTTGTCTCACTGCCCGTACAGACTCTGCGGCAAAAGTTGACTCGCCAAACGGGGGACCTGGAGGGCGATGTCGAGAAGTTGAATCAGAGGTTGCATTACCTGGAGACTACGCACAAAAACAGCCGTGAGCATATCGAGCAGATGCTAGGTGCCAGGTCGTGAGCTTCAGTCTAGGAGAGGGGAGGGGAAAAGGGGGGGTATGCATGGGGGGTTTTGGTTGATTACATGATACTAATCTACATTTACTTTCCTCCCCAATGAGTATAATCTTTGTTGGGCTCAGAAAATGAGTGATGATTTTTGGGGGAAAAGTTGGTCATATGGTGGTGATGTTATGTATCCTCTGTCAGATTACTCGTAAAGTCTCCCATCAGAGTTGATGGTGGTGTGTTCCATCCATACCGCGCCTCTATAGTAATAACTCACATATTCCACCACCACTACGGAGTACAGAGTACAACTTCATTCCGATCAGCCGCATCACACGATTCAATCCTCCAACTATACGTAATATCATCTCGTATCCTCCCACTCACTCGTAACACAATGAAGATGGCGTAATTTCACCCAGTGGCTTGATCCTTTTTCCAACAAGTCATGTTTCTCAATCCATAGCTGCCCAGCATGTCATGCTCAAGCGTACCCCGGGTTTTACCCTCTCAAGAAAAAAACTTGTATCCTCGATCCAAACAGCGTTGTGGAGCTCCAAGCAGAAACAATGTAACTTTTCCATCTGCATGTTGTCTAATCCCTGTTTTCCGCTGCCCCCGAGCTATGCCAAACAGGGGTTCATTTTGGCAAATGACGAGCTTTGCTTTCCGCGAGAGTGAGATCTTCAATGTTTGTTACAAGTACGGGAGTACCGAGTAGTACTATTTGGTCTATCCTTTTGCTCGAAATATGCCTGATGCCCCCCCATCCACCATGCCTTCAAATCACTACACCGAGTCCCTGAAAGCGTCTAGACTTTCTTCCCCCCCTTCACAGGAGAAAAAAAAAAGAAAGTTCCAATAACGTTTCCGGATATTTGTGTCCCTGACTTCAAGGTTGTTAAAATCAACGCTATCACCAGCCACGGGCTGATAGGCAAGCCACACAACCGCCTCGCCTCGTCTTGCTTTGCTTTGTTTTGCTTGCAGTCGAAATGCAACCAGTCGTGCCAGTCCTCCCCCGATCTCGAGTCAGCAACGCCTCCCCTGCGCACATCAGGCTGAGTAAACGGTATTAAGAAGACCAGGCCTCGAAACATCATTCCACCTCTGGCAGACGTTATTGTCAAGTAGTCCAAAGTTAGAGATGCGCATTGGCAACGACCCGAACCCAAAAGGCACGATACGATAGAATAGTGACATATCCCCTACGACCAAGCCACACACTCGTCATTGTCCTCCCCAACTCACATTTTCCATCGTCATCAACTACGTGTGCCAGTGTAGAAGAGGCATGCGTGTGTGTCCACGCGTTCCATTGAGAAAAAACGTCCTAGGTATTTTATGGTAAAAGAACACCAAAACTGCCGATCCCCTGTAATACAATGCATGCATGCACGTGCCCTGTTCCCCGATTTGCGCCATCAAACCTCCCGGTAAGGCGAAATACCCTTCTTTAGCTCTGCAACTATCTCGGCCGCTTCGTCAGCCCCCCGAGCCTCGAAATCGTACCGTTTGCTTTCCGTAGCCTTATACACAACGAGCTATTTTTGGGAGCACCATGTGTCAGTTGCTTATACCGCTTTGCAGGAAGAAGAACTAAAAAGGAGGCTGAGCCACTCGCAAACGTCCCATTCGGGCAGTTGGAGCTTGCCACAATCTTCTCTTCATTGGTTCATGGGAAGGAAAAAAACTTACTTTGACGTTTGTAGGATGCTTTCGTGGCACCTTGCATCCAATCACGTTGCTGAAATGCACCGTCGTCGTCTTGCCCCCGCCATCGTATACTGGCTTGCCTCCCGACGCTGGCACAATGTGAATATACTCGCCGTCAATCACCAGAACTCGCTCACTCATCCCCACGATTCGCATTGGCTGCTTACGCCAGACCGTGTACTTCTTGTAGTTTGCGCTACCGATTTCGTCCTTCTTCACAACCCCTCGAGCCAGTGGGTGCGAGCCGCCAATCTGGTTCTTCTTCTTGTCCTTCTTCTGGACTTGGCTGTCCAGCAGCGGCATGGATGACTTGGGTGACGAGCTTCCTGGTGAACCCGTCATGGCCAGGGGACCGTCCGTAGCAAATCGCCTGCGGTACAACTCCAGGTCTGATACATTTCCAATCGATGACACTGGTCGATCGAGCATCACCACTGCTCCGGATCCAGGAATCTTCAACACATGGTTGGCTTTGTCGAGCTGTCTCTTACGACACACCAGATCCAGCACCTCTGCAAGATACATTTCCGTGGTAATATCAACGGTAACCATCTGACCCGCTGCGATATCAGCAGACATGATGTAAATACGCAACAGTTTCTGCTGTCCACGATTCATATTCGGTGTCGTAGATCGTGCTTGGGGTGCATCCGCAAGAAACGTGTTTGCCCGGTAAGTTGTAAATAGGATAGGATTTTGCCTTGCGCGTGCTGGTGGCTGTGGCGTGTTTGCATTGGTGGCCAAATTCTTTGCAGGTGAAGCCTCTTCAATTGTATCGTCGCCTCCATCCTCATCCTCTTGGGGCGTCAGCTTCTGGTTCTCTTCAAATTCCTCCTCGGTAGCCTCTACGATCGCAAACTCATCATATACTTTCGAGTTGGATCGCATTCGTCCACCGCCTCTCATATTGGCATTGTTAACCGTCGTGAAGTCCGTCAGGGGTTTTGTCCGCTCAAAGGGTTTAAAGTCATCGTCCACTTCACCCCCTTCCTCAACCATTCTGAGCATCCACCAGTTGATGTTACGCTTCTTGGATGCGATGTTTGGCTCCCTCTTCTCCTCGTTATAGCGATACAAGCCTAGGCCAATCAAGTCGGCTACAGTGACGGCCCTTTCCGCGCCCTGTCCATCGTGAACTCTAGGACGCATAAAGACTTCAAAAGGCTTGTTTGGTATCTTGGAGAAAGCTGCGTAAATGCGGACGGCAATGGCGCCTTTAGTTCCTTGACCACTAATATGAGCAAACTTTTGAAACGGAATGGTGGATTTATGTTGTTTGGCTTTTAGTGCTGCCGACAGCAAGCTCCGAGGTTGTACAACGCTCAAGGGGCGTATGGTGCTCATCGGTCGTGGAGGTGGTAGAGCATCCAACCTAGGTATCGGTGGAGGCGCCTGAGATCTTCTGATTGTAGACTGCCTTGTAAAGTTCTTCGGGGGAGTGCCCACTACCTGCCGAGTGGGGGATGCATTGATAGGGTTCTCTACGACATCCAGAATAGAAGCTTCGTCAATGCTGGCTGCATAATCTCCCAGCATGTCCTCATCGGAGTCATCATCATCGTCCTCTTCCTCAGGTAGTATAGTCTCTATCCGTTGCATTCCGGGCGAGGGTTCTTCATTGATTTTATCCTGCATTCGCATTGCCCTGGTTGCCATCCGCGCTGCTTCTCGTGCTTCTCGATGTTTATATACGGTCGGTACGTCAAACTCATTTTCGGAAGACACTTCACTGCTGGTAACTGTATCTCTTCGTGGTCGCCCTGGGATTGTCCCTACAGAAGTCCCCGTAGAGGTTTGAGAGTCCCGTCGTGGCGCTCTAGGTGATATGCTCCCGATAATTGGTTGTCTCAGCTGGGAGTTCTGGAGGGGCGATGATCCCGCACGATTTCTGACCGGCATTTTGGCAAACTTTATCTGCTGAGCTGCTCGGTGTTCCGCTTCGTCTTCACTGTCGTCGCTCAGGTCGCTGCTGTCTTCTTCCATCTGTTCCCGGCGCCTGCGCCGCTTAATAGCCGCCCCAGGACCTACGGTATCAGCCCCCCCTCCCGTGAGCATGCCTCCGTCTTCGAGGCCATCTTCTAATGCGAAGCCAGCTTGCCGTGGAGCTTGGAAATATTCGGATGCGATAGCGGTCGGGATCGGGGGAGAGTGTGTCCGCTTGATGTGTGATGAGGTCGGTCGCCAGCCAGCCGCTTTGAATGGGGCCGTGTTGAGAACGCTGTCGTTGACGGTGATTAATCGTTCGCCTACGCCGTCGGCAATCTCATTGAGGTAACTGGTGCGAAGCTGGTACGCCACGAGTCTGAATTGCAAATGTCAGTAGTCTGCTGTGCGGCCTAGATGCGGTCATAGTAAACAGTCCATGCAGGGCAACCCACTCTTCCAGTTGAATGACAGACATGATGGATTAAGAGGGATGAGGACAAAGACCGCGCATTAGAGAGCGACCCTATAGGAAGAAAAATACATCAGAGGCAGTACGTGTTCACATGTTTGTCGAACATCAACAAGCCTAAGCGTCAAGGTAAAGAAAGTGTAGAGGCAACGAAAGTTAGATTGTTGATGCAGGTCAGTAGTCGGAAGTTAACGTGGGGTACTATCGAAGGTTCGATAAGGCTGACCCCTGCTGTAGAATTAATGCATGGGCTTAGTGTCCGGCGCGTAAGCGTCACAGTAGCATTTTCAAACCCGCGCCTTTCATCGACCTTGAAACATCCCGGATATCACATCACCAAATCCCAGTCTTTGCAACAAATTCCGTCGCAGTTCACGGATAAATCTTCAACATGGGTCTAGTTGACTATTCCGAGTCCGAGTCTGAATCCGAAGCCCCGGCTACAACGACAGCAAAGGCTCCCCAGCCCAACACCAAGAAGCCGGCCTTCCAGAAAGTCGTTGACCGATCCAATCCGGGCAAAATCATCGTCAACCTTCCCCAGGCAACAGCTACAGCCTCAACAGCCAGCGATGAGCCTCCGACTAAACGTGCGCGGACGGGCGGTGGCGGTGGTCTCTTCTCCGGGCTCAATTCGTTTCTCCCGGCTCCTAAGAATATCGGCAAACCAGGAGTGATCAAATTATCCTCAAGCCAGACAAGGCCAGGTGTTCACTTAAAGACGAGTTCAGAAGTCAGCTTCAGTCATGATGGAGAAACGTCGAGTGGTTTTGGGAGTACAGAGATGACATCAGGGGACATGGGCCTACCACCGCCGAAACGGGCAGCCGAGCCTTCAATACCAGATGGACTGAAACCTGCCGAGGAAGTGAAGCTTGTAGGGAAGCCTTTAATGTTCAAACCGCTCTCCGTTGCACGGAATAATAAAAAGAAGAAAATTCCCGGGGCAGGAGGTGCTAAGGCTCAGTCGGCGGCCGTCGCAAGCAAACAAACACCAAGCCAGGCTACCAATTTGGTGGCAAAAGAAGAGACCGCCCCAGCTCCGCTACCTAAAAAGACTTCTCTGTTCTCTCTGCACGTCGAGGAACCGTCACTACCTTCATCGTCAAAAGAGAGCCAAGCGTATGAACCACTATTTGAAACAGGAGAAAGCGCCGACCAGTATCCTACAGATATTGATTATTCACAAGCCACACATACACAGGCAACCGGAGCAGGTAATGAGTCATTAGATACCGTTGCCGATGACTTGAACCTTTCTGCGGCGGCAAGACGGGAGCTATTTGGCCGAGGAGGAAACCAGACGACAAAGAAAGTCATCAACTTCAACATGGACCAAGAGTACAGGCACAACGAGGGAATCCGGGCCGCGGGCGAGCAGCAAACTCATAATCCTATCCGCTCTATCCAGAGCGGCAAGCACAGCCTCAGACAATTGGTGCACAATGTTGTAAATCAGAGAGACGCACTGGAGGAGAGTTTCGCAAAGGGAAAGACGAATCGAAAAGAAGCATCGAGCAAATATGGTTGGTAAAAAGAGGAAGAAGATTGAAGCTATGATACCCAAGAATTCAGACCTAAATGAACAAATATATGCCTATATCCCATCCGTTCGGCAATGCCATGCCATGCCATATGCCTGATCCAACAACGCCGGTTCACCGCGCTACCCTAAGATGTCCCAAAAATGATGTATGCTTTGTTACATACATGTATGAAAAGAAAAATGAAGAAGAGAAAGAAAGAAAGAGAAAGAAAAAAACATATCTGGGGCTTGAAGCAAAGGAAGTTCTAGCAGGTTTCTACTGCCGCTGTCCTCCCGGCTCCTTTGAAGCCGTTATCCACCATAAGGAACCCCCATTCGCCACGAGTTATGGGGGAAATATCATCATATCCGTTCGGTGTCGTCGGGCCCACTTTCGTTGGGCCCCGATCCGGACTTAGAGGGTAAGAGGTTATTGGGTGTGAGCTCAAGGGGTGTGCCGTCAAGGGGTGCGCCGTCAATGGCTGAGCGCTCAACACCTGGTCGATGGTGTTGCGGTTGTTCCAAGCGTGGGCCGATCGATCGACCGGCCGGGCTGTGCGGTCCCCGTCGTCGTCCTCGCCTCTCCGGGCTTTGAGCTTGGATTTGGGCTCAAAGTTGGTTTGCAGCTTGAGCTGGGGTCCAATTCGCCGGGGGGTAGGGGGCTTGATGACGTGCATCGCGGTAATGGCAACACCAATAATGTTGGGGTCAAGGATCGTGTCGGAAGGGCTGAGATCTCCATCATCGTAATCATCGTCTTCGTCGTCGTCATCAGTACTATCGTCGTCAAATGAGCTAGTCAAAGGTTCGTAGAATCCCGGCTCGGGGATCTTTTCCAGCGGCATGGGCATGCCAGATATGCCGCCGAATCGTTCGGGGCCGCCATAGGCACGTCGATACATGAGGTCAAGGTCGGTAATGGCATGGCTGCTGACGCTAAGCCAGTCGTATGACCTGAATAGATCTGGTTTGGAGATTTTGGCGCCGTTGCTCGCCAGGATGAAGCGCCGCAGTTCGTCAACGGCATCTTCTAGTCGTAAGGGGGAGTTTGTTTTGTAGTAGCTCGAGAGGGCACTCTTGACACTGTATAGGCGGTCAAGCGCTAAGAGGGTCAGGCCATCGGAGGAGAAGAGGATTTCGTTTTGGACAACGGAGTTTTGGAATAGTTGGTTTGTCAGTTCGCGAGTGGATGTGCTGACAAAAGGTGTAAGCCATGCGCTCCTGTGAGTTAATGGTTAGTGAAAAAAGGCTCATGGTTGATGGGCATCAGGTGGATGCTTTACCCTAAGCCGTACTTGATCCCGGCCTTGGAGATGGTAGTTTTCATAACCTTCTCCGCGGTGGGGGACATGTCGCTGGCGTAGAAAAAGCGGAGGCTGGAGGAGTTGGGGGTCGGGGGTCCATTCGTTTCTGTTGTGGTGATGGAAGTCGTGGTAGAAGGAGTCATGGGTGGTGGTGATAGCGGAGTGGTGGGTGAGAGAGGCCATCGTAATCTTGGAGATTCAAGGGCGGCACTCATCGGAGGATATCCTGGAGAGGCAAGGCCGCCCCTTGGTGTTTCGTTGGACCGTTTTGAAACACGCTGTGATGCCGAGCGGACCAACTTCTTGAAGGCAACAACAGGGCTCGAAGCAAAGGCCAACCGGCTGCTGCCGACACTGCCCCCGGTGACGGGTGGGGAGCCGGGAGTCAAGGGGCTGCATAGACCAGGAGACACGTGAGAGGGGAGGATGGCAGGCAACTGATAATCCCTCCTGACGACAACGAGTGTGAGATGGAGGGATTTCTTGGCTAATCGGCTGGAGGTGTATTCGAGGGCTGATGTGAGATGAGGGGGCAGGTGGTGGGCGTCGAGTATTGAGGGTCCCGCCTCAAGAGGGGAGGATATCTTTTCCTTGAGGGCCATCATGATGACTGATGATGACTTGGAAAAGGATGAGAGAAGCGAAGCAAAGCAAAGCCAGTTGTCGTAGTTGTGGTTGTAGTTGTAATTGCAGTTGCAGTTGCAGTTGTAGATTGAAAGAATATACAAAAGGAATGCGATTGATGAAACGAAGAATAATGAAAGTTAAAAAAAAAAAAGATCCCCAAAACTCTTGTCGTCTTAGTTCACATCATAGATTTGCCTCCCAAATTAATTTGTTGCCGCCTCCTCCGCCGTCAACGACGTGGGTTGTAAGAGGGAGAGAGTGGATGGAGGTTGGGGATTTTTCGAGGTGGGAAATATAGTCGTATTGTAATTGACGATGTCATCGAAAAAAACAAACAATAATAATAATAAAGAGGCTCAACTATCAAGGGCCTTGCAGCGAAAAACGGACTCCACTCAGCTCTAAAGTTATTTTAAACAACGGAACAAGATGGATCGTTTTGTTGTCGACAAGACTTGTAGACTACGGAGTACGGACCACGGAACTATGGAGAGAGAGAAGGCTACTAGTACGTAGATGCTACCCACAACTGCACCCACACCCACAGACCTCGGCGCGTAGGGGCGTAAGGGCGGATGGGGGGGTGGAATGGGATCCCATGCATGTGTTGTTTACTTTGGCAGCGTCTGAATGGCAGGCCTGGGTGTAGCGTCCTGACGTATGCAGAGGCAGGGTGGACCGTGGACCGTGGACAGACGCCATGCAGAAATATGAAACCAAAACGACGGGTCATCCGTGGAGCCACGAAGGTGAGTTCGGAAAATAGAAGCACAGTTGGTGGTGTTGGTGGTGGTGAGTCTTGACCAACAACAGGAGACAAATCTCAAACGCAAAATGTCAAAACACGGGAGGCTGGTAAAGAAGAAACAAGCAAAACAGACAAACAAACACGCATAACAGCATGGAAAAAGAAAGGGGGGATGCACAAGACGGACCAACAGTCAAAAGGACGCATAACTAGATCGGATTGGATGGATGGGGATCCGGATTGTTGTGTCTCCTTTGTGCGTGTGTGTGTGTGTGTGGACAGACAGAGAGTCGTGAGATTGACGAACCCCTCATTGTTTTTTTCGGTCACCGCCAGTGGGCGGGAGCGGCAATGATTGGTCAAAGCGTAGCGCCCGGCGGCTACAGACTGTTATTTTAGGATGGTGCTTAAATCGATTGGCTACAGCGTCTCTACAGCGTTCTTGGGGGTGGATTTGCTTTTAGGGTGCAGGTGCTTTAGGGTCTTTAGGGTCTTGGGCCTTGCATGAGCAGCCGAAGGAACAAGTCCAGAGCAGAGGCAGGTCGTCTAGGTACCTACATGCCTGCCTACTAGTAGTACCGTACCTAGGGTTGTTGCATTGGGAGGGCAGATCCGAAGCGATGATACTCTGATTCTGTCTGTTCCAAGACGAACCCGGAACTATTTTCATAAAAATAGAATATTTATTGGCAAAGAAACAGGATGGAACATGATCAAACATGGTATTTTATCCCGAGCAATTCAACATAAAACATGTGTCATCTCAGCTTCACACGTTGTTTCTATGCGCGCGGCCGGGCCAAGCCAGAGACCCTTGCAGCAGCAACAACCATTTGCCACTTTGGATATGGAGGAAGGGAAGAAAAAAAGGGACAGGCAGGCGGCAGACAGACAGCATCTAGATCGTTGTCGCAGATCACATCGCCAAGCGGGTAACACTACCCTATCGTTTGCGGATATTGATCCTGCTTCATTGGCCGTGAGGGGGGGGGATGAGGGAATACATCCCGCATTGCATCCTTGGTCACCTGTGCGTTCCATCTTTTTGTTGTCATTCTTCAACTGGTTAAAGCCCGCCAATTTAATTTTCAGCCTTCATGTACAAGGCAGGTGTTTTTGATTCTAACGTATATTTATTTCCTTGGCCACGGGGTTACTTTGTATGCACGGGTAGGTAGCGGAGAAACAGCATGTAGGCTGGCTGGCCTCGTTTGCTGCGACCTGGAGGGGCCATCAGGTGGTCGCTTCACCATAAGGCATCTAAACCCTACCTAGTCATTTAGGGAGCGCGAATCTTTGCTCCAGGAGACCATATGATGCTCTTCTGTGTAGTATTTCCAACCCTACGAACAAATTGGTAGGGTCGTAATCTTCATTGTTGCCGAATCTAGAGGTCAATCTTGACTGATACTGCACGGCGGGTAATTTATTCCATGTAGATACGTCCAATGGCTCCATTGTTGCAGGTTCACATGACTGACGATATGTTGTGTAACTTGATAGACTATCTAGTATCTGGTACCTACTAGGTAGTAGGAGGTAATCAACTTACCTGGCATCTTCATCATTCATGCATCCGTTGCTACCTCGAATTCATCCGTTATGGATCCCAATGCACTCCCACTATACGGCATATCTGCTATCCATGGATCCATGGATATCTTCTCTTTCATATTGAGCCGCAAAGCTTGGATGTGGTGGGCGCGGCAACTCTCACTGTAGTTCCTGTCCTGAGCCGAGCATGGACGTGTTTGCAGCCAGCACCCCCACTAACAGTCATGGTCAGTCGACAGCGGGGCTCATCACGGGGCACCATAACGCTGCTGTTAGTGACCCTGCTGCCGTGGAGACAGACCCCCTCCCCCCCCGCCTGTAACAGACGTTTCAACGCAACCCCAGCAACCCATCGCGGTTCATTCTCTTCCAACCTCCAACCCCATGCATCGACGCCCAACGCATCCCCCTCAAGCTTGGCCGTCTCCATTCCCCTCCCTTTTGTGGACCGTTATGCAATCTTCTTAACGTTCTTCTCGAATCGCTTACTCATGGCTTAACCCGTGAAATTTCTTTCCTGCCCCAGCATTGCTTGCCGGAACGAGTCGTGCGTGACTGGCTGGCTCTCCATGTCATGATTCTGTTGAGGCTCTGTGACTCGACGGGCTTTCTGCCAAGATTTTTCGGTCTCTTCTATGGACTCTTGGCTGGGCCAATGCGAAAAAACTAGTCGCTATCATTGCATTGATGCTTTAAGCCAGGAGTTGGCATAGTCTTGGGCTGCTGCAGCTGTGAATACAGCCTTCAGGAGTTCGGCTCCCTTCTGACAGTCACAAACTGTCTCATACATGATACGAAGCACCACGCATTGTATGCCATCTCGCGAGTCAACATGTCGATCAATCACTACCTAGGAAAGTCTCTCAGAAAGACTCCAGTGGTACGGTGACCTGTCACTAGGAGCAGACGGCCGCTTCTCAGCGACCATCCGCCCTAGTCTCAGAAGAAGGCAACTCTACAGGGGAATTTTCGAGAGGCTTGCCGCAGTCTCCGACAAAATGCGACATTTTTCAGCTTGTCAGGGTCATATATGAAATCCTTTCGTTGCAGTCAACCCTCAATGCTGTTGACCTGTGGATCCTACGCCGTTCTGCAACTTCTCTGTGGCCCTCTGCGATGGCCTATTCAAGTGGCGTTCGGTTGCTGTTGTTTTTGGATTCAATATGCTCGCCTCATAAAGAAGCAGCCGTGCAAGTTCTGCGTGCACTCTGTGTCACCATGCTAGGTGTTTCGTTGTCGTTGGCCCTTGACTCGATATCCGCTCTTCGGCCAAGCAGTCGCTCCACAGCAGATTGATGACTTCCCGCGGTCGCCCTCATAAGCGGCCCAAAGCCATACGGACACATGTCCATCGCCTACGCACCATTCTCGATTAGGAACCATATAGCGGCCGTTTCCCCCTCGGAGCGGTCCAGACAAGCGGTGTCCACCCTCATCTACTCTTTGACTCGGTATTGCCGTCTCGGTCAAGGAGAAACCGCATAAGTTTTAGGTCGTTATTACGAACTGCGAAGCTAAGTGGCCTCAAGGTGCAGCAGTGTAAACCGAGTCTATCTTGGCACTTTTGTCGGCAGGTGTCCTTCTACGCTTCTGGGTTTACCAGTGAGGAGCTACATGACCCAAGTCACCTTGGCCAACATTGGTGATGGGATGATGGAGAAACGCTTCCATAACAGCCTCATAATTTCTCCAAACAGTCGAGATGATCAGATAAATGTTTGGTTCGCCTTTCACGCACACGCCCCTATCGACGAGCAGCAGTGCCTCGAACTCTGCTGTTGTTAGGTAGAGCATAGTGGCGTGATTTGATTGCCCCATGGCCTAAGCTCTGATTGGATCAATTACTTTCTTCCGAGGGGTATTGAGTTTGGTGTATCTTTTTCATATTTGGGCTGTTATCGCAATAACCAAGGAGCATTTGAATGGAGAACATGGCCCCGCAAGAAGACAGGCATGATGCACACTGGTACATCGGATCCGATCCTGGTCTTTCCTCAAAATCTTCGCTTGTGCTGCAAGACCTATTCTCAACGTTTCTGGATGAAGAATGATAATGGTGGGTGACGATGTCTGAGGAAAATTTGAATTGGGGGTCATTAATCCCTGGTCCTGTCTAAGCATCCCTCCGCTTTATGACAGTGGACTCGGTAGACAATGTCACCTTCTGCGTCGGCAGTGGGAAAAGGTATATACTATGACGACATCTTATATCTCTGACAGACTTTGCTCATGAAATTCTGCTTCACCGACTTCTACCGCAAGTGCGTGCAGAAGTCCGGCCATAGTAAGCGACCTTTTCGCGCATGTACTTTGTGTTAGATATGCGGGGCCGTTCCGTTTGGCTCTCTTGCCTAACATCTCGTACGTTCATTACATCATTGTATGCGGGACTGTGTATATTGGAAAAGAAACGCTGTTGAGTCTGGGTGATTTCCTTCCAGTTTGGGAAGTTGAGGTGAGGTTGGGAACTAACCCCTGGAGATGGGATGTTTTACCGAAACGTGCATCCCACTTTCTACCTTTGGGACCCTGATCGGATTTATTGGTGCAGATCGACGGTTTACTCTGCGAGCATGGTAGTGTAGATGTGTGCTCGATGGAATGTATTTGTGTGTCTTTACGTGCCATGTCCTATTTGACCTGGAGATTGAGGGTTCCCATAGGAGTCAACTAGCAGCGTCAAATGCTTGGTCTTCTTCCAATAGGTCGACTGTTGTAGGGACTCCTAGACTCTCGTGTGTCAAAGCTGGTCAAGTTAAGGCTTTGGGTTTTGATGCTTTGTAAAGTCTGTGTATAAGCTTCCCCTTAAATTTTCTTAAGGCTCTCTGGTAGAGAGGTTCACCCTTATTGAGCGGTGTAGCAGATTTGCCAACAATTAACCCGCTTCTTTCCCACCCTTTCTACTAAAATTGCCATATATATCTGCGATACCAACGTATTTCCTCGGGGGCTGTTTATAAGTTCAATGCTGGATGTGGATCCATTTCACCATTCACAAATGTCGTTAGATTCCACTCCTTGCTCCGAGTCTCAACCTCGTGGACATTATGGCTATTACTTGTACTGTTTGCGTAGTTCATTTTTGTTGAATAAGTTTTTAAGATCATCCAATTTAGCTTTGTAACCTCCGAATAATGATGTCTACTTTTACTATTTGATGGCTGTTGAGCACTCGGTCGGACTAAGCTTCAATATTTTAGAGCACGATGCAGAGATTTCTAACCCTATTAGACAAGCTTACGAGGCATGTTACATGTTTATCTCTGCGAAGAGATCCTTTAGATAAATACTCATCGGAAATGACCTTGAGCTGGTCTGGAGTACCTGTGAAATATTGGTGGAATCTCTCGTGAGTTCCATTTCCAACCAGGAATTGACAGCCCCTGAAATTGGTGTTGGTGTTGAGGGCTAGGTATGTAGTTACACAATAAACAGTCTTCCTCGGACACAGAAACGTATATTGAGGTAAACATCAATTCATGTGGTATATAATTATTTGTTTAGTCATGATATGTCGCGCCAAGTGCGCATGAAAGTCAATCCAAGAAGAGAAAATCCTCCAATCCAAGCCCATTCAGAGTTGAAAACTGAAACTCTCAACTAAACTCATCACGAAACCAGGTCGCGACTTTAGGCACGTCCGTAGCAGTGTCCGTCGCTGCCGCAGTAGGTAGTTCCCTTGCCACAGCAGGCATTGGCACAACAGCCAACGGCATTGGACGGGCAGCAGAAGTCGTAGCGGTTGCAGTAGAGCGGGTAGCTGCCGGGGCAGCTGGCGGCGGCGGCGGCGTTGAGGACGTCCTTGCCATGGTTGAGCTCGAGGCGGTCGCCCGCGTAGTCGGTGTTGACATCGCCGGGGGCGATGGAGGCCTCGTTGATGCCAAAGGCGCCGATCTCCTCGTGGGCGAGAGTGGTGCCCAGGAGGGAGACGAGAAGGGCGGCGTTGGTGAAGAAGCGCATTTTGAATGGATGAAGTTTGTTGTAAGTGTGTTGTTGTAGTTCTAGTCGAGTGATGGTTAGTGGTGAGGCAAGCTTTTTAATGTCTGAAGGGAGAGCTCACTGTTGAGTAGCTTGAACTGAGACTCGAGTTGTCCTGGTCTTAGGGCTATCAACCTATCTCAACGGGATGTCGCTCGCCCTTTAAATACTTCATGTTCAGAGTCATCCGGACCATCAGGCAAGACAATGGCTTGAGCATGCAAGGCACACAACTCAAAAAATAAGCTTAGGGGGAAAATTACTCCGTGTGCCTACACCTCAAGGCCATGATCATCCACCGAAGCTGAAGCCAAGCACCAGTGCATCATCCCTTTACCGACCCCAAGTCCCCCTCCCTAACTGAGACAAAGAAACACACCAGCCCTGTGGTGATGAGTGCAAAGCGTTGATCATTCCCTCTTTGGGGCGTCACAATGGCCCAGCGCTAGGAATAAGGTTGAATCCGAGAGATCCACCATGACAATGTCACAGACTTTGAAAGGAAGAAGAGTCATTTTTAAAACTTGGCGAGAGGTCATGAAACGATTGGGGGGGACTGCGAGAAAGAGAGAAGGGGTGTTCATGTGATGGTGTTGTTTTGGGGTTGAGCACGTGAGCTATGTGTATGAGCAACAGAGGCAGCGTGCGACGTCCATATTTACTCGTCTTGGTCTGCCTCTTTCAAATTATCTGAGATTCTCTGAACCTTGAAGTAAACGCAAACTCGTTTTACAACAAGTACGAAGCTGTCAAATTCACCGTCGGACACGATGTGACGAAACAGGTTGGACGATCACCGCAAAAGCTGAACTTGGCGAGATTAGCTTCCCCAGACTCTTCCCCAAAGAAGGCAAAAAAGGGGGGAAGGGGAAAGATCATGGCGCAAACGGGTAATTTTACGCAAAGTACCGGCTACGTACCGGGCAGTTGGGAACAATAAACTTGACAAGACACCCTCAGCTTTGTCGATCATCTATCCATACGGTTGGTAAAAAAAAACTAAAAAGTATGGGTTGTCATGTATAAGTTATCTTGGCGAGAATGAGAATGGGAGGGGGGAATGTGCCCATTTTTAGGTAAAACTTGGACACGGGTCATTCTCGCAGCGAGTCGGAATGATTCGAGACCCGAAATTTTCTGGGGGTGGGTCACGGACGGAGCTTGGCCTGGATGACTAGAGCACGCGATGCATATACGAGCAGGCCGAGATATCACGGTTTCGCCCAAGGCAGCAGCACTATTTTGTCATTTGTGAGGTGATGAATATGGATAGAATTTTGGTTTTGAGAGCTCTGTCTTTTTACTGAAGCGGTGTGTAAAAATGGATTTCCAAGCGATTAATGTGTGAAATGTTTTGGTGTAGGGTTTGTTTTGGAGTGAAATGATTCCGAGTCCGGGAGAGCGCCGGTGTGGGGCCGTGTCGCCCGGATCTGCACCGGAGACAGCAAAAGTCGACTGCAATGTCTTGAACGAAACCCGCTACTGTTGGACAGGATTCCGAGTTTAAACTGTCTGTGATTCAAATCACCAAATGTGAGATTTTCTCATGTCCCCTTTGGTAGCGATCTACATTCTTGTTGCATCAACGAACATTCCGAACCATCCCGAGCCAATCCCGAGGTGCGTACACTAACACCTGAAGACTTTGATGTTCGTGTTTGAGGCGAATAATTCGATTCTCCGTGTAAACATTGTATCTATTCTTTTTAAAGAAGCCGAGAGATGACCGACGCATCTTAAATCGCTACGCTTGAAGGCGATGGAGTGAATGTCTGCGTGTGAGTGGGCAATGGTTGGGGATGTAAGAAAAAAGGTGAATTTCTTTCCGCATGAATGCAGATGGCTGTAATTTTCAACATTAATTTTACTTATTCCTCAAATATCTTTGTTCTTCACTCTTCAATTAGGTGAAGCTTGCGGATACGGTACGTATGAGGATGCATGTTGACCTTGTTATCATTGTTGATCCGGGTTAGACTAACTAAATATTTCAAGAATCAGACACCCCTAATCATCACCGAGACTCGCCAAAACACTCGCAGACGGGGCAAAAAACGTCGTCCCCGTCAACGGCCGCGAATAGTTCAAAATCCGATCATGTAGCCCCGGAGGGCTCCCGACAAACATCCTCTCCAGCATCCTCTCAACCACCCACAGCCGCCGCGCGTACCCGATAAAGTACGTCCCAAAGACGTCCGAGCTAGGCGACCCAAACGGCATGTTGTCGCGCAGGATATCGTGCTCGTCCCCGTTCTCGTCCTCGATGGTCGCGAGCGTCTTGTGGGATTTCTGCTCGGGTGCGGGGGCGTCGTCTAGTTCCATGTTGTCGAGCTTGGTGCGGCCTATGACGGACTCTTGCTGCTCTGTTGATAGGCGGGCCCAGGCTTTCATGTCGTGCACGTATTTCTGTACGACGACGTAGCTTCCGCCCAAGGAGCTGGGGTCTTCTTCGGCGACGAGGACGGAGGCTGGTACGGAGGGTCCGACGGGGTTGGCCGTGCCGTCGACGAAGCCGAGGAGATCTCGGGCGTCAAAGTAGCGGAAACCCTCTGTCGTGTCCACGACGGTGACGGAGTCGCCTAGGAGGCTCATCAGCTGCCTCTCAAACTCGAAGCAGATATCCCTCCGGTCCGAGCGGATATGGAACAGCAAGTCACCGGGCGTAGACACGGCCGTGTGAGTCTCGCCCCTGACCTCTCGGAAGGGGTGGAGCTCCGCCGGTCGGGGCAGGCCGGTCAGGGAGTCCCAGATATCGCTGCCGATTCCGACGGTGCATGCAAACAGGGAGCCCAGGTCCCGGAGGGATACGTTCTTGGCTAGACCGTCGATGCCGGCTAGCGCTGAGCGCACCGTCTTGATGGCGTCTGGAGACTCTGTGTTGACGGTCACGACGAGGAAGGTCGCCGACTTGGTCAGTGGAGCGTCGACGGCCTGCGGCTGCGGACCTTGAAGACTGCGACCCATGGCTGGCTTGCTTGTCTGGTGATACCGTCTCTGTTTGGGAGTGTCAATCGGGCCGAGTCCGAGGCGATGATGGTGTTGCCTTGAAGAGGGCGATGCCAATTGAGCCGATGCTGGCCTGCTCAAGCTTACCTTATCTACACTATTTAACGAGCTACACACTGACAAGATATCTACGTATAGGGTTACAGAACTCTCTGAATATACCCACTACCTTTGACTTTAGATTCTTTTATATTCCAAATATAGGGAGATTCGACAATATTTGATCACTTCAGGGTAAGTCGGTCAACATTGTGATCTGGGTGTTGTGGACAAAGTCCAAGATTCCTCATCAACCCACCTCAACAAACGGTTTAGATCGGCAATACAATAAGGTGAAAGTGAGGGGTAAGTCTGCAGTGAAAGCGCCGTGTTGATATCTTGCATTGGTGCGTCTAGCTTTATGCGGAGTTGTCCGGTAATAGCAGCGAATGGCTTCCTCAGTTGGCCCGTCTTTCTCGGTTCATCTCCAAGTCGAAGCTGCAAAAAGTACCTCATTGTACATGTAAGTTTTCAACTCGACTCGAATTTGTGACATGCCGAGATAGCCATGAATTCATGCATGGAAGGGGATCCATGGTCTCCTCCACGCCCGTTGCAGCTCGAGATTCTAGCCCAGATGAGCAGATGAATGAAACCTTCTTCGGCCCGACGATGCCCTCAAATTGCTCCTATAGCTGATGGATCTGTATCTGATGAGATCGAGATCATGATGAATTCTTGGGGGAGAGGGGCTCGAAATTGGAGGAGAACGGAATTCATTGATTTCTGACAAAGGACAACGACAAGGAGCGGCTCTCGGAATCCACCCGATCAGAGGCCCACGACATCAATCCAATGCGCCCGTCGCATAATTAGTTATACGGGATGTACTTTTCAGTAGGAGTTGATGTAAACTGACACCCACAGCCGCATAATAGTCTCTAAGCAGTAATGATAGTATGGGTAAATATCAGATCAGCCGAAAGCTCTAGTTGTGTTTGGCTGAGAAGAGAATTGTGTTTATTCCTCCATCACTGTGCCTTAATATCAGATATGCTTACTTGTGCTACAAAGCGGTAACAAAGGACAATGGTACCACTGATCTTGGTGATGACTCCTGAAAGAATTGTCCCAGAAGCAACAATTAGTAAAAGGCATTTCACGTCACTTTGGGTTGTATATAGCGTAGCTATGAAATGGAATATCGATATCTCTAATTGGACTGAATTGAATTAATTGCTTCTCTATAGACATAGTTTCATAAGCCAGATGACATTATTGAACCATCAACTCTTCTGTAGGTGTACATCATTATCAACTGATTTCAATCTCAACAGGGGCTAGCTCCCCTGTTCTGCAGCAACCAAGACACCCTTCATATCTCCATCTAGTACGCTTACACCCGTGTAGCCATTTACTTCCGTAGGGCAGCTTCAGTCGCATCCCGGATGCGAGACGCAAGCTCCTTGTCGACATGGGAGAAGAGTTCTGAAGAATGGCCAATGTTAGTTGGGCTCTATTTCATGCATTTACGAGGATGGAGGGTGACAGTGCATGAGTGAGGGGATTCTCTGTGATGAGTCTGTCTGTATATTTTGGAATCTTCTTACCATAGACTTTAGTTCGCAGCTCCGGACTGGTTGTCCCAGATATGTGCTCAGAAACGTTGCCAATAAAGTTGTCCTGCTGTCCCGGCTGTCGGCCAAGGATCTCCCAGAAGGCAGTGGCCTGCTCAAAGTCTTCTGGCCCAACTTCAGTGGTGTAGTTTAAAACCTCGCCAACCCACTTTTCGTGCTCTGTGAAGGTGCTGGTCAATTTAAACCCCTGACCCGCGTTGCCCGATGGCTTAAAGGCCGTGGGTCGCAGCGTGGAGCCGACGTAGTTGGGGTTGTCGCCGTAATTTTCGGTAAAGTTCATGAAGCCGTCGCGCTGGAAGGGGGAATAGACCGGAGCCTGGGAGCGGTTGGTTGGGAGGAACTGGTAGTTTACGCCTAAACGATAGCGTGCTGCGTCTGGATAGGCGAACATTCGGGCTTGTAGGACTGCAAATTGACACGCCCCCTATGTTAGCAATGAAAACCAATCACGCTTCAATGTCAAGGGGGGGGAGGGGGGTGGTAGACGCTCACCAGGATCGGCAGAGGGGGCAATGCCCGGTACTATATTGGATGGAGAGAAAGCGGCTTGCTCAATGTCCGTGAAGTAGTTACGGGGCTGATGATTTTCTAATTAGCCGAAAATGAAATCTTGATATTTGATTTACGGGTTGGGATGTGGGATAACAACACCACGTACGTTGCGGTTCATTGTCAGGCGGCCAATCTGGCGCAAGGGGTAGTCCTTGTGCGGCCACACCTTGGTCATGTCAAAGATGTTCCACTTGTAGGTTTCGGCATCCTTGGGGTCCATGACCTGCACGAAAACATCATAAACGGGATAGTCACCCTTTTCGATGGCTTCGAAGAGGTCTTGGGTGAGGAAGTCGGGGTTTTCGCCAGCAATCTTGGTGGCGGTTTGACGATCGATTGTCTTGAAGCCAAGTTGAGATTTGATGTGAATCTTGACATATTTGAACGTGCCATCCTAATCAAGCGTTAATTATCTGGACTCATGATACCTTCCCCTGGGAGCCAAATCCGAGACAGATTTGCGGAGCAAGGGGGGGCGCGTACCTCCTTGGTGAATTTGTACGTGTGGCCGCTATAAGCGTTGATGGCACGCAGCGAAGCAGGGGTTCCTCTATCACTGAACAGGTTCATTATCGCATGGATGCCCTCTGGGGAGCCGACATGAAAACTGGGCACCCGCCGTTAGTACGACTCTGCAATGAGGGACACGTGCATACTCACTCCCAGAACTAAAAGTCTGTTAGCTCAGGCCTCGCTATTACGTGATGGGAATTAAAGACTCACCATGTTTGGGCTGCTAAGATTTGTTCGCGGATCTCGTTTGTGGGAGCGGTTTAGAGAGGGGAACTTGATTGGGTCCCTGATGAAGAAGACGGGCTGAAGAGGTGGATTAGAAAATGTGACTGCATGACGCCGGCTCATTTCAAGCATGCAGCACTCGTCAACTTACAATATCATTAAAGACAAAATCTTGGTTGCCTTCGTCGGTGAAAATCTTCATGCCCCAGCCGTGAACATCACGAGTAGTGTCTGCCGAGCCCCGTTCAGGACCGACGGTAGATATCCTGAGAAGTACATCTGACTTCTTTCCCACTTTGGAGAGGAAGCTGGCAGAAGTAATGTCTGTGCAGTCGTGCGTGCATTCGAATTCACCATAGGCACTAAATGGGGGTTGTTAGATTTCTAGTTACCTGTACAATTTGAAATAGGGGACAGCATACCCAGCAGCCTTGGCATGAACAACACTGTAGGATGGTAATGTCAGCATGGAGTGCATGGAGTGGCAGGGGTATTCTGGAGTAGATCAACTTACCGTTCAGGAATTCTCTCTCGGCTAAAGTGTGCCAGAGTCTCAATGAGAGCCGTGTCTTGGAGAAGGACCAGGCCACCACCTGAGCCATTGCGTACCTGGACACTGGTTTGACTGTTGGGCAGCGGACACCCTAGACAATGTTAGTGATTGGGAACTTGCCAAAGGGCATTAAGTACGTTGATGGCAGCCCAAGCACACATACCTTCAGACAGGGTATAGAATGAAGCCATGATGTTTTAGTTGATGTAAGAGAAACTGGGTAGTAATATGTTTGAAAGAGAATGTTGGTGTGTGTGGATGATACTATTGAGTTGAGGCTGGTGTTGGAGCTATACAAATGCTTTGTATAATTGTATGTGAGATGATTTAGTAAGAGGAGCAGGATTAAGCTGGGATGTCCAATGTCTTTTATAAATCATCAATTAAATGGTATCCGGCATTCCCAAACTTAAGACGCCTTCTGAAGTCTCTGGTATGATTGCCTGACATCTTTCACATACGCAATTACTATGAAGAATAGAGTTACCTAGCCCAGAGTTTGCACTTACACCACCTAGATCAATACCGAGATCTTGCCGATGCCATGTACGTCAAGGGCGTGCATAGGTGGCGTGCCGGTGTGGGGGGACTTATAGCGGCAATATCAGGAGGTTTTTGAAGAATGCTGTCTTGCAGGTACTCCATCGCCAGAAGTTTTAGACGGAACCTTTTTCTTGATTGCAATAGGATACCAGAGATTTTCTGCAGGCCATTGCTCGACACTGTCTGTACCATTCCGTGATGTGCCGCGACTTGGCGAGTCGCTTAAGCTTTGGTCATAAATAAGACAGAGGCTATGACGCTGTTTTGACCTTATCATGCGGTTGTTATTCCTTCAGAGGAAACTAAAGGCATTCGATTTACAGATCTACAACCATTACGGGGCCGACGGGATGTCGTAGCCATGACTCTCCTGCTGGTGGTGTAAGCCACAGTATGAAGCCTGCTGCATATTCTCCACGAATACCCTGCACTGTGGCTCTTGAAACTACCCTGCATGGCTCTCCAAGATACCATCCGGACATCCGCAATTGGCGGATGAAGAAATACAATGCTCCGTATTGTGGCTCTGTATCGTGAATGAACCCCTTTTGCCCATCTCCTCTCATTATCATGTCTCGTCTCTCAAGAGTCGACAGCTTTTTTGGTGCTACACTACGATCTGCGTATTCCATAAGCGGAACCCGAATTCCGGTGGAATTGGACGCTGGAATGGTTCTCGGAATTTCGGAGAGCCCCGGCAAGAGACCCGCTTATCCTGAATCTCCCTTCCACGGTGTTGCAGGTTAGGTGAGCAGTAAGTGTGTCGTGTCCTAATCTTACGCATCGGGATGTGCCAGAGTCGATGGGCTTCCACATGGAAGATGAACAGATAAGCAGAACAGGGAAGACGCATACCCGTTTCTTCCTGTTCTTCCAAGCGGGTGCAGATCTGCAAGCTCCGGACTAGTTCGGGAACTGTTGAGGTCTTGGACTTGTAGGTATGCACACACCCTTCAGACACACAGAGAGGACGGAACCAAGCTGCTTTGGTTGGTGTGTCAGCGGAATGGCGGCTCAGGCAACTTCGGCTTCAACTCCGAACCACCGTGATGAACCCTGGCCATGTTTGTCGCAGCCCTACCAGAGCTAAAGATGTCATGAAAATGACCTTGAAACCGATTGGATCAATGGCAAACACCTTGCCGAACATGATGCGTGCGCATTAGGCTTGGAGCTTGCAACCCTGGGTCCCCTCGTCATGTCCATCTCCAACTTTTCTCCAGTTCCACTACCACCACCTGCGGGTGTGCATTAGCCATTCAAGCCCTCTCCGACTTCCCATAACACGCTTTAAGATCAGGTTTGTTTTACTTGGCGCAATAAGGCTCAAGCCGCATTATCTCCAGAGAAGCCCCCTGTATTCTCCGCCCTCGCTTAAACCACACACCCCCGGCCATTCTGGAAAGACGGCACAAAGAAATCTTCCTCGAGATAGCACACACTGACCAATCGACGTCATTTCGGGTTTGCGGATGCATCTTAGCTTTTTTCAGTCGCCCTAGAATAGATGCAATGCTGCTTCAACCAAGTTCCGAGTGGGATTTGGGCTTGCATGAGGGATGCCGAGATACAACCCTTCTCGATGTGCACGACAATGAAGCTTCGTTGCGGATGTCACGGATATCCGCCGGAAGCCTCATGGAGGTATCACGAAGGCAGTGTAGGACATCAATATCATCCATGTATATAAGATGACATGATAGACGATGATTATGCCAGAAATTCCAAGACATCAATACCTCAACACATCATCTAACACAAACATCATCAACGGATCAACGGATCGACCCACCTCCTCAATCTCATAAAAGAGTTTCTCCACTTACAAACATCACTGGATCAACCCTTACATCAACTCTACAACTATTAGTTTAGACACATTCCCACAGACATTTCCAAAACACATCTCCAACCCTCCACTGCTTCACTACTCTACTGCCACACAACACAATACACTTTCAACTTGAACACCATGGCCATCATCGCTCCTGTTCTTGCTGCCGACGGAGACCGCTTCGACTTCATCGTCGTCGGCGGTGGCACTGCCGGTAACACCGTCGCTGGCCGTCTCGCCGAGAACCCCAATGTCCGCATCCTGGTCCTCGAGGCCGGTGTTGCCAACCCCGATCAGCTGAGGGAGATCACAACCCCCTCAAATGCCATGAACCTGCGTGGCAGCAAGCACGACTGGGCCTACAAGACCACCCTCGTCAAGCGTGACGACTACGAGCGCATTGAGAAGCCCAACACCCGTGGCAAGGTCCTCGGCGGCAGCTCTTCTCTCAACTACTTCACCTGGATCCCGGGCTGCAAGCCTACCTTTGATCGCTGGGGTGAATATGGTGGTGACGAGTGGACTTGGGACCCCCTTGTTCCTTATTTCCGCAAGTGCGCTACCTACCACGACGACGAAAAGATTTACAATCCTGAGCTTGAGAAGATTGGCACTGGTGGTCCCATCCACATCTCTCACGCCGAGCTCGTTCCTGAACTTGCCCCCTTCCGTGACGCCCTTACCAAGGCCTGGGTCTCTCGCGGTGAACCCCTCACCGAAAATATCTACGATGGTGAGATGAACGGTCTCTACCACTGCGCCGACAGCATCTACCACGGCGTGCGCTCTGGCTCTTACCTGTACCTGAAGAACAAACCCAACATCACCGTCGTTACCGAGGTGCACTCCAAGAAGCTCCTCATCGACTACGCCGACCGCACATGCAGAGGTGTCACCGTCATCACCGCCGATGGCAAGGAGCTGAGCTTCTACGCCAACCGAGAGGTCATCCTGTCCCAGGGTGTCTTTGAGAGCCCCAAGCTCCTCATGCTCAGCGGCGTTGGCCCCGCCCGAGAGCTTGCCAAGCACGGCATTGACTGCATCGTTGATTCCCGCCACGTCGGCCAGAACTTGGTTGACCACCCTGCCGTGCCCTTTGTCCTCCGCGTCAAGGATGGCTACGGTATGGATGAGACGATTCTGCGCAAGAACGACAAGAACACCGAAGTCCACGCTGCTTATGACAAGGACAACTCTGGTCCTGTCGGTTCTGGTTTCCTTGAGATGGTTGGCTTCCCTCGCATTGACAAATACCTTGAGAAGGATCCTCTCTACCAAAAGGCCAAGGCCGCCAATGGTGGTGTCGACCCCTTCAGCCCCGAGGGCCAGCCTCATTTCGAACTCGACTTTGTCGCCATGTTCGGCACTGCGTTCCAGTGGCACTACCCCATCCCTCCTCAGGGTGCCCATACCACGGTCGTCGTCGACCTGGTGCGCCCCATCTCCGACCCTGGTGAGGTGAAGCTCAACAGCGCCAACCCCCTCGAGCAGCCCAACATCAACCTCAACTTCTTTGCCAACGAGCTCGACATCATCGCCGTTCGCGAGGGTATTCGATTCAGCTACGACCTCTTGACCAAGGGTGATGTCTTCAAAGACCTCGTTATCGCCGAGTACCCCTGGGCCATGCCCCTCGACTCCGACGAGGAGATGCGAAAGGTCGTCCTTGACCGATGCCAGACTGCCTTCCATCCCATCGGCACCAACCGTCTTTCCAAGGACATTAACCAGGGCGTTGTTGACCCTAGACTGAGGGTCCACGGTGTCAGGAACCTTCGCGTCATTGACGCCTCCATCCAGCCTCTTATCCCTGATTGCCGACCTCAGAACTCGGTCTACATGATTGGTGAGAAGGGTGCCGACCTGATCAAGGCCGACCATGCAGACCTCTACCAATAAGCGAAGCTAGCTTAGACTCTTACTATATGAGAACATTTTTGGAACGAATTGATACGAGAACGATGATTGGGGCTTGAAGGGAATATGGAACGATCACTAAATTGTAAACGAGGATTTCTT
Source organism: Hypomyces rosellus (assembly GCA_011799845.1). Lineage (NCBI taxonomy): Eukaryota > Fungi > Ascomycota > Sordariomycetes > Hypocreales > Hypocreaceae > Hypomyces > Hypomyces rosellus. Next base: position 2,355,323 of record WWCI01000003.1, read on the forward strand.
TTGTACTAGCAGACAGACTTGTGAATTTGAAGCAATCTTATTACTATAACCATCTAGTTTTATGCCCATTTCCGCGTGAAAACCATTCTACATTAAACCGTGAGAAACATGAGAGAGAGGGAAGAAAATCCTATGCCAATCTGGTATCTGAATAACTGGGAATAAATCGCTTAAATGAGAATCGACACGGCCGTGCTACTGGGGTCCATGACCATGTACGGCACACTGCCCACATCCATGCCCTGGCTGGTCTCGATAAACTTGAGCGACAGGTCGTAGAGGTTCTTGTAGAGCTCGGCGCTAATGTTCCGGATCTGCTCGTTCCTGGGGCCGGGCCCGTTGTGGATCTGCCACTGGGACTGGGCAAACGAGAGCAGGCTGCGGTCGTCGGAGACCTTGAAGCTGAGGAGCCAGGGGACCTGCACGGCGAGCATCCACTGGCGCTGGCGGCCGATGGGCAGGGCCTTGACGACCATGTCCTCGGTGTAGCCCCGGAGCTCGTCGAGGTTCTCGGGGAGGGGCTGGCAGAGGGCGGGCGGCTTGGAGGGGACAAAGGCCTGGTAGAAGTTCTGGAGGTAGTTGACGGCGGTGTGGAAGGGGGCGGCGATGTGGATGCTCATGGTGATGGCGTCGGTGAGATCGTCGAGGGTCTGGATGACGGGGAAGGTCTTGATCCAGCCGTGCTCGCGGACCTCCTTGGTCCAGTCGGCGATGTGAGGGTCCGCCGCGATGACCTTGTCCGCCGTCTCCTCGTCGTACTGGGTCAGGAGCATGCCCTTGACATATGCGCGAATGGTGTTCCACATGTCGAGCATGTTCTTGGCGTACGCGTAGTTCTTGTACTTCTCCCCTCCCAGCTCCTCGACGGTGTTGGGGAAGCCCCGCTTCTTCAGGTCGTTGGGGATGTAGTGGTCGACGTAGTTGAGGTTGGTGTACTCGGAGCGGATGAACTGGTAGAGGTAGTCGGGCTTGAGGCCGAGGAGCTCCTTGATGACCTGGGGCACGAGCGTCGCCCTGGCGGCGGCGTTGAGCGAGAGGGTCTTGTACCAGTGGGGCTCCAGAAGCTTGAATATGATGTGATCCATGGGGATGGTGCGGTGCGTGGCGACGATGATGGCCTCCTCGATAAAGTGCGCGCGGGTCAGGTGGACGCCGGCCTCGTGGCGGATCCAATCCGACACCTGGGCGCACGTCTTTGCGTAGCGCCACGGCCAGTCGCTGGCTTCCTCCTCGATGGGGTCGGCGTCCGAATCGGGCTCGGACGGCTTCTGGCTCTTGTTGAAGATGGTGACCGAGTTCTTCATGCTGGTCTTGTAGTCGACGACGATGGCGATGGGGTGCAGCCTGCCGGTGTCGTGGAGCTGGAAGAGCGTCACGGCGGCGCAGGCCCAGTTGAGCTCGGAGAGGGGCTCTTGGTGCTTCAGCTCCTCGTTGGGCTGCGCGCCAATGGCCTCGCGGAAGTAGCGGCAGTCTTGGACGAAGAGGGATGTAGGATCAACCTTGGGTAGAGTTTTGGCCCAATACTCGTATCCCTCACGCTGGGCAGTCTCGATAAACTCGGCCAGGAGATCCTGGGGAACCTTTTCGATGGTTGTCGGGTTGGTTCCTGTGAAGGATTGCTCGGCAAAGCGGCGGTCGCTATACCAATCCTCGAGAAGACCAATGTTGCGACCCTGCTTGATGTCGGTACCGGACTTGCGATGGTTCTTGTTGTACTGCTCAAAGGCCTCCATGTTGGGTGCCTGCTCTGCTGCCCCACTGACGTCGCCATTGATATCCCTAACCACCCACTGGGCAGCCTTGTCGGTCCAAGTCTTTGGGATGAAGCGCTCGATAATCTTTCCGGTCTGGGCCAGGCCGAGCTTGTTGAAGATGTCTAGCGGAGAGATTTCATCGCGCTTAGGAATCACCTCCAGATGAGGAGGGTACAGCACAGTCTTGTTGTTTGCGTCAACTGGATATGCGGAGAACTGGTACATTTTTCGCTTCTCCTCGAGGCTGATGAATCGAGGCCAGGTAGGCTCGATCTCAAGCACATCAAAGTAGGATCCGAAGCTGGAGTAGTGTGTTAGTCGATGCCATTATAACCTAGGAGTAGCATGATGGAACTCACCTCTTCTCAATCCTGTCGTAAAGCTGTGTGATGGCGGCTTGCGTCTCTTGGTATGACAGTTCATGCAGGTTTTGTGAATAGTCATCGTCGTCGTCGCCATCCAGGTTGTGCTTCATCCAGGTAACGAGCCGGCTGTTCAAGACACCGGGGTCAATCTCGGTAAAGGCAACATGACTGATTTTGGCCTCGAGCTCCTTCTTGCGATCCCTGGCAGAAGGCTGCTTGAGGATAGACTTTCGAGTGTGGAGATCGTGGAGATAGCTGAACATGGTGATATAAGTGTAAGTGCAAATATGGCTAAAAAAAGGAACAAATGATACAAGGTATTAATGATTAATAGTAGATTGTGATGATTTGAAGCTTGAAAATGGTATGAGGAAGAAGAAGACGAACGTTGAGCAAAGGAACCGTTTCTCATTTATACTTGAATCATCCTCCGTTATTCCTACCAGCGGTTGAACAAGGCTCTACCCGTGCGCCCCGTCCTTCAAGGCGATGATGGCGATGCTCCGTTACACCCCACCCATTCGCCGATCCATCTGACATCAGCCATCACAGGTTGGTAGTCATTCCTCAACCCGTCGCCTTGCCATCCTCCAATTGATCCTTTCGCCCTCCAATGGCTGAGCATTCTCGGCAGGGCCAGTCATCCAATACGGACACGCCCGAGGTTTCATCCTGCCAGCCTTGTCGAATCGGAGGGTTTCTGTTCGGGGTTTAGTGCGCGCTGACTGAACACCAATGGATGAACAAGGCTAGAATAATACGGGCCCTGTGAGGCTTTGCTTATGGCCGGGCGCCTTTTTCTCGAATCCTTCCTGTTGGCTGCCTATCTCTATGTCTTATTCGTTCGCAAGTTCATGCCACAATTTGTACATAATGTGCACATGCATAACCGAGGTGGAACGTTATCCATTCACAAGAGCCGGAGAGGGAGATCAGGACGGTTGGATCAATAAATGTAAGCTGATGGGCTGAGGGTCAACAATGGTGAATATGAGACGAGAGGCGCCCGCCAAGAACTCGTCCATTTCGCAGGGCACCGCTGTACTGGGGCGCGTGTCAGGTTGATCCCCCCGTCACACTGTCCACGTATGTACGTAACGTTCACTACATGAAGTGGGCGGGGACAGACTCAGCCTTATTCCATCCAACGTTTCTCCACTCTTCCTCCCTCGGCATGGATCCTTGGTGCCCGCATCAGAACAAATCTTTATTTATCTCGGGTGGGTGTTTGTGAGTCACCCTCAACTCCAGATTATGCATGAATGATGCGATGGGAGAGGGTAGAGACGGCTCCTTGCGGCGACTCGATACCTATGAGGGACACATGAGACTGCCTCGACACGGTTTCTGTCGCCCTGTAAGTTGAACACAGCATCTTCCCACGATGCACAAGTACGTACACATTTAAACCGTGACCAGTTGATATCACACCTGCCGCGCAAATATTCGTTATTCTCTCAGTGTCACATTCAATCTAGAAAATGCCGCGCCGTTCGTGATGCACTCCTCAAGAGTCGTACTCTAGGGTTGCCCTCCACGTGGGCCACTCATGCAAGATCAAGCTGAAGGATCTGAGCTTTCTCTTTTCGAGATCGATTTAGAACAATCTAGTGGGGCTACGTAAGATCAGTCCCTGGGCAGCTTTCATGCCCCCTCCCTTGACGAATTGACCCTCCCCCTTGCAGGCTGACGCTCCCATTTCTTTCTCTTCTTGGACTGGGTTCATGAGTACGGAGGCCTGTATGCATGCCCCTCCCGGATATTGACGATGCTAAATAGTCACTAAATAAAGCTGGGTGAGAAGTTTAAATACGAAGGAAGACTTTTTTAGTGAGCGATGAAAAGGGGCAGTTTGGCAGTCCTGAGTCCTGGCACACGAATGCTTGAGCTCAACATTCCATGGATGATGGATTGAGTGGAGGGAAAGAAAATGTCGCTAAATGTGGCTCAACGAAGCGCATTTAGGCATTATTCAATAAAGGGATGGGATTATGTTGGACGAGTTTCCAATTGATTAGACGCGATTGACTCGGATCACATACATAACGCAAACCCACCCAAGGTCTAGCTGTTGTTTAGTACCAGGCAAGCTAACAAACAGGTTCCCAAGCAGTTCATCAGTATCAGAGACTGCGCCGTATACTCTCCACCGTACCCGCAAAAGCTCTTGGTCAGACATGTGTCGATACCGACTTTGAATAGGAGGGATTTGCTCGTCACGCGCTTTGCCGGACAGACAAAGGGAATAAGACCATACCCACGATAACCAGCCCCTCAACCAGGAGCCCCATGATCGATTCTGCCCGGAGAGCATGGCTCCCAACATCTGCATCGTGTTTCCCAAGAAGAATAAACGACTGATGGCAGAACGGATAGGACCCATCTCAAACCATTGCAAGTCAAATCCTAGTTACTAGGAATAAGAATATCTCTATTCTATGGAAACAAAGCGGCGCTTCTAAGCAAACCGCTTTATTCCTGGCTACCGTCGAAGGCGTTGCTGTACGAACAGGGCAAATGCAAGATAGAGACGTTATCGGCTGTTGTGCACGAGGTAATTTGCGGCAGCCTTAAAAAGTCCAAGGCAGCCATTCGGAATCTGTGTTTGTGTAACCGGTACGCAGTGTTGAAACAAGGCTCCCCTCCCGACTCCAGCCTCCACAGATGGTTCGCCACGTAGACCCCCCAGGGGGCCACGCAGCCAATCCTATACAAATGCCGCTACACTTTGAAGCTCGGGTCAGCCTCGACGGGCGAGCTGAGTGGGCGGTGGTGAGGGGAAACCGGTAGAAGGCCCTCTTCGCGGTCAACTGACAATTTCGCCTTGCATCACCTACTCTTGCTACGTTATTTGGACTGCGGTCAACACCACAAAGTTCCTTTTGGAGCTTTTGCATACTCTTCCTCCAACATACTCGCGCGGATACTCTACATGTTCATGGGAGGTGCTTTGTGCATCAAGTTATTATTCTGGTGGGGAAAAAGACAACACTCCGGCACACACCTGCTGACAGCTCTACCTGCCCGAACCCTCTACCAATCTGGATTTCACGAGGAAGGGGGGAGGCTCACTTGTGTTACTTGAGAGTCTCGCGTAAAAAGACCGGGCATACCATGTCTTACCTCACCGCAGTAGATGAGATACTTAATGTAAACCTGTTGCATCTCCAGGACACAAACTTCTGTCCCGTCCAAACGGGACAAGAACCGCAGCGCCATTCTTCGGCGGAAAGGCTTCGTCTCTGGGCATCGACCAAGGCCGTTTTGGCCCCCCCAAAGAACAATCACAAGAGCCTGTACCAGCCCATGGTTGACCCGTATGAGATTCGCGTGCTTGAGCTCAAGCCCGGCTCCGCCGATGAGGAGTTACGGGCCTCGCTTCATCACTGCTCAGTCGAGTTCGACACATTACGTAGAGGCTCGAGGCACGCGACATCGGCACGCAATCCCCAACAGCCCGTAAGCTACACCGCATTAAGCTACACATGGGGAGAGCCCATTTTCAGCGGCAACGTAGTGTGTGACGGCCACAACAAGGCCATAACCACCTCCCTCGAAGCCTTCCTGAAGCGGTTCCGCAGCAAGGACCATTCCATCACCCTGTGGATTGACCAGATATGCATCAACCAGGACGACAACAAGGAAAAGGAGAAGCAGATCCCGCTCATGGGGAGGATCTACGCCCATGCCATGAGCACAATCGTATGGCTGGGAGAGGCAGGCCTCGTATCCGGTGCGGCGATCAAGTTGCTAGAGGACGTCACCTTTCTCCTGGGCATAGGGGATGCGGTATTTGGTCCGGAGAGCTTTGAGAGGATCTGCCTACCGGCACCGAGCTCGGGAACCTGGGCAGAACTATGGGATCTGCTGTCGCGGCCATGGTTCAGGAGGGTCTGGATCGTCCAGGAACTCGCAGTCCCCTGGGATGTCTGGGTCGTCTGCGGCGATTTCACCATGCGCTGGGACTTGCTTTCCTACGCCTGCAATCACATGGTGCTTGCCGGCGTGTCCAGCTGGCTGCACAGCAAGTTCGCCGGCCCCAAGCACACCGAGTGGGACGACGTGTGCAGATGGATAGAGGAACTAGCCGCTATCAGAACTGACCTCCAGACCGGGGCCGTCCTCGATAAACTCCTCGTCCTGCTCGTTGGGAATCGGGACTCCAAATGCTTCGACCTGCGAGATAAGATATACGGACTGCTCGGCATGTGCTCCGACCGTGAACACCGCGCGGTCGGGGTACGGTATGATGACGACTACAAGGCGTCTTAGCTCTATTACGGCGTGATGGCGTACATTTTAACAGTCGATAGGGGGAGCATCCAGCGAATACTATGCGCCGTCGACCATGACTCGCACGACGCGCCATCCTGGGTCCCCGACTGGAGCAAACCTCGCCAGACCGTCTCCCTGGGATACAAAACATCAACAAGGCATTTTTATTTCGCCTCAGGGCAGACCAAATCCCATTTCAGCCTGGACCCCAACCATCCCAATGAGCTACACCTGAGAGGAAGCCACTTCGATACCATCACAGAAACCAGCGCCACCTTCACTAACCCAGACCTCTCGTACTTGAACCCAGCAGCCGAGAACTGCCATCTGATCTCCTGCGCCGACTTCGTCGCCAAGCTGACAGCAGACTACCCGAGCGGGTGCACCCCCTTCGACGCCCTGTGGGAAACCCTCGTCGCCGGCAAAGACGACACAGGCTACTCCAAATGCCCCCCTTCCTTCGCCGAAATCTTCAGCCTCCTCCTCGACGAATCCACCGGCCGCTCACCCTCCGTACGAGGACAGACCTACTCGGCCCGCCAGAAGCGCCCGAGGGGCAAAGGCAGACTCGAACTGACCAGCCTAAGCAGCCGCGTTCCCGGGCGAACATTCCAAAGCATCCGCACGGCTCTCCAGGCCGCCATGCGGAACCGTAGGTTGGGTCTCACCAGCAAGGGGTACTTGGCCCTGTTACCTGCGCACAGTAGAGTGGGGGATGAGCTGTACGTGCTGCATGGAATCCACGTTCCCTTGGTGCTGCGAAAGGTTGAGCAGGGCAAGTGTCGACTCATTGGGGAGAGCTACGTCCATGGCATAATGCAAGGGGAACACCGGCAGTCTGATGGTCACACTACTGGTGAAATAACTCTTGTTTAGCTGCCATAATGATACACGAGGATTGAATGTGAAATCATCGAAACCATCCAGCCCATATCACGAATCAAGTCAAATCTAAGCACAACGTAGAAAGGTTCATACGAGTGAGTTTTGAATCTCTATTGAATTAATCTTCATTTCTTATGGATATGCGACCCATCACTCTATTTCTCAACATTCTTAGTCTGTCATTATCCATCGCTAATGTTGCATGAATGGCCAACAACGGAAAGCCCCCCCATGACATGCTCAATGTAAGCTTACATTGCTAATTATCACGTCGACTTCCGTCCATAATGGCATGCAACTTTCCCACAAGAAACATCCCTCTTTATCCATGTGTCTTTCTAGCATCTTCAGTGCTGATCATGATCAAATAAGTCATTTCCTCGACAAAAGTCGCCCGGCAAGCAAGGAAAGTAAAGGTATGAGCGAGTAAAACAGTATCCGCAAAAGTATGAACCTGAACGCCTGAATTTCCTCCCGGCCGCTGTGACCATGCATAAACAACGTCTAGACTATTTTCTTTTTTTTTAGTTTTGCCCATAACGTTACGGCATGAGGTAATTCATATCAAGTTCGTGTCGTCTAAGTCATGCACTGGTGGTACCCCGTCCGTAGGCTCGGATGAAGCACAGGATCCTCCCCATTCTGCGAATTGAGTTAGCTACCAATTGTGTGTTCTTTGACCTTGATAAGATTACTGACCAGAAGCCTCCTCATCTATGTCATCCACGATTAGCCGTCGTAACGGCCCTACGACCTCTGTATGAGTAATTAGCAGCTGCAACTGTGAGAAAAACATCATAGCCGGGTCTTCTTACCATTGTGGAGTGCCCTGAAATGGGTCTCCATATCACTTAATTCTGCATTAGCTGTGAAGACTGTAGAGCTCTTCCCAATCACTCTGATTATGGTGCTGGCAGGCTCCTGTCCAATTTGCGCACGACGCCTAGTATGCGTGTCCCGCAGGTAAGTCAGACAGGACATGCCCAATTTCTGTGCAACTTCTCGATAAACCTTGCGAGTAGTTATATCGTGTGCGTTTTCGACCGGTTCCTGCAATGCAAAATGAAAGACTTCATTATCCATGACCGTTTCAGTGTCATACCGGATGCTGCTGATCGCATATACAAGCAGGTACGGTGCCCAACTTGGAATTGACTGGATACTACAGTCTCGGATTGCCCTCACCATCTCCAATTCTGGTCTTTTAAGATGAAAAGCGACACTAAAAAAGTCCAAAAAGGCAGCGCCTTCTGCATGCTGTAGGCTCTTAGCTTGAGCGGCAATGTGACGGATAAGGACCCCAGCTCGATCGAGCGAGTGTGTTGCTTCAAGATATTTGCCGGCAGCCCGTAGAAATGGATCCATTGGCTGTGTCGTTGTATCTCCCTGTAGGTTTTTGCGGAGGGCATTCAGGACCCTAACGTCCATCTGGTCCCCAGTTGAAACTAATCGGCCAAGGATGTCAAAACTAGTAGTCGACGCTTGATCGAGCCCGAGTAACTTCTCAATAAAGAAGCTAGCGAGGTGTCGTTCTGGGTGATGGTGAATCAAGTGAACCTCATCAGATGTCCATGGGAATGGTGCTGTGGCGTGCTCTAACCGGTCCATTGGCGAGTCAACTATACAATCTGGACCAAGGACAGGCTCTAGGCGTTGCAGGAGGTGGTGTATGAGTGAAAGAATTGATATGTACGAAGGTATGCGGCCGCTAGGTCTTCGGAGAACGTTATTAAGCATCCGAGAGTAACTGGCTGGAAGGTCTAATAACGGATCTGCCGCAACGATTCGAAGCAGTTTCAACAAGAAGTCGTTTGCCAGAAGGTGACCGACTTCACGGTCTCCAAGTCTAGCGAAATCTAGCATTGTGCCGAAATGCTCATCCCAGGCACGGATGTGAATAGGAAAGTAACGCCAGAGGTAATCGAAAAGAAACATTGTTCCTTCCAAAACTGAATGCTCCTGGGGGGAGTTACTCCTGCGTTGTCCATCCATACTCTGTTCATCGTCGTCAGTCATTATGTCCGAGGATGGGGTAACCAGCCTTGAAAAGTGGTAAATTTCGGGCATGTGAGTGGAAATCTTGGCTAAAGCATGGACTAGGGTCTTTCCAGCGAATGCCCGAATGTTTGGATCCGGGCTCCGTTGAAGGATTGCTCTAAAAGAACCAGGACGCATGGAGAAGTAATCATAATAGGCAAAGGCGCAGTCGGCACAGTTCTGAACTGAGGCTTTGATCATCCTGGAAAACGGGCCAAAATGTGGTGTATCCTTGGTTCGTACTACGACTTGGTCAAAGTGGCTAAGACCCATTTCCATTGCGAGAGATTTGTGATCGTGAAGTCCAGGTCGCTCCCCAACACCAGCATTCAGGTATTGGCCGGAGATTGAGGTCGCCTCTTCGTACAGTACGGTGGCTTGAGCGAAGCAGTTTTGTGTGAAGAGAATATGGCTAGGGTCAAACAAGCAGTGTCGCCTTAATATAATTGTGTTCTCGTTTTGAAGATGATCGGTCATCTCCGGATCAATCTCGACACGCAAGGGAGCAGTCAATTTTTGAGAGGACATGGCCTTCTGCTCTTCCTCGAGAGAAGAGGCACGCTGATAGAAGAGCATGTAGGCGCTATAGCTTTTGTCGTATACCACTCCGTTTGTCTCATATGCAGAACGGTGGTCGAGACCGCCAAACGTCGAGGCCTCCATGTTGGCTGGATCCCACGGTGCTACATGATCATCGTTAAATTCAACCCAGCTCGGGCGACCTGGTGATGTAGGGCGCTCTCTAGTATATGAATAATAGTGCCCAGATTCAGCAGTGCCCGAGTGGATAAGAATGCCCACAAGCTCGAATAAATCCGGGTCGCTTTCTGCTGCGGGATCACTGAGATGTTGGATAGTGTATGGCCGCATGTCAATGGTCGTAGGGAATGAGAAGTAATCGTTAATCTTGCTCCGTTGCAATGTACGCAGGTTGAAATCAAACCGCTTCAGGTGGAATATTAAGTGATCCGGAATATCTTTCAGACACGCCCTATGAATCGTCAGAATAAAGCAGTAATCTCATAGTACCTGTAAGCATTACCTTTTCACCGCATCGACATGTCGGTCACAAGTGGAACACTTGTACTTGTTGTCTGTCATTTTCGTCAGTCCCGCTTAATGGAGTATGTTCAACCGATTTCTTACCGCCCTCCATGATTTCGCCGTCAACGTAAGCCTGAAGACTTTCTTGCAGAGTATTCTTTCCCTTGATGTCGCATTGTATGGCGGAGAAGGGTTCCAGTCGCTCAGATATGTGTTCGCATTCCTTTGACTTTACTTGTTGAACAAGCTGGCCTCCGTAGAATGAGCGAAGCGTTTTCTTCTCATTTGCCGTTGAGAGTTGCCCCTCCCATCGATCAAATAGCAAATTATAGAACTCATCTACATCCATCTGATTGTGAATATCGATAAATGTATCTTCGTAAGTTTTGATAGCACTGACAACGGGACTAGGATCAATAAATCGGCGATAGCTTCCCTGCATAAACCCAAAAAGTTTCTGGGTCTGAAACAAGAGCTGCTGAGAATCTTGCGAATTTGCGATGCTAGATTGCATAATGAACTGCCGAAATTTCGTATTCATGAAGAGCTGAGTGAGCAGAGAGTTCAAGTAACAGGTATTTGAGAGGTTGCGCAGGCCAACATAACCGCAAGGTGGTCGCATAGCATTCGATCGAATGAATTGAAAAGGAAGCTCGTAAAGATAGGGGTCATCTGGTCGGTCTTCATCAATAAGAGAATGAAGGGCGGACAGTAGGGGCCCAAAGGGGTTACTTACCTTCGTCTTGTGAGTAATACGGCACTAGTGATTTCAGACCATCCAGCATGACGCCAAGTTTTGTTCGGTCATTCCTGACGAGACGGAAAATAACTTCACAGAGTTTGGCTCGTGTGTCTGAGTTCAGCAATACCTTAGGAACAGGCTGTCCGGCCCGTGTTCGACGCTGAGGGAAAAGATATCGCCAAAATAAGGTTTTCGGAATGCCCCTTGTGAGAATTAGTCTAGGTATCACGGTCCTCCTGGTGATTTACTTACTCTTGAAAAACACTGGAGCTATGGAGAGTTTCATCAACATGCATACAGAGGTGAAGCAGCGAGATGAGACCTCGCGCAACGGAATCGAGCGGTTCAATCTGGTCAATTTCCTAAATACTGTGTCAGAAATTATACTAAATGAAAAATAAATGTTAATTTTCTTACCTCAGTTGAGGTATGGTTCAGGAGCAGCTCACTTAGCCGTGCCGCAATCGTCTGAAAGTCGACTTCGGATGGCACAACATGAGAGATCCTGAGTAAGAGAAACTGAACCAGTCCGAAATACTCGGTGCACTGATATGGGAGATTGGCAGCCTCTTCCAATAGACAAGAAACACTTGACCATATATAAAACGTCATTGTATATGAGGGCAAGTTTCCGCTCTCTGCGGACCCAATCATTGTAGCTGATTTGGTTTGGATCTCGGTCTCTATTGTTTCCTCAACCAGGCCCGAACAGAGTTCCCGGAGGCTCTTTCTGTGGTCAGTAAGTATCAAGCGGCCAACAAGCTGACTAAATGAGGTGTTGGATTCGACATCAGCCCAGAATTGAGAATTGAGGAGGCCGAGACGGAAAACAGAGGCGAGCGAGCTGGCTATCAATGGAACAGCGCTTTCTTCAGTAGTAGTTAACGCATGGGATATTATGCTGGCCAGACGATCTGCAGACGGTATATGAGCACCATTCGTCTCAAATATGTTTATCGGAAGACGATGATCTGCTGCGTTATTAGCCGGTACACTCACTACGGAAAAAGGGGCTTACCTCGAAGGAATTTCACGAATGTTTCCATTAAAGATCCCATGAGTTGAATTTGCAACTCTGGATTCGCCCTTTCGATCAAGTCTTGGTCAGATATGGCTTGTACGACCAGATGCAGACATTTGCTCAGCGCCCCTTCGTACGAGGTGCGAGAAAAGTCTCTATATCTGATTCCATCGCCACTATTAGAAGCAGCCAGCCGGGCAGCTTCTATATATTCGACTAGCGTGTGAATCGCATAAAGTGATTTGAATGGCTGCCCCGAAAAAAACACGTCCTCGTATGGCGTTGTTTCGTTCTCGAATAGATCCATGATTTGACCGTCCGCGGGAAGCTTTACAAGGAAATTGTAAATCTACGAGGATTAGCAATCAGTCCAATTTTCCAGTTGGGGATTATACAATCCGTACCTCTTGTGCGATCTGGTCATCCATGCTTAGGTACCCCCACAGTTCATTGAAATGAGACAAAATCTCGATCTCAAGAGGAGAAGAGCCTGGCTTGATTCTAACCAACGGCGGCGAGCAGCTCTCTTCCCGCTTCACGAGAATTAACCCTTCATGGACGCTCAAATCCTTCAATGATTTGCAAATCTCATCTTCCGTGGGGAGGAACGGACGGCCCCGATAGAATACTCTGTAGTTGTCGAAGCCTGTCTCCTTTCTTAGGCTCGCCAGAAGAGATGCCGCCGTATTCAGTTTCCCAATGTGCAAAGGCTTAACGTCTGTTTGCTGGATACCATCAAAAGACTGATATTTTAGTTGCGCGAGATCTCCCTCAACTTGGCTAGGCTCGTGGGATATGAACAATCTTAGATCTGGCGCAGAAAAATGAGGTTTCATGTGATGCGCTTCCACAAAGAACCGCAGTAATTGCAGAGTTCGAGTAAATACGCGCTCTTGTTCCAACACCTCCTCATCAGTCGCGACAATGACCATTGATTCGTCATCACCGCTAGATATTCCGTCACTAGCAGCCTTGAGTTTACTCGCCGCATCCTTCATCTGGTTCAAGCATCTGGCTACCAGAGAGAGATGAACCTGCCTAGCTCGAGTGGCCTGGTATGAGACTATGGCGTTGCTTTCCAGGTAGACATCAATAGCCATCGTCTGGATCGCTAGCTCAACGATGGCTACATCATCGGCCGTGAGAATGATGCGCCACAAATCTTCGATGCTGGTTTTGGCCACCAGTGCGCCATCGTCAAGAGCGCAGTCAACGTTCTCGTTCACAAATCGGAAGACTTGTTCTTTGACAAACTCGAGCATACCCTCCGAAAAGCATCTCGAAGGAAGGCGGGGCAGATGCTGGGAGACGCACATCTGAATGAATGGATTCCCGGCTGTGGTTCTTCTTACAATGTCAATAATAATCTCCCATCCTGACTTTCTGTCATCCGAACATGGCGAACGGGGTCCAACTAGTATATCCCACAGCCTTGCACCAAGGTCATTGAGAAGTGCATCAGGCTCAAGTTGTATGATGTTGGTAATGAAGTCCCTTCTTGGTTGGTTTGTATTCCCCGAAAGAACGGCGGGAACACCTGCAAGTTGTCCAGCTTTAATGGCGTGCTCTAGCTCCTCAACAATCAGTCTCACCAGATCATGCTGCTCCGTAAGAACCTTCATTTCGCCGATAATAGCGGGTCGAATCGCCATTGAGAGACACCATAAACTACCAAGAGTCGTAGACGACTTTGCGGCTACGTCCTCGATGCAACTTAGATAGAGCTCCCGGCGGCCCTGGGGATCCGGGCCGTAGATCAAGAGATCTTTAAATTTCTGCATGACCGCATGTTGCATTTCGGGATTGGCAACCTGTGAGCCAGACGCACAAACAGATGATTCCCTCAGGAGCCGTAGGCATGTTTTGTACGGAAGAAAGCTAAGCGTCGTCCGTTCAATCTGGCATCGCGCAACCATCTCACGAAGGACAGTGTCCCAGAGTATCCGTAGAGCAGGGTTGAACCCATCGATCGGGAGTGTTTGGAATTTTTCACAGAAGCCTAACAAGCCTGGATAGTCGAATAAATTGGCTATGGTAGTGACCATGCGTGTTTGGGCATCAGCCACTCGAGGATCCTGGCTAGCTGTAATGCCCTGCCATAAACGATCTGTATGCTCAGCGCGGTACAGCTTGGTAACAACAAGAAATCCAACAATGTTGGCGCTCTCAACTATTATCTCCGGGTGGCAATTGGGGCCGATGATGTAGTCGATCAATTTGATCTGAAGTAAATGTGTGCCGAGATGGTCCAGGAGGACAAGGTTATGCTCTTCACTAGCATCGCACAGCCGCTTCCAAATGGCCACCAGATCAGCGCACAGGTTAGTAACAGCCATGACGCGAAGCTGCATCTGGCTGCACCTGATGAGCTTCCCCAGCATGCTAAGCTTCCACTCCAGTGAAACGGCCTCAGTCGTGAGTTTTGGGGGAATAGCAGGGTGGGTTCGTTGGTGGTCCTTTAACACGGCCGCGGCGTCTTCATGATCGCTTTCGAGGCACCATCTCAGTATCTCAGCCAGGGCGCTGATCTCGGAGGATGCACTATCGCTACTAAAATAGGTGATATGCTTTTCAATAGTTGTGTTCAAGAACGATGAGATAGTATGCCAAAGCCCATGTCCAAATTCCAACTGCTGTTTCACACGAGTGACATCCTGTTGCCCCTTCCGCAGCGTCTGATACGATACCCGTAGACAGTGTGAAAGAACCTGAACGACAGGAGAAAGGTTATCGGCCATTCTCGGAAAGGTTTGGATAACCTCAATGAGTTCCGTGGCCAAGTTGCCAAGAGACTCGATGCTCCCTCCTGAACTCCTCTGAAGCTGACCAACGAAATAGGTCATTTGATCCGCTCGACTCCATAGATTTACCGGCGAGTCGGAAGCGATGTCATTATCCACGGGCGGGTCAGGTCGCCGCATCAAGTTGTGGAACTGTTGTAAGTATCCGATTGAGAATAAAAGGGGACTATAGGTATCAGAGCGGTTCGTGCTCGTGTGCCATTCACGAATCGTGTAACGGTCAATGCCCACAAACAGCGCCGTTAGTTCAGCCAATTTGGAATACAAATGTACGATGGCGGTCTGAAGCGAGGCAGATTTAGAGAAAGACGGCCTAGATTTATTAGTCAATACTCGGCAAAAATCACGGATTGCCACATACTTTCTATTTGATATGGCCAAAAAAACCTCTGGCAAGGCCAGCCAAAAGTTACGAAACCTTCGGCATGAGTCCAAAACAGTTTGCGGGCCTACATGTTTCGCAAACCTAAGGTAAAGCTCAAGCCAGCCCTGGATCTGGTCAAGGACGCCGCCGTCTAGTGACGATTCTAATGCAGGGCATCGCTCAGCATCCAGTACAGAGAAGACAATATGCATTGGGGGGTACTTACGCATTGCTATAAACTGGATTAAGCGCTGCACCGTCTCGGGCAGGGTTTCTTCGGGGTCGCGATAGGGGAACTGCGTCGTGGGGTCTGTGAATACCACATCTTGGTCGATAATCGCTACCTCGACATTTGACGGATCAAATGATATATCGTCATAATCGTCGGCGGCTCCGTCCGTCTCTTGTATAGTAATAACCTCTATAGGCGGAGTCGCAGAGCCGGACGATGATGGCTGCGATATTCCAGTGTTTATGCCGAAATCTTGCGCCAAGTCAAGTTCGGGCTCTTCCACGCTCTTTTTTATTTGACCCTCGTCTAGTATGGATTCTCGGGTTTCTTGATGGGGGGGAGTAAATGAATCGGTAGAACTGGAATTAGGGTCGTCGTTGTTGCGAGCGTTTCGAAGGTTGATGGTGACCCGACTGGACGTGGGGGGCTCCTCTGGAGACATTCGGGATGCAAGACATTGCTCTGGAGTCCGCGGAGAGTCAGAATTCTCTTGGAGCTTCATTTGGCTATCTGACGTCGAATCTAAGCCGTCGACTGCATCGGATTGCGCAGCAGGGTGTATAGGCTGCACCATTTCGGCGGGGGCGGATGGCGACCCGGAGGGGGATGTTCGCCGGCGCTTGCGTGAAGAAACGTCGCCGTCATCAAATGGGTTCGGCCGGGTCGAGCTTGGCTCAGGGGAGACGGTAGGCGATGGGCGATGGGTAGATATTATCAAGGACGGATCCATCTGGCTGGCGGGGAAAGAGAAGAGAGCTTGTTGGAGCCTGGAGGTCCAGAGACGTCACGGCGACGCGAGGGCCGTCCGGGCGGCAGCTGTAGAAAATTGACATGTGTGGTTAGTATAACAGCCGGCTAGGCGCGAGTGCAAATGCGGGGAGGGGAGGAAGGGAGTAGCAGTAAAAGGCTGGTGAATAGAATGATGCACAGCTAATCACGGAGCCGTTGAATTGGCCGGTAATTAAGAAGAGGGCATGGGAAAGAAAAGGGGAAAGAAGGAGAGAAAGAAGAGAAAAAGAAGAGAAAAAGAGGTGCTCCTGCTTGCTTGCCTGCCTGCCTGAAAGACGTGGAGCGATGATGATGTTGAGATTGGAGAAGAAGGGTTATCGGATTGGAGCATGCAAGTGCTTGGGTGGAACTAGGCGAGGGGTAGCTGTAACTAGCGGGCGTGGTGGTGGTCCTGGTGGGGGAAGGAAAGAGCTGGAAAATGGATTGCCTTACCTCTCTCTCGGGCCGTTAGCGTGGTACTTGTGAAGCCGACGATGGGACGCTGTAATGAGACCCGTTGAGCGCCGTAATCAGACGCTATACCTGAGATCTGAAGTTCCTTTGGGCTCCAGGGGAATGGGTACTACTAGGTAGCTTCTTATTGTGTCAGCCCTGTGGATGATGCAAGACACAGAGAACCTTCCGAGATATTGATGGATGGATGGCGGATAGATGGCGGATAGATGGATGGATGAACGCTTTGTTGCTGCTGCGATGACTCCCTTCTGTTAGTACCAGGGTATAATGAGCACACACAAGGTACTAGGTAAGCATGGACGTGGGTAGGTAGAGGGTGAGTAGGTGCCTAAACAGCAACACCACTATAATCATCAGCTGCAGAGGTCGACGTACCTGCGCAACCAAAGATTGAGAAGAAAAAAATAGAATTGCTAGATCCGTCAAGAAATGCAGGAGAAGAAGAGGAAGACGGGCGAGAAGAGGGAAAAGAGCCGCTTACAGCACAGCAGGCAGTAGCACGTAGTCCAGTACGGTACGTGGTGCCTATCAATGCCGTGGCATGGAAGCTCGCAAATTAAAGTGAAGTGCTCCGTAAAGTGCCACTTAATGCTGGTTAGCTGTGCGTGTGCGTGCGTGCGTGTGTGCTAATTAGCAGGAAGCAGGTAGGGGTGTCCCAAGCATGAGCGGGGAGAGGGAACCTTGAAGGAAGGGGAGGGGAGGGCCTTGTCTGTCTGCCCGTCTGTCTGCCAACGCAGTGCCGGGTTTACCTAGACGGTAGACCTGAGGATGAGGGCACCTTACCTTGACTGAGCTTACCCTGCAAGTGGGCGTGCGGGTCGGGAGGGCAGACGGTTACTACACCGATGCTGCTGCTGTATGCGCCTCTCACAAACAAGCGCTGTAGGTACTGTAATAAAAGTAATGGATATCTGAGAGATGCGATCTAGATCCAGATGAATATGCGCAGCAAGGGATTGAGCCAGCTGACTGCAAAAGAGGGAACGTGGTCGATTGCTATTAAGTAGAAATTGGGCCTAGAATCTGGGCAACAGCAAAAAAGAGATAAGTAGTAGGTAGCTGGCCAAGGTAAGGAGGAAGACCACTGGTTGACTGAAGAGAGTCAGAGGTGGGGTTATTGGAATCCAAGAGAGAAAAGGAATGGATGGTTGCTCGGATGGATTTCGGCACCACTTCTTCCCAGAGAGAGCTCCTACTCATAAGAGTGATTGGAAATATAATCATGTAGGATCCATCTGAAATTGGTGAATTGCCGCTACCTGGCCGTTTTGATTGGGCAACATCGCCATGGTTATTTACTTTTCACCTACCTACCAGTATGGCACCTGCTTGTAGCAGTAGGCATTTACACTTCAAAGTGAGGGTACTGGCTTGCTCGTCACCGAAAAGTTTGATGGCGTCACATCCCCGAGACACGTATGATTTTGATAATGTGACTTTGACGCCGTCTAGATAAAGAACCTTGTTGGAGATGCTACAGAAATTACTTTGGGTAGATTCGTTTCTTTAGTGCTCGGGCCTATGATAGGGGGTATAGATATTGCCACTTCTACGAGGTATATCGGAAAGCTCTTATGGGCATCGTGAGAGTTGGGCATTCGCATCATATTCATCATGTTGTTCTCTCCAAGTCCTGTACCAGTATAGAGCATGGTGAGTATCCCTCCCTTCTTTGTACTGAACAAATCCCCGGGTATGTCATTTTCGCTGTATTCTCAAGGCATTTAGTACTGGTTGGTTGGGAAAATGCTCCTAGCTGCCTAGGCAAATCTACATTATTATTAGCAAGAGTATAAGACTGTATGCGTAGCCAGTAGCCTCATCTCTTCGGTGTGTGATAAATAAACCCTCGCATATTGGTCGTCCAGGCGCCGCCACTAGAAACAGCCGTGTCGTGGCCCGTGGCAGCCAGCAAGTTCAGGTGTAGTCATATCGCTCTCCCCCATCCATAGCATGGAGGTAATTGTTTGTATGTTCTGGGCGCCCAAAGGCTGACATCCCGGGTGGCAGTCAGGCGCGGGCGCAAGTGGAGGCCAGCCAGCCCTCAATCAACCTTGTTTCGGTCATCGTGGCTTCTGCTCCAACTTCCCGGAACCGACTCCATTTCCACTTGGGCCAATCCGCCATTCCTTGCAGGTCGCCGCGCACCACGCCGCCGCCGTCCGTGTCCAAGATCCACATGGCATGGCATGGCATCCATGGCTGGCTGGCTGGGCTGGCTGGAGGGCGGGCATGGATCGGTGTGACCCACTCATTCATGTCTCTGCTAGCAGAGGCGGCTGTCAGAGCCTCAAAGAGGGTCTGTGGGCCATGTTGCCTTTGTTTTTTTTTTAAATTGCCTAGTGCTGCAGATGGAAGGCTAAGATTTTCCTGGCATAATTAAAGAAAACACAAAAAGATAAACTTCAACCCATCACGTCACACGGTTAGAGTGATGCCATTTCCATCATCATCCCATCAACAATTGCTCCTAAAGACTCATCTGAAATCAGGAATCATTGCCATCCACTGAATTCGCACGGTATATGATTGTGTCAGTCATTCCGCCCAACATGTCCACGCAAGCCCAAGCAGCTAGCCGCAAGAGGCTTGTTCACCAACTCGACACGCCCTACTCAACAACATCATGGTATAATAGCTTGATTTGCTCTTCTTGACTTGCGTCGCTCATGATATCATAGGCCAGAAATTTCTTCAGATGATCAGGACACGATTCTTGAACTTCTTTGCAGGTACGCATGCCTTAAACCTGGGCTATCAGGCAACGAATCCGCTTACAAACAAACAGTTTCTTGAGTCCTCTTGGCCAACATCGTAGAGCTCATGTAAAGCCATCAAAAGGAAAGCGAGCAGCTAAACGAGACAGAAAAGCAGCGGTAGAATCATCTGAGCCACGGCCCGGGGTTGATGCCCCGATTCTACCTAAACCAGAAATTGAGAACAGCGTAGATGTTGGCTTCAATTCCATTACCCGGAACCTTGAAACGCACTCTGCTGCTTCACAGGAATCAACTGATATGCTAGATGACGAGGTCAAGAAGGCTTATTCAATGGTTTTTGTGGCGCGTGGAAACCAGTCATCAACCTTCAACTGCCACTTCCCACAAATGGTGGGAACGGCATCTAAGAATTTGTCCCAAGTGGAAAAGATTCGGCTGATTGGGTTTTCTAAGCCTTGCTCCGACAGACTCAGTAGTACACTTGGACTTCCAAGAGTTTCGTCTATAGCTGTGAGATGCGATGCACCTGGGGCAGATGCATTGTTGACCTTTGTTCGAAAGAACGTAGCTCCCATCGACGTCCCTTGGCTAGATGGAAATATGGATGTCCAATACCAGACAACGCAGATAAACTCTATAGAGACTACAGTTGGGACAAAGCGAGTGAAGCAAGTTTGACAAGCTACTGTTAACGCCTGAGAGCGACCGGGTTGAAATATGAGGCAAAAATAGTATTTATACATGTAAATTATGATGGTTATATCAATAAGATGGTATGATTAGATGTTCTGTGCGTTATTCAAGTAGTAAAGTAGAGTCCTGTTTTCGTAGAAATAACTACCCTTGTCCCCTGGTGAATCCATTCGTAATTCACACAACTGTTGTTTTTGATGCGCACCAGCAAGAGTAACTAAACCAACCATGAATGTTTGTTAAGCCATAAAGTTGCTATACTCATGGCCTCAGAATATAACGAGAATTGATCAAATGTAGGCAGGCAACTTACTACTAGGTGTTTATAGTGGATGGTTGATACCCATACGCTTGCCTCAGCCAGTGCTTCCTCGCACCTGCCTTCCCTAGCTTCCATCAACTTCCGCCTTAATTTCTTTTTCTCACGAAGACCTCTTCCATGAGCTCCTTCCGTCTTTCCAGCACATGTGGATCCCGGTAAAACTGCTCCTCCGGGCATCACACGCAATCACTATTGCATCCCCACAGCAACCACATCACCCCTCGAGGCATCAGTACGAGCAGGTTTTGTACCCTCGACACAATTTTCTCTAGTCTTTTCGTTTAATGCCATCCAGGCCTCACCTCGAAGCATTGGACTTTCTTTCTCTCCAAATCTACGAATCAGCTACTCGTCTATGCGATTGTTCCCAATCTAGCCTTCCCCCCTCTCCCCTCCTCACCTAAGCACTTATCTCTCCTCCTCGTTCTGAAGGGCCTACTAGTTCTTATCTCCTGGTTATAACCATCGGATACGAAGTTTACAGGCCCGATAACCTTACAGAACCTGAGAGAGTGCGTCATGAGCGGTTTCAATGACGAGACCAAACTGAGAGATGCCCTCGAACTTGCTCGCAGCTTTGGAAAAGGCAAAGACAAAGGGCCTAAAAGGAAAGGTGGCGGAAGACCCAACCCTCATCCACCACTTCCCCCTTCTTCTAGAGCCTTTCTCCCTGCTCATCAAGGCAAGTACATAGCTAATCCAGACATCCGCATAGTCCAATCTCATGAATGAGTGTTAGATTACGAAGAAGATGAACGCCACCTGCGTGCGGATGGGAACTACTACTACGGTCAACCACCTGGAAAAACTCAGCCACCTATTAACATTCCTCTCCCGAGCCAACGCAACTATGCTGGTTTGACCAGTTTTCAGGCTCTTCGTCAAGATGCAGGAGGAAAACGAGCAATCGGTAGTATTGGCTTGGACTTTCTTCGACGACAAGATGAGAAAACGACCGAACGCCCAGCGCAAGGTAAGCCTATCCCTGAAGATGATTTCTACATCGATGAAAATACTAATTTCGTTAGGAGGCGAGGTTCAAATGCCACCCGAAAGTGCCACTACTAACGCTTCTGTAATGCGTGGCCCTAACTTCTCAACAACTGAGTTTCCAACGGAACTTTCTGAATCATCCTCCGAAACCGAGTCTCCCACATTGAAAATCGGTGGCTCTCGTCCTGGACATGCAAATCAGCAACGTCTGCCGTCGAATGGATCTCTTACGGAAAGCGTGAGATCTGATGGCAAACCAACACCAGGAAACATTCTAGACACATTCTTCTCGCTTGTGTCTAAGAACCCAAGTCTAGGGCAGGAGATTGAGGACATTGCTAACCGCCTTCCGAATGCAATGAATCTTAATGCTCCTGCAAAGGGCGATTCGAGTGCCTTGGTTCGTCAAGAAGGCCCGGACCTTGAAGAGGTCAGTTGCACTGGCAAATGCATCAAGGTGCATATTGGAGGTACATTCTAATCTGATTTCTTAACATAAGTCTTGCCACTCTACGGTTATACTAATAGTTATTTTTTAGTGACGCATCAAGAGGGGTGTCCTTTTCACAATACTCCACCTGTCGAGGTCAAGGCTACGGGACTTAGTACCGCAGACATTCAGCAGCTCCGGCCACATGCCACCACCTTTGATCCCCAGTTCAATGCAGATTTTTACGAGAAGCTTAAGGAGTTGAAAATTTCCAAGATGGCAAACGTCCTAGACTCAACTCAGGCCAGAACAAAGCAGAATAATGTGTCAACCAAGACTGTGGCGAAATTCTCCAACGGTCTGGCAACTTCAAGGTGGGCGTAAAGGACATGGAAACTATGGTGAACGACCCCTTGACTTTAGGGCTAAGAATACCGGATGAGGGATTGTGTTTATGTTAATTTGAGGATTGAGGAAAGCATGCTGATTTTGGCAGAGAGATTAATTGAGACGGACGCATGTATGTAAAACAATGTAACTGCAGGATGGATGGCTGCACACTACTAAAGGAGAAAATAATAACACATGGGATGGCAAATGTGTAACTCTCAATGGCGTATGTATTGAAGTGACGTCGATACGCTCTGATGGCAACATAACGCTGTAGTCTGATTATGAATAGAATGCCGCTCGCTCTGAAAAAAAAGCGATACGAACACACACATGGAGTTTGGAAGTGCATACATGTTTTGTCTATTATATCCATGTCTAATCTCAAAACGCCTACCCAGACAGCCCCTTTTCCAACAGCTTCACACCCTCCCTCACCTTTGGCGAATAATGCTTCCTCAGCAACTCCCCTTCCCACACCGTCGCGGCAAACGGATTACTTCCCTCGACGGTGTCGCTCAGGGCGTTGAACCGCCCATCACCCTTGCGCTCCTCGGTATTCCACATGCTGTTGATCTTCTTCCCGTGGGTGTGCGCCACGTCGTTGAGGAGGGCGAGGACGGCCTGGCAAGACTTTTCGGGGAGCTGCATGGCGGTGGACATGAGCTGCTTGCTGAAGCCGGCGAGGCGGAGGGGCGGGACGGAGCGGATGTTCCAGGGGGGCAGGAGGATGGCGGTGAGGGAGCGGATGAGCAGGACGGTGGTGGTTTGGACGTTGATTCTGGAGGCGCTGGAGGAAGGGTTGGCGAGCTTGGTGAGTTCGAGGTCCGGGTGGACGGAGAGGTTGAGGAGGGAGGTGTAGAGATGGGTGGTGAAGAAGGAGAGGTCGAGGTGGAGCTGGTTGCGGGAGTTGTGTGCGTCCTGGCCTTCGAGGAGGGCGAATGCGGTGACGGTGCAGAGGAGGGCCTCGCGGGTCAAGTTCCTGACCGTGATGGGCGCCTCGTCTTCCTCCTCGTCCTGGGCAACGTCGGCGTCCTCATCGTCGTCGCTGTGTCGGATAAGGTCCTTGAGCGCTTCAAGGAGATCTCCAAAGAAGTCCTGGTTAATCAGATGGGAATACTTGGCTAGGCCTTCGAGGACGGCGCCCATGAGATGAGGAGCGCGCATCTTCAAAATGCGGAAGTAGGTAGCAAAGACGAGCTTGAGCGTCTCGGACTGCATCTTATCTCGCTCCTCGTGGCTGACCATGGCATCGGCGGCTGCCATGTCCTTGTCCAAAGACTTTTGCTCCTTCATCACCTTCTTCAACCTCTTTGTGCGGAACTCCTTTTTGTAGCTCCTCTTAACATGTGGCTCCTCTGCTGCTCTATCAACTGTATCCTGGGAGGCCTTGCCAGAAAACTCGGAAAGAAGCCGGAGACTCAGGAAGAGGTTGACCACACTCTCGTCCACCTCGTACTCTCTCACCCTCATCATCTTGGAAAGTAATGAAACAGCCTCCTGAGTCGGTCTGCCCTCTTCGTCATCGCGGAAGAGAGTCTCCAGCGCCCGAAGGCATTTGACACCGTCCTTGTCGACTCTTTTCCTGCTCAACTTGCCCACCATAATTCTGAGGAGATCAGATCGGAAATTGAAGTGAGGCACCGTAGTCACCAGAGTGCAAGTACATGTAATGGCGACGCCCGAGAGACTTTGTCCACCCCTGATTGATTTCGTTTCCGTCTTGGCGCATCTTGCCAATTCCTTGATGTAGTTTTGGTAGCCAGCAACCAATGCTTGTTCGAATTGCCTGAGCGTACGGACATCCTTGGAGAGCTTCTCCTTTGGACCGTCCTCAGTCTGCGGTCGTATACGATATCCGGGGATAATGTCTTTGTAGACTGACATTTGCGTCATGAGAGCCAGCATCCGAATGGTGGGGATCTTGGACTGTCCCATGGTAGCAAGTGTCTTCAAGGATCCAACGTTTTCTTCCGGATCCTCATTGAGCGCCATAGCTAGCTTAGCCAGTTCCTCTTGCGCTTCCCGAATCTGCTGAGCCTCGGGGATCTTGGGCGCTTCGACCACAGCTTCTTTGGGCTCATCCTCAATCTCATCCGCCTCCTCCTCACGGCCCTCAAGCCACTCTGTGTCGCTCTCCACCGATGCCGCATCATCTTCTTCTGCCTCAAGTCTTTGGAGAACCTCCAATCGTCCATCCGCAGTCTTGATTGGCAATTTAGTGCTTTCCTTTGCCTTTTTCTTGCCCTTCTTGCGACGAGCCTCATAGTCCTGCTCTAGGTCCCAGTTGGCTGCAGACTTGAAGAAAGCCTTTTGGGCTCTCCTCGATGATGAAGCCGACTTTGACTCATCATCGGATGGCTCGTGAGCCAATTTTCTTCGTTTTAACCCATTAGTAGCCATTTTTATGAGATTTTTGGCCTGTCGTAGAGTCGCAAGTGAGAATTTCCCGGTGAGCCAAGCTCGGGTTGAAGAAGTACGACCAAGTTTTGCTTCCGGCCAATCAAATGCGCTGACGCACGGCTCACCGCCAAAATTTTGGAATTTTCTGCCGTTTTTTCAATCAAAGCTTGTTCGACCAGGCCCCTCCGCCTTGAGTTTTTGCAGCTGCTTCTAGCCTCACGACAAGAAGATCAATTGCGAGACCGCAAGTAACAACACAATGGGTTTCAACAAGCCGCCGGTTCAGGCCCTCAAGGCCGCCAATAAGCTCAAACGACAGGAAATGTTCATTGCGCACAAGAAAGTGTCTGGCAAGGATCGCAGAGAAGAGCGCCATCGTCGCAGAAAGGAAGAGAGCCGGGACCCGACCCTCAAGGCCGCTCGTCTCGCCAAGAACGTCACAAAAACACTCGATCAAAAGCGTGTGTGGGACGATGTCGATGATGACAGACTCGGAGCTGTGGTGGACCTGGAGAAGCTGAAGCGCCGCCGCATTGAACAGGCCGAGGCGGAAGAACAGGCTGCTCTAGAAGCCGGGATGAAGGATGGCTCAGATGAAGAGGATGACAACGATAGTATGCTTGATTCGGACGAGGAAGACGAGGAAGCTCGCCAAGCTGCCTTGGAGAAGCTGCGAGAAAAGAGAGCACGCAGAGAACCGAGCGTCGCCCCGTCGACTACAAGCACGAATCTCGACCTTACTCCCACATCGCTAGCCCTCAAATTCCCCTCTCTCTTCAACGACGAACCTCCCCCCATGCCCAAGATCCTCGTCACCACGTCTCTCAATTCCACGCTCCACAACGAAGCCCAACTTCTGTGCACATTCTTCCCCAACAGCCACTACATTCCTCGATCATCTCATCGATATGGTTACAAATACTCCCTCAGGGAAATCTGCAAGTTCTCTGCCAACAAGGAATACACTGCAGTCATTCTCCTCAAGGAAGATCTCAAGAAGCCTACAGGCCTCTCCATCGTGCACCTGCCGGCTGGCCCAACATTTCACTTCTCAATTTCCAACTGGATAGAAGGACGAAAACTGCCCGGACACGGTAACCCGACAAATCACTATCCCGAATTGCTGCTCAACAACTTTAAGACTCCTCTTGGTCTCTTGACTGCCAAGCTTTTCATGACCATGTTCCCTCCTCGTCCCGAGTTCGTGGGCCGACAAGTCGTTACCCTGCACAACCAGCGTGATTACATCTTTGTCCGCCGTCACCGTTACGTATTCCGAGACAAACGTCAGACAGAAAAGAGCGTCGTCAGTGCTGATGGCAAGGAGCTAAAGGGTGTAGAGAGCATCCGAGCCGGATTGCAAGAGCTGGGCCCCCGCTTCACGCTCAAACTCAGAAGAGTCGACAAGGGTATTGGACGAGCAGGTAGTGAAGGTGACGATGCCGCACAATGGGAATGGAAAGCCAAGATGGAGAAGGATAGAAAGCGTTTCAATCTGTAAACTTCAAAATATTATTTCAGGAGCACCATGGCGTTTTTGCTATCTACAGTTAATACGAGCAAATACAAAGAGTCCAGCCAAGGATTTCAGCTTCAGACAATTGTGACTATTCCGGCTCAGGCAGCTTTACGGGCTCTATGTTCCAACATTACGACAGAGTACCTAGATGTTGTCAGCTACCTATTTCTTGCTTTGAGCGTTTACTTACGCAATCATTCCTGCTATGGCTACTGCGGCTCCGATGATGGATTTGTCCTTGATTGCACGGCCGGACAGTGTCCATCCAAGAGCCACAATGGTGCAGGTCTTGAGGTGGCCAACAACCGTGCTCGAAACCGGGTCTGTCTGTGCGACGATGAAGAATTGGGATATGTTAATCAACGAGGCAAATACGCCAGACTGTATCAGTTAGCTGTCGAATTATAATCATAGGATCAGCGGCCTCACCAAGATGATCATTAACCACCTGTTCAAAGGCACTTCAACCCAGTCAGGGAGAGTGTCCAGAAACGGGATGAAATAAAGAAGGAGAAAAGACGCAATGGGAGCTTGGTTATATAGTAGCTGCATGCTGTTCATGTTCAGCTTCCTGTGGTAACTTCCGATCCACACAGTGTACAAAGAGGATGCGAAGATGCCCGTAAAGGCGAAAATGACTCCTACAGGAGATGTAGTTTTGATGTTTAAATCTTCGGCCGGAATCGAGTCATAGTACGTGACCATACCAACACCAAGACAAGCTGGGATCAAGGCCAGCATAGCATGTCGCGGTAATGTTTCCCCGTACATGACCAGGTTCATCAATGCCACCGTTGGAGTCAACAAGATGCGAGCGATTTGATAGAATGTGACGGTTGAGAATGCGAGAGACAGATTCGGAAGTATAACATTCAGACACATGGAAACCGCCAGCGGAACTAGATGTCTGATAGGAGCGCGACGAGGCGCAAAGTATGCGAGTCGGGGTCGAGATAGAACGAAGAGAGTCAACCAGGTCACAAAGAAATGAAAGGAGGCGAATGTAAGTTGGCAGAACTTCCATGACGAGTCCGAGAAGATGGCTTTGTTTGTAAAGACCTAGCTACTGTTATTCCAATTGAAAAGGCAGCCGACAGAGGGTATCACTTACGATGCCGATTGTTGCCAATGTGTTGACAGCCATCCAAGCAATAGCCTTGGCCCAACCAGAAACAACGACAGTCTCTGCGTAAACTCTGCCTTGATCATTGTACTCGGTTTCAGTGGCTTGTTCTTCACCCTCGTGTAATCTCTCGGGCAGCTTTTCATCATCGTCGACCATTGAATGATCGGGTTTCTGTCGTGCAGCCATGATAGATGGGTATCAAGGTGATCTTGGCACGGCTGGCTTCTTTTTTGGATGGAATTAGGAGCCTTAAATGTATCTTGAACACCTAAAAGCGGGCAATAGAGAGAAGCAATTTCTGCGCATGGAGAGAAGACAGGGAGAGGGGGCAGAAAACAAGCAGTCACTATAAGTACACCTGCACATACTGACAACAAGCAGTAGGTTGCCACGGTCAGATACAAGAGGAAACAGCCAACTGCTCTCCAGGACCAGTTCCAACTTCCCGTCTCGTTCAAGGGCGAGAACTGACGAGTAATGGAAGGAACAATGAGACAATTCGATGGCGATGATAAAAAATAAATCTATTTTTTTTTAAAAAAGGAAATTCAGTATAAATGATTTATCTACTAGGCACTCCATCTGTTCCAGTCCCGGTATAAAACTGCCATAATCCCATCATTCCTCTGTCAATCTGAGTGTCGATTATGTTCTCTGCTACCTATAAAATACCCTCACCAGTGCACCACTGTCACCAGCAGGCATCTGCGAGGTCAGCCCAAAGACAAACTAAGTAATTAAACTGGGTAAAAATAGATTAAAAATCCACAGTATGCATATGCCAGTATAATCCACAATCTCGCATCAACGACTACTAACAAGGGAACTGTTCTGGACGATGATCGTGGATGCGACTTATGCACCATGACATATCGTTGCGAGTTCCAACAAAGGAAACCCACCCATTTGACAGAAATGTCGACGCTAATCCATTTGTAGTATCATTTTTACAGGTACGTACCGCCTCACAGCGCAATTTAACAATCACCGCAGATCCTCTCATGGCAGGGACGGTGGATTCTCTCGCTGAACCTCTGCAGAATCGGCAAATGAAGCTCTCTTCATTCATTTACCCCATGTCGCCGTCTCAATCATCAATCGGAAAATTTATAGCCATGAAGTAGCACACAGACGGCGTCGCGCCAAATGGAAATCCTCAATATCCATGTGCTCTTCACCCAAAGACCTCAGGACGCTTCAAGATTAAATCTCTTGGCCCAGTGTTCTGCATCAGCATCTGTCCGTCTAGCACGCGGCTGCAAAACATCAAATTTCTACTGACAAATCAAGACGAACAAATTTGCTGAGCTGTGAGGTCATAATCGGATTCGTACCTGCCAATTCAATTCAGAAGCCCTTATCGCTCAAGCTTCGGCTTCAAATCCATCAAGTAGCAGGAGCACTTCATGATATGAGGGGGTTGCCCAGCGGCCTACAATCTGTTGCTTTACCTCGCTGGCTTCATCCATCATCATCATCATCAGGCCAGCCTTTTTCATCCCACCATCAACGATCCGAAAGCAAACTATAATACGAGAATTCTCTTCTCCTCTTATAAGATCGTACGAGTACGGTTCCTCTGGAGCCGGTGTTCAGACATCTTCCAAAGCCATGGCAAGGTACAACATGGCCAACGGTACGAACCCCTGACTTTTCAGAATGGCATTCCATTTATCAAATGTCAACCACGCATAGCTGATGCATATCGACCAAAGGTACCGTCAACGGTCACCGCAGTTATTTCCAAGACGTTGATATCTGGAAAAAGGCGCCGATTCTCAAAGGTACTACCAAATTTGAGCCCCGTCCAGGTGTCAAGAACATTATGATCACCGGTGGTGCTGGCTTCATGTAAGCAGTTCATAATTGTTTTTTAATCATTACTATGAGCCAACTCACTCATACATCAACAGCGCATCCTGGGTCGTCCGGCATCTGACCTTGACTTACCCCCAAGCCTACAATATCGTCTCATTCGACAAGCTCGATTATTGCTCAGCACTCAACAACACTCGCATACTCAACGACAAGCGCAACTTTACCTTCTATCACGGCGATCTCACCCATCCATCAGAGGTTCTTGACTGTATGGAACGCTACAACATCGACACGGTCATGCATTTTGCCGCCCAGTCGCACGTAGATCTGAGCTTTGGTAATTCCTACAGCTTCACTCATGCGAATGTCTACGGGACACACGTCCTCCTAGAGAGTGCTAAAAAGGTAGGCATCAAGCGCTTTATCCATGTTTCTACCGACGAAGTATATGGCGAGGTTCAAGATGGGGAGGATGAGTTGGTTGAATCCAGCATCCTAGCTCCAACAAACCCCTACGCTGCAAGCAAGGCTGCCGCAGAGATGCTAGTCCATTCGTACCACAAGAGCTTTAAACTGCCCACCATCATTGTTCGAAGCAATAACGTTTACGGACCACATCAGTTTCCAGAGAGTAAGTCAGCTGTGTATGAACAGTGCCCGAAACTCAAACGCTGATATGTTGCAGAAATCATTTCCAAGTTCATTTGCCTCCTGAACCGGGAACGTCCGGTAGTACTCCATGGCGATGGAAGCCCAACACGGAGATATCTTTATGCAGCCGATGCAGCAGACGCTTTCGATACAATTCTACACGAGGGACAAGTGGGCCACATATATAACGTCGGTTCTACCGATGAAATCTCCAATCTAGAGTTATGCAGCAAGATTCTCTCATCAATGGGCATTGCTCATGAGAATCCAGAACAATTTCGAAAGTGGGTTAAATATACGCACGACCGACCCTTTAATGATTGCAGATATGCTGTGGATGGAACAAAGTTGCGAGAGTTGGGGTGGCAACAGAAGACCACCTTTGAAGATGGTCTGCAAGAGACAGTAGAGTGGTACCGACGATTTGGGGAACAGTGGTGGGGGGACATTAGCCATGTCCTGACTCCATTCCCTGTCGTCAGCGAGGGCGAGGTGAAACCCGATGTTGAACATCTCATCAAGGATGACCCACCACAGCCAGGCGATGATTGTCTTGCAAACGGGACAAATCACAAAGCTTAGCATGCTGATACACCCAGAGGAGGTTTTTATTATTGTTGTTGTTTTCATATATAAGCGCTTTGCTTTGGGCTTAAGGACATATACCATGGACAGGGGAGAACTGGGAAGCGTGAAGGTAGACGAACTAGATGGAGATGAAAATGAAAACACGTTGCTTGGTCATTTAGAGAGGCGTCAAAACAGAGAGATATATAAAATTAAGCGATTAAGTTTTATTTTAGATATAATTATGTAGTGCTCTTGCTATGCCTCTGATTTTACTTAGTATTTTGCTACTGCCAATCATGAAGTCGGAACTGGCTTTTGGTTGTAGGGTATCCTAACCAAATCATCTCGGCGATTTCCATTTTGGAACACCCAATAATATGTCACAGCATTACGTCTGAACATGCACCTGCTCTCTACCCTTGTACCTCCTAGTAATTACTAGGTACGGACAGGTTTCGCCTTGTCAATGTATACGTATCTCTTACAAGTATACTTTAATCTTCAACCTGGGTCAAGAACTAAAGAATCTTGGCTCGTGAACTTCCCCATCTCATCAATACAGGCATTTGTTTATTTACTTGTTAACCCAGAGTTTCAACGTCAACTCGCAGTACTTATCTCAATGTACCAAAATGGGAGATACAGCGGCTCCTCAGTGTTGGGAATGCCTTCGCCGCCAAGTGGCATGCGATGGCGCTGAGCCCATCTGCGGCAACTGCATCAGCACCCGCTTGGTCTGCCCTGGATACAAAAACGAGCGGCGCCTGAGGTGGTTCCCGGTGGGACAGGTCTCACGATTGAGACGGTCCCGGAATAACATGGCTCTGAAGGGGAAGGATTCCTCAAAGACGGGCACTGGAAAGACGGCGTCTTTGACGAGGAGAAATCGATTGGGAAATGATGAGACTTCTCAAGATGTTGGTCGGTTAAACAGAAAAGACAGTGAGAGTGTCGACGAGAAGCTTGGTCTCGCCTCAAGGTATGCTAGGGGATCGGAGCGGGTGCTTGCTCATCGGCACCAGGAGCAAACTGTCTTGCAGCAACAAATTCTGGTTCCCAACTATGACCTGGCAGCGAAAGAATGCCATCTAGCCGAGGCTATAGAATTCTGTAAGTAAACCCAAGATGACGGGTAGCACATAACTGGCATATCATTTTGAGAATACTGCCATTTTTTTTTTGACTTCCTGGCTGATGAGTTGTCACCGACAAGGGAATGGGGCTGTTATCCCCTTTGCCCTGTCCCAGCGAGTTGGGATGAAGTCCTTCCTGCGACCCATCGATCCCGCATACGTCCAGTCGAAAACGTCTTGCTGGCGCTACATCATGATCTCGCTTGTGGTTTCGCACCAGCTCTCCATTATTTCTCACGTCCATGACCTTGGGCTCGATTACACGACCAGCAGCTTAGCTACGGCAACATGGTCAAGATTCCACAACTACTTTGGGCTTGCTATTCGGGCCTTGAATGAGGAAATCGGTCGGGGAAAGTCGGGCGACTTTGAGAGCATTCTCCAAACCATCAGTGTCGTGGGCTCGGTCGAGGTAAGGCTCATGCATGACTTTGTGCAAAACGTTTCCATGTTACAGAAACTCACATATACATATTATCAGCTATTTCTCTTTCCACGTCCTCGTTGGAGAGCACATATCAATGGGTTTCTCTCCATCATCAAAATTTTTGGCGGACTTGGCAAAATCTCAAAGGGATCTGTAGTGCTTCGAAAAGCCGTCGGTTATTTTATCGTGTAAGTTGTGCCCATGTTGTTTGCATGAAACCCCTGATGGTGGTACTTTTGCTTATACATATTTCTTTTCGTCGGCAATAGTAACACCACCATTCTCAACACAACCAGCCCCTCGCATGAACAGATTACCGAAATCTCCAACTTTAACTTTATTGACATCCAGACGTTTCTCGATAAAGACACGTTCCCAATCTTCCTCACGCCGCCATACCTCCTCCTCGATGTAGTGCGCATAAACAGGCTTCGATCAGAGTTGGCTGCCACGCCCGAATCTGAATCTCGGCAGTCGGGTCTCTGTAGGACCTGTGAGATAATGAGGCACATCGATGCTTTCATGCCGGAAGATTGGGTCAAGTCTCACGGCCTGCCTTTGGAAAAGGAACATACAATACTGTCCAAACTCTTCCAATGCGCCGTGGCGCTATTTGCGACGCTCTCCACGCCATGCACACACGGCGCCTCCGACCCAAACTCAATCTGCCATACCTTGATGCCAAGCTACCGCATCCGCTTGTTTCACCTGGTGGGAGAGATTCCAGAAGCTGGGCTGAATATATTCGACGCGTTCTGGCCCGTCTTGGTCGCAGGCGTTGCGGCTACGGGAACGAACTTGACGCCTGGGAGAGAAGCCGTAGAGAGGGTTATGCTCAAAGGCGTGCATGATCCGTTTACGGGGGCGGTTCCCAAGGTGGCCTATGGTGTGCTGAAGAGATTCTGGGAGAGTGGGAAAACGGGGTGGGATGATTGTTTTGATAAGCCGTACTATCTTACTTTATAGATGTGTTGGAATGAGGTGGGCGTGTAAAGGGGTGCTATGGGTAGATGGCCTTGCTCATGGCTAACTGATATTAGTAAGTGTGTATATCTGACAGGTGTTTGTTATATATGCTGTAAGATAGTATTTCATGGACATTTTCAATATTTATCCTAAAGAAAACCTGACTGTTGGATGATGAGGTGAACAACGACGTGACAGCTCGTTGATGAACTTCAACATCTGACACCTCTTTGGTGGACATTTCGTAATGGTTAAGACATGCAGCTCTTATTAGACGTATATAATGAACTTGGTGACTTAATGCCCATGACCTACATCTTGTTGTTAAACCACAAAGGGATGAATTGAATGAGTGAGTGATGTCAAGAACTCATCAAATTAAATGAGCTCGATTGTTACATACTGCTGCTTACATCATATTTCGTCACTTCCCTCAGAGCACTGCAGTCCACCAAAGCTCATCAAAACCGCTTAGCTGCATATTGCTTCATCTCCAACTAAC
Organism: Hypomyces rosellus; assembly: GCA_011799845.1. Taxonomy (NCBI): domain Eukaryota; kingdom Fungi; phylum Ascomycota; class Sordariomycetes; order Hypocreales; family Hypocreaceae; genus Hypomyces; species Hypomyces rosellus. The sequence goes on from WWCI01000003.1 coordinate 2,388,751, forward strand.
GATATCTTCATCATCAAACGAGACATCTGAAAAAACGTCATGAGTACGTTTTAAACCCAGCGGCGCATCATGAACAGGTCATTAGCAAAGCTCAAATGTCCCAATTGGCGGCTCCGCGCGCGCATCCCCCCCGCCGCCAGGGCATTCTCCTCAGACAATCACAGCAAACGCCCCTCCACGGCGCCGAAACCCATCGTGGACATCAAGCACATACGGCAGAACCCGGAGCTGTATGAGCGGACATGCGTTGAGCGCAACTACAAGCGCCAGGCCGGGCACCCGGCAAAGATTGCGGAGCTGCACGAGCAGTGGCAGCGGCTGCAGAGGGACGGGCGGGCGCTGAGGGAGAGGTCGAATCTGCTGAGGAAGCAGCTTGCGAATTCGGCGACGAGCAGTGATGATGAGGATGTCAAGGACCTGAGGGAGATGAGTAGGGAGAAGATTCAAGAAGAAGCTAGGGTGCTAAAGGGCGACTTGTCGGTGATTGAGAAGAAGGAAGCGCAGGCCGTTGCGCAGATGGAAGAGCTGGCGCTTGAGATTCCTAACCTCACCAGCCAGGACACCCCACTAGGCGATGAGCCGGAGGTTCTGAGCTACATCAACGAGATGCCCAAGTTCTCAGAGGAATCGACGAACATCTGGCGCTCGCACGTTCACATCGGAGCCGAGCTGGGCATTCTCGATTTCGCCGGCGCGGCGACGGCCTCAGGCTGGGGTTGGTATTACCTGCTCGGCGATGCGGCGCAGCTCGAGCAGGCGTTGGTGCAGTACGCCCTCGCCGTCACGACCAAGCACGGATGGACCCAGGTGTCTCCCCCGAGCATGGTGTACAGCCACATCGGCGCAGCGTGCGGTTTCCAGCCGCGCGATCAGCACGGCGAGCAGCAGGTTTATACCATTGCCCAGTCCCAGGCGGATGCGGAGCGGGGTGTACCCGAAATGTGTCTGGCGGGCACATCAGAGATCCCCCTTGCCGGTATGAAGGCCAACACTATCATCGACTGTGATGAGTTACCCGTCAAGAGAGTTGCTGTATCGCGGTGCTATCGAGCCGAAGCCGGAGCCCGCGGCGCCGAGACGAAGGGACTATACCGCGTCCACGAGTTCACCAAAGTCGAGCTCTTCTCCTGGACCCCGCCGGAGGAGGACATTGCGCAGGAGATATTCGACGAGATGCTCGACATGCAGACCGAGATCCTCTCGTCGCTGGGGCTATACTGCCGCGTGCTCTCCATGCCCGCCACAGACCTAGGCGCCTCGGCCACCCGCAAGATCGACATGGAAGCCTGGTTCCCGAGCAGGGAGCACCACAGCGGCGGGTGGGGGGAGGTCACCTCGGCCAGCCTGTGCACCGACTACCAGACCCGACGACTGGCCACAAGAACCAAGATCGAGGGCGGCGGCAAGCTCGGTTTCCCCTGGACGGCCAACGGGACCGCGCTGGCGGTGCCGCGCGTGCTGGCCGCGCTCCTGGAGAACGGGTGGGACGAGCAGGAGGGCACGGTGACGATACCGGAGTGCCTGCGGCCGTGGATGGAGGGGAAAGAAAAGATTGGGCCGGCGACGCGGCATCGTAGGGTGAATAATGTTGCCTCTGCTTGAGGCTGAGGATGAAGAAGGAAAAACAAAACAAAAAATGAAGAAAGAAAAGATGAAGTCAAAGACGAAGAAAAGGGAAGGATGAAGAAGAAGAAAAGGAAAGAAAGAAAAGAAAGAGAGAAAGGGAAAGGAAAAAGGGGAAAGGGAAAATGCATCGGAAAAAAGGGGAGGACTTGGTTTTCGCTTCTTGAGGAAATGTATTCTCAGTGTATTTAGCATATGATAACGGAAAAGTACCCTTTGCATTGTGATGGGAATTGAAGGATGATGATGATGAATCTAAGGGTTACCTACTTATATATCCAATCTAGTGTTTTTTGTATATAGCAAATTCAACCTTCAAACACAAAGCAAGACTTAAGCTCCCCCTTACCAGATGAGCCTCTACCCATCTCAGATCTTGAATCGGAGGACATGCGGTCCAACATCAAATCATATCATCCCAACTACCCCCTTTGAAGCACCGAGTTTAACACCAACTGTCAATGTTGTAAATAAACTCTAGTCTCGAAACTCTATGCTCGGATTCCCTCCGAGGACATAATGTCCACTCATCTTCTTTATTGCTCATCAGTCAATCTCAGTCTCTTTCTACACCTTTACTCTTGACCCACCTACCCATCTCTATATCAACACTTCCCCCATTCCCCAACTTAATCCATTATTAGGATAACAAGACTGACACGACGCCAGGCACCTTTGCATTAATGTGATAAGAAGATCTTTGTTCTATTGGTAGATCAAACGTTAATCCTCATGGAACTGATGGCAGTATACCTAGTACATAACAACATCGCTCTCTTTCCCTGAAAAACTCCCACCAAACGCCAAACCAGCTAAGACGCCCTTGTTTTTGTAGATAGATATACAGGCTTTGATTCTGAATGAGGCCTCTTCTTGAATCCCCAAATGCTCCTTGGCCATTTCACGTCATCTGCCATCATGGCCTTGCCTGTTGATCTTTTCGACTAAAGGAATGGATGAATGAATGTTGCTCCAATGCCAAAACCCCGAAACAAAAGAGGTGCTCGCATAAAAGACACCTCAAATCCCATCGTTTGAACCATGTACACGCACAAAAACCGAAGCAAACAAAACCTAAGAAAATATGTTAAGCCGCGACCCAATCCTTTACGATTCCGCTCCAAAAAAGACTAAGACGTCGCACTAATGTATTGCGCATTCATTTCTTGAAACCCGTGGTCGTCGCCGTCATGATGAAGAGTAACGCTGTTAAACTCGAGGAATGGGTCTGGAGCCTCAACACCAGGGGTTGCAAGACCACTATCCAGGGGAACGCCCTTGTTGTTCATAGATCTTGAACCGCTAATGTCCACACTTTCGCTCTCCTTGACGTTTCTGAAATTAACAGTATCGATGCCTCGGCCCTGATGAGGAACAATAGGAGGTTTCATGTGACGAATAAGAGCCCATTGGGTTGTGCGGAAGAATGGGTGTGCCTTGATATCAGAAGCACCAGCCCTGGCGCCTAATCTCCTATTCTCGTCTTTGATCAAGAGTTTTCTAATTAGAGACTTGCAAAGGCTACGGTATACATGTTAGTAGCCACACGTACTCAGTAATCCAGAAAAATACTTACTTGGAGATTTGAGGTGAGCCGGTATGATCCGGGAAGGGGATATCTTCCCGCAAAATGTTGGCAAATGTGGCGTTTCGGTTCTTTCCCTTGAAAGGGGTAGTTCCGTAGAGCATTTCGTAGATGAGGATACCCAGAGTCCACCAATCCACTGCACTGGTGTGACCGCTACCCTTAATGACTTCGGGCGCAATATACTCCTCTGTGCCTACAAAGGAGTTGGTGCGGAAGTCAGCAATACACGATCTCGTGTCAATGGTTGGTAAAGCATCTGTTCTAGCTCCATTCTTGCCAACAATCATAGTTGGCTTGCCTCCAGGGCCCGACTGCTTCGATAAATCAAAATCGGACAACATGATGTGACCGGACTGATGGAGGAGAATGTCTATATCAACCATTAGTCAACTTTTAAAAATTTATAGCGCAAATATGCCGATAACGGCACCGTATGACGTACTCTCTGGCTTCAAATCACGGTAGATGAAGCCCATCAGATGCAGATATTCCAACGCAGCCGTGACTTCGGCAGCATAAAAGCGAGCATCTTCCTCAGGTATGCACTTGCCCGGGCGAGTTTGAAGGGCACGGAAGAATTCTCCACCACTGCAGTATTCCATGCACAGATAGAGATGATCTTCGGACTGAAACGAGTGATATAGTGTAACGATGAACGGGTGGTTGCTCGTTGCTAGAATTTCCTGCTCGGCAAGGGCTCGCTTGATCTTGTTCCGCTTGATCATTTCCTTCTTGCTCAACACTGGTTCGATTAGCTGGTGAAGCGGATAGAGATGAGGTGCAAGACGCAATTACCTTTCATAGCATAGAGCCTGTTGCTCTTCTTTTCCCTCACCAAGTACACCTTGCCAACATCTCCCTTGCCGATAAGCTTAATCTTGTCGAAACTCGCCGGGCTGACCTCGACGTCGCGAACCTTGATGGAATTGGAGCTGTACGTCCTACGGAAAGCCAAGGAAATGTTGGGGGGCGGAAGAGCAGACAGGGTATCCTCAGCCAGCTGCTTCTGTGCGGCTTCAGCTTTGGCGTCGAGCAGGCCGAGTGAGCCTGATTCGGCATTGCCAACAAGCGGATCCTTGCCCAGCTCTGCAGTACCAGGGCGCTCGCCGTTGTTTCCGTCCTTGTTGAAGAGTCCCTGGGCATTGGGGGCGCTGGCGACTCTCCTTAACCTGCGGGCCAACTCCTCCTTGGTCTCGCTCGTAGCTTGATCGCCTTTTGTGCCGTCAGGACCAGAGATCTTGAGGGTAGGGGTATCGGGTGGGCTCGGAGGCACGGAACCTTCGTTGTGATGACGCAAACCGGGCTGGCCCTGATGGGCAAAGTAAGGATTGGCATGGGCGGTAGGGCTCATGGCTTCTTCAAGCTGGTTGCCCTCGCTAGCGACAGTGTGAGCCCTCAGGCGGCCGACGGTGCTGTTGAAGAACTTTGTGTGTCGGGAGGTTTTGGCAGGGGATTCGCCGCTGGTGGAGAGGGAGAGGCTGCTATTCAAGGGGCCGGTTTTTTCTTTTTCGCTGATGCTGCTGGCGCCACTGTTCATCCGGAAGAAGCTGCGCAGGCGATTGCTAACCTGGCCTCCAGTTGAGCCGTTGGCGGTCTTGGAGGAAGGCATGGCGATGGGAATGAGTAGTGGTGGTGGTGGTGGTAGTGGTGATAGTAGGTAGGTAGGTAGATAGGTAGGCCAGTAGGTAGGTAATGGGGTGGAATGGGTATAGTAGGTTGACGGTGGTTGGGACGACTGTAATTGGGTTAATCGATCAGACGACTTGGTCCATGGTTCGTCGCAGCGGATGAATGTCACTGATTGACGATGAAGAGGAAAGAGGAACGAGAGAAAAAAATCAACAGACGATGATGAAGGTTCAGCGTTTGTGAGAGAAAGAGAGTGGATGGATGGAACTGGAAACAGACCAGGTTATGGTGGTGCGGGAGGGAATGCGGCTGCGGCCACAGTTGGACGAGAACCTGGAAGTCACTGGCCCATGGGAGGGATGGATGGACGGTTTTCTGGCGGGCGGCTGGAAAATGCAGAGACGACGACGTGAGGGAAGAATGGGCTGGACAAAGATCTACTAGGTACTTGTCTACTAGGTAGGTACCTTGGTAGAGTTGTGGCCTGAGGCATCACACTGTTAGGCGCTACCATTTACTTCCTTTTTAGGCGTTTCTTCAGAAGGGGTAGCCCCTACAAGCCTCTGCAGCCCCTACAACTGCATTACGAATACAGCGCGCCACTACCTACCTAGTAGGTACTCTGTAGTACTCTGTACACCCATGAAGGAGCCTGGAACACCTTCGGCAGCATTTACAGCGAGTGGACAACGTAGGTTTAGCTCCAAAGGGGGGGCGGGGGCCCCGGGGGAGCATCCACTAATTGGGCAGGTCTAGCGGACGAAGCCACCTGGAACCTTTGCAAATGGGGGATTCCCCAGGCACGAACTGAGTACTCCGTAAGTAGGTTTGCGTGCCCGCCTAAAGTTACCAAGTAATGGATTGGATTCGATAGCCTCCACTGTCATCAAAAAGGCATATATAGTATGGAATGCTCTTTTGCGTGACGAAATCAATTGACTATTATCCATTATCCTTTATCCTTTATCCATCAAAGACATGGAGGCCAACAAATGACTTGCTGACCAAGTTTACTTTTTTTCCCTTTTCTCGTCATTTCCTTTTTTCACGTCGCGACAAAAACACAACGGTTATATTTCGCATCTCCCGGTCGTGCCACGTTTTTGCTGAAGCCACTACTCCGTCCAGCTCCAACCAAATTCGTCATTCCCCTGCAAGTCTCTCGCTCTCTCCAAATGGGTGAGATTATTGTTCCAGTTTCCAAAAGTTGCGAGACGACCGAAAAGGGACACATACACACACGCACGCACGCGTAAAAAAAAAGTTATGCTTACAAACCAACAGCAGCTCAGCCCGGCTTGCTTAAGAATTAGTAGACAGGATTGGATTGGATTGGATTGGATGGGTTTCAATACGAATTAAACATCCGTCCATCCCTCCCCCGTGTGCTCCGTATAAGGTGGGCGGTCAATCAGAAACGAGCAATGATCCACCATCAACATGCCTTGGATGCCTTTAATAATAATAACATGCCGAGTGATAATGTCGTCTTGGGGCAAATTGTACTAATTAATGCATCAACTTCTCGTAATATGCTGTGCAGCAGCAGCAGCAGTGCTGTCAGTCAGTCCAAGACACGGCATGCGTACGACTGAGACAAAACGGCCATTCTTGAGCACAACCCGTAACCCTTCTGACATCAGTGACGCCCGTTGCGAGATGAAGAATGCATCAACCAATCATACTCGTACGGTTAGCCATGCGAGAATTATCCAAAAACCGAATGTCCGGAGCCTTTGCATGTTTGCTGACCTTGCATCCATCTGCAAGCAACATCGTGAAGCCCCCCGTCCCCCCCCCCCCCCGCACAATATGAAGAGGATCATCACGATGCCTCACTTTTATTAATATGAGTGCTTCACAATTCATTCATCATGACTGGCAGAATTCCAAGCCATGGCCATAACTATGATGTAACCAGTGTGGCGCCATGCCCATCTCTTAATGCAAAACAACAAGTCTCTCCCAGCCAAGCTTTTTTCCTTGTCTTGTTCCAACACATTACGGATGAATGTGGGCCTGGATACTATGGATACATACAGGCCAGCCAGACCCATTTGTAATGCCACATTCTCCGGAGCGACCTCTAAAAGAAAATGCACATGATGGTCGTTTCGTTTCGCTTCGTTTCGCTCCCCTGCCAGCCCATCCATCACCTTGCGCGTTCTTATTGGGGAAATTTCAAATTTGAACCGTAAATTCACTTCGTCCTCTTTCATCGCGCCGACCCGCTTCCATGCTATCAAATCAATGCAGGTAGCCCGACTGGCAACCTTGTTGTGCCTGTAATAATGATCCAAACCATTCTAATCCTTGAATGCCAATACGTAAGTAGGTATTCTTATTCCCCCAGCCTTTTCATATTAATCCAACTTTTTTGTAAACCGCGTATGTAATCAGTCATCATCATCGTCATCGTCATCGCCATCGGCATTGTCACCGGCTGCAGCATCCGACTCGTCGCTCGGCAAATTATCATTCATCCGAATCAGAAGCTCCTTTAATTTTCGTCGGTTATTCCTCCATGTCACCAAATCCTCCATCTCTTGGTCCTCTATCGACGGCGTCACCTGATTTCCCTGAGCATCTTTGAGATAGTCTGGTATCTTGTCTTCTGGTCTCGTTCCAACCGCGCCACTATTCTTCGGTCCGTCTCCTACGTGCCAAGAGAATGGCACAAGATGCACCGCTTCCATGTGCGTTCTGAATGCCTGTGTATCTTGAAATGATTCCACGACGTCTCTCCTGCCGCATTTCCCCCACCGGCAAACTATTCGCCCACGGTGCTTGTGAACAATATAAATGTGTCGTCTAAGTGTATCGAGATTGTGAAGTTCCGCCTTGCATGCTTCCCACTCGCACAGAAATGGTATGAATGGCGCGTCCAGCTTCTGGTAGACTTCCCATGGTTGAGGTGAGGTAGCCTTTGGCGGTCGTCCTCTCTTTTTCAAGCCTATGAACCCAGATGGAGGGGGTTTTGGCTTAACTTGTCGAGTAGGGCGTGCTGCAGCCGCAGTCGTGGATTTTGGTGGTCTTCCAACTGGTCTGGCTGATCCTGTGCCAACACTAGGACCAGCTCCTGTTCCTGATCCTGATGCAGTGCCACGCATCTCAACATAGGACATGCCAGGTTTCCAACCTTTTGGTCTTCCTCTTGAAGTGCTGGTCTTGAGTGCAGAAGCAGAGCTTGATATATGTGGCTGTTCGGAAACCACTTGTTCTTGTAGTTGTGTTTGCTGCATGCCAGGTGTTTGCTTCTTTGTTCGCGACGCCAGGTCTGAAATGACATGACCCGCCGCCGCCGCATTGGCCTCATCGTCTGACCAAGTTGACGCCGCTTGCGTCTTGCTTGGCGAGGCATTCAATACTACCGCGATGTGCGGCTGCTGCTGTGACGACGAGGCCACGGACAGATGAGGCCGGGGTGGTTGAGTTTCTGTGGCCGAGAGAGGATCTTCATCGTCGAAACTGCCTGTTGATCTCCGCCTAGAAGATAACTGGGATGCAAGAAAATGAGTCCTTTGACGGATTGGAGCATCTCGTGAGAAATAAAACGGGTCCATGACTGGATTATCAGATAGTCTTCATCAATGCTCTTGAGATGTGAGTTGATGTCTCTTCAGACCGTCGTCCAATCGGTAGCGTGTTCTACTATTGCAGTGCTAGCGCGACGGTATAAGAGTGAACATTAAGGTGCCCTGAAGCAGCCCTGGAGTCTCTCAACGATGGCCGTGCCTGCACTAAATAAAGCGCAAACAGCCCAGTGTAAAGTCGCCCCACCATCTTCCATTCTTCCGTCGACCTGCAGAGTTCTTTCAAACCTCCCAACGTTACACCGGAACAGGCAACATAATGAAGCACCAACAAAGATCAAAGACACAAGAAAAGGGGGAATGTATTGCGGTTTCTTATTCATCCGATTCTGGAAATCTGAAACAACAGCCGATTACTGTTTCCCTGGCACCACAGTTGCTTCAAAATACAGACACATCACTACCCTTGAATCAATCCATCAGCCATTATTCACAGGTCCGCCAGGCAATCCAATTGTGATTGCGTATTGATCAGCTCAAATATACAGCATTATATCGACATGACCTTTTCTCAGTTCCATCCATAGCACCTCAAAAGGATGAAAGAGATCAGAGTCATCAACTCGAGCGCCTGTGAAAACCAACCACGGTTTTCTTATTATGGCAGCACAACACTCGCTCGACATGAACTCAGCACCTAAATAATCACTAAGCAAGCCGCAAGACAAGCGCGTGGACTCATGGCAAAATCGCCTGTCCATCTCAAACCCCGTTCAGCATCAATTAGCGCAACGCTATCACGGGTGGCGATGCAACCAGTCAACCAGTGCAGCGGTTTCCACCCTCCCGCCTGCGCCCCGTTGCATCTATTTTTATACTGCATCCGACACTTTGCGAATCGCATCTTGAATCTGGCTCATGCCCCACAATCTAGGAGAATCTTAGTTCTCTTAGTGGCCATGATTGAGCCTTGCCTGATGAATCCTTGGACTAGTTCAACGTTCAGGTCCAAGATGAAGAACTGGTGACACTTGGTGCCGATTGCCGATCATGGACACTTTCACATGGGCAATATCATCATGTTCGATTCCTTTTATAACTCATCGCCTGGCTTTTCCTCTATGCATATCAAACTTGACACTCGACGCGCTTGGTAAACAAAGGTGTCTGCTATGCAGCAAACATGAGCTACTCTGGGCGACATGACTACAGTTACAGTACCTTGGAGGTCAATCCATATTCTGGACCCCATACGTCCTACCCCGAGGTAGCCCCTGACCAACAACTTCCGGAAGTTGACCAAAATGCCACACCAAGCCTGCCATACTACGAAACGCCGTTGCAAGATAAAACCAACGAATCCTCAGTAGAGAGAGAGCCAAGGGCTGCAGTTACCATATGCGGCTTGCGACGGAGAACATTCATCATCATTGTTATCGCGGCGATTGCAGTAATTGGTGCAGTGGTTGGCGGTATCGTGGGAGGAATCCTGGCAAGAGAGCACAAGACAAGCAACCACAAAACGACAACTTCAAATGAGAAACAACTTCATGCCAATACTGGTCTTGCGGCGGCAAACTTTACCGATCAGTTTGGAAACGATAATTACCTTGTCATATACCAACTGCGGAACCGTGCCATCTACATTTCCATGTACAATTCCTCGCACAAGGAATGGGTTGTGTCTCCTGTGGTGGATGGGAGCAATGGCATGAGTTTAGACAACGTGCTACTAGGGACGTCTTTGGGTCTAGATGTCTACGTCCACAACGCTTCTGTAGGTGGTCCCCTGGCTACACTGTATTAGTAACTAACCATGCTTCAGATGCATGACATCCATCTTTATTGGCAGTCCCCGAACAATGCGGTCAAGACGCTTTTCCGGAATTCCACCCGGACAGATCTTCCTTCTAAACCAGAGGATTGGACATCGCCATTCAGCTCGGATAGATACAGCGCAACACCTGGATCTGCGTTGGTCTCGTATGGTCGTGAATGCGACCATTGCACCGTTTGGACGTACCTCTTCTTCCAGGATAGCGATGGAGGTTTACGGGGTGGATATCTTGCCAAGGATAATGCCGATGGATGGTCTGATGTCAGCTTTAACGGCATCAACCCACCAGCCATGAACACGTCCCTCACATTGACCAACGTTGGCGCGTTCAACGGTACTCAGAGTTTGGACATTTTCTATCGCACCGAGTCTGGAGTCTTGGCAATACTTACCTATGATGGGGGCAACAAGTTCTGGGGACAGACTCTGCCGAGGGGAATCGATGACAAAGCGTCCATTACAGCTTTTGCGACGGGCTGGAACGAGACGGACACAAAGAACAAAGATCCTCTAGGATTTCAGGTCCTGACTGTGACACCTGGGTCTAGCGATGGCGTGTTGCTCACATATTTTGATGATGGCAAATGGGTTGCTGGAAGCGAAATTTCAGCATTGTCAGATTGCAAGTCTCACGGTGTCATGACTTCGAGTCGCGCTGGGCGGATATACTGCCTCGTTCCTGGAGATGGTGGTGGTGTTCAGATCTTAGAATGGGCATGGAGAGGAGATGCGTTGGGGAGTAGTGCCGGATTTACGAATTATGATAGGATTGGTGTGGTCGATATCACGGTCAAGTAGGGCGTTTGAATGGCCGAGTTTTTATTTCTCATTGTTCATGTTTGAATACCCCGTTGTACATAGTAGACGTTGAAGTTGTGGGATAATCTGGAAAGACGACGCTGTCCGGATGAGGATTGAGGACTCGGACGTACACGTCCGGGGCAGTGTGGGGTCATCGGAGCTCTCGGATCTTGATCCATCCAAAAGGGTCAAGTTTGATTCCACATGCATCTTGTCACTTGGTCTACGCGTTTTACTGG